>CM061032.1:42381346-44781346 GCA_030763125.1 Hippophae gyantsensis | reverse complement strand
CATTTTCTCTTTTATGTTATTGCATAAAAGTTGGGTTTGATACTGTTAAAATTTTTCTTATCTTTGACACGTAAATGGTTTCACCATCTAGTGTCATTAAACTTATTTTTTCTATATATTAATGAAAGGGTTGGTAAAGGTTTAGGAAGTTATTTTCTATTAATAAATTAACTCATGTTTTTTGTTGATATATGATATGAATATGAAATTTCTCTCCTAATATCATTAAGATTTATTGTAGTATTGTTAGCAATTCTTATGTTTAAATTTTTAGTGCTTATTTTTAGAGTTCTTTTGAGAATACATATTTGTTAGCTATACATATATTAGGTCATGTATCTACATATGCATGTAAATAATACTTTGCATAATCTTTAAATTTCAATTATATTATTCATCTTCTAATGAAAGAGTATTCATATTTTGAATAAGTTATTTCCTCCTCATTTTCTTCTAAGAGATTAATATTACAAGTATCATTTATACTTGATTCTTCTATTGGTTCTAATTTCATCTTATAAGCTTCTTCTAAGATTTTTTATTTTTGTGGAAATTCATTTTTTATGTTGAAGCTTGTTAAGGCATCCATTAGTATAATGTCATTCCTCATTATAAATTCAGCATCTACATTTCTTTTTTCCTAATAGACAATAATTTTTTATTTGTTGGTGGCTTATACATTTTTTTCTTATAAGATTCTTTGTTATACATTCTCTTATACTTTTGAAAGTTCTGTCTCCTATATTTATCTTTTGAATATTTTATATTTTTTATACTTTTGTTTGTAAGATTTTATGTCACATTCATATTTTTTTGGTATTCTAAAATCTCTTGTATCACAATAGATTTTATTATTTCCTCTTATTTTTATATTCTTGTATTTCATTAACATTTAATGATGACCTAATTTTTAACACTTCTTATTCTTTCTCCTAAAGTATTTGGAATAGTTTTTTATTTCTTTTATTCAATTCTTTTGTTATTGTTTTGTGTAATGTTCTAGGTAATTTCTAAAAAAAACTTTCTCCATAAGTTTCTTTTGTAAATAGTGGTAACTTATGATAATACATTTCATATTCATAAATAAAGAAATCTATATAACACATGTTTCATATTTGATAAATGCCATTTGGCTTCCTCAATTTCATTTTCGTTAAATTCAATGATATGTCTATTTTTATCTTCTTCAATAAATTCCTTGTATATTTTATTTACTATAGTATTTTAAGTATTTTGTACATGTGGGATTGTTCCTCTTAAATTTGAAAACTAAACTTTGAAATTTCATATCATTTTGTGAGCTATTAAGACTCTACAATTTGAAGAATTTGATTGTGTGGTTAGAGAAGTTTGTATGATTACACTTATACTATTAGACCATTCATCTAAGGCTTTTCCTATTTCTCATACAGTCTAAATCTAAAAGATCAAATCTATAGTTTTAGATTAGATCTATAGTTTTCATAGAGTTTAAATTCTAGTGGGATATTATCTCTAGTTCCTCAATGTAATCATTCTTCCATTTTGGGTTGTTGTTTTCTTCTATAAGGAAGATCAGGTTTTTCTAGTCTTTACCTATTTCTTCTCCTTTATGTGGATTAGATGTTCCTTATTAATAATGAACTGATAAAATAATTGGTTTCATATGATTTTTTTGGATCATATTTTCTAGTTCAGAATCAGTTTCACTCACTATTGTTATATCATCTTCTTTGTTTGTATAAAGTTTTTCATCATAATGTCTTTCTTGTTCTTCATCTGTTAATGTTAACCAACTAACTAATTTTTGTATGTCTCTATTTTCATGATTCATAAACTGCTCTTCTAATTCTTTTCTATATTTCATTAAAATGAAATTATAGCTTTTTTTATCTTTGGATTTTTTTTCTCATTCCTATGTATATATATGATCTCCTAGGTGGTTCTTCTTTTAATATTACAAATCGATTAAACTTATGACCTATAATTTTATTGTTTCTAAGTATGTTACTTACATCCATTCTTAATTTTATAAATTCTTTATGTATGTCTTGTTACATTTTTTTATTATAACCATATTATCTTATTTTCTTTGGAAATTCTTTTTGTGTCTTATTTATGTATTGTAAGGACTTAATGTCTGACTCTTATGCTATATCTATTTTTTCTGCTTAAAGAATTAAAGCTTTCATTATTATTATTATTTTATTTTTTGATATGTCTATTAGGCTTCTTAATTAAAATCTAATTTTATATTCTTTAATTTATTTTTGAACATTATTGGAATAATAATGATATTATTTTCTTCTTAATATTACGTTATGGACTAATGTTTTCATTATTTAAACTTATTGCTTTAGATGTATAACCTCTCTTCTTTTAGAGGTTTCTTTTTCAGGATCAATAAACGTAAACCTTGATAAAATATTATTTCTTGTTATATTACTTTTTTTTCTTGGTATCAGATTTTTTTACCATCTAAGTTCCATTCTTGTGGTTATTTAAAGTCTATTAATATTTTTGGTTTTATTATTTATCCAATTTCTTAAAAAGTTTTATCTATTTTTACAAATTCATTTTGTCTATATATTGAACTATTATGATTGTTTGTTAATGAATATAACAATAAAGGAGCATGAGTCAATTTTTCCTTAAGCAATTGGAATGCCTTTTCTTACTATTCTCCCCATTTGAACCTAACATTCTTTTTGATGAATTTGGTTATCGGTGTGACTATGCTACTAAAGTCTTTCACAAATCGCCAATAAAAGCTAGAAAGTCCATGAAAACTTCAAACATTACTTACACTTATTAGGCTTGGTCACTCTTGGATAACACGAATCTTTCCTTCATCAATATGTACTCCTTGTGCACTCACAACAAAACCCAAAAACACAAGCTTATCGATGCAAAATGTGCACTTGTTTAGGTTAGAAAATAGTTTCTCTTTCCTAAGCACTTCAAGAACAGATTGTAAATGCATCAAATGATCTTCTAAATTTTTGCCATAAATGAGAATATCATCAAAACATAAAACTTCAAATTTTCCTATAAAAGCATGCAAAACATGGTTCATTAATCTCATAAAAGTACTAGGAGCATTAGTTTAACCAAAATGCATGACTAACCATTCATACAAACCATATTTTTCTTAAATGCAATTTTTCATTCATAACTTTCTTTCATAATAATTTGGTGATATCCACTTTTTAGATCAATTTTAGAAAAGACACATGAACCATGTAACTTATCTAACATATCATCCACGTGAGGAATAGGATAACAATAATTTACCATGATATTGTTGATTACTCGGTAGTCTATGCACATCTTACATGTCCCATCCTTCTTAGGAACAAAAATTATTGGAACAACGCATAGACTCATGCTTTCTCTCACGTACCCCTCTTTCCATCAACTCACTCCTACCTTTGTAGTTCCTTCGTCTTTTTAGGATTATTCCTATATGCTGGTCGGTTTGGAATGGTAGCACCAGGTACAAAATCAATTTAATGTTCATTCCCTCTAATAGGAGGTAATCCATTAGGAATTTCCTCGGGAAAGACATCCTCAAATTCCTACAAGATAGAAATAATTGAAATAGTCAAAGCATCATCAAGTTGGTTAGTATTAAAAATGCCTCTTTATACAAAAGTACAATTATTGGATGATTAAGGAACATTGCTCTCATGATTTCAATCTCTTTTGCATAGACATTTGTTTTCTCTATCTCTTCTTTTTTCAATCTCTCTTTCTTTTTCTTTCTGATTTTCTCTCAATTTCTTTTTACCACTCTCTTTGTCACTATTTTTATTTTATTCAATCTCTTTTTGCAACCTTACTTGATACTCATATACTTGTTTTGGTGTCAAATGTACAAAAAATAATTGATCTTGGATTGTGAACAAATGAATACTTGTTGGTGAAGGTGTCATGCTTGACCTACCTATCAAATTGCCATGGTATTTCTAATAACAAGTGCCTTGCTTACATGGGAACCACATCACACAACACTTTGTCTTAATACTTCCTAATATGAAAAGTGACTAATGCTTGTCTATAAACCCCTATCTCCTCACTATCATTTAACCATTGCAATTTATATGGTCTAGGATGTTTAATTGTTGGCATGGCTAACTTTTCCACCATGGTAGTACTAGTAACATTAGTACAACTTCATCAATAATCACACTACATATCTTGCTTTGGAGATGACATCTAGTATGAAATATGTTCTCCCAATGCACTTCATTGTCTTCTTTGGATTGCAAACTCAAAGTCCTTCTTGCTACCAATAATTCACCATGGGTAGTGTACACTTAATCATTAGCATCCTCGAATGGTGGCATAGAATCATTTTTTGATTCATTGTCAGTTTCGATCTCTCCATCATCTTTCATCACCATAACTTCTTTGTTCAGACATTGATTGGCTATATGACCCCTGCCTTGACATTTAAAACATTTAATATCACAATTCTGAGTAATGGATGAATCTGATTTACCTTGAGTTCCTTGGCTAGCCATTGCTTGCTTTGACTCCAGTTTTGGATTTGGAGTGGAAAGCTTTTCATCTTGCTTCCCATGGTTTAAGTTCCTTTGGCTATGGCTTTCACGTGTACTGCCTCTCCTCTTGAGTTGACTCTCAATCTTAATAGCCAGGTGTACCATGTCCTCTAACTCCACATAATGTTACAACTCCACCGCATTTTGAATTTCCCTATTCAAACCAACCAAAAACCTTGTCATAGTAGCCTCTCGATCTTCTTCAATGTTTTCTCGGATCATTGTCACCTCCATCTCTTTGTAATACTCATCTACACTCCCGTTTCCCTACCTAAGTGTTTGCAACTCGTTATACAACTCTCAGTAGTAATAATTAGGCACTAATCTATTCCTCATCACAATTTTCATCTCTTCCTATGTCTTTATTGGATGCTTCCCTATTTCTTCTCCTATTCAACACCAATTGATCCCACCAAATAATAGCATAATCAGAAAATTCAATGGTAGCAAGTTTTACCTTCTTTACCTCAAAATAATGGTGGAAATCGATAACTAACTCCACCTTCTTTTCCCACTCTAGATATGCTTCTAGATCATTCTTTCATTGAAATGATGGAATATTCATCTTAATACTACATAAATTATTATCTTCTTGATTCCTCATATTTGTAAATCTACCACCATATCTTCTTCTAGCACTATCAATTGATTCATGATCATCTTCCTTTTCAAACTCTTCAAACTCATCATTTTCTATCCTAACTCATGTTGGTTGAATTCTCTCCCCTATACACACGAGGTGGTTCAATGCGTGTAATTTATACCGGATCTAACCTCTCATGAATAGGTTCCATCTCTGCCCTAATCAACCTCCATATCTTTCTTGTCAATGCTTCCATCACAAATTTCATATCAACCTTGCCAGATACATTTTATGAAGAAGTTTCTTTATATATATTTGCTATAAAGAAACTGTTAGTAGTAATAAGGAATCCTCACTCACTCCCTCATGTGTTTCACTCAAAATTGATGTATATTCTAAATTTAAATCGTCTTTTACCCTATTATATGCTCACCACTCTTGCCTTTTTTTACTCATAATTTCTCAAAAGTTCTTATCAACTAATCAAACAAGAATAAGATTTTATGCAATATACCCAAACTTGACCAATAAGATTTGGATCCTAAAAGCAAGAAGATAATGAACACAAATGTCTAGGTTTCTAATCAAATTTGGATCTATAAAGAAAGAAGAAAATCTATTTGTTCGTAATTTCTCAAAAGTTTTTATCAAACTAATCAAACAAGAATAATATTTTATGCAATATACCCAAACTTGACCGATAAGATTTGGATCCTAAAAGCAAGAAGATAATGAACACAAATGTCTAGGTTTCCAATCAGATTCGGATCTATAAAGAAAGGAAAGAAAGAAGAAAATCTATTTGAAGAAGTTAAAATAGAAAAGAAATAATTTTAAGTTGGAAATTTTTTTTTCCAAGAAAGGAAACTAAAGGGAATATGGAAATGAATATGAGAATAAATAAAGGACTAAATAATCACAACTATAATTTTTTTTAAGATTTCTCTTACTTTTCTTATTGGAAACATTTTCAAGATCTTTCTTTTCTTTTCTTTTCAAGATCTTTTTTTATTTGTTTTTTTTACTGTTGTTGTGAATAGAAAAGACACAAAAAAATAAATTGACAACTCTAATGAACAAAACCAAAACAAAACAAAACAAAAAAAGTGCGACAAAAACTTTAAACCCTTAGTAAGTGATGTAAATGATGGAATTTGGGCTTGAAAAATGTGAAAACAAAGAAAATACATGTATTACATATAATAATCAAAACGAGCTTTGATTGATATATTATAATAATTGTTTCGTTATTCGAGTAAAATGTTATGGATGTTTAAAGTTACAATGCCAATTCATCAAAAAAAAATTTTTTTAAACTGTGAACGATAATCTTTTTTTTCTTCTTTATATGATGAAATAATCAAGAACAACCAAATAGAAGAATCAAATTAAAAAGATGACAGAAAGTTGAAACAGAAACAAACTTATAGAATCGGACTAGGAATAGAAACGAAATAAAATAAAATATAAAGATGTGGTTTTTTGTTGTTGATGAACTTGAATAAAGAAGAAAGTTAGGATTGAGATAAACACACAAAGAAAAAAAAACGCAATAAGGATAGGCAAGCTTCAGACTAGAACCTTGGTTCTAATACCAAAATGATACGAACCACGCTTGTGATGAAACTCGTAACAAAAATTAGTTCTTAGGACCATTCTACTATAGATTTGGATGGAAACCACAACCCAAAACCTATAAAAGAAATGTAAACCTTGGTATGAGGAAGACGCCACAATAAAGGAATTGAGACTTTATTGATAAGTCGAGGTATGAATACCATATAAAAATTTGATAAGTTCAAAAAGTTCTTCAAAGAACCAAAGAGAAAAAGTATTCTAATTTTGATATGAAATATTCTAATTTTTATTGTATTAAAAAGGCTCTTTATAGGCTATTACATGCCTTTCACGTCCATATAAGAAAGAAAAAGTACCAAAAATAGAAAAAAGGAAACATAAACTAAAGGAAACGTCTAGGTTCTTCCTTCCTTAAGCTACACACCAAAAATGATAAAGAATCAACTAGATTTATTTCTCTCCAAATTACGCCCAAAATGGTAAAGAATCAACCAAATTTATTTCTCTTCAAATCATACCCAAAATGGTAAAGAATCAACTAGATTTCTTTCTTCCCAAATCACACACCCAAAATCAAATAAAGGAAAGTAAACTATATGGAACATGTCTTATTTGTGTGATCTACAAATTAAAAACAATTCAATATATTATTCAAATTTAACCCACTAATTATTTCAAATTTCCTTATTGGATTATTCTAGAATTTACAACATGTTGATACAAACATGTGGACCTTCCTCCATAAGCTTACATGAATTAACTTGAGTCCAAACTTCTTGCATCAACCCATTCAAAGTATCATTGAATCTCATTGCTCGTGCTATTATAATTGGAACAAGTGGTACTTCAAGTGAGTCTATACTCCATTTGGCAGCCATATTTCCATCAAGTGTAGTGAAGATGAATGATTTTCTTCTTTCATTAAATCTCATATTTTAAATTCATAAGCTAAATTTAATACTTGGTTTAAGTTTTTATCATTAATGTTCATGGATCATTTATAATAAAGCATCTTTTCTATTTATTATTATATTATCTAGGATGACTAATTTTGTTTATTCATTTATTCTCTAAAATGTGATTTTATTAATATTTTGATTCCTCTTAAATTGATGTATTTAATATTTTTTTTAATTTTTTGGAAAATTTTAGTTAGTTTTCTCATAATAATTTAGTTATCAATTAATGGTATGTTATACATTTTTTTTATATATGTAATATTAATACTTATTTTTATTACTTATTCCATAATAAACTATATACTTTGTTGGAAATATTTTTTTTAATCTTGAAAATGATGAATTTTAATTTCATCTTATTCTTTGATATTTAATATTTTTTTTGTATTTATTTGAATTATTTTTTTACTAATTACCATATTTTTTATGTGAAAAACATAATGAAATATCTTGTATTTTTATTTTTATTATTTATGATGTCTTATTATTTTTTGATTTTCTAATAATTTTTATTTTTATATATAAAAATTACTATTCATTTCTTTTAATTTTAAATTCTGGTAAATTGAGCTGTGATATTTTTAAGAGGAATAATTGAAATTATCCCCCGTATATATACATATGAATGACTTAAATGCCATGCTAGACTAAGAGTTACGCCCATATTCAACCTTGGATAACATCGTCATTGTGTTTTCTTGCACTTTATATAAATAATAACTAGGGTTTACGTTTTGTCTCTCTTGAACGGTTGAACTCAAAGCGCCGAGTACCTATTGTTTAGTGTTCCTCGTCTTCAGCTGTTCTCTCCGTATCTTACTTAACATCAGGTTCGCTCCATTAAACTTCTTCTTTGGAATTAATTCCTTCGTTGTGCCTTAATCATTTTTTATTGATATGATTTTCTGATGCAAGTAAGATAACTTTGTAACCTAGGTTAAGTATGATACAATTGAGAAAATTGCAATAATCTTGACAAATATTATATTTGGTTGTTATCTTGTAACAATTTGTGATGCAAAAGCTTCAATTTATTTTGGGCAGTCAGCTTTCTTAGCATCTGTTTTCTTCTTGGCACTACATTGAAAATTTTGTTAAGTAGAAAGCTAAAACAAAAAGGAAGTCCGATTTTTGTTGAGATTGAGAAGAGGTGAAAATTGTATTTTGTCACAATTCTTTATCACTGTTCAAGAAAGGTTTAAGCTTTCTTCATGTATGGCCCTGTTCGTTGTGATGGTATTAATTCAATTGGGGTTGTCCCTTTTACTCCAGATGTAAATTTACAGTGTAGTAGGCAACTAATATTGTTTAGAATCAGATCTTCAATGTAAATTGTTGCCAATTAGAATAAATTCTCCATATTTTGATTGGTCGATTGTGCCTTCACTCTTCTTTAAGATAATATGATATTTTTGTTATAGTTTTATGGCCTGTCTTTATTCATTAAGTTGGAGTAGCAATTACTGAATGTCTTTGGCAGAGGTATATGATAATAATAATGATGAGTCCATTGTGTTTTTAATAGATTATTTTTTGGTGAGGGATCCGACATGTCCATAGCTTTTACAAAAGAGCAATACATTTCCATTACTTTCAACTATAACGCTTTAGTCCGTAATTTAAGAAAAAAATGTACATTTTAGTCATAAGTCCAAAACTATAGGATTTATGTGTACTTTTTATAAGACTAAAGTGCACAGATTTACAAATTAAGTGTATTTTTTTAAAAAAGTTCTATTACTAAAGTGTTATAGTTATAAGCTACAGAACTAATGCGTTCCTTTTCCTTTGCCTAAAGCTACAAAGACCACTGGTACCCTTCTCTCATTATTTTTTTAATCTCGATTTTTCATGTATTCTACATAAGGAAGATTTAGAATTTAGAAGTGTTATGCTTTTTGAGAACCATCTTATCTTACAGAAATTATAGGCTGTCTTTATCTCAAACAATTGGGATCAGTTTGGTGATTTTTGGGTTTTCTTTTTATCTTGTTGTTAAGAAGAATGGAATCCCAGATTAAGCATGCTGTGGTAGTGAAAATTATGGGAAGGACCGGATCTAGAGGGCAGGTGACTCAAGTGAGAGTCAAGTTTATTGATGATCAGAACCGTCACATTATGAGGAACGTGAAAGGACCAGTGAGGGAAGGTGATATTCTTACCCTTCTTGAGTCTGAAAGAGAAGCAAGGAGATTGCGTTGAGTGGCCTCCCATGATTGTTATTATTACTTTATGCTTTTTCCAAATTTTTGAATGGTGGTTGTTTGCAATTTTATGTTGTTTTAGTTTGCCTTTATTTTTAAGATGGAAACCTTGTAACGGATGATTTATTTTGGAGTACTAAGTTCGTTGATCTTATTTGTCCCTTGGAATATTTCAAGACTTGAAAGCGTGTGACGGATGTGGATGGTTTTATGAATAATCATAACCACTCTACATTAGGTTCGAGTAATTCAGGCAATAATCGTTGATCATAAGTTAGGAGTATATTTTTACCGTTTAAACGTATTTATTATTTTTAATATTTATTTAAAAATATATTTAATTTAAAAAATTAAATGTTAACATAATTATTACTCTATTATGGTATTTAAAATATTCATATTTATTTTTAAAAACAAATAGTTAAAAAATATAAATAAAAAAGTTATTAATATATATTTTTGATTTGGTTAATTAGAGTTTGATATTACAACGTTGTTTTTGTCTCATGTGTTATTGGTTATATTCTTACAGATAATCATAATTTTAGTTAACGTTATCCTAGTTTAAATTTTCAATTACCACTATACATTAACTACTAGATTTTACCAAAATGCTAATATGAGCTCCATCGAAATTAAAGATTGATGATTTATTATTATTATTTTGAGCTTTGGTCTTAGAATCTTAACTTTTGAATGTATCTTATCTGTTTCTTTCATTGAGTTTGATTGATCCAAAGCATTTGAGACCGTTCTATATTATATTACTAATAGTGTTTGGAGATTCAAACTTATTCCTTTGGAGAAGTGAGTTCTTGTAAACTAAAAAAGATGAGACAATAATAATAATAATAATAATAAGTAAAAGGTTGATATTTAAAAAAAAAACAAAATAAAATAAATAATAACCTATTTTTAATCGATTTTCTACTTCGGCCACTTTAATTACATCAATGAACAATTAAAAATTAAACCGTTACTGGTTTGGTGTCATAAGATTCACTTTCTTAAGTAAAGAGGAGTCACAAGAGGGGATGCTTTGCTACTATGTTGCTCCACAGTACTTCACACCGAGAGAACTCTCTTGCATTTTAAAGTGAAGCACCCAAGGCAATGATTCATCTCCTTTGTTGCCACTTGCCACTGCTTCCACAACGAAGAGACCAATCTTTGATAACTTTTTTCTTGCATATAGAAACTTTAGACTCTCAAAGGTCCTTAATGTTGTGATGTATAATTTTTTCAAAAAATTATAAAAAGAAAACTATAAATTTTTTTTATTTTTAATTCATATAATTTTATTATTAAAAATAAATAAAAAAATATAATAAATTATTTTATATTAAACGCCGTTAAATTTGAATTATGTTTATTTAGATTTATTTTACATTTTATGCCATTTAATAATTTAAATTCATTTAATATTAAAGTAATTTAATTATATTCCATTTAGTTTTATAGTAACATTATTTTTATTATTATAATTATTTTTTGTAACTTTCTTAAATTGTTTTATGGCTCATATCTGAGTAGCTTAAGTTTTGTCTGAAGCTTCTAAATCAGACAAACGTTATATATATTTACCAACTTGGTTAACTTAAATGAAATGGAGCAAAATTAGTAGCACTTTTGTCTCATTAACTTGTGTTTTAATGGCAATAAGTTTGTGAACAAACTCCTACGATCCCCTCTGATAGGAGATCTAAAGGAGAAGAAAAATGAAAAGGGGCTGCGGCTTCAAGAGGAAAAAAAAATTGGTCTTTCACCTCATTTTTTATTCAAAGTTTTTTTTTTTTTTTAAACCATGGGAAATGGGATTCCTAGGGTCTTTGTTACAAGTGAATTTGTTTTTTCTCAAAATTTTTAATTGTTACATCTTAAAATTATCATGTTAATTAGATATGTGATTAGTAAATATATTTTTCATTATATATAATACCCAATTCACAAGAAATTATATCTATAATATCAATTTGTTGCATATGTATTTAGTTTTTTTTTCAATTTTTTTAATTTTTACAAATTAAATTATTAAATTAATATTAATTAATTAAACATGTAATTAATAAATATATTTTTCCTTATATATAATACCTAATTTCAACAACGTTATATCAACCAGATAATTTACATATTTTATTAAATTATGGGTTTTAATTAATCCACTTCAATAAATATAATACTAAAATACATATTTTGTAATAACTAACGTTCAATAAATTCATTGCACGTTTATACTTGTATTTTTTTTTTAATAATGACATTATGTATATACTCATAATTAATACTCGAGTCTTAGACCTTTTACATATCTAATTGGGCTAATGTTATTGAGTCATAAGTTGATTGGCTTATATTTGCACATTTAATAACAAATATCATTTATCTTATAAAAAAATAAAATAAAAAATTCTTAAAAATAATAAAAGTGTAAAAGATATAAATAAAAATTAGAAGCTAGAAAAAATAAATATACTTAATATAAATCAATTAAATAGATGTTATTAGTGAAATATGTAGCTAAGAATCATTTCATAAGTAAAAAGTCTTTATAATTTATTTGAAAGTGTTGAAAGACTTAAATATATTTTAAGAGATGAGCATGTTGGTACGAGAATATTGAACGATAGAACCTAAAAATGAAGAATTTAGGGATGTACTTTTAAATGAGTAGTTTAAAACTTTTTAATACCATTATGAATTTAGAAGGTATTTGCAAATGTAAATGACTAATTCTTAATGAATTTAATTAATTTACACGATGAAATAATTTATAAAATTTTATTTATATAGAATTATAAAACTCTTATAATGGGACTCTTTATTCACACTCTATAAAATTCCACTAATTACATTCACTAATTGTATTTTAAAATTACATAACTCTCCTCTAAAATTGTTAATTAAAATTTTTGAATGTTAAATGTTAAATTATTAATTATATTTTTTTAGCTTTTTAGTTGAACTACTTATCAAACTACAGAATCTTTTTATATTTAAAAAATAAAAATAATCAAGAACATATAATATAGTAGATGATTTTTAATATAAATATCTCATTAAATTAATAATAATTTGAATTATTTATTTTAAAAAGTAAAAAAATAAGAAAAAAATGAAAAAAACTATTAAAGAGAAATAAAAAAGTCTAAAAAAACTTGCTAAATAATGATATATATTATTCAATTAATTAACAATTAATACTTTAATTATTGAATATCAAAATCTCAACAAATTAAATGTATAAAAGATGAAAGTTCTTCTATATCCATTCATTTATTAAATGAATATAACCATAAGATTTATGTAGGAGAAAGTTAAAAAGTTTTATTATTTTTAACAGATAAATAAGTAAATTATATTGTATGAAAAAAATAGGAGATATCATTCATTTTTTTGAAATATACTCTCACTAATTAGATTTTTTTTATTTTTTCACCTCCAGGGAGACTTTACAATTCTATAATCACGACGAGATATAGGAGGTGGTACATAAATATGATTGAGACATGATTCACCACTAGCATTAAATTGGTGCTCCATGCGTTCTCACCATTTTATCATTACCTGGAACTATTTTTTCCATTTTCACTTTCAATAGCTTGGTCGACAGATTGTGTAATTCTTGTTAATGTTGGTTCTTGTAACTTTTATGTTGGGAAAAATTAGATGGGGTAAAGAAATAAATTTCACACTCCCAAGATAAATTTTTAAATCAAAATAGAATAAAAATAACACCAAAGATTTTTTTTTACGTGAAAAAACTTTTTTAAATGAAAGTAACAACTACAGGACTTGTAGACTACTTAAAATTTTCACTATAATAAATTAGATTACAAACTTCACATTTAGGTGGATCTCTCACAAAATATAACAAATATGTATCTTCAATTTGTGAGTAAAACTTTACAAATTGACTCTCTTAATTTTTCCTCTCAGAAAAATCTCTCTCAAAAGCCTCTCTCTGTTTTCTTTCTCTCTATCTTTTTTTTTCTATGTATTGAGATTAAGGCTAAGGCCTTTTATAGAAGAAAATGAGCCTAACATTTTTGACTTTTTTTCTTTTCTTCTTCTTCTTTCGGCGCCACCTTTGAATGTTGAATAATCTTCTTTTTTTCTTTGATGCTGGCCCACATAGTTGGACCAACAAATCTCCCCCTCCACATTATGTGGGATAGAGCTCTTCCACACCTACAATTTTTCTACAGATAGCAAGCCTTTCTCTAGTCACAGTCTTTGTCATCGTATCTTTCCCGTTATCATTGGTGTGAACTTTCTCAACTTGCAGTAGTTTATGTTCCAACACATCACAAATCCAATGATACCTTACGTCGATGTGTTTAGAACTTGAGTGGAAGGTTGAGTTCTTGCTAAGGTGAATTGCACTCTGACTGTCGCAATAAAAAACATAGTTTTCTTGGTTCTGATGCAATTCTTATAGGAACTTTTTCATCCACAGGATCTCCTTACAACCTTGAGTGATTGCAATGTACTTTGCTTCTGTGGTACTTAAGGCAATACACTTTTGTAATCGTGATTGCCATGAAACAGCTCCCCTTCCAAATGTTATTAGGTACCCAGATATAGATTTTCTCGTATCTACGTCGTCAACCATATCTGAATCTATATATCCTTCTAATATAGGTTTATTATTACCAAAGCATAAACAATGATCAGAGGTTCCTTTGAGATACCTAAGTATCCATTTGACAGCTACCCAATGTTCATTTCTAGGATTTGATAGGAATCGACTCACAACGCCAACAACATGTGTAATGTCTGGTCTAGTGCATACCATAGCATACATTAGACTACCAATCGCCGATGCATAATGCAACTTGCTCATCTCTCATTTCTCCTCCTCACTTGAGGGACATTAACTCACATTAAGTTTGAAATGATTTACAAGTGGACAACCAACGGATTTAGCTTTGCTCATGTTGAATCTTTCAAGAACTTTTTCAACATACCATTTTTGGGAAAGCCAGATCTTTTACTTTTGCCTGTTACAGGTAATCGTCATGCCAAGAATCTGCTTGGCAGGTCCTAAGTCCTTCATTGCAAAGGACTTGCTTAACTCCTTCTTCAACTTGTTAATCTTGTCAATATTTTGACCTACAATTAACATATCATCGACATAAAGCAAAAGAATAATAAAATCACCATTAGAGAATTTCTTAATGAAGACGCAGTGATCAGCCGTCGTTCTGTTGTATTCATATTTCTCCATGAATGAGTCGAACTTTTTGTACCACTACCTTGGTGCTTGCTTCAGACCATACAAGCTCTTCTTTAGTCTACATACCAACTTCTCTTTGCTTTTGACTTGGAAACCTTCGGGTTGTGCCATATAGATTTCCTCATCAAGATCGCCATGTAAGAATGTAGTCTTTACGTCAAGTTGTTCAACCTCCAAATTAAAGCTAGCTGCCAAACCAAGAACAACTCGGATTGAAGACATTTTAACTACTGGTGAGAATATTTCATCGAAGTCAACATCCTTCTTCCGCTCGAATCCTTTCACAACCAATCTTGCTTTGTAACGTGGTTGTGAGCTACCTTCTTCACTTTTGATTTTGTACACCCACTTGTTCTTGAGAGCTTTTCTTCCCTGTGATAGTTTCATCAGGTCAAATCTGTGGTTCTCATGCAGAGATTTCATTTCTTCCTGCATGGATTTTAACCACTTAGTCTTATGCTGATCAGTGATAGCTTCGTCATAACTCTCCGGTTCTCCCCCTTCAATGAGTATCACATACTCGTTAGGATAATATATACGACTTGGTTGTTGTACTCAGGTGGATCTCCTTGTCTGTACTTCTATCTAGACTTGTTCAAAAACTTGTTCTGGTTCTGAACTGCCAGCTAGTGGATTAACATCATTAGTATCTAGTGAAACTCCTCTGTCATTAGGATTTATTGGTAGAGAGACTGGGTCCAGATTAACTGAAATTTCATCTGACTTTGGTTTCTCAGATTTCTCAAAATCCTCGATTGTTTGGTCTTCAAGAAACACCACGTCTCTGCTTCTAACAATCCTTTTGCTAATAGGATCCCAAATTCTGTAACATAATTCTTCATGGGCATATCCCATAAAGATACATTGCTTCACTTTTCCATCCAACTTGGACCACTCATCTCTTGGGATGTGAATAAATGCTCTACAGCCGAATACTTTCAAGTGTTTGTAAGAAACGTATTTTCCCGTCCAAACTTTTTCTGGTACGTCGTAGTTCAATGGAACTGATGGAGAAAGGTTGATTAAATCGACTGCTGTCCTCATTGCCTCTCCCCAAAATGAGTTTGGTAGTTTTGCATTTGAGAGCATACATCTGACTCTTTCGTAGATGGTTCTGTTCATCCTCTCAACGACACCGTTGTGTTGAGGTGTCTTTGGTACTGATTTTTCCAGTCTGATGCCGAAACTTCTGCAGTACTCCAAAAATGGTCCACGATACTCACTACCATTATCTGCACGTACACACTTCAAACGTCTACCAGTTTCTCTCTCCATTTTTACATGAAACTGCTTGAAAACTTCATACACTTGATCTTTAGTTTCAAAGCAAAAGTCCACACTTTTTTAGAATGATCATCAATAAAGGCCACAAAATGGTGAGCACCTCCTAGTGACTTACAACTCATCGTACAAACATCTGTGTGTATTAAATCTAGAATATTTTCCTTTTTAGATGGTGCGAGACTACGAAATGCAATTCTATGTTGTTTTCCCATAATATAGTCAACACAAGTTTGCAAAGGTGTACCTTTCATTCCTAGCAAGAGCTCTTTTTTGGAAAGAATTTTGAGACCTTTTTCACTCATGTGGCCGAGTCGCTTATGCCATAACTCGATAGGAACTTCTTTCCTAGTGATATTTACTTCTCCTTTACACAACCTCGCTTCTGTGATGTAGAGTGATGTATCTTTCTTGCCTTTTGCTACTACCAAATTGCCTTTGGTGAGCTTCCACTTTTCTTCACCAAAATAATTATTGTATTCTTCATCATCAAGCATACCAGTAGAGATAAAATTGAGGCAGATATCAGGAACATGCCTCACATCTTTCAGAAGTAATATGCATCCAAGATTAGTCTCTAGATAAATATTACCAATGTCGGCAATTTTTTATGCATCATCATTTCCCATCCTCACACGTTCAAAATCACATTGAGTGTAGGTTGAGAAGAATTCTCGTCGTGAGGTGACATGATAGGAAGTGCGTGAGTCAACTACCCAAGTAGTGTCTTGGCATGCAAGATTGACATAATTAGCATCTCGAACAATGACAACTTCTTCAGTGACAGTTGTGGTGTCATTTGTTCGGGTTTCTGCTTCCTGATTTCTGGATTGTTCTGCCTTTAACCTTCTACATTCTCGAATGAAGTGTCCAGGCTTGCCGTAATGATGACACTTCTTGTCATACCTTGATCTAGACTTCGACCGTCCTCTTTGTTGACTTTGGTTACGGGGATTTCTACTTTTACTTCTCCCGTGCCATTCTTGCTTGCCTTGTTTCTGCATGACAAGTGCTTCAATGTCAGGAGTATATCCTTCATCTTTTCATCTAGATTCTTCATTTAGCATTCTGTCTTTTACAATATCCATGGTAAGCTTGCCGTCAAGAGCTGAGTTCTAACTGACACAATTAGAGTATCCCAACTTTTTGGTAGAGAGCTCAGCATCAACAATGCTTGTAGCTCGTCATCTACAGTCATCTTCATAGAGTTGGGTTGATCTACAATGCCTTGGAACTTACTCATATATTTTGATACGCTGCTTCCATCTTTATACTTCAAATTGACTAATCGTCGCATCAAATTAGCTTTATTCTGTGCGGTTGTCCTTACATACATTTTCTCCAACTTTTGCCAAAGAGCGTAAGCATCGTGTTCATTAGCAAAATTTTTAAAAATGCTCTTATCGATCCATTATCTGATTTGAGCAGCACATTTTCGGTTCAGAATGGCCCATTCAATGTCTGTATTGGTTACTTCTTTCTCCTTTGGCATTATAATTGGCTTCCATAGGTCTATAATGTATAAAAGATCCTCCATCTTCGGCTTCCAAATTGCATAATTAAATGCGGTCAACTTTATCATATTACCTGTACTTTCCTCCATTTGAATCGTCAGTCAACAGGTTTCGTCAAACTTGATACTTTTCTGACGATGAATAGTACCCACCAAATAGTACCTTTCGAATAGTACTATGTGAATAGTATTTATGAATAGTACCTATAAATAGTACTGTCGACAGTACAATACATTATATATGAATAGCATTGTATATGTGAACAGTAAGTACTATTACTAAAAATAACCAAAACTCTGATACCAATTTGTTGAGAAAAATTAAATGGTTGTAAAGAAATAAATTTCACATACCAAAGATAACTTCTCAAACCAAAATAAAACAAAAGTAATACCAAATATTTTTTTTTGCGTAGAAAAACCTTCCTAAATGAAAATAATAACCACGGGATCCGTAGACCACTTAAAACTTCCACTATAATAAGATGAGATTACAAATTTTACCTTTAGGTGGATCTCTCACAAAATACAACAAATATGTATCTTCAAATTGTGAGTAAAATTTCACAAATTAGTTCTCTTAATTTTTCCTCTCAAAAAAATCTCTCTTAGAAAACTCTCTCTGTTTTCTTTCTCTCAATCTTTTTTTTTCTATGTATTGAGATCAAGGCTAAAACGAAGGAAATGAATCTAACATTTTTGACTTTTTTTTTTCTTCTTCTTCTTTCGGCACCACTTTTGATTGTTGGATAATTTTTTTTTTCTTTGATGTTAGCCCACGTAGTTGGACCAACATTTTATTCGGTCTATCTTCCATGTTAATTTCGACCCCTATAACCTCATTATCGATTCATTTACTTCATTTGCAATTATCTTGATTGCTTCAGTTTTTACTTGCAGGTCCTTGTGATAAGGAAGCTAATTTCGACCCCTCCTGTTCGTTCTTGTCTTTCTCGGTTATTTACGACATGATCATATCAAGTGAAGAGGTATTAGTACATGAATTTGGCTGCAAAATGAGCTAGTACTAGTTCTAAGTTATTCTTCTATTTTGAATGGCGGGGGTTATATTTCGGTTTGTTTTCATATGGGAGGATGGTTCCCTTGTTTAAAAATATTTATTTGATTAAACGCCTTGTTTTGTTTGTCACATAAATATGTTAATATCATTAAACACTTTTAATATTTCGTGTCTAATTCTTCCATCTTTCATGGCCTCGAATTTTCTCAAGTAGTTTAAACTTATTTGAATTAGCCATAAAAACAATGTTACCTGGTTCTTTGTTAATTCTGTCAATTATGTGAATTTCATTAATAGCTTATTATCTACTTTGGAATTGAATTACTATTTTCTTGAATAATAATGATAGATATTTCTCAACTCGTTACTTAAATGAGATTTGTTTTTTTGGTCATAAGTTGTTTCGTTCATTATTTTAGTAACTAATTCAGACACAGATTTAAGTTTTTTGGTTTGTTCTCTTGTGAGCATTTTTCAGTTTCTGAACCTCTAAGTTTAGACTCGCTTACTTTTGCAGGAAATATTTGGTGTGTGATGAAGCATAGGTAAAATCTGCCTAGTATATAGTTAAAGTTTCTGTAATTTGCAATTCAAATTGTGAAAGAAATTAATAAGTTACTTATCATTATTTTTTGCACAAGATTAGAAAAATGTGATTTTGATTAAGTAATAAGTGCACATTATTGTAGTTTTATAATAAAATGATAAGAAGAGTATTGTCCTCAGGGATTGGTAACTTATTTTTGACAAATACTAAAATTATACTAATATCAATTTTATCTAGATAAGTCACTTAAGTTGTTGTAATTGAAATTTAAAATAAAATAAATTAAAGAAAATACGCAAAAGAAAATAAAAATATTGTTTAAAGATCAAATTAATGGGAAGAAAACTTTTAAGAAATCGATTTCACTTAATCTTTCGTTATGTTTTATTCATCTAGCTAATTGAATTTAATTTTCTGTTTGTTAGCAATCTCCAAAAAAAATATCCAAAAGTCTTTTTCGATAGTCAATTGAAAATATTCTTTTTTATTAATTTACACAAGAGTATGCAATTTAATAAAACAAGAAACTAGTAACATCAATGACTTTTAAAACTACATAGATTCATACAAGTCTTTCGATCTCTATATTTACCTATGTCAAAATATTTTAAATCTATCCTATAATTCTCTCTTTCGATAGTAAATCATAAGACTCAAATCATTTAATTAATGATCAGTTAATTAAAAACAATAAACTCAGAATAAATCAAACAAACACAAAGAAAAATAATTCCAATTAACATAGAAGATCAAGCATAGTTCAAAATTAAATTACATCTTTTTTCTAGAATAAATAAAATTTAGTTCATGCTAAAAATTAAATTTAACATAAAAAAATTCACCAAAAAGTTTTGAGAAGAATTGAAAGAAAATTGAATCGCAAAAAGAATTTACTTTCGTGTCTTCTCCTACATTTTTTTCTTTTCTCTTCGTCTGCTATCCCTCCTTTTTTTCTACCTTCTCTGCGTTTTGATATATATATTTAGAGACATTTTAATTTAAATAAATATGCATTTAAATTTGTGAGTCCTTAGATGATATGCTTTTAAAATTTTAGATCTTTATTATCTTCAAATCTGCAATAAAATTTAAATAATAATAATGAATTTTAAATTCAATAAAATTAGACTAAAGTTAAAATTGAGAAGTGATAAATTATGCAAGTCATAAAACACCTCAAACTTAAAACTTTGTTTGTCCTCAAATAAAAATAATAAAAATAAAAAAATGACAACTGTAGACAGTGTCAACAAGATCCCATAGATAAGTGCCATCGCTCACCAAACCATGATCTAAATTTAAATTTTATCACTAATAACTTACTCTTTTTACATCAAAGATAAAAGAAAATCAATCAAAATTTCACAATTTTTCAAGCAAGAGTTAAGCATTTACTTCAACCTAAAGCTAGGTACTTGAGTGTGTGTGTGAAATAATCAATTTAACTCCAAACTCCAAACTACCAATAAATTCAAATAAAAGTAAAACAACTTAAATTAAAAGAATTCTCTCAAAACTTAACTCTATAAGTCCAATTTTCAAAAATTCTCTCCACTAATGTAATCAAATACCAAATTCAGATATCAAAAGGTCTTTAATCAAGTTGTAATGATATGTCACAAGGTGATGGCAAAAAAATAAATGGATATGAAAAATTAAAGCAAATTGGGAATATGATTCACACTCTAGCTCTTTCTTGACAATATTGTTGCCATACTCAATAAGTGGAGTACTCTTTTTTTTTTTGAAGATGTGGTTGCCTTGATACTATCATAGTCTTTACTAATTCAATGACTTTAACCCTTTTTCGATTCTTTTCTTTCACTTTTTTTCACACTCTGATTAAATAGAGCAAATATAATGTGGATTATTTAATTTGAACTTTCTTTTTAAATGTAAATTTTTACCAAAGCATTTTCTCAAAATTTAAGGTAAGTTCATAGTTTTTTAGGCTTAGAATGAGAATGATTTATGTAGTTAAAAGAAAAAATAAAGGTTTATGTAAAATAAGGCTCAATGGGATTGATTATGGGAATACACCATGCAATGATGGCGTGATAATTAGAATGGCTGGGAAAGCTTTTTGGTTGTGAAAAAAAAAATTGCGTAGATAATTTCTCTAATATTTGGTATCAATTAGAATTTCACCTGAAGGATCCATCAACATATTCTAGAGCAAAGTAATATTAAAATTTTCCTAACTTAGTTAATTCAACTCTTTCTCTTAATAGGAAAAATGTAGTAGAAAAAAATATATTATGTGCTCAATTATTTTCAAGGACAAAGATTTAAATCAAAGTACCCACAAAAATTTGACTAACATAATAACAGATTTTGAAAAAAAATTCACAAACCCATCCTTAATCACAACAACTCAAGACTATAGGAGTTGACACACCCAAACTTAAACTAAACAATGTCTTCATTATAATTTAAAAGTGAGACATATAGAAGAAATAAAAGAAAATTCCCTGATTTTATGGTGGATCCGCATTAGTTTGTAATTTTCAGCTTTTTATTCTTGCAAAATAAACCAGCTCAAAATCCAAATTATTTAAATAGTAATAAAAAATAAATTAAAATAAAAGAAAAAAGAAAGTTTTATGGGCTGCCTCCCAGAAGCGCTTGTTTTATAGTCTACAACCAGACTTTTCAATCTTCATCAATTAGGATTTCGAAGAGGAATAAATGCACAATTCCTCTCCATTTGTTCTCTATAATAGTGTTTCAATATTTGGTTGTTAACTCTAAAAATATTCTCTACCTTGTCCTTCAAGTCTATTGCTCAAAAACTGGAAACTTTCAATTATATAAGAATCTATTCATCTTGATCTTAATTTACCCAAGAAGAGTTTTAGTCTTGAATTGAAGAGTAAAACCTGTTGTCTTGAAGCAAACTCAAGCTTAAGAATCTGTTTGTCATGCCACTTTTTTGTGCATTCTTTGTAGATCTTTGCATTTTCATAAGCATCACTTTGAAACTCACCCATCTCATTCAATTGAATACATTGCTTTTCCCCTGCTGTCTTCAATTAGAACTAAACATCTTTATAGCCCAATCAGCTTTATACTTCAACTCAACAGGAAGATGATATGCTTTTTCAATCGAAAAGTCATCCATAAAAATTTCTATTATATCTTCCACCATATCAAAAAAGATAACATTCATGCAACGTTGAAATGTTGTTGGGGGCATTGCACAATCCAAAGAGCATCCTTCTAAAAGCAAATATTCCATAGGGGCATGTGAATTTAGTTTTCTCGTGATCTTCAGAGGCTATGGCAATCTAGTTATACCCCGAATAACCATTTAAGATGCAATAATAGGGATATCTGACCAAAAAATCTAAAATTTGATCAATGAATGGAGGTGGAAAATGATCCTTCCTTGTTGCTTTGTTCAACTTGTGATAATCCATAAATAAATGCCAACCCGTGATTATTCTTGTAGGAATAATTTCACTGTTGTCATTTTTCACCACCGTCATTCCACCCTTTTTTGGTACAACATGCAATGGACTTACCCATGAACTATTTGAAATAGCATAAATAATTCCAACTTTGAAGAGCTTCAAAATTTCAGCTCTTACAAATTCTTGCATTGTTGGATTTAGTTTTCTTTGGGGCTCAATTGATGGTTTGTAAGATTCCTCTATTAGAATCTTGTGCATGCAAATAGATGGAATGATACCTTTTATGTTAGAGATAGTCCATCCCAAGGCTAATTTTCCTCTTCTTCGGGTGTAAGTAATGCCGTAACAATCACTAGAAAGGTGTAACTATCACAAAAGAACGCATAATGAAGATGCTCAGACAATTGCTTCAACTCTGGGGTTGTAGTTTGCTACACTTTTTCTATAGAGATTATAGAACCTGTGTTTTCTACCATTGGCTCCAGCCTCTCAACTTATTTTCTAAATAATGTACATGTTGCAATGATCGTTCTAGGTGATCGGCCGCCATATCTTCTTGAAATGCTTCTACTTAACATTGTTCAATGATATTTACTCAAAAGGAAGTGCTTGGATCTTTTGGAAATCTCATGGCTTCGTAAATGTTTATTTTAACCTCTTTCTTGTTCACTCTCAATGTTAACTCACCCTTATGAACATCCATTAAAACTCTTCCCGTAGCTAAGAATTAGTGGGACATCTTGGTCTTTATCCATATCTAACACCACAAAATCAACAGGAAAAATAAATTTATCCACCTTTACCAATACATCTTCTATGATTCCCTATGGATACTTGATGGATCGGTCTGCTAGTTGCAAAGAAATAGTTGTTTGTTTCATCTCTCCAAGTCCTAATTTCCTATATAAAAAAAGTGATATAAGATTAATGCTAACACCAAGATCATATAACAATTTATCAAAAAACGAATTTCCAATAGTGCAAGGCAAAGTGAAACTCCTTAGATCTTTTAATTTTTGAGGTAATTTTTTTTGAAGAATGACACTACATTCTTCAAAAAGCTTCACTATTTCGAACTCCTTTAACCTTCTCTTCTTATACATGATGTCCTTCAAGAATTCAACATAATTGGACATTTGTTCCAAGGCATCTGCAAAAGGAATATTTATGTGAATTTTCTTAAAAATATCCAAAAACTTAGAAAATTGTTGATCTACTTTTTATTTTTGAAAGCATTCAGGATAAAGAATTGGAGTAGAGAGAATATGAGGATTGTAAGGAAATAAAATTGATGAAGGCATGTTAGTCTCTTTTAGTGTATCATCAACAATCTCCTCTTCTTCTACTTTATGATTGCTTTGGCCATTGTTTGGAGCTATAAAAGTGGACTCAGTTTCCTTTGATGGTAACCTCTCAATTTCTCTTCCACTCCTAACTGTAATGGCCTTGCATTATTCCTTTGGATTCACTTCTGTATTGTTAGGAAAATTTCATATTTGTTGAGCATTAATGGTTGTGGCTAGTTGCTCAATTTGCACTTTAAGATCTTTCATAGTGGCTTCCATATTGCTAAAATGAGTTTCAATGTTATCCAACCATGAATCACTCTTTTTCAACCTTGCTTTGGTCTTCTCAACAAAGGAAACCATGGCATCCTCAAGTGATATCTTCTTCTTGCTTGGTTGACCATCAAACCCTGGAGGAGGTTGCAACATATTCTTTGTGTTTCCATAATAAAAATTCTCATGATTTTGAAGCCCTAGATGGTAGTAATTTTGCATAGGATTACCATGATAGTTGTAGTTTCGATTTTTGATGTGTTGAACATGTTCTTGACTTGCTTCATTTATTGGAACTATCATACTCGAGTCTACAACATATTCTGCACTTTGTGGTTTTCTTTGGGTTGTCAAGGCAGAAATATGATGAGATAGAGAAGTTACTTGAGTTGAAAGGGCAGTAAATAGCTCCAATTCATGAATCCCAATAACTTTCTTAGTCATAGATATTTCAATTGGCCATTAATAGTTGTTTGAGGCCATTTATTCCAAAAGAGAAGTAGCACCTTCAAGTGTCTTTGACATCAAAGTTCCACCAGAAGTAGCATCAACTATGGTTCTAGTTTACCCATTTAACTTATTATAGAACATCTGAACTTAAAACTAATCCGATAATCCATGTTGAGGGAAATGCCAAATCATATCTTTATACCTTTCCCATGCTTCATAGAGTGTATCAAAATCCTTTTGTCTTAATTGACCATTCTCACTTTTGAGTTAGGCTGTTTTTGTAACTGGAAAGAATTTTGCAAGAAATTTTTCTACCATGTCTTGCCAACTAGTTATACTTCCTGATTGTAGAGATCCTAACCAATCTTTGGCCTTGGCCCTTAATGAAAAAGGAAACAATCTCAATCTAATGGTGTCTTTAATAACACCATTCATCTTTATAGTGTCACAAATTTCCAAAAACATTGCTAAATGAATATTGGGATCATCAAATGATGATCTGCTAAATTGGGCTTGTTGCACCATGCTGATCAACGCAAGTTTAAGCTCAAAATTATTGGCATTAATAGTCTGGCGTCTTACACCTTAGTAATTGTCATTCACAATTGGCCTAACATAATCCTTCAAGGTGTGTGGCTGTGCATTCTATTCTCCTTCAGCCATGACTAGTACTTTCTTCTTTCTTTATTATCTAAAGGTTCTTTCAATCTTCAGATCAAAAGGAATAATGTTTTGAGCTCTAGCATGGTGTATCCAATGTCAAAAACACACTTAAAGAAAAATAAAAATAAAAATGAAAATGAAATATAATTCTAAATTAAAATCACGATTACTTTGTATCGATATTGGAAAAAATAAGAAAAAATCAATCCCAACAACGGCGCCAAAAACTTGATCGGTGTAAAACTGCAAGTGCACAGTATCGTAGTTTTATAATAAAGTAATAAGAAGAGTATCATCTTCAGGGATTGGTAACTTATTTTTGAAAAATACCAAAATTATACTAATCTCAATTTTATCTAGAGAAGTCACTCAATTTTATCTAGAGAAGTCACTAAAGTTGTTGTAATTGAAATTTAAAATAAAATAAATTTAAAGAAAATGCGCAAAAGAAAATAAAGATATTGTTTAAAGCTCAAATTAATGGAAATTTTTTTTCTGGGAAATCGATTTCACCTAATCCATCAGTATGTTTTACTCATCTAGCTAATTGAATTTAATTCTCTCAGTTTGTTAGCAATCTCAAAAAGACTATTTTCAAAAACCTCTTTCGATAGTCAATTTGAAATATTCTTGTTATTTTATTAATTTACACAAGAGTATGTAATTTAATAAAGTAAGAAAAGAGTAAGACCAATGATTTTTAAAATTATACGAATTCATACAAGTCTTTCAATCTCTATATTTACTTATGTTGAAATATTTCAGATCTATCCTATAATTCCTTCTTTCGAAAGAAAATCATAAGACTAAAATAATCTAATTAATGACGAGTCAATTAGAAACAATAAACTCAGAATAAATCAATCAAATATGAAGAGAAATAATTCAAATTAACATAAAAAATCAAATATAATTTAGAATTAAATTACATATTTTTCTTAAAATAAATAAAATTTAATTCATGTTAAAATTTAAATTTAACGTAAACAAATTGACTTTAATTTTATGAGAAGAATTGAAAAAAAAAAAAAATCACGAAAAGAATTTACTTTCGTCTTCTCCCATGTTTTTATTCTTTTCTTTTCGTCTACTCAGAATTTTTTTTTTTTTACTCTTTTCTCGCGGACGGCTCCTGTCCTTGTCGTTTTTTTCTTCTCTCTTTATATATATATATATATATATATATATATATATATATATATATAAAACCTATCCCTCTTTATTTTTCTGCCTTATCTGCGTTTTGATATATATATATATATATTGCAGCATTGCAGTATTATATAACACATTGCAACCAAATGTTTTCTATATTTGAGCATGATATATTTCTTTGCTTAGTTTGTAAGAGAAAATTAATGTTTGTCAAAATAAATTGTGTATTTTTATCATCAACAAAATAAATAGAACATGAGATGATGACATTTGGGGGTAAGAATGTCATTAAATTTTATAATTAATTATTAATTGTCTGTGATTAACTAGTTTTAGATCATATTTTTTTTGTTAATTTGATAACAATGATAACATTTTTATTGTATATCTTTTTCTAGATATGTTATGGGATATGTCTTTAAAATGATTCCAAGTTTTATAACTCCATTACAATTGAATGGAAATTGTTCATGTTGTCCTCGTCGTCTTGTGGATTAATGATCAAGTTTGTGATTTTTAATTCGTAAATTTTTGCATGCTTATACCAGAACTAAACACTAATTAAATCATACTTTGCTTTTTAAAGTTGTTAATTATTGTACAGTTTCTACTTGTATGGTTGTTGTTTTTTCTAGACTATTGAGAGCGAAAGAGTGCCCCAATAACATTCATGTCTCCAACCATACCTATAAAGTACCATGACACTGTTGGTGAGGCAGAAGGGGCATTTATTATGCCATGACGCGTGCACATCTTGTCATTTTGAAGGCAAATATGAGAAAGTAAACTTTGATTAGTGTGCTAGTTGCCTAATGTAGAGCGCGTAGCAGCTTTTCTTATTGAGATATAAGATTGATATTAATATTTTTGCCTCTGTTTGTTTTGGATGATTGATTTTGGTGGTGTTGTGGTTGAGCTGATTCAGAGGAAGCCCAACACATGAAATGCGCAATGAGTTTGAGGGTGGTTTTGTATTCGGCTCAAGCTCTAGAATAATGTTGTAAAGGACGTGCTTTTGTACCATGATCTTAATCCTTAATGATTTTGTTTGATTAGGTAAACCGAAGAAAACTTCCTTAACTACAATAGAAATCGTTTTTTTTTTTTTTTATCGAAGAACCATATAGTTTAAAACCTTACGTCGACTAACATATATGTCGTCAAGTTTGTCTTAGTAACTCATTGTTGATTATGATTCTCGACGAAATCTAAAGTTCGTCGATAAAACTCCAGTTATTAGCAAAACATATTTTGTAGGTAAAATGTAAGATTTTGTTGTCAAATTATTTTCCCCAACAAAACTTTTTTCGAGAAAAGTCAAAATATTTTTATTCACTTTATCTAAATAAATTTAAACAATTTATTAAATTCAATAAATAATAATTACATTTAAAATTTAAAAATAAATATAAAGATTTTTATTTTATATTCATAAATAATAATTTTATATAAATTAATAATTTAACTATTAAGTCATTTATTAAATATAAAAATAAACTATACTTTTAATGTTTCCTACTATTATTTTGTTGACAAATGTATCTAACCTTTTAATGACAAGTATTAAGAGAGAATTACAAAGTCTTACATGATTTAGGAGAGATTATAGAAAGAGTCAGATTCCTGGACGTTATCACCCCCAAGTGTCAGTATCCTATTGGAATGACCATATCTGATTTGCAATTAGATCATTACCATATGATGGAGATCACTTCCATATATAGCAATTCAAGTCTTATTGTCCCCATACTAGTTCTTGTACCTTGGGTATTCCGTTGCGGTTATACACCTAAAGCTCCTTGTGTATCAGTACATCCCGTGTGTGACACACCTCATATACATCATACGCCTTATATACTCAAACCATCTCGTGTAAATCTGATTGCATTCACATACACCTTATAACACATCGTGTGAGTGCATGTACCCCATGAACATTGGGTGTCTTGATCCAAAATACCCAAACATTAAGTTGCCCTTTTTTTTTTATCTTGAAGTAAGATGAAAGAATCACTGTTCTTAGGGTACAATAATGGGTACCCAATACACCTTATACACCTTACGTACATCGCATCCACTTTTGAATTCCTCAAATTGGTACTTCGAACTATCCTGTGGGCAAGTATCCCGTGATCATGAGGTACCTTGATCTATGACACCCAAATATTAAGTTCTTGAAGTAGGATGAAAGAATCCTATTCTTACCGGAGCATGTCATTTAAATAGGTAGTTATAATATTTTAGGGGATTGCAATATTTCAAATTCTTGTGTTATTAACCTTTCAACTTCTTCTGGATGATTCAAATCCCCACCTAGTATACTAGGAGCCTTGATGCCCATTCAATTCATTTACAAAAAGAGAGTTTAATTTCTAAATCTTCATATAAAATTTCTATCCTTTAGAGGAATTTTAGCCTATATTTGAGGAATTTTAATTCATATTTGAGGAAATTTAGCCTGTATTTGAGGAAATTCACCCCATGTTTGAGGAGTTTTTAGCTCGTGTTAGAGAAAATTCATCCCTTGTTTGAGGATTTCACCCTGTGCTTGAGGAATTTCAACCTATATTTGGGGAATTTCATGCCACTTTTTGAGGAATTTTGACCCATATTTAGGAAATTTCAGGCCATTTTTTGAGGAATAACAACCCATATGTGGAGAAATTCAAGCCATGCTTTGCTTTGATTGACTCATGCACACACCCACATATCAAGTTAGGGGACAATTTGGTCTTCTTCTCTATACTTGGGGTCATTGCTTTTTTCTTAAGAAGAGGTTCACATAAACTTAAGACATGAACTCAAGACTCTTACTTAGGATAGGCAACGAGCCTCTAATACCCATATCCCAAGTAGGGGTCCATTTGGCATCCTCTTCCATACTAAAGGTTAATATATTATTTTAATCACGAGACAAGTAATAGGGATAAGTGAAAAAATCAATTCTTCACTTATCTTTTTCTACCCAAAGAAGAGGTTTATATTTGTAAACTCATGACCCTTTCTTAAGATGAGTTATGTGCTCTTATACTTACATCCCAAAGAAGATGTTCATATTTGTAAACTCAACTTTTTCTTAGTATGGGTCATGTGCCTTTTATACTCGCATTCTTAATAGAGGGGTCCATTGGCCTCTTTTTCCATATTAAAAGATTATCGCGTTATTTTATTAGAGATTAGGAAAAAAATAGTTGTACTCAATGCATCTTAGTTAATGACCATAAATTATTCAACTAAAAAGTGATATTTGATATTATTTTTTGCTAACTTTTTTTCATCTGTCGAAACTATTTTTGAGGAATTGGTGTTAAATGTTAATAACAAATCAGCCTAAAAAAATACAGTTTTTTGTTTATTCATAAATTAGTTTATTGTTAAATCGTAAGAATATTTTTATATATCATAATCATAATTAATATGATAATTTTTATTGAATATATAAATATGATAATAATTATCAATAATATTACACCATATCAATTATGATTTATCATAAAATTATGATAAATAATTTTTTTATTATTCGATCTCATTTTATGTTATCATGTTATTTATTTAAAAAGAGAAATAAAAGAAATAAGTTAAAAGAATTTATTATAATTATCCATATACATTGAAATAACACCACTTTATTGATTGATGCAAAGGTGAATTTTGGTTAGTTATAATTTATAAAAAATGCACATTCTCTACGGAAAAAAGGACTCGAAGTAAGTTAATAATATTGAAATTCCCAAATAAGTAACATAACATTCATTTTATAAAATTTATCATTGTCACTGCTTAACATAATACAGTACTCTAATAGTGGAATGGGAAAATAGTTATCAATTAAAAACAACATTCTAAACGAGAAATACATATTTCCTTAAGTAGTCATTACTAAAGTTAATTGATTATATCTTTTTAGCGTACATTCTTCAACTTTCACATCTTTTCTACCACCCTTATGGGGTGCCAAAATCAAGGGGTGGAGAGACACGTTGAATACATTCATTTACTCTTGGATCTTCTCTCAATAAGTTGGGAGGATGTACCTTGTTGATAAGAGGTACCTTACTGGTAAAAGGTATCTCGTTGATAAGAGTTACCTCATTAGGAGGTAGTACCTTGTTAACATGAGATACGTCATTGGTAGGAGGTACTTTTTTGATAAAATGTATCTCATTGAGAGGATATACCTCGTTAACAAGGGGTTCCTTGTTGATATGAGATACCTCGTCGGGAGGAAATACCTTGTTAACATGAGGTACATCATTGGTAAGAGGTACCTCATTGGGATGAAATGTCTGTTGATAAAATATACCTCACTAGGAGGAGGTACCTTGTTGGTACAAGACACTTTGCTAATAAGAGGTACCTCATTAGGAGGAGGTACTTTATTGATAAGAGGTACTTTATTGATAAGAGGTACTTTATCGATAGAAGGTAATTCGCTAATAAGAAGCACCTTATTGGTAGGAGATACTTTTCTGATAAGATGTACTCATTGGGTGGATGTACCTTGTTAATAAGAGGTGTCTTATTGATAGGAGGTACCTTGTTAGCATAAGGTATTGTATTAGTAGAATTCATTGGGATGAGGTTCCTATTGCTAAGAGGTACATCACTAGGAGGAGATACTTTGTTGATAAGAGGTACCTTGTTAGCATAAGGTATTGTATTAGTAGAATTCATTGGGATGAGGTGCCTATTGCTAAGAGGTACATCACTAGGAGGAGATACTTTGTTGATAAGAGGTACCTTGTTGGTAGAAGGTACTTCATTAATAAGAGGTAACTGGTTGGTAAAATGTACTTGGTTGATAAAAGGTATTCATTGGGAGGATGTACTCGTTAATATGAGGTAACACATTGGTAGGAAGTTACTCACTGGGACGAGGTGCCTGCTAATAGAGAGGTACCTCACTAGAAGGAGATACTTTATTGATAAGAGGTGCCTTACTAGAAGGAGATACCTTGTGATCGCCACACAAATTGTGTGTGCAATGAATGTGCAAGTATACGTATCGTAACAAGTAATATAATGATAAGTAAAGATCGTTCCCACAGAGATTATTTTATTAGAAATTAATTTTTAAAACTAAAAATAATAAAAATCAATTTTTTGTGGTGTTTTTATATTTTAAGGAAGTATAATTAAAATAACTAAAAGTAAATAGTAATAATTAATTAAATCATAAAACTTGTAGCCCCAAGGGAGAGCGTTCAATGTAACCAATGAAATAGTAACTAACTGTCCTTGAGTCTAGTTTTCTTATATGTGTCTTATAGGGCCGTGCCTTAACTGGACAAGCCCAAATGTATTAGTGCCTTATGCTTGGCTTCTTTCCTATCCAATGCTCATAAGGGGTTTTGAAAACTTCTTTTCTTGGTACCCTATTAAGGTTGTACACTATGATCTTTAAAGCTTATCCCCAAAGTGACTCTGTAAGGAGGAATGATTAATCATACTTCTTACCATATCCTTAAAACTTTGGTTTTGTTGCTCTACAACACTGTTTATGCTAGGTTTTCCCGACATGATGTATTGCAAAATAATTCCATACTTATTGAGAAAAATTACAAAAGTCCTAGATGTTATTCTCCTGATTCATCATACCTTTCATAGTACTCACTACCACGATCCAATTTGACATCTTTAATTTTCTTTCTTAGTTGAAGTTCAACTTTAGCTTTGAAATATGAGAAAACATTAAGGATTGTGGCTTTGCAACCGTACCTTTATTAATCGTATACGAATGCAATAAAGTACTATTGTACATTCTATAAAGCAAAGTCGTAGGAAATGGACCACATATATCAGTATGTATAAGTTTAAAGACATTTGTAGCTCTTTTGGCACCTAATCTAACATCTGTTTGTTTTCCCTTGATATATTCAACATAGATTGGAAAGTCTATCAAATCTAAGGATTCAAGAATTCCATCTGATACAAACCCCTGAATTCTCTACTTAAAAATATAACCTAAAAGATTATGTCATAAGGTGGTAGAATTCTCACTTAATTTTTGCTTTGTACCACATGGAATTGTTTGTAGTATTTCGTTATAGGACTAAAAAAATCAAGCATATTAAAATTATCAATTAAAGAATCAAAACTATTAAAATTGGAATTTTGACAGAGACTAAATTTATTATTTCCAAAAGAACAAAAAAAATCCTGATTTGTCCAAACTAGAAATAGAAATTAAATTTTGTCTAAAAGACGATGCAATAAAGGTCTCAAACAAATCCAAATAAAATACAATTTCAATTGTAATCTGAAAGTTCCTATAGCCTCCACCGTAACTTTATTGCCATCACCCATAAGGATGCATATTTTAGCATCACTTGGTAGTTGGATCCATAGGAAACCCTACATAAACATACTTATGTAAGTAGTAGTACATTAGAATTTACCCACCAAGTATCCTTAGGTACAAAATAAATTAATATCATAACAAACGAAAGCTAGAAGCATACCTTTCTTTACATGCTAGGCGACAGACCGTGAACACTCCTTCTTTATATGACCCAACTTCTTGCATAAATAGCAGTCAATCTTCTCATTCTACTTCTTTTTCTTCTATTGAGAAGAACCTTGCACAGTAACCATAGCTCTCTTTAATTTCTTGTTCTAAGAGATTGAGGCCGAGTGAGCACTTTCAATCTTATCCCACTGCTGCCTTTCTTCTTCTTACACATAGTGAAATATAAGCTCATTGATGGACCATTTTTCCTTTTAAGTGTTATAACCTACTTTGAACTGCCCAAAGTATGTAGGAAGTGAGATCATCAAAGTACACAAGAAAATCCTCTGACAGCTCCAACTTAAGCGACTTGAGTTTTGATGCGAGATGAGACATCTCCATGATGTACTCCCTTATATTCCCCTTGAACTTATACTTCATTGTGATGAGTTTAGTCAAAAGATTACTTGTCTTTGACATTTTGTTCTTCGAAAAATATTCTCATTTCTTCCAAGAACTTCTTGGCACTTTTGCTTTCAGTAATAGAGCCCCGAAATACTTTCAAAATAGAGAGATTTATGATCATCATACACATTCAGTTAGACGGATCCTACTTTTCAATTTAACCTCATTGGGGGTTTTTTGGAGTACCAATGGGTCGATTTGATTGAATTGTAAGATCCAAATCCATATAACCGAGAACAATCTCCATGGTTTGATTCCCAATTTTAAAGTGTGTCCAGCTCAAAATTGGAATGTTATTAACTTAGGTAGAAACATTATTGACAATAGCAATAAAAATTGTATAAAGAATAAAATAAACATGCATACTGATGAACACAACATCAAGTCCCTCACAACGGTGCCAAAAACTTGATGAAGTAAGATCAGCAATGCCGATCTTGAAAATACTTTGGTTTTATATTTGTAAAACTCTCGCAAGTGCACGAATCATTTTATAACAAATGATAAGTATACTCCCAAGGTTGATCTAATAAAGGAATATATGTGGTTCTTAATTTATTATTCAAACTCTTAAAAACTAAATTAAATCTTAAACATTCTGTCATGATATTTTGGTTTTTGTGTTTTTTAATCTAATAACATAAAAAAAGAAACATAGATATAGATTCAATAAATAATTATGCAAATTTTTATCCATCATAACAGTGAAATATTTATGTATATAATAATTAAGTTAATTATGCTTGCTTATATTATTTGGATTATTAAAAATATAAATTGAGTAATATCCTTAGGCGGGGCCTATTAATTAATTAAGTATTAAATTTCATCTTTAATTCTAAGAAAATAGAAAATAATCTAATCACACCTTTAGGAAGAGTCAGTTAATTAGAATTTATTCAAGGTGTCCAAATTAAACCTAAAAATTTAATTATCCAAGTACTAACTTTCAAGTTTTAAAACCATTACTAAAAATATGTCGTTAATATATTTTCGAATAATAGTTCTTATAATTTTTTTTGAAATAGAGCTTCACTCTAACTACCGGGCGCTTGTACCAAAAAATAAAAAAGAACTACTCTAAATCATACCAGATAATTAAACCCTATAATCTAATTTTCATATTTAAGTTTGTAATGAAAAATAATATATTTCTCTCTAACATACTTAATATAAAATCTTGAAAAAAAAACAAAATCAATTTATTTTATAAAAATGTTTTACCTATTTAATATTTAATAAGCATAACAACATTATTATTATATCATATTTACAAACAACCATCCATATTAAATTTAATTACATACAAATTAAACATAACATATAAGAATGAAACATAAAAAATAACTGTAAAGAATTCATTTTAAAATTATGCCTCAAAAGAATCCTTATAGAAATTTGATGTTAATTCTATTGAATTTTCGTTTATTGAATCAAAAATTAAAAATCTATAAAAACATAGCTAGTTCTTCTCAAAAAGAGAATAACTTTAAAACTAAAAAAAAACTTCTAGAGAAATAAAGAGATGAGAAAATAGTGTGTTTTACAATGGGAGAGTGTGTTATTTTATAGGTGAGGAAAAGGCTAGAAAAGTGGGAAAATATTTCAAAAATTGATTTTGGACGCATTTGGACAGGCTGGCATATGTGTAGGGTGCAAAATTTGCTGCAGATGGGGGTTTGGCATGTGCGAGACATGGCGTGGGTGTGTGCTAGGGTACGCAGAAATCATTGCGGCATGTGCTGGGCAAATGCGAGCATGTACTGGTTGCGTACGCTGGTAGTGCATATATAGGTGTGTGCTAGACATGTGCCGACTACCTGCGGGTGTGTATTGGGCATGTGTCAGCTACTTGCGAATGTGTGTGGGGTGTGCACGCATGCACGCTGATGCGTGAAGGACTCGATGAAGGCATGTGCTTGTGTGCGCGAGACTTCAGAGTGAATGAGTGGCTGCACGTAGGATTTCGACCTTTTAACATTTTTGACTGTTTTGACCCATTTTGTTCGATTTTTCCATCTTTTTGACTTTTCTTTATTTTTTTTCTCAAGATAATTGTGATGTATTGCCACTAGTATTTTTTCTTCGATTCTTTAAGTTAATTTTGAACGAAAATACCTAAAAAATAATAAAAATACTAGTGATTCCAGAAAGATAAATTTATATAAAAATATGATAAAATCATAAAAATATAAATCTATTTAATAAATTAAATTATGATAATTTTAATGTTTTTTAAGCACTCATCATAACTCCAATTCAGCTTCTTGCTAGTCCCTTAACAATAGAAACGATAAAAACTAAAATAAAAACTATCCTAAATCACTTTCATGGATTGACACGGTTGCATTTAGCATATGCAATAAGCTTTCAAACCCCTAGGTTGCCCTAGTGGACGAGTTTAAGTCTCGTGAGGATTTTTAGTAATGATACCTATAAACATTTAGAAAAAAATAAAAAATATAAAATAAGAAGTTAACTAAACTTTAAAATAAAGAAATGAAATAAAAATATATGTCATACTTATAATCTCTTTTAAATTTCATAATTAAAATCTTAAGGAAAAATTATTTCAACTTCCTAAACATTCATAATTTATTATAATAGTTAGTTGAAAATCATTTTCATATTTCATATGAAAAATGTATCAATTTAATTTCATCCAAACTTAATGTCAGGAATCTGAATTCACTTCGACTATATTCCTCACAAGTCAATAGTCTCAAAAATACTAAATCCTATAGGTTCAAACACTCATACTAATTTATATGTGAAAGAGTTGCTGTATAGGAATGAACTAATATGTTCGCATATGTATAAAGAAAAAAGGCTCAAAATATTATTTTAACATTGATCTCATGAAAGAAATCAAATGTAAGATTTTATAAAATATTATACATTACTTTCATGCATCAATCAAACTCATCAAATAAGAATATCAAGTAATATACCTTTTAGAAAATGTAGGAAGATACAATGACTTCTTAGGGAATTACTTCCTATATTTTCTTTTGCATTAAACCATTTCTCACAACTGTTTAGCCTTTTTGGTTCATAGTATATAGAATATAATATTTATTTTTCTATTTTTCTTTATATTTTTTCTTTCTTTTACATTCTTTTTTTTAAGAGAATCCATTTTTTTAGAGAGTAGACCCATGTACAGATTGTACATTTTTTTATATGGTAAGGTGAGTGGTTAATATTTTTTTTTTTGTATTTGTATAGGTAACCCTAGATATATTTTGTTTTTTAATAGAAGTCATGTAGGAATGAAGAAATGCATATACTATCAATTTTTACTTAAATCATTTAATATAAGCAAATAAAAAATAAATATATAGCATTTCATTAAGATGTAAAAATCTAGACATTCAATGCTAAGTCCTATATACATCATCTAATAATGCTAAAAAAATAAAAAAAATGTTTAGAGTAGAAAAAATAATATTTATCACTCAGAATAAAGAAAAATTGGCTCAAAATATTTCTCACAAGGGTAATCTCCACTATTTGATTCCTAAACACCGATTTTGGGTTGAATATAATTTTTAAACCTTATCAAGAAATATTTGTCATGACAAAAACTAACTAATTATCATATACTCCATGATATGTTTTCAAAAATTAATTTAACAATACAAAATGTTTAACTATTTACTTAAATTTGATTTAAATAAAATGATAAATTTTTGTAAGAATTTTTTTTTAAATAATCCTAAAGTTCTAAAAATTACTAAACCGCATAGAGAAACTAAAATCAAACACAATAAAAATGAAAACGTGAACATAAAAATGTTAAAATTGTTAATTTTTTTGAAATTAAGCATAGTAATTTTTCACTACCTCCAACCTAGAACATACATTGTCCTCAATGTAACAATTGTAAATTAAAGATAAAGAAAAAAGAAAAGAAAAGTTACCTATTTCTTTAGAATGTGCAAGTAGTGATGGAGAAATGCAAATGTATCCATCATGTTCATCATTAAAGTTCACACAGACAAATCATTGTGAACTTCTAATATCTCAAGAAAATATTTGTAGTTTTAACAATTCTAAAATTATTCACATGAAATTAAATGAAAATAAACAAAATAAATAAAAAAATTACCAAAAGTAATGAGTTGCCTCCCATCTAGTGCTTAGTTTAATGTCTTACCAAGACACATCATCATGGTAATAATGATAAATTTATCAATATGGAATCAACGTCAGCCATGTTGTTTTCTCCTTCTAAATAAGGCTTTACACAGTGCCCATTGACTTTGAAAGTTATTTGTGTCTTTGGATCCAGTAACTCTATTGCTCAATGTGAAAAACTTGGACAATTGTGTAAGGTCCATCTCATCTTGATCTCAATTTTCCTTGAAACAATCTCAAATGAGAGTTAAATAAAGGAACTTTTATTCTAGGAAGAAAGGACTTTGGAACTAGCCTTTTTTCATGATAGCGTTTAGTATGCTCTTTGTATAATTTTGCATTTTCATAGGCCTTGTTCCTAATCTCTTCCAACTTATTAAGATGGAGCAACCATTTTTCTCCTAATTTAACTAAATCCATGTTCAGCTCTTTAGTTTCCCAATAAGCCTTGTGTTCGAGTTCAATAGGAAGGTGGCACGTTTTCCCAAAGATTAACTAGTAAGGGCTCATCCCAATGGGTGTTTTATAAGTTGTGTGGTATACCCATAGCGCATCATTCAACTTGATTTCCAAGTCCTTTCTTGAAGGACGCACAATGCGTTCCAAAATTCCCTTGATTTTCCTATGACTTACTTCCACTAAACCTAAAGTTTGAGGATGATATGGAATAGCTACTCTATGTGTGATGTTTTACTTTTTCATTACTCCATCAAAGATTTTGTTACAAAAATGGCTACCTCCATAACTTATTATAGGTGTTCCAAACCTACTAAATATTGAATCCTTCAAGAATTTTACAACAACATTAGAATCATTGGTTTTAGTGGGGATAGCTTCTACCCACTTGGATACATAAATCACAGCAACCAAAATATATTGAAAACCATTGGATGGGGGAAAAGTACCCATAAAGTCAATCCTTTATACATTAAAGAGTTCAACAACTAAATTAGATGTCAAAGGCATTTCATCTCTTTTGCTTATTTTGCCTGTTCTTTGACATGTATGAAATTGTGCACAAAACGTATGAGCATCTTTAAAAAGAGTGGGCCAAAAGAATCTAGATTGTTACACCTTATGAGTTTTCTTTTCGCCACCAAAATAGCCCTCATAATGAAATTCATGACAAAAAGTCAGAATGCTCTTATGTTCTTCTTCAGGTACACATCTCCTAATGACTTAATCTTGACCAATCTTGTATAAATACGGGTCATCCTAGAAATAGTCCTTGATATTTTAAAAAAAAAACCTTTTCTTGTTCTGACAGCATACCATGTTTTTGGACCTATTGAAAATAAATGTTCATTAGAAAAGGTTTCACTTATATCTTCGTTACTCTCACATTTAAGAGAATTGAAGTCAGAAATCAACCTAGACAAATGGTTAGCTACTAAGTTTTCACTACCTTTCTTATCCTTGATTTCTAGGTCAAATCCTTGTAAGAGTAAGACCCACCTAATTAATCTTGGCTTGGCATTCAGTTTACTTAATTATTATCTTGAAGCAACATGATCAGAATGCACAATCACTTTAGATCCTACTAAATAAGACCTGAATTTGTCTAAAGAAAACACTATAGCCAAGAATTCCTTTTCAGTTGTGGTATAATCATCTGGGTGTCATTGATTGTTTTGCTAGCATAGTAGATGACATGCAAATACTTATCCACTCTCTATCCCAAGACTACTCCTATAGTATAATAAGAAGCATAACACATTATTTCAAAGGGTAAAGACCCGTTTGGTTCCATAATAACAAGGTCAGATGTTAGTTTCTCTTTCAAGGTATTAAAGGCAATAAGGCAGTTATCGTTGAAATCAAAATAAACATCTTTTGATAACAGGTTACATAAGGGATGACTTATTTTAGAGAAATCTTTAATAAATCGTCTGCAAAATCCTTCATGTCATAAGAAACTTCTTATCCCCTTAATAGATATAGGGGAGGTAATTTGAAAATTAGTTCAACTTTTGCCTTAACAACTTCAATACCTTTATTTGAAATGATATGTCATAACACTATCTCTTGTTGAACCATAAAATGACTTTTCTCCTAATTAAAGGTTAGATTGCATTCAATGCATCTTTCTAAAACCAAAGTCAATTTATGTAAACAATCATCAAATGAGTTACTAAAGACAGAGAAATTGTCCATGAAAACCTTAATGAATTTTTCCACCATGTTCGAGAAGATAGACATCATACATCTCTGGAATGTGGCAGGGGCATTGCATAACCCAAATGGAATTGTTCAAAAAGAAAATGTCCCAAAATGACATGTAAATATGGTCTGTTCCTGATCTTCAGGTGCTCTGGGTACTTGATAACATCCGGACAATCCATATAGAAAATAGTAAAATTCATGCCCAACTAATCTTTCCAACATTTGATCAATTAATGGAAGAGTAAAGTGACCCTTTTTAGTATATAAATTCAGTTTCCTAAAATCTATACACATCCTCCATCTAATGATTATTCTAGTGAGCACTAATTCCCTTTTTTTAATTTTTAACAACTGTTATCCTAGATTTCTTAGGTACCACATGCAATGGACTAACCCATTAAATGGACTAACCCATTTAATCTTCCAAGTTGATCTTATACATACATATGGTAGGAATAATGCCTCTTATATCCCTGATACTCCAACCTATGACTTTCTTAAACTTCTTAAGCACTTTATAAGTTCCTTTTCTTGAGTTTTGGTCAATGTTAAAGAAATTATTGTTGGATAAGTTTCTCCTTCTCCTAGAAACACATATTTTAAGTGCTTAGGTAAGTCTTTGAGTTCAAGTTCTGATGGATTGACCTCTTTACTGGATGGGGAACTAGGTATATTTAAGAGTGTGCTAGATTTTGTCATTAGTTCATCACTATCTAGTTGTTCAAGGTACCTTTTAGCAAGTGTAAGAACAATTTCAAGCTTGTCTTCTATTCTGGTTCGAGAAAAGGTGCTTTGGACAAGATTATCCAAAGGATCAACATCGAATATTTCATCAATGGCAGAAATAGAAGGAAAAGGTGAAGAATCAAAAGCTTTAAAATGAACAGTCTCTCCTAAGACTGTCATTGTCAAATTTCCATCTTGGACATCAATAACAGTCTTGGTAGTTGCCATAAATGGTCTACCAAGCAGAACTGTGTGCTCTCTATGCAAGGTTGGATTTTCATACATATCAAGAACCACAAAGTCAACATGTATTATTAGTTTGTCTACCTGTACCAGTACATCCTCAACAATTCCCTTTGGATACTTAAGAGATGTATCTACAAGTTGAAGGGACATAGTTATGGGTTTTAAATCTCCTAAATCAAGCTGTAAGAATATAGAGTAGAGAATTAAGTTTATACTAGCACCTAAATCAAGCATTGTTTTAGCAACCTTCCTATCCCCTATAGTTATATTTATGATAAAACTTCTAAGGTCTTTCAACTTAGGGGGAAGTCAGTGTTGAAGTACATCACTAGAAATTTCTGATACTACTACTCGCTCATTAAGTTTATACCTCCATTTCTTAGTGTTCAAATCTTAAAAAAAAATAGCATAGAATGGTACATTAATGACCACTTCTAATAATGGTAAATTGATATTTACTTTAGAAAGCATATTAAAAAGATCATAGAATTGCTTTTTTTGTTTGGATTCTTTTAGCCAGTGTGGAAAAGGTACTTGCAACTGGTGTGGTTCTATTGTCTTTTGAATTTTGGGGATGTCAGATGACTCTCCAATGAGTTTTTCTGAAGGTTTGTCAAGTTTAACACTTGTCTCTCCTTTTTGCGAGACTAGAATTTCACCTTCTTTGTTACCTGAACTACAAGGTAGATCTTTAGAGATTTAAGGTAAACTAGTATTGACTACCTTACCACTTCGAAGGATTCTTACATCCTTCGCTTATTCAGGTTGACTAGGCAACTTTCCTAGTTCTTGCCTTTACATTTTTTCTGCTAGCTACCGTTTAGTTTCAATCCTTTTAACCGAAGCCTCCATGGTACTCAACCTTTGAGGGAGGTTTTTATTTGGCCTTAATGTTTGACATTGGGTGTAAGCTTGGTAATTGTTTGGTGTCCACTGATGGTTATGGTGATTATTGGTGTTTGGATGATACCTTTGAAAGGAATTGAATTCCTCTTGAAAAAAAAACACTTCACACACCTCTTGAATTGGCATTTGGTGGGTAGTAAGAAGTTTCACTTGCTTAATCACTAAATATGGTTTGATCAGTAATAACAAACCAGTAACTAGAAGTGTAATAACTCACACTCTTAATGACCACCCTCAAACTCAAACACCTTATCACTTATTATACACAACAAGAGTTATGAGAACTCAAAGAATTTTACTTAGCTTACTCTCACAAAGAAGTTCTCACAACATCGATGAAATAGGCTTAAGCACTCACAGCTTAAGAATTCTATTTTGCACTAACTAGCAAACACCATCTTGAGTACTCATAACTCACAAGCACAATTATGCTCATATAATCATGAATCACTATTATTGAACAACACTTAAGGTATTAGTGATCAAGAAATAGAAAAAAGAGGTGCAATTTGACAAGGCTCTGTTGCATTTTTCTGGATGCCAAATAAGAAGAAATGGGGGCTTTTATATAACTCAAATTTGCACAACACCAACCACCTCGCTAAGGGTGGTGGCAAGCTTGGTGGCGAGTTGTTAAAAAGTCACATTTTTTCATTCCAAAAATTACTGAGTACTTTCCATAAATACTTGCACCTGAAACAATTCAAAAGTATAAGTGACAACATTAGCTCGCTCGCTCACCAAAAACCAAAACACCACTTAGTATGCATACTATGAAAACCAATCTCGTGGTGTGTGTAAACATGCTTGCAAACAAAGTATACCTAACTGTGTGCGCATTTGTATTACTAATCTGTAGTAACTAACCTTACACAGAGAATGACAAATACACTAAGTAAGAATTAAACAAACACCGTATTTTGAACATAGGAAGCCAATACACAGACACTAGTACAACAGAACTTAGATTCTCCCCCTTTGGCTTTTCATGTCAAAACACTACACAACTAAATGCATATACTCATCAAATTTGAGATGATCATAAAGATATCCTAAAGTTGCTTGTTCCCATGAACAACACAATGACATACATCAAAACACAAAAGACACACCTATTCCTAGTGCATTCATCTTGAGTGCTCCATCTATCTTTATGAATCAACTCATCCAATCCTTTATCACCAAGAACTTAGCACTACTACACATAGCACACTTGAAATAGAAGACCTTTATACCTATAACTTGCACACACGAAGCAAACACATACCTCATGAATGTATCATGCAAAAATAGCATGTAATCTATCCAAATACTATCGGGTTACCCCTATATAGGTACAAATTGATAGTATATCCAAATATAATTGTGTTACCTCTACATAGGCACACATCAATAGCCTAAGCACATTTAGCATGTAGCATAAACAGACACTATCTATATGCAACACAAATATGCAAGCTACGTAATCTATATGCAATATAAATATGTAAACTCCCCTGAACATATGCAACATTCACCCTATGTGTATACATATCAGATAATCATAATGTAATAATGTAATGCAGGTTACACTCACCACCCAATGTAACAAGCTAACAAAACACACAAACAAACACAAGTTATGCACACTTTTCTCTCTTTTGACATAGAAAGTCAAAGCAAGTACACACAGAGTATGCAACATACCGTATCCTTATATGAAGAAGAGAAGTAAAATATAAATTCAATAATTATAGAACTTATATAGCATAGCAAATAAGATTAAGGTAAACACAAAAATAAGTAACACATCCAGTCAAGGGAGAAATACAAAGAATAACATGGAGACAATAGCAAGATAAAAGCATGTAACAAACAACAATCTAAATGCATAGATGAATCAAAAGTATTGTAGATAGAAAACATCTCCATAATGTGATACATAACATGGAGCCCCATATCTATACGTGATCTAAGAAGGCAAAAAGAGCTTCATAATATGCATACAACACATCGACATGATGGGTGGTCAAACACCAATAGCACATAAATGTGAATGAATATGTAAGAAGACGTTGACTAGGAGTCCAACTATCTTCCAAGTTGACACACTCATAATGACTTAACATTCTTCCCCCAAACATCAATGCCACTTAAATGTGTCAGCAAATCCCTAAGAAGGAGTTGACTAGTTATCTCCTAAGTTGACACATGACGGCGTTGGAATGCACTCAAATGGTAGCACGATGACACTGGGATGTACACAGATGTTGCATATCCTGTGACTAAAAATGCCATAGATGTTCACCCATATGATAGGCTCACTGCGCGTGCAGCATGCATAGGTAATCCAGATGGAAAGTGCACATATGCAAGTACTGTTAAAAAATATGCATGTGTATCATAACTGTGATGGTCAATAGTGTAGCTAATCTTTTTCAATAGGTTGTTATAAAATTTATTACATTGAAAAATGTGCTTTGAGTGATGAAATCAAGTGTATGTATCTCATTGTACCTAAATTGCAACCATTCATTCTAAAAGGATGTGTCATTGTATTGGATCATCAATTTTTAGCTAAATGAAAGAGTGCTATCTATTTTTCTTATTATTTTTCATGGTATCAAAGTTGTGAAGTTGGCTTAGCTTCTATATTCCTGTATGAAGTATCAATGGCTGAATTTCCTGAAGTAGTTCAACTGCCAAATCCACAAATTGTACCGATAATCTTTAAACATAATGAAATCTGTTCTTTTCACAAAATTTTGCTTACAATCAAGCTCGACAATAATAATTTCACAATATGAAGATATGAGATCTTACATATTCTAAAAATTCTAAAGCTAGATAACTTTATTCTCAAAGATCCAGCATAAAATTTTCACAAAAATAGATCTATCAAGGATGAGTACAAGAACTAGAAAAGGCAAGATGATATGCTTAGTTGTTGGTTGATGAATTGCACGATAGATGATCTTATGAAATAGGTAGCTTGATTTTAAATATCAAGAAAGGCTTGGTATATGCTAGAAAGGAATTTTGTCTCCAAATCGTGAGCTCGCATGATTCAGTTAAAGGAAAAGCTTCATAATGTCAAGAAAAGAGATTTGAAAGTCAATGATTGCATTCTCAAGATCAAAGTACTTTGTGATGAATTGGAAGTAGTAGGATGTACAATTATTGATGAGGAAAAACTCATGTATGTGTTAGGATGTCTTGATGAAAGCTTTGACAATGTGTTTTCCACACTAACAGAAAATATGCTAACTAAGAAAACAACAATTGATGATACAAAGCATTATTTCTTAGTCATGAGAATAGGCTCGAGAGGAAAAGATCAACAATTATCTCACCTCTACCTAATGCAAATTTTGCAGCAAGAAATGAGCCTATGAATAAAGCTCTTCAACTAGTGATGATACTATATCATAACTATAGCAACTCAGTGTTACATATCACATTCAACAAAGTGGAAAACCTTATCAGCATAAAGTTGAAAAATCATAGAACTACAATGAAAGTAACAACTTTCAATGAAGTGGTAGAAGTCGAGGATATGGAATAGGCCAAATAAGATATAGACCTCAGTGTCAAGTGTGTGGAAAATTGGGGCATATAGCCTTCAATTGCTAGTTTATGTATGATAGAAATTTTCAACCAAATCAAAACAATAATAACAACAAAGCTGGATACAACAATCTTGGTCAGTTCTCAGCCTCACATCAACCACCATAACCTCTATAACAATAGTTTCGTGCTATCATTATTGTTGCTAATGGTGATGGCATACCATTTATGCCACCTATTACTAATACACCTGGACTGTTACCAACTTATATGTCTTCTTTTCCTTATCCTTCTTTGCCAGTCAATCAAGCCTATGGATATATGCCTTATTGAACTTCTTTTCAGTCATAAGAATCAACTCTCTTCTATCAGGATCTTGCTTGGTTTCCAAATTCTGGTGCAAGTCACCATGTGACTGTTGATCTAAGTACTCTGTCTTTATCTCATTCCTACATAGGTAATCAATCTCTTATAATAGGAAATGGTGATGGTTTACCTATCACTAAGATAGGTCATAATCAGTTTCAATCAACATTTTCTATTGATAGATCTCTCAAAATGAATAACATGCTTCTTATCCCTAACATTGATAAAAATCTACCTAGTATGTCACAATTTGCAAAAGATAATTCTATTTTTTTTAATTCCACTATAATTCTTGTTTTGTTAAGGACAATAACACGGAGAGGTGATGTCCAAGGCATACTCAGTGATGGATTATACAAATATGATATCACATTATGTAAGAAAGGTCATAACACCAACCTCTATTTGTCTATTAATAAAAGCCTACTAGTTGTGTAAATAAAACTATTGTACTTGTTGCTAATGTGGCTAACCCTTCTCCATGGCATCACATATTAGGCCATGCTACATTTTATATTATAAAAAAATCATTAAATACATATAGGATTCCTTTATATTCTAGTTACAAAGATTACAAATCTATATGTTTAGCTTGTCATTATAGCAAAACTCATAAATTTCTTTTTTTCTCCTTCCTTGCACAAAGCTACTAAACCACTTGAATTGGTTCATTCAGACACTTAGAAGTCACATACACAAAGCTACTATTCATGAATTATATGGATCTATTTTTTAAAGACAAAATTTACTACTTAGTAAGCCTTTTTGTAGTTTAAGATAGAATCTGAACTACAAAAAACTACAAAATTAAAGTTTTGCAAAGTGATTGGGGTGGGAAATTTTAATTAGTATGGCTTTGTGCATCACACATCATGTCCTTTTACACATGAACATAATGGATTTTATGAAAGAAAACAGAGACATATAGTAGATTTAGGACTATAAATGTTAAATCATGCTTTTGTGCCTTTTACCTTTTGGGATAAAGCATTCTTTTCAAGTGTTTTTCTATTTAATCGTCCACCTAGCTCAGTTCTTGATAACTCTTCTCCTTTGGATATCCTCTTTAGTGTCAAACCTTATTATAGTTTTCTTAAAGTGTTTGGGTGTCTTTGCTTTCCCTGGCTAATACCATATGTGGCTCATAAATTGCCCAATAAATCTCTTGCATGTAATTTTCTTGGCTATCGTCCAAGACACAAAGGTTACAAGTGCCTTTCAAGTGATGGAAAACTTTAATTAAGTCGTGATATCATCTTTCATGAGTTTTTTTCCTTTTAACAAAAGGTCAGATGATTCATAACCTATGTCTCCTCCAGCTAGTGTTCAGCACATTAAAATTATTTTACCTATTGTTACTTATATTGTTAATTAGTAACTCATAATTCTTTTGATGAACATTATTCTCATATTCATGTATCATCTATTAATTTATCACCTATTTTGGATTCTTCTAGTTCACTATCACCTAGTTTTGATCCTTCTATGTCCATACCTTTTGTTCCACCTTCAGAGTTAATGCCTGCTTTAGAACCAATGTTTATTCCTGCTTCATTTTCTCTTACCCTCAGTATATTGTTAAGACATCTACTGTCAAACCTCACCCAATGGTCACATGATCCAAGACAGTGTGTTCTATTACTCACCCAATGCTCACACAATCAAAGACAGGTGTTTTGTAACCTAAGGCATATATGAGTATTACTAATGATGTGTTTGAGATAGGACCATCCTCAGTCAAGCAAGATTTACAGTGTAGAGAGTGGTTTGAATCCATGAAAATTGAATTAGATGCTCTTATTTTCAATAATACTTGGGTACTGGTGCCTCCACCTTTAAATAAAACTATTATTGGTCGTAAGTGGATTTTTTGAGTCAAGAGGCTTCCATCAGGTCTTCCGATAAAAGAAAATCTTGAGTGGTAGCATAAGGGTATAAATAGGTTCCTGGTTTTGATTTATCAGATACCTTTAACCCTGTGGTTAAGCAGGTCACTTTTAAAATTGTTCTTACTCTAGCCTTGTCTCATGATTGGCAGCTTTATCAATTGGATATCAATAATGTTTTTTTAATGATACACTACATTATGAGGTATTTATGCAACAACTAAATAGGTTTGAGCGCCCACAGTATGGTAATCATGTCTCCAAGTTACAGAAAGCCATTTATGGTTTAAGGCATACTTCTCAAGCCTGGTTTTATACCCTTACCAATGCCTTATGTGTAATGGGATTTGTAAGATCCAAAGCTAACTTCTCTTAATTTTTTCAATCCTCTTCCATCACCACCATTTATCTTTTGGTGTATTTTGATGATATAATTATCACAACAATGAGAGGGTTATTCAGTCTCTTATTTCAACTTTGCATACTCAATTTGCCTAGTATATAGGCCAGCTAAGTTACTAGCTTGGTATTGAGGTGAATGAGCTAAACAATGGTGATCTTCTTCCTATACAACAAAAGTATATCAAGGAGCTTTTAATTAAATTGCTATGCTTACTAGCCATACTTTTAGTGCTCAAGTTGGAGAAGCCTTTTCTAATCTTTTGTTGTACATAAGTATTGTTGGAGCTCTTCAATATATCACTAGTACTCATCCAGATATTTCCTTTGCAGTCAACAAGGTGTGCCAATTCATGGTAGCTCTTCAAAAGCCATATTGGTTGGCTGTTAAAAGAATTTTGAGGTACCTTCAAGGCATTATTTCTTATGGTTTTCTTCTAAGGCCATCCTCTCAATTACTTTTAAAATGCTTTGTTGATGCTGATTAGGATTCTTATCCTTATGACAGAACATCCACGTCTGGTATCATCATTTAAATGAGTGCTAATCCCATTTTCTAGTCTTCTAAGAAGTAGGCTTTAATGTCTCGATCGATCGCTGAGACTGAGTACAAATCTCTTGCCAATATAGCCTCATAAATCTTGTGGATTCAAGCTTTGCTTTAAGAGTTTCACATTTCCTTACTAGCTGTTCCTTTGATCTAGTGTGATAATTTGAGTTTAGTTTAGCTTGTTTCCAATCCTATTCTTCATTCTCACATGAAACATGTTGAGTTGGATTTTCATTTTATTCATGAAAAGGTGTTGTCCAAGACACTTACTATGAATCATATTCCTTCTATGGAACAACCAGCAAACTTATTAACTAAGGCTCTTCTTATGGCCCCTTTCATCTCTTTACATAGAAAATTAAGTGTCATGCCCATGCCATTTAATTTGAGGGGGTGATAGGAGTGTTGATAGTAATGATCAAGTGGATGATAGGTAGTATGAGTCATATGTTGTGCTTGATGATGCACAAGAAATGTGCATATATTGTGCGTATACTATGCTTAAAGATGGCACTAGAATGCATGAAGATGTAGCACATAAATTTGTTAGGATGCGCATAGATCATAGACACAAAGCCACTAGGATGCACACAGATATTGCACACGATGACCCTAGAAGCATAGATTGTGCACATGATGATGCTAAAATGCATGCAAATGGTGCACACGATGACACTGGGATATGCATAGATATTGTACACACTATGCTTGAAACTGCCACAGATATGCATGTATATGATAGGCTCACTGCGCACACAATAGACACAAGCAATGCAGATGGAAAATGCACATATGCAGATATTGTTTAAAAATATACATGTGTACCATAACTGTAGTGGTTAATAATGTAGGTAGTCTTTTTTAAAAGGTTGTTATAAAGTTTGTTACATTGACAAATGTGCTTTGAGGGATGAAATCAAGTATAATATGTCTCATTGTACCTATATTGTAACCATCATTTCTCTATAAAAAGATAAGATGTTTCATTGTAATGGATCATCAATTTTCAGCTAAATGAAATAGTACTATTTAGTTTTCTTGTTATTTGTTACTATAAATCCTATTTATGTATGGTTCATACAAAGTGATGTAAAGAAAAAGAGAGCATCATAAGGATGAAACAACATAATATATACTCATAAATAGAACAAACAACAATAATGCAAAATAATCATAACATTCCCCTTACCAACATGCATTTTACAACCAATCTCTGCCTAAAAGTATGCATATAAGGCAATAAGCATGTTATTCATTCTACACTCTCAAAACTTTCACAAAATAGAACCATTTTCACAGTAGAAAATAAGCAATATAGAAACAGGGAAGCAAACAACTTGCACAAAACATGTGAGGATAGGCGAACAGAGAGTAAGCAACACAACAAACTCAATCTCATTAAGTAAACAATATTTTACAAACTTTTAAAGGACAAAGTTGAAACAAACTAAAGTAGTAAGGAAAATAAAAGACGTTCAACATTCTCTATTGCCCTCTTTTTCATCAATATTCCCAAGAACACCACAACAAGAAGACTGTCTAACAACGGTAGGGGTAAAAGGTAGTAAAAGAGATGGAGGATTAAGAAAAATGATAGCTAACTATTCAAAAGGAATGTTCCGGCTCAAAGGGAATAATGTGTTCATCTCCACCAAACAAAGAAAACATGGAGAACAATAGGCCAGTAGAAGAAATACCAGAGTGAAGAGGGCTTTTAGAACTAGTAGGGCGAGTTTTGATTAAGGCTAAGGAAATAGGTAAGCCATGACCAGGAAGTACAACAGGATGAAAAGAAGCCACAACACCTTAAGCAAAAGCTTGAAATCAATGTGAATCCAAGATATCTTAAAACTCAAAAGGGATGACAAGAAATAAGGAAATAGAATAATAGAAAGAGATAATAAATTACTAATATCACGAAAGAAGATAACTCTATGTCCTCTAAGCACAAAAATGATAGAGATACCAGTGGAAGAAATATGAGGTAGAATAGGACAAAACCCAAAGGAATTTTTAGATTAACCACAATATTCAACGAAAATATCCACAAGGAAATCAATCCATAATGCATTCATGTAAGGATATGACTAAATTTTTGATAACATGTGCAATGTGTGATATGCTAAACTTTCTTATCTATATTCCATTAAGATATGCTTATGAGAACCAAACAAATAGAAATATAGACTCAAAAAGAACCAAACTTCATATGTCTATATTTAGCCTCTATCTCCACTAATGTAAGTGTCGACCTAGAAGGAATAGGTAGGAGAAATATGACATTTAGGCTAAAATACACATTTGTCCATCCAAAAACAATCCAATATGTCCATGAAAAAAATACCCTCAAACATGGAATCTTTGCTCTTTGCTATTTACTTCTCAAAATTCAATCAATGACATAGCTGTTGTGAAAGCTGCACAATAAATTTAATAATTCATACACCTTGTTTTAACATTATTTCTTCCCCCTTTTTTATATATGTCATTCATTTTTCAATATTTTTCTTCTTTCTTCTTTCCCTTTTATTATTATTATTTTTTAAAATTGAACCAAGAGTGTAAAACACATATTCTCATAACATACATGCTTAACAAAGGTTGTATAGGGTAAGTGAGATAAAGCATTTATGCTAAGCCATTATAGGTGCAAATAAATAAAGAGATAACATAATGGCTCAAAATAGGAAGCTAAGGACAAGTGAACAATAATGGAATGAAAGCTTCAAATGGTTCAAAGAAGCCTCTCTCTATCAAAGCATCACCTAGGATTTTGCCTCAAGAGACACTAAAGGTAAAGCTTATTTGAGCCATAAAAATCATTAAAGTAGAAATCCACACAAACCTCTCAAAATATCCATAAAAATTCAAAGAGTCATGGCATGTGTATAAATAAAAAAAGTTTTTTTCAAATTCAACACAAGAATTTAGCCATACATATGCTCAATGATCACATGCCATAAAAATCACATTTCAATTCAAGTTAAATGCATGCCACTCAAAAACCAATAAAGTCTCCATTAACTTCATTATACTTGTAGTAAGAAAGCTGAATAAAGAAATGTGAAGAACAATCATATATATATAAATACATCTTTTTTTAAAGTAGTAAAGGAAGAAAAACATTGTTTTACAAAAATAGACAAGTAATATAACAACAAATAAGTAAGATGACAAAGACAGCTTTAAAGAAGATCATAGACCAAAAAGATAAGGATATGTATCAAGTGATATCATCAGCACAAATTGTACAGTGTTGCCTCTAGATAGAGAAAAGGCCATAAATTGTACATAGTTGTACAAAATAAATCATTGGCAATACTCACACCATTGCTAGTCAAGAGATGGAAAGAAACTGACTAACTAGTAAGCAACACAGATAACACCCTTAAGAGATAAGAAACAAGGAAAGCTATAAAAACATCTAAGCATGTATGAAAGGCTCAAGTTCTAACACAGAGACAAGAGACATGCTTAGAGAAGGTCAACACCCTAAGCACCAAGAATGCCACCTAAACACACAAGTTTAGTCATAGGAATGCATGGAAGTCAAGAGTCTTAAAGATAGGTAAATAATCTATATGACATACAGATGCATGATGAAAACCCAAACGAGCACAGTATAGAGAAACACTCATGTAAACAAGCTTACAACAACACCTTATTTTTCTCCAGAGATACATCTAAAGCACAAGAGAAGAAAGATTGTGCAAATGATGAGAAAAATCAACATGAGACTAACATAGAACCAACACACAATATACTAGGTACAAAAAAGAAGAATCTAGTAAAATAGGTGGAATGCACTCTATATGACATGGCATGATGCTCATGCAAATAGTCATTGAAGAAGTCAATAGTAAGTATGGAAAACATACAAAAAGAGCATGTTAAAGTAACTAACATGAAGGAATACCAGTGAAGGATCAAGTAGTCAGGCATAGTAGCAAGTAGGACAATTAATATACTATGCAAGACAAAGAAGTAGATATATATATATGCATGACCAAGAAAAGAGGGAACATGCAAACATTGAAGGTCATAGAGATAACAATCTCACATAAAAACAACATCCCATACTTGTGGAGACAAAGTGCACAAGCAACTAGATGGTTAAGCTTAAATAAGGTTGACTCACTTTGATACCTGATGAGTGCTTAAAAAGCACTAAAATTACCATGATTTACTGTACTTTAATTTATTAAATAAATTTATATTTTTATGATTTTATCATATTTTATATAAATTTGTCTTTTCGGAATCACAAGTATTTTTATTGTTTTTTAGGTAATTTCGTTCAAAAATAACTTAAAGATACGAAGAAAAATACTAGAAGCAAAACATCACAAATATATTGAAAAAATAAATGAGGAAAAGTCAAAAGGATGGAAAACATTGGATAAAAATTGGTCAAAACGGTCAAAAAAATCAAAATGAACGAAATCCCGTATGCAGCAAACCCAACCACGTTGAGTCCTGCATGCATAAACGTGTATAGCCACCCATTCCTGCCAAGTCCCACACGAACTAGCCCATCAATGCCAAGTCCCGTGCGTAGCATCCCACATGTGTCATGCTCACGAGCGCTAGTACACTCCTCATCGTGTCCCGCGTGCGCCAACCGCTCGTCTGCCTAGATTTTTGCACCCCAAATGTGTGCCAACCTATCCAAACGTGTCCAAATTCAATTTATGAAATATTTTCCCCCTTTTTTTGGCCTTTTCTTCACCTATAAAAGGATCATCTTCCCCCAATGTAGAACACATAATTTTCTGAGCACTTTATCTCTCTATAAAGTTTTCATTTTTTTTAGTTTTTAAATTTTTCTCTTTTTGATAAGAACTAGCTATGTTTTTTTATAAATATTTAGTTTTTGATTCAATAAGTAGATATGTAAATTAGTTTGAAGGTTTTCCAACAGTAGAATAAACATCAAACTGTTGTAAGGATTCTATTAAGGTATAATTTTAATGGATTCTTTACAGTTATCTTTTTATGTTTTATTCTTATATGTTATATTTAATTTATTTGTGATTAAATTTAACATGGTTGGTTGTTTGTAAATATGATATAATAATAATATTGTTATGCTTGCAAAATATTAAATAGGTAAAACATTTCTATAAAATAAATTGATTTTGTTTTTATTCAAGATTTCATATTAAAAGGATGTTAGAGAGAAATATATTATTTTTCATTACAAAATTAAATCTGAAAATTAGATTATAAGATTTAATTATCCAGTCTAATTTAGAGTACTTTTTTTTATTTGTTGGTACAATCATCCGATAGTTAGAGTGAAGCTCTATTTCAAAAAAATTTATAAGAACTAATATTTGAAAAAGTATTGACAACATATTTTCAGTAATGGTTTTAAAATTTAAAAGTTAGTACTCAGATAATTAAATTCTTAGGTTTAATTTAGACACCTTGAATAAAGTTTAAAATGTCTAATCCCACCAAAGGTGACATTTAAATGGTTCATTTTAAATCTCTTAGAAAAAAAGGAATTAATTTAATTAACAAAATTAGTTATCGATCCCACCCATAGATATTAATTGATTTTTTTAATTAACAAGGAATATCTAACCCCACCAAAGGTGGTATTCATATAAAAAAGAGAGAATCAATAAATATGATTTTATATCTTTAATAACCTAAATAATATGAGCAAGCATAATTAACTTAATTATTATATCCTTAAATACTCCACTATTACTAATAATAAATATTTGCATTATTGTTTATTTATATTATGTCATTAGATTAGAACATAAAAACCAAAATATCGTGATAGGATGTTTAGGATTTAATTTCGTTTTTAAAAGTTTGAATAATAAATTAAAAACCACATATAATCTTTCCTTAGATCGACCTTAGGAGTATACTTATCACTTTCTATAAAATGATTCGTATACTTGCGAGAGTTTTACAAATAATAAAACAAAAAAGACATTTCACAAGATCATTATTTGTAATGCTGGTCTTGTGGCTCATCAATACCAATTGAAGATTCCCATATGTAGAAAGAATTACATGAAGCTTAATTGTTCTTTCGACTCAAATAAGTAACCGAGACATAGATAAGGGGTGAAAAAGCCAACTTATGGAATCTTTTTATGAGCTCTATATTAATTCGACCAAGAAGGCCTTACAACGTGAATTGAGCAATTAATACAACAGAAAAACAAAATAACATTTTTAATTCAACACACAACAAAGACAACCTATAAAAAGAAAGAAGAAATTGCAATAAACACACTAGTTATGGTGTGCCTCACATGCTCATACCCAAGCTAGTAGCATGCACAAACATAGCAAACATCACACAACAACAAGATAGTCATATATGCTAAACAACTATGAGGGATTTTCAATCTCATCAATACCACATATATGAGAACAAATTCAATAAATGATGATTGTACTTTCATAACATGCAATCATGTATTACATAAACAAAGAGCCCAACACCCGGTACATTACCAAGGCAAGGAGATACAGACTCATTAGAGACTTACACCAAAAATGCATGATCAAAAAGCAGCAGTAGTAATTAGAAACCTATAGCACGCTACAAGGAAAGGAAAAAAAAGCATGCAACTATGCAAAACAAATAAGCTTTATAATCAGAGTCTAAATCTAGTATGATAGAACATACATAATAGAAACTAAGATTATACTAACATAATAGCAAATCATGCATAATAACATATATAATGATCAGGTAAACTCACATAGAAAACCTATATATTGGTAATATATTTGGGTTGCTTAAAGCGACCACTCAGTAGCAAGCAATCCATTAATCAATAAAATAGTTATGACTTTGATAGAAAATAAAAGCACTAATACCTCTATCAGTTGTAACCACCATCCTAATTGCCTATTACTGCTTTTCTTGCTTCTTCCACAGTGACCTTGCTTATCTCTTATTGTATAAAGAAAAAGATGAGAACTCAAAGCATTTAAATTAGATCACTCTCACAAAGAAGTTCTCACAACATTGATGAAATAATCTTAAGCACTAACAACTAAAGAACTCTATTTTACACTAACTAGCAAACATCATCTCGAGTACTCATAACTCACAAGCATAGTTTTGCTTACACAATCACAAATCACTAATACTGAACAACACTAAAGGTATTAGTGATCTAAAAATACAAAAATGATATGTCAATATGACAAAGCTCTGCTACATTTTTCTTGGATGCCAAATAAGAAGAAGTTTAGGGTATTTATAGAACTCGAATTTGCCACCTTGCTAACCACCCTAGTAAGGGTGGTGGTAAGCTTGGTGGAAAGGTGCTAAAAAGTTACATTTTTTATTACCAAAATTACTAAGACTTTATATAAATATCCGCACCCAAAACGAACGAAAAGCACAAGTGAAAAAATTGGCTTGCTTACTCGTCAAAAACCACCACTCCATTTAATATGTAAACTACGAAAACTAACCCTTGTGATGTGTGTAAACATGCTTGAAAAAACGTGTACCTAACTATGTTCGTGTATGTATTATTGATCTACAGTAACCAACCTTACACAGAAAAGGAAAAAATACACTAAATAAGAATAAAACAAACATCGTATTTTACACACGGGAAGCTAACACACATACACGAATACTACGGGACTTACACTCTCCCACTTTGGCTTTCCATATCAAAACACTATGCAACTAAATAAATATACTCATCAAACATGAGATGATCATGAATATTTTCTAAAGTTTTTTCTTCCCATGAACAACACAATGACATACACCAAAACCTAAAAGACACACCTACTTCAAGTGTATCCATCTTGAGTACTCCATCTAACTTCATGAATCAACTCATCCAATCCTCTATCACTAGGAACTCATCACCACTACACATAGCACACTTGAATTAGAAGACTTTACTACACATCTATAACATGCACGTACAAAACAAACACATATCATGTGAACTTATCATGCAAAAATTATGTGTATTCTATCTAAATACTATTGTTTTACCCTTACACAGGTACACACCGATAATTTATCCAAATATTATTGTGTTACCCCTACATAGGTATGCATCGATAGTCTAAGCATAGTTAACATATAGCATAAACAAATACTATCTATATGCAACACAAATATGCAAACTACACAATCTATATGCAACATAAGTATGTAAACTCCTCTGTATATATGCAAAACCCTTCGTAAGTGTATGCATATTAGATAATTATAATTCAATAATGTAATACAAACTACACTCACCACCTTATGCAACAAGCTAACACAATGCACAAACAAACATAAGTTGTACACTACTAGTTTCAAGGGAGGAGGGTGCTCACTCCCGAGCTATAGTAGTACATAATGGAAGTCCTACCTTGGTACAAAGCTAGGGTCAATGTGGATGAGTGGCTGATTCTCATTCTGAGGTTATAGATTTTCTGGATGCAAAGGTTATGCTGGGTGCTTAGAGAGTTGAGTTACAAATGATTACATGAATGCCAAGTTGGCTAAACTATTTATTTATTCTTAATCTCTCTTTTTTACTAGTGTTAATGCTGACTTGGTCACAGAGGACCTCACTTAGCACTTTTGGTTAAAAACTAAATTACAAGTTTGAAGTAAAAATAAATAATTCTGAACCCAACTTATTTCAACTGGCTCTATTCACATTTTTTGCACCTGACGGATCCCCATGTTGTAATAGTCTTGTGCAACCTTTGGTGCTCCCAGGATAATCATAATTCTCATTTTTGTCATGAACTTTTGTACGAGGTGATAGGTAGAAGATATTTCTTTGCCAGTATACAGAAATTGTCATCTCAAGATGTTGTTGTAAGTCAAGGGGCAGTCGACTACTAGAAAGTTAGTCACAATAGTCCTGGTATCACATCCCTCCTCAATCATAAATGAAAGCTCCACACTTCCATCTGAGGTGAGAGGTTTTTCAGAGAAGCCATACAAGGAGTGTTGATTGGTTTGAAGGGATGTTGTAGCTTTATTTTTTTTCAATCATTCTGGAACAAGATGTCTAATGAGCTTCCAAAATCTATCAATACTCTTCAAATGTTATTGTTAGTAATCTGTAAGGTTATGCCTAGAGCATCATAGTGTGGGTGCAGTAATCATGTTTCTTCCTTCTCAGTGAAGACCAAGTCTTCCTCAACTATCCTGGGGTCTTTACCCTTACCATAGTTCTAGATAATATGGAAACCTCTTGACTGACTACCACCCCTCTAGCACGCACCTTCTTGGTGTGGTTGGTGTCCTCACTTGTTGGGCCTCCTAAGTTGGTACAGACTTCATTCAAGGCTGAAGGCCCATACTCATTGACTTGGTTTTCGGGGCTACTAGGAATGTGTTGCGTGTAGTTGACTCAAAGTCCTTCAGGTTACCTTTCTGTATCTATTGCTCGATTTCCCTTTGGAGCTCCCAACAATCATTTGTTTTGTGGCCAAAGTCTCGGTGAAATTTGCAATATAAATTCTGGTTTGGGTAGTATTCAGAGGAACAAATTTTTAGAAGCTATTCTCAGGTTATGAGTTTCTAGTCTTCTTTTAGGCCTCTCTTTTTATATTCCTACTTTTGAACTTTTTGTCACATAAGTTCTTAGGCTCTTCCTCAGTCTTCCTCTTTTGAGAGCGATTCTTGGTTCAGCTTTTATAGTGACTAGGCATGTCTTTCACATTGATTGCCACAACCTCAATCTAGTCATATCTTTGTAAGATAACTCAGGAATCTTTTCTACCTATCTAGCTCATAAAGGTCTTATGTGAAGACTGTAAAGGAATGTGTTAATTACTAGAAATTCTAAACAGTCTTTGACATGAAACTTTTCACTATTGAAGTGATCGAAGTAATCTTTTAGTGACTCATTTTATTTCTGAGTCAACCCCATCAAATGCACTAAGGTCTTTGGTAGTCTTCTCTTTGTTGAGAAGTGAGTAAGGAAATTCTTGCAAACTCTGAGAAGTTCTCAATTGTTCCTAACTTGAAGGTCTTATACTAGACTTTGGCCTGATTTGCCAATGGCATGGGAACACTCTACAGTTGAAAGCATCATTGTGTGCATAAAGATTCACCCAATCTCTAAATAGGTTAAGATGGTCTAGGGGGTCAGAGGACCTATTATAAGTTTGAAATGAAGGTTGCTTAAACTTACCCCCAACGGAGTAGATAATACCTTTGAGGTGAATAGACCTTATGTGGAATTGGTGTATTCTAGATCCCATCTCTGCCTATTAAGTCTTAGCTCCATCTTATAAAGTTGATATTCCAAATCTCCCATTGGTGAAGTAAGAACAAGGTGATTGCCCACTCCTATCACCACTTGTTTATTATGAGTAGAGTTAGCTATGGCATCTGAGAAGCTTTCCTAGCTAGAATGGGCATAGCGCTTGGCCTTAAAGTGGTTCCTGAAGTCCATGCGTCTAGTGCAAAGCACTTTAAATCCACTTGGCTTCCACTAACTTGACCATCAGTGATTAAGTATACCAAGGGTAGGGTGTCACCACCCTTCCCACTATTTGCACCTAGGTCTTATGAAATCCTAAATGTAGGGACCCAATCTACTATGGACTGGGCCTTTTAAGTTGTTGCTGGCTCTGGACATCTGATGTTGTTCTCTTATGATGCCAAACCCTACTGGTCGTAGATACCTTGGGTGACTCACTAATGCACTCGGAGGCCATTATGAGTCATTTGGAGCTACATCAGTTGTTACATCATAAGTTCCAACTTTCCCAACTTCTAAAATATGGTTGGTTTCTTGGGCTTAATGTCCTTCTTGTTTCTCTTTTTCTTTCGTGGTGGCGATTAGTCGCTTACCTAGACCTCTACCTATTCTTCGTTTAGTGGGAGTGGTGAAGAGTTTTGAGAACTTTCTTGGGAGCTCATCCTAGTTATTCAACAGATCAATCGCATTGTTAGGAGAAAAATGAATGAAGAAAGCGATGAATGGGCAAAAAATATGATGAATGTTCTGAGTTTTCACTAGCTCAATCGATTGAATACCAAATTTATTTCCCATACATGACACTAGATGTTAAACCCAATTTCTATTAAGTCGTATTACTTTGACACATAGACCTACAAATTATTAGAAAATCATGTCAGAAGGGAAAACACTAGTAGATTTCATATCCTCTTCAATGCTTAAATCAATTTCTAATATAAAAGCTAAGATCAAAAGAAGTTTGAGAGAATTTGAGTGGTGAGCTAAAGTAGTTTATGTTGTAAAATTATGCATACATTTTCTATTTATAATGACTTATTCAAAGGTTTTGGAAAATTGCATAATCAAAAACAAATAATATCTATTAATTTATATTAAATTTATACTATTTAAATATTGAGTTAATTAATATATAGTTATTTAGAATATTAATGTTCTTCCAAAAATACACATTATGTATTAATATTCATTTTGAATTTAAATAATAAAAGATATACCTAATCAACTATAAATATTTAATTTTTTCAAAATGACATAAACCAATTAAATAAGACCATACATATACAGTGATTTTCCTGTTGAACAATTTACATCAGAAAAAAAATATTTAATACGTGGAAGAAAAATCAAATTTGGTGTATATGTAGGGGTATGCATCGGATCGAAACCGTTTATTTTATACTCATCCGATCCGTTCCGACCTTTCAATCGGATTAAAACATTCTAATCCGCAACCGATCTGATCACCTTTCAAATCCGATCCAATTCAATCCATAACCTATTTGAATTGGATCGATTGAATCCAATTAATCCGACCAATAAACTTAATTAACTCTATTTTTGGTATTTTTTGAATAAAAAATTTAAATTTTCACATAACATAAACTTATTTGAGCTAAAAGAAAGCTTAAAATACCAAATAAAAAGGTTAAGATATGACTCAAATGATCAAACCTATATAAAACAAAAATAATACAATTACAATTACAATAGTCATTTTAATAAAGTTAACAATTCATTCAAACAATAAATAAAAGGATAGTTCACAATAATCTAAAGCTAAATTAAGTTAATCATTCCATTCTTTAACATCCTTCGAGCATCTTGAAAATAATCTTAGGTCTTGAGTCTTGAGAACAATAGCAAAAAACTTCAGTGTTTCATTACCTATTAGTCATAATTTAAAAAATGTTAGTAAATTGATAACTAAATTTATATAAAATAATATATGAAATACATATGAAATAAAATAATTATATATCATACTTAATCAAGGGTAATATCCTTAATGCCTCCTAACATATCTACAAAATAGAAGAAAAAAGAAAGTGATGAAAATATTAAAACATCAATCATAAGAGAATGTTATCAATTAATAATCAAAATTAAAATAATATTACCTTCTTCAATTTCTTAAATATCATCAAGTGACTCACGAATGTTAATTACTGGTGATGATCGAATCCAGTTTTGAGTACAAATAAGTGCTTGGACAGTTTTTGTGGACAATGAGCTTGTAAAAGGATCAATAACTCTTCCTCCAGTAGAAAATGTGAACTTAGAAGCTACAGTTGATATAGGTATAGCTAAAACATATTTGGCAACCTTAGAAAGAACCTTGTACCTCGATGAGTTCACCTTCCACCAACCTAAAAAATCAAAAGACTCATCATCCTCACATGTCTCACCCAAATATTTATCCACTTCAGTTTGGTTGTCTATCTTTTTTGCATCTTTGACATGCTTTTTATAATGATCCATCCATAATGAAAATGAATCAATGCTACAACTATCCATTTCTTCTGTATCTAAAGGTTGTGAGCATATAGCTTGCACATTTGCAGAATACAAAACTAAATACTGATCAAACATATTATCCAAAGTTTGTTTAAATTTTTTCATCATCTAACTAACTATAATATCATTTTCATCACACAAAAGATCCAAACAAATTCTCAAACCTTGTTCCTTACGTCTTGGATCAAGAAAAGTTATAATAAATAAAAAATGATTCATCTTTTCTACGCCTCCCCAATATTTATTGAACTTTGTTTTCATTTCTTCTTCAATTTTGCTTAACACAAAATATGTATTTTCACACGAGAAACTCAATTGGTTATGTATGAAGCAAATTTGATCCAAAAATAAATTTGAAGTAACATACACATAACCAGAAAATCTCAATGTTGCATCATAGAATATTTTCAAAAACCTCACAAATACGAGAGCATTAGACCAATCAAACATATCAAGAGTTTTGCAACTATCCTTTCCAATGTTGAACTCTTGCTTAAATATCACATCATCATCTTCTAAACGCTCAAAGGCTTTCTGAAATCTTATTACAGCTTCTGAAATTAAGTAGGTGGAATTCCACCTTGTTACTACATCCAAACATAAAAGTTTATTAGTACCAATCTTCTCTTGCTCCACATAATCCTTAAATTTTAACAACCTTGAAGGTGATCCTTTGACATATTTCACAACTTATCTTATCTTACTTATGCTTGAATCATGTTTTTTCAAGCCCTCTCTCACAACTAAATTCAAAATATGAGCTGCAAAACTAATATGTATATGTTGACCAACTAGTATTGCACCTCCCTAATTGTTCACTTTTTTACACAAGTAAGAAACTAATGTATTATTTGAGCTAGCATTATTCACAGTAACAGTAAATACTTTATCAATTCTCCAATCTAACAAGCATTGCTTAATCGCTTTCCCAAGGAACTACACAAAAATTTAAGATTATTTTTTGGAATTTCCAACTATCATCGATGAAGTGAGTAGTGAGAAACATATAATTCAAATTTTGAGCAGAAGTCCATATGTCAGTGGTCAAACAAACTCTTTGAAATGACTTAGAGAAAAATTCTTTCAATTTGTCCTTTTCCTTTAAGAAAAGACTCAAGCAATCTCGTGCAACAGTGGTACGAGAAGGAACTTGGAACCTTGGTTCCAAAACTCTACTATACTTCTTAAATCCTTCATTCTCAACATAACTAAATGGAAATTCATCAACTATAATTGTTTTTGTAAGTGCAAGCTTACAAGCCTCGATATTAAATGTGTGTGCAACAAGTACACCTTCTTTATTGTTTGTGACATTTTCAAAAACTAGTCTTTTGCTTCTTCTTAGATCTACCAGGAAATAATTTACATTGCATAACAATATGAGCATTTAAGTTTGATGTACCAGACTTGTTGGATACACACACATACTCCTTTAAACAATATTTACATCTCGTCTTGCGATCTAAGCCTTTACCCACTATATCAAAATGTTTCCAAGCAAGAGAATGAGGTTTAGAAGGCTTTCGCTTACCTTTTCCATCATAGTTATTTGTGGAAAGTTCAAGTTTGTCATTCAATGGTAGATCATTAATTTCTGGTGGAACATTTTGTGGATTATTATCTTGATTTTCAACATCTTGGGTAGCGCTTACACTTCCAGTGGTTGCAAGTGGACTACCCGTAGTATGGATAACAAAAGAACATAAAATCTTATTAGGGTTGAAGGTGAAGCAAATGATTTTAATGACTTGTAAAAGTATTTAATAAAAATAGGAAAAATATTATAAAGATGATGCCTCCAAAAACATGGTGGTGCTTCTTGTTAGGACTAAAAAATATATATGAAGTAATACCTATTGTAAAATCTCAGGAAAAATCTTGTTAGGGATTTTGAATCTCAGTGGAAGATGAGGGATAAGTGGGCTGTTGAATTAGTGGGAGAAATGGAAGAGCTGACTAAAGCTACGTAGACGAACGATCATTGAAGACAATGGAGATGATGCGAATAGCAGGTAGACGAACGGTTGTTGAAGATGATGGAGAATTGGAGATGATGCGAATAGCCGAATACCTTGAGGCACACGATAGAAACATAACCCTAATTAAAACATATATATTTAATTTAATAAATATATAAATTAATTAAATAAATATAATTAATTTTGATCGAATTAGATGAGATCAGATGATATATAATAAAATCTGTTATCCCATTCGAACTTAACATATTGAAATTCTCGAAAAATTAATCGATCAAATTCAAAATAAATGAATAATCAGATTTTTTGCAGACACCATGTATACGCATAAAAATTAATCATTCTCAACAGTTTTTCAATTTAAATTTCGTCCAGTTCTACGCACATCCCACCTCAATCACTATATACATACCCATCTCACATTTAAAATTATTAAAATAAATAAATATAAAGAAAATAACAGATGTTACTGTGTTAAGAGGAAAAAAACCCAAATCCACCCGGACCCGGCGACTCCCCCTCGTCGTGCCCGTTGCCATTGCAGCCACTATCTCTGTCAGAAGTTGGTGTCATCGTCGCCGTCTGAAATCTTCGACCCATCGAGTTGGACAACACTGTTTGATTCTTCCCCTTCCATTCAGATTTGTTTCATCAAATGTTAATACCTAGGTTTCCTCTGTATATTCAATTTGGTTCCTAAGAAACCACAAGACATAAAACAGATTCAATCTTTGGCGTTGCTTGAGCAGCCTTGGATTTTTGAGCCCTACCCATTAAACAGTTTCAATCTTTTCTAACATACACAAGTGAATCTTAATTAACTAAAAAATGTCTTGAAATCATTGTTTTTTCTTTAATAGAAAAATTAAAAATAAATAAATTCAATTGAAATCATTAACTAATTAAAGAATATATTAAAATTAATAAGGAAAAAGCAAATTAAAATGAATAACAATGTGCACTCATATCATATTCTCCAAAGAATCTAGACTTGTAGTCAATATATTTTTGAAGTTTGTCGCTATTTTTATTGTTAGAAAAAAGTTCAAATTAATTTTGGATCATTAATTCTTAGATAAAAACAAGCAATTGAGTACGGGTAGTAGTAGGGGTGTCCATAAACCAGATTGGATCGGACCGAATCAAACCGTAAAATCGGACTGGATTTGATCAAATTAAACGGTTTTACTAATCAAACGGTTCGGTCCGGTTTGTACTAATTTTAAACCGTTCGAACCGGACCTGATCGGTTTAATAATATATTAAAAATTTTACATTATTTTTCATTAAATTATAAAAAAATTGGACCAAACGACCAAACCGTTTTATAAATCAAACGATCCGGTCCGGTTTTTATTTCTTAAAACCGTTTCAAACGATCCGGTTTGAGTAATATGAACGGTCCGATTTAGTTAATTTTTTTTAAGAAAAACCCGGACCGGACTAGACCATGGACACTCCTAGGTAGTAGTATGATAGAATTGGTATCATTTTCTATATTTTAAGAATTGTTAATTTCTATGAATTAAGAATTAGCAGCCTGGGATTTTTGAGCAGCCAAAACAGAAAAGTAAGTATAAGGAATTATTATTTTTTTATGAGTTAAATCCTGGAATGGGTTCACTTGTTTTTTAGCTAAGAGCATTATAGTTAGAATTTTAATTAGAATGTTTGGATTTGTTTATTGATTCCATACTTTTAGTTTTTATTATAAATATGTTTAATTATATTGGCATTATTCTCGTTACCATTTTGTCTTATTCTTTCTTTTAAAGAAAATGAACAGTTATATTTCTTCGTCCCAATGTGTTTGTCAAGTTTTTTCTTGTTCTTAAAGTTTTTTCATTACCCTGTAAGACCTACTTCATTCACAACCAAAATCTATCTTTGATCTTTTACGTTTCTAATTTAACTCTAATTTTTTCATTACAATAATGATTCTATTTTTTCAATAAGTATTATCCACTCTATTAACTCTAATTTTGAAGAGAAAATCTATAACAAATAATAAAATTGCTACTGAAATTAATTTAATTTAAATGAGAGATATTTCACCCTATTTACGTCAATAATGAAATCAACATTTAAGGATTAACGATCATTATAAGCAGAAATTATCTACATAAAAAATAACAAATTATGTCAAGAACTTGTTAGTAAAAAATAACATGAAAATAACACATTCGACAAAGGTATTTGAACATATTAATAATGTTCGGCATAAATGTTTGAACATACTAAAAATGTTTGGCAGAGATGTTTAAACATGTTAAAAATGTTCGATAGAAATATTTGAACATGTTAAAAATGTTTGACAAAGATGTTTGAACATGATAAAAATGTTCGACAGCATGCTAGGGTAATTTTGTTCTACGTTCAGTAGAGATTACCTAATGCTTTTATTATATACAATCATAGTTCACCGAACATATGATTTCGTGAAGAAAATTTTTTTCAAAAAAATCACAAAAATTATAATATATCTCTTTCGATTCCTCTTCAATCTTCAATGTCTTAGTGTTTCAGCTTTCCATTTTAAATTAAGTGAAATGTATGGTTATATGATTTGAAAATAGGGTTGAAAGTGATGGTAGAGAAGGAGGAAGAGGAGGTAAAAAAGGTTTTTTAGTTTGAAGAAGAAGTGAGTAATGTATAAAAATATATTATAAATATTATTTGTTATTATATTTTAATTATTTTAAATGCTTTAAAATATTTAGGATATGTATTTAGTTAATTAGGTGGGATATAAGTGAAAATAGCACAAATTTTTCTTTACAAAATATTTTTTTCCCCAAAACGACGATGTCGAATTCGTAATAAATCTATATATATATATATATATATATATATAAACAATCTAATTTATTAAAATATTAAAATAATTACTACTAATTTTTATTTAAATTAAATTATTATATTTTTATTAGTATCAGTTTAAATCAATTTTTGTATTTATAACATTATTATCACGTCTGCAAATCATTAACAAGAAAATAAACAACAATATAGGATATTGAATCCATTATAATACTTAAGTCATTTTTTTATATAAATGAACTTAAATCATACATGATATAGATAATTGGATCGTTTTTTTATGCTTATATTTTTGAGGTGAATTTAGCCTGTTTATTTTGTAGGGATGAGCTTAAATCATATAGATAATTGGAGCACTTTTTTACGGTGGAGTGAGTTTATTTAATATATTAATGAATTTTCATAAATATGAATAACAAATATTATTTTATATATATTTTTAAATATTTTTTTATTATATCTAACCTTTTGCTACGTGGCCTTATCACTTTTATCTTTTGCATGAATTTCGCCCGATTGCTTTAATCCAAACTCAAAAAATAGAGTATATTATTTATTGTTGTTAGAATATACTCTCTAACAGTTAGATTTTTTTTTCACCATCTATTAGTTATTTTTTTAAAAGAAAAATTTACATTACTTTTAAATTTCATTGACCTAGATACCATATTATCACGTACCTAAAAAATAATGGATAATTTCTCTTTATGCTCACATTATAATTCGATTTAGCTACATATTATAAATATACATACTATATCATAATTAACAAAAACAGTATCAAAATTGCACAAAGTTTGAGAGAAAATATTAGAGAAAACTCATTCAATACAATACATTACTAAAAAACATACATATAGTCTCACACCTATGGTCTCGATTTTTATAAAAATCGAGGTTTTAGGATTTTGGTCATAGTTTAATAAAAACCGAGGCTATAGAATTTTGGTCACGGTTTAATAAAATTGAGGCTATAGGATATGTTTATGGCCTCTATTTTTATCAATGATCGTGGCCATAAGTTATATCAAATTTTTTTTCATGTTTTCATTTTTTTTTCTTCCTTTTTCTCCAGATTTGAAATTTTTTAGATCTAAAATTTCTCTTCCCGTCTCTTCTTCCTCTTCCCATCTCACTGGTTCGATGGTCGTTGTTCAATGGGTCGTTGTTCGTTGGTTAAACACCCTTTGGGTCATTGTTATTTGGTGGTTGAGACGGATCTTTGATCGTTAGTCCTTTGGACGCTAGATCTTTGGTTCTTTGGTGCGTTGGTGCGCTACGCTAGTCTTTGAGTGCGTTAGTCTTTGTCTTAGTCTTTGGTCTTTGGTGCCTTCTTAGTGCTTGGTGTTGGTGTTAGTCTTTGGTCTTGTTGTCTTGATCTTGGTGTTGGTGCTCTATGCTGATGCTAGTGAGTTGCGTTGGTGTTGGTGCGGCTAGCTTTGGTCTTTGATGCGCTACACTAGTCTTGATCTTGTTAGTCTTTGGTGCCTTATCTTTGGTCCGTAGTGCACAGTGTTGATGCTGACATAGGTATTAACTGTTGGAGAATCTTTTATCTGCATCACACAGATACTCTTCTTTGTCTTTGTTTACATGTGTATTTATGCATCTGTCTCGATTTTCTGGCAAGCTTGACTTGTTATTGAAACAATGTTGATCAAAATATCAGTGTCCTTGCTTTTCATCTTCTTTAATACAGAAACTGGTGTTCTTTTCAGGACGTGTTAAAAACTTACTATATTAGTTTACATTGTGAATAATGTCATAATATGTTGTTTTTCTGTTGTCACAAGGTGAACCAAGTTTCCACCTATTCGGCTTTATAGTTTGTATTATAGCTACGGCTACAAAGGCACTGAAATCAATGCTGCATGATATATTGCTTTCGTCGGAAGGGTAAGGAATTATATCAAATGACAAATCCGTTGTATACTTAAGTTGTTTCTGTTATTTTGTCTAATCACAATGTTTTGAAATTGTGTGTATGCTGAAATAATTTTATTTTTTCAAGGGAGAAGCTGAATTCCATGAACCTACTTTTATATATGGCTCCTATAGCTGTCATCTTTCTACTTCCTACTACACTTATCATGGAAGAAAATGTCGTGGGTATAACATTAGCTCTTGCAAGAGATGATGTCAAGATCATATGGTATCTGCTGTTCAATTCAGCCTTAGCATATTTTGTAAATCTTACCAACTTTTTTGTCACAAAACACATCAGTGCTCTGACTCTTCAGGTACGTATCTCTTCTCAAATAACTTTTAATGAATTTGTATTGTTCAAGCCTCATTTTTATTTTTAAGTCACTACATCAAATCATCCTGAATTCAAAATTTTGTTTAGATCTTTATCAAAGGTTTATAGAAGAGATTTGGTGATGTTTTCAGGTACTAGAAAATGCAAAAGGAGTTGTAATTGTTATTGTATCGATATTAATATTCAGAAATCCTATTTCTGTAACTGGAATGCTAGGATATAGTCTCACAGTAATTTTTTATTAGGTTTTAAGACTAAATATTGTTCTTCTATTTATAGGGTTATTTCCAAACATTGTTTTCATGTATAATGAAGCTACTATGCTCTCTAAATGTGAAAAATCTGGTTGCGACGTTGCTGGTGCTGTTGTGTTGTTGTTGGTTGATTTGAAGTACACTTATAAATGCTTGTAATTAATAGTAAAAAGTCAGTTTGTAATACTAAGTTTTTTTATGTTTTAGTGTATAATAAACTCTCAAATATAATTATACTTTTAATTTTAATATAATATGATTTTTAATATTGTAATTTATATTGATTTTTAATATTGTAATTACTAATTGTATTTTTTTTAATTTATGTATACCCTATGGCCTCGGTTATTAGAAAACTGAGGCCATAGGTACACCCCTATGGTCTCTCTCACTTAGGCCTCAGTTCTTATAACCATGGCCATAGACCTATGACCACGGTTAAAAACTGAGGCCGTATGTACTTTTTATAGTAGTGATATTACAAAATCTTTGATGGAAGATTGAAGATAAGTTGAAGAATTATATTTTTGGTTCCTTTGGTTCTAATAATTCATCTAATTCATATTCTTTTTCTACATCTTTTTTACGATGGAATATTTTGTTATTGTTATTGATTTAATAAATTTCATATATAACTAAATTTTCATTATGATTGTAGGCAATTTCAAGCCATAGATTATGGTTTAATAAATTTAATGTCATTATAATTTTTGATGTGTTAAATTATATGTTTGAATACTAAAACTATTCATGTATGAATTAAAGTAATTAACTAGTTTATTGCATGAATATGTTTATATTTAGTCTAAGATGTTATTAATTACGTAATCATTAATATTATTATTCGAAGTGATACCTTATGACGGCTATCACAAGTAAGATTAAATAAATTTTCTAAAGATTAAACAATTATTTTAATCTTGCCTAATTTAGTTATCATTTTTTTTATCATAATCAATGAATGAATTAAATCTAGTAAGCATACCTCTAGATTGTTCAAAATTTAGATTGGTTAATAAACAGACCTTTAATCAATTATATGGTGAGAAAAATGATAAGTCTTAAGCAAATCTAAACTTATAAATTTAAAATTAAGAATTAAAGAATGGTTTTAAATTATAAAAGTAATTTAGAACTTAAGAAATTAATTTACATTCATGACATGATTAAATTGTAAGATAGTGGTGAGGATAGTCTTATAATCACATATCTCTCATAATTTTTATATAATTTATTTTAATGTTTTATGTTATTTTTCTCAAAAATAATAAAAACTCCATTTTAATAATTTTAATTAACTTACTGAGAAACTAATAATTAGAAGTAGATGTTATTACAAATCCTTGAGGATACGATAACCTTTGTTTATAAAGACTTATACATGATCATATATATTTGTAAGTTTTTAATCATGTCAAGTTTTTGGAACCGTTGTCAGTAGTTGTTCTAACATTTTTTTATAATAGTTATAGTTTTATTTTAAGTTACTTTTTTCTGTTTTAGTTTTATTAATTTTTCTCGTGCTAACTCTTAGGTAACTGTTCGATACAACAAGAAACTTCTATAACTTGAGATCAAGAGGACTAATCAACCCATTATAAGAGAACACAACATAATCCACTTTTTCAATTGATTCTGAATTTGAGAAAGAAGAAATGATAGTAGTTGATCAAACTCTTAAGGAACTAACTACACATGACTTAGAGTAGTAACCCCTATGCATATTATACTTAGAGGTAAGTTTTGAACTTAAGCATGGACTAATTCATTTGTTACCTATTTTCAAGGGTTTATCTAGAGAGAACCCAAACAAACACTTGAAGAAATTTCATGTTGTTTTCTCTAATATGAAACTAGTAGGGATAACTAAGAATAAGTCAAACTTAGAGCTTTTTCCTCCTCTTTAGTAGATAGTGCTAAGAAATGGATATATTATCTACCTTCTTGATCCATTACTACCTGAAATGAGATGAAGAGGCAATTTCTTGAGAGGTATTTCCCAACTTCTAGAGCCATCACAATGAGGAAACAAATTTGTGAAATTATGCAATGTAATAGGATAATACTCTATGCATATTGGGAGAGGTTTAAAACATTATAGCTACCCCCAATACCTAATAAGTGAGAAACTTCTACTCCAATACTTCTATGAAGGGCTATGACCCATATTGAGAAAAATAGTTGATGCTACAAGTGGTGGGACATTGGTAAATATAACACCAACTAAAGCATGATGATTTAGTATGCTTAGCCTATCGATGTGTACCTATGTAGGGGTAACACGATAGTATTTGGTTAAACTATATATAGGTATGCATCATGTATTCACAAGTATGTGTTGTTTTATGTGTGAAGATTAAATGTGTAGCAAGAGAACTTGAAGGTCAAGTGGAGCCATGGAGTCGAACATGTAGTATGGAATGTGCATCAAGTTGTATGTGTTGATTCATGAAGATGGATAGAGCACAATAAGAAGGATGCACTTGGAGTAGGTAAATTGAGGGTGTCTAGATTGTGTGTCGATGTTTTTTCAAAGGAACAAATGTCTTTAGGCCATCTTGCATAATTGTCTCATGTTATAATGAGTGTCTGTATTAGTTGTGCAGTGTTTTACAATAGAAAGCCAAAGGGAAAAATTGTAAGTCTTGTAAGTTATTTGTGTCTTTGTTGGTGTTTCTATATATAAAACACAAAGTTTTTTTTATTTTACTTAGTATTTTGTCTTTCTTAGTGTAAGTTCAATAACTAATGGTACATACTGCACACACTCACTTAGTTGGGTATGCATTATCTAATTGCATGTTTTATACAAATCATGGGAATTGGTTACGTTAATATGCATGTTAGGTTGCGTTTTATGTCGTTTTGTAAGTATTTGTGAAAAATTACTTGATAACTTATTATAATAAAAATTAGATTTTTATGGGCTTGCAACCCCCTCACCACCCTTGGCTCGTTAGTGGATAATGATTATTACCCTCACTAGGAATAACTATTACCTTTCCCACCATGGATGGTGAGGAGGGCATGTAATGACCAGTAAGGGACCCAAGTTGCTCAGATTTTTCTATAAATACCCTTCTTCAAAAATTTTTGGTAACTAGAAAACTTGGGAAAACTCTTACGGTTTTGTAAATCATTTTTCAAAAGATAATTTTTTTATTCTGGGTTGCTAATACTTTGAGTGAATCTTTTAGGTATTAGTGATTCGAGATTTTTTTTACAAAAACTATTTTTGGATGGGGTTAAGTAAAATTATATAAACACCCATAACTTATATTGCGTGTTAGATACCTATGCTTGGATAATCAATATCTTTATGATTTCACTATATACTAACTATTTGTAATTGGTTATACTATAGTGTTATGGTGGGGCTTCGAGAGAGATTCAGATTCAATAACTGTGAAGGTAATTGGTGAGGGCAGTGTAGGACAGCCAGATAAGGTGTCCTTACTAATATAGGTATTTGTGTCTATATTTTTATTAACTTGTAAATTGTTTTATTCATTTGTGAATTGTTTGCTACTAAGTGATAATCGTAAGCAACCCGAAGATGTTACTACATGGACAAGGATTCTATATGATTTTATCTCGTTATATTGTTGTGTTTGTATGCTCTACTATTTAGTTAGTACAAATATAATATTATCTAAGTATGTGCCAACATATAAGGATCTTGTTGTGATTGTAAGTCTTTTCTTTCTTATTGGTTTCCTTTAATGTTGATGTATGCTAATGATGAGTGCTTGAAAAGCACTAATATTTTGTAGTTTTATTACACTTAAATGTGAATAAATAGGTTTGATTGTGTATGTTTATATCATTATTTAAGTAAATTTATATGTTCAAAATCAATAATATTTTATGTTGTATTTTAGGTATTTTTAGCTTCAAATATACAACTTGATCAATATATGATAAAACACTCAATTTGCACCCAGGAACTTAAAAAGAATAAGGTTGGACTGGAAGTCCAATATATTGTACTTTAAAATTATGTGACCAATGTAATTATTTGAGTCAAACCAATGATCTATACTAGATATAATATAGATGAATTTGATATACAAATAAATGAATTATTAAACGAAAAATTAATCATATATGTAAAATTTCACATTCTAGTCCAATCTTCATAGTAAGAAACCATAGTGAAACAAAAGGAGAAAATCCTGAATGGTTATTAATTATAAAAGGTTGAATGAGCATTTAGAGTTTGATGGATATTTTATTCCTAGAAAATATGTTTTAGTTAATCAAACTAAAGGAACAAAAAAATTTAGTAAGTTTGATTATAAATATGGATTTTGGCAAATTAAATTAACATAAGAGTCAAAATCATTTACAGATTTTAGCATACCAAGAAGACATTATCAATGGAACGTAATGCCTTTTGGATTAAATATAACCCCACAGATCTACCAAAGATGGATGGATATTATCTTTAAAAACTTTAAAGAATTTTATGTTGTATATATTAATGATATTCTTGTTTTCTCTAAAACAATGGAAGAGCACAAAAAATATTTAAAATTATTATGTGAAAATTTTCAAAAACATGAAATAATTATATCTCCAAAGAAAATAAAAATTAGAAAAATATTTATTGAATTTTTAGGGATAATTTTAAATTAATCTGGAATAAAACTTCAAGAACATATTATATTAAAAGTAAGAAAATTTCTAGAATAAATCAGTGACAAAAAATAGTTGCAAGGATTATTGAGAATTATTAATTATGGAAGAAATTTTATAAAAAATATATCTCAAAAATATATTCTTTTTATCAATAAATTAAAGAAATATACTAAATTCTTATGAAATGAAAAAAGACAAACAAGTCTTAAAAGAAATAAAAGAAGAAATACATCTTCTAGAAGTTTATTTTCCTAAATTAGGTGATAAATTAATCTTAGAAATAGATGCTTTGAATTTTTTCTAGGAATGTGTATTAAAAGCTATACCAATAGAGAAATGGGAGGGAAAAAATCCATCAGGTTTTGTAAATGATATTAGAGCTAGAAAAGCTCCTATATTTAAAAACTTCAAAAAGAAGAGTTAATTCATGGATATAATTCTAAAAAACTTAAGCCAAATGAAATAAATTATATTATATTTGAGAAAGAATTATTAGAAATAAAACTTGCTATTACAAGATTTTATATTTATTTAGCTCTATAAAATTTTATTGTTAAAACTAATAACCAAGCAGTTAAAGATTTTATTTGTAGTAAAAAACGTAATTTTGAAGGAAGAAGATTAAAATGGTATAATAAAATTTCCATATATAACTTTGAAGTAGAACATTTAAAAGTCACTAACAATTTTATTGCAAATTATCTTAGTATAAATGTTTATGAAGACCATTAACTAGATGAAAATTTAGTTTTGTATATGAAAAAACCTCCAGAAGATTGGATTACATTACTAAGAAGGAAATAATGGTGGAACAAACAAATGTTTTAAAAAGAAAATATTATATCGTATTTAGAGGGAATTACCCTGAGATATAATACTTCTTGGAATGCTTCTCATTACCAAATAAATAAAGTAAAAAATGTTTGTTATCAAGCATATAATTCATTTGAAGAAGTTAAACAAACTTTTAAAGCATACCAAGTAGAATTTAATCTTGTTCATCTTATGTCTAAACAAGACATCAAAAAAATTTATAATCCTAGTCTTCCAAATAACATCTATGAGGAACTCAATAGGGTATGAAAAACCCATATTCTAGATGATTTTCACAAAAAAAAATTTAGACAGCATATGACTCAATTAGCATAAAAAAGTAGTTGAAGAAACAACTACATTATCAAATCTCAAAGAACTCTGTTTCCAAATTATTAAACAGATAAATTGGGATGATGCTATTGATTTTGAGAAAATAAAAAATTTTCTTCAATTATCAGATATAATTAAAAGAGCATTTTCTAATCCAATTTTTGAAAAAATTAAAAGGATCTATATATTCGAAAAAGCTAAAGCATTATTAGGATTTAGATATAAAAAAAATACTAGAATATAAAAAATAGAGTTGAAAATCATAAAAATAAAATAAAAAAAATGCTTCAAAGAAACAGTTCATCAATTAACCTAATTAATAGATTTCCTAAAATTAACTATACTTATTAATCATGATTTATAGCATATTGAAGATATTGATTGGGGAATTGCTAATTAAGTAATTTTTCAAAGTCTTAATATGATAGAATTAATACAATTTTCAATGATCATCAAATCCATGGTTTATCATTATGCAAAAAATTATAAATGGACCAAATATTTAACATTCTAAATTGTTAGCACAAGTGGATAACAGGCAAGAGAAAAATTCTTCCAGCCTTATCAAATATGGTGGTTAGCAACAATTGAAGAAAATGAATTCAAACGAGAACCCTTAATGATTCTAAAGAATTAATTCAAGCTATGAGTACATAAGAGTATTGGATGCAAAACTTCATCCATACATCTCAAATGGCTAAAAATATCTTATCGACACAAGAGGATAAGAGGTCATTTATGATTTAATTCAAACTATGAGTACATAAGAGTATTGGATGAAAAATCTAAAGAATAGATAAAAGAGTCTGAAAAAAATTTAGAAGATATTGCTAGAAAAAATAATTTAGATGTGCCATATAAGTTGACATTCTATGCTAAAGACATGAAATCCATCTATCAAGATGATCAAAGTTCACTAAATGTTGCTGACAAAGAGTTCCATAGTATAATAAATACTATGGAAGCATAGTAGACCCCATATTATTTAATAAAATAATAATCAAGTCTTTATCAAAGAATATAAGGATCTAGTCATTATCAAAACAAAATAAGGATGAAGTCATTATTAAGCTAGAAAAATCCAAAAACTCCTAATCTATAAATAAGAGCCTCTAGTAACACATTAGGGACATGAGATGAGAAAAATAAAAAATACATAAGAAAGCATAGAAAATCCTCTATAGTAGTAAGCTTTCTATAAGAGTTTCCCTTTGTAAAAGAACTTTGTTGTAATATTAGCTCAATTCTTCGTAATAAAAAGAAGGTTAGTTTCTATTTATGTAAGTTCATTATTCCTATGATATTAGAATAATATCTCTTAATTCTAGTAGAACTCCAATAGATATATATGTTTACTATCCTTATACCATGTTAAAAAGTTACAATTAATATCAGCTTGGGGGATATATTTCGCAACTTATCTTATCATTTTAACTATTGTAGCTTCTTGTATTCTTTTACATATGGTGTATACTAATCTTATTTCCATTAGAATAACAACAATTCTAATTACATCTTAATTTTCTTTTTATATCTTATAAATACAAAACAACACCATACAAAATAAGAGTCATGGAAATAATATGGAATTTAGTTTTTGTTTACATAGCCATAAGAGCTTTTTTTATTTTTATGTTCTTAGTTTAGTTTTTATACATAATTTAGATTAGGCAACAGTAAATAAAAGGCTAATAAAATGGAGATTTTTCAGATCAAGTGATTCAAAAAGTTTACTATAATCTATGAAATATTGTGAAAATCAACATCTCAAATGTAGATCTAGGTTAATTGTGATAATGAGATTTTAGTTGTGTTGATATATTTATGTAAATTATTTAGATGAATATTTTTAATTATTATTGAATATAAGTTATTTTCTATTTTAAGATTTTTATAAAATTTATTATTGATGAATATATTGAGAATATATTTTTCATAATAGATTTAAAATATGAAAATTAAATTTTTCATATATAATTTAGACAGCTTGAATATAAATTTAAATTGGTAATCCGACCGAAGGTATTGAATTAGATGATTTATTAATTCCTTAGATAATAAGTATAATTTAATTAAATTAATTGATGAACTAACTAATGACGTCAAATGATTTAATTAACAATGAATAATGATCCGATCGAATGCATTATTTATATATGTATAAAGGATAACCAATAATATTTATTTATATTTCATTAATCTAACTAATTATACCAAAATATATTTAATTAACTAATTTTTTTATTAATTCTTCATTGATTTTTAATTATATATATGCTTGTAATTTGTTTGAGTCAATCTATTTTTAATCTTTTTTGTTATTTTTGTCGTTAGATTAATATTTTCAAAATACAAGTATTGTGACAGAATGTTTAAGTTCATTTTTTGTGTTTGTTTTAAAAAAAATTATTTTTTGTGAATGTTTTTAAAAAAATTATTAAATTATTTAAAATCACGTAATTTCTCTTTAGACCAACCATCTGAGTATATTTATCACTTATTATAAGTTATTTGTGCAATTAAGAGCTTTTATAAATATATAAAATTTGGCTATTAAGTTATTGTACATCAACTACATGCATTGTCATTATGTATATCGATTATTAAATTGTCTGTCTTCGTTTAATTTATTTGATTGTTTCTTTTTTCTATGTATCTGTCTTTTATTGTTTGTTTGTTTATCGATTTCTAGTTGGGTGTCTCTAGAAATAAATATTTTTTTATCTTGATTAATTATCAGGTTTTAGACTCTCTTAAAATGTAACAATATTTTAATTTATTTTATGGAGTGATTTTTTTGGTAAAAATAATATGGTGGTTTGATTTATGATGTATGGTGTTGTTTATTTTTATGCAAGTGTTTGATGTTGTTTTGAAATCGACATGCAATAAAAAAAAATCAAATGTTACAATATTCTATTTTTTTTTATAGAGTGGGCTTTTTTGTGTTTTTTCTTAAAAAAAAATATGGATACAAATTGTTCCCAAATTGGCAATTTGACGGTGATTTTTTATTGATATTTTTAACTTATTTTCAGACCCGTTTTACTGATTAAAAACTCGATTGAAGGTAGGAAGGATTGCACGCGTATTACATGAGCGTTGTTTCATAAATTAAAAAAGTTGTTATGTAAAGAGTCTACGTGACTATTGGTATTTTAAAATTGTGAAAAATAGTCATATTATTTTATTTATTATAAAAATAATATTCAATTTTTTATAATTTAATTTATTATTATAAAAAAATAATCACATAAATATAAAATTAATTTTTTATTTTTTAATTATAGATAGAGATTATTATAACTTAAATAAACAAAAAAAAATAAAATATAAAATATAAAAATTATTTATTTATTTGTATGTACTCACTTTTTAATAATAAGATTAAATTATTAAAAAAATAAATGTAAAATTTAAATATTATTTTTAGAATAAATATTTGATATTATTATTTACAGTCATATTTTCTTTAAAATTTTATTTTTTGATATATTACTTTATAGCTAACTAGAATAAAGTCATTTGTATTTTAAGTAGGGAGAATTAATAAAAATTTAAATATAAATAATAATGTAATTTTAAACTAAATAGAACTGATATTATTGATATTTTTTTAAGTTTTAATTTGTTATATTTTAAATTTAATTTTTTATTCTTCATAAATGAATTATCTAATCCGTTCCAAAAAACTTTCTATAAATAGGACTATGATAAAAAGATTTCAAATATTGATTTGATTTGATCCGATTAGTTTTTTCATGTTTCTAAATTCCTCTCATATCCTTAATCTTTAATTATAATGAGATTTATTTTTATAAATATATTAAATTTATTAATTTTTTTATTAAGTAAATAATAATTTAAGATAAAAACTAGTAAGTTATATTAATTTCTTCAACATTATGTGATTCTCATAATATTATTTTAATTTTTCAATTAATTTTTTTTACACTTTTTATTTTTAATTCTTAAAATATTATACTCAAAATTAAATGTGTTTAAAATTAAAACTTATTTGAATATATATTTTAAAATAGTGTCTATAGTCCAAACTTTCCTGGAAAGATAACACATATTTGTCACTTTAGTGGCTATTCATTGTTGAAATTGTTGAGATTCCTTCGATCTTTTTCATTCCAAAGCATGTAAAAATAATAATTTTAAATATGTATTTAAAAGTAGTGAAACCACTTACCAAGTAATGATTAACATTATAAAATCAATTTAGATATATATAATGTATAAAGTTTGAGTCTTAATTATAAATACGTGAATATTATAATTAAAAAAAAAGATAAATTTTCATTCAGTTATTTTATGTTATGTGAAATATTTTAATTTAATACTTTAATTTTTTTTATTTCAATTAACTAATTTTATTATTATATTATCTTTCAATTAACTATTATGATAAAAAAAATAATTAATTTGATAAAAATATTTAAGACAACTTTGAAACAAGTGAAGTTATAAGAGTATAATATGAATAAAATAACAAAGTTATTAATTAATCCACATCACTTAAATTTTTTTTGATGAAAATTATTAATTTTTAATCAAAATAATTGATTAAAAGATATTTTAATAATATAAATAATTAATTGAAATAAAAAAATAACAAAAATAGTAAACTAAATTTTTTCACGAAATATTAATATTTAAATGAAAGTTTGGCCATAAAAGGAGAAAAATACAATAAAAACCTTTTTATCTATTATAAAAGGAACACTCAATTTTTATACTTATTTTTATGAAAATTTAGTTTTATTATTATTAAAAAATAATAATATAATAATAAATTTAATTTTATTAATTTTTTAACTTCATTAGAAAGAACTATTTTAATTTAATAAATTGTAATAAAAAAGAAATGAAAAAAATTAAAAAATATATTAAAAATAACTATTTATCATTATATATTTATTTTTTAACAACAATAATAAGACTAAATTATTATAAAAATTAAATATCAATTTTAAAATAAACTTTTTTGAAAAAAAAAGCAACTTTTAATGGTCATTTGTCCTCAAAATAAACTATTTCTCCTTTTTCATTATCTTTGTCGCCTAATAATATAGTTGAGAAGATAGTAATATCATGGATCAAAGTTGAATGTTTAATTCTTAGACCTATATTAATTAAAAAAAATTAATTATTTATCTTATACGTAAAATGTCACTTATTTTTAACTAAAAAAGCTATACCATTAAATCTGATATTTTTTATTTAAAATATTAATAACATATAAATTTATATATTAATATTAATTATAATATGTTATATGATATGTAGGTCCCTTCTACATGGAAGAGAAAGAAAATAAAAATAATAAATATAATCACATTTGACAAATACATCTAATATTTTTATGGTTAAAATTTAATTAATTATGTAACCAATTTATGGCCACATATGAGATAGGTAATTTTGCCTATAAATAGTCAATGTCTTTACCTTAAAGATACACGTCAATACACTCAAAAAAAGAGAAGCAAAACAAAGTCAAAGGAACAATTTCTTTTGAAGAAAAATAGTATTGTGTGTGTAAGATAGAATGAGAGAATATCTTAGAAAAATATTAAGATATTTTTCTACAAGGGAGTGACAAAATAATGAGTTTAGAAAACACTTTTGTAACACTATTTTTGGTTTATCTCAATTTGTTGTATTATCTCTCACTTTCTACTCATTAATTTTATTAGTAGAAGAAATATTTTTCAGAGTTTGTCCTGTGGACTTAGCCTAAACTAAAGGGTGAATCACGTTAAATTTTCAGTATCATTATTTTACTCTGTTGAATTTATTTTATTTTTACTCTGTTGAATTTATTTTATTTTTACTCATTGTGCCCAACAACTAGTATCAGAGCTGGTCTAGTAAAATTCTTAGTATGCTCTGTGGTTGCAACACATAGACTGATCTGCCACATTAGAAAATATTTTATTAGGTACAGGGCGTATTTATTTGTAGAAAAAGAAACACAGCGAAAAAAAATGTCAAGCTAGAAGATAGATATAGAGAAATTTAATAGCAATAATAATTTATCTCTATGGCAAAGGAGGATGAAGGATATTCTCATTCAACAGAAAGTCCATAAGGCGTGTTGGGGAAAGAAAAAAAGACAACAACTGTCACCGAAGAATAGTGGGAGAAAATAAATGAAATTGTCGCCAGTACAATCCATCTAAATCTCTCAGACAGTGTCTTGCAAAATATTGAATCAAAAAATTACAAGACTGCAAAAGAAACATAGGAGACTCTAGAAAATGTGTACATGTCAAAAAACCTTGCCAATAATTTTTATTTGTGGAATGAGCTATATCAGATGAGGAAGGAAGATAATGTGAGCATGATGCAACACGTTAGCAATTTCAACAACAAGCTTTCTCACTTAGCAAGATTCAATGTGAGTTTCGACGATGAAGAGAAAGCTATGATGTTGCTGGCATCACTACCCTAATCATATAATCATCTCACAACAACTCTAACTTATACGAAGGACAAGATGGAGTTTGAAGTAGTTGTACAAGTCTTGTTGTCATATGATAAACATAACAGGGAGAGATATTCAGAAGCACATGCCCTTATCACAGAGTCCAAAGGAATGAGACAATACAGAGAACAGAAACCCAGAGGCAAGAATAGAGGCAAATCAAACAAATTTTCCAATGTTGAATGCCAATACTATAAGAGGAAAGGTCACATCAAGAAATTTTGCCGGGTGTTCAAGAAAGATCAAGAAACAAACAAAGGCAAAGTAGTGAAGAAAGATGATAGTAGTGATGATGAGCAAACAAATACCATAGACGAGTTCAATATCATTTATGATGAAGATTTTGTTAATCTTGCATCACATAAGACCAGTTGGGTGATTGATAGTGGTGCTACAGTTCACGCTACATCACATAGAGAACTTTTCTCACCATACACACTTGGAATTTTTGGTGTTGTTAGAATGGGAAATGAAGACCTGTTAAAGATTGTTGGTAGGGGAGATTTTTTCTTGGAGATAGAGAATGGAACCAGACTATTTTCTAAAGGATGTCAGGCATATTCCAGATATGCGCTTGAATTTGATCTCTATATGCAAACTTGCAAGTGAAGGATATTACAGCTCATTCATTTATGACAAATGGAAACTTACAAAAGACTCCTTAGTAGTGGCTAAAGATGATAAGCATACAACTCTGTATATAATGCAAGTGAAGCTCTCTACCAAAATAGTAAATGTCGTGGAGAAAGACAAAGTAGCTGAATTATGGCATATAAGACTCAGTCATATGAGTGAAAAAGGTATGACAAGTCTAGCCAGGAAGAAGATACTGTCGGAATGGATGAAGTATATTTGGAAAAATGTGTTGATTGTCTAGCAGGAAAGAAAAATAGATTTACTTTCAAAAGTTCCCCTCCTTCTAGAATGAATAATATTGTAGATCTAATTCATTCAAATTTGTGTGGACCAATGTCAAAGTCACTTGGTGGTGCTCAATACTTTATGACTTTCATAGATGATCATTCAAGAAAGACGTGCGTATATCTTCTAAAGAAAAAACATTAGGTGCTAGATGTCTTCAAAAAATTTCATGCCTCAGTTGAGAGATAGACTCGGAAGAAGCTGAAGTGCATCTGTATAGACAATGGTGGAGAATACACATGACCTTTTCATGCTTACTACAAAAAGCATAGAATTCGAAATCAAATGACACCTCCAAAGACACCGTAGTTGAATGGCTTAGCTGAGAGGATGAACATAACTTTAATGGAGAGAGTTAGATGTCTACTCTCATATACAACGTTGCCTAAAAATTTCTAAGGTAAAGCCATACTCACAATTGCACACGTGTTGAATCTTTCACCCTGTACTCCTCTCAAGATGGATGTTCCAGATAATGTGCGGTCAAGAAAGGATGTTTCCTATGATCATTTGTAAGTGTTTGGCTACAAAGCATTTGTTCATATCCCCTAAGATGAGAGATCCAAACTTGATGCTAAGACAAGACAGTGTATTTTTATTGGCTATAGTCAAGATCAATTTGGCTATACATTTTATGATTCGGTTGCAAAGAGACTTGTCAGGAGCCGTATGTAGTATTTGTTGAAGATGATACCATTGAAGATATTGTCAAAATGAAGAAGGATGTCCCAATTCCAATGGTGACTCATCAGATTTGGAATTAATTCCTCCAACATTAGTGCCAAGACAAGTTGGAGATGTAGACTAGGTTTATTCACCTGATGAATATGATGTTCTCATAGAAGTTGGTTCTGAAGACAAGAGAGATGATGATGTTCATTATCTAGCACCAACACCTGCGGCTTCTCCTGTTCCACTGACAAGAAGTGATAGATTGATGACTCTATGAAAATAGAGTCATTAGCACACTTTTTTACTTAATATTTACTTATTTTATTCAATAAATAGTATTTTTTGGGCCAAAAATATTAAAATATAATTTTTTTAGTGAAAATGGGTGAAAATATAATTTTTGGAATTTTTATGAATTTTCTGGAATTTTTAACACATGGCCAATCAAGAGTTGCCACGTGGCATACCACACAAGAAGAAGAATTGATTGGGCAAGTCACGTAGACACCACATAAGTAGGGACAACGAATCACGTTACGCCACGTATGAGGAGGACAAAATACGTGCCATATGTCAACACGATGTTCAATTTAAGTTTAGAAATTTGTCAAACCGCCTTGCCACGTGTCTCCATGCCATTGCTCCACACGTTCCACCCATGCACCACGCCATCCATTTCCGCCAATCACATCCCACCGCGTAGTGTTGACTCAGCGAGCCTTGACTATGACCGGTCTCCCCTACCACGCATTGCTCCCGAATTCGTCCAGTGAATTCTGATGCCACATGTCATGCTATGATTAGCTAGCGCTATCAGTTTTGCTTGTTTTGATCGTAGCCCTTGATCTGAAGATGATTTGACGGTCTAGATCACACCTGAGCAATATTTAAGTCCTTAATTACTCCATAACCCTAAGTGGCCATAATTAGCATAATTTTGGTCAGTTTTTAGAGCTAAAAATATAGAAAAATTCAAGAGAGGACACAATATTGGTGGAGATTCAAGAAGAGATTAACACTACAATTCAATAGATTTATTATATTTCTTTTTCCACTCTTTTCTTTATCAATTTTTATGTCTTTCTTTATAAAAAAACATTAGTTTTATGAACATAATTATGTGTAATTAATTTATTAATCTAGGGATATTATGAACTCAATTTTCATCATGTAATGATTTAATATTTTACCCCAATTATAATTATAATTTAATTATATTATTTAATCTGATTTGTATGTTATTAATTGTTTGGCCAACAATTTATCTATAAAGGTAATTAAATAGATTTGAGAGAATTATTTAATTATTTGTTTTGATTGAACATGCATAATTTTTAGACAGAGATGTATGATTTTTATGTATGTGATCTATAATTGATAAACTTAATGAGTAGTATGCAATGTAATTGACATGAGAATATGATTAAATTAATTATTATATGATGTGTAGTTTACTTGAGAGAGGAATATATGTTAGGTTAGATTCAATTGATCATGTAATTAATTGATAATTATTTTGGGAGGATTTTAGGGATTTGTAGGTTTAGAAAATTGGGGGATTAATTATTCCTAGATATTTTCTCATATATCTTTTTAGTTACCAAATCTGGTTTAATTAATTATTGTTATTTACTTTTAGTTATTTTAGTTTTGCTTCCTTAAAATATAAAAACACAAAAAAAATTGATTTTTATTTTTTGTAGTTTAAAAAAATTAGTTTTTAATAAAATAATCTCTGTGGGAATGATCTTTTCTTATCATTATATTACTTGATGCGATACGTATACTTACGTATTTATCGTACACACTTCATATGTGATGATCATAGACCGAGATGACCCTCTACCACATATCCTCTGGATGAGTATATAACTTTCACTGATGTGGGAGAACCTGAGAGTTATGAAGAAGCCATGGATGACGAATAAAAAAAAATGGATTGAAGCCATGCAAGATGATATGAGTCCTTGCATGAGAGCAAAAATTTTGAGTTGATGAAGCTGCCCAAAGGGAAGAAGGCTTTGAAAAATAAATGGGTATTCAGGGTGAAGCATGAAGGACACAGTTCCAGTCCGCGATACAAAGTTAGACTGGTTGTTAAGGGATTCAATTAAAAAAAAGAGTTGACTTTGATGAGATTTTCTCTCCAGTTGTGAAAATGACATCCATTTGTACTATGTTAGGGTTAGCAGCAAGTCATGACTTGGAGGTTGAGCAAATGGATGTAAAACTGTCTTCCTACATGGTAGCTTGGAAGAAGAGATATACATGGAGCAATCAAAGGGTTTCAAACAAAAGGGAAACGAGGATTATGTTTACAAATTGAAGAAAAGCCTCTACGACTTAAAACATGCACCAAGATAATGGTACAAGAAGTTTGAGTCTATTATGGGGGAGCAAAGCTACAAAAAGACTACGTCAGACCATTGTGTTATGACATTTGCAAGGGAAGCTGTGTTATTACATTCAAAGTTACAAAAATGTGTTGTACTGTCCACTACAAAAGCAGAGTTTATAGTAGTAATGGAAGCATGTCAAAAGTTACTATAAATGAAAAAGTTCTTGAAAGAACTTGGGTTGCAATAAGATAGTTACCAGTTATTTTGTGATAGTCAGAGTGTTATCCATCTTGGAAAGAATGTCTCCTTTCATTAGAGATCAAACACATATTGATGTGAGATATCACTGGATTATGAATGTAATGGAGAAAAAGCTACTACAGCTTGAGAAGATCCATATAGGATAAAGTGGATCAAACATGTTGATGAAAATTCTTCAAAGACATATTTTTGAATGTTCTCGTTTAACTGCTGGATTGGTAGAGCCCTTCATGTAGTCGGAAAGGGGGAGATTTGTAGGTCCCTTCCACATGGAAGAGAAAGAAAATAAAAATATTAGGTCTAATCACATTTGATAAATACATCTAATATTTTTGTGGCTAAAATTTGGTTACTATGTGGTCAATTTATGACCACATAAGATATATGCAATGTCTTTGCTTTAGAGATACACATCAACACACCAACAAGAAAAGAAGCAAAGCCAAAAGAACGATTTTCTTTGAAGAGAAATAATGTTGTGTGTGTAAGAGATTGGGAGAGAATATCTTAGAAAAATATTTTATTTTAATATTTTTCTAGAAGGAAAGTGACAAAATAATGAATTTGGGAAACACTTTTGTGACACTATTTTAAGTTTATCTCAATTTGTTATATTATCTTTCACTTTGTATCCATTAATTTAAAGTGTAATAAAAATATTTTAGAATTTGTCCCGTGAACTTAGCACAAATTAAAGGGTAAATCACGTTAAAATTTCGATATCATAATTTTATTTTATTGAATTTATTTTATTTTTACATATTAAGTTCAATATGATACATATTAGAAATAATGAACTTATTTTATCATTTAATAATTTAGCATCTAATATATTATAACTAATATATATTAGTGGAAATTTGATTATAAAATGAGTGTTTAGCATCTAATATATTATAATTAGTATATACTAGGGAAAATTTAATTACAAAGTGAGTGTATATTTAACATTTACGAAGTGTCGGTTAATCAAAAACCTCAAACCGAGCACGCACAATCATGAGAAGCTGTCATCCTTCTGTCAAAAACATCTAATTCCACGCCCTCCCGTATGCGCGTAGCCAATAAGAAACCCTCCAAATTGGATCCTCACCGTCCCTTACATTATGAGCTCATCCACCGACAGAAGCACTCAACTAGCAACATCTCGTACATTATCCTACCTTACCTTAATAGTCCCTCATCTTTTTAACTTAAAAAAAAAAAGAGTAGATAGGTTGAAAAAATAAAATTTTATTATTTTAATAAATAATTTTTTATCCCATCAATTATTATCAAATTATAATAACTTATAATACAAAAAAATACTTATTTTTTTAACATCGTGATGCTTGCACAATTTAAGTATTTTTTTAACATCGTGATGCTTGCACAATTTAAATGAAAACTATGTAATAAATGTCATTTGTAATTTTTGAATTTAACAATTATAATTTATTATTTAAGAAAGTTAGATATTATAAGTATAAAAATATTTATTATTTAACAATTATACTTTTGATAAATTAAAATATTTATTTTTTATAATAAATAGATCAATAATATTTAACTCATAAATTATAAAATTAAAATATTAATTTTAAAAAAATTATAAGATATTTATAGCTAATTCAATAATTATAACTAATATGTTTCTTTAATAAAAATTATAATACCTTTAAATTATCTTTAAATTGTTTTTACTAATTTGATATTAACATATCAATATTTACGTAATAATAATTTATTAATAACAATTTTATATAATAATATTGGAATTAATTTATAATTAATATTAAAAGTAAAAGATATTTTATATATTTTTTATTTTAATAATAATAAAAAGTATTATTATAATAATACAATTATTATTTAATAATAATTTAATTATAATAATAATATTATTAAAATATAAATAATACTCAAAGTAAAATGAATTTTTTCTTTACTTTTTATTATAGCAATAAAACAGAAGCATATTATGAATCGTGGCAGACAGCTGTGACTTTTAAGATAATAAGAACAATAAAATAAAAATATAACCTTCAATTTAAAATCTTATTTTTTTGATCAATTTTATTTTAAAAAAAATAAAAAAAAATATTTTAATCTTATTTTACAACACATAATTATTATAAATATAATAAAATATTAACATTTTATAAATTTATAATTAATTTTAAATACACAAATCTTTTTTATCGTATCATATATTAAAAATTTATTTTATAATAAAATAAATATATATTTATACATATTAAAAATGATATGCTAAGCATTTTGATAATTCATAAATAATATAATATATTATTATTATTATTATTATTAATAAATATAATTATAATTATATTTAATAAATAATTATAATATTAATTATAATTATGATATAAAAAATAATATTCATAAAAATAATTAAATTATTAAAAAAATTGTAAAGTCTCTCTGTCCAACTTTTAATAATATACAATACAAACATAGAACATTATATCACAAATTTTATGTGAAAATATTATTTAATATAATATTATTATAATTTTTTTATTATTAATATAATAAAAAATATAAATTATATCTAATCAATTATATTTTAATACTTAAATAAAATTATTATTAATAAATATTTGTTGTCTTAGTAATAATTAAAATTATATTAATTGAATATCACAATACATTATGATTTTTATTTTTTATAATTTCAAAAATTATTATAAATTTTTTTAATTAGAGACAATAATCGAAACAATAAAGAAAATAAATAATGAAAAATAATATATGTATTTTATAATGTAAATCAAAATAATAATAAAAATTAAATTTTTATCGCATATTAATAAATATATAATTTATTTTAAATTACTTTATAATAAATTTTTGATAATTTATTTGTTATAAAAAATTATATATTTTTTATTATATAAATATAAATTATTTTTTATTTATAATAAAAATAAATTATTATTTATTAAAAGTTGATGGATGAGTATTTTTTTTTATCTTTTTTTTATAAAATAGGGAGAGAAAGAAAATGTAGCTCATAATTAAAAAGAGAGAGAGAAAAAAAAAAGATGTGATGAGAGTTAGAAAAAAAAATGATCTATAAATTGTTTAACAAATTTGATTTTGTCTATCTTTAAACTAAATCTTAATTAATTTTATTTTTAAACTATTATATATTACATGCCTTTTATAGACAAAAACCCTTAAATAAGTTATTAAAAATTTAAAACTTTCAAAATTATTAAAGTTAAATCATGTTAATTAATATATACGATTTTAATAATGATAATATTATATTTTTTTAATTTATAATTAACAATAATTAATTAAAAAAAAATCCTTAAAGTCGTTTCTATTTTCTCAAAAAAATAGAGTCACATCTCATCTTTCACGTCATTTTCATTACGAGTTGTTTAATCAATTTTTGGTGAGTCTTTTTTCATAAATATAATAAAATGACACATAATAATTTATATGATCTCTTTTTGGTAATTTTAAAAGTTTTAAACTTTTAATATACTTTTTAGTACCATCCTCGTATCCACTCAAAAATTAATGGATTTTTGTGTCATTTTTTCAAAGTTAGTGAACCAATCCTATTAATTCTTTTTAATACTTTAAAGTATCAAAATGTAAGTATATTTTTATAAGAAATATAAATTTATAATTACACGTATATTTATATATTATCCACTCCACGTTCTTTTTCACTCGTAAGTGTGTTTTAAAAAAATATTGATATAATATATAACTTGTTTTGTTTTTTTTATTAATTTTTTCAAATTAGCAAAAAATTATCCTAAAATTTATAGCTTCATAATCATAAATATCAAAATACTCTTACAATGTAATTCAATAAAATAAAAATAAAATTATATCTCATAACATCTATGGAAACCACCACGATAAAATTCTAACGACCAAGGTCGAGTGTGTATAGAGTTAAGGAGAATCTCATGCCCCACTTTAACTCTCTACAAATAAATTTAGGTGTAGTATTTATGAAATCATAGATAAATTATATACATAAAATAAAATTATGTCACATCTAAATTTTAAAATTTAAGCTTTTTAATACTCAATATCTCAAAAAAAAAATTGAACATATTTTTACTAAGATGATATATGTAAGTTTCATAGTCCTTTATATAAGGTTGATTGTTGACAATTAGTAATGCGTACACACACATAGTTATATACACTTTGTACACGAACATGTTTACACACATCACAAGGTTGGTTTTCATAGTGTGCATGCTAGTTGAGCATGCTCGCTCACCGACGTTATCACTTGTGTTTTTGTTTCATTTCGAGTACAAGTATTTATGAATATTACTCGACAATTATAGAAATGAAAAATGAGGTTTTTTTTTGCACCTTGGTGAGGCCTCTTAGGACCCATTATGGGACCCTCGACGGGATGGTCGGTGAGAATCCTCAACGAGAGTGCTGTGAGCTTGGGTGATTTCTATAAATACATCTTTCCCTTTGTGTTTTTAATTTATAAAAGTATAGCAGAGCTATGTCAAATTGACATATCATTTTTCTATTTTTGGATTACTATTACCTCGAGTGTTGTTCGGTATTAGTGATTCGTGACTATGTGGGAAAAATCATGTTCTTGAGTGGTGAGTATTTGTACCATGCCTAGCTTAGCAGAGGGCACAAATACTAGTCCAGATGGTACCAGCTTGCTTCCCGAGGTCTACTTAAGGGCTAGGTTCTGGGTTCGAGAGTTGAGGAGAGCGAAACAAACACGTGTCAGGAAGGGGTTGTCCTATCTAGTTAGGAACTAGCTTGAGCATCAATTCCTTATCCCTAAGCCCCACATGGATATCCCGAGATGCCTTGTGCCCTCCACTAAGCTAGGCACGGTACAAACAGTGAGTACTCAAAGTGGTGTTTGCAAGTGGATTTTATGTGAGAAGACTGTGTAGTTGTGAGCTGTGTGTCTCTTAGTAGTTGCTAGGATGCAACCTTTTCATTTGTAAGGAGATAAATTGTTTGAGTTCTCATATCCTTAACGACATGTGATAAGTGGTTGACTATATGTCCCACGTAGATGATTTATAGTTCCTGGATTGACTATGTGTCTCATGGTGTTTATTGGTTATTTGTGATTGAGAGTAATCCTCAAGGTTGTTAGTTCTTTTCCCTTCATGTTATTAATCTATGGTTACTGATCATACCAGATTGTCTGGTGTTAGCTTTGGAGGAAAACTAGGTTCATATGTCAAACCATATTGTTACAGAGGTAGTAAATGAGGATAGCAATAGGTAGTTTAGACAGAGATCCTAAGTTATAAAGGTAATTGGTATTTTGTTTATTATGATGATTATAATTGTTTTATTGCTTAGTGGATTTTTTTTTCTGTCGAGTGGTTGTCATAAGAAACCCAAGGATGTTACCACATAGGTAGAGGTTTTATGTGAGTTTACCTTATTATATCTGGTATTGTGCATGCTCTAATGTTTGATTAGTACAATTAGAGTTTAAATTATGTATATTTATACATATTGAAGTTTAAACTCCGATTATTATTTATTTATTGCCTACTTTTTGATATTGAATATTGCATATGTTTTATAATACTGTATGTTTGTGATTATTTATATTGTTGTTGTGATGAGCTATTAAATGTTTATCATTCTATTGTTTGCATTTGGGTCAAGTCCTTAAAACGTCAATATCTCCTTCACTTGATTGTGTATCAAGTCTTAAACTCCTTCATTGTTGTTATGTATGTTCAACCTGTTGTGTTTGTATAATATGAGTTTCCATCGTGTATGTGCAAACATACTAGATGTAGAATATGATTATAAAGCTTATTTGATTTGTGTAGTTGCATGCTTTATTTCCTTTACTTGTAGAATGCCTACATCTTTTTGTTTAATACTTTTGTTGTATTAAATTAATCTACCTATTTTTTGATTAATTTATATTACTTTTTCTTTTTATTTGCATGCGAGTTTGGTGTGAGTTTCTAAAGAGTCAGTATCTCCTTACCGTAGTTGTGTATCAAGTGTTGGGCTTTTTCTTATCTCACATGTTATTTGTTGTTTGCCATGCTTATGCTTGTTGCTAGTCTAGACAAGAGCATGTGAAACACATCGTAACTAATGTGTTTACCACAGTTTATTCTTTGTTACTGTTGGTTATTTTTGTTATGTGTTGAATTAAGCATGTTGTTTTGTACTTTTGCTATGTTATTTGCTTAATTTAAGTTTGTCAAGCTTGTTTGGTCGAATTGGAATAAAGCTCGTGAAAAAATTCTATGTGTTGACATCTTCACCCCTTAATTAGGTCTCGATTGCTTATTTGAGTCGAAAAAACAATAGACCTTCATGTAATTGTTTCTATGTATGAAATTTTCAATGTACATATTACATCTTCTTCTTCTTTTTTCAATGAGAAATAAATAGTAACTGAAAAGTAACTAATATTATTCTTTTTTTTTTGTATATGGTGTCCCTACTAGATGCAAATCCTAAATTTACAATTATTAGTGACCTATCAGATGTAACATTACATCTGTATGCATATTTATAAATAACATGTTACATCTATCATAGTTCTAACGACCTACCTAATGTAATATATTACATTCACATTTATTTTTGTATGTAATATGTGACATCCATCATAATTCTAGTGATCCATCGATGTAACATATTATATCTACATCTATTTTTATATATAACATGTTACATCTAACGGAACTCTGATAAGGTCATCGATGGTGACTTTTTGAGCATCAATGGGGTTATCGGACCTCTAATGAGGTTGTTGACAATGGTTGTCAGAAATGTATTAGGTGTGATTTTTATTTCATTTTATTAAAATTATAAAAGATGATTATTTAGGTTTTTTTATTATATTATTTGATATGAAATTATGAGTTTTAGAATAAGTTGTTGTTACTTAAAAAAATTGATTAATATATCAACAGTAAACTTCTTAAAATTAACATAATACTCAATGTACTAAATAATTTAGGTGATTAATATTATTTTTTATTATTTAATTATTTAAAAATTATTTTTAAATAAAATAAAATAATAATAAAAAAATTTAATATAATTATTTAAATTATCATGTATTTTATATTAACATATATTATACATATAAAGATAATATATATATATTTTTAACTAATCAACCCACCTCAAATCTAATTAGTTATGAACTTACAATGAATAAAATTTTGTATGTTTTATTAAATTGATAATTTATGGTAGATAATTATTGGTAATAAAAAGAAAAAATTCTTAATCCAATTTTTTTATTTATAATTAACTATAACGTCTTATCAAATAAACATGATTTGAGTCATCACAGTAAAATGTCTATCTCAAGTTCTCGACTCTGTTCCCCATAAAGCAAAAACCCCAACCTATAAAAATTAAAAAATAATATTCATAAGATAAAGACAGCTTGCGCGATAGCTTCAGAGAGCCAGGTATAAATACCAGACGCATATGCCAGTTCAGAGCTCTCTAAGCTGACACTGTTCGTTCGGCTTCTATCTTTTTTTTTCTTCTGACATTTCTGTCAACACTTTGCGCCCTGGATCTCTCCTCGAAACTCTGGATTTAGAAACTTCACCAATTGGCTTAATATAATCCTTATTTTGATCTATTCAAATGCTTCGGTGAATTGAATTTTTTGTTGTTGTTGAGCTCGAGTTTGATCTGATTATTGATTGATTGGTGTTCTTGAGTTAATGGAAGGTGGAGCTGATGGAACGGTGAGGCTTGGTGCTTTGAATTTGAAGGCGTATAGAGAAGGCCCTGCTATGGATCCGGATGTGTCCGTTTCGTCGCCGGTGACTAGGCAAAAAGCCGCTGCTGCTAAGCAGTTTATTGAGAATCATTACAAGAACTACCTACAGGGGTTGCAGGACCGAAAAGAGAGGTCAACTTTCTATTTTTGTTTCTTAATTTGATTTAGTTCAGGGACTCGATCAATATATATTGATATTAGATTTGCTATTGGATTTGACTGTTAGTGTATTCTTAAATAACTCAGTATCGCCTTCTATGCTTGTCCTTCAAGATTTCTTACTTTTCTCAGGAAATTTTATCACCTGTAATTCAATATGTTAGTTTAAATGCTGCGGCAATGAAGTTGCATATAGTGTTTCCTTATTTATGATGGTACTCAATGCTATGTTTAGTGCGTTTGTTTGGTCCTTCTATTTCATAAATTTATATCTACCTACCTATATTTGTTTCCATTTCTTGCTGATATTTCCTTTCCTTTTATGTAGTACTAGAACTTGACAAGTTTTTAGAATTCTAGTTAAATTTATTTTTTACAATCAAAATAGCTAAAACTAGTAAATAAGGAATAATCATGGAACATGGCAATGGTTTAGGTATTGATTGTTTTTCAAGTAAATATATTTTTATAACATTTGAAGTTTGAACATTAGTTGTTGTAAAAAATATAACATTGTATTTTGATTTGTTACATTCATATCGTTAAACTTAACTTTTCAATTGTTACCAAAATATAATAAACCTCAATCAATTAATAGAATTAATGGAAAATAACATGTGCAACACACATGTTACTCATAAAACCTTTTAGCCCCATTCAACCCTAAATTACCCTAATCTCATTCATTCTTTTCTTCCGCTTTCTGAGTCTCTTTTCCCTTCTGATTTTTGCTCAGCAGCCAGTTCCGTAGCAAGTGGGTTTTCCAAGAAAACACACTTTGCTTCTCTAAAGGATAGTAATCTATAGTTTCTAAACTAGATTTTTCAAAAGTAAAACCAAAGATAATTGCTTCTTTTACCAGATTTGTCGTTGTAGAGATTGACTTAAAGAATTTCAGAATCCATGGTTTCTATATCATGTACTAGAAACTCAAGTCTCTCGTCCCAATGAGGATTGAGATCTTTGAACTTGGTCTTCGTTCTTTGTCTCTGCCCATCAAAATCGACTGTTGCATAAGCACTCGCTGTTCCTTTACCATCTTTGGGCATCAGATTCTGACCAATGCGTACAATTCTTGACCTAAGAATCTGATTTGGAAAAATACTAATAACATTTAGGATAATTTTGGGTTGAATTGCATTGAAATTGGGGCTAAAAGGTTTTAAGGGTAACACTTGCGTTGAGCGTGTTATTTGCCTTTAACACGTGATGATATATTTTTTTAACACTTGAAAAGTAACAAATTAAAGTTCAATGTAATATTTATTACAACTCCAAAAGTTGGTATAAAATTTTTTTTACTCTTATTTTCCTTATTTTGTTGATAAAATGTGGAATATATCAGTAGGTCTGACTTCTTTTTTATCAACAAAAAGGCTTTAAATAGCATTTAGTTTCTAATAATTTATTAACCAAGTGGAAAATTATAATTTTCTAAGTGAAATAACTATGGAAGAGAATACTTTCAGATAGCATGAGACCACATTTTACTTTTTTATAAGGCTTTGGGTCATTTAATTCCATGTTGCATTTTTTTATTTATTTTTAAGTCAGGCGTAAAGCACTTCAAAGAAAAGCACAAGAAGCTCAGATATCAGAGGAGGAACAAGAGAAGATGCTGAGGAATTTAGAACTAAGAGAAACAGCATATATGAGGCTACAAAGACGAAAAACTGGAATGGATGACTTTGAGCAGTTGACTGTTATTGGTAGAGGTGCATTTGGTGAGGTATGTAAAAGCATGTAATATTTCATCTTTTGCAACTATAGTGTATATTATTTATCTCTTCTTAAGGGGGGGTAGTGAAGGGAAGGGAAGGGAATTGGTGGGATTCTATTTGCCCCCTTTACTTTAAGAGAGGTAGATTCTATTAGAGGTAAAATTGAGAGTCCTACATTAATAAAATATAATACTTTGGTGAAATTCATAATAATTATGTTCATCTCTACCCATCAGGGTAACCTTTTAGGATTGGTTAACCTTCTTATAATTCTTATGTACTCTACAAAATTTGTTGGGCCATTGGTATGGGCTTTGCAAACGATAATGATCCATATTAGTGGTACTTATAGATTTGTGACACTTTATAACTTCATGATAGAAAAATCTATTTACCAACTTCTTAAGTGATATTGGTTATCTTAACATGAAATTACAAATTCTATGAATTAATTCAAACCTCTCATGAATACACATGTGGGTATATATTGGAAGTATTTTTGATGTATCTTAAAATGTAGGTAAGGTTGTGTCGTGCAAAAGGTACCGGAGAGATTTTTGCTATGAAGAAATTGAAGAAATCAGAAATGCTTAGTCGTGGACAGGTGATAATAATAAGTATCTCTATGATCTACAATATTCTACTTATGCTTTCAAAATCTTATAGTTTGATAGAAATTTCATAAATATTTTTCTCTAGAATTTTACTATTCATAAGAAAAATACAGAACAAGTCAATCTAATGAACAACTTCATTCAGATGTAATCAGACAATGTATAGAAATTGGAAAGATTGTTGGGAACATAACAAAAATAGAAACTTATAACCACAAAAATAACATTTCTTAGGTTCATCTCGTATATTTTTCATATTAAAAAAAAAGTCTGATTCCTCATTTCATTTTGAATACCATTCAATTAGACACCATTTAAATTGAACTACGACTAATTAGATCCATTAAATGTTGAATGCTTGGACTCCGAACATTTGTGTATCCTTTATTCATCATGATATTGTTAACTGTTGATTTCATTTTCTTTTGACGAATCAGGTGGAGCATGTTCGATCAGAGAGGAACTTGCTTGTTGAGGTCGATAGTCGGTGCATTGTTAAACTATTTTATTCCTTTCAAGATTCTGATTTCTTATACCTTATCATGGAGTATTTACCTGGAGGTGATATTATGACATTATTGATGAGAGAAGATATTTTATCCGAAGATGTTGCACGTTTTTATATTGCAGAGAGTATCCTAGCCATTCACTCCATTCACCAACACAATTACGTACATAGGTAATATGGTTGTGGCTTACTCTTTTTGTTCTGTTCTTTATCATTTGAATGTTGACTTGGAAAATACATCCCCGGTTTGTAACATGTTCTGCCTTTTGTTTTCAAAATTATGATTTAAATTTTAATGTTGATTGGTAATTGATTTTTTTCTTTCTTTTCATTTTAATTGGAACTGAGTTTCACTTTTTAGCATAATTTTGAACTTGAAATAAAAGAAGCTTTCAGAGCTTGTGTTATGTTTTCGTATTTCATAACTTCCACAATTAAATTTTGAATTATACTCTAACACCTCTACCTCTTTTTCCCGAAGACTATGGTTCTCTTTTCTCTCGCCATTCTCAATAAAAAAATTATAAAAAGAGAATAAAAAAGAATAAATAGTAGCATATAGAAAGTGAAAATAAAAAACAGAACATGGAACCCCGTTTTACCAAACTATGTTCAGGTTTCATATTTTAGAAAATGGAACTTTTTTCATACTTTAGAAAACAATATACAGAACTCGTTACCAAAAGAAATTCAATTTCTCTTTTAGTGAATTAGAAAACATAAAATTAGTTTCAAATATAAGAAACATAACTTAAAACAAAACTTGTTACAAATTGATCCCCTATATAACCCCAATCTAAATCTTAGGTTGAGTTTCTTTTTCATTCGTTCTTTCATCAAGTATTTTTGAAGTGCTTCCTCATTAATGAATAAGCAGAAATATATTGTGAATGCTTGATCAATTTTGCGAGGGCATGTGTGTGCCAGATGATTACCTCACTTTTCTTTAAAATGGTTTGGTCAGGCTACAAATTTGCTTCTGCTAGCACGAAACATATCATACCATACATGGTTCAGCAGTTTGCCACTGCACCCTTCACAATTATATATTATACAATCGAAAATGTCCCCTAGGATTTAATATGATGGCAAAGGATTTGGTGAATTTTGGATTTCTATGTTTGGACCTTTTCTCGTTAAAAATATAACCAAGAAATGTTTCTGTATTTTCAATGATAAACATCTTCATATCTCTCACTGTATAATGACTTATGTTTTCGACTGTTCTTATATTATTGAGGCCCTTTCTTCATGATTTTCGATATTTGATGTAAACTTAAAGTTAGAAAATATGAAATCACTTTTCTGGTAAAGAAATTTGTTCTATTTATTATTGTGATGGAGCTATGATTTACAAACGAAGGACCAGTTATATCTATAACTTCCTTATTTAATAAGGCTTGTCTGTTCACACTTCACACCAATAGGAAGATGAAACGATAAACAAATAAGATAAGACCTAACTCTGTTTCTATTGTGTGTAGGGATATAAAACCAGATAACCTGATATTGGACAGAAGTGGCCATTTGAAGCTATCAGATTTTGGTTTGTGTAAACCATTGGATGATAAATACTCAACAATGCTCTTGGAAGATGAAGGCTTAACTACTCAGGATTCTTCAAATGAAAACCATGGACAACCTGGTTATGATAAAGCCCCTTGGTTGATGCCAAGAGAAAAACTGCTAGAGTGGAAACGTAATCGCCGTGCACTGGTATTGTATTTCTGTTTCAATATTTATTCGATTTTGTAATTTAATATTTGAAGTTTCCACAAGAAATTCTATTTATTTTTGAAGAAATATTACGAGAGATGATGGAGAAAATCTGAAGTATTATTCTATCTCTTTTTCTCTGTTAATTCTAATGTATATATAACACTATAAATAGGAATAAGAAATTAGACAAATGTCCACTAATCTAGGAATATAATAATTGGTATCAACAACTAATTTACAGTCTATATAACACTAATATAACCTAATATTTTCAGAAAGTCTACACTCCCTCTTAAGTTGGGTAATGGATATTAATCATTCCCAACTTGCAACTCAATTCTTTGAAAATTATTCGAGATAATGCTTTGGTAAGGATATCTGCAATTTGATGATGAGTAGATGTATATAGTAGGTCCATGATTTTTTCATCTAACTTCTCTTTAATGAAATGACGATCAATTTCTACATGTTTGGTTCAGTCATGATGAACTGGATTTTTTGCAATTCTTATTGCAGCTTGATTGTCATAATGCATGCTGATAGGTTCAGGAGTTGTGAAGTCCAGTTCATTGAATAGTTTTCTTAACCACATTCCTTCACAAATCCCATGAGTCATAGTTCTAAATTCAGCTTTTGTACTACTTCGAGCGACTACTGATTGTTTCTTACTTCGTCAAGTTACAAGATTTTCCCATACAAATGTACAATACCCAGTGGTAGATTTGTGATCCACTATAGAGCTTGTCCAGTCAGCATCTGTAAAGATTTCAATTTTTCTGGTGGGATTCTTACTGAAGTATAATCCTTTTCCTGGTGTCATCTTGAGATACTTGAGTATGCGATAGATCGTTTTCATGTGTTCTTCAGTGGGACTGTTCATAAATTGACTTACAACATTTACTGAAAAATCAATATCTGGTCTAGTGTGGGATAGGTAAATAAGTTTTCCCACTAATCTTTGATAACGACCTTTGTCCACAGGTGTACTATTTTCTTTGATTCCGAGTTTTACTAGAGTCTATTGGAATTTCTGTCAGTTTACACCTCATCATTCCAGTTTCCTTGAGAAGATCAAGTACATATTTTCTTTGAGATATAGATATGTCATTTTTTGTTCGTGCTACTTTCATTCCTAGAAAATGTTTTAGATTGCCTAGATTTTTGATCTCAAATTCCTTGGTAAGAAATTCTTTGAGTTTATTCATCTCAACTGTAGAATTATCTGTTAGAACAATATCATCTACGTACACAATTAGGATAACTATTCTGTCATTGGAGAAGTGTTTGACGAATAGTGTGTGATCTGATTGGCATTGATTGTACCTATATCTCTTCAGAACTTTAGAGAACCTATCAAACCAGGCACGTGGAGACTGTTTTAATCCATATAAGGATTTCTTAAGTTTGCAGACTCTATTGGTTGGAACAGGAGATTCAATTCCAGTAAGAATGTCCATGTAGACTTTTTCTTCGAGATCACCATTAAGGAATTCATTCTTGACATCTAATTGGTAGAGAGGCCAATCCAAGTTAGATGCTAGGGAGAGAAGAACACGAATAGTATTGAGCTTTGTTACAGGTGCAAAAGTCTCCTAATAGTCAATCCCATATGTCTGAGTGAATCCCCTAGCCATAAGGCGAGCTTTGAGTCTTTCTACACTGCCGTCTACTTTGTGTTTAGGTCTTGTTTTTCTCTAAGGTACTGAGTTCTTCACGAATAGCTGTCTTCCATTCAGGTACCTGAAATGTTTCATGAACGAAATTTGGAACCTGTATCTGATCAAGGTTATTGATAAATGCCTTATAACCTAGTGAGACATTTTTATAGGAAATAAAGTTGTAGATGGGGTAACCTTTGCTAATAACAATTGGAAAATTTAAATCATTAAGAGGTAACTCAATAATAGGAAGTTCAGGGATGTTACCTTGTGAATTGTCGGAGTGGCCTATACTCGGGTTGGATTCATGAACTGGCTCAAGATATACTTAGTTCTCTGCTCTTTCTTGAGTTGTTTTCCTCCTAGAGTAGACGAGAAGATCATTGTTTGGGACAGGGAAGTTTGGATCTGTTGGTAGAGAAATTGATGGTTTATTGGGATTATTAAGAGTATTTATTTGAGACACTGATTTCTGGGAGATTGAGTAGTTATGCTATTCCAAAGCTGGTATTCATTGCCTATGTTCTCCCCCTGAATGACAAGTTTGGAATAGTACAGATATTGTTCAAAGAATGTGACATCCATTGTATTATAGAATCGTTTTGTAATAGGAGAGAAACATTTGTATTTTTTCTGGTACGATGAATACCCTAGGAATATGCATTTGATGGTTCGGGGATCAAGTTTACTTCTATGATGTACATGGACATAAGAAGAACATCCGAAAATTTTAAAGGGAATATAGGACACGATTTTGGTGTGTGGGTATGACTGAAGTAGAGTATTGATAGGTGTTTTAAACATGAGGACATGAGAGGGCATACTATTGATAAGATAGGTAGCTATAAGAACAGCTTTCCCATAGAAATGTTGATGGACATGAGTTGTGAACTTGAGGGATCTAGCAACCTCGAGAAGATTCCTATTCTTCCTTTCAGCCACCTCGTTTTGTTGAGGTGTGTTAACACAAGAGCTTAGATGGACAATCCCTTGACTTAACAGATAATCAGTAAGGGTGGAAGCAGAGTATTCTTTAGCATTGTCAGATTTCAATACTTGGATTTTTGTTTGAAATTGCGTTTGAATCATGGTATTGAAATTTTTAAAAATTTGACCTGTTTTAGATTTTTCTTTCATTAGAAATAACCAAGTGATTCGAGTATGATAATCTACAAATAAAATGAACCAACATGTCCCTGTGATGTTTTTGATTCGAAAAGGTCTCCAAATATTAGTGTGAATTAATGAGAAAGGATGTGATATTTTATGTGGAAGATGAGGATATAAAGTTTTAACATGTTTTGAAAATTGACATACTTCACATTGAAAATCCTTTGAATTTTTATTTCTAAAGGATGAAGGGAAAAGTTTTTGTAAATACAAGAAATTAGGATGACCTAAGCGATAGTGATTCAGATTTCACCATCATTATTGGACTTAAGATTTAAGAAAACTTTATTTTGATAAGAAACTTCGGATACAGCTTGGAGGGCTTGTCTTGCTGGAGTGTCTTCACTTCGTAGGAGATAGAGTCCCGAACATTCTTTAGCACTGTCAATCATCTTCCCCGAATCCAAGTTCTGAAATTCACATAGGTTATGAACAAATTTAGCCATACAATTTTTATCATGGGTGAGTTTAGTAATTGATACAAGATTACAATCAAGTGTGGGAACAAGAAGGACATAATCTAGAATAAAGGAGTTTGAAATTTTGGCTGAATCAATTCCTGTTACTTTGGATACTGAACCATCGATAATTCTGACAATGTGTTTGTTTTGGTAGGTTTTAAGATTCATGAGAAGAGAAACATCACCCGTCATGTGGTCTAAAACACCTGAATCAAGAATCCATGGTCTCATAACCTGTTTCACACTAAGAGCGTTGAGGGTGTTACCTGATTGAGCTATAGTGGCAGATGATGTGGGCAAGGATTGTCCAAATATTTCTGGAGGATATCAATCTGTTCCTTGCTAAATAGAGCAGATTCAGGGGATGCAGTTCCATGAGATTTGGAGACAGTTTTTTCATAACTTTCTTTGTTGATGTACTGTGCGGAGGGTGGTTTCTAATCAACTGGCTTTCCATGAATTTTTCAGTAGGTTCCTTAGTGTGACTAGGTCTACGGTAATGGTCACACCAAGGTCCTCCTCTACGAGGACGGTTGTCTGCATTATGAGAGTGCTGATGTCCTCGAATAGCAAGTGCAGATCTTTCTCCAGTCATGGAAATGGTAGATTGAGGACCCATCATCACCTTTTTTTGACTCTCTTCTTGACGAACTTCGAAGAAGGCTTCACGAATGCTGGGCAAGGGTTTTGTTCTTAGAATTTTGTCGCGCACATCATCAAGATCTTTATGGAGCCCTAGTAAAAATTTGAAAACTTGCTTCTTGTCAATAATCTGTTTGTAGAAGATGCTATCTGCTGGACATTTTCATTTGTGAACCTCAAAGAGGTCTAATTGTTGCCAACATCGAGTGAGAAAGTTAAAGTATTGGGTAACTGATAACTCTCCTTGACGAAGATCATAGAGGATGCTTTCGATCTCAAATAGTTCAAACATATTATCAAAACTGGAATAAGTGTCTCTAGTGACATACCATATTCTTTTAGTAGTTTTGTAAAGAAGAAAGTTCTCTCCAATCTCATTTGTCATGGAATTTATCAACCAAGATATCACTATATTGTTTTCATTTTTTGTATTGCGGATCATCTTTGTTTAGGGCTACTGCATCTCCAGTAAGGTAGTCATCTTTCATCTTTCTGCATATAAACATCATGACGGATTGGGACCACTGAAGGTAATTGTGCTCATTTAATTTGTGACTGGTGATGGGCATAAGGTTGTTTTCTGTAAAACCAGTAATTACAGGTTTTCCTGTGACCATTGGTGTTATTTCAAGTGGGGCTTATATGTGGGCTAATATAGGCTGAAATTTGTTATTGGGTTGGCTGGGTTGAAATTTGTTATTGGGATAGGTTGGGTTGAAATTTGTTACTGGATCGGATTGGGCTGAATCGGGTTGGGATGGGATGGGATGGGCCGGGTTAGGTTAGGTTAGATTACAAATGTAGTGCTTATTAAGTGTACTGTAAACAGAATGCAAATGTAGGAACAGATTGTGGGACTTACTGACTGAACTAGATGGTGATGACGATGAACCAGATGGCTGATGGTGCCTGAGTTTTGCGAGACTTGATGACTGATGGCTCGCGATTTTGGGTGGTTGGCGACGATGGCAGATTTGGTTGTTACGAGAGCTGTGGGAAATGGCTCGCGATTAATGGGAAATGGCTCACAATGATGACTGGTCTGAGTAGAGATGGATGACGATGCACAATAGTCTACCGTTTCTTAGATGAACGATGACTTCTGTTGAAACAGAGAACTACTAGGATTGATGCCGGAAAATAACACCTGAAATGGTTCAATTTGTTACCACCATTTGAGACGAGAGGTAGGAGAATAGCGCCTAAAGAATATGAATTTCAGGAAAAACTTCCTCGGATAGAGTTGGTGAGAAAAAAAAAATTTGGATTTCATAAATGCTCTGATACCATAAAGAAAATATTATGAGAGATGATGGAGAAAATCTGAAGTATTATTCTATCTCTTTTTCTATATTAATTCTAATATATATACAACACTATAAATAGGAATAAGAAATTAGATAAATATTCACTAATCTAAGAATATAACAGCTGGTATCAACAACTAAATTACAGCCTATACAACACTAATACAACCTAATATTCTCATAAAGTCTACAATTTTAATACTTTCTGAATGCTAATTTATATTGAATCAATTATGTATAAATCTTGCAGGCTTATTCAACTGTTGGAACTCTTGACTATATGGCACCTGAGGTGTTGCTGAAAAAAGGTTATGGTATGGAGTGTGATTGGTGGTCATTAGGAGCAATTATGTATGAGATGCTTGTAGGCTACCCTCCCTTTTGCTCTGATGATCCCAGGATGACATGCCGCAAGGTAATTCCATAACGTGCTAAATGTAATATTTCAAGGAGCTGTTTGGATCAGTGTCATGTAGGATGTCTTTTTCCTGCAGATAATCAATTGGAGAACGTGTCTGAAATTTCCCGAGGAGCCAAAAATATCAGATGAAGCGAGGGATCTGATCTGCCACTTGTTATGTGATGTGGAAACAAGGCTGGGGACACAAGGAGTGGAAGAAATAAAGGTATCATCTCCCACACCACCTTTCATAAAACCTAGATGTGTCATTTTGACTAAAACGCTTTAAAAAGTCTTTCCCTTACTATGCTATTATGGGTGATAATATACTCTTTGACAATTAGTCAACTAATAATATGATTTCTCTGAGGGGTCCTTTTGTATACACTGTTATTCTTAATCCGTAGGTTGATAAGTATTTTGCATTATGTTATTATAGAATTATTCGGTGTTCTATATATGCTCTTTAATTTTATGTGGTTGTATTAGGCACTATATTCTCATATTCGCTAATGTTTCCTCAGGCCCATCCATGGTTCAAAGGAGTTCAGTGGGATAAGCTATACGAAATGGAAGCTGCATACAAACCTACTGTAAAAGGAGACTTGGACACTCAGAACTTTGAGAAGTTTTCTGAAGTGAGTACGTTGAAATGGAATTATGAGTCCTTATTTGGGAGTTTTTAATGGAAGAATGTGATCTTATGGGATCTGTGGAAAACTTGAGATTCTTCTAAGTTTTAACTGACCTCTGGTTCATTTCTCATTTATTGAATCAAAAATTCAATATATCTTACGTGCATTCTGAGTCCGTCATAGCTGAATCTGTTAACACATTCAATATATTAGTTCTCTTTTTTACTTTTCTATAGTAAAAAGTATGCTTTCCTTTTTATATTTCTTACAGGTAGAGGGACCGCCAACTGAAACACCAACAATGGGACCTTGGAGAAAGGTATTACATTATTTTATATTTAGTTATCAAATTTTATTCCAGAAGCATGTTTAGAGTATTAAGTCATTAAATGTTTTTTAGGGTATTGTCATACTAATGATTTTTTTCTCTTTAGTTTTTGTATGATCTAGTTATTGAACGGATTACTCTTCTAACCCCATTTAAAAACATATATTTTTTATGTTAAAAAATATGTGTACTGTATTTTGAACAAGCAAAAAAACATATGTTCTTTTACGTTATATAAAAAAAAGCATATATACACCGCATGGAGGAGGTTAAAAATGAAACTCTATCTATGAAAGAGATATGCTATTATGCAGCCAAACCTTTTCTTTTGCATTCCCATGACTTGATTTAAAGCTAATTGATGGAGATACTATTTCCTCATATTCCCCAGCATATTATTATTGTTAATATTCTTAATTCAATTTCAAGCATGTATTTGATTTGGATGTATTTACAGTTAACCTCTCATTTTTACGGTAAAAGTAAAGCTTTTTGAACAAGTTGATTAATGATTATAGCTTAAATACCTAACTAGGCTTAACTTTGAAAATTTTACTTAAAGAAATATAAAGGAAATTTCAAAATTGTGAAGAAATCTAATATGAGTATTTATTTATTTTTTTGTTTGCATTGTCAGTTAATGGTTTGCTATTTGACCAACTCTTAGCCCCATAGTATAACAGGTTTATGTGTCTGTCAAATTATTTTAATTTCTTTACGACCATTCTTGATTAAAAAAAACAAAAAAATAAAAAATTATGCTAAATATACTTGAAAAATTATTTACAAAACAAGTTCTAATCTATTTTATTTTTCCCTCTCTTTCATAAGATTGTAATTGATTCCCTTCTACATGTTTTTCATGCATGATTTTGCAGATGTTGACATCTAAAGATACCAATTTCATTGGATTTACTTACAAGAAATCAGATGTAATTAAATCAATTGAAAGTTCAGGTTTGTTACTATAACTTTTACAAAAATCCTGTGTTTGTTGATAAAGTTTCTTTTGTTTAATCTGAGTGACCATTGTGGCATGTATTGCTTTAGGAGGATACTAGTCTAAATCAGCTTGAATGCTTAAAATAAAGAAGGCTCGTTTTCAAGCAAGTCATGTTTTTTCGTTTTCTATGTTAAATATAAGTTTTTGAATTTTGTGTTTGATAATTAGTTTTGTTTTCAGTTTTCATTTTAATTGGAAATGAATTCCATATTTTAGTATAACTTTGGAACTTGAAAAAAAAAAGCCTTCAAAACCTGTTTTCTGTTTTTAGATTTTAAAAATTCCCCATTCAAAAACAAACTAAGTGCTTCATAAATTTTTGTAGGTTCCACTTGATTTAATAGCCGGATACAAAATTAACACGTTTGTGGAGTTGCTGCCCGAGTGGGTACAAATAAAATTACTTAACATTTCTCATGTTAAACTTAACCGTAAGTATTATTGGTGTGTGCGCTCCTGTTTTGTGGTGTGGGGGTTTAAGAATGTTAGGTATGTAAACAGTTTATAGGTAGAGCAACTTGGAATGAAGAATCTTCGTGATGCCACACATTATTGGTATCACGAATAATTTTGGCTGAATTTTTCAGGTGCAGAAGTAAAATCAAATGGATCTAGAAGGGCTCCTTCTCTGGTTTCCTTGTTAGGTATGTATTTGATCTTACCCTTGCTCTTAGAGTAGCTTCGTTACAGAGCAAGTGACATGCTGAAGTGGGAATTAATGCTTATCTACATCTTACTATGAAACTGTATTAGGAGGATTACATGCTGCAATTAATTTTATTAAAAATGGGAAAAAACTAGCTCATCCTATATGCAGATTGCGCATTTCTTGTTCCCACCAGCACGGTAAACTCAGACTTCAGGTTGCTACAACTCCTTTAAAATGATGTTTTTGACTGATTTCAGTTTTTGGGTTTTGGTGATGCAGGTCGGATTGACTTGCATGAAGATGTGATACCAGAAAGCGAGCATAAGCAAGAAACTTGAAAATCAGAGCATGTACTATGTAATCTTCTTGAACATTTTTTTAATGCAAATAGAACCTGTTATAAAAAGTGAGATTAACACCTCAAGAGGTGAATAAAGAAAAGTGGGGACAGTCTTGGGAGCCACACTTCTTTTTATTCACCAATGTAATTTAAAGTGGTGTGGTTAATTCGTTGATTGATATTTTTGATTAAAATATATTTGATGTAGTTTGAATTTATAATTTAAAATAAATAAAATAATTTTATCCAAAAGACTAATGGACGAATCGAGTAATTGCATCGTGGACTGTGGTTAAGTGCAATATCATTGTGTTATATACCTATTGTTCTTCGGTTTCTCTGCTTGTTTCAATATATATTCTACCATAGAACTAAGGAAAGTTATTATAACATTTCTACATTACGGGCGTACGTAAAGATACACTTTTTTTTTTTCTTTTTTTGATAACGTACGTAAGGTACACTCGGTTACAAATCAATGGACAATTAATTTGTTTTATTTAATTTTTTAAAAAATTATAAAACTCAATCATCCCATCTCCACCTTCCCACCTCCCACCTCCCACCTCCCCCTTCCTCCACTCTCCACTCATAGCCCCTCCTCTACCTACAGCCACCATGCCTATATCCATGCTCCACCCATAACTGATCCTCCTAGTCGGCCAAGGATCGTTGTCTACCACCTGTTGCCTCAGTTCAAACTACCACTACTATTTATATTGATATTTTCACCTAACTTGAACTATCCCTTGTGGAATAGATTCTGCATGTTTGTTAGAATATATTTTGTAAAGTAATTAATAACAACAATTATATTTGTTTGCTGAATATTTTTTACTAAATGGAAAAAAATTTGGATTTTTTTTTAGTGTTTTAATTTATTTTCAATTCGATGTTTTTACCGATAGAGAAAATTATAATACCAAGAAGGATAAGAACTTATATATTTTCACAATTTAAAAGCAATTCTTTGTTTTTTATTCTTGATAGAGAAGAAATAATATTATTTTTGATTTAGTGTCTTAGCATGATTTACTGAAGAGTCTCTAACTATAGGTTTAGTCATAGGATTTATTATCATGCAATCAGTGGGTGTGTATTCTAATATATTCTAAAGTCACTTCTACACTTGCAATAATATCTCACGACTTAATATTTTGTATCTATGTGTTTGGTTTTATTATGATATTTTGGATTCTTAATATATGTTAGTGTAACTATACTATCAAAATGAATCATCACAGGATCCGAGGCATTAGCATGAACTCCAATGTGTTGGAAAAAATTCTTAACCAAGCTACATCTTGCACTGAAGCAGTGCATAGTAGTGCAAGCAACAAACTCTGCTTCCATGGTAGATAAGACAACATATGATTATTTTTTTACTACTTCAAGAGATAGCTCTTCCATTGAGGAAGAATGCTCATCCAGACATATATTTGCACTCATTTATATTGTTTTTCCAATAAGCTTCAATATAGCCAATAATGTGTAAATTTGAGCTTTATTAACAAAGCATGTAATAAGTAATTCTCTTGAGATATCTTAATATTCTCTTAACTTCTTTCCAATGAACAAGCAAGCTTGGACTAATATCTATTAACCAATCTAACCACATAACATATGTTAGGATGAGTACACATCACTACATGCATTAGATTCCCAACATCATTAGAATATGGTACACGATTCATCTAATCTCTTTCTTCATAAGTCTTAAATCTCATCTTTAATAACAATAAGTTTGCAATTTTGCATTTGGAATCTCTCAAGAATTTTATGTATATAAGGATCTTGAGATAAACATAATAGTTTCTAAGTTTGATCCCTGACTATCTTCATTCCAAGCATATAATTTACCTCACCCATGTTTTTTATATCAAAAGTTGAAGATAACCATTGTTAAATGGTGATAATCATTTCCTTATTGTTGCTAACTAGTAGTATGTCGTCAACATATAACAATAAAATGATAAAATTACCTTTAGAATGTTTAACATATAGAAAATGGTCTTCATCAATCATTATATACTTAAAAGAAGAAATAGTATAATAAAATCTCAAATACCATTGTCTAGATACTTGTTTTAGGTCATAAATGGAATGATAGAGTCTATAAAATTTGCACTCTTAATCTTTCATCACATAGCCTTAAGATTGATCTATACAGATTTTCTCATCTAGGTCTATACTGAGAAATATAATTTTAACATTCATTTGATGTAGTTTCAAATCAAGGTGTGTAATAATAGTTAACATATCACATAGCCTTAAGATTGATCTATACAGATTTTCTCATCTAGGTCTATATTGAGAAATACAATTTTAACATTCATTTGATGTAGTTTCAAATCAAGGTGTGTAACAATAGTTAACATAAGGCGAATCAAAATAAATTTAACTCTTTCCTCTTGTGTGAAAACTTTTGCCATCAAATAAGTTTTACGTCTATTAATGGAATGATTTGTCTTGTATTTAATTATGAATTATATTTTATTCCCAATGGTATCGTACCCACGCAAAAGACAACCAAATCTCATACATAGTTTTTTTTTCTTTTCTTATGGACTCTATAAAGGGTAAATTCACCTGTATCTTGGCACATCCTAACAAGTTCCATTCAACACTAACAAACTAGAGAGTGTCCAATACCCATATATGGTATTCCATTGGGTTATAAAGTGTTCATTGGTTTAGGCTTTATATCAATCATGTAGTATCAATATACTTCATCTCATTATTTATTACTGTAATCAATTTTTTACTATTAAGGGAAGAAAATATTTTATGTACTATCTTAGTCTCAATTTCATCATCAAGAACTATCATGAAAGCTTCAACTTTGATGTCAAAGTGACTAAAGAAAAGGTTTTCAGGTTTTTATGCCACTCAAATAGAAACGGATATGGAAGAAGAGAATATAATCTAAATTAAATATGTTTAGCTTGTCGTAAAAATATCACTAATATTTATATAATTTTAGTTATTTTTGTAAAAAAAAGCCTAATGGTTAAATGTAATATTCAAATACTAATTTTAAGATAAATATTAATAGAAATAAATATTAAATTTTTTTTTCAAATTAAATCTTTGAAGTATTTTTGTTACCGGTAAGTCTCAAAATAGCAACTAGTCACTTGTTTGAACTTTGAAGTATGTTCCAGGCTTACTGCCATGGTAGAGTTTTCTAAAGTTTACCCAAAAAAAAAACAATGGACACCACCGTGAATCATTTTGTTCTTATAGCCAAAAATTCATCTTTCTCACCAACCAATCATAGCTCTTATTCCAATCTCTTAGTCATTCTACAACAAAAGGCAAAGTTGGGTGGTGCCAACAGTCGCGAAAATCTTGAAATTTCAGACTCAGAGGAAGAGGAATAAGAAGAGCAAAGTGAAGAGGAAGATGATTATCAGGACGACAAAGAGGGTAGCCAGGAAAAACACGAGAGATCTTCTGAACGTCGACCCAAAACCCCATATTCAATCGACGAAGTAGAAGTCAAGCCCAAAGTGTTGGCATTTGAGTTGTGTGGCAGACAACACTGCAGTAAATTATGGAAGATAACAAGCAAAGGTAACAGACAAGAATAATAGTGGAAATTAATAATGTTGTAATTAGTTTCCTTTCCGCTTATCTTAGTATACAAATACTATACTCGTGTATAGAGAAAACTAGAATAGAGAAATACAAAAATACAGAAACAATAATTTGACATGGTATCAGAGCAGAGTTATTGGTGATCCTAATGGAAGAAATAAGTTACCTGTTACGTTGATTCTGTTCTCCTTTGGCTGATTTGGTGTGATATGCTCAACAGATTGTGGTAATCTGTGGGTATTTGGCTGATTATTTGGCCAGGATTTGGGGTAGCCATTCAAGCTACTCGTTGGAGTCATCACAGTTCCTCGTTCCATTCTTCAGCTTTGCAATTCTGTAAAACAAAAAAAAAACAAAAAAAAAGTTTTTGTAGTGATCAGATTGACGATGAGAATGGTTCCAAGGTCATATGAAGCATGAATTATGACCCTACAAAGGTCATATGAAACTAATTTCATTACCTATTCCTTATCAAGAAGGAACATCTGACCCACATAGGGGAGATAGAAATAGGCAAAGGACAAAACAACTTGATGCTACAGATAGAAGAAGACAATCACCTAAAATGGAGGATGGTTTGCATTGTGGAACTAGAGGTAGTATCCTACCAGAATTCAAACTACTTAAGAATTATAAGTCTGATATTTTAGATTTAGATTATATAAGAGATGAAAAAAAGCCTTAGATGAATGGGCAAGTGGTATGAGTATGCTCATACAAACCTCTTAAACTACACAAACAAACCCTTCAATTTGTAAAGTATTGGTAGCTTATAAAATGACAAGAAATGTTAAAGTTTGGTTTCCAAACTTAACCGAACAACAAAATTTATTAATGCAAGGGAATCTTCCACATGAAGAGAATACTTAGATACAATAATAAATGAAATATACAAGGAATTTATTAGAGAAGATAAAGGAAGAACTATCATTGAATCCAATGAAAATGAAATCAATGAAGCCAAATGACATCTAACAAATATGAAAATTTGTAACATGTGTTACATATATTCTTTTATTTGTGAATATGAAATGTATTATCATAAATTATTATGCAAACAACTTATAAAGAAATATTTTTTCAAAAATTACCTAGAACATTATATAAGACCTTAACAGAAAGTTGGGGCCAGAGAAATAGAGAAACTACCAAATACTCTAAGAGGAAGAATAAGAAGCCTGAAAAGTTGGATAATTGTTAAATGTTAAGAAAGAAAAGAATATAAACAAATAAGAGGAAATGATAGAATCTATTGTGTGTACAAATCAAGAGATTATGGGTATTCCACATCAATAGATGAATGCTTTCCATAGTATTACAAATCCAAATAGTACCTATATTAAAGTAGGACTAAAATTTAAAGGTTATGCCATCTACCATCTATATGCATATATAGACATAGGAGCTAGTATGTGTGTACTAAGTAAATATGTATTTCTAGAAGAACACTAGAAACAAACACTAAAATATTTAATTGTAAGAATTGCTAATAATACTATAATAAATCTTAACAAAATATTATAAGATACATATATAATGATAGGAGGAGACATTTTTTACATTCCTATCATATATCAATAGGAAAAATAAGTTGATTTATTAATAGAAAATAATTTCCTAAACCTATATCAACCTTTCACATAATATTTAGACAAAATAAGTCTAACAACACCAGATAGGAATGAGTTTGGAAAACAAATTCAAAACTTTTGGAATTGAAAGTCATAATAACAAGTAATTGAACTCACTCTAGTCTAACATTTTTAGATGAAAAAGAAGATGAAAAAAGAAGAGAAAAAAGAGAATGATAATAAACTTCAAAGCATTTAATAAAGAAATTATTGATGATGGATACTTCATTACAAAGAAAGAAGAATTATTATCATTAATAAAAGGAAAAAAAATACTTCTCTTTTGATTACAAAAATAGATTTTAGCAAATAAGATTTAATGAAGAATCTCAAAAATTAACAACATTTTGTTACTCTCTAGGAAAATTTCAATGGATTATTGTACCATTTAGACTAAAACAAGCTCTATGAATTTTTCAAAGATATATGGATAATATTTTTATGAAATTAAAAAATATTTGTTGTGTTTACATAGGTGATATCTTGGTTTTTAGTAATGAATTAAATAAATACTATTTAAATATTATTAATATTCTACAAGAATGTAGGAAAGAAAGCAGTATTTGCTCAACAAAAAATTAAATATTTAGGGTTAGAAATTGAAGATGGAAAACATAATTTACAACCTCATATATTAAACAACATTCAAGGTTTTCCTAGTAAATTAAAAGATAAAAATCAATTACAAAGGTTTTTAGGATGCTTAACATATGTAGAGACATATATCAAGAAACTTACAGAAATGCAAAAAAAATTACAAGAAAAATTGAAAACAGACCATATATGGAAATTGACAGAAGAAGATGTGCCAACTTTATACCATATGCCAACTGTATATGGATAAAGTAAAATAAAAAGTTAAACATGTGCCAACTTTATACCATCCAAGGCCAGATGATAAAATGATAATTGAAAGAAATGCTTCGCAAAAATATTAGGGAGCGATTCTAAAAGCAAGAATAGATGATAATTATGAATATCTTTGTAGATATACATTAGGATCTTTCTAAGGTCCATAATTAAATTACCATAGTAATGAAAAAAAATATTTAGTTAAACAGATATTAAGAAATTTGCAATATATGTTATAAGCTCCAAATTCATTGTTAGAACAAACAACAAGAATTTTGGTTATTTTTTAAGAACTAATATTATAGGTGATTACAAACAAGGAAGATTAGTTAGACAAAAATAGTGCTTCAACCATTACAATTTTGATGTTGAACATGTTCCAAGACATAAGAATAACTTGGTAGATGCTCTTACTAGAGAATTAGCACTTCTAACTATTTTTTTGCTTTTAGAAATGGAACATCTTGTCATCAAGATCAAGATAAAGGAAAAAGAGATAATAACCTTACAGGAAAAACTCAAGCTATTATACCTCAAGAAATCTCTTATAGAGACAGGAAATAAAAAGGAAGAACTTAATTGTTTAAAACAATTTCGAGAATCCAAAACCTCAAAAGAAGAATCTTCATTAAAAATTCAATCTAAAGAAGATGAAACTACTAACGAAATAATTTAAAATGAAATGGAAGTACCTACTAGTTGAAAAGAAAGGTTTATGTGGTCTATAATGGCCCAAAACTAAAAATTTATAACAATTGGGCAGAAGCTAGTAAATCTATTCTAGAAATTACTAGAGTAACTCATAGAGCCTTCATTAATAGAATAGAAGCTGAAGGCAATTATGCCAATTACAAAACACCAAAACTAATAACTCTAGACGAGATAGTAAGTAATTATTCTACAACATTACAACAACAACCAACAACCTCAAGCAAATTAAAAAATCTATGGAAAATAGCAAGGCCTCCAAAGCTATTTAGGGAAGCATCTCTCTTAGAGACATCAAAAACAGTAATGCTAATATTCAAGGAGACATCTCCTAGAAACTCATCAATTATTGAAGATGAAATAAACTAATATAGAAACCTCACTAAACTACAATAGTTGAGTCTCTATAATTTGACCATGAAGTGTACCCAATAACATATTGATGATATAAAGTTCTATACCACAGATATGTAATTTCATATAGGAAGGAAATTTAATATCTTGGATAGAGCTAATTTAATATTTGTTTATAAAGTTTTCCATGCAGGACTAATAGAAAATATATATTCAGGAATTAATATAAGTGAATTAATTTATTTCCCATAAAATTTTAAAAGAGCAATCAAGAACTTCAGAAAGAAGATTAAAGTAGGAGATAAGCATGTTCATCTTAGATTTTTGATTTCACTAATGGACTAGAATGAGGAAGGATGTGTTAGTTTCTACCACTTCATCAAGATAGGGATTTTCAATACAAATAAAGAAGTTCCCAAACCAAGGGCAATTCTAGAAAAGGAATTCAACACAGAAGAGGTTTGTGTACTAAGAGGTCAAATGTTAGGCCAAATTGACTATGAACTCAGGAAGATTGACACTTCTACCGAGATCAAAGTAAACTATTCAACTAGTAAAGTCATCATCATTTCTCACAGCAACATAACTCTATCAGAAGAAGGTGAAATTGTTTTCAAATATGAAGCCAATTTTTACAACAATAACTTGGAAATTGGTTAAGAAATAAGGAAGGTATTCTGCTTCTATGCTAGAAAAGCTACCAAAGATCACAGATGCATCCACTGCATAAAAGATTGAGAAGACGAAGATGTATCATCATCAACTTCATCAAAAGGACTAACAGTAGAAAATAACAAAGAAGAATAAAGAAAGGAACTGTCAGTAAAAGACAACAAAGAATATAAAGATGTATACTTTACATCTTTATCAGCAGCATATGCCAATGAAAACAATAGTGGCTATCATTTAAAGTAAAAAGCAGACAAATTATTAAAGTAAGGGTAAATAGTAATTTTAGTATTATAAATAGGGATTTCTTGTGTTATAAAAGGAACCCTTATTCTCATCTCAAAACACACAAAAAATCAAAGTTCTCTACTCTGAAAAAACACATAAAACTCTAGCATAGAAATCACCTCTATCTAGAAATCCCAAATCCGTAAGGATATACCTAGTAAGTATGAGCGACTAAGAATCACTTTAAGGTTCTTAGTTGGCCTTAAGTTTGTAATAATTATTATATTATGAATAAAATGAAGTTTACTTACTCTTCTCTAGTAAGCCAAATATTAGACATCATTTATGAACGGATGCAAAAGGCTCACAATTTCCCAAAGGGCGTTAAGGTTTGAGAAAATTGAGGTATAACCGGTGTAACAAAAGGAGGCGAATAAAAATAAAGACGTTGGTAGATCCATTAAATTCAAGTATAATAATTATAAATTTAAGCCATATAAGAATCATGAATATTTAGATATTTGCTTACATCAAGTTATAATACTGATAAATAGGAAAATGAAAAATATTTTTAGAAATAAACAATTAATTTCAAAACAAATGAAAGATAAAAATCTAATTATATTTGAAAAATTTGATAAAGACTATCTCTTAGCTTTAAATGAATATATTACAGATGAGGATTATGAAACTTCTCTTGAAAATTTTAAGAGGTTTAGCACCTTATTAGATATCTACACAGATTATATTAAAGCTATCACAAGGATAATAAATCATCTTGTTTCAAGGACATTAAAAGATTATTTTAGTAAAAAATATGTGAGGATAGAAGAAGAAGAATTCAACAACTTAATGTTTAGATACTACTTCTTTAAATATTATAAGTACACTGTATATACACAAGAAAAACTTATTTGTATACTATGAATATGACAAAATAATGTGCATTCAACACATATGACCTATCAGGGTAATAATTTAATGAGTACATTGAGGTTAGATTGATTGAAATTCTACCACAGTAGTATTTGGCGATCAAAAATCTCCCAAAATTGGTATTAGAGCCAAGGAATATGAATATGAATAGTAATGGATGGAAAAATTAACACCATTAAGTTTTAAAGATATCAATGGTATTAACCATAAAATCTATGAGCATTTTAAATTTTTTTTAAACATACTAAACCTTAGGAACATTTGAGATATTATCCCTTGGTAATATGATACTTCTTTTAACTAGTTCTGATATTTTCGCATACGAGTAGCGCATTGTAAGTTGCATGTATATCAATACCTCACATGTAAATATTTTTTTTGTTTTTATAAATTAAGTGTATATGTTATTTAATATTTTTTTTTTCTTTTTGACAAAATATATCTTTGTTGTTATTTTTATCATTTGAAATTTTTTTAAGTGGCAATAAGAAATCAAAATATATATTAATTATTTGTTTGTTATACATGTAACATACATAAAATTATTATTAAAAATATATTTTTAATATAATTATGATTTTATCATAAATATTATATCATATTTATATTATTTATTTAATTAATTATTGGCATAATAAATTCTTGGTAGTTTTGACATAACAAATTTAAATTATATTTCTCATAATTATACTTTTAATTTGCATACATATAATAGCACATTATTGTATTCTAAAAATCAGACACATATCAGTTTTATTATAATGTTATTTCATGGTAACTTATAAGATAGTATATTAATAAAGATGAGACATATAATTTTCATCAATATGTTATTTTATGGTAACTCATAAGAGAACATGTTATTATATTTTAAAGATTAGACATAAATCATTTTCATCATAATATTATTTCATGGTAACTCATAAGATAATACATTATTACATTCTAAAGAACAAACACATTTAATTTTTATCAAAATGTTATTTCATGGTAAGTTATAAGCATTTCACTCACAGATTTCAAGATTATAATTATAGATTTTATAAAAAATATCCACTCACTGAGCTTTCAAGCTCACCTTTTATATTTTTCCTCTCTTAAGTAGCAGCTTCGAGACAACATAGTATGATAGAAAGTTTGGAAGGCATATGATCAACCTTTTATCGTTGATAAAAATGTGTTCTTTTATCGTTGTGTAAAAGAATATGATGTATGTTAGTCTTTGAAAATGTATTTTAAGAGGAATATTGTTATTTTATTATAAGATGGTTAGTCTCAATTTAGAAAAAAACTTTGCTAAAAATTTATAGAACTTTAATCAACTATGATTTTGATACAATCCAGAATCAACTAAGGAAACAAGGTAGCTAGTTCTTACGATCTTTGGGATGCATCCCGTGTTTCTGTGTAGATTCTGAATAGGTCTTGATATATAACTTGGCCTCAAAGAAAAAACTTGATTATGTAGAGATTACAAAGGGAGATATATGCAAGAAAATATATGATGTATATTGTGATAGATGTAAAGACCAATGTTATAGCATGTAAATGATCGATGAATGTCCAATGTGTGGTTGAATTTGCTTAGATTAGTGAAGGTTAGTTACTTAAAATTGAAATAGTGTACATTATGATATAAAAAAACTTGATAGTCAACTTTTGTATATTTATAAAAAGCTTGCAAGTACACAAATTGTCTAAAGCAATTAGTAGACTACCGAGGTAGGTCTAAAGAGAAAATACGTGGTTTTAAATAATTCAATAAATTTCTTAAAATAAACACAAAAATTAAACTTAAACATTTTGTCATAATGCTTTGATTTTGAAAATACTAATCTAATAAAGTATAATAACATAATAACATAACAAAAGATAGAAATGGGTTGATTTAAACAATTCAAGGTAGGTATGTAACTATCAATCGGTGCAGAATTTATGATAATAATTAATTAGTTAACCATGCTTGCTAAGAATTAATTAGCTTATTAAAGATATAAATTTAGATTGTTAATTTCCCCTTTTTTAATATGAAAATATCCTTAGATACGGATTAAATTCTTTGTTAATCAAATCAATTAATATTCTTAGGCGAGGATCACTAATTGATAGATTAAATTATGTTTTATATCTAAGAAAATAGCAAACCATCCCAATCACTACCTTTTGTGGAGCACATAATTTAAACTCTCATTCAAGGTGTCAAAATTAGATCTTGATGATGTTTCTGAAATCTAACTTTCATATTTTAAATCTATTATGAAAAATATATCATCAATATATTAATCAATAATAATTTTTTTAGAAATCTTAAAAAAAGAAATAGTCTCAATTTATTTTATAAATATATTCACCTAAATTAATCTTCACAAATATGAAAATAAAACTAAATTCCTATATCAATAAGCAGTGAGACATGCTTAGATTTAATAAATGATTAGTAAATTAAAAATAACATTTAGAAATTACACAAAGATTAATTTGCATATAAAAATAAATAAATACAAATAAGATCTATAATATCGATTAAAGATAGATGGGCATGTTCTGCTCCGTACTATGTTCTTGATCCTTAATATATTATTGAATATACAGATATATTGTGTATTTTCTTTAATAAGAAAAACCTTCAAAAGATCTATCTATTAATGCTTATGAATCTAACATATTATAAAACTACAACTAAAAATATAACAAAACAAGAACAGAGCTTTGACAGCTCTATTGTTCCTAAAATTCTAATATGTAAAAACTAACCGACTCTAACTGCAAACCCTAAAAACCTAAAAAAATAATTTAATATATAGGTCGAGGCTAGCATAAGGGCTTTGGGCCAAAATAAGTGAATGTGTACTGTGACCTAACAATTCCCATGCTGCGACCCAAGATATGTAGAGGTTCACCCAATCTTACCCTAAATAGGTCACTCGTGGCACAATATTTCTTCACCATGGTACATAAAGAACAACATGCGCAATGAATTTACCTAGAGAGTAGTGCACCATGGCACATTATATCTTCATTACGACACACAATCTTTCATTTGAATTATTGTTTTGTACCCCTTACATGCTAGCTTCTTCTTCATGTAAGGCTTATATACCTTATTCCTTTAAGATTTTAAGGTGCAAATGAGTACTTTAGGTGTTATTCTTCATGCATTGATTAATTTATATATTTGAAGCTAAAAACACATAAAATACAACATAAAATACCCATGATTTCTAATATAAATATTTACACACACACACACACACACACACACACACACACACATATATATTCACATAAACATGCTATAATCAAACCTATTTGTTATATTTAAGTTTAATAAAATCATAAAATATTAGTATTATTCAAGTATTCATCACAACCCCAACCAATTTCTTACTAGCATCTAGAAGAAAAGTGATAAAAAATTAAAAACAAAAATAATTAAACTAAATGAAACAAACCCAAATTATTTTTGTATATTGACACAATTGCATTTAGCATATGCAATAAGACTTTAAACCCTTAGGTTTCCCCAATAGACAAGTTTAAATCTCGTGAGAGCTTTTAGTGATGATACCCATAAACATCATAATATGCAAAATTTAAAACTATAAAGAAATCAAATGACAAAATAAAAACTAAAATTAATAATCACAACATAAACTAAAATAAAACATTAATAAACAAAACTTTCTCATGCTTTAGCTTCTTTTCAGTTTATAATAAAATCTCAAGCATAAATTAAATTAATATCCTAAAGTTCTACAGTTTATTATTCAAATATGTTACAAATCACAAATTCATGTTCCATTATAAAACTATATCAACTTTGACTTACCCAATATTAGTGTTAGAAATTTGAATTCACTTTGACTCTAATCCTCACAAGACATACTTTAAATATCACACTAATCATATGGATGCAAGCACTCAACAAAATATATGTGAATAGAAGTTATGTAAATAAATGAGCCAATGAGTTTATATATGATTAAATAAGAAAGGCTCTGAAAGTGCATAACATCAATCTAATGAAAGAAATCAAATGATATGATTTATAAAAAAATCATATTACTATTCTCATGTATCAATTAAAATCGTTAAGCAAATATTTTAAGCATGTGCCTTAATATGAATGAAAATGCATTCAATTCAAGGAGATTTATTTTCTATTTTTCTTTTATAATAACCATCTCACCATTTGAAGAATTTAAGGGTTATAGTATTTAATTTTCTCACTCTTTTTTCTATTCTTTTTCTATAGAATGAACCTATATACATATGTATGATTTGGTGAGTAGTTAATTATTAGTCCTTTTTTGTTCGCTTTAGGGAACCCATATATATATATATTTTGTTTTTAAGAATTCAAGTATGAATGAAATAGACATACATTTTAAATTTTACTCAAATTATTTAATCTAAGCAACAAAAATAAGTATATGATTCTTCATATCAAATGTTAAAAATACTAACATTTAGTGCAAATCTATATAGATAATCTAACAATTTCAAATAGTAAGAAAAATGTTTAAAGGAGTAGAAAAATATTATCACTTAGAATAAAATGATATATGCTTAAAATATTCTCACAAGATCGTCTCCATTATTTGATTCCTAAACACCAATTTTGAGTATATATCAAATTCAACATCTAAGCATGAAATACAAACTATAAATAAATAAAACTAATTAACTTTAAATTAACTAAAAACATGATAATTTCATAATTTTTTAAAAAATAGACCTAAATATCCCTAAATAATTAAATAAATTGAATAATAGCAAACACATGTTTAATAAAAAAAATTTAAAAATACCTAATTTCATATGTAACTTTTCTTCTACCTTCAACCTAGAATCTACATTGTTCTTAATGTATCAAATATAAATCAAAGATAAAGAAGAAAAAGAAAGAAAAGCTACCCATTTTTCTTAGCTCAATATGATCAAGTAGGTGATATGGAAAGTTATGATGCATCCATAATCTAATTTAGTTTTATCACATAGGTAGAATGTTGTGTATTTATCATAAATCACATATTAACAAACAATTATGAATTTAATACTTCTAAATAAATAAACAAGATTAACATGAAATAAAATGAAGTCAAATACATTAAATGTAAAAATAAAGGAAACATAATAAAAATAAAATAAAAACTATAACTAACAAATAAAAATAAGAAATAGATAAAATTGAAAGATAAATGTTTAATGGATTACCTTTTATTCAAGGCTTAATTTAATGTCTTAGCAAGACGCTTTTTAAGGGGATTATAATTGTATAATTTAATTTACTTAATTTTTCTCTCGTCATTGAGTTTGTGTCAGTATGTGCTTAAAAATATACAGTCTCTCCCAAGATTGTCATTGATAAACTCTCTTTATAGACATTAATTCTTATTTTGGTAGAGGCCATGAATTCCCTACTGTGAAGTACATTGTGCTCCTTCTCCAATTTGAAGGTTTCTTGTATATTTGCAATTGAAAAAGCTATAGGTAAGATAAGATTATCTACTTGTACCATTAAATCATTTACCATACCTTTTGGATACATTTGAGATTTACCTTCTAATTGTAGAGAAATGTGATGGGTTTTAACTCATCCATTCCTAATTGTAAGTATAATGAATAAGACAATAAATTAACGCTTGTATCTAGGTCTAATTTAGCATTTACCTCCATTTTATCACCAATGGTGATATTGATATAAAAACTTCCTGAATCTTTGGAGGTATCTTTAGATGTTTTTGTGTATTGGGGTAAAAAAATAGGTTTTGTAGAAGAAGAATAAGAAGAGAAAATTTGTGTGAGATTGATTTGAAATGCATTTTCTTGGGTTTTTAGTTTACAAATTCATCGTGGGCATCGTCGCGAATAAAAAAACTATAACCTAACGTATTCAAATAGGGATTCATGTGCCGCAGTGAACAAAACATTTATGCTGAACTATAAAAAGTTTTCATTCAACTCAATTGTATCTCGAGAATCTCATGCCACAACGAACAGAAACACTTTGTCACGACCCAAATTTTTTTAATTTAATTAACATAATACTCAAAAGTAAATTAAAATAAGTACTAAATAATTAAAAATAAAATCAGCAAATAAAAAAATGAAAAGAAAGAAAAATAATTAAAATAAACAAAAGTTACTCGCTAGATCACAAAAAATAAAAATAAAAGTAAATAAAAAATAAAGAACAAAAATCAAATCAATAAAATCAAATAATTAAAGAAATAAAAATAAATAAAAATAAATAAAAAACTAAAAATAAATTAATAAACAAATAAAAAAATATAAATAATAAAAACATATAACAAAAAGAAATAAATTAGTAAGTAAATACATAGAAAAAACATGTTAATGAAATAAAATAAAATAAAATATATAAGAAATAAATATTAATGAAAAAAATACTAAATAAAAAGAAATAAAGTTAGTAAATAAATTAATAAAAAACAAGAAATTAAAAATTAGTAAACAAAAATACTAAAAAAAAATAAAGTATTAAATAAATAAAACTAAAAACAAATTAACAAAGAAAAGAAGTTAAAAAACTAAAATATTTTTTAAAATATAAATTATTTTAATTTTTTTAAACAATCGACAAATATTCATAAAATTTACAACAAGAAAAATCATGAAAATTTATAAAAAAAAAAGTTTTTAAGAATTTTGATAATAAAAATTTAAAATGCTATTTCTTTCACAGAATGGTGCCAAAAATATGATGCACATAAATTTGATAGTTGAATTTTTATATATTTATAAAAAACTCATAAGGGCACGAATCACTTATATAAGCGATAAATATACTTCTAATATTGGGTTAAAGAGGAACTATGTACTTTTAAATAATTTTTTAAATTTTTTAAAAGAAAACACGAAAATTAAATTTAAACATTCTTTCATAATACTTTTAGTTTTGAAAACATTAATCTAATAATATATAATAAAAGATAGAAATATGTTTTATTCAAACAATTTAAGATAGATATGCTATTATTATTCAATGGATAATTTGTGAGATTAATTACTAGCTAACCATTCTTACTTAGAATTAATTAGGTTATTAAAAATAGAAATTCAGATTATTGATTTTTTCTTTTTTGTATGAAAATATCTTTAGATAGGGATAAGATTCTTTATTAATAAAATCAATTAATATCTTTTGGCGGGGATTACCAACTGGTAGATTAAATTGTGTCTTATTTTTAAGGAAATAACAAACCATTTAAATCACTATTTTAGGTAGAGTACATAATTATTTAAACTCTCATTCAATGTATCAAAATTAGTTCTAGATAATGTTTTTGAAACCTAATTTTCATATTTTAAATCTATTAAGAAAAACATGTCATCAATATATTAATCAATAATAAATTTCATTGAAATCTTGAATAAAGAAATAGTCTCAATTTATTTTACAAAATATGTTCACCTAAATTAATCTTCACATACATGACAACAAAACTAATTTTTCATTGTAATAATCAACCAAACATATTCAAATTTAATAAATGATTAGTAAATTAAAAATAACATTCAAAAAATACTAAAAGATTAATATGTATGCAAATATAAATAAATACAAATAAGATCTATAAAATCAATTATAGATAAACAACGCGTCTTGCTCTATAAATGTGATCTTGATCCTTAATGTATTCTTGAATATATTGATATCTTCTGTGTTTTTCTTGATCTAAAAAACCTTCAAAAGATCTGCCTATTACTATTTATGAATCTAACCTATTGTAAAAACCACAACTAAGTAATAAAATAAAATAAGAACAAAGCTCTAACGACTTTCTTGTTCTTAAAATTCTAATATATAAAAATTGATTGGATTTGACTACACACCCTAAAAACCTAAAAAAAATAATATATATAAGCTGAGGCTAGCACGAGGGCTTCAAGCCAAATTAAGTAAACGTGTGTCGTGACTCAACATTTTTCATGTTTTCGCTCGAGATACGTAGAGGTTCACTCAATGTTACTAAAAATAGGTCATGTCATGGCACACTATTTATTCGATGTAGCATAGAATGAATAACATGCCTAGTGAATATATATATACAGAGAAGAATGCACCATGACATACTATATCTTCATTGCAACATGCAATACTTCACTTGAATTATTATTTTGCACCCCTTACATGCTGACTGGTTCTTCATATAAGGCTTACATGTATGATTCCTTTAAGCTTTAGGTACAAATAAGTGCTTTAGGTGTTATTCTTTATGTGTTGATCAATTTATATATTTAAAGCTAAAAATATCAGTGATTTCGAACACATAAATTTGCATAAATATTCATATAAATATGTTATAATCAAACATATTTTTTTTACATTTAAACTCAATAAAATAAGAAAATATTAATGCTTTTCAAGCTCTCATCAATTATGAAAATGGATTTTGATGTACTAAAATTTGGATGATAAATAATGGATCTTTATAATTTCATTTTTATTTGAGCCTATGAATTGGTTTTGATACAGAATCAGAACATAATTACATAATTTATTGATAATATATATCGGTGAAAGTATTATGGAGAATTAAATAATCGACTAGGAAACATAGAAAACTGTAGAGAAAATGTGTAGCTAATACCCTTATGTATTTAGCCATGGTAAATGAATTTTAGGGACAAAATGCTTAAAAAGGATGAGAGATTTATAACACCCAATCCCTAACACAGAAGTAAAATTATTACTAAGAGTATATTTATAGTATAATTATGACTTTATTCTCAATACTATTTTAATCTTATATTATATTTATATTATTTAATTATTTTTTAGCTTGATGTGTCACTCCATTCTTAAGAGGACACATGTCCTTGTGACAAATTAAAAAAAAAATTGTTTCTGAGTCAATGAAGGACACATGTCCTATTGTTTGGCTTTTCTTAAGTATTAGTACAAGCTTATATTGCATGAAACATGTAGGAAAAGAAAAGAAAATATAAATATAAGGGGAAAATAAAAGGAAGAAGAGGTGGAAGAAGATAGAGATTCTAAGTTAAAGCATAACTAGGTAATTATTTTAGAAAACTTTTAAATGGAAATTGAGAAACTTTCATAATTATTTGGATTTTACTAAATATCTGATGAATCTATGAAAGTAGAGTTATTAGTATACTTTTTTGGTTAGTATTTGTTAGTTTTATTTAATAGGTAGTATTTTTGGAGTTAAAAATATTAAAATATGAACTTTCTAGTGAAAAGGGATGAAAATGTATTTTTCAAAACTTTTGTGGAATTTTTATGAATTTTTTAATGCATGACCAATTACAACATGCCACATGAATGTCACACAAGCATGGGAGTTGACCATTCATCACCACGTAGATGCCAGGTAAGTAAAGGGAGCCAATTGGACCATGTCGTATGTACCAAGTAACACAATAATAAGTGGATCTATTCAAAATTTAGAATTTTAGTTTGACTTAGTATGACATCATGACCAATAGACATGGTCCAATTCAGTTAAACATTGTAAGTCTTGTTGTTTTGGTGTTGGTATTCTCGTGTGTAAAACATGATGTATATATTTTATTTGATATTTTTATATGTCCTTTCTAAGGTTGGTTACTAGTATCTTAATATCACTTAGGATACAGTTTCATATTTTCTTATTACATACACACTTTCTTAGCTTGTATACAGTTTTCATTGTCGAATGTTTGTTGTTATGGTGTCTTGTTAGGGACTTTATTTGTTGTCATGGTGTCCCGTTGGGGACTTTGCTTATGTTAGGTTGTCTCGTTGAGGATTGGGCATTTAAACTTGTCATCGTGGGATTTCCATTGCCTTATTAGGGTGCTCGCCCCTTAATCATTAACCTTGGCCAGCCAGTGTGTAACGACTAGTCTAATGGCTAGTTACCTCACCAACCTTGGTTAGTGAGGGGTTGGAAAGGATGGCAGATAAAGGTCCAAGAGGCTAGATTTTTTTTCTATAAATTTTTCTTTTGACTTCTTGTTTTCTTAGCCATAATTGGGAGGGAGCTCTTCCCGTTTGACACCAAATTTCCCCTATATGTTCATGGTCTATTTTCCTTTTGAGTGTCAAGTTTAAGAAGTAGTTAGTATCTATTTGATGTAGGACATTAGGGAGGAATCTCTCTCATATTTCTTAAACAATGGGTTAAGTGTAAAAAATATGAGAATGAGTGAGGTTTGATGAGAGTTGAAATCAATGGTTGGCTAGTGGAAAGCCACATTATTTTATAGAGTTATTATCAGTGTTGGGTTTTCCATGTGTTAGCTAACAGTTACAAGAATACAACAATTACTATAGGTGATGAGCCTATATTATAACGAGCCTTGTATCAGTTGGTAGTTATATGGATGTAATAATTATCATAGGTAATGAGCCTATGTAGTGATGAGTTGTGTGTTGTTTTAGTGTTGTGAGCTCGCAACATTGATCTTAGGTGAAGAGCCTTTGTATTGATGTGTCGTGTGTTGGTTGGGTGTTGCGAGGTCGCAACATGTTTAAATGTTAAAGGGTAGATCCATAAATAGTAGATCACATCACGTGGTGATGGAGCTTCGAGAATGAGCTTGGATATACTTGAATTAGATGCAGTGGTGACAACAAGCAAGGGTAGCATAGAAAATTAGGGTAAGTGTCCCAACTGATAGAGATATTTGTTTTTACATTGTCTCTCTAGTTGGATACTATTTATTCTATTTAGTGGATTATTTGCTGTCGAGTGGTTACTATAAGTGCCCCAAGGATGTTAGCACATAGATAGGGGTTCTATATGAGTTTAACTCGTTACATGTTGTGTTATCTATGATTGCATGCTATGACAGTACAATCATCATTTACCAAATATGTTCCCATATACGAGGTCATGAATTGATTGAAAATATTTTACAGCTTTTCAGTATTTTTTCTTGACTCACATACTATGTGATGTTTTCCACGTATATACATGTTGCTAGCTTGTACAATAACTTGTAAGATACACCTTCACTAATGTTTTTACCACATATTGCTCTCTCTTATATGCTAGTCATTTTTATAGTGTGTTGAATTAAGCATGTTGTTTTTACTATACTTTTTCCTTAATTTATGTTGTGAGGTCTACTTGGTCAAGTTGGAATAGAGTTTGAGAAAAGATTCTATGGTTAACATTCCACCCCTCATCTAGGTCTTGGATGCTTATTTAGATTGGAAGTTTAATTGACCTTGGTGTAATTGTTCCGACGTATGAAACCCTCAAACATGATGCTTATCAACTCAATATGATATCTATTAGTATGATACTTAGTTCAATGAAGTGAGTGCACATGACATATATATTAGCAAAGCCAATTGAGCCATTATAATGACTATATCAGATAAGTTCCCCACTTGTATAATTGAGAGCTCACACTAGTGCTAAGCATCTCTTCTATGTGCGAATTAAATTTTTGTGTACTTTTGGTATAACAAATTCAAAGTATATTTTTGCATACTTATAATAGCACATTATTATATTCTAAAGATCAGACACATATCATTTTTTTCTCAAGATAACTTATAAGATAGTTCAATATTATATTTTAAAAATCAAACACAGATTATTTTTATTAGCATGTTATTTCATGTTAATTTATAAAATAATATATTATTATATTATAAAGATGAAATACTTATCATTTTCATCATTATATTATTTCATCATTATGTTTGTGTAAAATAATGTACGTGAAAAATTGTCATTTTATTATAGGATGACTAATCCTAGTCTCTTCTTATGGTTTTCGAGACACGTCCCGTGCTCAAGGGTATATTTGGGTAGGTGTTTATAATAAATTCTTAAAAGATAAGCAATTTTTTTATTTATATTATTGTAATATGAAAAATATTTAAGGCTTCAATTTCATATTTTGGCTTAGGTCTTTACATTTCTTGAGCCACCACATGCGAATAAAATGTTACTAACAGTTGCATAGGATTTATAAATCAATAGTTTTGTATAAAATCATCTAAATTTTATTTGTTGCGCATTCACATCTATACAATAGTAATAAAATGTGCTAAATTATTAATAAACAAAATAAGTACTTGATAAATTTAAAATTTTATTTAAATTTATATAATAATTTTATTAGTATGCAATTTTTATAAATTTTTTCAAAGTTTTCAACAAATGACAACGTATACTAGATATTTCTAGTGTTGTTAAGGGAATGTGGCGGAGCCACGCAGAGTGGGATTCTTCATTGGAGTCTTAAAGAATATGTAGGAGTTAGGTATTCCCATTTAGAAAATAATATATGTTTAGTTTTATAGTTTAGATCCTAAATTTACAAATTTTATATTGAAAAATAAATTAAAATTATGTTTAATATATATTAAATGTACAGTACGAATTATAGATAGATTGTTTGTTTTAACAATTATTAAATATTAAAATAAAGTGTATTTTTAATAAAAATATTTTATTTTCATAAGTAAATGCATAAGAAAAATATATAAAATCATTAGAAATTTGGGTTTTAGAATTTGATTTAGTGGGGGCCTAACTCACCCAAAAAGGAATTTTCTCCATCGGCTAAGGAAACAAGTTAATCAATTCTTACCATATTTGAGATGTATCCTGTGCTCCACAGTAGATTCGAAGCAAGTCCTCAAAATATTTTAGGCCTTAATTTCATATTAAGCCTTAGGAATTTGCACTCCTTGTGCCACTCCATGAGAATAAAATATTACTAACAATTGCATAGAATGTAATTTAAATTTTATTTGTTGATTACTCGCATTTATCTATCTGTTAGTAATAAGATGTATTAAATAGAAAAATTAAAAATAAGAAAAAAGTAATTGATAATTTTGATAATTTTAAAGGTTTATTTTTATTTTCATAATAATTATATTAGTATATAATTTTCATAATTTTTTTTTAATTTTTTTAATGATAATGATAATATAATATACATATATAGTGTTTTCAATGAGGTCGAGGTAGGGACAAGTGCAATATCAGGTCGGGCTTCTCTACCGAAATTTCAACGAAATTGTAGGAATTACGATTTTTCGTTAGTAAATCATATATATTTAATTATACATATTAGGTTCTAAATTAATAAATTTTATAACGAAAAATAAAATAAAATTTAAATTATGTTCAATAGATACTAAATACACAGTATGAATTATAGATATAATTAGACTGTTGTTCTAATGATTTTTAAATAATTAATTTCTTTTTTAATTTCATAAGTAAATATATAAAAAATTTATATAAAATGAAACCTACTCAACAAAAGACAACTTCTCCGTTAGTAAAAAGGTTAGATTTTGAATTACGCTTAGTAGTTGGAAAATTTAAACACTAAACACATCTTATGGATTTTTATTATGCCCCGAGATTTATAAAATATCAAAAATATTTTTAAATTTTAAAATGTTAATTTTTCATCTATTACTATTTAGACTACTATTCATTGATTTTGATACCAATTATTGAAGATCGATATAATCTTTAAACGAGAGTTAATATTGACCTAGTTGATAGTTTTTGTCTATTCATTGAAGGCAATAATTTATCCAAAAAACTTATTATTTTTCTATATAAATTTAATTTTCTTTTATATTTATTACAATTGCATAGTATATTATGTTTTTTATTATGTTGATTACTTAATTCTAATCCTGAATCTATTAATTGTCTTTTAAAATTAAAAATTATTCTTTCATTTTTTAAATCTAATAGCTCTAATTTATGTATTAATGATTTGATGTTCATAGAGTATTATCTTGATAAATTATATGTGTTAAATGTATATTATTTTGTCTTATTCATAGTATACAAACATGTTTTTCTTATATACATACAATGTATTTATAATCTTCAAAAAAGTAGTATCCAAACATTAAGTTGTTCAATTATTCTTTCTCCGTTCTTACATATTTTTAACTAAAATAGTCTTTTAATATCCTTGAAACAGGATTGTCTATGATGCTTGTGATAACTTTAATATAATCTGTATAGATATTTAATAAGGTGTTAAATCTATTAAAATTTTCAAGACAAGTTTCATAATCTTCATCTTTAAAATATTCATTTAAATGATAAAGACAACCTTTATCAAATGTTTCTAATAGAATTAGATTTTTATCTTTGATTTAATTTGGAATTATTAGTTGTTTATTTCTAAAAACAATTTCCATTTTCCAGTTTTAGCAATATTATGTCTTGTTATAAGCAAATATTTAAACATTCAAGATTCTTAACTGGCTTAAATTTATAATTATTATACCTGAATTTGATGGGTCCACCACGGTCTTCTATTCTATTCGTCTTCTTTTGTTACACTTATTATGCTTCAGCTTTTCTCAAACCTTAATGCCTTTCTAGCAATGGTGAGCCTTCTACATACGTACATAAATAGTGTCCAATAGTTGACTTACTAAAGAAGAGTAACTGAACTCCATTTTATTCATAGAATAATAATTATTACAATTTAAGGCCAACTAAAAACCTTGAAAGAATGTTTAGCCACTCATAGTTACTGGATATAACATTATTGGTTTTGAGATTTCTAGATAAATGGGTTTTCTATGCTAAAGTGTTTTAGAGTAGAGAGCTTTGGATTTTTGTGAATTCATGTGTTCCTTGAAATGATAATAAGGGTTCTTTTTATAAAATAAGGAATCTCTGTTTACAAGACTAAAATTATTATTTTATCCTTACTTTAATTATCATCGGTTTTTGTACTTTAAAGGATAGCCACTACTTTTTTCTTGGCACATGCTACCGACTAAAATGTTGGGTCTACATCTTTATTTCTTTTGTCGTCTTTTACCGATAATTTATTTTCTTATTTTTCTGTCATTTTCTATCGACGATTCCTTTGATGACGTTGATGATGATGCATCTTCATCTTCTCGGTCTTTGATGCATAGAATACATTTGTGGTATTTGGTGGCTTTTCTGGCATAGAAGCATAATACCTTCCTTGTTTCTTGACCAATTTCTAGGTTGTTTCAATTAAAATTGGTTTCATATTTGGTAATTGTTTCACCATCATCTTCTGACAGAGCCATGCTATTGTGAGAAATGATGATGAATTTACTAGTTGAATAATTTACTTTGATTTCAGTAGAATTGTCAATCTTCCTAAGTTCATAGTAAATTTAGCTTAGCATTTGACCTCTTAATATACAAAGTTTTTCTATGTTGAATTCCTTTTTCTGGAAGTGACCTTGGTTTGGGAACTTCTCTGTTTGTGTTGAAAATCTCTATCTTGATGAAGTGGTAGGGACTAATACTTCCTTCCTCATTCCAGTTCATTAATGAACTGAAGAATCTAAGATAAATAGGTTTATCACCTACTTTGATCTTTCTTCTGAATTTCTTGATTGCTCTTTTAAAATTCTTTGGGAAATAATTTAACTCACTTAAATTAATTCCTGGATATTTTCTATTAGTCGTGCATGAAATGTTTTATACAGAAATATTGGATTAGCTCCTTCCAATTTATTGAATTTACTTCCTACAAGAAATTCCTTGTTTGTAGTATAGAACTTCATATCTTCAAAATGTTCTTGGGTAGATTTTCTGGCCAAGTTATAGAGACTCAACCATTGTGGTTTACTGAGGTTTCTATATTGATCCTTTTCAACTTCAATGATTGGAGTAGTTCTAAGAGATGTCTCCCTGAATAATACTAAATACTTTACTATTTTTGATGTCTCTAGAGGAGATGTTTCTTTAAATAGCACTAGAGCTATTGGTTATTGTTATAGTGCTATAGAATAATTTCTTACTATCTCCTCTAGAGTTATTAGTTTTGGTGTTTTGTAGTTGGCATAACTACCTTCAACTTCTATTATATTGGTAAAGGCTCTATGAGTTACTCCACTAATTCATAGAATATATTTTCTAGCTTTTACCCAGTTTTTATAAATTCCTGGTTTTGGGCCATTATAGACCACATAAATTATTTTATGTTCTTCTTTTTCTGCCTCATCTGCCCAATTGAGCTTTATGGTTTCAGAAGTTTTTTTGTGAACTGTTAGGTTCTTCCTTTTTTAATGAAGATTCCTCGTTTGAGCTTCTGGTCTCTAGAGATTGTTTTGAACAATTAAGTTCTTCCTGTTTCTTTCCTATCTCCATAAGAGATTTCTCGAGATATAGTAGCTCGAGTTATTCCTGTAGGATTTTTATCTCATTTTCCTTTATCTTGATTTTGATATCAAAATGTTCCATTCCTAAAAGCATAAAAAATAGTTAAAGATGCTAATTCTCTGGTAAGAGCATCATCTAAGCTATTTTTATGGCCTGGAAAATGTTCAACATCAAAATTGTAATGGTTGAACCACTGTTTCCATCTAACTAATCTTTCTTTTTTGTAATCACCTACAATATTAATTCTTAAAAAATAACCAAAATTCTTGTTATTTGTTCTAACAATGAATCTGGAACTTATAACATATATTGCAAATTTCTTAATAGCTTTTTTAACAGTTAAATATTCTTTTTCATTACTATGGTAATTTAATTCTGAACCTTGGAAAGATCTTGATGTATAGCTACAAAGATATTCATCTTTGTCATTTACTCTTGCTTTAAGAATTGCTCCCCAATATTTTTGTGAAACATCTATTTCAATTATTATATTATCATCTGGTCCTTGATGGTATAAAGTTAGTAATTTTTTTTTACTTTTGCTTTTACTCTATCCATATATAGAGCATTATCTTCGGTCTATTTCTAGATATGATCTTTTTCAATTTTGCTTGTAATGGTTTTCTCATTTCTGCAAGTTTCTTGATATATGCTTCTGCATATGTTAAACATCCTAAAATTATTGTAATTGGTTTTTGTCTTTTAATTCACTAGAGAATCCTTGAATATTATTTAGTATATAGGGTTATAGATTATGTTTTTCATCTTCAATTTCCAACCCTAAATATTTAATTTTTTGTTGAGCAAGTACTGCTTTCTTTTTAGAGAGTAAAATGGCTTCTTTTCTATATTCTTGTAGAATATTGATAATATCCAAATAATGTTTATTTAAATCATTACTAAAAACCAAAATATCATCTATGTAAACACAACAAATATCTTGTAATTTCTTGAAGATGTTATTCATATATCTTTGAAAAATACCTAGCTTGTTTTAATCCAAATGGTATAACTGTTTATTGGAATTGACCTTGGGGACAACTAAATGTCGTTAATTTTTAGGATTCTTCATTTAGTCTTATTTTCCAAAATCCACTTTTGCAATCAAAACTTGAGAATTATTTCTTTTCTTTTATTAATGATAATAGTTCTTCCTTTTTTGGAATAAAGTATCCATCGTCAATGGTTTCTTTATTTAGTGCTTTAAAGTTTATTACCATTTTCTTTTTTTCTCTTCTTTTTCAACTAAGAATAATGGACTAGAGTGAGGTGAATTACTTGGTATTATGACTTTAATTCCAAAAGTTCTTGAATTTGTTTTCCAAATTCAATCCTATCTTCTAGAGTATAAATCATTGGTTTTACTCTTATGATCTTGTTAGGATCTCTTAATTTTATGTTGACTATTGTTTTAGATTTATTTATTTTTGGATCCAAAGGATTTTATAAACTCATTGTTTTTAATAGTTTTCTAATGCCTGTTAGGGCTTTGTCTTCTTGTATTTCATCGAGAAAAGAGTTTTGTTTCTATTTTATATTTAATGAAATATTTTCTAAATAAGGCTTTTTCTGGTCTTCTATCTCACCACGTTTTCTCTTTTTATGTTGTGGCATAAAAGTTGGGTTGAAGACAATTAAAGTTTTTCTTATTTTGGAGACATAGATGGTATCTCCTTCTAGGATTGTGAGACTTATTTTTCGAAATGTTATGTGAAAGGTTGATATAAGTTTAGGAAATTATTTCTTATTAACAAATCAACTCTTGTTTCCTGTTGATATATGGTAGGAATGTGAAAGTTTTCTCATTCTATTATTATATTAGTATGTTTTAATACTTTATTAAATTTTATTGTAATATTATTAACAATTCTTACAATTATATATTTTGGTACTTGTTTCCAATTTTTTTTTAGAAATACATATCTACTAGCTACACACATACTATCTTTTATATCTATATATGCATGTAAATGATAAGTGTTATAACTTTTAAATTTTAGTCATACTTTAATGAAAGTACTATTTGGATTTTTAATACTATACAGATAATTTATTTTCTGATAAACAATATCCACAATTTGAGTATTCATATTCTGAGTCAGTTTATTTCTTTCTCAATTTCTTCCAATAGATAGATACTATAAATATCGTCTATATCAGATTCCTCGATTGGTTCTAATTATATTTTGAAAGCTTCTTCTAAGAATTTTGATTTTTGTGGAAATTGCTTTTTAAATTCCTTTTTATGTTGAATTTTGCTTGGACATTTATTAACATAATGTCCTTCTTCATTATCCAAAATCTGCATTTTTTCTTTCTTGAAAGACAATAATTCCTTTTTTCAGAAGGTTTATACTTCTTTATTCTAAAATATATTTTCTTATAGTTTTCTCTATCAAATCTTTTTTTTTATATTTTTGGAACTTTTGTTTTCTGAATTTATATTTTTTATATTTTTATTTTTATTTATAAGATTTTATATTATATCTATATTTTCTTAGTATTCTAAAATCTCTTATATCATAGCAAATTTTATCATTTTCTCTTATCTGTTTATATTGTTTTCTTTCTTGGTATTTAATAATAATCCAATCTTTGAGGCTTCTTATTCTTCCTCCTGGAGTATCTGGTTTAGTTTCTTTATTCCTTTGTTTCCAATTTTTTGTTAAGGTTTTATGTAATGTTTCAGGTAATTTTTGGAAAAAATATTTCTTTATAAGTTTGCATATAATGTGGTAATTTATGGTAATACATTTCATATTCACAAATAAAATAATCTATGTAACACATGTTACAAATTTTCATATTTGTTAGATGTCATTTAGCTTCATTGATTTCATTTTCACTAGATTTAGTGATAATCCTTTATGTATCTTCTCCAATAAATTCTTTGTATATTTAATTTATTACTGTATCCAAGTATGCTCTTCTTATGAAAGCATTTTCTTGCATTAACAAAAGTTGTTGATCTGTTAAGTTTGAAAACCAAACTTTAACATTTCTTGTCATTTTATGTGCTATAAGCACTTTACAGGTTGAAAGATTTGTTTGGATAGTTTGGGAAATTTGTATGAGCACGCTCATTCCACTAGCCCATTCATCTAAGGATTTCTTCCTATCTCTTATACAATCTAAGTCTAGAAGTTTTGACTTATAATTATTATGAAGTTTGAACTCTGGTAGAATACTACCTCTAGTTCCCTAATGCAACCCTTCCTCCATTTTAGGTGGTGGTCTTCTTCTATCTGTGGTATCAGGTTGTTCTGTTCTTTGCCTATTTCTTTCTCCCTAAGTGGGTCAAATGTTCCTTCTTGTTAAAGAACTGGTAATGAAATTGGTTTCATGTGACCTTTTGGGATCATGTTTTCTAGTTCAGACTAATTTCATTGATTATTGGCATATCATCATCTTCTTTGTTAGTACAAAGTTTTTCATTATAATATTTTTCTATTTCTTCATTAGTTTATGTCAATAAAATTACTAATGTTTATATATCCCTATTTTTAGGGTCCATGAATTTTCTAATTCTTTTCTATATTCTATTAAATTGGAATTATCTCTTTATTCTTAGATTGTTCATCATTTTTAGGAATCAAAAAATCTGATCTCCTAGGTGGTTCTTCTTTTAGTCCTTTTAAAGCCTCATATTTATAACCTATTATTTCATTATTTCTATATATGTTATATACATCTTTTCTTAATTCTGAAAATTCCTTGTGCATATCTGGTTGTAGTTTATTATAACCACATTCCTTTATTTCCTTTAGTAATTCTTTTTGTATATCTATTATTTCCTGTAAATATTTTGTGTTTGATTCTTGGACTAAATTCATTTCCTCTGTTAATAATTGTACAGTTTCAAATAATGTTTCTTGATTTTTTGATACACCTACTAGGTTTTCATTTACTTCTAAATGCATATTTTGTATTTTATCTCTAAACATTATTTTTCCCTAATATACAATCATGAACTAATGCCTTAATTATTTTGACTTCATTTTTTAGTTTTTTTACTTTTTCTTAGTTAGAAGTTTTTTCTTCATAATCTATAAAAGTAAACCTTAGCATACTATTAGTTTTAACACCATTACTTTTTCTTCCATTTATCAAAGGTTTTTCTTTGATATCTAGTTTCCATTATTCTAGTATTTCAAAGTTTGTTAGTATTTTTGGTTTTATTATTTGTCCAAATTCCTTGAAAGTTTTATCTATTTTTATAAATTCATTTTGTCCATATATTGAAGTATTATGACTATTTGTTAAAGAATATACTACTAGAAAATGTATTGAAAATTGATGATTTTTTTCTTTCATTAAATCTTCTCTTTCAAATTCATAAACTAAACTTAATACTTGATTTATATTTTTATCATGTATATTAATAACAAATCTAAGATATGTTGTAAATTTTAACTTTTGGTATCCTAATAAGGTATTTTGCTTATTTATTATTCTGTTATCTAATAATGTTATTTTTATTAGTGTATATATTCATTCTCTAATATAAGTTTTTATTAATATTTTAATTTCTCCTAGATGGATGTATCTAATTTTTTCTTTATCTTTATGAGAAATTTTTGATAGCTTGTTTAATATAATTCTTTTTATTAATTAATGATATATTATATCTTTCTTTTACGTCTATAATTTTAATACTCATTTCTTTATTACTTATGTCATAATATATTATGTTTTTCCTAATAAATATTTTTCTTAAAAATGATGGTTCTTTAAATCTATCTCACTCTTTGAGTTTTAACTTTGTTTTTTGAATATCTTCAAATATCTTTTTATTTATTATCATTTTTTGTGAAAAATATCCTAAGATGTTTATGTCTATTATTTCTTTTTCCATTTTAAAAATATTTTAAAATTTTTTGAAACCTTAGGAGCATTTTTTGGTATTAATCCGAAAAAAAAAGAAAAAAGGAAAAAAAATGACCAATATCAGACAAAAATATTTAAAACAGAAAATCCGACTTGCCGGATTCGAACCAGCGACCTAAGGATATCCGCTCAAGAAAGACTACAGTCCTCCGCTCTGCCAACTGAGCTAAAGTCGGTTTAGGAAACAAATTGGGTAATTCCTTATAATATTATCTTCTTTCTTCTATAACTAATTTGCATAAAATGACAATTTTATATCTACACTATTTATAAAAGTTTAAATTATACATAAAATAATTTTAAACAAAAATGTTCTAATAATTTAAATTAAGAATATATCTTACAAATTATATTTTATTTTATATTTTTGAAAAATTTAAATTAAGCCGTTGAATAAGTAGACTTTTATAACATAAATAAGTTTATATCTCATTCTTATTGTTTAGAATATCTCATACTTATTGTTCATTCTAACGTATTAGAATAAAATGTATATACATATTAAAAATAATTTTAACACTCAGCAAGTTTAATTAAAAATATTATATTTATTTTTGATATATTTGCTCAAAGAGTTAATCCAATTATGAACTTAAAATATGATTAATTTTTTTTTATTCTTAATCATTATGTCACATAACTTTCAAATATTTTGTAGAAAAAATTAAAAAAATTTAACAATTTAAATGCAATACATATGATTAAGCTTAATGATAAAATCTATTGTTAATTTAGGGATTAAATAGTTAATTTTTATATAACTTCTATTATGATAATATTTTTTTTAAATAAACCTTGTTAAAATTGAGGGTAACACCATATCTCCTAGATTATATCGTTAATTATGAGGTTATCAATTAAAAGATAATAACAACTTGGTTTATTTAATCCGATAAGAAGATTAAAGGTCATCAAGATTCGACTCACTCCTCTTATCTAGAAGATAATCATACATACCACATATATTTCAATAAAATTTATTGTGCAAATATTTTCACACTCATATCTACACAAACAAATATATATGTGTAAATGTATTTGTATATTTAGGGGATTTATTTTCGCATATATCACAAAAGATAATGAGTTAAAAAATTAATTAGTGTTTGAAAATTGTCCATGTGAAAAGAAAAATTAATTGAATGGGCAGAATTTTTTAGTTATAAGAAAATTTCACACAAACTTATAACAAATTGTAAGTGCATATGAAATTTTTACACAAATATATGCTAGTCGTATGGAAATAAAAATTGAAAAGTAAAATAAATAATGATTGAAATATATTATAAAATAATAAAAAATTAAATTATGATTATTACTATAAGTTAACTTTACGTGAGTTCTCCCTGTATAAATCAATATACTATTTTAAAAGTGGCAGTTTTACCATTTGAAAAGAACTTACAATTTTAATAAGACACATTTAACATTGAATATTATTATTTATCTCCTTTTTCATTTAGTACAGTTTGATTTTAGTTTTAAATTAAATTAATCATGAAAATTTGATTTGTGATGAATTATATTGGTTTACAAATTCAATAATATTCAGCTTTATGAAAATAATTAATCTATTATATTGGACAGATTATGAATATTATAAAAAGTAGTTAGCAAATAAAAAAAACTCAAAATAATGCTCTCTTAAGTACTAATTTATGTTATATTTTCTTTGAACGGTTTTAAAATTATGTCTGATTGGTTATGAATTACATTGGTTTATTAATTCAACAAAAATAAATGAATTAAGAAAATAATTAATTTTGTATGGTGGAAAATATGATTAAAAAAATAGTTAACAAATTCAAATAAAACACCCAATATGCTTTCTCGTCGGCTCCGCGTGGATCGAAAGGCGATAACCTTTGTCACCATCGGCATTTGGATCCGAGTCTCGCCTATTTAAAGAATATGGAGTAACGTATATAAAATTATTTTATCTTCCTCTACTAATATGGAGTAATGTATATAATCATAGAGATTTTAAAACTAGTTTGTATTATATAAATATGGTTGTATACATTCAAAAATTCTTTAACTACATGATTTTTTTATGGACTTTGTTCCATAATTATTAGAATAAATCTACAAAAATATTATTAAATTATTACATTTATTTTATTCATATTATTAAAGTATTTTTTTATCTCGTTTGTACCATCAAATTATTGTATTTGTTCTAAATATACGACTTAACTATTTGAGTTGTTTCAATCTATCACTTTATTATCTAAGTTGTTCCAAATCTATATTAATTATCTGAATTGTTCTAAATCTATCACTTAAATATCTTAATTGTTTCAAATCTATCACTTACATATCTGAGTTGTTCCAAATTTACTACTTAACTATTTGAGTTGTTTCAAATCTACCATTGATGTGTACCATTGTTAGACGAAGAGTAACAAAATAATACAAATGAATCAAATTCAATAATAAGGTAGTATAAATGAGACGAAAGATAGTTTGATGATATGAATGTAACAAATATAATAGTTTGATGGTATTTTTGTAAATTTATCCTGACCATTATTTTAGAATACTTTATTAATGATTAACTTGTTTGAATTTTAGATATCATGTGTAAGTCTCATTATTCTTATGTCTGTATGTTGGTTTCTCGTATACAAAATATACTCTATTTTATTTTATTCAGTGTTTTATTATCCTCTATGTAAAGTTATTTACTGTAAATCAGTAATACACATACACATGATACATGATGGTTAAACCTTCCACTTATAGTAGGGCATGACCCATTTCAGTGGCACAATATTGTTTGCTTTTGGTCATAACTATAAGTGGGTCCACATCTTTGCTTCTAGGGTGAAACCCTAGAAGGCATAATATCATGTAGAGAATACTTACCCTTTATAAACACATCACCATTTAACCTATTAGGTAATATGGAACATGTGCATGCATACACCTCCACTTAAGGAGTCTTACGTCCTTGTAATAACGTAAACCCACATGACCTAGTAGGGTTATAACTCTAATAACAACTTATATAAGAGGGTTCATCCCTTTGTGTATAGTGAGGTAGGACCCATTCCACGTGGGATAAGATTGTATACTTTGGTCCATAACTGTAATTTCAACTAGCCCATGGTCATGACTCAACAGTTCTGTGGGACCTTATGGCTTTGTTTCTAGGGAGAAACCCCTAAACACATCATATCATTTAGAGAGTGCTCACCCCTTATAAGCACATAACCATTTAGCTTCCAAAGCAATGTGAGATATATACATCAACACATAGTTACAAACACTTTTTATGCAAGCATGTTTACACACATCATGAGGTTGATTTTTGTAGTGTGCATGCTAAGTAGAGCGCTCACTCGTCGACATTGTCACTTGTATTTTTGGTTCACTTTGGGTGAGAATATTTATAAAAGTACTTGACAATTTTCGAAACAAAAAATATGACGTTTTAGTATTTCACCATCAAGCTCGCCACCAACCTTGGCGAGGTGGTAATTTTGAGTTCTATAAATACCCTTTCATTTTTTCTTATTTGGTATCCAAAAAATGTACCAGAGTTCTATCAAATTGACATCTCATTTTTATATTTTTGGATCACTAATACCTCTAGTCACTACTACAAAAACAAGCTTTAAAGTCGGTTCACGGGTTGAACCAACTTTAAAGTTTTTTTTTACATATTTTACTCATTTTCTACTCTACTTAAGAACCTGTATTCAATGACATATAAATATAAATTTATATAATAATTTTGTGATTATTAAGGTTTCTTTTAAATAACTACACTACTTCAAATCACAGATATTTTAATGAGTATCTTAATGTTGAATTATGTCTTTCCCATTTCATAATACTTATACAAAACCTGAATAATAACATATATAAACAAATATTTATACACACAATATACAAAAAATAACACAAAGTGAATAATAAGTGCGTAAGATTAATATAAATACTTACAAGAGATGAAGTGACAAAATGAAGGAAATGAAGAAAAAAATGTGTTTTGTAAGTGAGAAAATGGGTAAAAATTTGAGTATTTTGCTAAAAAAATAGGAGATCTGGAAGATAATTTGGAGAGGAAGAAAACCCACTAAACAGTGTTGGAATTGTGGTCATAGGTGGCTAGAAAATGAGAAAGAGTGGAGGAGGTGAAGCTCGGTTTTGGGTTTTTAGGTGTTGTTTACAACGCTGCAAATTAAAAATTGTGTCTAATGGGGGAAGAAAGAAGAGAAAAGGAAAAATCCACATGTATAGCATCGGTTGACATGTAGTGTTGTTTCAACACGTTAACCAACTCTATACGTAGTATCAATTCTTCACCGAATTGACTTTAAATTCATTATAAGTTAGTTTTCTCCAAAACTTGACTTTACATATCGACTTAAATGTCATATTTTGTAGTAGTGAGTGTTGCTCAATATAAGTGATTACTGATTGTGTGAGCAAAAATTTCCTTGTGAGTGTTGAGTAATCAAGATTACATTTGCAAGTGGGTTGTATATGAGCCATGTGTCAGTTGGGAATTGCTTGGATGTAACTTTTTATTTGTGAGAACCTCGTTGTGAGAGTGAGCTAAGTTAAATGCTTTGAGTTCTTATATCTCTTGTTGTGTGGAATGAGAGAAAGGTTGTTTGAGTTTGAGGGTGGTCCTCAAGATTAGGAGTAATTACACTTTTGGTTACTGATCTATGGTTTTTGATCATACCATTTATGTAGTGTTGGCTTTGGAGGCGAGCCAGTTTTTGGTGTCAAACCAAGTTGTTGCAAAAGCAACAATAAGTAATTAAGACGGAGGTCCCAAATTATAGAGGTATTAGTGGTTTTATTTTTTGTTAGATTTGTAATTATTTTATTAATTAATGGATTATTTGGTACTAAGTGGTTGTCAAGTAACCCGAAGGATGTTACCACATATATAGGGTTTCTATGTGGGTTTACCTCGTAATATTTGCTATAACGCATGCTCGAATGTATGGCTATTATAATCAGAGTTTAAATGGTGTATGTTTCTACATATAGAAGTTTACACTCTAATTAGAAATCTTTTATTATTTATTGCATGATTTCGGTTTATTGATTAGATGTACTACTACTATGATTATCAGTTATATGATATTTATTGGATGTAATGCATGATCAAATTATGTGTTAGTCTAATATGAGTGTCCATCTTGCATAATCCAACATACTAGATGTAGATTCTAATGAGAAAGCATATTCGTTATATGTTGTCGCATGCTTTCTTTTCTTTTTATGTCGCATGCTTATAGCTTTCCAATCATTGCTTATGTTATAGTAAATTAATTTGATTGTTCCTTGATTAATTTATATTACTTATGTATATTATATGTATATTGGTTTGATATGAGTCTTCAAGGAGTCTGTATCTCCTTATCCTGGTTGTATCCTAAGTGTCAAACTCTTTAATTAGTTTGCAATATTTAGATTGATTGTATGCTGTAAGAGTACAATCATCATTTATCGAATATGTTTCCACATATGAAGTCTTGAAGTGATTGGAAATCCTTTGTTGTTTAGTATGCATTCTTATCTCACTTACTGTTAGTGGTTTTCCATACATACGTTTGTTGCTAGTTTGGACAGAAGCCTATGAGGCACACCATCATTAATGTGTTTACCGTAGTTAGTTTTTTTTACTACTAATTGTTTTTATTATATGCTGAATTGAGCATGTTGTTTTGTACTTCTACTGTGCTAATTGCTTAATTCATGTTGTAAGGCCAAACAATTGATATAGAGATCATGAGAATATTTAATAAGTTGGTATTTTCACCCCTCATCTAAGTCTCGGTTACCTATTTAAATTATAAAAACAATTAACATTCGTGTAATTGTTCCTACATATGTGAATCTTCATCATATTCTTATTTTCTTTTCATCTATATATATATATATATTTTTTTTCCTTTCTTATTTAATTATACTTAAAGTTCTCATTATGCTTGTATGAAGATGAACAATTTCAAATGCTTTCCATTTGTTTGTCATTGTATGATGTTTTTTTACTATTATTTTTTATCTTCTTTCCTATTTTACTATTTAATTATATTGTGTTATTACATGATTATATGCATTTTCATCTTCATGTAGGCTATTTTTTTGACTTTTTGAATAAAAAAGGGGGAGAAGTTTGTTTGCACAATTTGTTATGTGTTGCTATTTGTTGTATAGGTTATGTGCATAGGATACATTGCATGTTTGTTTCATAACCTACATATACGTAAAGGGAGTGTAGTATGAGGTCAGGAGGAGTTGTATGAATAAGTGTTTGTTTGTTGCATGTTTGACTATGCTTAGTTTATCGTTGTGTAATTGTGTAAGGGCAACACAATAGTTTTATGGTTAGACTACATATAGATCTACATGATACGTTCATACGTATGTGTTTTTTTCGTGTGTATAGGATACATGTGTAGCTTGACACCTTGTGGCACTGTTAGATTTAGTGTTTAGAAATGCAATATAGTTGTGTTGAGTCTTGAAGATGGTTGAAGCATAACAAGACAGTTGCACTTGGTTTATGTGTGTTTTAAGGGTGTATGGATTGTGAGTCAATGTGTGTTCATGGGAACTAATTTATTGGAGTATCTTTGATGATTATCTTATGTTGAGATAAAAGTTCTTAGTTGTACTATGTTTTGTCATAGAAAGCCAATAGAAGAGATTGTAAGTCCTGTAAGTCTTTGAGTCTTTTTGTATTCCACTGAGAAAAACATGTAGTTTGTTTTGTTTACTTAGCATTTTGTTATCCTCTTTGTAAGGTCAGTTACTAATGATTGGTATTACACACAAAAACATAATTGGTTACATTTTGTTTGCTTGCATGTTTTACATCCATACTCATAGGATTGGTTCATTAGTATACATGTTAGGTTATTTTTCATTTTTTTTGGTTTTAAGTTGGTTTGCAAGTATTTTTGGAAATTTACTTGGCATTTTTGGAGAAAGCAAAAATGAATATTTGGTGTGCTCATCGAGGGTCTCGCCACCCCTTTGTCACCATGGCTAATGAGGAAACCAAATTACTTGGATTTTTCTATAAATGCTCCTTTTTATTTATTTGTGTAATTACAAAAACTCGGGTATGCTCTAGAATTTTTGAAACTCGTTCTTTTCAAAAATATAATTTTTTTCCTGATTCCAGATTACTAATATCTCGAGTGTGGTTTAAGTATTCGTGATTTGTGAGAGTGTTTAACAAATATTGGTTTATCAGGTTGGGTTAATTACATAAATTTAACACCTAAGACTTAGATTGCTAGGTTTTAGAGCTTATTTTTCTTACCCTTAGGATTCACTTACATCGACAATTGGTGAGTGATCATACCAGTAGATGGTGGTAGGGTTTAGAAGGAGAACCAAATCTAACTCGAATTATAGTAACTGGAAAGGTAGTTAGTAAGAGAAGCATATGAGTAGTAATTGGAAAGGTATATTTCTATCTAGTTGTAAACTGTTTTTACACTCTTAGTGAATTATTTCCTGTTAAGTGGTTCTAAGGATTTTACCACATAGACATGGGTTTATATAGGTTTACCTCGTTATATTGATGTGTTTGCACGCTATTGTGTTTTAGTTAGTACAAGCATAATCCTATCCAAGTATGTGTCAATGCATGAAGATTTCATTGTGATTCGAAACTACTTCTTTCCTTATCTATTATTGATTATTTTAATATGTATTTTCCTTTTGCTTCTTATGTTGCATTATAGTTAGATTAATTTATTCTACCATTTAATCTACTTGCTTTATTTCTCCCCTACTTTATTTTCTTAATTGCCTTACTTTTGTTGTGTGCGAGTTAGGAGTTAGTCGTTAAGAGTTGTTTACTCCTTATCCTAGTCATTTACCAGGTTGTAGAATTTCTCATGCTTTATCAACACCCTTTGTCAATATTGTCTTTCTAAAAGGTGATGATATTGAAGAAGACTTTGAAGACATTCAACATCCTCATTGTGTACGTAGATTAAGAAAAGATCATATATGGCCTAAGTCAGGTTCCAAGAGCATGGTACTTAAAACTCAATAAATGTCTACTCAAGTAGGATTTCACTTGCTATAATTCATATGCTTCCATGATGCTCTATGACAAAGATGGTGATTTCTTTGTTCTTTATATCTATGTTAATGACATGCTTGTTATTGGTAATAATAATCAACTCGATAATTCTCTGATCACAAGATTGAACTCATTTTTTCTCTTGAGGATTTAGGAGAACTTATTTACTTTCTTGGCTTAAAGGTTACTCATACAAGTGAAGGTATGCATTTAAGCCAAAGTAAATATATTTCTATTTTACTAAATCGATTAAAACTTCATGAATCTAAACCTACATAAACTTCTTTGGCTGCAAGTCAGACCTTACTAAACAAAGTGGTACACCATTTCCTAATCCTACTCTTTATCGCACCATTGTTGGTGCTTTGTAGTATTGCACTCTAACCAAGCTTGAATTTAGTTTTTCAGGTCCTAGTATCTTTAAGAATCTAGTGAATCTCATTGGGTGGCTTCCAAGAGATTAGTGAGATATCTAAAAGGTATTACCTCTCATGGACTCATGCTTTACAAATCACAATCCTCATCTCATTGCTTATGCAAATATTGACCAGACATCTTTTTATGATGACAAAAGGTCCACTTAGGGTTATTGTGTATGCCTTGATCATTCTCTCATTTCATGGAATTTAAGTAAACAAAAAGTGGTATATTGAAATGACATTCAAGCAAATAAAAATTGGTATATTGATCTTCTATTGAAGCTAAGTTCAGGACATTAGTACTTACTATTTATGAGGTGATATGGGTTCAAAAGTTGTTGAAAGAATCGAGATTCACATCGCATATAACTATTATTATTTATTGTGATAACATTAGTGCAGGTTTTTTGGCTAAACATTATGTCTTTCATGCATATACAAAATACATAGAAATTGACTTTCACTTTATACGTAAAAAGATACTTGATGGTTTAATAAAGATTGAGTACATTCTAACATAAGAATAAACAACTAATATCATGATTAAGACATTAACTAGTTCAAGATTTAATGAGCTTGGAACTAATCTCATTGAGTTTCAAAGAGTGTTAGATATAATATAATTAACTAATGGTTAGTTTGTTGTGCATGCTATAAATGCCATGTCACTATTCAATCAGGGAGAAAATATCTTCATGTATTATATAAAGAACCAATGTACACAATAAATTAATTAGTCACAATGTATTCATCTTTTTTGATGTGTTCCATACTAATCTTTTTTGATGTATTCCATACTCTTCTTCTCCTTCTTGATTCTCTGCTCTCTTTAGTTGAGTTTATCACTCATTGATATTCAATTATATCATTTTTCTTTTTATTTACGTTATCGTAAAACAAGTTTTGTTGTTGTTATTGTAGGGAAACGAAAATGAGGTAATGCATTAAGAGAATTTCTATATATATTTTTCCTTCTAATGTCAATTTGGAGGTAAAACAGCCTTTTATATATTTATATTTATGAGAAAAAAAAGAAAGATAAGGGAAGGAAATTGAAAGATGAGATAGAAATTAATGTTCATGTTACAATTAATTATTATCTTTTATTAAATAGAGTAAAATCAAGATAGTAACCGGAAAATATGGGTAAAAGTAGGTATTTAAAATCAAACTATGCCATCAAAGTAGCTAACCCAATTGTTAATAAAATTATTTAGGGCACTTTTGGTAATAAGTTTGTTTTATTTTGTTTGAAACTCAATTTTTGTTTTCTAATTCATTTAGGGAAGAAAAAAAACTAAAAACTTGTTTGGCAAAAAAAAATATTTCTTTAATTTATTCTTAAGTTACAATAAAAAACGTTAAAGTTAACTAATGAAATGAAAGTGTACCTAGTATATGTTTTCCAAAACCTTAATATATTTTGTTTTTAAGATAATTAAAAATGTGTAAAAATTAAACCGAATATAACTTAATTTTGAACTTAAAAATAAAATTAATTACCATACAACACTCATTTTATAATCTGGATTCAAAAATTAAAACTTGAAAATATAATTAGTTATAAAATAGACATTAGTTTTTAGGTTTTATATTTCGTTTTCAACATGACAAATTATCACGTTTAGAGCATTTGATCTTAATTTTCAAAAGCAAGTACAATTTTAATGAAAATTATATCTCATACGTTAGAGGGGAAAAATGTATTAGAGACTGTATGAAATAATGCATTTAAATGTTCAATCTTTAAAGTGTGTGAAGAAAACCTACCCATCTTTCTCTCTCCTTTTCTTCTTCAATTTCTTTCAAGGTTTTGATTGTTACAGGAGAGAGAGAGTCTTTCATTGTAGTAGCTATCTATTTAGTAGATTATTTTTCTTGCAAGTTTAACTCAATAAACATATTGCACCTAGATTTACATATAAGGGAGATTTGTTGACATGTTTTCTTTCTAGATTTAGATCTTGATTTGATGTTTTTAGCTTATGTATTATTAAATTTCAAATCTTGAAGAACTCAAGTCATGAAAGGTCAAGTTATGTTGAAAATCTTGTAAATAGAATAACCATATATGAATGTTTAAAATCTAAAAGAGCTTAAGAAGATGGCTTGAAAAATATTGTTCCTGCACATAATTTTTAAGGATCCTCATAGTTTACTATATTTTTAATTTCTTGATTTGATTATTAGAGTATCAATTTCTTGATGTAAGGATTCTCATGATAATTGAATGTATTTTTAATTATATTTTTTTAAAAGAATATTTTTTATTAGAGATATTGCAACAAGAGAAATTATTATTATTACAACAATAATTCATTGATGATAACTTTATCCACCAATAATAATACTAATTTATAATTAATAATAAGAATAAAATAAACATTTTATATATACCTTTTTCTTCTTTCATTCACCGGTATTTTCATTAAATTCAATCATATAGGAACAGGATACATCTTTCCACTTTTTTTTATAGTTACACTTGTTTTAATGTCTTGCGCCTGTAGCTTAGTAGATAGATCATCGTAGGTTCGACACCTACTTGGGGTAATAATTTACTTGTTATACAGATTAATGTATATCTATATCACATATGCTAATGTATATCTAATTTATTTTAAGTATATCTAGTTTACTTATAACTTCTATATAAAGACAACATGTATATTCCTTAATTGACAGAATATAATATAATTATTAAATATTTCTAACATGGTATCAGAGCCACTATTTTGACCTTTCTCTTAGCAGTCTTGTCTATTATGGTGTTACTTCACCCTTATCGTTTCCGTTGTCACAATAGCCACTACAGTCACTCACTGTTGAACCTCCGACGTCTTTTAGCCGTTGTCCTTAGGTTTTGGGCGTGTAGTCTCCGCCATGCATCTTGCTCCGATAACAGTTTTATAGGTACTACAATGATTGGCTCACCCCGATCTACACAATCAGGAAAGCCCCACAAGCATTGGAGTCCACACATGCCCTCACGCACCACTCATAGGAACCACACCTTTTCCTCATGCGCCCTCACGAGCCACTCATAGGAACCATACCTTTTCCTCATGCGCCACGAAAAAAAAACCAAGCACTGTAGTGAATCTTGCTCCAACAACCTTTATGTAGATACCACTGTGATTAGATCGACTAGATCTACACATTTGTGGAAGTCTCACAAGCATCGGAGATTGATGTCCTTGAGACCTTAGATATATCCTTTTCAATATCTTCCTACATAGCAGCGAATGAAAAAAATAATAATTTGGATCATCAAATGCTATATTCCATAGAAAAGCATCAACAAGGTGTTGGAAAATTATGCAAATTCCCGATAAGTCATATTTATAAGAAAACAAGAATAGAAAAAAAACACACAAATTTGATAACGGAGTTCGATCAATCTTGCTTACGTCTCCGGACCTACTACAGATCTTTTTACTGAAAATGAGGAAATTATACAAGGTATTTACAATACTCACAACTCACAAACCCAATTACACCCAAGAAAATTACTCTCAATTTTCTCTCACAAAAGCTTTTCTTTCAATTGGAATGAACACTTGGTTGATTAATTCATTACAATTACACATCTATTTATAGGAAAATTCACTCCTTGAATTACTTCTTGTTTTGCTCCATCTTTTCCTCCTTAAATTAAGGAGCTTTATAACAATCTCCTTGAAGACTGATTTCAATCTGTCTTCACACCTCGATCAATGCAACAATTTTTCTAGTCTTGTTACTCTAGCAGACCAACTGAAGTTGAGCACAACTTCAGTTTGTCAATAGTCACCACCTTTGTTAACATCTCCGCTGGATTTTTGCTTCCTTGAATCTTCTTCAGTATTAACACATCATCTTCCAACAGAGATCCGATGAAGTGATAACGAAGTCCAATATGCTTGGTTCTAGAAAGAAATGCTGAATTTTTTGTCAAGTGTATTACACTTTGACTATCACTGTACAAAACATTCTTCTCCTATTTGAATCCTAGCTCAGTTAACAAACCTTGAAACCATATCATCTCTTTACTAGCTTCAGTCACTATTACATACTCAGCCTCTATAGTGAATAGAGTGACAATTTTCTATATTTGTGACATTCAACTAACAACGATAGTTCCAACAGGCTGTCAAATATAAGTAGATTAGCATACTTGAAAAATAGAAACTCCATCGAACCCACTCTTTAGATTGGTGGCTTTGAGGTGAAAAATAAAAGTAATTGTAAGTTAATGTTATATATATATATATATATATATATATATATATTCTGTGAGAAATCTAATACTAATTGAATTAGAGGACACAAGCTGCAAGACTAAAAATAAAAAGAAGATTTATAGGGCATGTTTAGAACTCTTATAGAATATATGACAATAAAATTACTAAGCATAACATGTCTATGAGCAGTAAACATGAATGGCTGCATTGACTTCATTTTATTTGTAAGCTGTAAACGATTTGTTTGTCAAATATTAGTTATAGTTTCCTACTTAATTTCCACAATTGAAAAAAAATGAAACTCTTAGTTCAAAACCTACTGTCCTATTAGTGTATAAGAATACAATTTTTTTATAGGTCCAAATAGGTCGGTTTCTATTTTAAAAATGAAAAAAATGAGATGTGTCAGTCGGTTTCATTTTAAAGTTTACAAATCAGAACTTCACTGAATTGACCTACTTATTATTAATACACATATTTATTTTTTAATTTTATACATTTATAATACATATATCATATATATTTATAATCATATAATTTTAATCAAATTTTTATATCATTTGAGAAAGTAAAACAATTTATATTATTCTTTTCTTATGTTTATTTAAAAAAAAAAACTTAAATTACTTTTCGTTCTTAACGATTCATTCATTTTCAAAAGTTCTCTATTTAAAAAATAATACACAATTATAATTTAAATGCTAATATATAATTTGTTAATTAAATTATTGATTAAGTAATAAATCTTATTTATTAATTTAAAATTAACATAAAATAAAGTTATTTAAATTCACTTTAAAAATAAGTAGGTCTAAATTTTAAATCGAATCTATTAAATCGACATAAATATGTTGATCGAATGTTCTCTAATTGATATTTTATAAGTTAATTTCGGTTTTTAATTTAACAAACCGATATATGTAGGTTTGGTTAGCATTTTAAGTCAAAACCGAATCGTGCCTACCCCTAAATTTTTCTCCCGCCATGCAATTTATAGCCCTAACTTAATTTTTACTATAAATGGATAAGAAAATACTAATAATATAACATTCATAAAATAACATTATAGCATGTTAAATTGTGATTTTAGGAACATGGGAGAAGTACCTACTTTTTCCTAAAATATTAATAAGGTGTGAATGTTAGACTCAATAATATTGAAAAATATGACAAAAGAATGTGCACAGAATTGGATTATTGGAGACCAAACACATAATTTCATGCTAGTTGTGTTGCACTCTTAAAACTAGCCTTTGGTCTGGTATGAGTTCAGGTATTAGGTCATCAAGGAATTCCACCCATCCATGAGAAAACAATGCCAAAAAAGAGAAATTTTGAGGCATCTAGTCTCAATAGCCTCACTGTGCCACCACCTATTTACATAAGCCTCAATTAAAAAAAGGACTAAGTGGGGAACCTAATTGCATAAGGCTCAATTAAAAAAGGAGTAAGTAGGGAGATATAAGGCTTGGTAAAGCGAGCCTAATTGCAAGTCTCAAGATAAAAAATTACAACAATAGCAAATAAATATTAGATGGCAACTCTTTGTATATGGAATTAAATTAAACAATTTGTTTTGACTAAATTGAGCTGAATGTAAATAAGGAATGAGAATCGAACAAAACAAGAATTTCATCGAAATCACCTCAATGCATCAGTGAAAACTTAATGTACAGCTGAAAATGTCCCATGTGTACGTTCATTGTGTAAGGTGTCCCTTTCAAGTTTTTAAATATTAATTCTTAGATAAATACTAATAATACATAAATTTTCACTCACTTTGTAACCAATCTACTTAGAGTTTAACACATTAATATTATTTAAAAAATAATAATTTTGTCAATTTGCAAAACACTTGTCAAATAGGACAAGATATAAAAGAATTGAGTATAAATATGTGAGTAAAATTATGTGATATTAGCATTTTTCTTGCACTTTTAATAAAAAATTAAATAATAAAGAAACTACCACGTTAACGCAACAAAAGGAAAGTAAGAAACAAACTTGGTCAAGAAATGAGAACATATTCGTTGTTCGAATTGATAATAGTGTACATGGTTGTGCCAGTTAAAGCCTTAGCCACATGGGCTGAGCTCAGACTGGCCGCTAAGGCAGGCTTCAATTGAGTCAAAGAAGCAAGCGGTGGACGAGATAGGGAAATTCCCAAACATCGGCCAAATATTGGAGGCAAGTAACCGGAAAGCCTTCTGGTTAACCACTTAGACACCTTTAGACGGTTGGTCATATCAGCACCAAGTCGGTGACAGTGTTGTTGTATGAAGGAAGAGAATGCCTGCAATGGGTTCGAGTTCCATAATGATATGTTTGGTTGGAAGGAATGGAATGAAATCAGAATTGATTCCTTTCATTTTTATGTTTGATTGGGTAGAAAAATGGGAATGGAATGGAATCGATTCCTAAAGGAGAAGGAATTATGATTCCTTCTCCCCTCTTAGGGAATTCTAATTTCATTCTCATCTCAATTGTTTTCTAATTTTACCCCAACTCCAAATATAACCCATATCCCTAAACCTTAAACTCTAAACCCCAAAACCTTGAATCCTAAACCTTAAATCTCAAAATCCTAAACACTTAACTCTAAACCATAAACCCTAAACACTAAATCTAAAATCTTAAATCCCAAAACCTAAACCCTAAATCCTTAAACCCTAAATCCCTAAATCCTAAATTATATTTAGAAAAATAATAATTTTAATCATAAACCTTAACCTACAAATATAACCCTAAACCCTAAACCATAAACCATAAACCCTAAACTCTATTTAGAAAAATAATAATTTTAACCGTAAACCTTAACCCACAAATATAACCCTAAACCCTAAATCCTAAATCCCAAATCCTAAATCTCAAATTCTAAAACCTAAAACCCTATTTAGAAAAATAATAATTTTAACCTTAAACCTTAACCCACAAATATAACCCTAAATCCCAAATCCCAAATCCCAAATCCCAAATCTCAAATCCCTAAACCCTAAATCCTATTTAGAAAAATAATAATTTTAATAATATATTTTCTTTTTAAGTAATAATTATTTAAAAAAATAATAATTTCAATAATGTATTTTATCTGACGAAAAAATAATAATTAAATGATATTATTTAAAATTTATTGAATATAGGGGTCCTAAGGTAATATACAGTATTTTCCATTTCATTCCAATTATAAACCAAATATTGTAATACTGATTCTTTCTTTGATTCCAGTGGTTAAACCAAACAAAATTGTTTCATTTTCATTCCATTATATTCTCATTGTCATTTCATTTTGTGAACCAAATGCCACTTAAGGGTTTTGCGAACTCCATAACCATATTAGGGTTTCAAAGTGCAAGAAATGATAACAATTCGATATGGATTTAAAGACAATAAATTCTATAGCAAGCTCATAATTTATTGCATGTCAACTAATTCAAAACAAAAATAAAACTCTTAAAATTAGTGATCCATCTCACATACCTTCAATGAAGAACATATAAGAGCTTATGTTACTCGTACTTGGATTCAGTGTTAAACACAAATATATATTTAGGTATCCAATTTGTTAAATTTTTAAATTTAAGACAATGTTTATATATATATATATATAATTATTATTTTTTAGATACAAATATCTGAACACAATTATTAATTATTTTTTTCAGATTTTATGTTTATATATATATATTATGTATAGAAACAGTTAAAAGTTAAAACATGAAATACAAAATGAAAATAATTCATATAAATAAAAATCAAATCAATAAAATCTAATATATAAAACAATAAAATCATATCAATATTGTTCTCTTATTTTTATAATATTAAAATTCAATAAAAAATAACTTTTAGTATTTTACAAAATATAATAAAACTTAACAACTTAATTATTATGAATAATTAAAATATGACTCATACTCAAATATCACTCTCTCTAATTTTGACTCATCAATTGAAACATTTGCTAATTCCTTTATATTATCTCCATCAAATATTCATATAATTAATAATAATATAATATGTAATTAAAAAATGATATACAATACATAATGCTTTAAGGACATAAAGTGAAAAGCTTTAAAGTCAAACTTACATAATTCCCAATATTTTGTAGGCCTTTCTTTATAATTCTTTTTTTTTGTTTAGACATAAGTCGAATATTGCAATGCATAAACACCGAATCTTCAATTCTACTTATAAAAAATCTATTTCTTTTAATGTTTTAAATAAGAGAATAAGTACTCCAATTTCTTTCGCAATAAAAGGAAGATGTCGGTTGCAAAAGTAGCTTGGAAACCATAGCTTGAAGAAGTGGTGTTGAAGCATCATAATTGGCCCACCATGAGGTAGGATCTTCATATATCATTGCCTCAATCACCTGAGGCTCACCAAAGATTCATGAAAAACTAGATATGGCTCCATATTCAAGTGAAGTTTATGATGATCAAGTTCATTAGGGAAAAGTCTTTTAAAACATTCAACTCTAAGTGTGAGTAACTCATTATACTCTTGAGAAGTTAGATGTTGAATTTCATTAACTCCTTGAATCCATACTTTAAAATAATACTTAGGAACCAAAGTATGAGCCATACAATGAAGATGTATTGCCTTTTGTCCATCTACTTACCAATATATTATGAACAATGTCAAAGAAGCTTGAGTTACTAAATGAGTATATCTTTCTCCTCATGCTTAAATATAATTTCCTTTACTTTTTCAATCATGGTATCTTACATATCATAAATCAAATGCAACATAGGAGAATCAATATCTATAGCCCTTAACATGTCCATAATAAGCTCGATGAACTTCAAAATGTAATCAAGTTTGTCCTACCAAGAATCATATATAATGCATTGCTTTACCACACATGTTTTTGCTTCCAATGTTATGTTTATTTCTTTTCTATACATTTTCCAACTTGCATCCCTAATAATATTTTCAAGAGCATATTTAACCTCTTTTAAACTTTTCAACATGATTTTACTTAAAGCAAATCTTATTTCAGCTACCTTTATCAAATCAGCCATCCACTTGCACTCCAAATAATTATCAAACTTTTCAAAAGGATCACACATGCTCTTAGGTTCCAAATTTAAACTATGCATAATACAAGGAGTCCAAAGTATTTGAGAGTAACCCGATAGCTTTAAAATTACTTTTGAATTGCAATTGTCTCTCAATTTTCAAAGCTATTGATGAAAGAATACCAACTAATTATTCATCATAATTAATATTACTACTTGCATCTATTGTTTTTAAAAACATTGATCCATCTACAGATGCAACCATTATATTAATAATAGGTCTTCTTTGACAATCACACTATCCATATGAATTATGAGAATTATGACTCAAAACTATCTTATATAATCTCTTCTACAATACCATTAATTATGTTACATGTATAAGTATATCTGTGTAAGCCTTACACATGTTTAAGAGCTGTATTGTAAGCTTTCCATAGGTGATCAAGATTTTTCTAAACTTGATACCTATATATATCTATCAAGGGGTAGTTACAAGGGCACTTGAAAATATAGTTTTTTCTAATTGATTTTAGAGAAGAAAGGCTTGTAATTAATAGGACTTGTGTGTGCTTGTACTTTTTAGATTTTTGAAACAAAGGAGTGTGTATCATCATTGATTTCATAATGGATTGGAAGGATTGGCCTTTACATGGATTAAATTCATGTTTTGTGGATTGAACTACATAAAAATCTCGTTTGTCTTGTTATCTTGATTATTTTTAATTGTTTGTCATTGTTTTGCACGTGTAGTTCTTCAATTTTTCTAAATTAAGGAGCTATTTTTCTTACAAATTGTATTAGTTCTTTGTGGCTTGAAAAAGAGAAGGGTGGAACTGATTTCTTGATGAGTGTTTTGGGCCTGATCAACTCGATACATTATCTTGAATCTTTCCTCTCATAAAGATCATTTGAAGAAAATAAATTGAACTCGGTGTAAATGACATTGATGAAATATGAGACAAACAAGTTTGGTGAAGTGGATATTTTACTTTATGGAAACAAAACAAATGTACTCATTAATAGTACATCAAGATGTAGTCGAGGACATTGCTAGTGAACCATAATATCTAGAGAAGTTTATTATACTCAACAAGAAGAAGATTCTTGAAAAAGCTTAAATAAGCATCATTTTAAATTTGATTGATAATATCATAGGGTAGATGAACAAGGAGAAAACTGCCTTAATAGTTTGGAACAAATTGGACGAGCAGATCCTTGTGAAATCTTTATCAAGTAGGATCAATCTTAAGATTAAATTGTTTGGCTTTAAGATGGATCTCTTGAAGAGCTTGGAAGTAAATCTTAATGAATAAAAGAAGATGACTACAAAATTGGCTAACATGGGTGAGGAATTATAAAAGGGAAACTAGGTAATAATTCTTCTCAATTATGTTCCTGATATGTTTAGAGATGTCAAAAATGTTCTTCAATATGGAAGAGAAGATTGAAGGTTGACATAATGGGGTCTTCCTTAAGAACTCAAGATGCTGAACTCAAAAATGAGAAGAAGGATTTGGAAAAAAATTGATAAGAAAGATAATGGTTCTAGTGGTCCTTTGTTCACAAGAGGGAGATCAACCAAGATGGAAAATGGTCACACGAAGAGATGAAGATTACAGTCAAAAGGAAGATCCTAGTCTAGTAATAGATCATAAAGTGTTGGGTAAAGAAGGAGCATTACAAACGTGATTGTCTTATTATCAAGAAAATATTATAAAATTCAAGTGATGTTGAGATTGAAGTTGTGATTGAAAAGTTTAAGAAATAAAATATTCTTGCTATATTAACAATGATGTTTGATAGGGAATGGATTTTGGACTCAGATAGTTCTTTTCTCAATTTCCTTATTAAAGAATGGGTCAGAAAAGACAATGAATATATAATGTTAGAAGAGAACTCTGAATATAAGATTAGGGGCATTGGGGAAATTTAGTTGAAACTTAGTGATGGCTCAGAAAAGACTACCATATGTAAGATATGTTCTTAAGATAAAAAAATATCATTTATGTGGTTATGCATGATGATATTGGTTATTCTATCAAGACTAAGAATGAAAAAATAAAATTCTCTAAATGGCCTCTTGTGGTGTTGAAAGTAAGTAAACTTAAGAGGCTTTATATTCTTAAGGGATGTACTCTTACTAGAACTATTGTACTCATGAAATTTGCATAGAATAAGTCTTTTATTTGGAATAAAGAATGGGTCACATTAGTGAATAAATGTTCTTAGAATTAGCTAAGAGAGGATTGCTTTGTGGTGATAAAGTTTATGGTATAGGAATCAGTTAACACTATATTATAGGCAAACCAAAAAATGGTGAAATTCTCAATTGAGAAACACACTACCTCTGGAAGCCTAGAATAATTGCACTATGATTTATGGAGACCAAAAACCAGGACATCATTGGGTGGAAATATGTAATTTCTAACCTTCATTGATGATTTTTGTTTTTGGAAAAATTGATTTAGAGCAAAGATGAGGTGTTCTCAAAATTCAAACAATGGAAAATGTTAGTGTAAATTTGATTGGAAAGAAGTTGAAAAGATTGAGAATAGATAATGGGGTGGAGTTTTATCACAATGAATTCTATGAGTATTGTAAAAATCATGGCATTGAGAGACATAGAATTGTGAGATTAACACCTCAGTAGAATAGGGTTGCCAAAAGGTTAACTAGAACTTTTTTTGGAGAAGGTTAGATGTTTGTTATCAAATTCTACCCTTACTAAGGAAAGCCTTTAAGGTATTCCCATCTTAGAGTTTTTGGTTGCATTGACTATGCGCATATAAATGAAGGAAAACTGCAACCTAGAACCAAGATATGCATTTTTCTTAGGTACATAGATGGAGTGAAATGTTATAAATTATGGTGTCTTATGTCAAGAAGAACTATAACAAGAAGGGATGTTATATTTGATGAGTTTGGTATTGTTATTGATCTAAAATTAAAGTCAAACATTGATACATCCGTAGATGATGTAATGTCTCAATCAGTGAAGGTAGAGCAAGGTGACCTTGATTAGAATGATGAGGATATGTTTGGTATAGGTTCTCATCTTGATACTTCATGTTCTAATGTTGACATGAGTCAGAAACACATTGAAGAAATTGATGATGAAGCTCATTAAGTTGAAGGGAAGAATTGAAGGACTAGTTAAATCCATTGTGATAAAAGACCTATTAAGTATGGGTAGGTAGATTTAATCTACTATGCTTCGTAGCTCAAGAGGCATATTTAGAGGAACCTTTTACATATAAGGAAGCTATGACTTGTAGAGAAGTTCACAAATGAAAAATTTTCATAAATGAAGAGTTCAAATCTCGTTTGTTCAATCAAACTTAGGCACTGATAAAATAGTCTAAGGATGTGAAGTTGGTTGGATATATGTGGATTTATAAGCCAAAGGAAGGGATTGAAAATAGTGAACCTACCAAGTACCAAGCACGACACGTTGCACAAGGTTATACACAAATTAGAGGCATATACTATAATGAGATTTTTCCGTAGTGGTTAAATACACTTCAATCATATTGTTACTTTCAATCGTATCTCATTATGACTTGTTCTTGGAGAAAATGGATGTCATAATTGTGTTTCTTCATGGTGAGTTAGAAGAAAGAATTTATATGAAGCAACTTGAGGTGTATGCATAGATTGGAAAGGAAGACTTAGTGTGTTTACTAAAAAATATTTATATGGTTAGAAACAGTTATCACATCAATGGTACACATTTTTTCATGGGTTTGTTACTTCAAAAGACTTCCATAGGTGTGATTATGATCCTTGTGACTATTTCAAGTTTAAGTCTGGTTGTTCAAAAGTATTTCTACTTTTGTATGTCAACAATATACTTATTTCTAGTGAAGAATTTACTGAGATCAAGAAGGTTAAGGAACTTTTCACATCTGAGTTTGATATGAAAGATTTTAAGGTTGTTAAAAGAATTCTAGGAATGAAAATTACAAGAGACAAGAAGGTTGGTGAGGTTTTTATGTCTCAAAAAACTATCTGCACAAAGTTATTTACAAGTTTAAAATGATTAATTCTAAACTTGTTTTTATTCCTATTGGAGTCCATGTCAAACTATCTAGCATGTAGTGTTCTATTGGTGTTGAGGAAGAAAATAAAATGACTAATATTCCTTATGCAAGTGCAATGGGCAGCCTCATGTTTGCAATGATTTGTACTAGGCCAAACATAGCCTAAGGAGTGAGCCGGGTGAATAAGTTTATGTCCAAACTTGGAAATCAACATTGGAAAGCTATTAAATGGATACTTAGATATTTAAGATGCATTATCGGTGTAGGGCTAATTTATGAAAAGTGTCCTAGAAATGACTTTGTGGTGAAATACTTTAAGGACATTGATTTTGTAGGAGATTTAGATACAAAAAAGATCACAGAAAAGTTATATTTTCACTATTTTGGGGAATCTAATAGTTGTTAGGCTACTGTCTAACATGTTATAGCTCTCTCTACCACAGAATCTGAGTATATAGCCTTAATAGAACATGTCAAAGAAGTTGTGTGAATGAAAGAAATTGTCAACAACTTTGGTATGTCTATGCAGTTTGTACCTATTCATTGTGATAGTCAAAATACCATATGTAATTCCAAGAATCCTATTTACCATGAAAGGACTAAACATATTGATGTAAAGCTACATTTTATTAGAGATTTTATCTCAAAAGGCAAGGTTAGTGTACTTAAGGTAAATACCGTTGAAAATGGTGATCTTGCTTATTTGTTAGGCAAGCCCAATGCCAGGTGAAGTCCACATGATAGAAAGTTTGAGTCAAAGTGAAGATTTGTGAGAATTATGAAACATAATTGTCTTGTTTACCCTTTCCTACAATACCATTAATTCTATTACATGTATAAGTCTATCTATGTAAGGCTTACATCTGTTTGAGATTTTCATTGTAAGCCTTCTATAAGTGATCAATATTTGTCTAAACTTGATGCCTATATATATCTATCAAGGGGTAGTTGCGAGGGCACTTGAAAACATAGTTTTTGCTAACTGATTTCAAAGAAGAAAGGTTTGTAACTAAGAGGACTTGTGTGTGCTTGTGTCTTTCAATTCTTGGAAACGAAAGAGTGTGTATCTCATTGATTTCATAGTGAAGGGTTATCCCTTCTATTGATTAAGTTTATGCCTTGTAGATTGTAATGGGCACAATGGGTAAAAATAAAATAAATTCAACAGAGTAAAATAATGATATCGGTAATTTAACGTGGTTTACACTTTAATTTGGGCTAAGTCCACGGTACAAACTTCAAAAAATATTTATTCCACTAATAAAATTAATGGGTACAAAGTGAAGCAATACAAAAAATTAAGATAAACCAAAATAGTGTCACATAAGTGTTTCCCAAACTCACTATTTTGTCACTCCCTTTTTATAAAAATATCTGAATATTTTTCTAAGATATTATCTCCTACTTTCTTATACACACAACACTATTTTTCTTCAAAGGAAATTGTTCATTTGGCTTTACTTCTCTTCTCTTCTTGTTTTGGTGTGTTGGTGTATCTTTAAGGCAAAGACATTGCCTACCAATATTAGTTACATTTTTCAAATGTGGTTTCACCTAAAATTTATGGTTGTACCTAACATTTATGGTTGCACCTAACATTTTTTATTTTCTTCCTCTTCCATGTGAGAGGGACCTACAAATCTCCCCCTCCCGACTACATAGAAGACTCAACCAATCCAGCAGCTAAATGACAGTATTCAAAATTTTGTCTTAGAAGAATTTTTGTCAACATGTGTGATCCATTTTCTAATGTATGGATCTTCTCAAGCTGTAATAGCTTCTTCTCCATTACATCCCTAATCCAATGATATGTCACATCAATATGTTTTGATTTAGAATGAAATGAGACATTCTTTCCAAGATGGATAATACTCTAACTATCACAAAATAACTGGTAACTGTCTTGTTGCAACCCAAGTTCTTTCAATAAATTTTCATCCATAGTAAATCTTTACATGCTTCTGTTGCTGTTATAAACTATGCTTCTATAGTGGATAATGCAACACATTTTTGTAACTTTGACTGCCATGACACAGCTCCCCTTACAAATGTAATCAGGTGACTTGAAGTGGATTTTCTGGAATCCACATCACCAGCCATATCTGCATATATGTATCCAAATAACACAGGTTTTTTATTTTCAAAACATAGGCATATTTTGGAAGAACCTCGAAGATACCTGAAAATCCATTTCATTGTAGCCCAATGTTCCTTTCTAGGATTTGAAAGGAATCTACTCACATTTCCAACTACATGAGAGATATCTAGCCATGTATAAACCATGGCATACATCAGACTTCCAACTGCTGAAACATATGGAACCTTTTCCATCTCTTCCTTCTCTTTGTATGTAGAAGGGCTTTGCTTATAGCTTAGTTTAAAGTGATTAGCAAGAAGATAACTAATTGATTTAGCCTTTTCCATATGAAATCTCTAAATTACTTTCTCAATGTACTTCTCCTGTGACAACCATAATTTCTTGGCACCTTTGTCTGTAATAATACTCATGCCAAGAATCTGCTTTGCTGGCCCCAAGTCTTTCATGGTAAAAGAATTACTCAACTATTTTTTCAAGTTGTTGATTCTAGAAATATTCCGTCCAACAATCAACATATCATCCACATAGAGCAAAAGAATAATGAAATCATCATCAGATAATTTTTGGACAAAAACATAATGGTTTGAAGTAGTCTTTTTGTAGCCTTGTTCCCCCATAACAAACTCAAACTTTTTGTACCATTGTCTTGGGGCTTATTTTATGCTGTAGAGGCTTTTCTTCAATTTGCTAACATAATATTATTTTCCCTTTTGGTTGAAACCCTCTGGCTACTCCATGTATATCTCTTCTTCCAAGTCATTATGTAGTAAGGTAGTTTTGACATCCATTTGCTCAACCTTCAAGTCAAGACTTGCTGCTAACCTTAGCACAGTACGAATGAATTTCATTTTCAAAACTGGAGAGAAAATCTCATCAAAGTTAACTCCTTTTCTTTGGCTGAATCCCTTGACAATCAGTCTGGATTTGTACCGCAAACTAGAACTGTGTCCTTCATACTTCACTTGAACACCCATTTATTTTTCAAGGCCTTCTTCCCTTTGGGCAGCTTCATCAGCTCAAAATTTTTGTTCTCATGCAAGGACTTCATCTCATCTTGCATGACTTCAATCCATTTTTGTTTGGATTCATCATACATAGCTTCTTCATAACTCTCAGGTTCTCCCCCATTAGTGAAAATTACATATTCGTCTAGAGGATATGAGGTAGAGGGTCATCTCACTCTATCACTTATTCTTAGTGGAACAAGAGAAGTCATAGGTGTTAAAATGAACATCATCATTTCCCTCATCTTCATAACTAACTTCTATGGGAGCATCATCTTCATCAAGTGGATAAACCTGGTCTTTATCTCCAACTTGTCTTGACACTGATGTTGGAGGAATTAATTCTAAACCTGATAAGTCACCATTGGAATTAGGAACATATTTCTTCATTTTGATAATATCTTCAATGGTATCATCTTCAAAAAATACAGCATCATGGCTCCTAACAAGTCTCTTGCAACCATATCGTAAAATCTATAACCAAATTGATCTTGACCATAACCAATAAAAATACACCGTCTTATTTTGGCATCAAGTTTGGATCTCTCATCCTTAGGTATATGAACAAATGCTTTGCATCGAAACACTCGTAGATGACCATAGGAAACATCCTTTCCTGACCACACTTTATCTAGAACATCCATATTAAGAGGAGTACAGGGTGAAAGATTCAACATATGTGCAAATGTGAGTATGGTTTCACCCTAGAAAGTTTTAGGTAACCTTGCATGTGAGAGTAGACATATAACTCTCTCTATCAAAGTTTTGTTCATCCTCTCAGCTAAGTCATTCAACTGCGATGTCTTTAGAGGTGTCATCTGATGCCGAATACCATGCTTTTTATAGTAAGCATGGAAAGGTCCTGTGTATTCTCCACCATTGTCTGTCTGAATGGACTTCAGCTTCTTCCCAGTATGTCTTTCAACTGAGGCATGAAATTCTTTAAAGACATCTAGCACTTGATCTTTTGTCTTTAGAAGATATATTCATGCCTTCCTTGAATGATCATCAATGAAAGTCACAAAGTATTGAGCACCACCAAGTGACTTTGGAATTGGTCTACACAAATCTGAATGAATCAAATCTAAAATATTATTCATTCTGGAAGGAGGGGAACTCTTGAAAGTAATTCTGTTTTGCTTTCCTGCTGACAATGAACATATTTCTCCAAATATACTTCATCCATTCTGGGTAGTATCTTCTTTTTGGCTAGACTTTTCATACCTTTTACACCTATGTGGATGAGTCTCTTATGCCATAACTCAACTACACTATCTTTTCTATGGAATTTACTATGTCGATAGAGAGCTTCACTTTCATTGTATATAGAGTTGTATGCTTCTCACCTCTAGCCACTACTAAGAAGCCTTTTGTAAGTTTTCATTTGTCATAAATGAAGGAGTTGCAATATCCTTCATTTGCAAGTTTGTGTATAGAGATCAAATTAAGGTGCATATCTGAAATATGTCTGACATCCTTTAGAAATAGTTTGGTTCCATTCTCTATTTTCAAGCAAACATCTTCTCTGCCTACAACCTTTGACAAGCCTTCATTTCCCATCCTAACAACACCAAAATTTCTAGGTGTGTATGATGAGAAAAATTCTTTACACGATGTAGCGTGAACTGTAGCACTACTATCAATCACCCAACTGGTTTCGTGTGATGCAAGATTGACAAAATCTTCATCATAAACGATATTGAACTCGTCTATGGTATTTATTTGCTCATCATCACTGTTGTCATCTTTCTTCACTACTTTCCCTTTGTTCGTTTCCTGTTCCTTCTTAAACATTAGGCAAAATTTCTGATGTGACTCTTCCTCTTACAATGATGGCATTCAACATTGGAAAATTTGTTTGATTTACCTATACTCTTGCTTCTGGGTTTTTGTTCTCTGTACTGTCTCCTTCCTCTGAACTCTGTGATAAGGGCTTGTGCTTCTAAATCTCTCTCCATGTTCTGTTTCTCATATGACAATAGGGCTTCTACAACAACTTCAAACTCTATCTTGTCCTTTCCATAATTCAAATTTGTTGTGATATGATTATATGATGAAGGTAGTGATGTCAGCAACATCACAACTTTCTCTTCATCTTCGAAACTCACATTAAATCTTGCTAAGTGAGAAAACTTACTGTTGAAATCGCTAATATGTTGCATCATGCTCACATTATCTTTCTTCCTCATCTGATATAGCTCCTTCCACAAATAACATTTATTGGCAAGGTTTTTTGACATGTACATGTTTTCTAGAGTCTCCCATGTTTCTTTAGCAGTCTTGCAATTTTTTGATTCAATATTTTGCAAGACACTATCTGAAATATTTAGATGGATTGTACTAGCTGTAATCTCATCTATTTCCTCCCATTGTTCCTCGTTGATGGTTGTTGCCTTCTTTTCTTTCCCCAGCAATACCATATGGACTTTCTGTTGAATGAGAATATACTTCACCCTCCATTGCCATAAAGAGAAATTATTATTGCCATTAAATTTCTCAGTATCTACCTTTTGGATTAATATTTTTTTTCTCGTTATGTTTCTTTTTCTACAAATAAATATGCCTTGGACCTAATAAAATCTTTTCTGATATGGCAGATTAGTCTCTACCGCAACCACAGAGCATATTAAGAATTTTACTAGACCAACTTTGATACCAGTTGATGGGTACAACGGGTGAAAATATAATAAACTCAACAGAGTAAAATAATGATATCGGTAATTTAACATGGTTCATTGAAAAATATTTCTTCCACTAATAAAATTAATGGGTACAAAGTGAGAGGCAATACAACAAATTGAGATAAACCCAAAATAGTGTCACACAAGTGTTTTCCAAACTCACTATTTTGTCACTCTCTTTTTAGAAAAATATCTCAATATTTTTCTAAGATATTCTCTCCCACTTTCTTACACACACAACGTTATTTTTCTTCAAAATAAAAATTGTTCCTTTGGCTTTACTTCTCTTATTATTTTGATGTGTTGATGTATTTCTAAGGCAAAAACATTGTCTATTTATATAAGATGTTAGGCAAAATTATCTATCAATATTAGATGTATTTTTCAAATGTGATTGCACTTAAAAATTTTTATTTTCTTCCTCTTCCATGTGGGAGGGACCTACAGATTAAAGCACATAAAAATCTTGTGTGTATTGTTATCTTTTGTTGTCAATTGTTTGCCATTGTTATGCATTTGTGGTTCTTCAATTTTGCTCGGCTACAGGAGCTGTTTTCCATACTGTAACTTTCCATTGACATGCTCTTTCTCTTGTGCTAGCAATGTAGTTCTTAGTCTATTAAATGCGAAAATAAGGAGATCTAGCAAAATTAAATGGCAAATCAAAAGCATAAAACATTCTCTTAACCACCTTTTATTTGCAATATCTCTTTGTGCTATGTTGAATGATTTTTCTAGAGCTCCAATTGTTCCTTAGGGTTTCTTTATTTGCATCAAATCAAATCCTTAACACAATCTTAAAAAATTCATCCTTTTTTCTTGCATTATGTTTATCTTTAGCATTTTTTCCCCAGTTGCATCAAGTTCTCTTTTAAGCTACTTCAAGTTTTCATCAGTTATTTGTTTACAAGCTTCAACACCTTAGTATGAAATTTTGAGGAGATGAGATTTCACTTTTGAATAAGAATATGATACTTTTGTTGCAGTAGTTACAAGACCATGAACGGTTTCTCCCTCTATGCGTAGTGTTATTTAAACGGCCCAAAACAAATGTGGCCCAAGACCCAATACTAAATAAACCCTATATTCATTTGCCATATATATATATTAACTAAGTTTCCTTAATTCAGTGTGATGGAATAGCCGCGAGAACGCATCAGCTGGAAAACAATCTGACCTCCCTCTTATATATATTACTCTTTGCCTTCTCTGTAAATATTGCCGACAAGTGAAGTTGCGTTTCAAAAGCCAAGAACAGTGAAGAAGATAGTGGGTGTTGAGAACGAAGAGAAGCTGCATGATTCGGGCGTCCACTACTCTCTAGTTTTCAGCCTCCTACTCGAATACAGATTGTGGAATCTGCCCACTATTAATATTTATACGATAATATTTCATTTAATAGCAAGTTTGTTAATTTATCTTGCTATATATTACCAGTAAACTATATGGGATATTTTGTGGGTTGATTTTGGATCTTAGTATAATTTGTGAAACTTTCTGGAAATTGGTGTTTGTATTTTCATTTGATTATTAGTGGATTTTCCTCGGTGTGTCGTCGTCAGTGGAGTAGATTTTTCACATTGAAAAGTTGAACCACTTAAATCATTGTGTGCTATTTATTTTCTTTTACTTATTATTTTGCTATTACCCATTATTATTAATTAGTGCAACCAAAATTGGACCCGATCTTCGCTTTTGTAAGTGCCTAATTTATTAACAAATTGGTGTCAAAGCTATTGGGTTATTCTGTTATTTACTAGAACTGATCAAGTTTGCTATTTTGGATTTATTTTGAGGTTCTGGTTATCTGATTGGTTTCATATTTTCTGGGTTGTGCTTCTGTTTATTTAATATTAGGTTTTCTGTCATGGTGGCAAAATATGAAATTGAGAAATTCAATGGTAGAAATGATTTCAGTCTTTGGCATATGAAGATGCGGGCCGTATTAGTTAAAGAAGGGCTCGTTAGGACACTTTAAGGCAAGGATAAATTTCCAGAAAAATTGGTTGATGAAGAAAAAGATGCATTAATAGAAAATGCTCTCAGTTCAATTCAGTTATCCTTGTCTGATGAGTTATTACGCGAAGTTGGTGATGAGGAATCTCCTACTGGGTTATGGCTTAAATTGGAGAATTTGTATATGACCAAGTCTTTGACGAGTCGGTTATATTTGAGGTGGCATTTGTATACATTCAGAATGTCAGAAGGTACACCTTTGCACGATCATCTTGATGAATTTACTAAAATTATTTATGATCTAAAAAATGGTGGTGTTAAGATTGATGATGAGGATCAGGCCTTGGTTCTATTATGTTCTTTACCTCATTCATTTGAACATTTTTTTGATACCATGCTATATGGGCGAGACACTATTTCTTTGGAAGATGTCAAAGTAGCTTTGAATTTCAGAGAGTTGAAGAAAAAGGTGTCTACAAGCAGTAATGATAATAACAGTGGTTTATTTGTCAGAGGTAAAAATCAAGAAAAAAGCACAAGTAATAATAGAGGCAAGTCTAGATCCAAATCTAGAAAAAGAAAGGATAAATGCAACTATTGCCGTCAGGAAGGGCACTGGAAAGTAAATTGTCCGAAACTCAAAGGTAAAGGAAAATTTGCCATAATGTCTTCTAGTACTAATGATGTTGCTGGTGTTGCAGATAGTTCTGGTTTTGATGGTGAAAATGTTCTATCAGTATCTATTGGTTCTCCTGGAGATGTTTGGATTCTTGATTCGGGTTGCACTTACCATATGTGCCCCAGTAGAGATTTGGTTTGCTTCTTATCAGTCTATTGATGAGGTGTTGTCTTGACGGGAAACAATATGTCCTGTAAGGTTTTTGGTATTGGTACAATCCGAATTAAGATGCATGATGGTATTGTTAGGAATTTAAAAGATGTTCGCCATGTTCCAGATTTGAAAAAGAATTTGATATCTTTGGGTACTCTTGATTCACAAGGCTACAAGTATGTAGCTGAAGGTGGAGTTTTAAAAGTTAGTAAGGGTGCTCTTGTTGTTATTAAAGGAAAATTGTTGCGTGGTCTCTATATGCCTCAGGGTAGCACTGTTATTGGTAGTGTTTCAGTTTCGTCCTCATCAGATCAAGATCCAGACACTACTCGATTATGGAATATGCGGCTTGGGCATATGAGTGAGGCAGGGATGTCTATTTTGAGCAAACAGGATTTGCTTTGTGGTCAGAAAACTGGGAAACTTGATTTCTGTGAGCATTGTGTCTATGGAAAGCATCGTAGGGTTAAGTTCAGTACAACCATCCATAAAACGAAAGGTACTATTGAGTATATTCATTCAGATCTTTGGGATCCTTCTCGTGTTGTGTCTAAAGGTGGTGCCCGATATATGTTGACTTTTATTGATGACTTCTCTCGTCATGTATGGGTGTATTTTTTGAAGAATAAGAATGATGCATTCTCAAAATTTGTGAAATTCAAGGCTTGTATAGAAAATCAAACAAGCAAGAAAATCAAGCATTTGAGGACTGATAATGGTTTGGAATTTTGTGATAGTCAGTTTAATGAGTTCTGTGAAAGGAATGGCATAGTGAGACACCGCACTGTGCGTCATACACCACAACAAAATGGAGTAGCAGAACGTATGAATAGGACTCTCTTAGAAAGAGCTCGTTGTATGCTCTTTCAAGCTGACTTGGATAAATCCTTTTGGGCTGAAGCTTGTAACCATGCCTGCTATTTGGTGAATCGGTATCCATCAACTGCAATTGAGTTGAAGACTCCGTTTGAGGTATTCTTTGGTACTCCTGCTAATTATTCTGATTTGAAATTTTTTGGTTGTCCTGCTTATGCTCATGTTAATGATGGTAAACTTGAGCCTAGGGCATTGAAATGCATATTTTTGGGTTATCCTTCTAGGGTGAAGGGTTATAGATCATGGTGTGTTGAACCCAATTCACCTAAATTTTTGATTAGCAGAGATGTTAAATTTGATGAGTTTTCCATGTTACAAAACAAAAAAGAGTCTATTGTTGCAGATAAAGACCATGGTGTTAGTGAGCAGGTGGAGCTTGAGAATGGAGCTCCTAGTCAAGTGCAAGAGGGCACTTCAGATCAGCCATCTATGGATGAGATAGATGATTCTGCTCATGATGTAGTAGAAGAGCAACATGAGCAACCATATAGTATTGCTAAGGGTAAAGGAATAAGAGAGATTCGACGCCTTCAGAGGTACGTAGATGCAGACTTAGTTTCTTTTACATTGTTTGTGGCAGAGTCTATTGAGGTGTATGAACCTTCTAGTTATCATGAAGCTGTCACTTGTGATGAGTCTGTTCAGTGGCTGGTTTCTATGAATGAAGAGATTGAATCACTTCATAAGAATCATATTTGGGAATTGGTGAAACCGCCTAAGGGCCAGAAGATTGTTGGAAACAAATGGGTCTTTAAGAAAAAGAAAGGTATACCTGAGGTTGAAGCAGCTAGGTTCAAGGCACGTGTTGTTGTAAAGGGCTATTGTCAGAAGAAAGGTATTGACTTCAATGAAGTATTTTCACCTGTTGTGAAATATAGCTCTATTCGTGTATTACTTGCTATGGTTGCATTGTTTGACATGGAATTAGAACAACTTGATGTCAAGACAGCCTTCTTACATGGTGAGCTTGAAGAACAAATATATATGCATCAACCAGAGGGTTTTTTTGTTCCAGGTAAGGAAGATCATGTTTGTTTATTGAAAAAGTATTTATATGGGCTGAAGCAATCTCCTAGGCAGTGGTATAAGCGGTTTGATTCTTTTATGATTGATCATGATTACTCTAGGAATGATTATGATAGTTGTGTTTATCATAAAAGATTTCATGATGGTTCATCCATTTATTTGTTGCTTTATATTGATGACATGCTTATTGCTTCTAAAAATAAGTCTGAGATTCAGAAATTAAAGTCTCAACTTAATGGTGAGTTTGAGATGAAAGATTTAGGTGTAGCGAAGAAAATTTTGGGCATGGAAATTTACAAGGATAGACAAGCAGGCAAGCTTTATTTGACTCAGAAAAGTTATATTGAAAAATTTCTTGAACACTTTGGCATGAAAGATTCTAAACCTGTGAGTATGCCGTTAGCTGTGCATTTCAGGATTTCTTTGGATTTGTCACCACAGTCAGAAGAAGAAGAGCGTTACATGTCTCAGGTTCCATATGCTAGTGTCATTGGCAGTTTGATGTATGCTATGGTTTGTACTCGTCCAGACATTTCACATGCAGTTAGTGTTGTCAACAGATATATGGGTAATCCTAGTAAAGGTCATTGGCAAGTAATGAAATGGATACTTTGGTATTTGAGAGGTACATCTAATTTTGGTTTGGTATATGATGGGAGTTCTAATACTGGTTTCAGTGTTATTGGTTATGTGGACTCCGATTATGCTAGTGATCTGGATATAAGAAGATCTCTGACAGGTTATGTCTTCACTCTTTCTCATTATGCCATTAGTTGAAAGGCTACTTTACAGTCTACAATTGCTTTGTCTACGACAGAGGTAGAATATACATTACTACAAAAAGAGGTAGAATATACATTACTACAAAAAGAGGCAGAATATACACTACTACAAAAAGAGGCAGAATATACACTACTACAAAAAGAGGCATTAAATTAAATGACTTAAAATTTGAAGTCGGTTCAATGCGTGAACTGAGTTTTTTTTTTAATTTACTCATTTTCTATTATACTCAAATAAAAATCTGTATTCGAGCAGAAAAAAAACCAAAATCAGTTTGCAAATAGTTTAAGTAATACAAATATGAATAATTCTTCTCTTGATGTTTATAATACAAACCTACATTATATAATATAAAAATTTATACACATAATAACAGAAAAAATATGAATAATAAAAATACTTATAAGAGTAAAATGAAGTGACAAAATAAAGAAAATGAAGAAAAAATGGTGTTTTGTAAGTGAGAAATGGGTGTAAAAAATTTGAGTATTTCGCTTTAAAAAATATGGGATCTAAAAGATTAGTTAGAGAGGAAGAAAACCCACTAACCGGTGTTGAAAATGGTGGTCGTAGGTGGCCAGAAAATGAGAAAGAGTGGAGGATAAGTGGAAGAGGTTTTGGGTTTTTGAGAGTTATGCAACGCTTAGAATAGTTTCTGTCTGGAGAAGAAAGAAAAGAAAAGAATTTATCCACGTGTGTAGCGTCGGTTCTACGTGTCAACCGACGCTACGCGTGGACGTAGCGTCGGTTGACGTGGTGAACCGACGCTATCCACGTAGCGTAGCGTCGGTTGACACCTGGAACCGACGCTACGTCCACGCATAGCGTCGGTTTGACACGTCAACCGACACTACGTCCTACGTGGATAGCGTCGGTTCTACACCGAACCGAATTTAAATTCATTATAAGTCGTTTTTTTTTTCAAAAACCGACTTTACATATCGACTTATATACCTCTTTTTGTAGTAGTGATATGGCAGCAGCAGAAGTAGTGAAAGAAGCCATTTGGCTTAGAGGTTTGGTTTGTGATTTGGGTTTACAGTAGGATACTTCTGTTGTATTTTGTGATAGTCAGAGTGCAATACACTTGACCAAGAATACTATGTATTATGAAGAAGCAAACACATTGATGTCAGATATCATTTCATTCGTGACATTGTCTCTCAGGGTGCTATTATTGTCAATAAGATAGTTACTACAAAGAATCCAGCTGATATGTTAACCAAACCAGTTTCATTTAATAAGTTCAAGCATTGCTTGGACTTGATTGGTATTTGTAGAAGATGATCGCCTTTCGGGGTTTGGACGACAGTTATTTGGTAATCTAAGGAATTTCATATTTTGAAGAACCTGTTTCTGTTTTGAGCCAAGGTGGAGATTTGTTATTTAAATGGCCCAAAACAAATGTGACCCAAGACCCAATACTAAATAAACCCTATATTCATTTGCCATATATATATTAACTAAGTTTCCTTAGTTCAGTGTGATGGAATAGCCGTGAGAACGCATCAGTTGGAAAACAATCTGATCTCCCTCTTTTTCACTATCTCCCTCTTATATATATTACTCTTTGCCTTCTCTGTAAATATTGTCGACAAGTGAAGTTGCGTTTCAGAAGCCGAGAACAGTGAAGAAGATAGTGGGTGTTGAGAACGAAAAGAAGCTGCGTGATTCGGCCGTCCATTACTCTCCAGTTTTCAGCCCCCTACTCGAATACAGATTGTGGAATCTGCCCACTATTAATATTTATACGGTAATATTTCATTTAATAGCAAGTTTGTTAATTTATCTTGTTATATATTACCAATAAACTAGATGAGATATTTTGTGGGTTGATTTTGGATCTTGGTATAATTTGTGAAACTTTCTAAAAATTGGTGTTTGTATCTCCATTTGATTATTAGTGAATTTTCTTCGGTGTGCCGTCGTCAGTGGAGTAGACTTTTCACATTGAAAAGTTAAACCACTTAAATCATTGTGTGCTATTTATTTTCTTTTACTTATTATTTTGTTGTTACCCATTATTATTAATTTGTACAACCAAAATTAGACCCGATCTTCGCTTACACAAGTGTCTAATTTATTAACACGTAGAAAGACATAGCACTTTAACATGGTTTCAGAGTGATTTGTCATCAAATTTTGAGGAATTAACTGGTGATGGTCATTGAGGAACGTTACCCTTGCGGTTTTGATTACATGGCATATGAAATTATGAATAAAAACAGTAAATATGAAATGCATAAGTTTAATTATTTAACTGTATAGCAAGATTAAAATGAATATTAATAATAATAATGAACAAACATAGAAGAAAAGAGGAGTTAAGAAGATAACAAAATTACCATAAATTAAGTTTTTTCTTTCTTTCTTTCAAAGTTAGAGCTTCACAAGACTCTAGTATGATATTTTCAAACTTGGTGATGGCTTTGTGTAATGATATTTGGTATTATTATTACTCTGAAAATTTAGAGTAAAAACAGAGCCTTGCTTTGAGAATTGAGAATATAGAGGAAAGCAGAGAACAGAGAGCATAGAAGAAGAAAGATCTAGCTTTTGTTTTTGTTTTTGTTTTTTAATGGGATTATAATGTAGATTTAAGTAACCAAACATTTATTTTATTTATTTTTTATTTTTTTTAATTTCCAACGTGGGCATTGATTGTTTTTTGTAATAACTATTTTGTTAAATGAATCTATATTGTATTAGCAAATAAAAATCTATGTTATTACCATTAATACTATGGATGTAACTAATTGGAGTATTCAGGTATATATCATTTTGTTTTCCCTAAACTAACAGTATTTTACTTTAATTTATCTAATCTTTTTATATCATAAGTACATATTTTTATAAAATACAAGTCATAGATACATACGTTCCACGTCATTTATTAACATTTTAAAAATAAGTATTATTAAATTTTATCTTGTTTAAAATTATAATATTGTTATTATTACCTAAGAAAGTTGATTATATATTTACATTAATATGTGGATAGTTTTGTAAAAAAAAATTTAAGTCCTGATTTAAACACTTATAAATAATATAGATTATATATTAATATATAATTAAATTACGATTTAAAATTAATAAGTATAAATATATTCCTGCTTTGCATACATTAAACATTTATTGTTTTTTTCAGTAGTAATCCTATTATTTTATGGTACTTTTGTTTTTACTAATATGATTATTTTTTTCCCTTCTAATGCTATTATTTTGTGTTACTTTTGTTTTACTAATATAATTTATGATTATATTAGAGAAATGAGTACTAAAATTTCATAAAAATGACCCACTATATTAAATTGAATTAAATTAAATTAAATTAAATTATATAAAATATTAAAACATATAATTATATTTAATTATTTTGTAAGTCAAATAAATTGTATTTAGTCAAGTTGGTTAGAGCTTGTAACTTAAAACAAGAGAAGTTTAATTTTATTTTTCGTAATTAACTATCATATTTATAAGTCTATAAATAAAAACACAAAAAAAGTTATAATTAATATTTTAAATTAAAAGATATTTGATGTGATTTGGAAATATAAATTTAAATAAGACAGAGATATTAATAGAAAATTCAAAAAATATACATAAAAAAGTATGTCAAATAAAATTCCCTAAAAGCAAATTGGGTGTAAAGAACTTTCATAAAAGTGATTTAAAATAGTTATTTGTATTAAAAACGATTTTAGAGATAAGTAATATCATGTTTTGGCAAAATTATGAAAATCATTTGCTATTATATATATATATATACATATATATATGAATTTAAACCTTAAATTTTAAAATATAAATTTAAAATCCTAAAATTTATACATTAAATTAAAATAATATGTAGTTGCCATCAAATATTTAATATTGAGCACGTCACCCAAAATATTATTTTTTAAGTCACAATTAGAAATGATTTTAAAATGCATCTCTAATTCAAAAATAAGTTATAAAATAATATTTATAAAGAATATGATTTTTGTTTTTGATATTATAAATAGTAATCAAAATTATTAAAAAAACCAAAATTTAAATTTTTAATAAATAGAAACAACGTAAAATGACATATATATATATATATATATATATATATATATAAAAGATATCTGCTTTGCACGTGAATTGTTATTCTTCAGTCAATTTTAAAATCTCCTTGGCAAAAAGCATAGTTACATTAAATCCTTAATATTATAGAAGTCATGTTTAAGTTATTTAACTTAATTCTTTTAAAATTTAAAATAAAATATAATGGGTAATATATGTTATTATTTTAAATTATAAAAAAATATTTATCCAAAATGTAATAAAAAAAAGATAAGGGTGAAATATCTATTAGGAAAGCAAAAGTCTTAATATTATAACGGTAGTTGTATTGAGACAACTATTTTTGTTAATATCATAACTCATTTAATGCTAATTTTAGTAAAATGAAAATTTTAACTTTTAGACATCAATGTCTTTACATTCAATGCCATAACATTGTAATTTTACTAAAATTATTAATAAATGATGGTAGCTTTAATAAAATAAGTTAAACAATATCACCATCCTATTATAAAAGTTATTTTAATTTAGATATTTAGCTTCAAATTTTCACAAATTTAAAATAAAATATAAAGAACAAATTCAACAATATATGTAATTATTTTAAAAGATAAAAATATTATTGTCTAAAATTAAATTAGTGAAATACTGTGATTCATATTTTATATTATATATATTGATCAGCGACACATGCATTGTACTTATATTATTAAAAGGTTAAAATAGTTATTCTTAAACTTTATTTTACTTAAAAGTATAGTATTGTTAAGGGTAATAGTATTCATGATTATTTAGGAAAAACAGAAACAATAAAAGCAGCAATGGAGGAGTAGAGAATAGGAAGAAGGATACTAAATAGTATGTTTAATTGATAATTATCTAAGTATAGGTGACTGCTATATATAGCCATAAGTCATAGTACATTCTCTAATAGAATCCAGCTAACAAACTCAAAATAATATTATACACCCTCACTTACATGTGTACCGGATCCCACGGGTAGTGTGTAGTACTCTTATACTGTGTAGCATAATTCACATTTAGGCACTAATACTTATTTTAACTGTAATATATTATTGTTTAACATCCTCCTTTATGCTCAAAGTCTTGGTAAGAAAAGAGCATAGTTCCCAATCCCTCAAAATGACTTCTGTCAAGAGACTTGGTAAAAGTATCTGCTAATTATTCTTGTAAGGTTCAAAACTCCACACGTATCTCTCAAATAACCATCTTTTCTTGAACAAAATGGAAATCATTGTTTACATGCTTAGTGCATGAATGGAATACAGGATGATTGGTGACTGAGATAAATGCCATTACAGTTCCTTTAAAAGTATTTGGATCCAAACAACTTCAATAATGGTTAAAGAAAGAATCATAAACTCTACCTTTTCAGAACTCTATGAAATGAGAGAATCACTAAAGAAAATATAGTTACTTCCATTGCTTATTCGATCATCTGGTGAAGATGCCTAGTTAGCATCTGCGTATGCAACCACGTCAAATTGTCTGACTTTTGTAACACCAAACCAAGTCTGCTTGTACCACGTAAATACCTCAACAGCCATTTGGCTACACTGCAATGCTCTATAGTGGGATAATGTTGAAACTGACATAACTTATTCACGTAATAGGCTATATCAGGTCTGGTTAATGTATAATACTGAAATGTACCTATAACTATTATGTATAGTATAACATCATCAAGAAGTTCACCATTGTGTATTGTGATAACATTTTACCAGCCAATGGGGGAGTAGAAACTGATTTTGTTTCATATAGTTCAACTTTTTTAAGCAACTTTCGAATGTAATTCCTTTGACTTAAGTGGAAAATGGTAGAAGATCTTATGACATCAATTCCCAAAAAATAACCCAATTCACCAAGATTTTTGAGAAAAAACTATTATGTAATTGTGTAATAACTGCCTATATTTTCTCAATGTTATTTCCAATGTCAAGTATATCATCTATATAGATTAAAAAAATGATAATAACACCATTGTATTTATAAAGCATCAGAATGGAGGGCATGAAACCTATGGTTTGCAAATAGCTACTAAGTTTCATGAACCAAGCTCTTAGAGCTTGTTTAAGCCCATAAAGAGCCTTATTTAACTTGCACATATATTGTTGGTATTGAAAAGACACAAAATTAGTTGATTATATCATGTAAACTTTCTTCTCCAAATCTCTATTCAAGAAAATATTGTTGACATCTAATTGCCTCACTAACCAATTTTCAGTAAAGGTAATAGTGACAACAATCTTGATTGTAACAAGTTTCATAACTAGATTAAATATCTCAGTATAATCAATGCCTTCAGTCTGATCATAACCTTTAACAACCGCTCTAGACTTGTAATTATCCAAGGTTTTATTAGGTAGAAGCTTCATTTTTTTCACCCACTTGTTACATATGATTATAGATTGTGGTAGGTAAGGTTGTTGTTGGTTGTGAAATGAAGAATTGTAGTTTGAGAAATAGTTGGGCACAAGTGACTGATTTCGAAGGTAGGTAAAGATGGCGCAAATCTCTATTATGATCGAAAACTAGCTTATGGTTGTGATTTGGCAAGATTTGCATACATAATATAAGGCATTTACATGTTTATACGTTTTACCTATTTTTTATGTGTTCTCATCATAGAAAACCACTCATCAAGACTAATAACATAGGACACATGCTCCTTTACATTGATATGATCTCTTATTGTTATCAGTAATTAAGAAAATCACAAGAAGAATTGATATAACTCTCTATAGAATATGAAACTTTTTATCATTATTTGTAATTGTCATCCCACTTGCATAAGATGAGTACTAGAATCATCAATAAATTATTTCTTTAAGGCGTGCTAGTATTCAGACAGTGTGTTCTTACCTATTAGGTGCTTAAGTTAACTTGGTGTGGGTGAAGAATATATCCAATTCATCACTAAACTATCCTTTTTCTCCCACATTTCATATTCAACATTTGGTTTTAGTATTTCCTCTGATCTAGATTTATCAGTCTCTTCATTAAGATCTGTGACTATATGTTTGAAAAATCTCAAGAGAATACACGTAGAGTTTTCCCACACAACGAAAATCAAATTTGCAACCTTGAGGAAATGGACCTTTTCAAGTCTTGGAACTGATCAATAATAATGCCTACAAGATAGATTTTCCAAGTGACTATGGTAATGTTAGTGCAAATTTTAATGTCACTGATTTATCTTTGTTTGATGTAGGTAATTCGAGGATGAATCTTTTCGAAAATGAGGGGAATAATAGAGATCAAGGTGTTGATCAAGTTGATGTTCTCAAATATTCTCAATATCTTTTGCAAGAGATTGACAGTCCAATGACTAGGGAAAAGACTAAGAGGATGAAGGAAGCTTTGCAAGACTTGATCATGTAATTGCAATACAAAGAGGCTATGCTAGAAGAATCAAAAAGTAAATTTGAAGATTGTAAAGCTTCACCAAGGATGGTCTATTACCTTTTTATGCAAATGATAGATTTGGAAGATCAATTTGGGAGAAAATATGGATTTAGGAAGTAATATTTTTTGTTTTAGCTAATTATGAGCTTTTTATGTTTAGTAATTTTTATTTTAGTGAATTGTGGGCTTTTTATTTTAAGTCTTTTAGTCTTTTATTTTTTAAGTTTGGATTAGGCCTAATCCATAACTAAATAGGCCAATTTGGCCCATTTGATCTAGGTTTTTTTCCTTTTAGGGTTTATTGCTTATTAATAAGAATAGCTATGTAATTGGGAGGCAAGAACGAATATTCATTAATGAAAAGAAAATTTCAGAAAGCTTCTTGCTTTGCTTTCTTGTGTTCTTGATTGAATACTTGAATCCGACTTATCAAAGGGAGTGATCATCCTTTGTGGCGTCTCAAGGTTTGGGTTTTAAGGACTTTGTTTCCTTAAGGTTTTAATATGATCATCTTCAACACGTTCAGAGAAAATCAATCGTTTCTATTCCTTTGAGTTTGTGGGTTCCTAGGTTGTTCGCATAAAGGGTCTGTATCAGCCTATTCATCACCCTCTAAGCTTATTAGGTTCGTATTATAAACTTTCAATTGGTATCAGAGCTAACACTAGATACGCTTAGTGTTTCTCTTAGGAATTTTGACTATGCATAATTTTCTTGAAGGGTGTAGCTCAAATAGTGAGGTACTTGAATATTCTTTTCTCCCTAAATATAATGTTAAAAGTTTTAAGAAATTATTTTCTAAATGTCTTAGAGCCATAGAAGAGAATACTAATTTTAATGTAAAAATAGAAAAGCTAAATGAACAAGTTGAGACACATGAAAAGTTCTCTAATAAATTAAAAGAAGAGAATAATATTTTGCAAAAATAAAATTATGGTTTGAATTTGAGTCTTGCATGTTTGAAAGAAGAAAATAATAAGTTTTTTGTGGATAATAAAAAATTGGTGCAAGAGCTCAAAGAATCATGTGAAGTTGTTGAGAAATTTACCATTGGAGCTCATCGTTTAGATAAGATTTTGAGCATTGGTAAGTCACATGGTGATACATGTGGTCTTGGTTATAAAGATGAGAGTTTCACTCCTTCAGCATCAAAGACTACATTTGTAAGGCCTTCTAACTCTACTCTTACTATTACTAATTTTGCACAAACAACTACTACACAATTGATAGCAAATATTGTTAATTTTAAGCATATTTGTCATCATTGTGGTAGGAAAGATCATATAAGACCAAAATGTAGGTTTCTTATGAATACTCTTAAGTTTAATAATTCTTTCCATGTTTCACATAGTAAGTCTCAAAACCATCATCAATTTATGCATCTTGTATCATGTTCTAGGATGAATGAAAATTATTGTAATATTTTTAAAAATTCTACTAGAAGCATAAGTCTTAGGTTTAAAAAGGCAAATAAAAATCATTACATTTAATTCAAGGACTCATTACCATCACTCTATTATGCATATTGTATCTTCATATGGGATGAATTTGAAAAGTACAGCTAAGTCCAATAACATGCCTATGAAACCTAAGGTAGTTGAGTCTCAATCCAAATATATAGTGAAACCAAAATTGAAGAAAAATTTGATTAGGAAAGATAGTCTTTTTCTATCACCTAATCATCTTTTATTGATTCACCAAGGTACTTTTGTTAAAGTGTTTAAATGATCATAGATGAAAATTTTCATAGTATTTCATTTCTTTTTCTTTTTTAAAATTAAGAAAAATAAAAAAATGTGTAGAATCTTCTTTGGCCAACAAGGTAATGGATTTAAACAACAATTAAACACATGCAAGCTTGTCTTTAGTGGCTCAACTCATTTTATTCTTTATTGTATAAATGATTCTACAATTTTGACTTATGTACACACATATAGTTTTACATGTCATGATCGATGTTGACATAAACTTATCCACACACTCACGAACACACATTTATGTTATGCTTAAAGTTTATGTATTTTCTTGAAAGACTTTAAGACTTCAACTAATCTTAAATGTAAAATTTTGTTTAGTTCTATTTCTTACTTTATAAATTTTTATCGTATATAGGCACCTAGTATTGAGAGGGCTGCATACTATGATGTGTGAAACTATCATCTTGAGAGAAGAGGGCTACCTTATAACTAGTTTGATAGTCATCATGTTAGGTTTATGGCTCGTACACATAAAAAAATTAAAAAGATTATGCAAAAAGCGATTTCTTATAAAAAAATGTACTTGGCATGCACAAAAATAAAGACCAATAAAGGTTAAAAATAACCAAATAATCATATGAGCCATTTATAAAATAAAAAAAATATAAGTTTTAAGTCCTTTCTTGGTAGATTTATTTTATTTTGTGAGAATAAAGACTCGATAGCAAATATACATGATATGTGATACTTTTCCCTTGAATCTTTCTTGATTAATCATAAATGACTTAATTGGTATATTTGTGGAGTTCAAATATATATATATTACTTTTAAGTAAATATCAATATGTCATTATATGTTCTAAGTGTACTTATATGCCTCTTACACTCTACTTTCTTATTTATATAATATATAGTCAAAATTTGAGTAAGAAATGATTTCTTAATTGATTATGTACTTGTTTGTGATTAAATGAGTTTATTACCTTATGTGGTTATTTGTAAAAAAAATTAGATTATAATTTTTTATCATCTCCTTATTTATCAACTATTTAATTGGCTTTATAGTTAGGGAGTCATAGGACTTAGAGGGATCCTGATTCATGGATCTCTTGGTTTGAGAAAGAAAAATAAGAGAATTGAACCATTTCTTCTCACTCTTTTTAAAATTTCATAAATATTTGTTGATCGTATATTTCCTTCTAGTTCTATGATTTAGTTTAATCACATTACACTTTCACATTTATCTATTTTTACATTGCTCTTTTACCTGTATGGATTTTAGCTCCTGGCATCATTGCTTGCATTTCTTTCCAATTGTTCTAAAGTTTGTAATTTCTCTATTGCTTTGTTCTTTTTGTATGTCAAAAAGGGGAAGAGTGGTTCATTGTTTCATTATCATATTTTATGTTGTTATGCATATTGAGGTAGAACATATTTATGGTAAGAATGTTTTGCATCATTTTGTTCTATATAAAGCTTGATTGATATGAATGCATGCACTACACGATTGCTCTCTATACTTCGTTTATTTCTATATAAACTAAAAATTGAGCACACCTTCATATATAGAGCGATTGATCCCCTTTATAGGTGGACCGATCCCCCTTGTTATGTAGGCATAACTTATTTTTAGGGGAGATCGATCCATCTTATAGAGGGATCAATTTTGCTATAGGAAACTGACGTATTTTGTTTACTTTGCTTTGTTTTTTAATCTTAGTCAGCAGCTAACTACATATATAATTATGCCATATCAGATTTGTAACATATTGTCTTTTTAGGTTTACTATAAATACCTCACTCTTCTCTCACAATTACATATACATTTATATAGTAAATTTTTAGAAGCACAAGGTTCAACAATCAGGTTTCTTTTCTACTTGCTTTTCTTTAATTAGATTAAATTTCATCTCTTCGTATATTTATTTATGATTATTCTAGCATAAATCTAAGCCTATTTGTTTCATATTTTTCATATTCATATAGCTTATTCTTTATTAGGAACTTGCATATTTTAATTAAATAATTTTATGAGTGATCATGATTATTCGGATTTATTTTTTAAATTTGAAAGAATCTATTGTTTTGAACTTGTGCTTAGTCTTCTTGCTATAAGATTTTTTAGTTAATTTGATTTAATTGATATATACTTTGAATCATCTAGTTAAATTATTCATTATTAAATCTGTTCGAAATCACACACGAGCACTTGTATTGTTAGTGCTACCCTAGTTACAGTTGTTCAATAAACGTGTTTGATTGGTGAGAAACTGATTAGAATATTGGTCTACATACCACTCACGTTAGTCTTGAAAATTGTGAAAATAGAGTAAGAGTTTATAAGTTAGTACATTAGGGCAATATCTTAGAAAAGGTAGCATAAGACCAAGTTTTTACTTGAATGTTTGGTTTTCATAGTGAAGAGTTAGGTGGTCCAGTGGATTTGGTGTTTTTCCTATTAGGTTATGGTTATGGCCTAAGTTGTTTTCACCTAAAAATATCATGTGTTATTTTTTAATTTTTGTACCTTATTTTTATACACGATTGTATAGCTGGCTAGTCTGTTTAAGTTACTAGTTTATAAATTGATAAAAATTTAAAAATAAAATATTCACCCTTCGAAGCTTATTAGGTCCGTATTATAAACTTTCATCTTCCTTTTCTTTTTTCTTGTTTCTTTCTTCATCTTTGTCTACTTTTTTCTTGGGAGGTGTCCAAAAATATTTCACCAAATTGAACACATATACCGTATCAATGTTAGAGTTGTGTAGTGTCAATATTGGTATGATAAAGTAAAGAGGCGAGTTGGAGTAACATAGATAAGAGGTATGCTAAGAACTTTTAAGACCTATTAAATTTAGTGACGATTTAGAGAGGAAAATAATTTTTGAGCCATAGACTTTCAATCGAAGGTTTTTACTTTAATTTCTTTAAGGATATCTTAGATTATATTGAGCTAGAGAAGTGATTTAGGCCTTCTTTGGAATGATTGAGATTTTCAAGCTAACTATATATTGTGTCCATATTCACCTATTTGATCCTAATATGTACCATTCTTTATTTAGCCCACATCTTTGCTTAACAAAAGGAACATTACAATATATCTCACTTTCACAACACACTTAGCTTGTACTTGTAAAACCTAGATTTATGAATGTATATTGATAACCTTTTTCACAAATATATCATCTGAATGGTAACAATTCTATTTCATTACATATTATAGCTCATTGAGTAAGCTTTATAAGAAAATTTGATTAACCTCAATTGGATATTAAATGAGAAAGATATGACAATAATAGTGACATCTACTAAATGAATATTACTAATCATATTTGGATACGATTGTCTTTCCACAATGATTGAGGATTAGGGTTTTTACTTTTCTTATAAATATGTACAACGCATTGCTCATTGTTACAATATGCCACACAACTCACAAGTATACAAAACCTACATGCTTTTTATTTCCACGAATTTTATAGTTTTTACTCATTATTTTCTATGATCATATAACTTCTTCCTTCTAGGATTCTTTCATGCTTGTATTAATTTATCATAAATGTAAGTTTGATTTTTTGAATATTTGTCAAAGTTTCAAGAAACTATTGTTATTGATCTTGAGCTAAATCATTTGTTCTAGAATTCTTAATTCTATATTTATTGATATCTTTAGAACTAGAATTAGGATTTTTTTAATTTATTAAAATCCATCTAGATCATGCATAGATACTTGTGTTTCTATGCTAACCTTAATGCAGGTTATTCCATGAACGTGTTTAATTGGTGAGGAGTTGATTGGAACATTGGTCAATATTTACTCATGTTAATATTGGAAGATGCAAAAATAGTGTTAGGGCTTGTAAGTAAAGTAAATTGGGTCATTACCTATGTGAAGACAGTAAAAGATTGAGTTTGTACTTTGACATTTAATTTTATAATGGATAGATTAGGTATGCTAGGGTGGATCAATGGCTATCCTCATATGTCATTATTATGACTTAAATTGTTTCTATCTAAAAATATTTGTATTGATTTTTAATTTTTGCACTTATTATTTATTCACTATTGCATGTATGATTGTTATGATTAGGTTTTAAATTTGTAATTGATAGTTTATAAAATAATCTATTCACCTCTTCTAGGCTTACTTAGTTCTAATCTAAACTTTTGATTCATATTAGAACCAACATTAGATACATTTAATGTTGTTCCCAAGGGTTTTTATTATGGATTGTTTTATTAATAGTGATTTCATACACATTTGGTGTTGCAATAAAAAATGTAGCTGTGGTATATCATTACCTTTGTTTTTTAAAAAAATTAAAAAATAATATCCTTAAAACTTATAACAACATAAATAGCACTCCAATAACATTGAATAAAATCCAACTAGATGAAGTTAAATATTAAACGAGTCTAATTAACCTTAGTTCAATGTTCAATAATGTACCAAGTCTTTGTTTAATAGTAAAAATATGTGAGTTGAATAAAACACATGTTATTTTTATAATTATAAATTTTAAAGGTGTTATTTTTATTATTATCTCATCTCTCTCTCTTTCTTTAAATATTTCATTGTTAAACTGTTTTTTTTTTGGTTTATCATTTCAATGGAAAAACTTACCCAAAATCACTTAATTTTTGGTAATATTTTATATTTTTACCAAAATCACTTGGAGTGAGGCTTAACATAACAGTGATAGGCCTTATCTCGAAACGATTTTAATAAAAAAATAAAATTCTTGATAATGTATTAGCCTGATGTGGAAAGACATTTGTTCAATATTAGGAAGGCTTATCACTGAGATCTAATGTCATGACAAGATTTACCACGACAAGACAATGTCAATAGTGGTAAACCTTACGTTGGAATAATTTTGATAAAATAATGAAATTCGATCGTGGTAAGGCATTAACTTGGTGTGAAAAAACACTCACCTAATGTGGAATTGTTTACTATTAACATTTAGTGTCGTGGAATCACAACAAGGTGATGTCTTACCATAACTGTGATAACCTTTACTTAGGAACTGATTTTGGTAAAAAAAAATAAAATATAACTATCGTACTAACTTAGTAAATCACTCCCTATCAATGTTTCTATCATTTCATTTTTCATTGAGATTTTTTTTTAGGATATTTTTATTTTATTTATCTAATATATAATAATTTAGTTGCTTTTCTTTACGATGTCCCGTAGGTTTCTTTTTTACGATGCTTTTGTAATTTATTCTTTACCTCTTCTCACTCAAGTTTTTTTTCCATTTCAGTAGATGGTATAACACCACTTCATCAGAACTAAACAAAATCAAATTTTTTTACTTCAATTTGAATTAATTTTACACCATTATTTATTTTAGATCAAATAATATTTTTGGTGTAATTTAAATCTATAACTTAAAAAAAAAAGATACAAGAATAATTTCCATACCTTTATCGATGAAATTCAGTTTTCGATTTTGAAAGTCCCATTATAGATGGATTTTGAAAGAAGATACCCTATTCATCACTTGTAATCTTACTCTCTCTCTCTCTTCACCTCGACATAATTAAACACAATGAAAACACATAAAATCCTAATGAAATAACGAATTTTTCTTTTTTTAAAAAATATGTCTAGCGTTTGTATGTGATCGTGAGAATCAAGGTTTAAGCAGAAAGAGAGAAATATATATATATATATATATATATATATATATATATATATATATATATTCTGGGCTGATCATATACTTAACCCAAACAATAAATACTAGAAATTAATAATAAAAAATAAAATTGCTGCCTAAAATTAAAAAAGAAAAATAGAAAATAAATATCTACATCCACATATTGTAGCCCCTCCTAAAATACAATTCCCTCCTAACGTTGTCATAGGCACAATAAGTGACTGAGTGAACAATATTTAGGAAGACAATAAATGCAAAGTTGATTATTGACATCCAACTCCAAGCATACTTAATGCTATAAACCATTCCTGATTTGCACGTTTCACAATCAAAACATAGTCCTTTTGGGTCATTATTCCATGCATTGCAATCCCCTTTTGCTTTCATTTTCTCAAAATTTGGTGGCTTATTCCACACCATTGGTCTCACATATGTAAATCCACACTCATTTGATGGCTTGCAACAGCCAACCTAATGATTAAATAATTAATGACGCATTAATTATACAATTTTTTTAAAAACAATGAAATACTACTTATATAATAAAGAGACTTCGATCTTCTTAATATATTGCAGGTTGGATCAAGATTCGACAAACTAAGAAACTCTGGTTTAGAAAGAAATGTCAAACCTTCATCGATCAACTATATATACAATAGAATATTTGTCTAATAATAATATATTATATATGTATACCTCGATGGGAGCTTTGTGTAGGTATAACCAATGCTCATAACTTTCATTAGGGTTTCGTTCACTATTAAAGCCATCACACGTTTTATGTTCAATAAGACAGTGTTTGATACGTTTCCAATTGTAGTCCTTGCTGATTCTGTTATTCAACCAATTGGAGTGGTCACCGAGGCCAATTTCGTCAACAAACATAGCGGCACTGTCATTGGTGATTATGAAAGCAAAAATACTGAAGAAGGAAAAAAGGATGATGAGGAGCATCATGATGATCAAATAGAGCTGGATGAGACATGTGACACGACAAAAAATACCAATGAGACCAGCGAGTGAGATTAACATTATGAAGATTCCTATAATCATAATCGGATCTTCTAAGAAATTAAGGCACTCGCCGGCTGTATAACTTGTCTTTCCCATAACTTTTCCAAACATTATCATAGGAATAGACAACATCAATGTGACAAAGTTGAGAATGACCATAAAACAATTGCTCATGCCATCAATCATTTTGACTGTAATTTGTAATTAATTTAGACGAAAGGAAATTAAGAAATATGAAAATGAAGAATGTGTAAGAGGATTAATATTTAACATATGTGCTTGGAAATAGAGAGAAATATGAATGCTCCATAAATTAGAGGAAAAACTTGCATTGACCTATTGAAAAATGGGCGTAAAGATGTGATTAAATGAACGCCAAACAAATATATGGGCATGGCTAACTAAAATAAGAGACTATTTGCTTTTATTAGCTTATGGATTTTGCTCATCAACAAATTACGTCAACATTAATATCATTGGATTTTAACTAATGCCATAATTATACCATGGAAATAATATTAATGATGAAAAAAATAGTAAATAAAATGGAAATTTTAGGGGCTGTTTGGTATAGAATTTAAACCCTTTTATTTTTTGAAAACAAAAAACTAGAAAATATAAAGAATGTGTTTGGTAAAAGTATTTTTGAATAAAGTGTATGAATAAATCTTGCAAATACTTATTGTTGGGTAGAAAAAATCATCTGGTATGCGTCGCCCAATTTGATAGGTCCACGACGATAAAGAAAAATCAAATAGGTACAATTAACGTACATTTAGGTATATATTTTATTATTTAAATTCGAAATTAATATTAATGACACCATCATACTTGTGAAAACACTACTAACATAGTGATCCTTGGTTTCAAAAATTTAACCTTAATCTTTTTAAAATCTGAGATCATAGGGTTTTGGTCACGATCTAATAAAATTCATAGCTATAGTGTATACATATAGCCTTGATTCTTATGAGTAATCGTGATCATAAGTTAAACTATAAAAAATATTTAAATATAGTGTATACATATATCAAAATCAAATAATATATTGTATGTTCTATTCATTTAAAAAAAATAAAAAAATTATTTTACAATTTTTTCATTTCTTTATTAATTTAATTTCATGCATTTTCTCTCTTTTACACAACACCAAATTTCTCTATCAATTTTTTTTTTATTTTTTTATTTTTCACTCCTAATTTTTTTTCCTTTTCCCCTCGTGTGTTGGATATTTATTTCCTCATTGCACGATCTGATCCCACTATTCTTTCTTGTTTCTCCCAACCTACCTCCGGCCATACCCATCTTCGACTATACCCCTCTCTATAACTTCCCAACCCTAGTTTCATGTACCTAGCTCATAGACTCTAGTGTTTCATTATTAAGTAGCTCCATTGCTTCTTTTATGCCTCCTCCTCTTCCTAACCGTCCCCCAACACCAAATCATGATCATGCACCCCAACCTTTGAGAGATGTTGAGATATTAAGGCAATTGAATGGTATGACATTCAAACGATATGAAAAGATAAAAAAAGAATACTCACTAAGATAGGGAAACGAAGAGGTCAACTAATAAAAAAGGTGAAAATGAAAATGTTATTGAATCAGTATACCATGGTTGTTGGAATAAAAAATCAATATTTTAGGAATTACCTCATTGGAAAGACCTACACATTCGTCACATCTTAGATGTCATGCACATTGAGAAGAATGTATGTGAGAGCTTGATTGGTACTTTACTTAATATACCTGGAAAAACGAAGGATGAAATTAAAGTAAGATTGGATTTAAAGAAATTTGGCATACGACCTGAATTGGCACCAAGGGTGGAAAATGATAAGAATCAAACATACTTGCCACCAGTATCATATACAATGTCAACAAAAGAGAAGAATGTGTTTTGTAAATGTTTGGCGGGTGTGAAATTTCTTGATGGTTACTCATCCAACTTAAGAAATTTTGTGTCTATCATTGATAAGAAACTTTATGGATTGAAATCACATGACTGTCATATCTTAATGCAATAGTTATTACCAATTGTTATTAGATCAATTCTTCCAAAACATGGTCAATTATCAATAATTTGTCTTTGTTCATTCTTCAATACAATATGCAAGAAATCTATATCAATTGGCGAGTTAAACTCTTTATAGAAAGATGTTGTAGAGACTTTGTGTCTAATTGAAAAATATTTTCCTCCTTTTTTCTTCGATATAATGATTCACTTGTGTGTTCATTTAGTTTGAGAGGTTCAATTGTATAGTCCTACTTACTTAAGGTGGATGTATCCTTTTGAGAGATACATGCAAGTCGTTAAAGGATATGTAAATAATAAAAATCGACCTGAAGGATGCATGGTGAAACGTTACATTGCTGAAGAGGCCATTGAATTTTGTTCTGAATACTTTAGTGGTTGCACTAAAATTGGGAATCCTATGCACAAGTTGTACTTAGAACGTCACATGATCCAAGTAGGTAACCCTATGCTTGGTGGAAGTAATAAATTATTTATTGATCACACTCAAAGGGAAAAAGCACACAGAATCATTTTTGGTAAATAATAATGAGGCACAACTGTACATAGAGTAAGTGATGACAGGTTTAACCTTTCCATTTAAAATGAAATTATTTTATATTTAACTATTAATGATGATATCTACTTGATATATCTTTAATAACATTACAGAATGTATTTAAACTTATTGAAGATCGATCCTCGTTATAAAAAAGGAGGAGAAAAATGGTTATATAATGAACATAAGCGAGAGCTTATTAATTGGTTTCGTAACCATGTAAGTGTCACATACAAGAATTCATTAGTATTTTTATGCAATGTTTTAAAACTTTTCTTTAAACACATCTTATGTTTTTGTATGCATAGATTCGAGTTGAACTCAACAAACCCAATCATAAAATAATAGAAAGTTTAGAATGGCTTGCACATGGTCCAAAATTCAATGTCAAATCATTTTCTAGTTTCACAATTAATGGATTGAGGTTTACGACTCAAGCAAGGGACAAAGTCTGAGTAAATCAAAATAGTGGTATGAAGATGGTTGCACAAACTATGCAATTTTCCAGTTCAAAATATGGTAATCCTATACTTTCTGATAGAACATATTATGGTATCATTCAAGAAATTTGGGAACTCGATTATGAGGTTTTCCATGAAATAATATTCTTATGTGATTGGGTCAAAGATGTTATCAATGTTGGATATATGATGATCTAGTTGATGATGATGATTTTTTATCATGGACTCGAAGTGATTGTGAAGGAATATATGTATACGATTAACAACCTAATTAAATATAATGTATGTTATATATTATTATAATAACTCTTATATGTTTATATGTATGGACTTAAAATTATCAATTAATTTATATTTCATCATTACTTGTAGATATTTCATGGATCATAGGGTACTAGAGCTTGTAGATCCAAATGATCCATTGGGGCATTTGAACAGAAAGGGTTGGACGAATATACATGATGCTCTATTTAACCCAGATGATAGAGTACCCGTTCTATTTGATGCTATTGGTAATCCAATAGGAGAAAATGACAAACAATTGAAATCCTCTATTGGTAGACTTGTGAAGTCAAGTATACTAATCAATATAAATGATTGGACTCAGGTTGACGAAGCTGAAAAGTACAAAATATGGAAAACCATTTGTGTGAGTCTCTTATATTTTATAACTAATTACATATATTATATTTTTTTTGTATTATATCTTATCTTTTGTAGTGTGTTTTTACACAATCGTTATAAAGTCAATGACACTGGAACAACAAGTGTTATAAGATTGCAAATAAGGTGTGGAAGGAATACAAAACTTCTAGATTGGTCAGAAATTATGTGTTTCCATATTTGGAACCACTTGATAAAGTAGAGCTCTACAAAATCCCTGAAGGACACCCCTGGATTACACCTTAAGTTTGGAAAAACTTCGTGGATTATAGACATACAGATGAATTTCAAATTATTAGGGAGAACATCAGAATATACAAATGCATAATATTCTTCCTAATCGTACGAGGAGGTCTTCAAATTTTGAAGTTAGATATAGAATGGCATTAATAATTTGTGTTAATTTATAAATATTTTTATATTTATTTTCCTCAAATTTAAGTTGATGTCATGGTTAATAAATTTATTTAATTTATGTAGGAAGTTGAATTGGGTAGACCGATTACCCGATATGAATTATACATAGAAACAAAGACCCCCCAAAATGAAGAAGTCAAAACCAATGACTAAGCGAGGAGAAGAACAACTAAATAAGTTGGTTAGTAATTTAACTTGACACAAAGTCCTTATGATTTTTGCTAATTGATGTAATAATGTATGATATGTTTGTTTGCTTTATTATTTGTAGAGAGCTATTCAAGAACAAATATCCAAGGGTGAAATAATAGAACAATCAGGGAGAGATGCTATATATCATGCATTCGGATGCTAGCATCTTGGTCGTGTTAGCGAAGGAAGCCAATATAATGGTTATATGGAGTATTTTAACATTCCAAAACAAAAGCCTTAGATGATCAATAAGGAGAAGTATAGTAAAATTGAAGAAGTACTCAACTCCTTTAAGGCCTCAATATTAAGTGAGATTGCCACTTTAAAAGAATATCAATCACAACACATGTCAAGCATGACATCATACTATAATCAAGGCATGCCATATTTTCCAAGTATGCAACCATCCATGCCAGGCATGCCACCATCCAAGCCAGGCATGCAACCATCCATGACAAGCATGCCACCATCCAAGCCAAGCATGCAACCATCCATGACAAGCATGCCACCATCCATGTTAGGCATGTAACCATCCATACGAGGCATGCCACCATCCATGCCAGGCATGCCACCCAAGTAATCTCATGGCACCTAACCTATATCCTGTATGAGATATAGTCATCCTATTGGTCCTTCCTTTATGCCAAGAATGTAGATGCAATCAGGTAGTGGTTCATTTTCTCCAATTCAATCTATACATTCTTACCATCAATCACATCACGATAAAAGTTTTGATGAGAATGTACTTCCCATAGCTACCCCACATGGGAGTCCTCTTTTATTTGATGAATCATTTGTGGCAAAATTTCTCAATAGCTCTCTCTGCATTTAGATAAGCCTCCTTTAAAGCCAAAATAACCTTTTTGTAGCTTCTTGAGCAGGCCATGCTTCCCTCAAAGCATTGGCATCGCTCTGGCTATCCTCTCGAGCATCTTCAAGTGAAGCTAAGGCCCAATCTCTTTCAAAAATGGTGCCATGAGCAACCTCTATCATAGTATCAAAAGAATCCAATGCCTTAAGAATGAATTCTTGAATAACAACTTATATCTTCCTAGATTTCTCAAATAACCTCACAACTCTAAGTGTGGTATTCTCAACCACCTAGGCTATTGGGTGCTCAGAAAATGTGACTATACATTTGAGCATAAAAGGGACTTTTGTATGGAGCCTTATCCTCCATGGTAAATTCCTCAGCTCAAGAAGAAACTAGGGCTTCATCTAACAGCTCAGCCTCCATGCACTTTTGCTTGGTGAGCGATAGCTTGGCATGCTCTCTCAAGCACCCTTCTATCTGACCTTTTCTCCCTATAAACTAACACATGAAGAAATGTGTCGTGATTTAATCTCTACAAAAAAAAGGAAAAAAAAGGAAGTCATATGGAGTTCAACCAAGCAAACAAAATAAGACTCAAAGAACACTTACCTTTGGAAGGAGGGCTGTTAAAGGTATATCAGCAATAGTTGAATTAAGATGTAGGCCTCAATATGCAATTCTCTCATAGTTTCCTTCTCTACAAGGTAAAACAAACAACTGATTATAAAGATCTTACCTCTCGTCGTCAAATTTGACTCTCTTAAAGCATACTATACCAACGAGAGAAAAGTTAGCAAAATAAAGATATTGATCTCCTTACCAAGAGTTGGGTGTAGCAAGAAACTATTCTTTAAGCCTTATCCTCAGAGCTCTAACTTTGATTCTTGATTGAGAGTTATGAATGAGATTGACAGTGACCAAATATTATATAGAATTCCAAATCCAATGCATTGATTGAGAAAATATCAACCAAAATCAGGAAACAAAGACATTAGATTTAGGAAAGTTAAACAAGCAGTCCACAATTGACTTTCCCTCCAAAACTTTAATAGACCATAACTTTTCAATCGGGACTCCGATTAAGGCATGGAAATAGCCATTGGAAATCTTATGACCTCGTGTTCATGATGGCATAAAGATTATAAAGTACCAGTTACACAACTCAACTAAGATGCTCTAAAAAAACTGACTTGTTAAGGCAATAAGGTTATGAGCTTTTGTACTCAATTCTCGAGAAATCCAACAGAGGAGATCATATTAAAAAGATGTAACTTGTCCTGCCTTGTAAAATTAGTTCCTTGACATTATCCAAGATTGAAATCTACTTGTCTTCCACAACCTTTTTGGAATTTTCTGGTGAGAGCATGATGTATTAAAGTATTGAGAGCCAATGCTTCTACAAAATCACAATAGAAGTTAATAATGAATTGCACCAAGTGTAGATTATATTACTTGAATGATTTGAAATTGTAAAATTGATTATTGCTTGACAATTTTTTCAATTGGCATCCATATTATACTTCCTTGTAGATTTTGACGAGGGTTACTAGTGTGAAGCAATATAGATAGGGTATCCTCTTTCAAGGGAATACAACCATGTTATCATCTATTAAACTTTTTTAAATTCTTTAAATCTAGAGTTTATAAATATCAATTGGGATTTAGTATCTAATCTATCATTATTGAAATTAATTTGAATGGGATGGAATCAGATCTGCTCAAGCATGAGAGAAACTAATAGAGTAAAATGGTGACTTGGTAGATCAAGGGCAAAAGTGTACTTGGGGGACTAAGTATCAAGTTAATATAAGTATAAATATCCAAATTTGCTGTGAGGAGCCAAATAATGTTTCATTTCTAGTGGAACCACAAACTGAGAAGAATTTTACATATGATGAAAAGGTGTTCAATATCTTCTAATTCCTTGTGACACAGTGGACATTTTATATTATTTATGTGTATGACTTTTCTTAGGGAATTTTTGGTAAAAGAGTACCTTTTAAAAGCTTCCATCGGAAAAGTTTTTGACACTCTAAGGAGTTTTGATTTTCCAAAGTTTTTTTTATAGAAATCCACGTGATCATAATTAGCCCGTTGTTTAATGAGGGTGAGGTAGGCATCTTTGACTGAGAGATACTTTCCAATTGTACCAAACCATTTTAAGGAATCTTTCATGCCTAAACATGAAGGTTGTTAGGCTTGAATGAACGCTTCCAAAGTGGTCAGAAAAATCTTATTTATTTGAGGTGAGTTCCATTGTATATTTGGATTCTAATGACAAAGTTCATAAGGATGTGTTAGCTTGGAATTATGTGTTTTTTTTTTTTAGGAAATGGGTAGTTTTTGGATGGTAAACTTGGATTCCAAGGGTCATCCCAAATATTTATGCTTTGGCCATCACCAATTCCCAATAACTGTCATTCAAGATAATTTTTTAACCAATTATAATCCTTTTTTAAATGTAAGAGTCAATTTTCCCTTAAGAAGTATTGATCTTTTAGATATTTACTACCGAGAACAAAAACCCATAACTTTTGAGAATTAATTATAAAATCCCAAGCTGCTTTAGGTAACATTGTTTGATTAAAATCTTGAAGTCTTCAAAAACCTAAACCTCATGCTTCTTTTGGTTGACAAAGTTGTGATGAAGCTATAGGTATAAAGGAATGTGTAGCTTGGGTATTGGTCTTCCACCAAAATCTCCTTATTAAAGAATTAGTTTCCTCACAAATACTCATTGAAAGTTTAAAAGAGTTGATAGAATAGATAAGAATGTTTTACAATACATATTTGATAAGAGTTTTTTTGTCATCTTGTTATAATACTTTAGATTTATAGTTATTCAATTTGGATTTCAATTTCTGGATGGTAAAGTTAAAGTCACCTTTTTTATCTACTCAGAAGTAAGGGTTATCTAAATATTTTATATGCCTTGAAGCTTTCTAAATCTTGAGGGATGAAAAACATCTAATGACTATATGGCCCATCGAAGTTACTTGAGAAAAAAAACCACTGCAAATAAAAAACAATAGACTTTTCAAAATTGACATGTTGTCGAGACCACATGCAATATTTCTCAAGAGTTGATTAGATGGTAGTTGCCTTATTCACATTTTCTCTAGTAAAAATGACCTGTTGAAAAAAGATGAAATTTAATTAAAAAAAATTTTGTTGGGAAATGTGCCTTGTCCCACATTGTTTTTTTATATTATTTTAAAGAGGTATAAATAGTGAGGAGTTGGCTATTGGGATTGGGCCCCAAGGGGCACCCACTTTTGTGGAAGGGGAGAGGACCTAGGCAAATGTGATACCACACACGCGCACGCGCGCGCCGCCGAGTTCGAGTGCGTGTGCGTGTGCGTGTGCGTGTGTGTGAGGTGAGGTGGTATTTTCCTTTTTGGTAAAATATTCTTTTAAGGAAAATTTTTACACTTACAAAATGGTTGTTATATATATATATATATTTTATGACCGTTATTTTCTTTTATTAAGAATATGACCGTTTGTCTTCTTTATTCAGAAAAAAGAGCCGTTATTTTCTTTTATTAAGAATATGACCGTTTGTCCCAAATTATATCCGTTATCCGTTACTCGTCTTTAATCTGAAAATGGTCGTTACTCTTCATTACTCAGAATGGCCGTTACACTCTTAATTCCTAGACATTACCGTTTTATTCATAATTACCACACAGTTTCTAAAGTCTATAAAAGGAGGGCTTCAGCTCTCATTTGATACACAACAATCAGCAATCATCTCCCTACGAAAAAAAATTCTCTCTACAATTTCTAAGTTTTTTTTTTTTTTGTTTTAGTTTTCCGAGCAACAAATTTTCAGGTGTAGCATTCCAGTCTTCATCAGTGCAGTGAAGTTCTGAGACAGAGATTAAGATTCTGGGCTGTTTTATCCTGGGGACGACGAGGCTGTGTTTGCTTGCATAAATTGCGCCCAGCCGCGCAACGTCTTAAAGAGAACGACCTAGTCCGCGACTCAACCCAAGCAATAACTTTCAAGGTATCGGTAATATTGTTCCTACACTGTTTTTATAAACTTGCTTCAACAATTTTAAGACGTTATTCAATCTGCCATGTCTACTGAAATGCTAACTGCTGATCTCAACAAACCATTCCGTTTTGAGGGATTACACTTTAAAAGATGGAGACAAAAAATGTTGTTTTTCTTAACCATGAAAAAAGTCGTTTCTGCTCTTACTACTGAAATACCAATACAGTCCAATCCTTCTACCGAAGCCGAAACTAAAGTTTTAGACGCTGGATTGAAAATGATTTTCTATGCAAAAACTATATTCTTAATGGTTTAGTTGATGATTTGTATGATTATTATAAGCGTGATAAGTCTGCTAAGGAAATTGGGAAGCACTTCAAAAGAAATACGACCGAGGAAGCCGGTACTAAGAAGTATCTTTGTTAGTAGATACATGAAGTTTCAAATGATTGATGGCAAATCGGTGGAAGCTCAATCACATGAATCTGAGAAGATAGCACACGAAATAACTTCAAGGTATGACTTTAGATGAACAATTTCAAGTAAATTTGTTATAATAGATAAATTACCCTCGCTTGGAAAGATTTTAAGAATACACTTAGGCATAAAACTAAGGAATTTTCTTTAGAAAGTCTTATAACCCGTTTAAGAATAGAAGAAGAAGCTCGAAAACAAGACCAAAGAGATGAAGTACTCGTAGTCTCAAATAATAGTACCAATAAGAAACCCTCATCTACAATTCTGAAACCTAAAGGTAGAAATATGAAAACTCATAATCGTAGTAACAATCAAAACCGCAACCACCAAAATAGAAATAGAAACTATCCTCCCCAGAATGGACCTCAACCCCCCTTAAGGAATAACACATTCATGTGTTATAGTTGTAATAGACCTGGCCACTTGGCTAGGAACTGCCGGAACAGGAATCGTCCTGCCCCACAGGCAAACCTTACCGAAGATCAACTTATTGCTATGATATCTGAAGTCAATTTTGTTGGTGGATCCGAGGGGTGGTGGATAGACACTGGTGCTTCTCGCCATGTTTGCTATGATCGAGACATGTTCAAATCCTATTCTGATTCTGAGGATAAGAAAGTCTTTCTTGGGTGACTCCCACTCCACTAAAGTTCTTTGATCTTGGTGAGGTGGTTTTCGAGTTTACCTCTGGAAAGACTGTCATCTTGAAGAATGTCCTGCATACTCCAGAGATGAGAAAGAATTTAGTTTCGTGCTATCTTCTTAACAAAATTTGGGTTTACTCAAACTATAGGGCTGATTTATATACTATAACTAAAAATAATATATTTGTTGGGAAAGGGTACGCCATACTTGATGGCATGTTCAAATTAAATGTTGAAATTAATAAAACCTCTTCTTCTGCTTATATGTTGAGTTCTTTTAATATTTGGCATGCTAGACTTTGTCATGTTAATAAACGCATAATAAAGAACATGAGTAGCTTAGAACTAATTCCTAAACTATCTTTAAATGATTTTGAAAAATGTGAATTTTGTAGTCAAGCTAAAATAACCAAAACTTCACATAAATCAAGAGTTAGAGAATCTGAACCTTTAGAATTAATTCATTCGATATATGTGAACTTGATGGAAATTTAACAAGAAATGGAAAACGCTATTTTATAACTTTTATAGATGACTGTTCGTATTACACTTATGTATATCTAATGAAAAATAAAAGTGAAGCATTTGATATGTTTAAAATATTTATGGTGAGATTGAAAATCAACTTAACGAGAAAAATAAAAAGGTTTCAAGTGATAGAGGCACCGAATATGATTCCAATATCTTCAATGATTTTTATAAAACTCATGGAATCATTCATGAAAAACTGCACCTTATTCTCCTGAAATGAATGGCAAAGTGAAAGAAAAAATAAAACTTTTCTTGAATCGGTTGTTGCAATTTTATTGAACTACAGTCTTTCTCCCATTGGTGGGGAGAAATTTTATTAACTGTCTGCTATGTGCTAAATAGAGTGCCTAAATCTACAAATAAAATTTCACCCTATGAAATTTTGAAAAATAAGAAACCTAATTTAACTTATTTTAAAACTTGGGGTTGTTTAGCCTATGTTAGAATCCCTGATCCTAAAAGAAATAAACTTGCTAGTAGAGCATATGAATGTGTATTCATAGGATACGCTGTGAATAGTAAAGCTTATAAATTCTATGACTTAAAAGATCAGGTAGTTATAGAATCAAATGATCCTGACTTCTATGAATATAGGTTTCCCTTTAAATTTAAGAATAGTGGGGGCTCGTCGTCTAGTAATTTACCTATAACTAGAACTAGTGAACAAACTGAAGAATTAAACACTGAAATTAGAAGAAGTAAACGAGCTCGAACACTTAAGGATTTTGGGTCCGATTTTTATGCTTATACCTTAGAGGAAGATCCCCAAACTATTAAAGAAGCATTATCTTCTTTAGATGCCAACTTATGGGAAGAAGCCATAAATGATGAAATGGACTCACTTGAGTATAATAAGACTTGGCATTTAGTTGACTTACCTCCTGGTTGCAAAACCATTGGATGTAAATGGATACTAAAAAAGAAATTGAAACGTGATGGTACTATTGAAAAATATAAAGCTCGTCTTGTAGTTAAAGGATATAGGCAAAGGGAAAATGTAGATTTCTTTGATACCTTTTCACCGGTTATACGAATAACTTCCATACGTGTACTTTTCTCTCTCGTTGCTATCCATGATTTAGTAGTACATCAAATGGATGTTAAAACTGCTTTCTTAAATGGTGATTTAGAAGAAGAAATTTATATGGATCAACGTGAAGGTTTTGTTATCCCAGGTCAAGAAAATAAAGTTTGTAAATTAGATAAATCTCTTTATGGTCTAAAACAAGCACCTAAGCAATGGCATGAAAAATTTGATAATCTAGTTATCTCACATGGATTCAAAATAAATGAAAGTGACAAATGCATTTATTATAAATTAGAAGATAATATGTGCACTATTATATGTTTATATGTGGATGACATGCTTATTTTTGGATCAAATATTTATGTTGTGAATAATGTCAAAATATTGTTAAGAGCTAATTTTGATATGAAAGATCTTGGAGAAGCGAGTGTAATCCTTGGTATAAAAATAACTAGGTGTGAAAAGGGAATTTCTCTAGATCAATCTCACTACATTGAGAAGATCTTAAAGAAATATAATTACTTTACCTGTAAACCTCCCTGTACTCCTTATCATCCTAGTGTAAAGTTGTTCAAGAACAGGAGACGGTGTTAGACAAACTGAGTATGCGAGCATCATTGGTAGGTTACGTTACGCTACGGATTGCACTAGACCAGACATAGCCTATGTTGTGGAACTACTATGTAGGTTTACCAGTAGACCTAGTATAGAGCATTGGAATGCTATTGAAAGGGTTATGAGATACCTTAAGAGAACTATGAACCTTGGATTACATTATAAAAAGTTTCCCGCTGTTTTAGAAGGATACAGCGATGCAGATTGGAACACTTTATCAGAAGACTCCAAAGCAACTAGTGGCTATATTTTTAACATAGCTGGTGGAGCTATTTTCTGGAAGTCTAAGAAACAAACAATATTGGCTCAATCTACAATGGAGTCTGAAATGATAGCACTAGCCACTGCTAGTGAAGAAGCAGGTTGGCTAAGAAGTTTGTTAGCTGAGATCCCTTTATGGGAAAGACCGATACCAGCTGTCTTGATCCACAGCGATAGTACCGCGGCTATTGCAAAGATTCAGAACCGTTACTACAACGGCAAGAGACGACAAATACGTCGTAAGCATAGTACTGTTAGAGAATTTCTCTCAACGGGAGCAGTAAGAGTGGATCATGTGCGTTCTGATGAAAATTTGGCAGATCCTTTGACGAAAGGATTACCAAGAGAGAAGGTTTTCAAAACCTCAAAAGGAATGGGGATTAATGCCCTTAGAATGAAGAGTCACTTATGATGGTAACCCAACTTATAGACTGGAGATCCCAAGAAATAAGTTCAAAGGGTAATAACAAGTCATGAAGTGATATGAGATGTATCATGTTATTTATTAAATCCCATTCTATATTGTTAGAAGCATGAAGTCCTGAAGCGATAGAAAAGGATGAGTTAATTGTTAAACTCTTAATGAGTTCTATACTCTACATGTGGAGTAGAGTACATAGCTACGAGTACTCTTGATAGACTCACCTATGTGAATGTGGAAGTGTGGCCGCTTCCTATGGAAATTTTTGGGCAAAAATTTACTAGAGCGTTCACTATCTTTGGGATACACGTGCGTGGCCGTAAAGCACGGGCTTTTCGAACTACACCTTGGAAATGTTGTGTTTGTGATGATTGTTAGATATAGATTTCAAAAGTATCAGTTACTCTAGTATAGTCTAAAGCATCAACACTATGCAAAGGTTCAAGTCGATAGACACCTTTTCGCTTATGCACAATCTTATAATTTTAATTCATCGGTTGCTCGATGAAAATTATTTTTATATAAAATTCAAGTGGGGATTGTTGAAAAAAGATGAAATTTAATTAAAAAAATTTTGTTGGGAAATGTGCCTTGTCCCACATTGTTTTTTTATATTATTTTAAAGAGGTATAAATAGTGAGGAGTTGGCTATTGGGATTGGGCCCCAAGGGGCACCCACTTTTGTGGAAGGGAGAGGACCTAGGCAAATGTGATACCACACACGCGCGCCGCCGCCGCCGCCGTCCGTCCGTCCGACCGGCCGTGCCGAGCCGAGTTCGAGTTCGAGTTCGTGAGGTGGTATTTTCCTTTTTGGTAAAATATTCTTTTAAGGAAAATTTTTACACTTACAAAATGGTTGTTATATATATATATATTTTTTATGATCGTTATTTTCTTTTATTAAGAATATGACCGTTTGTCTTCTTTATTCAGAAAAAAGAGCCGTTATTTTCTTTTATTAAGAATATGACCGTTTGTCCCAAATTATATCCGTTATCCGTTACTCGTCTTTAATCTGAAAATGGTCGTTACTCTTCATGGCCGTTACACTCTTAATTCCTAGACATTACCGTTTTATTCATAATTACCACACGGTTTCTAAAGTCTATAAAAGGAGGGCTTGACTCTCTTTTGATACACAACAATCAGCAATCATCTCCCTACGGAAAAAATAATTCTCTCTATAATTTCTAAGTTTTTTTTTTTTTTTGTTTTAGTTTTCCGAGCAACAAATTTTCGTGTGTAGCATTCCGGTCTTCATCGGTCGGTGAAGTTACGAGACGTAGATTAAGATTCTGGGCTGTTTTATCCTGGGACGACGAGGCCGTGTTTGCTTGCATAAATTGGGCGAGCCGCGAAACGTCTTAAAGAGAAGCGACCTAGTCCGCGACTCAACCCAAGCGATTACTTTCAAGTTATCGGTAATATTGTTCCTACACTGTTTTTATAAACTTGCTTCAACAATTTTAAGACGTTATTCAATCTGCCATGTCTACTGAAATGCTAACTGCTGATCTCAACAAACCATTCCGTTTTGAGGGATTACACTTTAAAAGATGGAGACAAAAAATGTTGTTTTTCTTAACCATGAAAAAAGTCGTTTATGCTCTTACTACCGAAAAACCAATACGGTCAATCCTCTCTACCGAAGCTGAAACTAAAGTTTTAGCCCGCTGGATTGAAAATGATTTTCTATGCAAAAACTATATTCTTAATGGTTTAGTTGATGCTTTGTATGATTATTATAACTGTGATAAGTCTGCTAAGGAAATTTGGGAAGCACTTCAAAAGAAATACGACAACGAGGAAAATTTGGTACTAAGAAGTATCTTTGTTAGTAGATACATGAAGTTTCAAATGATTGATGGCAAATCAGTGGAAGCTCAATCACATGAACTGCAGAAGATAGCACACGAAATAACTTCTGAAGGTATGACTTTAGATGAACAATTTCAAGTAGCTGTTATAATAGATAAATTACCCCCTGCTTGGAAAGATTTTAAGAATACACTTAGGCATAAAACTAAGGAATTTTCTTTAGAAAGTCTTATAACCCGTTTAAGAATAGAAGAAGAAGCTCGAAAACAAGACCAAAGAGATGAAGTACTCGTAGTCTCAAATAATAGTACCAATAAGAAACCCTCATCTACAATTCTGAAACCTAAAGGTAGAAATATGAAAACTCATAATCGTAGTAACAATCAAAACCGCAACCACCAAAATAGAAATAGAAACTATCCTCCCCAGAATGGACCTCAACCCCCCTTAAGGAATAACACATTCATGTGTTATAGTTGTAATAGACCTGGCCACTTGGCTAGGAAGCTAGGAACGAGGAATCGTCACGCCCAGAGGCAAACCTTACCGAAGATCAACTTATTGCTATGATATCTGAAGTCAATTTTGTTGGTGGATCCGAGGGGTGGTGGATAGACACTGGTGCTTCTCGCCATGTTTGCTATGATCGAGACATGTTCAAATCCTATTCTGATTCTGAGGATAAGAAAGTGCTGCTGGGTGACTCCCACTCCACTAAAGTTCTTTGATCTTGGTGAGGTGGTTTTGAAGTTTACCTCTGGAAAGACTGTCATCTTGAAGGATGTCCTGCATACTCCAGAGATGAGAAAGAATTTAGTTTCAGGCTATCTTCTTAACAAAGCTGGGTTTACTCAAACTATAGGGGCTGATTTATATACTATAACTAAAAATAATATATTTGTTTGGAAAGATACGCCATCGATGGCATGTTCAAATTAAATGTTGAAATTAATAAAACCTCTTCTTACCTTATATGTTGAGTTCTTTTAATATTTGGCATGCTAGACTTTGTCATGTTAATAAACGCATAATAAAGAACATGAGTAGCTTAGAACTAATTCCTAAACTATCTTTAAATGATTTTGAAAAATGTGAATTTTGTAGTCAAGCTAAAATAACCAAAACTTCACATAAATCAGTAGTTAGAGAATCTGAACCTTTAGAATTAATTCATTCTGATATATGTGAACTTGATGGAAATTTAACAAGAAATGGAAAACGCTATTTTATAACTTTTATAGATGACTGTTCAGATTACACTTATGTATATCTAATGAAAAATAAAAGTGAAGCATTTGATATGTTTAAAATATTTATGGTAGAGATTGAAAATCAACTTAATGAAAAATAAAAAGGTTTCAAGTGATAGAGGCACCGAATATGATTCCAATATCTTCAATGATTTTTATAAAACTCATGGAATCATTCATGAAAAAAGCGCACCTTATTCTCACGAAATGAATGGCAAAGTGAAAGAAAAAATAAAACTTTTCTTGAATCGGTTGTTGCAATTTTATTGAACTACAGTCTTTGCCTCCCATTGGTGGGGAGAAATTTTATTAAGTGTCTGCTATGTGCTAAATAGAGTGCCTAAATCTACAAATAAAATTTCACCCTATGAAATTTTGAAAAATAAGAAACCTAATTTAACTTATTTTAAAACTTGGGGTTGTTTAGCCTATGTTAGAATCCCTGATCCTAAAAGAAATAAACTTGCTAGTAGAGCATATGAATGTGTATTCATAGGATACGCTGTGAATAGTAAAGCTTATAAATTCTATGACTTAAAAGATCAGGTAGTTATAGAATCAAATGATGCTGACTTCTATGAATATAGGTTTCCCTTTAAATTTAAGAATAGTGGGGGCTCGTCGTCTAGTAATTTACCTATAACTAGAACTAGTGAACAAACTGAAGAATTAAACACTGAAATTAGAAGAAGTAAACGAGCTCGAACACTTAAGGATTTTGGGTCTGATTTTTATGCTTATACCTTAGAGGAAGATCCCCAAACTATTAAAGAAGCATTATCTTCTTTAGATGCCAACTTATGGGAAGAAGCCATAAATGATGAAATGGACTCACTTGAGTATAATAAGACTTGGCATTTAGTTGACTTACCTCCTGGTTGCAAAACCATTGGATGTAAATGGATACTAAAAAAGAAATTGAAACCTGATGGTACTATTGAAAAATATAAAGCTCGTCTTGTAGTTAAAGGATATAGGCAAAGGGAAAATGTAGATTTCTTTGATACCTTTTCACCAGTTACACGAATAACTTCCATACGTGTACTTTTCTCTCTCGCTGCTATCCATGATTTAGTAGTACATCAAATGGATGTTAAAACTGCTTTCTTAAATGGTGATTTAGAAGAAGAAATTTATATGGATCAACCTGAAGGTTTTGTTATCCCAGGTCAAGAAAATAAAGTTTGTAAATTAGATAAATCTCTTTATGGTCTAAAACAAGCACCTAAGCAATGGCATGAAAAATTTGATAATCTAGTTATCTCACATGGATTCAAAATAAATGAAAGTGACAAATGCATTTATTATAAATTAGAAGATAATATGTGCACTATTATATGTTTATATGTGGATGACATGCTTATTTTTGGATCAAATATTTATGTTGTGAATAATGTCAAAATATTGTTAAGAGCTAATTTTGATATGAAAGATCTTGGAGAAGCGAGTGTAATCCTTGGTATAAAAATAACTAGGTGTGAAAAGGGAATTTCTCTAGATCAATCTCACTACATTGAGAAGATCTTAAAGAAATATAATTAGTTTAAGTGTAACTCTGCATGTACTCCTTATGATCCTAGTGTAAAGTTGTTCAAGAACACCGGAGACGGTGTTAGACAAGCGAGTATGCGAGCATCATTGGTAGCTTACGTTACGCTACTGATTGCACTAGACCAGACATAGCCTATGTTGTGGGACTACTATGTAGGTTTACCAGTAGACCTAGTATAGAGCATTGGAATGCTATTGAAAGGGTTATGAGATACCTTAAGAGAACTATGAACCTTGGATTACATTATAAAAAGTTTCCATTTGTTTTAGAAGGATACGATGCAGATTGGAACACTTTATCGAAGACTCCAAAGCAACTAGTGGCTATATTTTTAACATAGTGGTGGAGTTTTCTGGAAGTCTAAGAAACAAACAATATTGGCTCAATCTACAATGGAGTCTGAAATGATAGCACTAGCTTGCTAGTGAAGAAGCGAGTTGGCTAAGAAGTTTGTTAGGCGAGATCCCTTTATGGGAAAAGACCGATACCAGTGTCTTGATCCACGGCGATAGTACCGCGGCTATTGCAAAGATTCGAACCGTTACTACAACGGCAAGAGACGACAAATACGTCGTAAGCATAGTCTTGTTAGAGAATTTCTCTCACCGGCAGCAGTAAGAGTGGATCATGTGCGTTCTGATGAAAATTTGGCAGATCCTTTGTCGTAAGGATTACCAAGAGACTGGGTTTTCAAAACCTCAAAGGGAATGGGACTAATGCCCTTAGAATGAGGGGTCACTTATGAGGGTAACCAAACTTATAGGGTGGAGATCCTAAGAAATAAGGTCAAAGGGTAATAACAAGTCATGAAGTGATATGAGATGTATCATGTTATTTATTAAATCCCATTCTATATTGTTAGAAGCATGAAGTCCTGACGATAGAAAAGGATGAGTTAATTGTTAAACTCTTAATGAGTTCTATACTCTATGTGGAGTAGAGTACATAGCTACGGGAGTACTCTTGATAGACTCACCTATGTGAATGTGGAAGTGTGGCCGCTTCCTATGGAAATTTTTTGGGCAAAAATTTACTAGAGCGTTCACTATCTTTGGGATACACGTGCATGGCCGTAAAGCACGGGCTTTTTCGAACTACACCTTGGAAAGGTTGTGTGTGTGATGATTGTTAGAGATAGAGTTCAAAACTATGAGTTACTCTAGTATATTCTAAAGCATCAACACTATGCAAAGGTTCAAGTCGATAGACACCTTTTCGCTTATGCACAATCTTATAATTTTAATTGATTGGTTGCTCGATGAAAATTATTTTTATATAAAATTCAAGTGGGGGATTGTTGAAAAAGATGAAATTTATAAAAAAATTATTGTTGGGAAATGTGCCTTGTCCCACATTGTTTTTATATTATTTTAAAGAGGTATAAATAGTGAAGAGTTGGCTATTGGGATTGGGCCCCAAGGGGCACCCACTTTTGTGGAAGGGGAGAGGACCTATGCAAATGTGATACCACACACGCGCACGCGCGCGCCGCCGCCGCCGCCGTCCGTCCGACCGACCGGCCGTACCGTGCCGTGCCGAGTCCGAGTCCGAGTGCGAGTGCGAGTGCGTGTGCGTGTGCGTGTGTGTGTGTGTGAGGTGGTATTTTCTTTTTTGGTAAAATATTCTTTTAAGGAAAATTTTTACACTTACAAAATGGTTGTTATATATATATATATATTTTATGACCGTTATTTTCTTTTATTAAGAATATGACCGTTTGTCTTCTTTATTCAGAAAAAAGAGCCGTTATTTTCTTTTATTAAGAATATGACCGTTTGTCCCAAATTATATCCGTTATCCGTTACTCGTCTTTAATCTGAAAATGGTCGTTACTCTTCATTACTCAGAATGGCCGTTACACTCTTAATTCCTAGACATTACCGTTTTATTCATAATTACCACACGGTTTCTAAAGTCTATAAAAGGAGGGCTTCAGCTCTCATTTGATACACAACAATCAGCAATCATCTCCCTACGAAAAAAAAATTCTCTCTACAATTTCTAAGTTTTTTTTTTTGTTTTAGTTTTCCGAGCAACAAATTTTCAGGTGTAGCATTCCAGTCTTCATCAGTGCAGTGAAGTTCTGAGACAGAGATTAAGATTCTGGGCTGTTTTATCCTGGGGACGACGAGGCTGTGTTTGCTTGCATAAATTGGGCAGAGCCGCGAAACGTCTTAAAGAGAGCGACCTAGTCCGCGACTCAACCCAAGCAGTTACTTTCAAGTTATCGGTAATATTGTTCCTACACTGTTTTTATAAACTTGCTTCAACAATTTTAAGACGTTATTCAATCTGCCATGTCTACTGAAATGCTAACTGCTGATCTCAACAAACCATTCCGTTTTGAGGGATTACACTTTAAAAGATGGAGACAAAAAATGTTGTTTTTCTTAACCATGAAAAAAGTCGTTTCTGCTCTTACTACTGAAAAACCAATACAGTCCAATCCTCCTACCGAAGCTGAAACTAAAGTTTTAGACGCCTGGATTGAAAATGATTTTCTATGCAAAAACTATATTCTTAATGGTTTAGCTGATGATTTGTATGATTATTATAACTGTGATAAGTCTGCTAAGGAAATTTGGGAAGCACTTCAAAAGAAATACGACACTGAGGAAGCTGGTACTAAGAAGTATGCTGTTAGTAGATACATGAAGTTTCAAATGATTGATGGCAAATCAGTGGAAGCTCAATCACATGAACTGCAGAAGATAGCACACGAAATAACTTCTGAAGGTATGACTTTAGATGAACAATTTCAAGTAGCTGTTATAATAGATAAATTACCCTCTGCTTGGAAAGATTTTAAGAATACACTTAGGCATAAAACTAAGGAATTTTCTTTAGAAAGTCTTATAACCCGTTTAAGAATAGAAGAAGAAGCTCGAAAACAAGACCAAAGAGATGAAGTACTCGTAGTCTCAAATAATAGTACCAATAAGAAACCCTCATCTACAATTCTGAAACCTAAAGGTAGAAATATGAAAACTTCATAATCGTAGTAACAATCAAAACCGCAACCACCAAAATAGAAATAGAAACTATCCTCCCCGTAATGGACCTCAACCCCTTAAGGAATAACACATTCATGTGTTATAGTTGTAATAGACACGGCCACTTGGCTAGGAACTGCCGGAACAGGAATCGTCCTGCCCCACAGGCAAACCTTACCGAAGATCAACTTATTGCTATGATATCTGAAGTCAATTTTGTTGGTGGATCCGAGGGGTGGTGGATAGACACTGGTGCTTCTCGCCATGTTTGCTATGATCGAGACATGTTCAAATCCTATTCTGATTCTGAGGATAAGAAAGTGCTGCTGGGTGACTCCCACTCCACTAAAGTTGCTGGTACTGGTGAGGTGGTTTTGAAGTTTACCTCTGGAAAGACTGTCATCTTGAAGGATGTCCTGCATACTCCAGAGATGAGAAAGAATTTAGTTTCAGGCTATCTTCTTAACAAAGCTGGGTTTACTCAAACTATAGGGGCTGATTTATATACTATAACTAAAAATAATATATTTGTTGGGAAAGGGTACGCCACTGATGGCATGTTCAAATTAAATGTTGAAATTAATAAAACCTCTTCTTCTGCTTATATGTTGAGTTCTTTTAATATTTGGCATGCTAGACTTTGTCATGTTAATAAACGCATAATAAAGAACATGAGTAGCTTAGAACTAATTCCTAAACTATCTTTAAATGATTTTGAAAAATGTGAATTTTGTAGTCAAGCTAAAATAACCAAAACTTCACATAAATCAGTAGTTAGAGAATCTGAACCTTTAGAATTAATTCATTCTGATATATGTGAACTTGATGGAAATTTAACAAGAAATGGAAAACGCTATTTTATAACTTTTATAGATGACTGTTCAGATTACACTTATGTATATCTAATGAAAAATAAAAGTGAAGCATTTGATATGTTTAAAATATTTATGACTGAGATTGAAAATCAACTTAACAGAAAAATAAAAAGGTTTCGAAGTGATAGAGGCACCGAATATGATTCCAATATCTTCAATGATTTTTATAAAACTCATGGAATCATTCATGAAAAAACTGCACCTTATTCTCCTGAAATGAATGGCAAAGCTGAAAGAAAAAATAGAACTTTTACTGAATCAGTTGTTGCAATTTTATTGAACTCTGGTGCTGCCTCCCATTGGTGGGGAGAAATTTTATTAACTGTCTGCTATGTGCTAAATAGAGTGCCTAAATCTACAAATAAAATTTCACCCTATGAAATTTTGAAAAATAAGAAACCTAATTTAACTTATTTTAAAACTTGGGGTTGTTTAGCCTATGTTAGAATCCCTGATCCTAAAAGAAATAAACTTGCTAGTAGAGCATATGAATGTGTATTCATAGGATACGTTGTGAATAGTAAAGCTTATAAATTCTATGACTTAAAAGATCAGGTAGTTATAGAATCAAATGATGCTGACTTCTATGAATATAGGTTTCCCTTTAAATTTAAGAATAGTGGGGGCTCGTCGTCTAGTAATTTACCTATAACTAGAACTAGTGAACAAACTGAAGAATTAAACACTGAAATTAGAAGAAGTAAACGAGCTCGAACACTTAAGGATTTTGGGTCTGATTTTTATGCTTATACCTTAGAGGAAGATCCCCAAACTATTAAAGAAGCATTATCTTCTTTAGATGCCAACTTATGGGAAGAAGCCATAAATGATGAAATGGACTCACTTGAGTATAATAAGACTTGGCATTTAGTTGACTTACCTCCTGGTTGCAAAACCATTGGATGTAAATGGATACTAAAAAAAGAAATTGAAACCTGATGGTACTATTGAAAAATATAAAGCTCGTCTTGTAGTTAAAGGATATAGGCAAAGGGAAAATGTAGATTTCTTTGATACCTTTTCACCAGTTACACGAATAACTTCCATACGTGTACTTTTCTCTCGGCCGCTATCCATGATTTAGTAGTACATCAAATGGATGTTAAAGCGCTTTCTTAAATGGTGATTTAGAAGAAGAAATTTATATGGATCAACCTGAAGGTTTTGTTATCCCAGTCAAGAAAATAAAGTTTGTAAATTAGATAAATCTCTTTATGGTCTAAAACAAGCACCTAAGCAATGGCATGAAAAATTTGATAATCTAGTTATCTCACATGGATTCAAAATAAATGAAAGTGACAAATGCATTTATTATAAATTAGAAGATAATATGTGCACTATTATATGTTTATATGTGGATGACATGCTTATTTTTGGATCAAATATTTATGTTGTGAATAATGTCAAAATATTGTTAAGAGCTAATTTTGATATGAAAGATCTTGGAGAAGCGAGTGTAATCCTTGGTATAAAAATAACTAGGTGTGAAAAGGGAATTTCTCTAGATCAATCTCACTACATTGAGAAGATCTTAAAGAAATATAATTACTTTAACTGTAAACCTGCATGTACTCCTTATGATCCTAGTGTAAAGTTGTTCAAGAACACCGGAGACGGTGTTAGACAAACTGAGTATGCGAGCATCATTGGTAGCTTACGTTACGCTACTGATTGCACTAGACCAGACATAGCTTATGTTGTGGGACTACTATGTAGGTTTACCAGTAGACCTAGTATAGAGCATTGGAATGCTATTGAAAGGGTTATGAGATACCTTAAGAGAACTATGAACCTTGGATTACATTATAAAAAGTTTGGCGATGTTTTAGAAGGATACAGCGATGCAGATTGGAACACTTTATCAGAAGACTCCAAAGCAACTAGTGGCTATATTTTTAACATAGCTGGTGGAGCTGTTTCCTGGAAGTCTAAGAAACAAACAATATTGGCTCAATCTACAATGGAGTCTGAAATGATAGCACTAGCCACTGCTAGTGAAGAAGCAGGTTGGCTAAGAAGTTTGTTAGCTGAGATCCCTTTATGGGAAAGACCGATACCAGCTGTCTTGATCCACAGCGATAGTACCGCGGCTATTGCAAAGATTCAGAACCGTTACTACAACGGCAAGAGACGACAGATACGTCGTAAGCATAGTACTGTTAGAGAATTTCTCTCAACGGGAGCAGTAAGAGTGGATCATGTGCGTTCTGATGAAAATTTGGCAGATCCTTTGACGAAAGGATTACCAAGAGAGAAGGTTTTCAAAACCTCAAAAGGAATGGGATTAATGCCCTTAGAATGAAGAGTCACTTATGATGGTAACCCAACTTATAGTAGGAGATCCCAAGAAATAAGTTCAAAGGGTAATAACAAGTCATGAAGTGATATGAGATGTATCATGTTATTTATTAAATCCCATTCTATATTGTTAGAAGCATGAAGTCCTGAAGCGATAGAAAAGGATGAGTTAATTGTTAAACTCTTAATGAGTTCTATACTCTATGTGGAGTGGAGTACATAGCTACATGAGTGCTCTTGATAGACTCACTTATGTGAATGTGGAAGTGTGGTCGTTTCCTATGGAAATTTTTTGGGTAAAATAGATCGTTCACTATACTGGGATACACGTGCATGGCTGTACAGCACGGGTTTTCAAACTACACCTTGGAAAGGTTGTGTGTGTGATGATTGTTAGAGATAGAGTTCAAAACTATGAGTTACTCTAGTATATTCTAAAGCATCAACACTATGCAAAGGTTCAAGTCGATAGACACCTTTTCGCTTATGCACAATCTTATAATTTTAATTGATCGGTTGCTCGATGAAAATTATTTTTATATAAAATTCAAGTGGGGGATTGTTGAAAAAGATGAAATTTAATTAAAAAAATTTTGTTGGGAAATGTGCCTTGTCCCACATTGTTTTTTTATATTATTTTAAAGAGGTATAAATAGTGAGGAGTTGGCTATTGGGATTGGGCCCCAAGGGGCACCCACTTTTGTGGAAGGGGAGAGGACCTAGGCAAATGTGATACCACACACGCGCACGCGCGCGCCGCCGCCGCCGCCGTCCGTCCGTCCGACCGACCGGCCGTGCCGTGCCGTGCCGAGCCGAGTCCGAGTTCGAGTTCGAGTGCGTGTGCGTGTGTGTGAGGTGAGGTGGTATTTTCCTTTTTGGTAAAATATTCTTTTAAGGAAAATTTTTACACTTACAAAATGGTTGTTATATATATATATATATATTTTATGACCGTTATTTTCTTTTATTAAGAATATGACCGTTTGTCTTCTTTATTCAGAAAAAAGAGCCGTTATTTTCTTTTATTAAGAATATGACCGTTTGTCCCAAATTATATCCGTTATCCGTTACTCGTCTTTAATCTGAAAATGGTCGTTACTCTTCATTACTCAGAATGGCCGTTACACTCTTAATTCCTAGACATTACCGTTTTATTCATAATTACCACACGGTTTCTAAAGTCTATAAAAGGAGGGCTTCAGCTCTCATTTGATACACAACAATCAGCAATCATCTCCCTACGAAAAAAAATTCTCTCTACAATTTCTAAGTTTTTTTTTTGTTTTAGTTTTCCGAGCAACAAATTTTCAGGTGTAGCATTCCAGTCTTCATCAGTGCAGTGAAGTTCTGAGACAGAGATTAAGATTCTGGGCTGTTTTATCCTGGGGACGACGAGGCTGTGTTTGCTTGCATAAATTGGGCAGAGCCGCGAAACGTCTTAAAGAGAGCGACCTAGTCCGCGACTCAACCCAAGCAGTTACTTTCAAGTTATCGGTAATATTGTTCCTACACTGTTTTTATAAACTTGCTTCAACAATTTTAAGACGTTATTCAATCTGCCATGTCTACTGAAATGCTAACTGCTGATCTCAACAAACCATTCCGTTTTGAGGGATTACACTTTAAAAGATGGAGACAAAAAATGTTGTTTTTCTTAACCATGAAAAAAGTCGTTTCTGCTCTTACTACTGAAAAACCAATACAGTCCAATCCTCCTACCGAAGCTGAAACTAAAGTTTTAGACGCCTGGATTGAAAATGATTTTCTATGCAAAAACTATATTCTTAATGGTTTAGCTGATGATTTGTATGATTATTATAACTGTGATAAGTCTGCTAAGGAAATTTGGGAAGCACTTCAAAAGAAATACGACACTGAGGAAGCTGGTACTAAGAAGTATGCTGTTAGTAGATACATGAAGTTTCAAATGATTGATGGCAAATCAGTGGAAGCTCAATCACATGAACTGCAGAAGATAGCACACGAAATAACTTCTGAAGGTATGACTTTAGATGAACAATTTCAAGTAGCTGTTATAATAGATAAATTACCCCGTGCTTGGAAAGATTTTAAGAATACACTTAGGCATAAAACTAAGGAATTTTCTTTAGAAAGTCTTATAACCCGTTTAAGAATAGAAGAAGAAGCTCGAAAACAAGACCAAAGAGATGAAGTACTCGTAGTCTCAAATAATAGTACCAATAAGAAACCCTCATCTACAATTCTGAAACCTAAAGGTAGAAATATGAAAACTCATAATCGTAGTAACAATCAAAACCGCAACCACCAAAATAGAAATAGAAACTATCCTCCCCAGAATGGAGCTCAACCCCCCTTAAGGAATAACACATTCATGTGTTATAGTTGTAATAGACCTGGCCACTTGGCTAGGAACTGCCGGAACAGGAATCGTCCTGCCCCACAGGCAAACCTTACCGAAGATCAACTTATTGCTATGATATCTGAAGTCAATTTTGTTGGTGGATCCGAGGGGTGGTGGATAGACACTGGTGCTTCTCGCCATGTTTGCTATGATCGAGACATGTTCAAATCCTATTCTGATTCTGAGGATAAGAAAGTGCTGCTGGGTGACTCCCACTCCACTAAAGTTGCTGGTACTGGTGAGGTGGTTTTGAAGTTTACCTCTGGAAAGACTGTCATCTTGAAGGATGTCCTGCATACTCCAGAGATGAGAAAGAATTTAGTTTCAGGCTATCTTCTTAACAAAGCTGGGTTTACTCAAACTATAGGGGCTGATTTATATACTATAACTAAAAATAATATATTTGTTGGGAAAGGGTACGCCACTGATGGCATGTTCAAATTAAATGTTGAAATTAATAAAACCTCTTCTTCTGCTTATATGTTGAGTTCTTTTAATATTTGGCATGCTAGACTTTGTCATGTTAATAAACGCATAATAAAGAACATGAGTAGCTTAGAACTAATTCCTAAACTATCTTTAAATGATTTTGAAAAATGTGAATTTTGTAGTCAAGCTAAAATAACCAAAACTTCACATAAATCAGTAGTTAGAGAATCTGAACCTTTAGAATTAATTCATTCTGATATATGTGAACTTGATGGAAATTTAACAAGAAATGGAAAACGCTATTTTATAACTTTTATAGATGACTGTTCAGATTACACTTATGTATATCTAATGAAAAATAAAAGTGAAGCATTTGATATGTTTAAAATATTTATGACTGAGATTGAAAATCAACTTAACAGAAAAATAAAAAGGTTTCGAAGTGATAGAGGCACCGAATATGATTCCAATATCTTCAATGATTTTTATAAAACTCATGGAATCATTCATGAAAAAACTGCACCTTATTCTCCTGAAATGAATGGCAAAGCTGAAAGAAAAAATAGAACTTTTACTGAATCAGTTGTTGCAATTTTATTGAACTCTGGTGCTGCCTCCCATTGGTGGGGAGAAATTTTATTAACTGTCACATGTGCTAAATAGAGTGCCTAAATCTACAAATAAAATTTCACCCTATGAAATTTTGAAAAATAAGAAACCTAATTTAACTTATTTTAAAACTTGGGGTTGTTTAGCCTATGTTAGAATCCCTGATCCTAAAAGAAATAAACTTGCTAGTAGAGCATATGAATGTGTATTCATAGGATACGCTGTGAATAGTAAAGCTTATAAATTCTATGACTTAAAAGATCGTAGTTATAGAATCAAATGATGCTGACTTCTATGAATATAGGTTTCCCTTTAAATTTAAGAATAGTGGGGGCTCGTCGTCTAGTAATTTACCTATAACTAGAACTAGTGAACAAACTGAAGAATTAAACACTGAAATTAGAAGAAGTAAACGAGCTCGAACACTTAAGGATTTTGGGTCTGATTTTTATGCTTATACCTTAGAGGAAGATCCCCAAACTATTAAAGAAGCATTATCTTCTTTAGATGCCAACTTATGGGAAGAAGCCATAAATGATGAAATGGACTCACTTGAGTATAATAAGACTTGGCATTTAGTTGACTTACCTCCCGGTTGCAAAACCATTGGATGTAAATGGATACTAAAAAAGAAATTGAAACTCGATGGTACTATTGAAAAATATAAAGCTCGTCTTGTAGTTAAAGGATATAGGCAAAGGGAAAATGTAGATTTCTTTGATACCTTTTCACCGCCATACGAATAACTTCCATACGTGTACTTTTCTCTCTGCCGCTATCCATGATTTAGTAGTACATCAAATGGATGTTAAAACCGCTTTCTTAAATGGTGATTTAGAAGAAGAAATTTATATGGATCAACCTCGAAGGTTTTGTTATCCCAGGTCAAGAAAATAAAGTTTGTAAATTAGATAAATCTCTTTATGGTCTAAAACAAGCACCTAAGCAATGGCATGAAAAATTTGATAATCTAGTTATCTCACATGGATTCAAAATAAATGAAAGTGACAAATGCATTTATTATAAATTAGAAGATAATATGTGCACTATTATATGTTTATATGTGGATGACATGCTTATTTTTGGATCAAATATTTATGTTGTGAATAATGTCAAAATATTGTTAAGAGCTAATTTTGATATGAAAGATCTTGGAGAAGCGAGTGTAATCCTTGGTATAAAAATAACTAGGTGTGAAAAGGGAATTTCTCTAGATCAATCTCACTACATTGAGAAGATCTTAAAGAAATATAATTACTTTAACTGTAAACCTGCATGTACTCCTTATGATCCTAGTGTAAAGTTGTTCAAGAACACCGGAGACGGTGTTAGACAAACTGAGTATGCGAGCATCATTGGTAGCTTACGTTACGCTACTGATTGCACTAGACCAGACATAGCCTATGTTGTGGGACTACTATGTAGGTTTACCAGTAGACCTAGTATAGAGCATTGGAATGCTATTGAAAGGGTTATGAGATACCTTAAGAGAACTATGAACCTTGGATTACATTATAAAAAGTTTCCCGCTGTTTTAGAAGGATACAGCGATGCAGATTGGAACACTTTATCAGAAGACTCCAAAGCAACTAGTGGCTATATTTTTAACATAGCTGGTGGAGCTGTTTCCTGGAAGTCTAAGAAACAAACAATATTGGCTCAATCTACAATGGAGTCTGAAATGATAGCACTAGCCACTGCTAGTGAAGAAGCAGGTTGGCTAAGAAGTTTGTTAGCTGAGATCCCTTTATGGGAAAGACCGATACCAGCTGTCTTGATCCACAGCGATAGTACCGCGGCTATTGCAAAGATTCAGAACCGTTACTACAACGGCAAGAGACGACAAATACGTCGTAAGCATAGTACTGTTAGAGAATTTCTCTCAACGGGAGCAGTAAGAGTGGATCATGTGCGTTCTGATGAAAATTTGGCAGATCCTTTGACGAAAGGATTACCAAGAGAGAAGGTTTTCAAAACCTCAAAAGGAATGGGATTAATGCCCTTAGAATGAAGAGTCACTTATGATGGTAACCCAACTTATAGACTGGAGATCCCAAGAAATAAGTTCAAAGGGTAATAACAAGTCATGAAGTGATATGAGATGTATCATGTTATTTATTAAATCCCATTCTATATTGTTAGAAGCATGAAGTCCTGAAGCGATAGAAAAGGATGAGTTAATTGTTAAACTCTTAATGAGTTCTATACTCTATGTGGAGTAGAGTACATAGCTACAGGAGTACTCTTGATAGACTCACCTATGTGAATGTGGAAGTGTGGCCGCTTCCTATGGAAATTTTTTTGGGCAAAAATTTACTAGAGCGTTCACTATACTGGGATACACGTGCATGGCCGTAAAGCACGGGCTTTTTCGAACTACACCTTGGAAAGGTTGTGTGTGTGATGATTGTTAGAGATAGAGTTCAAAACTATGAGTTACTCTAGTATATTCTAAAGCATCAACACTATGCAAAGGTTCAAGTCGATAGACACCTTTTCGCTTATGCACAATCTTATAATTTTAATTGATCGGTTGCTCGATGAAAATTATTTTTATATAAAATTCAAGTGTGGGATTGTTGGAAAAGATGAAATTTATAAAAAAATTTTGTTGGGAAATGTGCCTTGTCCCACATTGTTTTTTTATATTATTTTAAAGAGGTATAAATAGTGAGGAGTTGGCTATTGGGATTGGGCCCCAAGGCACCCACTTTTGTGGAAGGGAGAGGACCTAGGCAAATGTGATACCACACACGCGCACGACGCTGCGCGCCGCCGCCGTCGTCCGTCCGTCCGACCGACGGCCGTGCTGCGTCGTGCCGAGCCGAGTCCGAGTTCGAGTTCGAGTGCGTGTGCGTGTGTGTGAGGTGAGGTGGTATTTTCCTTTTTGGTAAAATATTCTTTTAAGGAAAATTTGTACACTTACAAAATGGTTGTTATATATATATATATATTTTATGACCGTTATTTTCTTTTATTAAGAATATGACCGTTTGTCTTCTTTATTCGAAAAAAGAGCCGTTATTTTCTTTTATTAAGAATATGACCGTTTGTCCCAAATTATATCCGTTATCCGTTACTCGTCTTTAATCTGAAAATGGTCGTTACTCTTCATTACTCAGAATGGCCGTTACACTCTTAATTCCTAGACATTACCGTTTTATTCATAATTACCACACGGTTTCTAAAGTCTATAAAAGGAGGGCTTCAGCTCTCATTTGATACACAACAATCAGCAATCATCTCCCTACGGAAAAAAAAATTCTCTCTACAATTTCTAAGTTTTTTTTTTTTTTGTTTTAGTTTTCCGAGCAACAAATTTTCAGGTGTAGCATTCCAGTCTTCATCAGTGCAGTGAAGTTCTGAGACAGAGATTAAGATTCTGGGCTGTTTTATCCTGGGGACGACGAGGCTGTGTTTGCTTGCATAAATTGGGCAGAGCCGCGAAACGTCTTAAAGAGAGCGACCTAGTCCGCGACTCAACCCAAGCAGTTACTTTCAAGTTATCGGTAATATTGTTCCTACACTGTTTTTATAAACTTGCTTCAACAATTTTAAGACGTTATTCAATCTGCCATGTCTACTGAAATGCTAACTGCTGATCTCAACAAACCATTCCGTTTTGAGGGATTACACTTTAAAAGATGGAGACAAAAAATGTTGTTTTTCTTAACCATGAAAAAAGTCGTTTCTGCTCTTACTACTGAAAAACCAATACAGTCCAATCCTCCTACCGAAGCTGAAACTAAAGTTTTAGACGCCTGGATTGAAAATGATTTTCTATGCAAAAACTATATTCTTAATGGTTTAGCTGATGATTTGTATGATTATTATAACTGTGATAAGTCTGCTAAGGAAATTTGGGAAGCACTTCAAAAGAAATACGACACTGAGGAAGCTGGTACTAAGAAGTATGCTGTTAGTAGATACATGAAGTTTCAAATGATTGATGGCAAATCAGTGGAAGCTCAATCACATGAATTGGAGAAGATAGCAGACGAAATAACTTCTGAAGGTATGAGTTTAGATGAACAATTTGAAGTAGCTGTTATAATAGATAAATTACCCCCTGCTTGGAAAGATTTTAAGAATACACTTAGGCATAAAACTAAGGAATTTTCTTTAGAAAGTCTTATAACCCGTTTAAGAATAGAAGAAGAAGCTCGAAAACAAGACCAAAGAGATGAAGTACTCGTAGTCTCAAATAATAGTACCAATAAGAAACCCTCATCTACAATTAAAACCTAAAGGTAGAAATATGAAAACTCATAATCGTAGTAACAATCAAAACCGCAACCACCAAAATAGAAATAGAAACTATCCTCCCCAGAATGGACCTCAACCCCCCTTAAGGAATAACACATTCATGTGTTATAGTTGTAATAGACCTGGCCACTTGGCTAGGAACTGCCGGAACAGGAATCGTCCTGCCCCACAGGCAAACCTTACCGAAGATCAACTTATTGCTATGATATCTGAAGTCAATTTTGTTGGTGGATCCGAGGGGTGGTGGATAGACACTGGTGCTTCTCGCCATGTTTGCTATGATCGAGACATGTTCAAATCCTATTCTGATTCTGAGGATAAGAAAGTGCTGCTGGGTGACTCCCACTCCACTAAAGTTGCTGGTACTGGTGAGGTGGTTTTGAAGTTTACCTCTGGAAAGACTGTCATCTTGAAGGATGTCCTGCATACTCCAGAGATGAGAAAGAATTTAGTTTCAGGCTATCTTCTTAACAAAGCTGGGTTTACTCAAACTATAGGGGCTGATTTATATACTATAACTAAAAATAATATATTTGTTGGGAAAGGGTACGCCACTGATGGCATGTTCAAATTAAATGTTGAAATTAATAAAACCTCTTCTTCTGCTTATATGTTGAGTTCTTTTAATATTTGGCATGCTAGACTTTGTCATGTTAATAAACGCATAATAAAGAACATGAGTAGCTTAGAACTAATTCCTAAACTATCTTTAAATGATTTTGAAAAATGTGAATTTTGTAGTCAAGCTAAAATAACCAAAACTTCACATAAATCAGTAGTTAGAGAATCAACCTTTAGAATTAATTCATTCTGATATATGTGAACTTGATGGAAATTTAACAAGAAATGGAAAACGCTATTTTATAACTTTTATAGATGACTGTTCAGATTACACTTATGTATATCTAATGAAAAATAAAAGTGAAGCATTTGATATGTTTAAAATATTTATGACTGAGATTGAAAATCAACTTAACAGAAAAATAAAAAGGTTTCGAAGTGATAGAGGCACCGAATATGATTCCAATATCTTGAATGATTTTTATAAAAATGATGGAATTTTTCATGACAAAGCTGCACGTTATTGTCTTGAAATGAATGGCAAAGCTGAAAGAAAAATAGAACTTTTACCGAATCAGCTTGTTGCAATTTTATTGAACTCGTGCCGCTCTCCCATTGGGTGGGGAGAAATTTTATTAACTGCTATGTGCTAAATAGAGTGCCTAAATCTACAAATAAAATTTCACCCTATGAAATTTTGAAAAATAAGAAACCTAATTTAACTTATTTTAAAACTTGGGGTTGTTTAGCCTATGTTAGAATCCCTGATCCTAAAAGAAATAAACTTGCTAGTAGAGCATATGAATGTGTATTCATAGGATACGCCGTGAATAGTAAAGCTTATAAATTCTATAACTTAAAAGATCGTAGTTATAGAATCAAATGATGCTGACTTCTATGAATATAGGTTTCCCTTTAAATTTAAGAATAGTGGGGGCTCGTCGTCTAGTAATTTACCTATAACTAGAACTAGTGAACAAACTGAAGAATTAAACACTGAAATTAGAAGAAGTAAACGAGCTCGAACACTTAAGGATTTTGGGTCCGATTTTTATGCTTATACCTTAGAGGAAGATCCCCAAACTATTAAAGAAGCATTATCTTCTTTAGATGCCAACTTATGGGAAGAAGCCATAAATGATGAAATGGACTCACTTGAGTATAATAAGACTTGGCATTTAGTTGACTTACCTCCTGGTTGCAAAACCATTGGATGTAAATGGATACTAAAAAAGAAATTGAAACTCGATGGTACTATTGAAAAATATAAAGCTCGTCTTGTAGTTAAAGGATATAGGCAAAGGGAAAATGTAGATTTCTTTGATACCTTTTCACCAAGCTTACACGAATAACTTCCATACGTGTACTTTTCTCTCTCATTGCTATCCATGATTTAGTAGTACATCAAATGGATGTTAAACCGCTTTCTTAAATGGTGATTTAGAAGAAGAAATTTATATGGATCAACCCGAAGGTTTTGTTATCCTGTGTCAAGAAAATAAAGTCTGGAAAGTAGATAAATCTCTTTATGGTCTAAAACAAGCACCTAAGCAATGGCATGAAAAATTTGATAATCTAGTTATCTCACATGGATTCAAAATAAATGAAAGTGACAAATGCATTTATTATAAATTAGAAGATAATATGTGCACTATTATATGTTTATATGTGGATGACATGCTTATTTTTGGATCAAATATTTATGTTGTGAATAATGTCAAAATATTGTTAAGAGCTAATTTTGATATGAAAGATCTTGGAGAAGCGAGTGTAATCCTTGGTATAAAAATAACTAGGTGTGAAAAGGGAATTTCTCTAGATCAATCTCACTACATTGAGAAGATCTTAAAGAAATATAATTACTTTAACCGTAAACCGCATGTACTCCTTATGATCCTAGTGTAAAGTTGTTCAAGAACACCGGAGACGGTGTTAGACAAACCGAGTATGCGAGCATCATTGGTAGCTTACGTTACGCTACCGATTGCACTAGACCGTACATAGCCTATGTTGTGGGACTACTATGTAGGTTTACCAAGAGACCTAGTATAGAGCATTGGAATGCTATTGAAAGGGTTATGAGATACCTTAAGAGAACTATGAACCTTGGATTACATTATAAAAAGTTTCCGCTGTTTTAGAAGGATACAAATGATGCAGATTGGAACACTTTATCGAAGACTCCAAAGCAACTAGTGGCTATATTTTTAACATACCGGTGGAGCTTTTCTGGAAGTCTAAGAAACAAACAATATTGGCTCAATCTACAATGGAGTCTCGAAATGATAGCACTAGCCACCGCTAGTGAAGAAGCGAGTTGGCTAAGAAGTTTGTTAGCCGAGATCCCTTTATGGGAAAGACCGATACCACTGTCTTGATCCACAGCCGATAGTACCGCGGCTATTGCAAAGATTCGTAACCGTTACTACAACGGCAAGAGACGACAAATACGTCAGAAGCATAGTACTCGTTAGAGAATTTCTCTCAACGGGAGCAATAAGAGTGGATCATGTGCGTTCTGATGAAAATTTGGCAGATCCTTTGACGAAAGGATTACCAAGAGAGAAGGTTTTCAAAACCTCAAAAGGAATGGGATTAATGCCCTTAGAATGAAGAGTCACTTATGATGGTAACCCAACTTATAGACTGGAGATCCCAAGAAATAAGTTCAAAGGGTAATAACAAGTCATGAAGTGATATGAGATGTATCATGTTATTTATTAAATCCCATTCTATATTGTTAGAAGCATGAAGTCCTGAAGCGATAGAAAAGGATGAGTTAATTGTTAAACTCTTAATGAGTTCTATACTCTATGTGGAGTAGAGTACATAGCTACAGGAGTACTCTTGATAGACTCACCTATGTGAATGTGGAAGTGTGGCCGCTTCCTATGGAAATTTTTTTGGGCAAAAATTTACTAGAGCGTTCACTATACTGGGATACACGTGCATGGCCGTAAAGCACGGGCTTTTTCGAACTACACCTTGGAAAGGTTGTGTGTGTGATGATTGTTAGAGATAGAGTTCAAAACTATGAGTTACTCTAGTATATTCTAAAGCATCAACACTATGCAAAGGTTCAAGTCGATAGACACCTTTTCGCTTATGCACAATCTTATAATTTTAATTGATCGGTTGCTCGATGAAAATTATTTTTATATAAAATTCAAGTGGGGGATTGTTGAAAAAAGATGAAATTTAATTAAAAAAATTTTGTTGGGAAATGTGCCTTGTCCCACATTGTTTTTTTATATTATTTTAAAGAGGTATAAATAGTGAGGAGTTGGCTATTGGGATTGGGCCCCAAGGGGCACCCACTTTTGTGGAAGGGGAGAGGACCTAGGCAAATGTGATACCACACACGCGCACGCGCGCGCCGCCGCCGCCGTCCGTCCGTCCGACCGACCGGCCGAGCCGAGTCCGAGTCCGAGTCCGTGTGCGTGTGCGTGTGCGTGTGTGTGAGGTGAGGTGGTATTTTCCTTTTTGGTAAAATATTCTTTTAAGGAAAATTTTTACACTTACAAAATGGTTGTTATATATATATATATATTTTATGACCGTTATTTTCTTTTATTAAGAATATGACCGTTTGTCTTCTTTATTCAGAAAAAAGAGCCGTTATTTTCTTTTATTAAGAATATGACCGTTTGTCCCAAATTATATCCGTTATCCGTTACTCGTCTTTAATCTGAAAATGGTCGTTACTCTTCATTACTCAGAATGGCCGTTACACTCTTAATTCCTAGACATTACCGTTTTATTCATAATTACCACACGGTTTCTAAAGTCTATAAAAGGAGGGCTTCAGCTCTCATTTGATACACAACAATCAGCAATCATCTCCCTACGAAAAAAAAATTCTCTCTACAATTTCTAAGTTTTTTTTTTTTGTTTTAGTTTTCCGAGCAACAAATTTTCAGGTGTAGCATTCCAGTCTTCATCACGCGTTGAAGTTCGGGAGACAGTAGATTAAGATTCTGGGTCGTTTTATCCTGGGGACGACGAGGCTGTGTTTGCTTGCATAAATTGGGCAGAGCCGCGAAACGTCTTAAAGAGAGCGACCTAGTCCGCGACTCAACCCAAGCAGTTACTTTCAAGTTATCGGTAATATTGTTCCTACACTGTTTTTATAAACTTGCTTCAACAATTTTAAGACGTTATTCAATCTGCCATGTCTACTGAAATGCTAACTGCTGATCTCAACAAACCATTCCGTTTTGAGGGATTACACTTTAAAAGATGGAGACAAAAAATGTTGTTTTTCTTAACCATGAAAAAAGTCGTTTCTGCTCTTACTACTGAAAAACCAATACAGTCCAATCCTCCTACCGAAGCTGAAACTAAAGTTTTAGACGCCTGGATTGAAAATGATTTTCTATGCAAAAACTATATTCTTAATGGTTTAGCTGATGATTTGTATGATTATTATAACTGTGATAAGTCTGCTAAGGAAATTTGGGAAGCACTTCAAAAGAAATACGACACTGAGGAAGCTGGTACTAAGAAGTATGCTGTTAGTAGATACATGAAGTTTCAAATGATTGATGGCAAATCAGTGGAAGCTCAATCACATGAACTGCAGAAGATAGCACACGAAATAACTTCTGAAGGTATGACTTTAGATGAACAATTTCAAGTAGCTGTTATAATAGATAAATTACCCCCTGCTTGGAAAGATTTTAAGAATACACTTAGGCATAAAACTAAGGAATTTTCTTTAGAAAGTCTTATAACCCGTTTAAGAATAGAAGAAGAAGCTCGAAAACAAGACCAAAGAGATGAAGTACTCGTAGTCTCAAATAATAGTACCAATAAGAAACCCTCATCTACAATTCTGAAACCTAAAGGTAGAAATATGAAAACTCATAATCGTAGTAACAATCAAAACCGCAACCACCAAAATAGAAATAGAAACTATCCTCCCCAGAATGGACCTCAACCCCCCTTAAGGAATAACACATTCATGTGTTATAGTTGTAATAGACCTGGCCACTTGGCTAGGAACTGCCGGAACAGGAATCGTCCTGCCCCACAGGCAAACCTTACCGAAGATCAACTTATTGCTATGATATCTGAAGTCAATTTTGTTGGTGGATCCGAGGGGTGGTGGATAGACACTGGTGCTTCTCGCCATGTTTGCTATGATCGAGACATGTTCAAATCCTATTCGATTCGAGGATAAGAAAGTGTCTTTGGGTGACTCCCACTCCACTAAAGTTCTTTGATCTTGGTGAGGTGGTTTTGAAGTTTACCTCTGGAAAAATTGTCATCGTGAAGGATGTCCTGCATACTCCAGAGATGAGAAAGAATTTAGTTTCAGGCTATCTTCTTAACAAAGCTGGGTTTACTCAAACTATAGGGGCTGATTTATATACTATAACTAAAAATAATATATTTGTTGGGAAAGGGTACGCCACTGATGGCATGTTCAAATTAAATGTTGAAATTAATAAATCCTCTTCTTCTCTTTATATGTTGAGTCCTTTTAATATTTGGCATGCTAGACTTTGTCATGTTAATAAACGCATAATAAAGAACATGAGTAGCTTAGAACTAATTCCTAACCTATCTTTAAATGATTTTGAAAAATGTGAATTTTGTAGTCAAGCTAAAATAACCAAAACTTCACATAAATCGCAGTTAGAGAATCAACCTTTAGAATTAATTCATTCGATATATGTGAACTTGATGGAAATTTAACAAGAAATGGAAAACGCTATTTTATAACTTTTATAGATGACTGCTCGTATTACACTTATGTATATCTAATGAAAAATAAAAGTGAAGCATTTGATATGTTTAAAATATTTATGATCGAGATTGAAAATCAACTTAACGAGAAAAATAAAAAGGTTTCAAGTGATAGAGGCACCGAATATGATTCCAATATCTTCAATGATTTTTATAAAACTCATGGAATCATTCATGAAAAAATCGCACCTTATTCTCCCGAAATGAATGGCAAAGCCGAAAGAAAAAATAGAACTTTTACCGAATCATTGTTGCAATTTTATTGAACTCTGTCGCCTCCCATTGGTGGGGAGAAATTTTATTAACTCGCACATGTGCTAAATAGAGTGCCTAAATCTACAAATAAAATTTCACCCTATGAAATTTTGAAAAATAAGAAACCTAATTTAACTTATTTTAAAACTTGGGGTTGTTTAGCCTATGTTAGAATCCCTGATCCTAAAAGAAATAAACTTGCTAGTAGAGCATATGAATGTGTATTCATAGGATACGCTGTGAATAGTAAAGCTTATAAATTCTATGACTTAAAAGATCAGGTAGTTATAGAATCAAATGATGCCGACTTCTATGAATATAGGTTTCCTTTAAATTTAAGAATAGTGGGGGCTCGTCGTCTAGTAATTTACCTATAACTAGAACTAGTGAACAAACCGAAGAATTAAACACCGAAATTAGAAGAAGTAAACGAGCTCGAACACTTAAGGATTTTGGGTCCGATTTTTATGCTTATACCTTAGAGGAAGATCCCCAAACTATTAAAGAAGCATTATCTTCTTTAGATGCCAACTTATGGGAAGAAGCCATAAATGATGAAATGGACTCACTTGAGTATAATAAGACTTGGCATTTAGTTGACTTACCTCCCGGTTGCAAAACCATTGGATGTAAATGGATACTAAAAAAGAAATTGAAACCTCGATGGTACTATTGAAAAATATAAAGCTCGTCTTGTAGTTAAAGGATATAGGCAAAGGGAAAATGTAGATTTCTTTGATACCTTTTCACCAAATTACACGAATAACTTCCATACGTGTACTTTTCTCTCTCGCCGCTATCCATGATTTAGTAGTACATCAAATGGATGTTAAAGCGCTTTCTTAAATGGTGATTTAGAAGAAGAAATTTATATGGATCAACCCGAAGGTTTTGTTATCCCAGTCAAGAAAATAAAGTTTGTAAATTAGATAAATCTCTTTATGGTCTAAAACAAGCACCTAAGCAATGGCATGAAAAATTTGATAATCTAGTTATCTCACATGGATTCAAAATAAATGAAAGTGACAAATGCATTTATTATAAATTAGAAGATAATATGTGCACTATTATATGTTTATATGTGGATGACATGCTTATTTTTGGATCAAATATTTATGTTGTGAATAATGTCAAAATATTGTTAAGAGCTAATTTTGATATGAAAGATCTTGGAGAAGCGAGTGTAATCCTTGGTATAAAAATAACTAGGTGTGAAAAGGAATTTCTCTAGATCAATCTCACTACATTGAGAAGATCTTAAAGAAATATAATTACTTTAGCGTAAACCTGCATGTACTCCTTATGATCCTAGTGTAAAGTTGTTCAAGAACACCGGAGACGGTGTTAGACAAACCGAGTATGCGAGCATCATTGGTAGCTTACGTTACGCTGCGATTGCACTAGACCGTACATAGCCTATGTTGTGGGACTACTATGTAGGTTTACCAAGAGACCTAGTATAGAGCATTGGAATGCTATTGAAAGGGTTATGAGATACCTTAAGAGAACTATGAACCTTGGATTACATTATAAAAAGTTTCCATTGTTTTAGAAGGATACAATGATGCAGATTGGAACACTTTATCGAAGACTCCAAAGCAACTAGTGGCTATATTTTTAACATACCGTGGAGCTGTTTCTGCAAGTCTAAGAAACAAACAATATTGGCTCAATCTACAATGGAGTCTGAAATGATAGCACTAGCCACTGCTAGTGAAGAAGCAGGTTGGCTAAGAAGTTTGTTAGCTGAGATCCCTTTATGGGAAAGACCGATACCAGCTGTCTTGATCCACAGCGATAGTACCGCGGCTATTGCAAAGATTCAGAACCGTTACTACAACGGCAAGAGACGACAAATACGTCGTAAGCATAGTACTGTTAGAGAATTTCTCTCAACGGGAGCAGTAAGAGTGGATCATGTGCGTTGTGATAAAAATTTGCCAGATCGTTTGACGAAAGGATTACCAAGAGAGAAGGTTTTCAAAACCTCAAAAGGAATGGGATTAATGCCCTTAGAATGAAGAGTCACTTATGATGGTAACCCAACTTATAGACTGGAGATCCCAAGAAATAAGTTCAAAGGGTAATAACAAGTCATGAAGTGATATGAGATGTATCATGTTATTTATTAAATCCCATTCTATATTGTTAGAAGCATGAAGTCCTGAAGCGATAGAAAAGGATGAGTTAATTGTTAAACTCTTAATGAGTTCTATACTCTATGTGGAGTAGAGTACATAGCTACAGGAGTACTCTTGATAGACTCACCTATGTGAATGTGGAAGTGTGGCCGCTTCCTATGGAAATTTTTTTGGGCAAAAATTTACTAGAGCGTTCACTATACTTGGGATACACGTGCATGGCCGTAAAGCACGGGCTTTTTCGAACTACACCTTGGAAAGGTTGTGTGTGTGATGATTGTTAGAGATAGAGTTCAAAACTATGAGTTACTCTAGTATATTCTAAAGCATCAACACTATGCAAAGGTTCAAGTCGATAGACACCTTTTCGCTTATGCACAATCTTATAATTTTAATTGATCGGTTGCTCGATGAAAATTATTTTTATATAAAATTCAAGTGGGGATTGTTGAAAAAGATGAAATTTAATTAAAAAAATTTTGTTGGGAAATGTGCCTTGTCCCACATTGTTTTTTTATATTATTTTAAAGAGGTATAAATAGTGAGGAGTTGGCTATTGGGATTGGGCCCCAAGGCACCCACTTTTGTGGAAGGGGAGAGGACCTAGGCAAATGTGATACCACACACGCGCACGCGCTGCTGGCCGCCGCCGCCGTCCGTCTCCGTCCGACCGACCGGCCGTGCTGCGCGTGCCGAGCCGAGTCCGAGTTCGAGTTCGAGTGCGTGTGCGTGTGTGTGAGGTGAGGTGGTATTTTCCTTTTTGGTAAAATATTCTTTTAAGGAAAATTTTTACACTTACAAAATGGTTGTTATATATATATATATATTTTATGACCGTTATTTTCTTTTATTAAGAATATGACCGTTTGTCTTATTTATTCAAAAAGAGCCGTTATTTTCTTTTATTAAGAATATGACCGTTTGTCCCAAATTATATCCGTTATCCGTTACTCGTCTTTAATCCGAAAATGGTCGTTACTCTTCATTACTCGTAATGGCCGTTACACTCTTAATTCCTAGACATTACCGTTTTATTCATAATTACCACACGGTTTCTAAAGTCTATAAAAGGAGGGCTTCATCTCATTTGATACACAACAATCGCCAATCATCTCCTACGGAAAAAAAATTCTCTCTACAATTTCTAAGTTTTTTTTTTTTTTTTGTTTTAGTTTTCCGAGCAACAAATTTTCAGTGTAGCATTCCGGTCTTCATCGGTGCGGTGAAGTTCGAGACAGAGATTAAGATTCTGGGCTGTTTTATCCTGGGGACGACGAAGCTATGTTTGCTTGCACAAATTGGGCAGAGCTGCGAAACGTCTTAAAGAGAGCGACCTAGTTCGCGACTCAACCCAAGTAATTACTTTCAATTTATCGGTAATATTGTTCCTACACTGTTTTTATAAACTTGTTTCAACAATTTTAAGACGTTATTCAATCTCGCCATGTCTCTTGAAATGCTAATCATTGATCTCAACAAACCATTCCGTTTTGAGGGATTACACTTTAAAAGATGGAGACAAAAAATGTTGTTTTTCTTAACCATGAAAAAAGTCGTTTCTGCTCTTACTACTGAAAAACCAATACAGTCCAATCCTCCTACCGAAGCTGAAACTAAAGATTTAGACGCCTGGATTGAAAATGATTTTCTATGCAAAAACTATATTCTTAATGGTTTAGCTGATGACTTGTATGATTATTATAATTGTGATAAGTCTGCTAAGGAAATTTGGGAAGCACTTCAAAAGAAATACGACACTGAGGAAGCTGGTACTAAGAAGTATGCTGTCAGTAGATACATGAAGTTTCAAATGATTGATGGAAAATCAGTGGAAGCTCAATCACATGAACTGTAGAAGATAGCACACGAAATAACTTCTGAAGGTATGACTTTAGATGAACAATTTCAAGTAGCTGTTATAATAGATAAATTACCCCCTGCTTGGAAAGATTTTAAGAATACACTTAGGCATAAAACTAAGGAATTTTCTTTAGAAAGTCTTATAACCCGTTTAAGAATAGAAGAAGAAGCTCGAAAACAAGACCAAAGAGATGAAGTACTCGTAGTCTCAAATAATAGTACCAATAAGAAACCCTCATCTACAATTAAAACCTAAAGGTAGAAATATGAAAACTCATAATCGTAGTAACAATCAAAACCGCAACCACCAAAATAGAAATAGAAACTATCCTCCCTTAATGGACCTCAACCCCTTAAGGAATAACACATTCATGTGTTATAGTTGTAATAGACACGGCCACTTGGCTAGGAACCGCCGAACAGAATCGTCCCCGCCCCACGTGCAAACCTTACCGAAGATCAACTTATTGCTATGATATCTCAAGTCAATTTTGTTGGTGGATCCGAGGGTGGTGGATAGACACTGGTGCTTCTCGCCATGTTTGCTATGATCGAGACATGTTCAAATCCTATTCTGATTCTGAGGATAAGAAAGTGCTGCTGGGTGACTCCCACTCCACTAAAGTTGCTGGTACTGGTGAGGTGGTTTTGAAGTTTACCTCTGGAAAGACTATCATCTTCAAGGATGTCCTGCATACTCCAGATGAGAAAGAATTTAGTTTCAGGCTATCTTCTTAACAAAGCTGGGTTTACTCAAACTATAGGGGCTGATTTATATACTATAACTAAAAATAATATATTTGTTGGGAAAGGGTACGCCACTGATGGCATGTTCAAATTAAATGTTGAAATTAATAAAACCTCTTCTTCTGCTTATATGTTGAGTTCTTTTAATATTTGGCATGCTAGACTTTGTCATGTTAATAAACGCATAATAAAGAACATGAGTAGCTTAGAACTAATTCCTAAACTATCTTTAAATGATTTTGAAAAATGTGAATTTTGTAGTCAAGCTAAAATAACCAAAACTTCACATAAATCAGTAGTTAGAGAATCTGAACCTTTAGAATTAATTCATTCTGATATATGTGAACTTGATGGAAATTTAACAAGAAATGGAAAACGCTATTTTATAACTTTTATAGATGACTGTTCAGATTACACTTATGTATATCTAATGAAAAATAAAAGTGAAGCATTTGATATGTTTAAAATATTTATGACTGAGATTGAAAATCAACTTAACAGAAAAATAAAAAGGTTTCGAAGTGATAGAGGCACCGAATATGATTCCAATATCTTCAATGATTTTTATAAAACTCATGGAATCATTCATGAAAAAATTGCACCTTATTCTCCTGAAATGAATGGCAAAGCTGAAAGAAAAAATAGAACTTTTACTGAATCAGTTGTTGCAATTTTATTGAACTCTGGTGCTGCCTCCCATTGGTGGGGAGAAATTTTATTAACTGTCTGCTATGTGCTAAATAGAGTGCCTAAATCTACAAATAAAATTTCACCCTATGAAATTTTGAAAAATAAGAAACCTAATTTAACTTATTTTAAAACTTGGGGTTGTTTAGCCTATGTTAGAATCCCGATCCTAAAAGAAATAAACTTGCTAGTAGAGCATATGAATGTGTATTCATAGGATACGTCATGTGAATAGTAAAGCTTATAAATTCTATGACTTAAAAGATCGTAGTTATAGAATCAAATGATGCTGACTTCTATGAATATAGGTTTCCCTTTAAATTTAAGAATAGTGGGGGCTCGTCGTCTAGTAATTTACCTATAACTAGAACTAGTGAACAAACTGAAGAATTAAACACTGAAATTAGAAGAAGTAAACGAGCTCGAACACTTAAGGATTTTGGGTCCGATTTTTATGCTTATACCTTAGAGGAAGATCCCCAAACTATTAAAGAAGCATTATCTTCTTTAGATGCCAACTTATGGGAAGAAGCCATAAATGATGAAATGGACTCACTTGAGTATAATAAGACTTGGCATTTAGTTGACTTACCTCCTGGTTGCAAAACCATTGGATGTAAATGGATACTAAAAAAGAAATTGAAACTCGATGGTACTATTGAAAAATATAAAGCTCGTCTTGTAGTTAAAGGATATAGGCAAAGGGAAAATGTAGATTTCTTTGATACCTTTTCACCGCTTACACGAATAACTTCCATACGTGTACTTTTCTCTCTCGCCGCTATCCATGATTTAGTAGTACATCAAATGGATGTTAAAACCGCTTTCTTAAATGGTGATTTAGAAGAAGAAATTTATATGGATCAACCCGAAGGTTTTGTTATCCCAGGTCAAGAAAATAAAGTTTGTAAATTAGATAAATCTCTTTATGGTCTAAAACAAGCACCTAAGCAATGGCATGAAAAATTTGATAATCTAGTTATCTCACATGGATTCAAAATAAATGAAAGTGACAAATGCATTTATTATAAATTAGAAGATAATATGTGCACTATTATATGTTTATATGTGGATGACATGCTTATTTTTGGATCAAATATTTATGTTGTGAATAATGTCAAAATATTGTTAAGAGCTAATTTTGATATGAAAGATCTTGGAGAAGCGAGTGTAATCCTTGGTATAAAAATAACTAGGTGTGAAAAGGGAATTTCTCTAGATCAATCTCACTACATTGAGAAGATCTTAAAGAAATATAATTACTTTAATCAGTAAACCCGCATGTACTCCTTATGATCCTAGTGTAAAGTTGTTCAAGAACACCGGAGACGGTGTTAGACAAACTGAGTATGCGAGCATCATTGGTAGCTTACGTTACGCTACTGATTGCACTAGACCAGACATAGCCTATGTTGTGGGACTACTATGTAGGTTTACCAGTAGACCTAGTATAGAGCATTGGAATGCTATTGAAAGGGTTATGAGATACCTTAAGAGAACTATGAACCTTGGATTACATTATAAAAAGTTTCCCGCTGTTTTAGAAGGATACAGCGATGCAGATTGGAACACTTTATCAGAAGACTCCAAAGCAACTAGTGGCTATATTTTTAACATAGCTGGTGGAGCTGTTTCCTGGAAGTCTAAGAAACAAACAATATTGGCTCAATCTACAATGGAGTCTGAAATGATAGCACTAGCCACTGCTAGTGAAGAAGCAGGTTGGCTAAGAAGTTTGTTAGCTGAGATCCCTTTATGGGAAAGACCGATACCAGCTGTCTTGATCCACAGCGATAGTACCGCGGCTATTGCAAAGATTCAGAACCGTTACTACAACGGCAAGAGACGACAAATACGTCGTAAGCATAGTACTGTTAGAGAATTTCTCTCAACGGGAGCAGTAAGAGTGGATCATGTGCGTTCTGATGAAAATTTGGCAGATCCTTTGACGAAAGGATTACCAAGAGAGAAGGTTTTCAAAACCTCAAAAGGAATGGGATTAATGCCCTTAGAATGAAGAGTCACTTATGATGGTAACCCAACTTATAGACTGGAGATCCCAAGAAATAAGTTCAAAGGGTAATAACAAGTCATGAAGTGATATGAGATGTATCATGTTATTTATTAAATCCCATTCTATATTGTTAGAAGCATGAAGTCCTGAAGCGATAGAAAAGGATGAGTTAATTGTTAAACTCTTAATGAGTTCTATACTCTATGTGGAGTAGGGTACATAGCTACGGGAGTACTCTTGATAGACTCACCTATGTGAATGTGGAAGTGTGGTCGCTTTCCTATGGAAATTTTTTGGGCAAAAATTTACTAGAGCGTTCACTATATGGGATACACGTGTACGGCCGTAAAGCACGGGCTTTTTCGAACTACACCTTGGAAAGGTTGTGTGTGTGATGATTGTTAGAGATAGAGTTCAAAACTATGAGTTACTCTAGTATATTCTAAAGCATCAACACTATGCAAAGGTTCAAGTCGATAGACACCTTTTCGCTTATGCACAATCTTATAATTTTAATTGATCGGTTGCTCGATGAAAATTATTTTTATATAAAATTCAAGTGGGGGATTGTTGAAAAAAGATGAAATTTAATTAAAAAAATTTTGTTGGGAAATGTGCCTTGTCCCACATTGTTTTTTTATATTATTTTAAAGAGGTATAAATAGTGAGGAGTTGGCTATTGGGATTGGGCCCCAAGGGGCACCCACTTTTGTGGAAGGGGAGAGGACCTAGGCAAATGTGATACCACACACGCGCACGCGCGCGCCGCCGTCCGTCCGTCCGTCCGACCGGCCGTGCCGTGCCGTGCCGTGCCGTGCCGAGTTCGAGTGCGTGTGCGTGTGTGTGAGGTGAGGTGGTATTTTCCTTTTTGGTAAAATATTCTTTTAAGGAAAATTTTTACACTTACAAAATGGTTGTTATATATATATATATTTTTTATGACCGTTATTTTCTTTTATTAAGAATATGACCGTTTGTCTTCTTTATTCAGAAAAAAGAGCCGTTATTTTCTTTTATTAAGAATATGACCGTTTGTCCCAAATTATATCCGTTATCCGTTACTCGTCTTTAATCTGAAAATGGTCGTTACTCTTCATTACTCAGAATGGCCGTTACACTCTTAATTCCTAGACATTACCGTTTTATTCATAATTACCACACGGTTTCTAAAGTCTATAAAAGGAGGGCTTCACTCTCATTTGATACACAACAATCAAAGAATCATCTCCCTACGGAAAAAAAAAATTCTCTCTACAATTTCTAAGTTTTTTTTTTTTTTTTGTTTTAGTTTTCCGAGCAACAAATTTTCAGTGTAGCATTCCGCCTTCATCAAGGCAAGAAGTTCTCGAGACAGAGATTAAGATTCTGGGCTGTTTTATCCTGGGACGACGAGGCCGTGTTTGCTTGCATAAATTGGGCGTAGCCGCGAAACGTCTTAAAGAGAGCGACCTAGTCCGCGACTCAACCCAAGCAAGCATTTTCAAGTTATCGGTAATATTGTTCCTACACTGTTTTTATAAACTTGCTTCAACAATTTTAAGACGTTATTCAATCGCCATGTCTACCGAAATGCTAATCATTGATCTCAACAAACCATTCCGTTTTGACGGATTACACTTTAAAAGGTGGAGACAAATAATGTTGTTTTTCTTATCCATGAAAAAAGTCATTTATGGTCTTACTACTGAAAAACCTATACAAGTCCTAATCCTCCTACCGCAGCCGAAACTAAAGTTTTAGACGCCTGGATTGAAAATGATTTTCTATGCAAAAACTATATTCTTAATGGTTTAGTTGATGATTTGTATGATTATTATAACTGTGATAAGTCTGCTAAGGAAATTTGGGAAGCACTTCAAAAGAAATACGACACTGAGGAAGCTGGTACTAAGAAGTATGCTGTTAGTAGATACATGAAGTTTCAAATGATTGATGGCAAATCAGTGGAAGCTCAATCACATGAACTGCAGAAGATAGCACACGAAATAACTTCTGAAGGTATGACTTTAGATGAACAATTTCAAGTAGCTGTTATAATAGATAAATTACCCCCTGCTTGGAAAGATTTTAAGAATACACTTAGGCATAAAACTAAGGAATTTTCTTTAGAAAGTCTTATAACCCGTTTAAGAATAGAAGAAGAAGCTCGAAAACAAGACCAAAGAGATGAAGTACTCGTAGTCTCAAATAATAGTACCAATAAGAAACCCTCATCTACAATTCTGAAACCTAAAGGTAGAAATATGAAAACTCATAATCGTAGTAACAATCAAAACCGCAACCACCAAAATAGAAATAGAAACTATCCTCCCCAGAATGGACCTCAACCCCCCTTAAGGAATAACACATTCATGTGTTATAGTTGTAATAGACCTGGCCACTTGGCCAGGAACCGCCGAACAGAATCGTCCTGCCCCACAGGCAAACCTTACCGAAGATCAACTTATTGCTATGATATCTGAAGTCAATTTTGTTGGTGGATCCGAGGGGTGGTGGATAGACACTGGTGCTTCTCGCCATGTTTGCTATGATCGAGACATGTTCAAATCCTATTCTGATTCTGAGGATAAGAAAGTGCTGCTGGGTGACTCCCACTCCACTAAAGTTGCTGGTACTGGTGAGGTGGTTTTGAAGTTTACCTCTGGAAAGACTGTCATCTTGAAGGATGTCCTGCATACTCCAGAGATGAGAAAGAATTTAGTTTCAGGCTATCTTCTTAACAAAGCTGGGTTTACTCAAACTATAGGGGCTGATTTATATACTATAACTAAAAATAATATATTTGTTGGGAAAGGGTACGCCACTGATGGCATGTTCAAATTAAATGTTGAAATTAATAAAACCTCTTCTTCTGCTTATATGTTGAGTTCTTTTAATATTTGGCATGCTAGACTTTGTCATGTTAATAAACGCATAATAAAGAACATGAGTAGCTTAGAACTAATTCCTAAACTATCTTTAAATGATTTTGAAAAATGTGAATTTTGTAGTCAAGCTAAAATAACCAAAACTTCACATAAATCAGTAGTTAGAGAATCTGAGCCTTTAGAATTAATTCATTCTGATATATGTGAACTTGATGGAAATTTAACAACAAACGGAAAACGCTATTTTATAACTTTTATACATGACTGCTCCCATTACTATTATGTATATCTAATGAAAAATAAAAGTGAAGCATTTGATATGTTTAAAATATTTATGACTGAGATTGAAAATCAACTTAACAGAAAAATAAAAAGGTTTCGAAGTGATAGAGGCACCGAATATGATTCCAATATCTTCAATGATTTTTATAAAACTCATGGAATCATTCATGAAAAAACTGCACCTTATTCTCCCGAAATGAATGGCAAAGCCGAAAGAAAAATAGAACTTTTACCGAATCAGCTTGTTGCAATTTTATTGAACTCTGCCGCTTTCTCCCATTGGTGGGGAGAAATTTTATTAACTGTCTGTATGTGCTAAATAGAGTGCCTAAATCTACAAATAAAATTTCACCCTATGAAATTTTGAAAAATAAGAAACCTAATTTAACTTATTTTAAAACTTGGGGTTGTTTAGCCTATGTTAGAATCCCTGATCCTAAAAGAAATAAACTTGCTAGTAGAGCATATGAATGTGTATTCATAGGATACGCTGTGAATAGTAAAGCTTATAAATTCTATGACTTAAAAGATCGTAGTTATAGAATCAAATGATGCCGACTTCTATGAATATAGGTTTCCTTTAAATTTAAGAATAGTGGGGGCTCGTCGTCTAGTAATTTACCTATAACTAGAACTAGTGAACAAACTGAAGAATTAAACACTGAAATTAGAAGAAGTAAACGAGCTCGAACACTTAAGGATTTTGGGTCCGATTTTTATGCTTATACCTTAGAGGAAGATCCCCAAACTATTAAAGAAGCATTATCTTCTTTAGATGCCAACTTATGGGAAGAAGCCATAAATGATGAAATGGACTCACTTGAGTATAATAAGACTTGGCATTTAGTTGACTTACCTCCTGGTTGCAAAACCATTGGATGTAAATGGATACTAAAAAAGAAATTGAAACCTGATGGTACTATTGAAAAATATAAAGCTTGTCTTTTAGTTAAAGGATATAGGCAAAGGGAAAATGTAGATTTCTTTGATACCTTTTCACCAGTTACACGAATAACTTCCATACGTGTACTTTTCTCTCTCGCTGCTATCCATGATTTAGTAGTACATCAAATGGATGTTAAAACTGCTTTCTTAAATGGTGATTTAGAAGAAGAAATTTATATGGATGAGCCTCAAGGTTTTGTTATCCTGTGTCAAGAAAATAAAGTTTGTAAATTAGATAAATCTCTTTATGGTCTAAAACAAGCACCTAAGCAATGGCATGAAAAAATTTGATAATCTAGTTATCTCACATGGATTCAAAATAAATGAAAGTGACAAATGCATTTATTATAAATTAGAAGATAATATGTGCACTATTATATGTTTATATGTGGATGACATGCTTATTTTTGGATCAAATATTTATGTTGTGAATAATGTCAAAATATTGTTAAGAGCTAATTTTGATATGAAAGATCTTGGAGAAGCGAGTGTAATCCTTGGTATAAAAATAACTAGGTGTGAAAAGGGAATTTCTCTAGATCAATCTCACTACATTGAGAAGATCTTAAAGAAATATAATTACTTTAACTGTAAACCTGCATGTACTCCTTATGATCCTAGTGTAAAGTTGTTCAAGAACACCGGAGACGGTGTTAGACAAACTGAGTATGCGAGCATCATTGGTAGCTTACGTTACGCTACTGATTGCACTAGACCAGACATAGCCTATGTTGTGGGACTACTATGTAGGTTTACCAGTAGACCTAGTATAGAGCATTGGAATGCTATTGAAAGGGTTATGAGATACCTTAAGAGAACTATGAACCTTGGATTACATTATAAAAAGTTTCCCGCTGTTTTAGAAGGATACAGCGATGCAGATTGGAACACTTTATCAGAAGACTCCAAAGCAACTAGTGGCTATATTTTTAACATAGCTGGTGGAGCTGTTTCCTGGAAGTCTAAGAAACAAACAATATTGGCTCAATCTACAATGGAGTCTGAAATGATAGCACTAGCCACTGCTAGTGAAGAAGCAGGTTGGCTAAGAAGTTTGTTAGCTGAGATCCCTTTATGGGAAAGACCGATACCAGCTGTCTTGATCCACAGCGATAGTACCGCGGCTATTGCAAAGATTCAGAACCGTTACTACAACGGCAAGAGACGACAAATACGTCGTAAGCATAGTACTGTTAGAGAATTTCTCTCAACGGGAGCAGTAAGAGTGGATCATGTGCGTTCTGATGAAAATTTGGCAGATCCTTTGACGAAAGGATTACCAAGAGAGAAGGTTTTCAAAACCTCAAAAGGAATGGGATTAATGCCCTTAGAATGAAGAGTCACTTATGATGGTAACCCAACTTATAGACTGGAGATCCCAAGAAATAAGTTCAAAGGGTAATAACAAGTCATGAAGTGATATGAGATGTATCATGTTATTTATTAAATCCCATTCTATATTGTTAGAAGCATGAAGTCCTGGCGATAGAAAAGGATGAGTTAATTGTTAAACTCTTAATGAGTTCTATACTCTATGTGGAGTAGAGTACATAGCTACAGGAGTACTCTTGATAGACTCACCTATGTGAATGTGGAAGTATGGTCGCTTCCTATGGAAATTTTTTTGGGCAAAAATTTACTAGAGCGTTCACTATACCGATACACGTGCATGGCCGTAAAGCACGGGCTTTTTCGAACTACACCTTGGAAAGGTTGTGTGTGTGATGATTGTTAGAGATAGAGTTCAAAACTATGAGTTACTCTAGTATATTCTAAAGCATCAACACTATGCAAAGGTTCAAGTCGATAGACACCTTTTCGCTTATGCACAATCTTATAATTTTAATTGATCGGTTGCTCGATGAAAATTATTTTTATATAAAATTCAAGTGAGGGATTGTTGGAAAAGATGAAATTTAATTAAGAAAAATTTTGTTGGGATATGTGCCTTGTCCCACATTGTTTTTTTATATTATTTTAAAGAGGTATAAATAGTGAGGAGGTGGCTATTGGGATTGGGCCCTGCGGGCACCCATTTTTATGGAAGGGGAGAGGACCTAGGCAAATGTGATACCACACACGCGCACGCGCGCGCCGCCGCCGCCGCCGTCCGTCCGACCGACCGGCCGTGCCGTGCCGAGCCGAGCCGAGTCCGAGTCCGAGTCCGAGTGCGTGTGCGTGTGTGTGAGGTGAGGTGGTATTTTCTTTTTTGGTAAAATATTCTTTTAAGGAAAATTTTTTCCACTTACAAAATGGTTGTTATATATATATATATATTTTATGACCGTTATTTTCTTTTATTAAGAATATGACCGTTTGTCTTCTTTATTCGTAAAAGAGCCGTTATTTTCTTTTATTAAGAATATGACCGTTTGTCCCAAATTATATCCGTTATCCGTTACTCGTCTTTAATCCGAAAATGGTCGTTACTCTTCATTACTCGTAATGGCCGTTACACTCTTAATTCCTAGACATTACCGTTTTATTCATAATTACCACACGGTTTCTAAAGTCTATAAAAGGAGGGCTTCACTCTCATTTGATACACAACAATCGAATCATCTCCCTACGGAAAAAAAATTCTCTCTACAATTTCTAAGTTTTTTTTTTTTTTTTTGTTTTAGTTTTCCGAGCAACAAATTTTCGTGTGTAGCATTCCGCCTTCATCAAGGCAAAGAAGTTCGAGACAGAGATTAAGATTCTGGGCTGTTTTATCCTGGGGACGACGAGGCTGTGTTTGCTTGCATAAATTGGGCAGAGCCGCGAAACGTCTTAAAGAGAGCGACCTAGTCCGCGACTCAACCCAAGCAGTTACTTTCAAGTTATCGGTAATATTGTTCCTACACTGTTTTTATAAACTTGCTTCAACAATTTTAAGACGTTATTCAATCTGCCATGTCTACTGAAATGCTAACTGCTGATCTCAACAAACCATTCCGTTTTGAGGGATTACACTTTAAAAGATGGAGACAAAAAATGTTGTTTTTCTTAACCATGAAAAAAGTCGTTTCTGCTCTTACTACTGAAAAACCAATACAGTCCAATCCTCCTACCGAAGCTGAAACTAAAGTTTTAGACGCCTGGATTGAAAATGATTTTCTATGCAAAAACTATATTCTTAATGGTTTAGCTGATGATTTGTATGATTATTATAACTGTGATAAGTCTCCTAAGGAAATTTGCGTAGCAATTCAGAAGACATACGACACTGTCGAACCTGGTACTAAGAAGTATGCTGTTTAGTAGATACATGAAGTTTCAAATGATTGATGGCAAATCAGTGGAAGCTCAATCACATGAACTGCAGAAGATAGCACACGAAATAACTTCTGAAGGTATGACTTTAGATGAACAATTTCAAGTAGCTGTTATAATAGATAAATTACCCCCTGCTTGGAAAGATTTTAAGAATACACTTAGGCATAAAACTAAGGAATTTTCTTTAGAAAGTCTTATAACCCGTTTAAGAATAGAAGAAGAAGCTCGAAAACAAGACCAAAGAGATGAAGTACTCGTAGTCTCAAATAATAGTACCAATAAGAAACCCTCATCTACAATTCTGAAACCTAAAGGTAGAAATATGAAAACTCATAATCGTAGTAACAATCAAAACCGCAACCACCAAAATAGAAATAGAAACTATCCTCCCGTAATGGACCTCAACCCCCCTTAAGGAATAACACATTCATGTGTTATAGTTGTAATAGACCTGGCCACTTGGCTAGGAACTGCCGGAACAGGAATCGTCCTGCCCCACAGGCAAACCTTACCGAAGATCAACTTATTGCTATGATATCTGAAGTCAATTTTGTTGGTGGATCCGAGGGGTGGTGGATAGACACTGGTGCTTCTCGCCATGTTTGCTATGATCGAGACATGTTCAAATCCTATTCTGATTCTGAGGATAAGAAAGTGCTGCTGGGTGACTCCCACTCCACTAAAGTTGCTGGTACTGGTGAGGTGGTTTTGAAGTTTACCTCTGGAAAGACTGTCATCTTGAAGGATGTCCTGCATACTCCACAGATGAGAAAGAATTTAGTTTCAGGCTATCTTCTTAACAAAGCTGGGTTTACTCAAACTATAGGGGCTGATTTATATACTATAACTAAAAATAATATATTTGTTGGGAAAGGGTACGCCACTGATGGCATGTTCAAATTAAATGTTGAAATTAATAAAACCTCTTCTTCTGCTTATATGTTGAGTTCTTTTAATATTTGGCATGCTAGACTTTGTCATGTTAATAAACGCATAATAAAGAACATGAGTAGCTTAGAACTAATTCCTAAACTATCTTTAAATGATTTTGAAAAATGTGAATTTTGTAGTCAAGCTAAAATAACCAAAACTTCACATAAATCAAGAGTTAGAGAATCCGAACCTTTAGAATTAATTCATTCTGATATATGTGAACTTGATGGAAATTTAACAAGAAATGGAAAACGCTATTTTATAACTTTTATAGATGACTGTTCAGATTACACTTATGTATATCTAATGAAAAATAAAAGTGAAGCATTTGATATGTTTAAAATATTTATGACTGAGATTGAAAATCAACTTAACAGAAAAATAAAAAGGTTTCGAAGTGATAGAGGCACCGAATATGATTCCAATATCTTCAATGATTTTTATAAAACTCATGGAATCATTCATGAAAAAACTGCACCTTATTCTCCTGAAATGAATGGCAAAGCTGAAAGAAAAAATAAAACTTTTACTGAATCAGTTGTTGCAATTTTATTGAACTCTGGTGCTGCCTCCCATTGGTGGGGAGAAATTTTATTAACTGTCTGCTATGTGCTAAATAGAGTGCCTAAATCTACAAATAAAATTTCACCCTATGAAATTTTGAAAAATAAGAAACCTAATTTAACTTATTTTAAAACTTGGGGTTGTTTAGCCTATGTTAGAATCCCTGATCCTAAAAGAAATAAACTTGCTAGTAGAGCATATGAATGTGTATTCATAGGATACGCTGTGAATAGTAAAGCTTATAAATTCTATGACTTAAAAGATCAGGTAGTTATAGAATCAAATGATGCTGACTTCTATGAATATAGGTTTCCCTTTAAATTTAAGAATAGTGGGGGCTCGTCGTCTAGTAATTTACCTATAACTAGAACTAGTGAACAAACTGAAGAATTAAACACTGAAATTAGAAGAAGTAAACGAGCTCGAACACTTAAGGATTTTGGGTCTGATTTTTATGCTTATACCTTAGAGGAAGATCCCCAAACTATTAAAGAAGCATTATCTTCTTTAGATGCCAACTTATGGGAAGAAGCCATAAATGATGAAATGGACTCACTTGAGTATAATAAGACTTGGCATTTAGTTGACTTACCTCCTGGTTGCAAAACCATTGGATGTAAATGGATACTAAAAAAGAAATTGAAACCCGATGGTACTATTGAAAAATATAAAGCTCGTCTTGTAGTTAAAGGATATAGGCAAAGGGAAAATGTAGATTTCTTTGATACCTTTTCACCGCCACACGAATAACTTCCATACGTGTACTTTTCTCTCGCCGCTATCCATGATTTAGTAGTACATCAAATGGATGTTAAAACCGCTTTCTTAAATGGTGATTTAGAAGAAGAAATTTATATGGATCAACCTCAAGGTTTTGTTATCCTGTGTCAAGAAAATAAAGTTTGTAAATTAGATAAATCTCTTTATGGTCTAAAACAAGCACCTAAGCAATGGCATGAAAAATTTGATAATCTAGTTATCTCACATGGATTCAAAATAAATGAAAGTGACAAATGCATTTATTATAAATTAGAAGATAATATGTGCACTATTATATGTTTATATGTGGATGACATGCTTATTTTTGGATCAAATATTTATGTTGTGAATAATGTCAAAATATTGTTAAGAGCTAATTTTGATATGAAAGATCTTGGAGAAGCGAGTGTAATCCTTGGTATAAAAATAACTAGGTGTGAAAAGGGAATTTCTCTAGATCAATCTCACTACATTGAGAAGATCTTAAAGAAATATAATTACTTTAACTGTAAACCCGCATGTACTCCTTACGATCCTAGTGTAAAGTTGTTCAAGAACACCGGAGACGGTGTTAGACAAACTGAGTATGCGAGCATCATTGGTAGCTTACGTTACGCTACTGATTGCACTAGACCAGACATAGCCTATGTTGTGGGACTACTATGTAGGTTTACCAGTAGACCTAGTATAGAGCATTGGAATGCTATTGAAAGGGTTATGAGATACCTTAAGAGAACTATGAACCTTGGATTACATTATAAAAAGTTTCATTGTTTTAGAAGGATACAATGATGCAGATTGGAACACTTTATCGAAGACTCCAAAGCAACTAGTGGCTATATTTTTAACATAGTGGTGGAGTCATTTCCTGGAAGTCTAAGAAACAAACAATATTGGCTCAATCTACAATGGAGTCTCGAAATGATAGCACTAGCCCATGCTAGTGAAGAAGCGAGTTGGCTAAGAAGTTTGTTAGCCGAGATCCCTTTATGGGAAAGACCGATACCACTGTCTTGATCCACGTGCCGATAGTACCGCGGCTATTGCAAAGATTCAGAACCGTTACTACAACGGCAAGAGACGACAAATACGTCAGAAGCATAGTACTTAGAGAATTTCTCTCAACGGGAGCAAGAAGAGTGGATCATGTGCGTTCGATGAAAATTTGGCGGATCCTTTGACGAAAGGATTACCAAGAGAAGGTTTTCAAAACCTCAAAAGGAATGGGATTAATGCCCTTAGAATGAAGAGTCACTTATGATGGTAACCCAACTTATAGACTGGAGATCCCAAGAAATAAGTTCAAAGGGTAATAACAAGTCATGAAGTGATATGAGATGTATCATGTTATTTATTAAATCCCATTCTATATTGTTAGAAGCATGAAGTCCTGAAGCGATAGAAAAGGATGAGTTAATTGTTAAACTCTTAATGAGTTCTATACTCTATGTGGAGTAGAGTACATAGCTACAGGAGTACTCTTGATAGACTCACCTATGTGAATGTGGAAGTGTGGCCGCTTCCTATGGAAATTTTTTTGGGCAAAAATTTACTAGAGCGTTCACTATACTGGGATACACGTGCATGGCCGTAAAGCACGGGCTTTTTCGAACTACACCTTGGAAAGGTTGTGTGTGTGATGATTGTTAGAGATAGAGTTCAAAACTATGAGTTACTCTAGTATATTCTAAAGCATCAACACTATGCAAAGGTTCAAGTCGATAGACACCTTTTCGCTTATGCACAATCTTATAATTTTAATTGATCGGTTGCTCGATGAAAATTATTTTTATATAAAATTCAAGTGGGGGATTGTTGAAAAAAGATGAAATTTAATTAAAAAAAATTTTGTTGGGAAATGTGCCTTGTCCCACATTGTTTTTTTATATTATTTTAAAGAGGTATAAATAGTGAGGAGTTGGCTATTGGGATTGGGCCCCAAGGGGCACCCACTTTTGTGGAAGGGGAGAGGACCTAGGCAAATGTGATACCACACACGCGCACGCGCGCGCCGCCGCCGCCGCCGTCCGTCCGTCCGACCGACCGGCCGTGCCGTGCCGTGCCGAGCCGAGTCCGAGTTCGAGTTCGAGTGCGTGTGCGTGTGTGTGAGGTGAGGTGGTATTTTCCTTTTTGGTAAAATATTCTTTTAAGGAAAATTTTTACACTTACAAAATGGTTGTTATATATATATATATATTTTATGACCGTTATTTTCTTTTATTAAGAATATGACCGTTTGTCTTCTTTATTCAGAAAAAAGAGCCGTTATTTTCTTTTATTAAGAATATGACCGTTTGTCCCAAATTATATCCGTTATCCGTTACTCGTCTTTAATCTGAAAATGGTCGTTACTCTTCATTACTCAGAATGGCCGTTACACTCTTAATTCCTAGACATTACCGTTTTATTCATAATTACCACACGGTTTCTAAAGTCTATAAAAGGAGGGCTTCAGCTCTCATTTGATACACAACAATCAGCAATCATCTCCCTACGGAAAAAAAAATTCTCTCTACAATTTCTAAGTTTTTTTTTTTTGTTTTAGTTTTCCGAGCAACAAATTTTCAGGTGTAGCATTCCAGTCTTCATCAGTGCAGTGAAGTTCTGAGACAGAGATTAAGATTCTGGGCTGTTTTATCCTGGGGACGACGAGGCTGTGTTTGCTTGCATAAATTGGGCAGAGCCGCGAAACGTCTTAAAGAGAGCGACCTAGTCCGCGACTCAACCCAAGCAGTTACTTTCAAGTTATCGGTAATATTGTTCCTACACTGTTTTTATAAACTTGCTTCAACATGACCATATTATCATGAGATATTTTAGGGAAAGTTCTATTGATTTTTATTCTATATAATATTCCTTTATTATCTGCTTGTGAGATTAATCTAGAGAAACATTCAAATATTAGTAGAAGTAAATAAGGTGAAAAAGGATCAGCTTGTCTGAGACCTCTTTTAGGTGTGAAGGCACCAGTAAGGAGAATCATTCGATAAAATAGAGTAAGTGATTGTCGATATGCATCGGTGATTAAGCCAACGAAATTTATTGAAAAAACCCAAATGATGAATAATGGAGAGGAAAAAGTGGCATTCAGCATGATCATAAGTTTTTTTAGATCCAACTTGACACACATAAAACCCCGTTTTACCTCTATTCATTTTTGAAATTGGTTTGGCAACTTCATGAGCTAGAAGTGTATTTCAATAATCCATCTTTCCAGAAGGAAAGAACCTTGAAACAGGGAGATAATACTTTGGAGATGGGTCTTATCCTTTTAACCATAAGTTTTGATATGATATTTTTATTGACGCAGTTTCCAATCCCTTAAAATGCTGGGAATGTTCTGGGAGCAGCAGACAACAACATCCTTGAAACCAGAAAGCAAACAACACAAAAGCTGTAGTGCACCATCTCCAGTTTTTATGGACATCTGCTGTTGTTGATGTACTAGCAGATGAGATTGATGCTCATCTATAAAATCTTATGAGTGGAAAATATTTTTGTAACAGAAATTCATTAAATAAAACAAGGGAGGGAAGGGAGATTCAGGGAGTGCTTGTGTTCTTTGTTGATTTTGTGTCATGGTATCAGAGCTCGGGTCACGATTTTGAGCATTAGTGTAGCCAAATCGGGTCCCTGTTTCTCTATAGTCCCTTTGTTTCTCTATAGCATAGCATTTGTGAGCATTTGTGAGCATTTGTGAGCAGTTTGAGCATTTTGAGCATTTTTGAGCAGTTTGAGCAGTTTGAGCATTCTGAGCATGCTTCACGAAAAGAGGTGTAACTTTTGATCCGACCGTCAGATCGGGCTGAAATTTTGACAGGAGGCTCCGCAGTCCCAATTCCAAGCTCACTATCTTTCCAGGCCAATCCGACCGTCGGAAGTACGGTAAAATTGTGATTTACTAACTGTCCTTGAAAAAAAAAATGTCTGGAAATGATGGAAGTTCTGACAAAGAAGAGAAATCTGAGGCGGTTCTCATTTTAGAGAGTTTATCCGCCACCTTGTCACAACTATTCCAACACAAGACGGGTGATTCCAATCCTGATGGGCTCAATTCCGCTATGGCGATCAAACTCGATGGGAAGAACTTTAATCTGTGGTCGCAGATGTTGAAAATGAAGCTGTCAGGGAAGGGTAAACTTGGCTACATCGATGGTTCGACTCTAAAACCACTACAAGCTGATAGAAGTTACCAGAAGTGGCAGATGGAAGACTCTCGGGTTAAAGACTACATGATCGAATCCATGGATCCCTTCTTGGTAGGTAACTTTCTCCCTTTCTCTACGGCCAAAGAAGTTTGGGACTCGGTAAGAACAACCTTTTTTGATGGAGATGACCTGACCCAATACTTTGAACTGAAAAGAAGGGTTAACCGAGTCAAACAAGCCAGTGGTCCAGTTGAGGCTTATTACACCCAATTACAGGGGTTATGGAAGGAGTTAGATGTCCGTAGGCCAAACCCTATGACCTCTCCAGTTGATATTGAAAAACACAATTCTCTTGTTCAAGAGGACCGTGTATTAACCTTCCTGGATGGTCTAGATGATCGGTTGGACTCTATCCGGGCAATGGTCTTACAACAAAAACCTTTTCCCACAATAGAGCAAGCCTTTGCATTGGTTCGTAGAGAAGAAAACCGTCAGTCAGTAATGTTACACAAAGGGGAAGGAACTGAACCTTCTATGGTTATGCTAGCAAGAGACCGAAACTTAGTCATGAACAAACCTGATTTCAAACCAAACTCGGGTCTGGCTGTTGGGTGCACTTACTGTCATAACCCAAAACATACTAGAGATAAGTGTTTCAAGTTAATTGGGTACCCACCGGGTTGGAAAGATCGAAGGAAGAAGAGGCAGGGAGATTGGCCGCCATACAGGGGTGAGGCACAAATGGTTGCAGGTGCTTCAGCTGTAGCTCCTGTTGAGTCGGCTCCTGCTGGGCCGACTATTACTGAACTGACTCAAGCAGTTGCAGCTTCAGTTTCAAGGGGTGGCTACTCTGTCTTACCACCGGTTGAGAACAAAGAACTGATGGAAGGTAAAAGTTTTCTTGTTTCTAATAATTATCATACTGATAAGTTTGATTGGATAATCGATTCAGGGGCAACCGATCATATGACCTACTCAGAAAAGGATCTAGTAAAGAGTTCCTCACCAAGGAGAACAATGATAGTCAATGCCAATGGAGAAACATATCCTGTGATGGGTGCCGGAGATGTTCAGTGCTCACCTTCTCTCACTTTATCAAATACTTTACTTGTGCCCTCCCTATCAACTAAATTATTATCTGTTGGTCAGATTTGTGAGGAACTAAATTGCGCTGTTCTCATGTATCCTCAGTTTTGTATATTTCAGGATCTTCTCACAAAGGAGATTATTGGTCGTGGTACTAGAAGAGGAAGACTGTATCATTTGGACGACATGGTGACTGGAAAGGCATAAGAGACTAGGACATCCATCTTTCGGGTATTTAAGAAAACTTTATCCAAGTTTATTTTCTGGTTGTGAGTATGAAAACTTTGATTGTGAAACCTGTATTAAAGCCAAGAGTCATCGGGTGTCTTTTCCGAGTAGTTTGGATAAGAGAACAACTTTGTTTCATTTGGTTCATTCGGATGTTTGGGGTCCGTCCCCGGTTAATTCATCTGTTGGAAATAGATGGTTTGTGTTATTTATTGATGATTGTACTAAGATGACTTGGTTGTATGTTCTTAAAAGAAAAGATGAAGTGACACATGTCTTTAAATCTTTTTTTAACATGGTGCAAAATCAATTTAATAAAAACATTAAGATTCTGAGAAGTGACAATGGAGGTGAGTTTGTCAATAGCATACTTCGAGAATTTCTTAACTCTAAAGGTATAATTCATGAAACAAGTTGTGTCGGTACTCCACAACAAAACGGAGTAGCTGAGCGGAAAAACAGACATGTCTTAGAAACAGCCCGGTCTATGTTACTTGAGAATACTGTTCCACAAACCTATTGGGATCATGCGGTTGCTACTGCAGTATACCTAATTAATCGTATGCCATCCAATGTACTAAATTTTCAAACTCCACTTCAAGTACTTTCTTCATATGTATCGCTACCATCAACTCTTAACCTCCCACCAAAAGTATTTGGGTGTGTTGCATTTGTTCACATACAAAAGCATCAACGGTCTAAACTCGAACCATGTGCAGAAAGATGCGTATTTCTCGGATATGGTCAAAATCAGAAGGGCTATAAATGTCTCAATCCTGTTTCTAAAAAGGTATTTGTTACCATGGATGTCACTTTCCTGGAATTAGAGAGTTTTTTTAGAAAGGACACGTATCATTCTCAGGGGGAGAGTTTCTCTACACGTATCAAAAACTTGGAGTGAGGATTATAGTTGTTGGATGATTACAGCATGCACCCTTCATTCCATCAGCCAGACCGCGTCTGGTTTGTGCTTTCTCATAAGGTAGCGCAGAGTTTTTCTAGCTTGAAGGTCACACCAGACCTCGACCATTCTAGCTAAGGAGTTTCATGCTTGAGATGGGGGCAATAGTTCCTTTTTGTTTTGTTTTTTGATAGAACTGTTATGCAACTTGATTAACCAAATAAAAAAAAAATTGTTATGCACGATTTACAAACAATGTTTTTGTTTTTTAGAATTATAGTTTGAAATTTCTTTCTATTATTAAGATAATCTTTTGTTACTTACATTATTTACAATACATTGGAAAGTATATATAATTGGGGTTATATTTATTTAAATGGGATATAAATACCCAAGGGAAAAATAAAAATAAAAGATATATATACTTTGTGATGAAACTAAAAGAATCCAATAAAAATAAAAGATATATATATTTTATGATGAAATTAAAAGAATCCAATTGAATTGTTGGATTTTCAATATCTTATTATATATGACACTAATAAGGAACAAATATTTGAGTTAAAATGATTGAAAAAGTTAACATTGTTGTATACAAAGAGGTCACTTTTACACATGAGTTTTGTATATTAATAACGCATATAATATGACATCAAAAATAAAACTTTTAAATTATGTTCAAATTAAAATGAGGCAAAAATATTTTAAGAACATTAATAGCATAATTATACCGAAAGTTGAAATAATATTTATGAAGAAAAAATTGGATAAATTATAAAGTAAAATAAATTGAAAATTGTACACTCTTAGTAGTCACTGCAATTCATCTTATTATTTTAAACTTATTTGAAATAAGTAAAAATTATTATTATTATTAGATTTATCTATTTATTCTCTGACATGATAAAGAGTTAAATTAGTCACTTTTTAGTAAAAAAATATTTAAAAAATACTATTTAGTCCCCTATCTTACAAAGGTGATTTTAGTTGTTTTATTTATAAAAAATGTATTGAAAAAAACATCTGATATTTTTTGAATATTATTTTATTAAGAAATATTTTTTGTTAAAAGTCCTTAAATAACTATTTTTCCTAAAAAAAATGAATAAATGATAATTATTTATCAAAAAAATTAAAGGACACATTTCATCCATAACCTTACAATTCAAACAATTGAATCCCTAATATTTCAAAATTTGATAAATTTATTTTAAAATTTCAATTTCAATTAAATTGATTAATGACACATTATATTTAACTATGATGAAACTTGACTTCTTAATTTATTTGGTCCCCAACCTATTTCATAGGTATAAATTGGTATGTGATCTATGATATTTATAATCTAACCATCAATCTTTAAATTATATGATTGTTAAGTAGTGGTAGATTAATGATTTACATCCAAAAAGAGCACAATATACATATTAAAAAATAATACTAATAACTTTTCAGTTATTACTTATTTTTAATTAAAAAATTTGTTATATGTATCTTATTTTAAAAAAAATATATGTTTAAATTATTGAGTTTTATTGATATATTTAACGTTAAAAATTTAGAATTTAAGATATAGGTGAGATATAATTTATTTTATATATTAATATGTTTATAATTGCATAAATATTATACCTAAAAATTTAATTATCAAAATTAAAATTTTAGATTAAATTTATCAAATTAAAAAATTAAGATTAAATTTATGAATTAAAAGATTAAGAAATTAATTTTAATATTTTATATAAATTAATCACGAAAGAGATAAATAAGATTGTAGTTTACACAAAGCAATAATTCTCTTCCTATATAATTGTTTTTCAACTTTAGCGTAATAAAAAAAATGTTATCCCTTTTTACAATAAATTTTTAGAATATTGTTTCCATTTCTAATTATAGTTTCTATTTTTTTTAATTAAAATAGTGTTATATTACATGTATTATTTACTGTTATGTTAAGTTTTTTAAATTTAGTTATCTCGAAATATTTTGACTCCTTGTAGATTTAGAACTCTACGAAATAACTTGAAAACTCGTAATTTCAACTAGAAACTCTCTTTAATATTTTATTCCTTTGGCATTTATATCGTAGAGGCAAAGATGGAAAAACATTACATTCATGCCTTGATACTTCACATGTCTCTATATTTATTTTGAATAGCGGTGATATTACTATAATTTAAATTTTTATAAACAATAATAATACATTTTTATTCATAATAGTGACACTATAAATAATTATAAAAATATAATAAAATTTTTATAAATTTTTATTGTAACAATAATAAAAGTTATAATCACACTATCACTACATCTGTTTAAATTTAAAATATAAAATTAATTATAGAATTAAAATAAATGAAAGAGAATTATTGTAAATAAATATTTTTAAAAAAACCGACTTATAATGAATTTAAAGTCAATTCGGTGTAGAACCGACGCTATCCACGTTGGACGTAGCGTCGGTTGGCCACGTCAACCGACGCTACCCACATAATATATCCAACTTTCGGGCAAATTTTTACGTAGAACCACATTTTCCTACACCGCGCGCCACCTTCTTTCTAAATTTTTGGCCACCTCTGACCACCATTTGTAACGTCGTTTTGTAAGTTATATTCCTCTTCTCATTATCTTTCAGATCTACTATTTTTTTGAGCGAAATATTAAAAAAAATTTATACCCATTTTCTGTATAAATTTTTGATGTAGATATGTTTTTTATTTTGTTTGACTTATTTTATGGGAAAATAATATCTAAAATGTTGTGGTTTTGATAGATTATATATATTTATTGTGCGTGGATAATAAATAATTATAGTAGAATTTTACAGTTTATTATTCTGTATAAATTTTTGATTTAGGTATGTTTTTTATTTTGTTTGACTTATTTTATGTGGAAATAATATCTGAAATGTTGTGGTTTTGATGGATTATATATATTTACTGTGCGTGGATAATAAATAATTATAGTAGAATTTTGCAGTTTATTATTCAGTTTGTTTTATATTTTGTATAAATTTTTGACATAGGTATGTTTTTTATTTTGCTTGTTATTGTGTTTGACTTATTTTATGTGAAAATAATATCTGAAATTTTGTGGGTTTGATTTACTGTGCATGGATAAATTTATTTATATATTATAAATAATTATATTTTATTAAGTAGAATTTTGCAGCTTATATTATTCAGTTTGTTTTATATTTTGTATAAATTTTTGATTTAGGTATGTTTTTTATTTTGCTTGTTATTATGTTTTGACTTATTTTATGTGAAAATAATATCTAAAATGTTATGTGTTTACTATACGTGGATAAATTTATTTATATATAAATAATTATATTTTATTAAGCAGTGAATAGAGGAAAAATATATGTTTTTTTAAATTTCTAAGAAATTATATTGGTATAAAAGTTATACGTGCTATCTATTGACTCTTAAAAAAATTATAAATATAAATATATACATATATATATTAATAAAAATCAAATAATAACTAAAAACTAAGTATTATTATTATTATTATTTATATATGCTACTTATGTGTTAAAATGTTACAAATATGTTACTATATATAATAGTGCCTATATACTTCTATAGAATGTTATATACGTATAATTAATATTACTTTTTAATTATGATATAGTAACATGCATAGAAATTAGAATCAACCACAAGTACGTGATTGGTTTTTATATATTCATGCTAACATGTTGCTTATTTTTTAATTTGTATAGAAATGGTTTTGTAAAATGATTAAAATGATAACTGTTTTGTATTATGTATGTTTTGATATATATTCTAATAATTAGGAAATTTATATATAATAATATTTCAAATATATTCATTGTATACATAATTAAGTAATATGTTTATCTGATGTCATTAATAGAAAAATGGACAAATCTTGGATGTCAAAGTGTAGAATTGAGTAAGACTATATTTCTAGAGTTGAAAGTTTCATGGAATTTGCTTGTAGAAATAGTAATACTAGAACTAGTATGATTCGATGCCCATGCGTTAAATGTAAAAATGAGCGATTTCATGAATTTGATGAGGTTAAGTATCACCTTATCCGTAATGGTATTCTATTGAGCTATAAATGTTGGTATTATCATGGAGAAAATATTGATAATATTCATGTAAAAAAGATAAATAAGAATGTGAGTGGATTACATACATCTTATCATAATGTACAGACAGAAAATATGTTTCATGATGTTGAAGATGAATTACGAGAGGATGATCCCGAAACCTTTAATAAACTTATAGAAGATGCCGAAAAACCGTTGTATCCAAAATGCAAAAAATACACTAAAATGTCGGGATTGGTTCATTTGTACAATGTGAAGGCAAAACATGGTTTTTCTGACAAGGGATTCACAGAATTACTAAATCTACTAGTCGATATGTTTCCTGAGGGTATTGAATTGCCATCTTCAATATATGAAGTGAAGAAATCTCTTAGTCGATTTGGCATGGAATATCATAAGATTCACGCTTGTCCTAATGATTGCATTCTTTATAGAAAAGAATATGAGACATTACATGATTGTCCTATGTGTAAAGAATCGAGATGGAAACATGGTACAAATGAGAGTACAACACATAAGAAAGGCGTGCCTGCAAAGGTTCTTTGGTACTTTCCTCCGATTCCTCGCTTTCAAAGGTTGTTCAATAGTAAATATACATTAAAGATGTTGACTTGGCATTCAGATAATCGATCTGATGATGGGGTGCTACGTCATCCTTGTGATTCTCCAAATTGGAAAGTAGTAGATAATTTATCTCCTCAATTTTCATCTTATCCGTGCAATCTTCGTTTTGCTATTGCTACTAATGGAATTAATCCACATAGTTCCCTCAGTAGTATATATAGCTTTTGGCCAGTAATTATGATAACATACAACCTTCCTCCCTGGTTATGTATGAAAAGAAAATTCATGATGTTAACATTATTGATCTCAAGACCGAAACAACCCAGTGTTGATATTGATGTATATTTGCAGCCTCTGATAGATGATTTAAAGACGTTGTGGAATGATGGTGTAAATGTTTACGATGCACATAAAGAAGAATACTTTAACTTGAAGGGGGTCCTTTTATGGACAATTAATGATTTTCCTGCCTATGGAAACTTATCAGGACATGCAACAAAAGGTTACAAGGGATGTCCTATATGTAGTGATGGAACTTCTGCAACTTATCTTGTTCACGGACGAAAGATGTCTTATAGAAGACATAGAAGATTTTGCCATCTGGACACAAGTTTAGATACCAAAAGAAACCGTTCGATGATGAAGAAGATCATGATCATGCAACTCGACCTTTGCGAGGTATTGAGATATTAAGGCAATTGAATGGGATGACATTCAAATGATATGGAAAGATGAAAAAAAACTCACTAAGGTAGGGAAACGAAAGAGGTCAACTAATGAAATGGGTGAAAATGAAAAAGAGTTTGAACCGACTTACCATGGTTGTTGGAAAAAAAATCAATATTTTGGGAATTACCTTATTGGAAAGACCTACACATTCGTCACATCTTAGATGTCATGCACATTGAGAAGAATGTATGTGAGAGCTTGATTGGTACTTTACTTAATATACCTGGAAAAACAAAGGATGGAATTAAAGCAAGATTGGATTTAAAGAAACTAGGCATACGACCTGAATTGGAACCAAGAGTGGAAAATGATAAGAATCGAACATACTTACCACCAGCATCATATACAATGTCAACAAAAGAGAAGGATGTGTTTTGTACATGTTTGGAGGGTGTGAAAGTTCCTGATGGTTACTCATCCAACTCAAGAAATTTTGTGTCTATCACCGATAAGAGACTGTATGGATTGAAATCACATGACTGTCATATCTTAATGCAACAGTTATTACCAGTTGCTATTAGATCAATTCTTCCAAAATATGTTCGATTATCAATAATTCGGCTTTGTTCATTCTTCAATACAATATGCAAGAAATCTATATCAATTGGCGAGTTAAATTCTTTACAGAAAGAAATTGTAGAGACTTTGTGTCTAATTGAAAAATATTTTCCTCCTTCTTTCTTCGATATAATGATTCACTTATGTGTTCATTTAGTTCGAGAGGTTCAATTGTGTGGTCCTACTTACTTAAGGTGGATGTATCCTTTTGAGAGATATATGCAAGTCCTTAAAGGATATGTAAATAATAGAAATCGACCTGAAGGATGTATGGTGGAACGCTACATTGCTGAAAAGGCCATTGAGTTTTGTTCTAAATACTTTAGTGGTTGCACTGAAATTGGGAATCCTACGCACAAGTTGTTCTTAGAACGTCACATGATCCAAGTAGGTAACCCTATGCTTGGTGGAAGTAAGAAATTATTTATTGATCGCACTCGATGGGAAAAAGCACACCGAATCATTTTGGTAAATAATAATGAGGCACAACCGTACATAGAGTAAGTGATGTTCATTGTTTCATGATTGCAAAAATCATTTTTTATTTAACTATTAATGATTATATATAATTTAATATATATTTAATAACATTACAGGATGCATTTAAACTTATTGAAGATCGATCCTCGTTATAAAAAAAAAAGAGGAGAAAAATGGTTGTATGATGAACATAAGCGAGAGCTTATTAATTGGTTTGACAACCACGTAAGTATCACAAACAAAAATTCATGCATGTATCTTCCTAGATCTATTCAATGTTTTAAAACTTTGCTCTAAACACATTTTGTGTTTTTGTATACATAGATTCGAGATGAACTCAAGAAACCCAATCATAAAATATCAGAAAGTTTACAATGGCTTGCACATGGGCCAAAATTTGATGTCAAATCATTTTATAGTTTCACAATAAATGGATCGAGGTTTACGACTCAAGCTAGGGACAAAGTCCGAGTAAATCAAAATAGTGGGGTGAAGATGGTTGCACAAATTATGCAATTTTCCAGTTCAAAAGATGCTAATCCTGTACTTTCTGATAAAACATATTATGGTATAATACAAGAGATTTGGGAATTGGATTATGAGGTCTTCCCTGAAACATTTTTCTTGTGCGATTGGGTCGAAGATGTTATCAATGTTGGATATAAAATAGATGAGTTTGGATTTATCCTTGTAAATTTATCCAGGATAAGTCACATTGATGATCCTTTCACGTTAGCACTTCATGCAAAACAAGTATTTTATGTGAGCGATCAGATTGATTCAAGATGGTCTGTTGTGTTAACGCCTCCACAAAAAGAGTTTTACCATTGTGATGTTGTAGAAGATGATGACTCTATGCTTGATACATTAACCAATATTAGTAATTTCTCAAATAAATTGCCTAATGTATGTGATGATCTAATTGATGATGATGATGATTCTTCATCATGGGCTCGAAATGATTGTGAAGGAATATATGTATATGATCAACAACCTAATTAAACATAACGTATGTTCTATATTGTTGTAATAACTCTTATATATACGTATGTTCCTAAAATTGTCAATTAATTTATATTTCTTCATTGTTTGCAGATATTTCATGGATATTCGGATAACAGAGATTGTAGATCCAAATGATCCATTGGGGTATTTGAAAAGAAGGGGTTGGGCGAATATACCTGATGCTCCACTTAACCCAGATGATAGAATACATGTTCTATTTGATGCTACTGGTAATCCAATAGGGGAAAATGGTCAACAATTGAAATCCTCTATTGGTCGACTTGCAAAGTTCAAAGATACCAATCAATATAAATGATTGGTCTGAGGTTGACGAAGCAGAAAAGTTCAAAATATGGATAACCATTTGTGTAAGTCTCTTATATTTTATAATCAATATATATATTATATTAGGTGTATATCTAATCTTTTGTCTTGTGTTTTACAGAATCGTTACAAAGTCGATGACAGTTGGAAGGGCAAGTGTTATAAAATTGCAAATAAGGCGTGGAAGGAATACAAGACTTCCAGATTGGCAAGAAATTATGTGTTTCCATATTTGGAAACACTTGATGAGAATGAATTCTACAAAATTCCTGAAGGACACCCCTGGATTACACCTCAAGTTTGGAAAGAATTTGTGGATTGTAGACGTTCAGATGAATTTCAAATTATCAGAGAAGATCATCAGAATGTATAAATGCATAACATTCTTCCTAACCGTACTAGGAGGTCTTCAAATCCTGAAGTTAGATATAGATGGTATTATTAATTTGTCTTAATTTATAAATATTTTTATATTTATTTTCCTCAATTTAATTTCATGTCATTGTTAATAAAATTTTCATAATTTATGTAGGAAGTTGAATTGGGTAGACCTGTTACCCGAACTGAATTATACATAGAAATAAAGACTCCCAAAACGAAGAATTCAAGATCGATGACTCAATGAGGAGAAGAACAATTAAATAAGTTGGTTAGTAATTTTGGTTGATAAAAAGTCTTAATGATATTTAATAATTGATGTAATAATGAATGATATGTTTGATAGCTTTATTATTTGTAGAGAGCCGTTCAAGAAAAAATATCCAGGGGTGAAATAATCGAAGAGCCTAGGAGAGATGCTTTATATCATGCATTCGGCCGTGAGCATCCTAGTCGTGTTAGGGGAGGTAGCCAATATGATGGTTCTATGGAGTATTTTAACATTCCAAAACAAAAGCCTTAGACGGTAAGTAAGGAGAAGTATACTAAAATTGAAGAAGAATTCAACTCCTTTAAGGCTTCAGTGATGAGTGAGATTGCCACTCTAAAAGAACATCAATCACAACAAATGTCAGCCATGGCATCATGCTACAACCAGGGCATGCCATATTGGCCAAGCATGCAACCATCCATGCCAGGCATACCACCTTCCACCCCAGGCATGCCACAATTCATGCCAAGCATGCCACTATACATGATAGGCATGCCACCATCCATGCCAGGCATGCCACCCACGCAATCTCATTGCGCTTAAACTACATCCAATATGGGATATAGCCATCCTATTGGATCTCACTATATGCCAGGAATGCATATGCAATCAAGTAGTGGTTCATTTTCTCCAATGCAATCTGCACATTCTTACCATAAATCAAACCAAGATGAACATTTTGGTGAGAATGTACATCCAATAGCTACCCCACATGAGAGTCCTCTTTTATTTGATGAATCATATGTGGTAAGATTTTAATTTCTATTGTATATAATCTATTATTTTTAAATTCTTATTATATGTTTTATTTTTTATATATAACACTTAAATATTTTACAGAATATGAAATGTTTGTTGAAACATCCTTCGTCAACGGACTATGTTGCTATTGGAACGGTACAACAATTGAGCGATGATTGGATGATTCATAATCAATATTTGCCTAATCATTGGCAAATAGTAATTGATCAATCATTGTTTCATGATTGTCCACTACCTGTGCCTTCTGATGCTACCACAGTCCAAGAGGCGGTTGGACAATATGTGGCTTGACCGTCAATTCAAGTTGTTCTAAATTTTGACGTGGTACTATTTTTTAACTTAAAAGATAACACTTGTTTATTACTATTATTTTATTATATCTTATATTGTTACTAAAAATACATATATAATACTTTTTTTAGTCTATTATACCAGATCTCTTAAATGTGGCACATTTAAGAGATACAAAGCAAGTATCTCGTGTTAAATCTATGTATAGTGGTCAATCATCGCGCACCAAGTCATTCAAGAAGAAGCCTTGGAAAAAGTATAGTCATATTTATGCGTTAAACTTCAGTAGAAATCTTGGCACTTTGATGACTATTGTTGGGAGGGCATCTAGCATAAATGATGGATGAATTGTGCCACTTCCTATAGAAATTTCTGGTGTAGATCTCGGCCAAACGTATATATCGATCGAGTGCTTATTGCAACTATTTGAATATCAAATGATCGATTTAAGTATAATTCAAGTGTGGATAAGGTGAGTCCTCAATCTATTTATTTTTCTTTTATTTATGCAGAACATATATAATTATATTTATATTATCTAATTATATATATATCTTTTATATAGGGCGTGTTATTATCGACTTCAACATAATCACTCATCACATTTAGCAATGTTCTATGATTCTTCATATGTCAATCAATATCAAGAGAAGGATGTTAGCATCAGAGCTAAACAATTATGTGATAGAGCATTAACGCTTAACAGAAATCAAAAGTTGATAATCCCTTGGCCATTAAGGTTTGAACAAGGCCAAGATCATTGGATGTTGGTCATCATTGATCTGTTTAATAATCATGCTTGGTATTGTGACTCAGCTTTTATAGAACTGAGTAAAGATACAAAAGCAGTTGTTAAAATGTAAGAGTTATAGTTACATATTAGTTTCTTCTATTATTTTTTGTAATATTTAATAAAAACTAATCATTTTAAACCTTGATAGGGCATGGAAGTTGTGGAACAAGTTTCGAGGCATTGCCCTAAAAAAATCTCATAAGCTTATATGGACAAAAGTTATGGTATGTACAAGTCAATATTAATAATTTTATTAATTTTACAATTGAATAATAAAGATGTTCGAATATGAAAATTCATGTACACTTGTTTTTTGTAGGTTCCACAAAAAAATAATGGAGTCATGTTTGGTTATTATGTCATGAAGTTTATGAGCGAAATCATCACAAATATCAAAATTCCAATTGATGATGTGGTAATATCTTTTACCCATATACATAATTTTTTTAACATATTTGAGTTTGTTTTTGTAAATAAATGAAATTATATTCTTATTTTGATTTTAAATACATGTAGTTCTTTGGTTGGAACAAGACGGGCTACGATCAGCAAATTTTTGATGATTTACGAGAGGAATGGGCAGAACACATGTTTCAAATTATATCATCACAAGAAGAATCAGGAGAAGATTCTGATGATCTTGAATAACATATGAACATACCAGTAAATTTTTTAATGATTTAATTTCTCTATCAATTCCTGTGTCTGAAATCACTTGTTTAATTGATGATTATATGCTCATGTATTTAGGGGGATGCATTGTTTTATGGACCTATTTTTGGCCCAAATTACATCTCATATCTCTTTCCTACTTTCCTTACGAACTCATATTAGAACTTTATTAATCATTTGTTTATAAATATGAATTTATCTGGAATCTCTGCTAGTACTTTTAATGCTATAATGAGCTCTAAATGGACAAATCAGGTGTACGTAATTCCGATTTTTTTCTTGGTTTGTATGAGTTTTGGTGCCCATGAACGTGTTCCATATGTTTAAGGGCACCAAAACTCACACAAGCCAAGTAAGAAATCAGAGTTACACTTGATTTCATATTTAGAGTTCATTATATATATCATTTAAAAATACTAGTAGAGATTCCAGATAACTTCATATATATAGACAAATGATTAATAAAGTGCTAATATGAGTTCGTCGAATGTCGCTGTACGTGGTAATCTCTTTTTGATGGTAATATTTATAATGATTTAATTTCTTTATTCGTATGTCTGAAGTTTAGACTGCTTGTTTGATGGATGTTTTACGTGCTCATGTGTATATAGGGGAATATGAATTGTTATATGGATCAGCTGTTTTTTTTGTCATAATGCTTGTGAAGGCCAATCAAGATTCTAAGCCAACCAAGCTTACTCGATCGCATAATTACACTTTGACGACATTATTTTATTTGTAATTTAAGTTAATTATATGTATTATATATACATTATTTGTTTTTGTAATAAATTTAATTATCAAATAATTAAATATATTTAAATTTTTAATTATTTGTATTATTATTTAAATTTTAGTTTTTTTATGCTATATATATTGAAAATACGAAAAATGAGAATAAAAATATAAAAAAATACGGTATGTAAAATCGGTTCATCGCGTGAACCGACTTTAATGCCTATTTCTATAGTAGTGTATATTTCAGGGTTGACCTTAAATGTGTAAATTTTTATTCTATTAGATGCAATTAAGTTCTCGATCTAAATTTATCTAAAATGTCATTACATGCTTCAATAACACAATTTAATTAAAATATATATATATATATATATATATAATATTAACAATATAAATTGAATATGTTAAAAGGATAAACCATAACAAAATAAAGAAAAAGTTTTAAATAACAAGTACGTTTGTACCAGTTACCCACGTAGTAATTAACTAAATTTTATATCATAATCAACACTACTTCATAAATTCCATAAAAGTTATAATTCACTCGTTCTTAAGCTTATCAGACGATGTATACTTTAAATACACCACCAAATATATATATATATATATATTATACACGTACCCTTATATCTAAATGGTTGAGTTTTACAAGATACACGAGAAAGAAAATAACTTTGTGAAATGTAGACACTTAAAATTGAAAAGTATAAAAAACTGTGTAATATTTTAGAGGCAACTGATTCTATCCTAATATGTATATTATATAAAAGCTAATTAATTAGTAATTAAAATAATTAGCCAAATAATGCACCTTCATATTATTTATATGTTTGATCATCGAATTTAGTTTTTTCATCCTTTCACATTACTTGTCTTAAGTCCTTCAATATAAACATATTTAACATAGGACCATGAGTCCTAAATTCTGTTATTTTTAATGGGAGTAAATTTTTGATCTCTATTTATTAAGTAGAATATCTCAAGTTTGTTAATTTTATAAAAAATATTATAAAAATCTATTTTATAAAGTAATAAATTTGTGATGTTTTACTTATTCGTTTTAAAATTAAGATAATATAAATATATTATTTTATAAAATATATTTTTATATTAAAAAAAATTTTTGTTAAACGTAACGAACTTAAATTATCTTATTTTTCCTTCATCATATGTAGCAAATTAATTTAAATCTAACACCTCAATCATAATATAAAACTTAAAAATAATAATTACATATTCAATGCATTCACGATATCCTTTGATGACTAATTATGCATCATATTTATAACAAAAACACAATGCTAATTTAGATTCAATAAAATTAATATTTAATGATGACCTTAATTTAAGATAATCAAATTTTATTAATAAATATAATTAATGTTAGAAACAATTAAACCATTGGGGAAATTTTAAAAAATATTCTAACGGATATGGTATGAAACATCAAAAAATCCAATTATGTGTATATGTTCCAAAATACCAACAAAACTTAATATATATATATATATAGTGAAGCAAAAACATAATGAAGAATTTGTTAAAGACATAAATCCTAAATCAATTACCAAATTAAAATGAAATGATACTATGTCACACATCCGTGAAGTATCCATGTATTCTTTGTACTCTTTGGGGTTGAGTGATAGAGCATTAACCCTTTCCTTTCTTTCCATTGCCTTTCATTCTGAACTTTGAATATTGATTAACATTTTGAGAATCACCCGCAAATTTTGGAACCATAAACTGTAAATCAAAGTGGTGCAACGTTAAGTGAACCGTGGTGATGGTTCGGTTTCGTCGGAATCGTACGTCGGTTCAAAAACCGAACGAGGTTCTTGATGGAAGAACCTTAATAAAGTATCGGGTCCTCTCACTATTAACTGCAACAATTCAGATACACCATCAAACGCAGTAAATAAGTGTGAGAACCTAGTGAAAGCATCAAATCGATAATCCATTGGAATTCCCATGTAAGTGTTGAAATTTGATCAATGGTAGGAGGTATGTTTTCAATCCAATTTTGTTTCTGTTGCATTTAAATTATGAGTTTATATGGTTTTCTGAACGTTTCTGGATTGAATTGAGACTCTAACATTTGGTATCAGAGTCATTTTGAAAACATCTCTGTTTTGCTCTGTTTCACGAGGAACTGAAATTTTGGGTTTTTTATTTTGATTGTTTTTTATGCATATGGAAATTATAAAGTGTTTCAATATTGATTTTTGAGTGATTCTGTAAAATTAAACTTGAAAAACAATGAAGAAAAGAAATCCAATTTACTGTGGGTATTTATTTGCTTCATTAATTAACTTTTTATTTAAAATAATGTTTTTACTTCAAATTGAGACCATGAATCACTCGGAAATTGAATTATGAGAATTTTGATAAAAAGAACGCTGGATTCCGTCGTCGGAATAGAAAGATACGGCCGGGTATCCATTAAGGTTAAACCGGGTCAAGTAGACCCGGCTGGAGGTTGAAGATGAAGTTAAAAAAAACGTTGTCCTGGGGACTCAAACATGGGTCCTGTGCAACAAATATTTCACTTACTTTTGTATCATACTTATATTTATATATATTCAGAGTTTGATTTTTTAAACAAAAAATTACTTTAAATGGGAATTGAACCAAGACTTCACTGGTTGGCATAAGTAAGACTTTCCACTGGGCTGTAACGATTTTTGCATTATAACTTGTATCTGACTTAATTTAAAATATGTATTTGGAATTTGATTTTAATAAAAATAAAAATACAATTAAATTCCGAATATAATTTTAATTTATGTTTATCATATGTATAATATTTATTATACATGTTATATTTATTTAAATAATTTTTGGACACATTAAAATTTTATTTAAATACATTATGTTTAAATTATTTATTTTGGGTATTTATAGTATAAATTTTGCAATTAATTATACATATAAAATTTAGTTAAATAATTTGTAGATAATGAAATTAATTGTTAATGATTCTTATGGATTTAATTAGTGCTTATATTATTTATTTTTCTTGTATAATTTATTGTCATATATGCAATTTAAGATAAATAATATTTACACATTTGAAATTAAATTAATATTGCTTATGATTTTATGCAATAATTCAGCCTAAGGATTTAATTAATATTTAAGTGATTCATATAGTTTAATTAATTAGGGAGTAGCCACAGCATCTTTAATTAATTAAAACTATAATAAAGTTTATTTAGGATCATATTTAGAAAATAAATATTAATTGTAATTAATTATATGTGATATAATAAATCTTATCCCACAGGAATTTTTATTATATTTTTGTGTGATTAATTAGGATATAATATCAAATTATATTTTCTAATTTACCCACAGGGATTAGGAAAAGGAACATAATTTGATAGTTTTATCGTAAAATTAGGATGAATTTAATTGAATTAAAATTTTAGCCCACATGCAATTTTTATGTCACTAGATTCATATTATTCATGATTTACATTGGTAAAAAATGACTATAGTTTAGGCCTCAAAATTTAATAAGCATATAATTTTTAATTGTAGCTTCTCAACTTGTAAATTTCTCTAATATCCACTGTGATATTCCCGATCTGAAAGGGGATAATTATAAAATATGGAAGGAAAGAATTCTCCTTCAATTAGGGTGGATGGATATTGGTTATGCTATTAGGAAAAATGAACCACCTAAAATTACTCAAACTAGTACTCCAGAGAATATCATGCTTGATGAACAATGGGAACGATCTAATCGCCTTAGCATGATGTTCATTAAGACTAAAATCTCTACTAGTATTCGTGGTTCCGTTGATCAACATACCAATGTTCAAGACTTGCTAAAGGCCATTGATGATCAATTCGTCACTTCAGATAAGGCTTTAGCAAGCACCCTTATTATGAAGTTCTCTTCTTTGAGACTCACTAGTGTGAAAGGTGTGCGCGAGCACATTATGCAAATGAAGGACATTGCGGCTCAACTTAAGCATCTCGAGGTTGAGATGTCGGAATCCTTCCTGGTGCACTATATCCTTAACACTCTCCCACATCAGTACGGGCCATTCAAAATCTCGTACAATACACATAAAGATAAATGGTCAATCAATGAACTAATGACCATGTGTGTTCAATAGGAAGGGTATGGAATTTGGTGAAAGTGTAATGTTGGCTACAACGTACCAGAAAGGAAAATCTCAATACAAGCATAAAGGAGAAGGGATAATTCCACCTCAAGCTGATATTAAGAAAGAATCCAAGTGTTTCTTTTGTAAAAAGAAGGGACACATGAAGAAGGATTGTATCAGATTCCAGAAATGGCTTGAGAATAAAGGTAATCCAACCTCGTTTGTTCGTTATGAATCTAATATGGTTAATGTTAATATTAACACCTGGTGGATTGATTCTGGATCTACAATCCATGTTGCAAAATCCTTACAGGGTATGCAAAATCTAAGGAAGCCAATGGGAAGTGAGCAATACATCTTATCCAGTAACAAGATGGGCTCACATGTGGAGGCTGTAGGGACATGCAGTTTGATTTTAAGTAGTGGTTTTATTTTAAAATTAGAAAAGACCTTTTATGTTCCAAGTTTCTCTAGAAACTTGATTTCAATTTCAAGACTTGTACCTTATGGTTATTCCTTTCACTTTTTAGAAACATCTTTCAGTTTATTTAATAAATCTGATTGTGTTGGGAATGATATTTTGTCTGATGGTCTTTACTGCATTAATTTACGAAATAATGCCACTCATAACGCTATGCATGTTCAAGCTGGCACTAAAAAGTGTATTATTGACGATGACTCTTCTACATTATGGCATAGGAGATTAGGATATATCTCCATAGAAAGAATTAAAAGATTAGTGCAAGATGGGGTACTTAGTACTCTAGATTTTACTGATTTTGAGACATGTGTGGACTGTATTAAGGGAAAGCAGACTAACAAATCAAAGAAAGGTGCCAATAGGAGTTCAAACATATTAGAAATCATACATACGGATATATGTTGTCCAAACATGGACATTCAAGGTCAGAAATATTTTATCACCTTTATTGATGATTTTTCTCGATATATGTATCTCTATATGCTTCATAATAAGAGCGAAGCATTGGATGCCTTCAAAAGCTTTAAGGTTGAAATAGAGAAACAATGTGGAAAGCAAATAAAGATCGTGAGATCAGATAGAGGTGGTGAATATTATGGTAGATACACTGAGAATGGACAAGCGCCTGGTCCGTTTGCTAAGTTTCTTCAAGAACATGGGATAGTTGCCCAATACACTATGCCTAGTTCACCATACCAGAATGGTGTAGCAGAAAGAAGAAACCGAACACTATTGGACATGGTGCGGAGTATGCTTAGCAACTCTAATCTTCCTAAATCCTTGTGGATTGAAGCTTTAAAGATGGCTGTGTATATATTAAATCGAGTTCCAACCAAGGCTGTCTCAAAGACACCATTTGAATTATGGAAAGGTTGAAAACCGAGTTTGCAACATATGCGCGTTTGGGGATGCTCGTCTGAAGTAAGGATTTATAATCCACAAGAGAAAAAGCTGGACCCAAGGACCATTAGTGGGTATTTCATTAGATATGCCGAACGGTCTAAAGGTTATAGATTTTACTGTCCATCTCACAACACTAGGTTTGTGGAATCAAGAAATGCAAAATTTCTTGAGAATTACTTGATTAGTGGGAGCGATCGATCCCAAGGCATTGGTTCTGAGAAAGATCATTCAGATGCTCAATATGTCACTTCAAGTAATGGACTAATTGTTGTTGTTAACAACACGCCTCAAGTACAAACACGTGTTGAAGAACCAGTCTTGGAAGTACCACAAGCTGTTGATCCTAATTTAGTAGATGTTGAAGTTCAACAGATGCCTACAACTGTTGAACAACCAGTTGAACAACATGATCCTGCTCCTTAGGAGAATGTTGATGTAACATTAAGAAGATCTACTAGAGTAAGGAAATCAGCGATTCCTAATGATTATGTTGTGTATCTACAAGAATGTGACTATAATGTTGGAGCCGAAAATGATCCTGAGACATTTTCACAAGCCATGAGTTCTGAGGTTCGAACTTATGGTACAATGCCATGAAAGAAGAGATGGATTCTATGGCGTCTAACCGAGTTTGGGATCTCGTCAAGTTGCCTGATGGTGTGAAAGCCATTGGATGTAAATGGGTCTTGAAAACAAAGAAAGACTCACAAGGCAACATTGAGAGACATAAGGCAAGACTCGTTGCCAAAGGATTCACTCAAAAGGAAGGAATCGACTACATGGAGACATTTTCTCCTGTATCTAAGAAATATTCACTTCGTGTGGTCATGACATTGGTTGCCCATTTTGATTTGGATTTGCAACAAATGGATGTCAAAACGGCTTTCCTTAATGGTAACCTAGAGGAAGAGGTTTATATGAAACAACTTGAAGGATTCTTCTCTAGTGATGCTGAGCATTTGGTTTGTAAGCTTAATAAATCCATATATGGATTAAAGCAAGCTTCCCGTCAATGGTATTTGAAATTCCATAACGTCATCACTTCATTTGGTTTTGAAGAGAACGTCATGGATCAATGTATATACCAGAAGGTTAGTAGGAGTAAGATTTGTTTTTTGGTGCTATATGTGGATGATATTTTGCTTGCAGCCAATGATAGGGGTTTGCTACATGAGGTAAAATAATTCCTCTCTAAAAATTTTGATATGAAGGATATAGGTGAGACATCTTATGTCATTGGCATTAAGATCCATAGAGATAGACTTCGAGGTGTCTTGGGTTTATCTCAGGAAACCTATATCAATAAAGTTTTAGAGAGATTTCAGATGAAGGATTGTTCACCAAGTGTTGCTCCCATTGTGAAGGGTGATAAGTTCAATTTGGACCAATGCCCAAAGAATGATTTTGGAAGAGAACAAATGAAAACCATTCCATATGCTTCAGTTGTTGGAAGCCTGATGTATGCTCAGGTCTGCACCAGACCTGACATTGCATTTGTTGTTGGGATGCTAGGGAGATATCAGAGTAATCTAGGCGTTGACCATTGGAAAGCTGTAAAGAAAGTGATGAGGTACCTACAAGGAACCAAGGATTATATGCTCATGTATAGACGAACCGATGAACTGGAAGTAATTGGCTACTCCGATGCGGACTTTGCTGGATGTATTGATTCACGAAAATCAACAGCTGGTTACATTTTCATGCTTACCAGTGGAGCTGTGTCTTGGAGGAGTGCGAAACAGTCCTTGACTGCTACTTCCACTATGGAGGCCGAGTTCGTATCATGTTTTGAGGCCACATCACATGGTGTATGGTTGAAGAGTTTTATTTCCAGGCTTAGAGTAGTTGACTCTATTTCTAGGCCATTAAGATTGTATTGTGACAACTCAATTGTTGTATTTATGGCTAAGAACAACAAAAGTGGTAGTCGTAGTAAGCACATCGACATTAAATACTTGGCCATAAGAGAACGTGTTAAGGAAAAGAAAGTGGTCATTGAGCACGTAAGCACTGAGTTGATGATTGCTGATCCTTTGACTAAAGGCATGCCACCAATGAAATTCAAGGATCATGTAGAGAAAATGGGAATTGGTTCCACTTTGTAAATGTATATATACAATTTATTAATGAAACTCTTATATATTGTGATATTTTCTCATATTCATGTGCACCTTAATTTATTTGAGAATATATATATATTTTATTGGACCAAGAATAAATATAGGATTTATTCATTAAGTTTCGTTACCACATAAAGTATAGTACTTGAGAAACTAAATATATTGTAATACATGGAAGATAATACTCGTTCTTAGAGGACCTATCGCTATGATTCATGTGTTTTGTTACTCAAGAGAATTTCGCTTAACGTTTGCACCAAGTGGGAGAATGTAAATCAAAGTGGTGCAACGTTAAGTGAACCGTGGTGACAGTTCGGTTTCGTCAGAACCGTACGTCGGTTCTAAAACCGAACGAGGTTCTTGATGGAAGAACCTTAATAAAGTATCGGGTCCTCTCACTATTAACTGCAACAATTCAGATACACCATCAAACGTAGTAAATAAGTGTGAGAAACCAGTGAAAGCATCAAATCGATAATTCATTGGAATTCCCGTGTAAATGCTGAAATTTGATCAATGGTAGGAGGTATGTTTTAAATCTAATTTTGTTTCCGCTGCATTTAAATTATGAGTTCATATGATTTTCTAAACGTTTCTAGATTGAATTGAGACTCTAACACAAACTTTAACAAAACATATATTTAATTAGATATTTATTGTGAGTTTAAGACTCAATATATAATCGTACAAAAAGGTACAAGCTACTTATGATTTTCCCCTAACTCATACGTAGCAAAAATAGAATAAACAGATAGAATAATAATCAAATACTCAAGACATAATACAACAGTTAGAAATTAATATTGAACAATCAAACTAATAGACTAATATGCAGTAGGCATGACACAACAATAAAAGAGAAAGATATAAGAAACATGAAACAAAAGAACAGATATTGAAAATGAACACAAGCAATAGGCACATAGAAAGGTTTTTCAATCTCAATCAAATCCTCGACATGTTTGAATGAAATTTTGATTACACTGATATAAAATATGATCAATCAAACAAGATAATATAACATAACATGATAAATAAATATAGGATTCATACCTATTTTATAACTTATAAGGACTGTTATATATATATTTTTAGATAAATTTTTTTTATATTTATATATATTTTATTATAAGAAGATAAATTATTTATTTTATATTTATTTAAAAAATATAATTGTTATTAGATTTTTTGGATAAGAAGGATCAGCTTAAAAACTCCCATGGGTGTACTTAGGAAGGTCCAATCAAGTTCTCTTCCACGTGGCCACCTGTTCCATATGTCGTCTTCCCGCTTAGTCACATCAATCACTTGTTGTAGCCAAGCGCATATCGTATTTTAGACTCGTGCGACCCACTCCAATCCAATCGCTCGCCACATCAGGCTTGTGTAGTGCATGATCCACCTTCATGCGTGTACACTATCTGAACACGATTTGGCATGATCTAATCCTTTTATGGCCTTTTGATTCACTAAATCTCTGTTGATTATGATTCTAATAATCCTATTTATATCATATTCATTATCTCTTATTTATAAATATAAAATAATATTCTATAAAATATAATGTGTCATAATTAACATAAATAATATCATAATTATACAAAAAATTAGGAGAAAAATTAGAAAAACTTTAAATTTAGTGTAATATTGCAAGATCATTGAATGAAGATTGAACAACAAGTTAAAGATTGATATTTTTGATTCAATTAGTTCTAATAATTCATCTAATTTAGATTTTTTCTACTACTTTTTTCCTTATTATGTAATATTTTGTTATTATTATAGATTCGATAAATTTTATATCTAACTAAATATTCAATGTGATTATGGGTAATTTTAAACCTTAAACTATGATTTAATTAACTTAATATTACGATAATTTTATTTTCAATTCTTAATTTTTGATGTCTTTATTTTTATATTTGAATGACAAAAGTATAAATGTATAAATTAGAGTAATTAACTAATTTATTATATAAATATGTTTCTATATAGTCTAAGATTTAGTACATAGTCATTATTATTTTTATTTAAAGAGTTACCTTGTGGTTGCTGTCACAAGTAGGATTGAATACAATCGTTAAGGGTTAAATGATTGTTTTAATATTACCAAGTTTGGTTATCATTATTTTATAACTTAATACAATGCATGAATTAAACCTAGTAAGCATCCCTAGGGTTAAATGATTGTTTTAATATTACCAAGTTTGGTTATCATTATTTTATAGCTTAATACAATGAATGAATTAAACCTAGTAAGCATTCCTTTAGGTTGTTCAGGATTTAAGTTTGTTAATAAATAGACCTTTAATCAATTGTAAAGGATGAAAAGTCTTAATTAGACCTAGACTTCTAAAACTAAAGTTAAGAATTCAAGAATTATTTTAAATTATGAAAGTGATTTAGAACTTAAGAAACTAATTTACAATCATTAAATGATTGATAGAATTGTAGCAAGTGGTGAGGATAATCCCATGATTACGTATCTCTCAATATTTTTGTGGAAGTCACTTATATTATTCTATATTATTTTCTTCAAAAACAACAAATCTCCCATTTTATTGATTTTTATTAACTTACTAATAAACTAGTAATTAAAATTAGATATTGATATCAATCCTTATGCGTACGACAACCCTTGTTCTTAAATTACGTAAATTACTTATCACCTGTATATGATCATGTATACTTTCATGCTCTCAATCACATCAGTAACATCCATGGATTGCTTAAGGACATCATTTGACAACAAGCAATTCACTACAAAAGTAAATCAATAGTTAGCAACCTAAAGATGATATAAAGTAATAACTGTTATAGGTGGAACAATTCACTCAATTATGCCTAACTTTCCCCCATCTACTACCTCCACAACAATTACAGTTAGAGAATCTGGCTCTCTTTCGGAGCTTACCACCATGTGATACGGTATATAATCACCAACGATCAGTATTGTGAATCCTAAGGTGTATCTAAATAGAATTTATGTTTAGAAATGAACTAATAAGTACACATACTTATAAAAGAAGAAAGGCTCAAAATAGTGCATAACTTTGATCTCATGAAAGGAATTGAATGTATAAATTATAAAGATATCATATATATTATTTTCATGTATCAATCAAACTCATTAAGCAAGAATTTCAAGATGTATGCCTTTTAGAAGTGTAGGAAAAATAAATACAATGACTTTTAGGCGAATTATTTCCTATATTTCTTTTGTATTAACCAACTCTCACAATTATTTAAGGCTAAAAAGGTCATAGTATGTAGATTATACTATATATTCTCTATCTCTTTCTTTTTTTAAAGATATTTTTAACATTTTTTTAGAGTGGACCCATGTACAGATTGTACATTTTTATTGAATTTTGGTGAGTGGTTAATTTTGTGGCTTTTTTGTTTCATTTTGGTTTAGGTAACCCTAGATATGTCTCTTTTTGGTAGAAGTCATGCATGAATGAGATAAATACATATACTATTAATTTCTACTTAAATAATTTAATCTAAGCAAATGAAAAATAAAAATATGATACTCTATTGAGATGAGAAAATTCATGCATTCAATGCTAATACCTATAGAGATCATCTAAAATTTTGAAGAAATATAATAAGTATTTTGAGTAGAAAGAAAACATTTCACTCAGAATAAAGGAAATTAAGGCTTAAATAATATCTCATAAGGATAGTCTCCACTATTTAATTCCTAAATACCGATTTTGGGTTTGTTTTATTTCAACATTTTATCATAAAATATTAGTTATGACATAACTTACTAAATACTATATTACTCCATTATATATTTTTTTGGAAATTAATCTAATAATGCAAAAGGACCTAATCATTACGTAAGCTTAATATTTAAGACATGATTATTTTTGTAACATAAATTTGAACACTACTCTAATTTACCTAAACACACAAATAAAGAAAATAACACAAATAAATTAAAGGAAATAATTAATGTGAAAATACACAACTAGTTGCCTAATTTGTGTAAATTTTAAATCTTACCACTTCCAACCTAAAATCGACATTGTTCTTAATGTAACAAATGCAAATTGTAAAAAGAGAAGGGATAGAAAAGTTACCAAATTGCTTTTATGTGTTAAGGATTTTTATGGAAAGAGCTAGTTGCATCCAACATCAAATTTTAATCATACAAACAGGTACTCTAACACATCGTAACAAGTAATTATTTTATGCAATAAAATAGACAAAGTGCTCATAAAAGAAAACAAATTAAATTGCTTAAAATAAAATTAAATTACTTTTCAATGATGGGTTACTTCCCATCCAACGATTAGTTTAATGTCTTAGCAAGACGCATCATTATGGTACTAAGGATTACTCAAACCACATGCAATCAATTTCGGCAGTCTTGTGTGGTTCTTCTAAATAAGGCTTCACACGATGCCTATTGACGTTGAATGTTGTTTGTGTCTTTGAATCCAATAGTTCTAGTGCTCTATGAGCAAATACTTGGATCAATTTGAATGGTCCATCCCATCTTGATCTCAATTTTCCCAAAAATAATCTCAGATGAGAGTTAAATAAAAGAACCTTTAATCTAGAGTGAAGAGTCTTAGGAACAAGCCTCTTGTCATGATAATGCTTAGTACACTCTTTGTACAGTTTGGCATTCTCATAGGCTTCGTTCCTAATTTCTTCAATTCATTAAGATGGACTAACCATTTTTCTCCTGCTTTATCTAAGTCTATGTTTAACTCTTTAATTTTCCAGTAAGCTGTGTGTTCGAGTTCAATGGGAAGGTGGCACGATTTTCCAAAGATTAACATGTAAGGGATCTGTTTTGTAAACTATGTGGTATGCCCATAAGGCATCATTCAAATTAAATGCCCAGCTCTTCCTTGAAGGATGCATAGTGCATTCCAGTATTCCCTTGATTTGCCTATTACTCACCTAAACTAAACCAGAAGTTTGAGGATGATATGGAGTAGTGACTAAATGTGTGATGTTGTACTTTTTCAATACTCCATCAAAGATTTTATTACAAAAATGACTATCTCCATCACTTATTATATCTCTAAGTGTTCCAAACCTACTAAATATTGAATCCTTCAAGAATTTTACCACAACATTAGCATCATTGGTTTTAATGAGGATAACTTCTACCCATTTGGATACATAATCCACAGTAACCAAAATATATTGAAAACCATTAGGTGGGGAAAAGAACCATAAAGTCAATCTCCCATACATTAAAGAGTTCAACAACTAAATTAGATGTCAAAGGCATTTCATCTCTTTTGCTTATGTTTCCTGTTCTTTGACATCTATCACATTGTGCAAAAAACACATGAGCATCTTTAAAAAGAGTGGGCTAAAAGAATCCAGATTGTACTACCTTACGTGTTGTATTTTTGCCACCAAAATGAAGTTCATAACAAAAGGTCAGAATGCTCTTATGTTCTTCTTCAGGTACACATCTCTAGATGAATTGATCTTGACCAATCTTGTATAAATAAGGATCATCCCAAAATAGTCCTTTATAGTTTTAAAGAACCTTTTCTTGTCCTTATATGAAGTGTTAGGTCTCAAAACACTATTGGCAAGATAGTTTACAATATCAGCATACTATGGATTTGGACCTATTGAAAATAATTGTTCATCAAGAAAGGTTTCAACTATATCTTCATTACTCTCACCTTTAAGAGAATTGAAGTTAGAAATAAACCTAGACAAATGGTCAGCTACTAAGTTTTCACTGCCTTTCTTACCTTGATTTCTAGGTCAAAATATTGTAAGAGTATGACCCACCTAATTAATCTTGGCTTCGTATTCGGTTTACTTAATAGGTATCTTAAAGCAACATGATTAGAATGCATAATCACTTTGGATCATACTAAATAATACCTGAATTTGTCTAAAGAAAACACTATATCCAAGAATTCCTTTTCCAATGGTGGTGTAATTCATCTGGGCGTCATTGAGTGTTTTGCTAGTATAGTAGATGACATGCAAACACTTATCCACTCTCTATCCCAAGTTTTCTACGATAGCATAATCAAAAGTGTCACACATTATTTCAAAGGGTAAAAACTAGTTTGGTGCCATAATAGCAATGGCAGATGTTAGTTTCTCTTTCAAGGTACTAAAGGCCATAAGGCATTCATCGTTAAAATCAAAATAAACATCTTTTGATAACAGGTTACATAAAGGATGACTTATTTTAGAGAAATCTTTAATAAATCATCTGTAAAATCCTACATGTCATAAGGATCTTCTTATCTCCTTAATAGATGTAGGGGAGGTAATTTGGAAATCAGTTCAACTTTTTCCTTATCAACTTCAATACCTTTGTTTGAAATGATATGTCCTAACACTATCCCTTGTTGAACCATAAAATAACTTTTCTCCCAACTAAGGGTTAGATTGCATTTAATGCATCTTTCTAAAACCAAAGTCAATTTATGTAAGCAATTATCAAATGAGTTTCCAAAGACAAAGAAATCATCCATGAAAACCTCAATGAAATTTTCCACCATTTCTGAGAAGATAGACATCATACATCTATGAAACGTGGCGGGGGCATTGCATAGCCCAAATGGAATTCTTCGAAAATAAAATGTCTCAAAAGGACATGTAAATGTGGTATTTTCCTGATCTTCTGGTACTAAAGGTACTTGATAATATGTGGACAATCCATCGAGAAAACATTAAAATTCATGCCCAACAAATCTTTCCAACATTTGATCAATGAATGGAAAAGGAAAGTGATCCTTTTTAGTATATAAATTCAATTTCCTAAAATATATACACATCCTCCATCCCGTGATTATTCTAGTGGGCACTAATTCACTTTTATCATCTTTGACAACTGTTATCCAAGATTTCTTAGGTACCACATGCACTAGACTAACCCACTTACTATCGGCAATAGGGTAGATAATTCTTTCTTCTAATAATTTAAGAATTTCTTTCTTAACTACCTCTTACATGTTTGGGTTTAGTCTTCTTTGAGCCTCTCATACAAGTTTAGCACCATTCTCCAAGTTGATATTATGCATACACATGGTAGGACTAATACCTCTTATATCCTCGATACTCCAACCTATGGCTTTCTTAAACTTCTTTAGCACTATTATAAGTTCTTTTTCTTGGTTTTTGGTCAATGTTGAAGAAATTATCGTATGATAAGTTTTTCCTACTCCCAAAACACTTATTTTAAGTTCTTAGGTAATTCTTTGAGCTCAAATTCAGGTGGATTTTCCTCTTTACTAGATAGGGAATTGGGTAGATTTAAGAGTGTACTAGTTCATCACTATTTAGTTGTAAGAGGTACCTTTTCTTTTCCTATCTAAATCTTCTTCGACCTCTTCAAGTGTAAAAATAGTTTCAAGCTTGTCTTCTATTCTGGTTCGGGAAAAGGTGCTTTGGACAAGATTATCCAAAGGGTCAACATTGAATATTTCATCTATGGCAAAAATAGAAGGAAAAGGTGAAGAATCAAAAACTTTAAAATGAACAATCTCTCCTAAGACTTTCATTCTCAAATTTCCATCTTAGACATCAATAATAGTGTTGGTAGTTTCCATAAATGGTCTACCAAGCAGTATTGTGTGCTCTCTATCTAAGGGTGGATTTTCTTAGATATCCAGAACCACAAAGTCAACATGTATTATTAGTTTGTCTACCTATACCAACAAATCCTTAATTTTTCCCTTAGGATACTTAAGATATCTATCTGCAAGTTGAAGGGACATAGTTGTGGGTTTCAAATCTCCTAAATTGAGCTGTAAGAATATAGAATATGGCATCAAGTTTGTACTAACACCTAAATCAAGCATTGATTTAGCAACCTTTCTATCCCCTATAGTTATGTTTATGATAAAACTTCTAGGGTCTTTCAACTTAGGGGGAAGTCGGTGTTGAAGTAAACCACTTGAAATTTTTGATACTTCTACTGGCTCATTAAGTTCATACCTCCTTTTCTTAGTGTTCAACTCTTTGAAAAATTTAGCATAAGAGGGCACATTCATGATCACTTCTAATAATGGTAAATTGATATTTACTTTAGAAAGCATATTAAAAAGATCATAGCATTTCTTATCTTGTTTGGATTCTTTCAACCGGTGTGGAAAAGGTACTTGTAGTTGGTGTGGTTTTATTGTCTTTTGAATTTTGAGGATGTCAGATGACTCCCCCAATGAGTTTTTTTTAAGGTTTGTCAAGTTTAGCACTTGTCTCTCCTTTTTGTGAGACTAGAATTTCACCTTCTTTGTTACTTGAACTACAAGGTAGATCTTTAAAGATTTCAGGTAAACTAGTATTGACTACCTTAACACTTCGAAGGGTTCTTAAATCCTTCGCTTGCTCGGGTTAATTGGGAAACTTTCCTGGTTCTTGCCTTTGCATTTGTTCCACTAGTTTCCCAATTTTAGTTTCAATCCTTTTAACCGAAGCCTCTATGGTGCTCAACCTTTGATTATTCATCAATTGGTTTCTGTGACAAACTTGAATAAAATCATTCAAGCTATCCGCTAAGGTTGGCTTAAAAGATTGATTTGGTGGATACAGGTGGTTTTTATTTGCCTTAGTGTTTGACATTGGGTGTAGGCTTGGTAATTGTTTGATTTCCAATGATGGTTAAGGTGATTATTGGTGTTTGGATGATACCTTTGAAAGAAATTGACTTCCTCTATGGCATCCACATTAGAATCACAAGTATATGAACAATTATGGGCATCATGCTTAATTGAAAACACACTTCACAAAAAGGAGAGACAAGTGCTCAATCAAACATTATAATGTCTCTATTATTCTTATAATGCATTCAAACATTATACCAAATAATATTTGCATAACTTTACAAATTTATTTATGGTCTAAGCATGTCATATTATGACATTTTATTTTAACATTTCATCTCATGTATTTTATCTTATACATCATTATGAAATGTAAAATACTCGTTGTTTCTCTTCAGTTGGTATGACCGTATAGATGATCTATATCATCTTGACAATAATATAAAACTTTATATTATTGTCTATAAGAGGTTCTATCATTACATTATAGTTTTTTAAATGACATAGTAATTATTTACTCGATATACTAATTTTGTGTCCATCTTTGTCACATGATATTATGAATAATATGCAAAATAGTATCATGTCACTTTTACATTATTTTCGTTTTCTTGGTCTCTCAAGTGAATTTTAATTATTACTACATCAGTTATATTGCATGTGACCACTTTATCAAAGGGTGCAATAATATCATAACTCAAAATCGAGGGACAATGATAATTTAACATATAGATTTCTCTTGCATAGGTTGCAAGAAGAGATGTTTTTAAATTCATCCGAGAAATCATCACTAATGAGATTTTCAAACATGAATGGGATGATAGGAAAAGATGAGTTTTGTGCATCTGAAAAAGACAATATCCCAATGAAAATATCTCTTGAGAACGTAACCTTATGCCTTCACATGAAAAAGGTTGGTAGAAAACCGACGAGTGTAATATAGGGCAATCACATAATAAAACTCGTAAACAAAGGAATGATCAAAAGAAAAAAAATAGTACATAAAGAGGGTCAAGAAAATTATGGGAAAAACCTTTATTTAATTATAGGAATCTCATCAATCATCACAAAATGCTCTCATATGAAAGTGGTAGTTCGGTGAGAGAAGGGATCTGTAAAATTAGCTTATTATAGTTGTTGCACTGGAGGGTTTCTATAACTTTGTGCTTATTTAGGGACCATTTCTAAGAGGGAGGTTAAGAGTAAAACATATGCCTATTTTTGAAGAGGGATAAAGGCATTTAACAATTTCTACAGATCGAAATGAGAATGGAAAGGGTTTTTTTTAAGTAAATCATGTGGTCGCTGACCATCTCGCTTACATCCTTACTGAGTTAGTTGGTAAATCCATATTTTCTATGTTAAAATGTTCATTTGGTGAGCATGGGAGGTCAATGAGGGTTAGAAACACTTGACAAGTAGTCTGAGAAGAGAGAATGGAGTGAAGCAAATAAACTATTTCTTGAATTTTTGTTCAGAATATAAGTTTTAAACACCATTTAAACACATAATTGATACAAAAATTAACATGAAATAACACAAATACATAATATACACAACAATCAAACATTGAAAACACATACATAAATTTTTCACCAATATGAGGGGAAAATGAATCAAATTGCAATCTCTAGTTCACATAAGCTTGAGATATATGAAGCACCTAAGAACCTTTTTGTGTAAAAATTATAGATAAATAAGACAAGTGGTTCTCATGCTCTAGGCCAAGTATGCTTTTATAAGAAGTATTTTTTTTCCTTTCTGCACTGTATCAATGGTGCATAATGCACCAGACTATAAATACTTAGGTAAACCATAATATTTATAACTTGAGTAATCTTAATGACAAGAATAAGAGGGAGGATCTCCTGGAGCTGCTCTTGGTGTATCTAGGATATTATTTGGAAACATCGCTAAAAATATCACAAAGATAACAAGAACAAGTAGAGGAGTGAGAGAATTGGGGTCTTTAATTACGGGGGGCAAGACCAGGAGAAGAGGAGGGAGAAGCAATGCTAATATCAACTCTCACAAGAGGATGGGTATTTAATTTCTCACAATATGACTTGAAATGCCCTCATTCACCACAATGATAAGTAATGCTAATATCAACTCTTATAAGAGGTTGGGTAGTTAATTTCTCACAGTATGATCTCAAATGACCACATTCACCACAATGGTAGTAAACATGAATAAAATGGGTAGTCATAAGTAAGAGACCATCACTGCTACGTTGAGTACTAAAAGATGAAGGTAAGGTGTTCATCTTCCTAGTTGAGTATGGCTAAGGCGAAGCTATTAGCTTTCCAGTGCAACAATTTGATATATTATAATAATCGTTTTGATGCCTGAGTCAAAAGTTATGACCGTTTACAGTTGCAATGCCAATTTATCACTCTCTTTTTCAAATTGTGAACTGTAGCAGCTTTTTTTTTAAGAATAAAGATAGATTGAACACAAAAATAAAGAACAGGAAAAAGATACGAAGAATTAAAAGAAAATTATGAAAAAAAATCCAAATATGAAAAAAATGACAACAAAATTGAAAGAAAACACAAGACTCAAAAGGACAATTTTTTTTTTTTTTTTGTGATTTGTGACTCAAAGGATGATTTATTTTTTTGAAATTTAAAATTTAAAACAAAGATAGATGAAGATAGATAACCTATTTTCAAGGCTCTAATACCAAATGATGTGAACCCTTTAAGCAAACAACCTTGGAACCCACGATCTCAAAGGAATAAAAACGATTTATTTACTAAGAACGTGTTTAAGATGATCTAATTAGAACCCTAAGGAAACAAAGTCCTTAAAACCCAAATCATGAGATGTCAAAAAGGATGGTCACTTTCTTTGATAAGTTAGATTCAAGTATTCAATCAAGAACACATGAAGGCAAAGCAAGAAGCTTTCTAAAATTTTCTTTTCATTAATGAATATTCGTGTCTTGCCTCCAAATTATATAGCTCTTCTTCTTTATAATAAAGAAACCCTAAAATAAAAAATCCTAGATGAAATGGGCCTAATAGGCCTATTTAGTTATCGATTAGGCCTAAACCAACCTTAAAAAATAAAAGACTAAAAAACTTAAAATAAAAAGTCAACAATTCACTAAAACAAAAATTATTAAACATAAAAGGTCCATAATTAACTAAAATAAACAAATTGCATAATGACATACAATTTTGAAAACAATTTGTTGCCTACAATTTTGGTGGAAATTCAAGAGGAAATTAGTGCCTACAATTCAAGAGATTGATTGTATTTATTATTCTTCTCCTTTATTTATCAATTTTCATGTCTTTCTTTATAAAAAATCTGAGATTTATGAACAAATTCATGTCTAGATAATTTATTAATCTAGGGGTCTTATGAACCCAATTTTCTACATGTAATGACCTAATACTTTTACCCCAATTATGATTTCAATTTTATTATATTATTTAATCTGATTTTTATGCTATTAATTATTTGGCCAACAATTGATCTATAGAGTAATTAATAGATTTGAGAGAATTATTTAATTGTTTGTCTTGACTAAATAACATCCATAGTTTCTAACCAGAGATGTATGATTCTTATGTATGTGATCCATTTTTGATTAACTTAGTAAGTAGTATACAATTTAATTGGCATGAGAGTATGATTCAATTAATTACTATATGGTGTGTAGTTTACATGAGCGAGGAATATATGCTATAATTCAATTGATCATGTAATTGATTGGTAATTATATTGGGAGGTTTTAGTGATTCGCATGTTTCAAAAATTAAGGGATTAAGTATTCATAAATAGTTTCTCATTTATCTTCTTATATATCAATTCTGAGTTAATTAATTACTGCTATTTATTTTTAATTCTCTTAATTTTGCTTCCTAAAACCATAAAAAAAATTGATTTTTACTTTTTAGTTTTAAAATTAGTTCATAATAACATAATTTCTATGGGAACAATCTTTTCTTATCATTATATTACTAGTTTGTGGTATGTATACTTGCATACCCATTACACACAATTCATGACAATCACAACTCAAGACACTTATGCCATTGCATGTATTTTTTTAAGCCACGATATGCATTGAACACCCTCTACCATCAAGTACTACATAAGAGCACCTCATCGTGGCATGGAAGTTTTTGGGCTATAGCACGCATAGAAAAACATGGCCCTTGTTTGTCACTCGTTTTGACTTTTACAAGTTTCCATTTCTTACCCGATTTTCACTATTTGTACTCGTGTTTGTCCAAGATTCTTCCAAAAAAAATTAACATATGAAACCCAAATATACCCTCCAAAATAAGATGATCCTAAAATAAAACATGAAATTAATGCTTAAAAGTTATATCAAATTATAGTTCAAAAGAATGTTCTTCAAATTCTCCCAAACCTATATTCTACTTGTCCTCAAGCTAAACAAAAACTAAAAAGATAAATAACTATATATCCCATTGTACTTGTGTCTATCTGTTGGCTTCCCCATGCAAACACTATGTCTATTTTATGTTACTCAGTGTTTTGTCTTCCTCTATTTAAGGTTAGTTACTATGGATCAATAATACATACATATATATAGTGAGGAACACTTTGTATGTAAGAATATTTACACATATTATGGGATTGGATTTTGTAATGTGCATTCTAGGTTATGATCACTGCTTGAAATTGTCACTTGTGTTTTTGGTTCATTTTAGGTGCAGATATTTATAGTTTTTACTCGGCAATTTTTGGGAGAAAATTTTACTTTTAGCACCTTAACATGGACCTTGCTACCACTCTTTCCACCACTCTTGGTAAGGTGGTTGGCAAGGTTGTTGGCAAGGTGGCTAGCTAGGTGGCTGGTAAAGTGTCAAATCCAAGTGGTATAAATACTTTCCATTACTCTTATTGCTTACCCTTTTTTAGTGTGGAACCTCTACCAAAATTTGCATTGCAATTTATATCTATTGTTTAATTATTTTGGAGAGCTTATACTTGAGTATAGGTCATTTTATAGTTAGTTATCAAATCATTATCTATGTGGGTACATGATTTGGTAATGTCTCTCCTTTACACGATTTGACTTTATTGGTGGATTATGTGTCCTTTTAGAGTGTGAGTAGTTACACTTCTTTTTACTGATCAATGGTTACCAATCATACCATATTTGGTGATTTTGGTTGTAGAGGATAGTCAAGTTTGAGGGTTGAACCAAGTAGTTGTAGAAGCAACAAGTATATAATAGTAGTGGGTAGTTTAGATGGAGGTCTCAATTGATAGAAGTAGTAATGGTTTTATTGTCTATTAGAGTTGTCACTTGTTTATGATTTAGTGAATTATTAATTGCTGAGTGGGTGTCTTAAGAAATACAAGGATGTTACCACATAGATACAGTTGCTATGTGGGTTTACCTTATTATATCACCTATTATGCATGATCAGCTTTTGAGTTAATGTAATCTGAGTTTGTTATGTATATATTTAAACATAATGAAGCATAAACTTTGATTATAAAACATTTCCTATTTACCTACTTTCTGTTTTGATATATACATTATGTTGTCATAAGTTATCTGCATTATCTAATATTATATTATTTGTACTTTTGCTCATGTTCTATATTAGTGTTTACTTTCTTGTATATGCAAGTATAGGGTTGAGTCCTTAAGAAGTTTACTTTTCCAAATCCTTGTAGTGTATTAGCCATGGACTCTTTCAATTGGTATTAGAGAAGGTGCACCCTTTTGGGCTTAACCACTTTGGGATTCATTTAGTTAACTAGCTTTTTTCATACACACATAGATTCTCTTTGATAGAGTCAAAAGAAGTAGGTAATGTAGGTACACCCTCAATTTTCAATGGACTAAAGTATGCCTATTATAAATTACAAATGAGGGTCTTCTTATGGTCCCAAATAGACCGTATGTGGGTCCTTGTTGAAAATGGTTAGACATATTCAACCAAAACCGTTCCTGATAATATTGTGATTCCTAAACCATGACTAAGTTAACAATGAAAGTAAGGAATTTGAAAGGAATAGCAAGGGTTTTTTTGTAATTCAAAGATATACTTCTTGAAAACAATCATGGGACATTCTAGAGACTACGTATGAAGGTACTTCAACTATAAAAGGATCTAGAATTCTAAAATTTTGTAGAGATTTTGAACTCTGTATCATGTAAGAGAATGAAACCTTTGACAAGTTCTATGCTCATTTTTCTAATATTGTCAACTATTCTTATAACTTGGGTAGACATATTAGCAAAGAAAAGAATATTGAGAAAATAATTGCTAGCTTACCCTATCGGTTTCATGCCAAAATTACAGTGCTTGAGTCTATGTAAAAGCCTAGTAAACTTACTGCTAATGAGTTAGTTAGTGATTTACAAGTCTTCGAACTTCATCACCTATTGCCCAGACAATATCAAATTACTACTGAGAAGGAAATAACTTAGCTCTCAAGACCACTAAGGGAAGTGTTCCAACTGAAAAAGCTAAATTCACTACTATTTGTGATGATTCCGACTCTAATGACGAAGAAATGGCCTTGATTACTCAGAGATTCACAAGATTCTTCAAAAAGAAGAAACCCTCATTTAGGGGTATTGGAAAAGGTAGTTTGACCTCTAAAGGCTCAAAATCTATAAAAGTTGATGGTGACTCAAATAATGAATCTGAGAAACCTAGTAAAGGGAACTTAAAAAATATCAGATGCTTCAAATTTGGGAAGCTTGGTCACGTTGTAACAAATTGTTTTCAAAAAGTAAAGCAAATGAGTAAGAATGAGAAGAAAGCTGAGGTTATTATTTCAGATAGTATAGTAGTGATGGTGAGGATGACACCAATTTTCTGGCCACTTCAAGTAGTTTCATTGATCTTCCCACTCTTGCCTTGGATGTACAAGAGATTACAATTGAATTTGATGAGGTTGATGATGAGAAAGATGAATTGCTTGACTCATATAATATGCTTCTGTTGGAGCATATCTAGTCTAAAAAGATGAAGAAAAAGACTTTGGAAAGCCTATATGAAAAAAAAGCTTAAGATAATTTTTTTGAAGAAAGAAAAGAGTAAAAGAAGTGCTCCATTGATGGCTAACAATAGGACCTCACCAACAGGTAGGAGGTCATCTAAAATAGTATTCATATTTGCAAGAAAGATTTGATGCAAATCTTGAGAATATGAAGATTCTTGAGGAATAACTGAAGTGTTTCACCTTAGATAAAGCTAATCTTTTTTATGTTAATCAAGATCCCACAAATGATCAGAAGGATGAAATTGAAGAGTCAAAAAGGCAGATTATTGGCTTTGAGAGCTTAAAGGAATATCTAGCTATCTAGCTTACAAAAAAAGATGCTAAGATTGAGAAACTACATAAGAAAGTTAGGATTCTTAATAATTTTACTACGTATCTTGCATTTTTTTAAGGAAAAGAATAATCTAATTAAAGCTTTGGAAGACAAATTCAGTGTTAAGGAAAAGGAACTCACTTATTCTGCCTCTACTATTAAGAAGAGGATGAATGGCTCAAATGTTTTGAATGAAATACACAACAGTACTGAGATGTTTGGTGAAAAACATGGCATTCCTACTACTCTTAAATTTTTTAAATCAACCTCTAAAGGTCCAAAGTTGAAGACAACTACCACCATCCAAAAAAGTTGTGTCAATTCAGCCAGCTTCCACTAGCAAGGTGAACACTTTATTTAAGGCTAGTTCTTCTCTTCACTCAAATGGTGGTATATTATCGCTCCTAACTTTTACTCCTACATTTCACCACTATGGTGAGCTTGGGAATTTAAGACCACATAGAGGGAAATTGATCTCTCATCCTCATATGAAAGTCAATATGTCCACTTCCTCTTCTTTTCCCTTGCATACTACTTCTTAAAGTCAGAGATCCCATTTTTCCATCTCTACTATACGTACTTATTATTATTGTGGTATTACTAGTCACATTGTTAGGTAGTGTCCTAGATTTGTGAGGAGTACATCTCACTATTCTCTATGTCTCTCTCATCCATCTTTTTTTTTCTAGATGTAGCTAATATGGCTCATCTGAGCATGTTCATATAGGTAGCATTATGAACCTAAGGCACCAAGTAGAAAGAAATAAATCTACTTTAAGAAGTCTACCTTGCCCGACTTATTTAGGTGACTCGACTAAATTTTCTAAACAATATAAACAAAAAAAAATCACAAGTTCCATATACACCTCATGCTCATTTGAGTCAGATATTAACCTCGAGTTCTACTATCCCTCATAAATTCTTTAACAAAAAGATGTTGTTTGACCACTATTATTGAATGACCAGTTTGGGTTGAGTTACTTATTTCTTTTCACTCTTATGTTATTTTGTATATGATCTTTGGGTCATTCTCTTATTTGTCTAATCTCCCTTTACTACATTACATTCTTTATGGTTGTCATGTCGGTACTCTTTTTTTCTCCCTTTTCTCTCTTCTCAGGAAAATCTTAAAAGCTTTTCTATTATGTTGTCTACTACAAGTAAAATTAATTTAATAGGGACTTTATTTTTTTGGGTGGGCATGCAATTAACTTGAATTAAAGTGTGGTTGTTTTGGCATATGCATTCCTTGCGTGTTTATATGACTAAAATCTTGTGTTGAATTTGAGAAAACCTTTTATGATACACCTTTCATAACTCTATGAACTCATATGGATATTTTGAGAAGTTTTTGTAGATTTCTTGCTTAGATTATTTATATGTCTCTAACAGGCTCTAAAGCTACTTTAGTGCCTCTTGAGACGAAATCTTTGGTACTAGTTAGATAGAGATAGGATTTAGGGTGTCAGTGAATGAAATTTAAGTAGTGAAGGGAAAAGAACCTAAATTTTAGGAATGCTTATGTTTGAAATTTAAGAAGAAGAAGGAAAAGGAATCTAAATATTTTGGATTCATTGTATGTGGTTTTGAACTCATTACTTTAGTGCATTTGTTTTTGGTCAACTAATGGTGTGTTTTTAGCCTAAGAATTTGTTTTCTCTACTTTTCATTCCTTAGCCTATCTTTACAAGCTTTGAAAGACCTATTGATTTCATCAAGGTTGGAACCTACATTAATGGAGAGAGAATCTAAATATGGACTTATGAAATTTGGTCTACTTAACTCTATACTTCCATTTTCTTAGTTCGTATAAGCTTATCTTGAAGGCATATAGAGTAAACAAATTTAGCATAAGACGCACGATGTATGTCCTTGAAATTTAAATCATACCCTTATATGAATGCATTATGGATTGATTGTCAAGTGGATATTTATGTTGATTATATTGGTTATTCTTAAAGTTCCCTCTAATTTTTGAACATGCTTAAAGCCATGATTTTTCTATCAGACCTTACTCTGCTAGTTCCAAAGGCCCTTTTCTCTCTAAATGTTCTTCTTTTGACCAATTTTTCTCAATGTTTTCTTTGTTTGGTGGAAATGAACACTTTGCTTACTATGAACCTAACCACTCATTTGAACAACTTGCTAATAAAATTTTATTTTCACATACTACTGTAGCACTTTTTGCCTCTTCTATTGTTGGATAGTCTTCCTACAATAGTGTTCATATATAGGGGTGATGTTGTTAAAAAGGGAGACATAGAGTGCTAAAATTAGTTTATATCTAGTTGTTATAAGTTTATTACTTGTTTTATATTGTTTTTGCATCCTTGTTGTTTTTCCAGTTTATGAGTTTATGTTATGTTGTTTTGTTCTTGATATGCTTCCTTCTTCTTTACATCACGTTGTATGAACCTTGCATAAATAGGACTATTATAAGACATGTTGCATGCATGGTTTACAGTCTTTTATTTCACATGTCTTCTTATATGCTTACCTACTTCCCAGTTGTAGTGAGTTGTTGCATTTTTCTTGCATGTAGTTGATAGCTTGGTATTTTTTGTTGGAATGCATGAGATATGATTTGGTAAACTGAGTTACTTTTTGTCAACACTTTTCTCAAGTTTTCCATGCATTCAATTTGTTCATTGTTGTATACTTTTACTTTTTGTTTATCTCGATGTTTATTCCTTTTCGTTTTCACATGATTGAATTTGGTGCTTCTTATAGTGGTTGATTTAATCTTATCTTCAATCTTATATTAGTGTTTGGATTATAGCATATTTGTATGACTTCTCTCCCTCATATAAGAGTGAACCTTTTACTTTCAGTGTCAAAATGGGAGAAGTTTATATGCATAACTATATGTTTGTTTCCATTCTGTGTGTTGCTTGGGCTGTGAGTGCAAGCAAGAGCTATGAGTGTAGGATTGCACTCACAACCCATCAAAGTAAATATGTGAAGTGGTACTAAGACCCCCTTATTTCAAAGTGACAGAATGGAGGAGTTGATACATGAAGATGGATGGAGCACATAAGATGGATGCATTTGGTATAGGTGTTTCTTTTAGGTTTGGGTATGCATCATTATTTTGTTTATAGGAATAAAAACTCTAGGACATCTTTATGATCATCTCATGTAGGATGAGTTTATGTATTTAGTTATACAATGTTTTGACATGGAAAGCCAAAGGAGGAGAATGTAAGTTTTGTTATACTTGTATTTAGAATGCAAAACACGGTGTCTATTTTATGTTACTCAGTATCCTATCTTCCTCTGTGTAAGGTTGGTTACTATGCATCATAATGAACATATGCATATAATTAGAAACACTTTGTATACAATCATTTTTACATATACCATGGCATTGGTTTTGGTAGTGTGCATACTAGGTTGGAAATGTTAGTTTTCGATGAGCTAGTGTTTGAGCGAGCTGATGTTGCCACTTGTGTTTTCTTTGGTTCATTTTGGGTGCCGATATTTATAGTTTTTTTCTCAGCAAGTTTTGGAAGGAAAAAATGTGACTTTTAACACCTCGATATGGACCTTTCCATGGACCTCACTACCACCCTCATCACCACTCTTTGTGTGGTGGTTGGTAAGATGGAAAATTTTAGTGCTATAAATAGCTCTCATTTTAGTATCTAAACTCTACTAAAATTTTCCCTGAGATTTATATTTGTAGTTGAAATTATTTTGGAGAGCTTATACTACAGTGTGGGTCATTTTGGAGTTAGTTATTAAATCATTATCTGTATGGATACATGGTTTGACTAAGTGTCCCCCATACATGGTTTTACTTTAGTGGTGGACTATGTGTCCCTTAATAGTGTGAGTACTTACACTTCTTATTATTGATCAATGGTTATCGATCACACCATATTGGGTGGTGTTGGCTGTGGTGGATAGTCAAGTTTGAGTGTTGAACCAAGTAGTTAAGGAAGCAGAAAGTACAGAGAAATAATAGGTAGTTTGAATGGAGGTCCCAAGTGATAGAGGTAATTATGATTTTATTGTGAGTTGTAACTTGTTTATTCTTTAGTAAATTATTTGCTATTGAGTGGGTGCCTTAAGAAACCTAAGGATGTTACCACATAGATATGGTATCTATGTGGGTTTACCTTATTCTATTTCTTGTTATGCATGATCAGCTTTTAAGTTAGTATAATCAGAGTTTATTATGTTTATGTTTCAACATATTGAAGCATAAACTCTTATTATAAAGCATTTTTTGTTTACTTGCTTTCTATTTTGGTATATATAAAATCAACTGCCATAAGTTCTATGAATTATTTGATATTGCAGTATTTGTACTTCTATATCATGTTTTGTATTAGTGTTTACTTTCTTGTGTGTGCAAGTTAGGTTTGAGTCCTTAAAGGGTCCGCTTCTTTTAACCCTTGTAGTGTACCTGGTTGTGGAATCTTTCAATAACACCACTACTAACATAAATTAACAAAATTTCTCATGCTTCATTTTCTTTCATTTCATAATTAAAGCTCATGCATAGGTTTATCCAACATCTTAACACATTAAGGTTCATCATGAAAATCAATTTCATATCACAAATTCATACCCCGTTATTCAAAACACATCAACATTATTTCCTCCAAACCTAGTGTTAAGAATCTGAATTTTCTTCTACTCTATTCCTCACAAGGTACACTATTCATCTCACATTGAACCTAGGGTTTAAGTACTCAACAAAGTATATGCGAACTTAATTTATGCAAAAAAGAATGCAAATAAGTTTGTATATATATATATATATATATATATATATAAACAAGAAAAAGGCTTAACTATGATTAAAATATATCTCATGAATAGGATCAAATGCTAGGATTAAAAAGACATCATATTTTTTCATAACATACTTTAATCAAACGTATTAAGAAAGAAAACCCCAAACCAAAACTAAACAATGTCCTCAATATCTCCAACTTAGCATATTTCAAAAAAGCATTCATAAAGGAACAAATAGAAAATGAACTAATAATAAATAAATGAAAACAACTAAATTTAAAAGAAAAAAAGAATACTACTGAAAATGGAAAATAACTCCCTCCAAGCACCTTCTTTAACATCTTAGTAAAACGTTACTTAAGGCTTGGACTGGTGCACTTCAGTGCACTCAATGTCCCCGTTTGTATTGACTCCTTCCATATAAGGCTTTACATGATGACTTGTCAACTTGAATGACATTTGAGTCTTTAGGTTTATCAACTTTACAGCTCCATGGGAAAAGACTAGAGCAACATGAAATGGTCCACTCTATCTTGACTTCAACTTTCATGGAAGTAGTTTAAAACAAGAATTAAATAAGAGTACTTTCATTCTAGGATAAATAGACTTATGGACCAATCCCTTGTCATGGCAACGCTTAGTGCATTCTTTTTAGGTTTTTGCATTTTCATAAGCTTCATTCCTAATATCTTCTAGCTTGTCAAGTTGAAGCAAGTGTTTCTCTCCTACTTGTTACAAGTCCATGTTCAAATTCTTGATTACCCAATATACCCTATGCCCAAGTTCAACATGCAAATGGAAAGCCTTTTCAAAAATAACCTAGTAAGGACTTATACTAATAGCTATCTTGCAAGCTATACGGTGTGCCCATAATGTATCATTCAACTTGATTTCCTAATTGAATCTTAATGGTTGCACTATCTGTTCCATGATACCCTTGATTTGTCTATTGCACACCTTAACATGACAGGAATTTTTTGGATGGTATAGATTGACCAAATTATGTGTTATGTTATACATTTTTAGTAATCCATCAAAGAAATTATTGCAACAATGGATCCTATCATAACGAATTATGGCCCTAGGTGTCCCAAACATGCTAAAATCACATCCTTCAAAAATTTGACAATACAATTAGCATCATTAGTTTTACTGAGTATAGCTTCATGATGAGTGCTCAAAAAGCACTAAAATAACCATGATTTTATGCACATTAATTGATTAATATATATATATATTTATATGTTTTATCATATATTTATATATATTTGTCTTTTTCGGAATCACGGGTATTTTTATTGTTTTTCAGGTATTTTGGCTTAAAAACGCAACTTAAAGACACAAAGAGGAATACTGGAAGCAATACATCACAAATATATTAATAAATAAATGGGGAAAGGTCAACAAATATGGAAAAATTGGACAAAATGGGTCAAAAGGGTCACAGATGTCAAAAAGGGAAAATCGCGCCGCCGCGCGCAGCCCGCCGCCCGGCCGCGCCGAGCCCGCGCGGCTGCCCGGACCGCGCGCGCGGCCGCCGGATCGCGCGCGCGGCCGTGCCCGATCCGCGCGCGCCCGGCTCTCCCGGTCGCGCGCGCCGCACCCTCTTTCCGCGCGCCTCTGCGCGCCACTCCTGCCTCACGCGCGCGCCCCTGCGCGCCCAGCTGCCCTCTCCGCGCGCCCAACGCCTTTTCGCCCCATTTTTCACGTGCAGCCGCCCCTGTGACGTCATGCTGACGTCATTAATGACATCAGCAATTCCAATACGCGTTTTTACATTTTTTTAATATTTTTTTAACATTTTTTTACTCATTTTTTTCTCTCCATCCTCACCTATAAATACCCCCCTTCCCTTCACTTCAAACACACCTTAAAAACACACTTCTCTCTTCTTTCTTTCTCTCTTTTCTTAGATTTTTAGGTTTTTTTAGTTTTTCTTAGTTTTTAGTTAATTTCTCTTAGTTTTAGAGTTCTTCCTTTTTGGGGAAGAACTAGTTATGTTTTTTTGTAATTTTTCTAGCTTTTTGATTCAATAAATGGAAGTGCAAATTCCGCTTGGAGGTTTTCCAGCAACGGAAATAGCGTCGAAGTTCTGTAAGGATTTTATTTTCTTTACAGTTATTTTTTATGCTTTATTCTTACATGTTATATTTAATTTGTCTGTGATTAAATTTAAGCGTCTTTTATTTAGTAAACATGATGTAATAATAACGTTGTTATGCTTGCGAAATATTAAATAGGTAAAAATCTCTAAAATGAATTGATTTTATTTTTATTCAAGATTTTATATTAAGAATGTTAGAGAGAAATATATTATTTTTCATTACAAACTTAAACCTGAAAATTAGATTTTAAGGTTTAGTTATCCGGTCTGATTTAGAGTAGTGCTCTTTTATTTGATGGTACAATCGCCCGGTAGTTAGAGTGAAGCTCTATTTCAAAAGTTTTTATAAGAATTATTATCTGAAAATGTATTGACAACATGTTTTCAGTAGTGGTTTTAAAACTTGAAAGTTAGTACTCGGATAACTAAATTCTTAGGTTTAATTTGGACACCTTGAATAAAGTTTAAACTGTCTAACCCCACCAAAGGTGGCATTTAAATGGTTCATTTTCAATCTCTTAGAAAAAGAAATTAATTTAATTAACCAAATTAGTTATCAACCCCACCCATAGGTGTTAATTGATTTGTTTAGTTAACAAAGAATATCTAATCCCACCAAAGGTGGTATTCATACAAAAAAGAGAGAATCAATAAATATCAATTCATATCTTTAATAACCTAAATAATATGAGCAAGCATAATTAACTTAGTTATTATATCCATAAATACTCCACTGTTTTAACAGATAAAATTTGCATAAATGTTTATTGAATCTATGTTTATTTTTATGTAAGTAGATTAAAAACACAAAACCCCAAAATATCGTGACAGGATGTTTAGGATTTAATTTCGTTTTTAAAAGTTTGAATAATAAATTAAAAACCACATACATTCCTTCCTTAGATCGACCTTGGGAGTATACTTATCATTTTCTACGAAATGATTCGTGCACTTGCGAGAGTTTTATAAATAGATAAAACCAAATGAACGGGCAGGATCGGCGATGTCGGTTCTGCCCCGATCAAGTTTTTTTGGCGCCGTTGCCGGGGAAGGAATAGCGTTTTTAAATTATTTATCAAAATTTTAAAAACCTTTTGTGTTTAAAATAATTGTGATTTTTTTTATTAAAAAATTAAAAAAAATAAAAAATTTTGTTGTTTGTGAAAAGTAAAAAAAAAAAAAATTCAAATTTCAATTTCGTAATAAATAAAAAAAATATAGCATGAATAATAAAATAATTTTGCATTTTGAAATTTGAAGTAAAAAAAAAAAGTAAATAAATTTTAAATTAAATTAATAAATAAATAAGAATAAAAAAATAAAAAAATAAAAAAATAAAAAAATAATAAAAATAATAAAAAAAATAATAAAAAAAATAAAAAAAATAAAAAAAATAAAAAAAATAAAAAAATCAAAAACTTTATTTTCAATTTTTTTTATTTTATTTTTGTTGTTTTTCTTTTTCTTTTTTTTCTTTTACCTTTTTCAATTATTTTTTTCAATTTATTTTATTTTATTATTATTTTTTTTTTGGCTTAATTTTTATTTTTCTCTTTTTCTCTTTTTATTTTATTTTTTTTTCAAATTTTTTTAACTACTTTTTTTTTTTTTTTAATTTTCGTTTAAGTTAATTAACTTAGGTTTTTAGTAACTTAATTTACTAACTTATATTAATTTAATTTACTAACTTAATTAACTTAGATTTTCATTAACTTAATTAACCTACCTTTTTATTAACTTAATTAACTTAAATTTTAACTTAACTTAACTTAATTAACTTAATTTTAATAGCATGAAAAGTAAAGATCTAAGGGAGTTAAATGCAGGAGACTAGTTCTTGGAAGCCTTTGTGCCACTAGTCTTTCATGGGAACGTTGCTCTGTCTAGGAGGATGGTTTTTAAGGAGCCTTTGCCCCACCATTCTTTCCTGGGAGCACTCTTGGTTAATACTGATTATGTTATTTTAACTTCAAAAAAATTAAAAAAAAAAAAAAAAAATTATAAAACTATCTCCAAAATTTTAAAGCTTTAATTACAATCTAAGGAGTTAGTTGTTTTGTTTGTTCTAGGTACAATTGTGTTTTGATGCCTTAATTATTTGATTTGCACCTAGATGTGGGTTATCTAAAACCCTCAAGCATGCCCCTAGTTTTTGGTACGTAAAAATTTGAAAATCAATAGGGCATGTTTGAAAGCGATATAGGTAGACAACATTGTCTTACTTGTAGGTTTGATTGACTCAATGATGAGGGACATTGAGTTTACTTAAAAGGCAATCCCAAGTTACGTCTTGCTAAGACGTTAAACTAAGCTATTTGGATGGGAGGCAACCCATCATTTTAGGTAAATTTTTTGTTATTTGTTTTAATTTTATTGTTTATTTTGGTTTAATTATATGTGAATAATTTTTAAATTGTTAAAACTAAAAATATTTTTTGAGTTCTTAGAAGTTCACAATGAATCTGTGTATACACTTTAATGATGAATATGATGAATGCACTTGCATTTCTCCATTACTACTTACACATTCTCAAGAAATAGGTAATCTTTCTTCTCTTTTCTCTTTATCTTTAATTTACAGTTGTTACATTGAGGACAATGTAAGTTCTTGGTTGGGGGTGGTGAAAAGTTACCATGCTTAATTAGAAAAGAAAAAAAAAAGATTTAACAATTTAAAAAAAAAAAAAAAAAATTTCTTTTTTATGTTCACATCTTCATTTTTTGTGTTTGTTTTGTGTGATTTAGTAATTTTTGAAATTTAAAAAAAAATAAAAAAAAAAATATTTTCTCACAAAAATTTATCATTTCTTTAAATCAAATTTAAGTAAAGAGTTAAGTCTTTTGTACTGTTAGATTAATTTTTGAAAACATATCATGAAATATTTTGTAATTGTTTTTGATAATTAGTTAATTTTTGTCATAACTAGTATTTCTTGATAAGATGTAGAAATTATATTAAACCCAAAATCGGTATTTATGAATTTGTTTTAGTGGAGACTACCTTTGTGAGATATAATTTGAGCCTAATTTCCTTTATTCAGAGTGAAATATATATTTTTTCTACTCCAAACACATTTCTTATTTCTTCAAATTCTTAGATGATCTCTATAGGCATTAATATTGAATGTATGAATTTTTTCTCATCTTAATAGAGTGTCGTATATTTTTTATTATTATTTTTGCTTAGATTAAATGATTTGAGTAGAAATTGATAGTATATGCTTTTATCTCATTCGTGCATGACTGTTACAAAAAAAGAGACATATCTGGGGTTACCTAAACCAAGATCAAACAAAAAAAGCCACAAAATTAACCACTCACCAAAATCCTAAAAAAAAATGTACAATCTATACATGGGTTGACTCTCTAAAAATATGATATATATTGAAAAGTATCTTCAGAAAAAAATAGAGAGAGAAAGAATATATAGTATAATCTACATACTATGACCCACATTGCCTACAAAATTGTGAGTAAAGGCTAATTACAAAAGAAAGATATAGGAAGTAATTCCCTAAAAAGTCATTGCACTTTCTTCATTTGTAAAAGGCATATATCTTGAAATTTTTTCTTAATGAGTTTGATTTATGCATGAAAATAATTTTTATATATGATATCTTTATAATTTATACATTTGATTCCTTCCATGAGATCAACATCAAAATAACACTTTGAGCCTTTCTTCTTTATACATATGCGAACATATTAGTTCATTTCTATACATCAACTCTTTCGCATATAAATTAGTATGAGTGTTTGAACCCATAGGATTCAGTGTTTTGAGAGTATTGACTTGTGAGGAATAGAGTCGGCGAATTCGGATTTATGACACTGAAATTGGGTGAAATTAAATTGATACATTTTTGATATGAAATATGAAAATGATTTCCGACTAATTATTATAATAAATCATGATTGTTTAAAAAGATTAAAATAACTTATGCTTGAGATTTTAATTATGATCTTAAAGGAGATTAAAAATTATGAGACATTTTTGTGATATGTTGTTTTCTTTTATTCTTAAACGTTAATTTTTGATTTTGTTGTAATTTTAGTTTTTAAGTTGATTGTTGTTATTATTTCTTTTAATTTTTACATTTACTTCAATGTTTGTGGGTATCATTACTGAAAACCCTCACGAGACTCAAACTCGTCCACTAGGGCAACCTAGGGGTTTAAAGGCTTGTTGCATAGGCTAAATGCAACCGTGTCAATCTACGGAAGTGATTTAGGATAGTTTAATTTTTAGTTTTTATCGCTTCTCTTGCTAAGGGACTAGCAAGAAGCTGGTTGGGGGTTGTGATGAGTGCTCAAAAAGCACTAAAATAACCATGATTTTATGCACATTAATTGATTAATATATATATATATTTATATGTTTTATCATATATTTATATATATTTGTCTTTTTCGGAATCACGGGTATTTTTATTGTTTTTCAGGTATTTTGGCTTAAAAACGCAACTTAAAGACACAAAGAGGAATACTGGAAGCAATACATCACAAATATATTAATAAATAAATGGGGAAAGGTCAACAAATATGGAAAAATTGGACAAAATGGGTCAAAAGGGTCAAAAATGTCAAAAAGGGGAAAATCGCGCCGCCGCGCAGCCAGCCGCCCGGCCGCGCCGAGCCGCCGCGCGGCACGCCCGGATCGCGCGCGCGCGACGTGCCCGATCCGCGCGCCCGGCCTCTCCCGGTCGCGCGCGCCCTTGCCTCTTTCCGCGCGCGCCTCTGCGCGCGCCACTCCTGCCTCACGCGCGCGCCCTGCGCCCAGTTCCCTCTCCGCGCGCCCAACGCCTTTTCGCCCCATTTTTCACGTGCGGCCACGCCCGACGTCATCTTTGACGTCATTAATGACATCAAGAATTCCAATACGCGTTTTACATTTTTTAATATTTTTTAACATTTTTTTACTCATTTTTTCCTCTCCATCCTCACCTATAAATACCCCCCTTCCCTTCACTTCAAACACACCTTAAAAACACACTTCTCTCTTCTTTCTTTCTCTCTTTTCTTAGATTTTTAGGTTTTTTTAGTTTTTTTTAGTTTTTAGTTAATTTCTCTTAGTTTTAGAGTTCTTCCTTTTGGGAAGAACTAGTTATGTTTTTTGTAATTTTTCTAGCTTTTTGATTCAATAAATGGAAGTGCAAATTCCGCTTGGAGGTTTTCCAAAGAACGGAAATAGCGTCGAAGTTCTGTAAGGATTTTATTTTCTTTACGCTTATTTTTTATGCTTTATTCTTACATGTTATATTTAATTTGTCTGTGATTAAATTTAACTGTCTTTGCTTAGTAAACATGATGTAATAATAACGTTGTTATGCTTGCGAAATATTAAATAGGTAAAAATCTCTAAAATGAATTGATTTTATTTTTATTCAAGATTTTATATTAAGAATGTTAGAGAGAAATATATTATTTTTCATTACAAACTTAAACACGAAAATTAGATTTTAAGGTTTAGTTATCGATCGATTTAGAGTAGTGCTCTTTTATTTGATGGTACAATCGCCTTGGTAGTTAGAGTGAAGCTCTATTTCAAAAGTTTTTATAAGAATTATTATCTGAAAATGTATTGACAACATGTTTTCGGTAGTGGTTTTAAAACTTGAAAGTTAGTACTCGGATAACTAAATTCTTAGGTTTAATTTGGACACCTTGAATAAAGTTTAAATCGTCTAACCCCACCAAAGGTGGCATTTAAATGGTTCATTTTCAATCTCTTAGAAAAAGAAATTAATTTAATTAACCAAATTAGTTATCAACCCCACCCATAGGTGTTAATTGATTTGTTTAGTTAACAAAGAATATCTAATCCCAGCAAACGTGGTATTCATACAAAAAGAGAGAATCAATAAATATCAATTCATATCTTTAATAACCTAAATAATATGAGCAAGCATAATTAACTTAGTTATTATATCCATAAATACTCCACTGTTTTAACAGATAAAATTTGCATAAATGTTTATTGAATCTATGTTTATTTTTATGTAAGTAGATTAAAAACACAAAACCCCAAAATATCGTGACAGGATGTTTAGGATTTAATTTCGTTTTTAAAAGTTTGAATAATAAATTAAAAACCACATACATTCCTTCCTTAGATCGACCTTGGGAGTATACTTATCATTTTCTACGAAATGATTCGTGCACTTGCGAGAGTTTTATAAATAGATAAAACCAAATGAACGGGCAGGATCGGCGATGTCGGTTCTGCCCCGATCACTTCACCCCACTTAGACATATTATCAACCACAACCAAATTTTACTCAAAACCAGAAGAAAAGGGAAGAGAGCCCATAAATTCAATTCCCCATGCATAAAATAATTCAACAATAAAATTAAATATCAAAGGAATCTCATCACATTTTCCTATGTTACTAGTCTTTTGACATCTATCACAACCAATGAAATAAGTATAAGCCTTTTTAAACAAAGTTGGCTAGTAAAAACTAGATTATAATACCTTGAAGGCCATTTTGGAGGGCCATTTTCGTACCACCAAAATGACCCCCATAGTGAAGCTCATTAAAGAAGGCCAAAATGATCTCATGCTCTTCCTAAGGCATACATCTCCAGATGTCTTGATCTTGGCTAAGTTGACAAATATGGGTCACCCAAAAATAGTGCCTGCAATAATGGAAAAATCTTTGCTACTCTTGAAAATAAATGTTACGCCATAAGATACCACTAGCAACATAATTGAAAATGTCAGTATACCATGGGTTTAGACCTACTATAAATAGTTGTTCATTTGAAAACTTTTCAACAATATCTACTCTATTATCATCCTTAACAGTGTCAAAATCAAAAATTAACCAAGATAGATGATCAATAGCTACATTCTTAGTCCCTTTCTTATCTCTAATCTTTAGGTCAAATTATTAGAAAAGAAACACCCACTAATTAGTATTGGCTTAACATTCGATTTACTCAATAACACTACTACAAAAATAGGCATTAAAGTCGGTTTTTTCGATTGGCTGAACCCACTTTAAATTGAGCGACTTAAAATGTAAAGTCGGTTCATCGCGTGAACCAACTTTACACGTACATTTTATGAATTTTTTTATTTTTATTCTCATTTTTCGTATTATTCAATATATATATAATATAAATAATAATACAAATAATTAAAAATTTAAATATAATTAATTACTTGATAATTAAATTTATTACAAAAACAAATAATGTATATACAATACATATAGTTAACTTAAATTACAAATAAAATAATGTCGTCAAAGTGTAATTGGATGCGAGTAAGCTTAGTTGACTTAGAATCTTGGTTGGCATAGAATCACCAGCATTATGACAAGAAAAGACAAAAAACAGCTGATCCATATAACAATTCATATTCCCCTACATACATGAGCACGTAAACATTCATCAAACAAGCAGTCTAAAATTTAGAGACATAGGAATGAAGAAATTAAATCATTATAAATATTACCATAAAAAAGAGATTACCATAGCGACATCCGAGTGATATAACCCTTCGACGAACTCATATTAGCACTTAATTAATCATTTGTCTATAAATATGAAGTTATCTTAAATCTCTGCTAGTATTTTTTTAATGCTATAATGAATCTAAATATGAAATCAAGTGTAACTCCGATTTCTTACTTGGCTTGTGTGAGTTTTGGTACCCTTAAACATATGGAACACATTCATAGGCACCAAAACTCATACAAACTAAGAAACAAATCGGAGTTACGTACACCTGATTTCATATTTAGAGCTCATTATAGTATTAAAAATAATAGCAGAGATTCCAGATAAATTCATATTTATAAACAAATGATTAATAAAGTGCTAATATGAGTTCATAAGGAAAGTAGGAAAGAGAGATGAGATGTAGCTTGGGCCAAAAATAGGTCCATAAAACAATGCATTCCCCTAAATACATGAGCATATAATCATCCATCAAACAAGTGACTTCAGACACAGGAATAGATAGAGAAATTAAATCATTAATTAAAAAATTTACTATTATGTTGTCATATGCTATTTAAGATCATCATAATCTTCTCCTGATTCTTCTTGTGATGATATAATTTGAACCATGTGTTCTGCCCATTCCTCTCGTAAATCATCAAAAATTTGCTGGTCGTAACCCGTATTTTTCCAACCAAAGAACTACATGTATTTAAAATCAAAATAAGAATGTAATTTCATTTATTTACAAAAAATAACTCAAATATGTTAAAAACTTTTATGTATATGGGTAAAAGATATTACCACATCTTCAATTGGAATTTTGATATTTGTGATGATTTCGCTCATAAACTTCATGACATAATAACCACACATGACTCCATTATTTTGTTGTGGAACCAACAAAAAACAGGTGTACATGATTTTTCATATTCGAACATCTTTATTATTCAATTGTAAAATTAATAAAATTATTAATATTGGCTTGTACATACCATAACTTTTGTCCATATAAGCTTATGAGATTTTTTAAGGGCAATGCCCTTAAACTTGTTCCACAACTTCCATGGAAGCTGAGTCATAGTACCAAGCATGATTATTGAACATATCAATGATTACCAACATCCAATGATCTTGGCCTTGTTCAAACCTTAATGGCCAAGGGATTATTGTTGTCTCTTTTAGAGAACAAAAAATCGTGCAAGTATACACGATCACAAGTAATAATATGATAAGTAAAATATCGTTCCCACGAAGATTTGTTACTAGTGCTCGTCAATTACTAAAATTATTTCATCCTGATTTTATCCAAACAATCGATATTTTGATGCAGTTTGACTAACTAATTTTTATAACAGTTTGTAAGAAATTTCTAGGATTACAGTTTCACCAAATTAATCCACTTGAATCATTTTATTTTCTCTTGATTTATGTTCTCGTATTTTAAGTTGTTAACCAGGAACTTCTAATTTATTCATATATCACTTCCGAGCTCCATACAGACACATCTTGCTAAAATAATTCACTATATTCGTATGAGAATTAAATTCAACCAGATTTATTAAGTTCTAAGTTCTCAAATAGTTACACATACAATAAAAGTATATTCCTATCCCTTATATATATATATATATGTTATTTTATCACGAGAAACACACAAAAATGCCTTTTCCAAGTTTATTTAAGTGTCACAGATAAATTAATTAATCTTCCGATAATTAAAAGCATTAAGCACAGATAAAATAAACAACTTAAAACCGTTCCATAAATCATTAAAAAATAATTAATTCAAGTTTCATAATTTAAGCTACATTGCAACCCTAGAATAAATAAATTAGTTCATAGCAGAAATTAAAATTACAACACAATAATAATCACACATTTCAGAGAAATAAAATTTAAAAGAAAAAGATTAGGAGAAACTCCTTCATGATTCCTCAATGAAAAATAAATTTCTTCCCTTTCCTTCTTCATTATCTTCTTTCTCTCTATTTCCTAAGAAAATAACACACAAAATGTCAGAAGAAAGGTTCTGCGTGTTGTAGAGAACACGCAGAGAGAAACTCAAAATTGAAGTCCAAAAAATGGAAAAATGACAACTAACTCAAAAACTCCAAAATCTTTCCTCGCGTCCAAATATATCCCCCTAAAAAATTAATATTTTTTTTTATCAAATTGCATATTGGGGGACAAAAATACATGGGAAGTATTAAAAGAAACAACCACGCGTGAAGACTGTTCTGCATTTTCTTCTTTTTTTTCTTTAAACGTATGCCACATGTCATCATCTTATTAATTGCAAGATATAACGAGACACGTGGCAGCCTTTCATTAGTTATGAAGAACGGGCGCATGAAGAATAGCTAGAACGCGTCCAAAAGGATCCTGACACGTGGTGACGCAGGACGAGCTGGTAAGTGGGCGTCGTTTCTGCGTTTTCATTTTACTAAATACATGCCACGTGTCTCCATATGATTAGTTGGAAGATTGAGGAAACATGTGGCTGCTTATTATTCGGTGGAACGCGATGGCGCACTCTGATGCGATGAACCACGTCGCATGGGGGTATAGGCGAGCTGCTTGGTGCGCGACAGCTTGATTCCATGCGCATAAATCTGGACTGTTCAACTTGATCCAACGGTGAGCGATGAGATGCACCTCGGGAGAAAATTCTGCGCAATCGACACGTGGGTCCCACCCTGCACACCAGCATGTGCGGTAGATGGGCCCCACTCGGCGCCGAGCAGCGTACGTCCAAGAAAACCGGGTCAACTCTCTTTTGTCGCATCTGTATTCCACGCGCTAGATCTTGACCGTTGATTGGATGATCGAACGGTGGGTGTTGGGCATTGTAATTAGCGCGAGTGGCCTCCTTCTCCTGCGTAGAAAAATCAAATTTTCTTAATTGCATTTTGACCCACAAATTTAATTCAAATTAACTTCTAATCTTTTGATATTTGCAATTTCACCTGATTTTAATTCAAATTATGTTTTAAGCTTTTAATAATTGCAATTAAGTCCCTTTTTTATTCCAATTCATTAATTTTCTTGAAAATATATTTATTAAAAACTAATAGTAAATATTAATTTAATTAATTAAAAATTAACTAAAAATGTAAAGAACATAGCAATTATAATTAATAAAATAGACAAAAATAACTATATAAAATACAGTTATCAATTATTAACTTTTGATTTTTGTTAAGCGTTAAGGCCCTATCACATAATTGTTTAGCTCTGATGCTAACATCTTTTTCTTGATATTGATTGACATATGAAGAATCATAGAACATTGCTAAATGTGATGAATGATTATGTTGAAGTCGATAATAGCACATCCTATATAAAAGATATATGTATATATATAATTAGATAATATAAATATAATTATATATGTTCTACATAAATGAAAGAAAAATAAATAGATTGAGGACTCACCTTGTCCACATTTGAATTATACTTAAATCGATCATTTGATATTCAAATAGTTACAATATGCACTCGATCGATATATAAGTTTGGCCGAGGTCTACACCAGAAATTTCTATAGGAAGTGGCATAGTTCATCCATCATTTATGCTTGATGCCCTTCCAATAATAGTCATCAAAGTGCCAAGATTTCTGCTGAAGTTTAAAGCATAATTATGACTATAATTTTTCCATTGCTTCTTCTTGAATGACTTAGTGCACGATGATTGGCCACTAGACATAGATTTACCACAAGATACTTGCTTTCTATCTCTAAAATGTGCCACATTTACTAATTCTAGTATAATAGACTAAAGAAGAAGTATTATATATGTATTTTAGTAACAATATAAGATATAATAAAATAATAATAGTAAACAAGTATTATCTTTTAAGTTAAAAAATAGTACCACTTCAAAATTTAGAACAACTTGAATCGACGGCCAAGCCACATACTGTCCAACCGCCTCTTGGACTGTGGTAGCATCAGAAGGCACATGTAGTGGACAATAATGAAACAATGATTGATCAATTACTATTCGCCAATGATAAGGCAAATATTGATTATGAATCATCCGATCATCGCTCAAATGTTGTATCGTTTCAATAGCAACAAAGTTCGTTGACGAAGGATGTTTCAACAAACATTTCATATTCTGTAAAAATTGTAAGTGTTATATATAAAAAATAAAACATATTAAGAATTTAAAAATAATAGATTATATACACCATAAATTAAAATCTTACCACATATGATTCATCAAATAGAGGAGGACTCCCATGTGGGGTAGCTATTGGATGTATACTCTCACCAAAACATTCATCATGCTTTGATTGATGGTAAGAATGTGCAGATTGCATTGGAGAAAATAAACCACTACTTCATTGCATATGCATTCCTGGTATATAGTGAGGACCAATAGGATGGCTATATCCCATACTAGATGTAGTTTGAGCACAATGAGATTGCGTAGGTGGCATGCCTGGCATGGATGGTGGCCTGCCTGGCATGGATGGTGGCATGCTTGGCATGGATTGTGGCATGCCTGGCATGGATGGTGGCATGCCTAGCATGGATGGTGGTGTGCCTGGCATGGATGGTTGCATGCTTGGACAATATGGCATGCCCCTGTTGTAGCATAGCTGACATTTGTTGTGATTGATGTTCTTTTAGAATGGCAATCTCACTTAACACTGAGGCCTTAAAGGAGTTGAATTATTCTTCTATTTTAGTGTACTTCTCCTTACTTATCGTTTGAGGCTTTTGTTTTGGAATGTTAAAATACTCCATAGAACCATCATATTGGTTACCTCCCCTAACACGACTAGGATGCTGGCGTCCGAATGCATGATATAAAGCATCTCTCCTAGGCTCTTCGATTATTTCACCCCTGGATATTTTTTCTTAAACAACTCTCTACAAATAATAAAGCACACAAACATATCATTCATTATTACATAAATTATTAAATATCATTAAGAATTTTTATCAACTAAAATTACTAACCAACTTATTTAATTGTTCTTCTCCTTGCTTAGTCATCGGTCTTGAATTCTTCGTTTTAGGAGTCTTTATTTCTATGTACAATTCAGTTCAGGTAACAGGTCTACCCAATTCAGCTTCCTAAATAAATTATGAAAATTTTATTAACAATGACATGAAATTAAATTGAGGAAAATAAATATAAAAATATTTAAAAATATTTAAAAATTAAGAAAAATTAATAATACCATTCTATATTTAAAATTTGAAGACCTTCTAGTACGGTTAGGAAGAATGTTATGCATTTGTACATTCTGATGATCTTTCCTAATAATTTGAAATTCATCTAAACTTCTATAATCCACAAAGTCTTTCCAAACTTGAGGTGTAATCTAGGGGTGTCCTTCAGGGATTTTGTAGAGCTCTAACGCATCAAGTGGTTCCAAATATGGAAACACATAATTTCTTGCCAATTTGGAAGTCTTGTATTCCATCCACGCCTTATTTGTAATCTTATAACACTTGTTCTTCCAACTGTCATCAACTTTGTAACGATTCTATAAAAACACAGTACAAAAGATTAGATATAATACACACCTAATATAATATATATTGATTATAAAATATAAGAGACTTACACAAATGGTTATCCATATTTTGAACTTTTCTGCATCGCCAACCACAGACCAATCATTTATATTGATTGATATACTGGACTTTGCAAGTCGACCAATAGAGGATTTCAATTGTTGACCATTTTCCCCTATTGGATTACCAGTAGCATCAAATAGAACATGTATTCTATCATCTGGGTTAAGTGGAGCATCAGGTATATTCGCCCAACCCCTTCTTTTCAAATACCCCAATGGATCATTTGGATCTACAAGCTCTGTTATCCGAATATCCATGAAATATCTACAAACAATGAAGAAATATAAATTAATTGACAATTTTAGGAACATACATATATATAAGAGTTATTACAACAATATAGAACATACGTTATGTTTAATTAGGTTCTTGATCGTATACATATATTCATTCACAATCACTTTGAGCCCATGATGAAGAATCATCATCATCAATTAGATCATCACATACATTAGGCAATTTATTTGAGAAATTACTAATATTGGTTAATGTATCAAGCATAGAGTCATCATCTTCTACAACATCACAATGGTAAAACTCTTTTTGTGGAGGCGTTAACATAACAGACCATCTCGGATCAATTTGATCGCTCACGTAAAATACTTGTTTTGCATGAAGTGCTAACGTCAAAGGATCATCAGCGTGACTTATCCTGGATAAATTTACAAGGGTAAATCCAAAATCATCTATTTTATATCCAACATTGATAAAATCTTCGACCCAATCACACAAGAAAACTGTTTCATGGAAGACCTCATAATCCCATTCCCAAATCTCTTGTATTATACCATAATATGTTCTATCAGAAAGTACAGGATTAGCATCTTTTGAACTGGCAAATTGCATAGTTTGTGCAACCATCTTCACATCTTCACACCACTATTTTGATTTACTCGGACTTTGTCCCTAGCTTGAGTCGTAAACCTCGATCCATTTATTGTGAAACTGTAAAATGATTTGACATCGAATTTTGGCCCATGTGCAAGCCATTGTAAACTTTCTGATATTTTATGATTGGGTTTCTTGAGTTCATCTCGAATCTATGTATACAAAAACAGAAAATGTGTTTAGAGCAAAGTTTTAAAACATTGAATAAATCTAGGAAGATACATGCATGAATTTTTGTTTGTGACACTTACATGGTTGCGAAACCAATTAATAAGCTCTCGCTTATGTTCATCATACAACCATTTTTCTCCTCCTTTTTTTTATAACGAGGATCGATCTTCAATAAGTTTAAATGCATCCTGTAATGTTATTAAATATATATTAAGTTATATATCATCATTAATAGTTAAATAAAAAATGATTTTTGCAATCATGAAACAATGAACATTACTTACTCTATGTATGGTTGTGCCTTATTATTATTTACCAAAATGATTCGGTGTGCTTTTTCCCATCGAGTGCAATCAATAAATAATTTCTTACTTCCACCAAGCATAAGGTTACCTACTTGGATCATATGACGTTCTAAGAACAACTTGTGCGTAGGATTCCCAATTTTAGTGCAACCACTAAAGTATTCAGAACAAAACTCAATAGCCTCTTCAGCAATGTAGCGTTCCACCATGCATCCTTCAGGTCGATTTCTATTATTTACATATCCTTTAAGGACTTGAATATATCTCTCAAAAGGATACATCCACCTTAAGTAAGTAGGACTGCACAATTGAACCTCTCGAACTAAATGAACACATAAGTGAATTATTATATCGAAGAAAGAAGGAGGAAAATATTTTTCAATTAGACACAAAGTCTCTACAACATCTTTCTGTAAAGAATTTAACTCGCCAATTGATATAGATTTCTTGCATATTGTATTGAAGAATGAACAAAGCCAAATTATTAATAATCAAACATGTTTTGGAAGAATTGATCTAATAGCAACTGGTAATAACTGTTGCATTAAGATATGATAGTCATATGATTTCAATCCATACAGTCTCTTATCGATGATAGACACAAAATTTCTTAAGTTGGATGAGTAACCATCAGGAACTTTCACACCCTCCAAACATTTACAAAACACTTCCTTCTCTTTTGTTGACATTGTATATGATGCTGGTGGTAAGTATGTTCGATTCTTATCATTTTCCACCCTTGGTTCCAATTCAGGTCGTATGCCTAGTTTCTTTAAATCCAATATTGCTTTAATTTCATCCTTTGTTTTTCCATGTATATTCAGTAAAGTACCAATCAAGCTCTCACATACATTCTTCTCAATGTGCATGACATCTAAGATGTGACGAATGTGTAGGTCTTTCCAATAAAGTAATTCCCAAAATATTGATTTTTTTTCCAATAACCATGGTAAGTTGGTTCAAAATCTTTTTCATTTTCACCCATTTCATTAGTTGACCTCTTTTGATTTCCCTACCTTAGTGAGTTTTTTTTCATCTTTCCATATCGGTTGAATGTCATACCATTAAATTGCCTTAATATCTTAACACTTAGCAAAGGTCAAGTTGCATGATCATGATCTTCTTCACCATCGAACGGTTTCTTTTGGTATCTAAACTTGTGTCCAGATGGTAAAAATCTTCTATGTCTTCTATAAGAAATCTTTCGTCCGTGAACAAGATAAGTTGCAGAAGTTCCATCACTACATATTAGGCATCCCTTGTAACCTTTTGTTGCATGTCCTGATAAGTTTCCATAGGCAGGAAAATCATTAATTGTCCATAAAAGGACCCGCTTCAAGTTAAAGTGTTATTCTTTATGTGCATCGTAAACATTTACACCATCATTCCACAACATCTTTAAATCATCTATCAGAGGCTCCAAATATACATCAATATCAACACCGGGTTGTTTCGGTCCTGAGATCAATAATGTTAACATCATGAATTTTCTTTTCATACACAACCAGGGAGGAAGGTTGTATGTTACCATAATTATTGGCCAACAGCTATATCTACTACTGAGGGAACTATGTGGATTAATTCCATCAGCAGCAATGGCAAGACGAAGATTGCGCAGATTAGATGAAAATTGAGGAGATAAATTATCTACTACTTTCTAATTTGGAGAATCACAAGGATGACGTTGCACCCCATCATCAGATCAATTATCTGAATTCCAAGTCAACATCTTTGATGTATCTTTACTATTGAACAACCTTTGAAAGCGAGGAATCGGAGGAAAGTACCAAAGAACCTTTGCAGGCACACCTTTCTTATGTGTTGTACTCTCATTTGTACCATGCTTCCATCTCGATTCTTTACACATAGGACAATCATGTAATGTCTCATATTCTTTTCTATAAAGAATGCAATCATTTGGATAAGCATGAATCTTATGATATTCCATGCCAAATCGACTAAGAGATTTCTTCACTTCATACATTGAAGATGGAAATTCAATACCCTCAGGAAACATATCGCCTAGTAGATTTAGTAATTCTTTGAATCCCTTGTCAGAAAAACCATGTTTTTCCTTCACATTGTACAAATGAACCAATCCCGAAATTTTAGTGTATTTTTTGCATTTTGGATACAACGGTTTTTCAGCATCTTCTATAAGTTTATTAAAGGTTTCAAGATCATCCTCGCATAATTCATCTTCAACACCATGAAACATATTTTCTATCTGTACATTATGATAAGATGTATGTAATCCACTCACATTCTTATTTATCTTTTCCCCATGAGTATTATCAATATTTTCTCCATGATAATACCAACATTTATAGCTCAAAAGAATACCATTACGGATAAGGTGATACTTAACCTCATCAAATTCATGAAATCGCTCATTTTTACATTTAACACATGGGCATCGAATCATACTAGTTCCAGTATCACTATTTCTACAAGCAAATTCCATGAAACTTTCAACTCTAGAAATATAGTCTTGCTCAATTCTACACTTTGACATCCAAGATTTGTCTATTTTCTATTAATGACATTAATTAAACATATTACTTAATTATGTATCCAATGAATATATTTCAAGTATTATTATATATAAATTTCCTAATTATTAGAATATTATATATATCAAAACATACATAATACAAAACAGTTATCATTTTAATCATTTTACAAAACCATTTCTATACAAATTAAAAAATAAGCAACATGCCAGCATGAGTATATAAAAACCAATCACTTTGGTTGATTCTAATTTCTAAACATGTTACTATATCATAATTAAAAATTAATATTAATTATACGTATATAACATTCTATAGAAGTATATGGGGACTACTATAGTAACATATTTAACATTTTAACACATAAGTAGCATATATAAATAAAAATAATAATACTACTTAGTTTTTAGTTATTATTTGATTTTTATTAGTATATATATATATATTATTTAAATTATTAAGTTTATAAATATATATTTATAATTCTTTTAAGAGTCAATAGATAGCACGTATAACTCTTATACTAATATAATTTCTTACAAATTTAAAAAAACATATTATTTTTCCTCTATTCACTACTTAATAAAATATAATTATTTATATATAAATAAATTTATCCACGCATAGTAAACCCATAACATTTCAGATATTATTTCCACATAAAATAAGTCAAACATAATAACAAGCAAAATAAAAAACATACCTAAATCAAAAATTTATACAAAAAATAAAACAAACTAAATAATAAGTGGTAAAATTCTACTTAATAAAATATAATTATTTATAATATATAAATAAATTTATCCACGCACAGTAAATATATATAATTCATCAAACCCACAACATTTCAGATATTATTTCCACATAAAATAAGTCAAACATAATAACAATCAAAATAAAAAACATACCTAAATCAAAAATTTATACAAAAAATAAAACAAACTGAATAATAAGCTACAAAATTAATAGAAATACTTACAAGAATGTTATGAAGTGACTAAATGAAGGATAGAAGAAGAAAATGGTAATTTGTAAGTGAGAATAAGTGAAAAAATGGGTATAAAACATTTGAGTATTTCGCTCAAAAAAATAGTATATCTGAAAGATAATAAGAAGAGGAATATAACTCACAAAATGATGTTGCAAATGGTGGTCGGAGGTGGTCGAAAATTGAGAAAGAAGGTGGGTGTAGCTCGGTTTTGGGAGAAAATGGAGAAGAGAAATGAAGAAAATGGGGTTCTGCGTAAAAAATGAGCCGAATTTGGATATATTAGGTGGATAGCGTCGGTTGACGTGGAGAAACAATGCTAGCCACGTGGGTAGTGTTGGTTCACCACGTCAACCAATTCTAGCCACGTCGGTAGCGTCGGTTCGCCACGTCAACCGACGCTATCCACATAATTTAAATTTATTTTTTTTTGTCAATTATTATTTTATTTAGACTATGCATATACGTACTATAGAAATAGAAAAATAATAACTTTAGAGTAATATTTAATTAAAACATATACACAAAATTAAATAAAGATATATTGTAGGTATATATATAAATTTAAATATCCAAACAAATAACAAAATTATATAATTTTTAAAACTAATTGTCTAAAAAAAGGAAAAATTATACTATTTTTATCCAACTTAAATTCTAAAGAGTCAAATAAAAAAATAATTAATTTTAATTGTATTTACTTCATCCATTTTTTAATTTAAAAAATAGGACATAGCGTCGGTTTACGTGGCGAACCGACGCTATCCACGTTGGACGTAGCGTCAGTTGACGTGGAGAACCAACGCTACCCACGTGGCTAGTGTTGGTTCTCCACATCAACCGGTGCTACGTCCAATGTGGATAGCGTTGGTTCTATACCGAACCGACTTTAAATTCATTAAAAGTCAGTTTTTTCCAAAAACCGACTTTACACAGCGACTTAAATACCCCTTTTGTAGTAGTGTAAATATCTCAAAGCAACATGATTAGAATGCATATACTTTAGATCCTAACAAATAAGATCTCATTTATCAAATGTAAACACTTCAACCAAAAATTCCTTTTCAGTGATAGAATAATTAAGTGGGGCATTATTGAGTATTTTACTAGCATAATAAATAACATGGAGAAGCTTACCACTCTCTACCCCAAAAAAACTCTTATTGCAAATCAGAAGCATCACACATGATCTCAAAAGGTAAAGATAAATCATGTGCCATTATAATAGGTACAAATGTCAATTTCTCTTTCAAGGTATTAAAAGCTAAGATAATTTTTATCAAACATAAAGGAGAATTTATTTTAGAAAAATATTTAATGAATCTTATATTAAAACTTACAAGTCTTAAGACACTCCTAATGCACTTTAGATTAGTATGGATGGAAATTTAGCAATCAAGTCAATTTTAGCTCTATCCACTTCTATACCTTTACTTGAAATAACATGTCCTATTAGAATGTGAAGTACATACCCTAAGAAACTCCTAATGAACTTTACATTAGTAGGGGTAGCAATCAAGTCGATTTTAGCTCTATCCACTTCTATACCTTTACTTGAAATAACATGTCCTAACACAATGCCATGTTTCACCATAAAATGCCTTTTTTGCAAATAAGAGTTAAATTACATTCAATGCATCTTTCTAGAAATAAAGTTATAAAACCTCAAAAATTTGTAATAAATTATAAAAATATCTTAAAAAGAATTTTAATAATATATTAAGATGTAACAATGTATCAAGACATGTGAAAAATTTGATAGATTTCAAAAAATTAGAAAACATGTATCTACTACTCAATGGAGCCTTAGTGGTTAGCGAGTGGTCGACAAGGAATTGCTACACTCGCCTACGTCCTCGTTAGGGTAGCTTAAGGAGCCACTGATAAGGGTGATCAGTTAGGGCTTGGTTAGTCTATAAATGGGCATAGATTGATTCAATTCTCTCCACTATAAAATTTCTTGCCTCCCTTTTTCTTTCTAAGATTGTTTGATTTTTGGTACATTTTTTCGTACGTTTTAAGGATAAAATATTCAAAATTTTGTGTTCAAAAGAATAGTTTCGGGATAAGTTTGAAAGTAGGGGTTTCTTACTCCAACTTTTTATTCATGCATTATTTTCATAAAAATTTCATCCAACATATATTGTGAATAAAAGGAAAATGGATGTAGGGATGGGCATTTTAACTCTAGATAACTGAAACTGTGATTATGTGTAAAATTCTGACAATGTTTTCCCAAAAATAATAGTAACTAAAAAGGTGTGGGACAAAGATGGTTATTGCAATACCGAAACTATGGTTAATCGAAATTGAACATATATTAATATTATTATTTTATAAACATATAATTATATATAAAAATATTTTTTAATAATAAAACACAAAATACTTTGTATAATTAGATTGAAGTTTTTTATTCTTACTTTATATTTTTTTATTTTACTTAAAAACATATGCTAAATAGTTAAAAATGAAAATTAATATCAACATTTTAAATAATATGGTAAAGTAAGAATTAAGTTAACATTTAATTTTTAAAATAAATATATTTATGAATAAATTTTAAAAAAAGAAGAAACAAGGTTAAACCACGAGGAAACGGCTACCGGTTCATAACCAATGATTATTAACTAAATGCATCTTAAACTGGTGTGGGGTGGTTATGGTTATTAGCATAAGCATCCCTGCCCATCCCTATGCCCATTCATAAATAGATGTCATGATTTTTATAAGAAATGTTATAAATATACTTAAAATGAAATACTCATTATAAATATTTTTATTTATGCATACATGAATTTTTTTATATAAAAAAAAGTATTAAAAACAATAAACACTACATTTGAGATTTAATACATTTATCCTAAAAATAATTTTTCCATGGGATGTCTTACACTGTATAGTACCCATGGGATACTAGTTGCAATGGACTATTTTTTTGATGGGCTACAAATTCACCTTGCTTTCACATATATTCTCAATTGTTGTCCATCTATGGGTCAAAGTTTGACCGAACATAGGCCTTGGAGTTGAGCCTTAATGTGTCTCAAAGTTTGCCATCAATGGATCTCAGAGTTTGACTACACATGGGTATCAGAGTTAGACCCCCTATTGTGTCTAAGAGTGGACCATCTATATGATGAGGTCTAGTATGAAATGGATGATGACCAACACATGTTCTATATGTATCTCAAAGAATGATTGTACATAGAGTTGAAAGTGAACCCACATATATCTTGGAGGTTGATTGCACTTGTTCCCATGTATTTTTGGATTGACCAATGCATATGGAGGTTGCATATTATGCATATGGATTTTACATTTGTCATAACATATTTTATATGGTATGAGCCTGCATTGGAATACCTGGAATGTGTACTCCACCTAGTTTTGAAAGTGAGGAAGTAGAGGTATATCAGACTTCGTAAATAAAAATTCTCCCTACATTGTGTATAGATGACGATGATTATTTATATTCATAGATTTTATTATATGTATCATGCATCATGAATATTTTTTATGATATTATTTTGGAGTGGATTCCTACTAAGCTACTTGTAGCTCACCCCCTTTCCACCCACTTTTCCTATCTAACTTTCTGATTTGGTTTCAATAAAGCTAGCTCATGTTTCGACATTGAAGAGATAGTAGAATAAAATTTTATTTTTACCTTGTTTATTTCATTTTGTATCCTATATTTTGGAGATCAATGAGACATAATTTATCTTTTAATATCATCCTTGTTATCTATTAATTTTTTTTCTAGAATATAAAAAGTTTTTGATAAATTTGTGTTTGAATAGGAATATCTTCAATTTAGAAGTTTTATTAAAAAGTAATTTAAATTTTGTAAAAAATATGTTTTAAAAATACTTGTCCTTTCTATCTCACATAACCATTTTTTGGTGCGTGATAGTTTGGAATTAGAGATGGTTCTGATCTCTCAAGAAAAATATTAATTCATGATTTTGAAATATTTTTGTCTCAATAAGGCTTTAAGAATAAGGGTGGCTATGAATCAACACATATAAGATGCAAATAAAAATCATAGTGAATGTAACCTTCTTCAAATGTGGCATATGTTGAGTACTTGGGGAAAACAACTCGAGGAAAGAGGTAGACCTTACTATCTTAAAGAGTTTGAAAAGATAAGCTCTATAATGGTACCTCTAATCTTGACACTATTGAGGGATGGATTTGAGAAATCAAAAAGGAAATGAACGCTCTAAATGTTTCATATGTTTTACTGTAGACTTTCTGCATATAAATTAAGTGGAGAGGTCGACTACTGGTGGGACTCTGTGAGTAGGGGAAGAAACATAGATGCAATCACGTGGAAAAAATTTAAGCAGATATTCTACAAGATATTTTTCAATGAGACTACAAAATCTAAGTAGGTGGTCGAGTTTATGAATCTAAGAAAGAGGACATGACCAATGCTTAGTATGAAACTCGCTTCAACTAGTTGTCAAGGTTTGTAAGAAATATGATGGTTCGAGACTCAAACAAGGTTGTAGGCTTACAGAATGATATTTGCATATAATTAATGAATCAAAGCACGCAAATCTACACTAAAAATATTGTTGCATCTTATAGGGTTGAACAAGTCAATGCAAAGTAGTTAAAGGTAGCCACATCATCACAGAAGACTAAATAAAAAGGAAAAGAAAAGAAGAAATTTTGGAAAATAATACTTGCCAACTAACGTAGTGGATCATCCAAGAGTGCTCGATATCATCCTTATGTTTGCTACAATTATAATCAACTAGGTCATCTCAAGTACATAACCAATCAATATGGAGGAAGATCGTAACTAGTTTCAATTATAGGGCATTTACCACTCAAAGAAATTTTATAAACAAAGTCACTAATTTGGTTCATAGCCTTAACAAATTTTCCAGCAACCAAGATGATCTTTTCAAGAAAAATACTCCAAATCTTTCTAGCCTCTTAGGAAGTCATTTCAACAACCTTTGAATACTACAAAGACTTTTCAACATCAACCATCTACCAATAGAAAAAAAAACAAGAGCAAGGGTGTTGCCACTTAAGAAAAAGGATTGATAGTCAAGCTTTTATGATATCTAGCCAAAATCAATGACATTGTTAAAGTTATGATTCTGCTATGACATTATTTGGTATAGTTCTCTTTGGTACTGGTGCCACGCATTCCTTTATTTCTTTAGTCTGTTCCTCAATGTTAAATCTAGAATACAAAACCATAAAAGACCCCTTACTTTGAAACTTCCTTTTGTAGTCTCTTCAAATGTTTGTTATGTTTGCAAAAAGTGTTCAATTGGACTTAGTGTTAAGTGATTCCTAGCTGATCTCATTATACTTGCTATGAGTTATTTTGACGTCATCCTAGGAACGAATTTGTTAACTAAAAAACAATTATAAACTTCTATGAGAAGAAAGTTACCATTTAAACCCCTAAAGGTGGAAAGGTTCAATTTTATGGCAAAAAATGAGTGAACCCTTCCAGTGCTTTTCAAGTGCTACTTAGGGGAAATATGGAACCAATAAGCATTACCCTCCTGAACTCTTTAGAAGTAGATATAGATAGAAGAAGTTTAACATGGATACAAATGGTGAATGAATATTGGAATGTATTTTCATAAGAGTTATCTAGACATCTTCCAACTTGAGATATTGATTTTACAATCATTTATATCTTAGAACTACACCAATATCTACTACTCCCTATCAAATGGAACTTGTGGAGAAATAAAAGTTAAGAAGACAGTTGGATTAGATATTGGAAAAAAGGATTCGTTCTACATAATTGATCACCTTAGGAAGTGCTTGTCTTGCTTGTAAAAATGAAGGGCAAAACTTTTAGTTTATGCATCGATTATCACCTCCTAAACAAATTGACCATGAAGAACATGTATCCATTATCTCAATTCGATGAGCTATTCGAAAACCTTAGAGGTGCAAGTTTCTTCTCAAAAATAAATCTAAGGTTTGGATATCATCAATTGTAGGTTAGAGAGTCGTATATACCTAATATTGATTTCTATATGTGGTACTGGCATTCTGAATTTTGGGTTGTGTCATTTGGTTTTACTAACGCTCTTCTACTTTTATAGACTTAATTAATTGGGTATTTAGACCCTACTTACATTAATTTATCATTGTGTTTATAGAGGATATATTAATTTACTTAGAATCACATGAAGAGCATGAAAAGCATCTCAGTATTTCTTTTCAAAATCCTTAAGAGCAACAATTGTATGAAAAGTTTGAAAAATGTGATTTTTTGCTTACTGAAGTCAAATTCCTTGGACACATTATATTTGGAAGAGGTATTGTTGTGGATCCCTACAAAATTGAAGTAGTATTAATTGGAAATAACCAAGAAATGTACACAAAATTTGAAGTTTTCTTGGACTAGCCGAATATTACCAACATTTTGTGCAAGACTTCTTAAAGATTGTAGCACCTTTAACACAGCTTACCTAAAGGGAGTTAAATTCTTATGGGACAAAAAATATGAGGATGCATTTCAAGATTTAAAAGTATGATTGATGAATACACCAATTTTTACTCTTCTAGAATGTATAACACAATATGTGGTCTTTATTAGCACTTCAATGCAAGGTCTTCAAAGTGTTATAATGTAAAATGATCAAAATGGTTGCCCACGAGTCATGACAGCTAAAAATTCATTGGTGAAACTACCCAACACATGACTTGGAATTAGTAGTTGTTGTCTTTTTGCTATGAAGAAGTGATGTTACCTCTATGGTGTCAAATTTCAAATCTTTTTAAATCATAAAAGTCTCAAATATCTTTTTACTCAAAAATATCTCAATTTGAGACAAAAGAGATAGGTAAAATACCTTCAGGATTATGATTTCACTTTGTAGTATCATTATGGAAAAACTAATACAGTAGCATATGCTCTGAGTTGAAAGTTGGTCTTTGTTACACAAATGATATTGGATATCTAGTGAAACACTTGTATAGTAGAAGGTTACAAGCTAAATTTTTATGATGATGGGAAATGAATATTCTTATACCTTATATCCAGTCCTACATTGTTAGAGAAAGTCAAAGTGGCCTAGTGTAATGATTCTGAAATTTGTGATGTGTGGTGTAGAATGTTAGAAGGAGAGATGGTGGAATGATGGATTTATAGTTATGGAGTGTTTTATTTGCATGTAAAGATGGTGATACCTACTGATGATTATTTAAGGTAAGAGATCATGGGAGAAGCACGTAGATCAAAATTTACAGTACATCCTGGAAGAATAAACATGTATCCTAATTTAAAAAGGACCTATTGGTGAAAAGGAATGAACAAGAATGTCGCTCAATTTTTAACCAACTATATAATATGTCAAAAAGTCAAGTCAGAGCATAGGAAACCAGTGGAACTACTTCAACCACTCCCAGTAGCGAAATGGAAATGGGACAACATAACCAAGGACTTCGTACAATGATTATCTCTTACATCTCAAGGTCACGATTACATTTAGGAAATATTTGATAGTCTAATAAAGTTTTCTCATTTTATTCTAGTTAAAACTTGATAATCGATGAATGCTTTAAGCAAGTTGTACATTCGGGAGACCATATGATTACATGGCATACTAAAGTTGATTGTATTAGATCAAGATCCAAAATTTATTTCACATTTATGGAAGTGTGTACAAGAAGCTTTGTGTACATTATTGTTATAAAACATGGCTTATCATCTTGAAAAGGATGCACAATCCAAAAGGGTTATTCAAATGTTAGAAAATATCTTATAAGCTTCTAGTTATGGAATTTAAGGAAACTTTGAGTGAACATATACCATCAATTGAATTCACCTATAACAATAATTATCATGCGATTATTAGGATTGCTCCTTATGAAGCCTTGTATAGACTACCACGTGGATCTTTGATTTGCTAGACAGAATCTGAAGCTTTCAGTACAATGAGAATTGATCTTATAGAAGAAACAATTGAAAATATTTTCATCACATAAGACAAACTTAGTATAAGACAAAGTCGATCCAAGAGTTATGTTGATCATAGGCATCAACCCTTGAACTTTTAAATGAATGATTATGTTTTTCTCAATGGTTAACCTTGGAAGGGAGTAACTCATTTTGGAATAAAAAGAAAGTTAGCACCATGCTACATCAGATCGCTCCAAATTGTAAGAAGAATTGGTGATGTAGCATATCTATTGGAGATACCTCTAGAATTGTTACAAATTCATATTATTCTTCATTTATCTACTCTAGAAAAATGTCAAAGAATCATAATAGTATTTTGGATTGTATAGAATTGTTGCTACAAGAAGAAGTATCATATGAAGAGGAACCAATTGAAATTATTTATTTCCATATGAAAAACTTGAGAAGAAGAGCAAAACCAGTAGTAGAAGTTTAATAGAGACATCAAAGCATTGAAGATGCAACCTAGAAGTTATAATCTAAAATTTGCTCAAAATATCCTTACTTGTTTGAGGAGTTATAAATTTTGAGGATGAAATTTTCTTTAAGTGCATAGGATCATAAAACCCCAAAAATTTGTAATAAAATATAAAAATGTCTTAAAAAGAAATTTAATATTATTTTAAGATGTAACATAGTATCAAAAAATTTTGTGTCAAAAATCAAGACCATTGTGAATAATTAGAAAACGTTTTACAACTCACCCACAAGTGAGTGCCCAGCGAGGGGTTGATAATGAATTACTACACTTTCCTCGATCTTACTGTGGCCTTGTTGGGGAAGCTTGGTAATCCATCAGTGAGGATAAAATATCCAAGAGTTTGAGTTCAAAATAATAGTGCTGGGAATAATTTTCAGTTAGAGATTTCCAACTCCAACTTTTTATTCATACATTGGATTTATAAAAAAAATTCATGTATCATATATTGTGAATAAAAAGAAAATGGATGCCATGATTTTTATAAGAAATGTTATAAATATTGTTAAAAAAATACTCATTATGAACATTTTTTTATTTGTATACATGAAACATTTTATATAAAAATAATAATAAAAATAGTAAACATGGCATCTAAGATTTTATACATGCTTTATGAAAATAATTTTTTTGTAGGAAGTACTCTATAATCATGTCTTGTAGAGTATGGTACCAATAAACTACTGGTTGCAGCAAACTATTTTTTGATGAACTACGGCTATGAATTGCATTCACATGTATTCTTAGAATTTATCCATCTATGGGTCTCGGAGTTTGATTGCACATTGGCCTTGGAGCTGAACCCTCTATTGCGTTTATGAGTTTGTCATCTATAGGTCTTGGAGTTTGATCACACGTAGTCCTTGGAGTTCGAACCCCAATTATGTCTCATAATGGACCACCCATATGATGAGGACCCATATGAAGAGGAAGTTAACCAATACATATGCCATTTTACCACAAAGTATGATCATACATGGGACAGGAGAACCACCCACATGCATTTTAGAGGTTGACCACACATGTGCCCATATATATTTTGGGGTTTAAAAATACGTATATAGGTTGCATATCATACATATGAATTTTACATTTGTCATAACATATTTTATATCATATGAGCATACATTAGGATACTTGGAATGTACACTCCACCTAGTTTTGAAAGAGAGGAAGTACAGGTATACTGGATTTTGTAAATAAAAATTCTCCCCACATTGTAAACTAATGATGATTATTATTTATATTCATGGATTTTATTATATGTGTCATGCATCATGAATATTTATGATGATATTATATTAGAATAGAATTCTATTAAGCTAGTTGTAGCTCACCCTGTTTCCTTCTCAACCTTCCGATTAGGTTTTAGTAAAGGCAGTCATGTTTCAATGTTGAAGAAGAAGTAGAATGCATGTTTTACTTTTACCTTGTTTGTTTCATTTTGTGTCCTTTATTTTGGAGACATTGTTGAAACATGATTTAACTTTTAATCTCTTGTTATTTATTAATGTTTTTTCCGAAATTTAAGAAGTATTTGATAAATTTATGTTTGAATAGAGATATCTTTAATTTAATAGAAATTTTATTAAAAAGTAACTTAAAAAACTATTTAAAAATACTCATCCTTTCTATCTTACGTACCTACTTTTCATGATGTGCAAAATTCAACTTATGCAAACAATCATCAAAAGAGGTTCCAAAGACATAAAAGTATTCCATAAATAACTCATTGATTTTCTCCACCATATTCAAAAATATAGACATCATGTATATCTGGAATATGGCAGGAGCATTGCATAGGATAAATGGAATTCTCTTGAAGACAAATTTCCTAAATGAACAATAGAATGTAGTCTTCTCTTGATCTTTTGGTGCAATTGGTACTGGTACTTGGTAATATCCTGAAAGAACATCAAGAAAATAACAAAATTCATGCCTAGTTAATCTTTCCAACATTTGATCATTAAAAGGAAGGAGAAAGTGATCTTTTAAAGTACATAAATTTAGTTTTGGTAAATCAATACACATCCTCCATCCCGGGATGATTCTAGTAGGCACTAACTCCATCTTTATCATTTCTTACAATGGTAATGCCTAATTTCTTGGGTACCATATAACTAGACTAACCCATTTAAAATCATAAATTGGATAAATAACTCTGACCTCTAAGAGTTTTAAAATTTCAGTTTTCACTACTCTCACATAATTGGGTTAAGTCTCCTTTGGGCTTTTCATAGGTATGATATTGTCCTCTATAGCTATCTTATGCATAAAAATAGCCAGACTAATAGCTCTAAGGTATCTTATACCCTGATATATAGTTTTCTTGAATTTCTTAAACTCCTTTATTAGTTTTTCTTCTTGGGTTAGGGTTAAAGTAGAAGAAATAATGACCTGGTAGGTCTCCCCTTCCCTAAAACACATATTCTTAGGTAACTTTTTAAGCTCCATATTAGGTGTGGTCCAAGGTAAATCTAAGGATGTACTAAACTCTTTTATGGTTTGAGTACTACCTAACATTACAAGGTACCTTTTAGTTTTCTCAACTAAAGTTCCTTTTAACCTATCAATAGTTAAAGCATATTCAAGTTTATCATTTATATCATCTTGCAAAAAGGTGTTGTATGCAAGTGTATCCACACAATTAATATATTAACACTCATAAACAGTAGAAATAGAAAGAATATGTAAGGAATCAAGAACTTTAAAATGGACACTCTCTCCCAAGACTATCATAGATAACCTCTTATCATGGAGATCCAAAATAGTCTCAGTTTATGGCCATGAATGGTCCACCAAGAAGAATATGCTCCTTGTCCATTGATGGGTTTTCCTATATATCCATCACAACAAAATCGACAAGTATAATTAATTTTTTTTATCCATACAAGTAAATCTTTAATATGCCTTTAAGATATTTGATATACCTATCAGCTAATTGAAGAGACATGGTTGTGGGATTCAACTCCCCCAAACCTCATTGAAATTATATTGAGTAAGATATAAGATTAATACTTACACCTAAATATAGCATAGCTTGGACCACCTTCTTATCCCCCATGATAATAATTTTAATAATAAACTACCAGGATCCTTCAATTTTATTAGAAAGTGTTGTTGAAATATCATACTAATAATTTCTAATACAATTACTCTTTCATTAACTTCATACCTTCTTCTCTTAGCTTTTAATTCCTTGAAATATTTTTCATACAATGGCACATTCCTAATGACATCTAAGAGAGGTAAATTAATTTTAACTTAGAAAGCATAACAAACAAATTAAAAAAATGCTTATCTTTTGTTATTTTGGATAGTTTAGGAATGGTATGGTCAGTCAGCAAGGTTTAGGTGCCTTGTGTAATATAGGTGGGTTAGATGACACTCTTTGAATATCTTCAGAAGTCTTCACAATTTTATCATTTATATCCACGCCTTTCTTGGATGTTACTTGCACTCCACCTTATTTTTCTACATTATTAGGCAAATCATTAGAAATTTAAAGAAAAATTTTATTTAAAAACTTGCTACTTTGAAGGACTATAATAGTCTTTGCTTGTTCAGATTGATTAGGAATCTTTCCTTTCTCTTTCCTCTGTATATGCTTTGATATCTACCCAACTTGACCTCCCACTCTCTTTATAGATGCCTTTAAAGAATCCAACCTTTGATTAGTTTTCACTTATTTGACTTTGCTCACTTGAATGAAAGCATTCAAGTTCTTCTCTAAGGTTGGTTTATTAGGCCAATTATATGGCATGTTTCTATTGAACTGATTGTCCTGCATGTGGTTTTGGTTTTGGGCATAGCTAGGGTTGTTTGCCCTCCAAGAGAAATTAGGATGATTTTTCCACCATGGATTGTAAGTGTTTACATAGGGGTCCTTCCTAGGTCTAAGTTGATAACCCTCTATTTGATTCTTTTGTTCATGACTTGGACCTATAAATGGTTCACTTTAAAATGTACAATTGTTAGCACCATGTTGATAGTTATTACGAATTACACATACCTTTCTATTTTGAGTATTCTTGGTGGTGAGAAGTTCGACTTGCTTGGTCAATTTTGCAAGTAGCTTAGACATTTTGATTTTGAGGCCTATTTCATTTACTCTGAATCTTCTCACTCTATCTTTTCTATTGGGAATTAGCACCTAATATTTTATAAAGCTCATAAGTCTTGAAAGTTTTCTTCTCTCTCAGAGCTCCACCAAGGGCATTGTCACCTATAAATTGACATTATTTTGTCATCCCATCATAAAAAAATTGATTTTGTAGCTGTAGTAGGAAGTAGTGATGTGGTCATTGAACGAGAAGTAACTTGAACCTGCCCCAAGTCTCATGGAATGGCTCTCCTTCCATTAAAAAAATGTGAAAATTTTGGTTCTCAAATCAAGTCTTTGGATGAGAATATAATTTTCTTATGAACTTATTATAAACACCTTCCCAAGTTGTCAAAAGGTCTGATGGGGGAGTTATATTCCTAGACTTTTCCCTATCTTTGAATGTGTATGAAAAATACCTTATTCTAAGTTGGTCCTCATTGAGCCCTTGCAAAGGAAATGATTGTACAATTGCATAAAAGTTCTTAGTGAAAGTCAAAGGATATTCATTAGGAATTCCATAGAAAGAGGGGCACATAGAATAATGAATATTTTTAAATTCATAGTTCCTACCTATCTCCCTTGGCCAAGTGTCCCTATATTTAGTGGCTCTTGTAATGACTCCTAGATTTCTCTATAAAGCCTACTTGAGTGATATTTTGATCTATTAATGTTTTCTATGAAATGTACGAGTTCATTCCTAAGAGATCTTCTACCTTTTAATACTAATAAAAACAAAAAAGAAATCAAAGTACCATATAATAAAACAACTAAAAGCATGTAACAAAAGAAATAGAAAATAGAAAATAAACAAAATAATTAAAATAACTAAACAAAAAAAATTAATAAAAGTACAAGAATAAAGAAAATCTAAAAAAAAAGAGATTACCTAAACAAACTAAAAAGAAAACAAATAAACTATTTAAAATGTTAATTCTCCTGAAACAACACCAGAAACATGATGCATACATTTTAATTACCAACAAGTACACAAATCACTACGTACTACATGTAGCATTGGTTGAACATGTCAATCGATGCTACACACATGGATATTTTCTTTTTCTCCTCTTTCTTCCCCATCAGACAACATATTTTATTTGCAGTGCCCTAAAAACCCAAAACGACCGACACTCCTCATCCACTATTTGTCATTTTTTGGCCACTTATGACCACCAATTCCAAGGTTGTTTAGGGGTTTTCTTCCTCTCCAAATTATCTTCCAGATCACCTATTTGTTTTTAGTGAAATACTCAAATTTTTTATACCAATTTTCTCACTTACAAAACACCCTATTTTTCTTCATTTCTTTCATTTTGTCACTTCATTTACTCTTATATGTACTTCTATTAATCTTACGCACTTATTATTCACTTTGTGTTATTTTTTGTATATATTTTTGTATTATGTATGTTTTGTATTATGCATGTTATTATTTATTTGGTTGATTTTCTAGATGGGTCAGGGGAAATAATATCTAGATGTTGTGGGTTTGAGGGACTAGAATAGTTACTGTGCATTATGAAGATAAAGGAAAAGCTACCAAAACTAGATACCCTACTTCTTATGTAGTAAAAATCTACGATGAATGACAAAAACCTTCATAATTGTTGTCTCTACTTTAAAGAGTGGATTTTCTAGGCAATTTTGCTCCAATATAAATAATAATGTGTTTTTCTTGCCTTTTGGAAGAAGAGAGAGACTTTTATATTAGCTAGTTTCAATAATGTCGTGCAAATTTATTATTATTATTAATTACCGCACGTGGATAAATTTATTTACATATAAATAATTATATTTTATTTAGTAAAAGTAAAACAATTTTAAAATGATTAAAATGATAAATTTTTGTATTATGTATGTTTTGGTATATATTCTAATAATTAGAGAATTCATATATAATAATACCTGAAATATATTGATTGGATACATATTTAATATGCTTAATTTCATTAATAGAAAATGGACAAATCTTGGATGTCAAAGTGTAGAATTAAGCAGGACTACATTTCTGAAGTTGAAAGTTTCTTAGAATTTGCTTGTAGAAATAGTAATAATGAAATTAGTATAATTCGATGTTCATGTGTTAAATGTAAAAATAAGTGATTTCATGATGTTGATGAGGTTAAGTATCACCTTATCCGTAGTGGTATTCTTTTGAGTTATAAATGTTGGTCTTATCTTGGAGAAAATATTGATAATACTCATTGGGAAGCGATAAATAAGAATGTGAGTGCATTATATATATCTTATCATAATGTATAGATAGAAAATATGTTTCATGGTGTTAAAGATGAACTACATGAGGATAATCCCGAAACCTTTAAAAATATTCTAGAAGATGCGGAAAAACCGTTGTATCTAGACTGCAAGAAATACACTAAAATATCGGGATTGGTTCATTTGTACAATGTGAAGGAAAACATGGTTTTTCTGACATGGTATTCACATAATTACTAAATCTACTAATAGATATATTTCCTGAGGGTATTGAATTATCATCTTCAATGTATGAAGTGAAGAAATCTCTTAGTAGATTTGGCATGGAAAATCATAAGATTCATGCTTGTCCAAATGATTGCATTCTTTATAGAAAAGAATATGAGACATTAGATAATTGTCTAATGTGTAAAGAATTGAGATGGAAGCATGCTACAAATGAGACAACACCTAAGAAAGGTGTGCCCGCAAAGGATCTTTGGTATTTTCCTCTGATTCCTCGCTTTCAAAGGTTGTTCAAAAGTAAAGAGACATCAAAGATGTTGACTTGGCATTCAGATAATCGATCTGATGATAGGGTGCTACCTCATCCTTGTGATTCTCCAAATTGGAAAGTAGTAGATAATTTATCCCCTCAATTGGCATCTTATCTATGCAAACTTTGTCTTGCCATTGTTGCTAATGGAATTAATCCATATAGTTCCCTTAGTAGTAGATATAGTTGTTGGCTAGTATTTATGGTAACATACAACCTTTCTCCCTATTTATGTATGAAAAGAAAATTCATGATGTTAACATTATTGATCTCAGGACTGAAACAACATGGTGTTGATATTGATGTATATTTGTAGCCTTTGATAGATGATTTAAAGACGTTGTGGAATAATGGTGTAAATGTTTACGATGCACATAAAAAAGAACAATTTAACTTGAGGGGGTCCTTTTATGGATAATTAATGATTTTCCTGCCTATGGGCACTTATCAAGACATGTAACAAAAGGTTATATGGGATTCCCTATATGTAGTGATGGCACATGTACAACTTATCTTGTTCACAGACGAAAGATGTCTTATAGAAGACATAGAATATTTTTTCCATCTGGACACAAGTTTAGATACCAAAAGAAATCGTTCGATGGTGAAAAAGATCATGATCCTGCACCCATACCTTTGCGAGGTTTTGAGATATTAAGGCAATTGAATGGTATGACATTCAAACGATATGGAAAGATGAAAAAAAAAAGAATACTCACCAAGGTAGGGAAATGAAAGAGGTCAACTAATAAAAGGGGTCAAAATGAAAATGTTACTGATTCAGTAGACCATGGTTGTTGAAATAAAAAATCAATACTTTGGGAATTACCTTATTGGAAAGACCTACACATTCGTCACATATTAGATGTCATGCACATTGAGAAAAATGTATGTGAGAGCTTCATTGGTACATTATTTAATATACCTGGAAAAACGAAGGATAAAATTAAAGCAAGACTGGATTTAAAGAAACTAGGCATACAACCTGAATTGGTACCAAGGTTGGAAAATGATAAGAATCGAATATACTTACCACTAGCATCATATACAATGTCAACAAAAGTGAAGGATGTGTTTTGTAAATGTTTGGCTGGTGTGAAAGTTCCTCATGGTTACTCATCCAACTTAAAAAATTTTGTGTCTATCACCGATAAGAAACTTTATGGATTGAAATCACACGACTATCATATCTTAATGCAATAGTTATTACAAGCTTCTATTAGATCAATTCTTCCAAAACATGTTCGATTATCAATAATTCGTCATTGTTCATTCTTCAATACAATATGCAAAAAATCTATATCAATTGGCGAGTTAAACTCTTTACAAAATGTTGTAGAGACTTTGTGTCTAATTGAAAAATATTTTCCTCCTTTTTTCTTCGATATAATGATTCATTTGTGTATTAATTTAGTTCAAGAGGTTCAATTGTGTGGTCCTACTTACTTAAGGTGGATGTATCCTTTTGAGAGATACATGCAAGTCCTTTAAGGATATGTAAATAATAGAAATAGACCTGAATGATGCATGGTGGAACGTTACATTGCTGAAGAGGCCATTGAGTTTTGTTTTGAATACTATAATGGTTGCACTGAAATTGGGAATCCTATGCACAAGTTGTTCTTAGAAAGTTACATGATTCAAGTAGGTAACCTTATGCTTGGTAGAAGTAAGAAATTATTTATTGATTGTACTCAATGGGTAAAAGCACACCGAATCATTTTGGCAAATAATAATGAGGCACAATCATACATAGAGTAAGTGATGGCAAGTTCAACCTTTCCATTTATGCAAAAATTATTTTTTTATTTAACTATAAATGATGATATCTACTTGATATATCTTTAATAACATTACAGAATGCATTTAAACTTACTGAAGATCGATCCTTGTTATAAAAAAAAGGAGGAGAAAAATGGTTGTATGATGAACATAAGCTAGAGCTTATTAATTGGTTTCACAACCATGTAAGTGTCACATACGAGAATTCATTAGTACTTATATGCAATGTTTTAAAACTTTGCTTTAAACACATTTCATGTTTTTGTATGTATAGATTTGAGTAGAACTCAACAAACCCAATCATAAAATAACAGAAAGTTTAGAATGGCTTACACATGGTCCAAAATTCGATGTCAAATGTTTCACAATTAATGGATCAAGGTTTACAACTCAAGCAAGGGACAAAGTCTGAGTAAATCAAAATAGTTGTGTGAAGATGGTTGCACAAACTATGCAATTTTCCAGTTCAAAAGATGGTAATCATGTGCTTTCTGATAGAACATATTATGGTATAATTCATGAAATTTGGTAACTCGATTATGAGGTCTTCCATGAAACAATATTCTTATGTGATTGGGTCGAAGATGTTATCAATGTTGGATATAAAATAAATGATTTTGGATTTACCCTTGTAAATTTATCCAAGATAAGTCACACTGATGATCCTTTCACGTTAACACTTCATGCAAAACAAGTATTTTATGTGAGCAATCAAATTGACACAAGATGGTTTGTTGTGTTAACGCCTCCACAAAAAGAGTTGCACCATTGTGATGCTTTAGAATATGATGACCCTATGCTTGATACATTATCTAATATTAGTCATTTCTCAAACAAATTACCTAATGTATGTGATAATCTAGTTGATAATGATGATTCTTTGTCATGGACTCGAAGTGATTGTGAAGGAATATATGTATATGATCAATAACCTAATTAAACATAATATATGTTCTATATTGTTCTAACAACTCTTGGATGTTTATATATATGTATAGACTTAAAATTTTCAATTAATTTATATTTCATCATTATTTGAAGATATTTCATGGATACTAGGGTACCAAAGTTTCTAGATCCAAATGATCCATTGTGGCATTTGAAAAGAACGGGTTGGGCGAATATACCTGATGCTTCACTTAACCCAGATGATATAGTACCCGTTCTATTTAATGCTACTGGTAATCTAATAGGGGAAAATGGTCAACAATTGAAATCCTCTATTGGTAGACTTGTAAAGTCAAGTATACCAATCAATATAAATGATTGGATTCAGATTGACGAAGCTAAAAAGTACAAAATATGGAAAACCATTTGTGTAAGTCTCTTATATTTTATAACTAATTACATATATTATATCTCATCTTTTGTAGTGGGATTTTATAGAATCATTATAAAGTCGATGACACTTGGAAGATCAATTGTTATAAGATTGCAAATAAGGCAAGGAAGGAATATGAAACTTCCAGATTGGCCAGAAATTGTGTTTCCATATTTGGAACCACTTGATGAAGTAAAGCTCTACAAAATCCCTGAAGGACACCCTTGGATTACACCTCAAGTTTGGAAAAAAATTTTGCATTATAGGCATACTAATGAATTTCAAATTATTAGGGAAGAACATCAGAATATACAAATGCATAATATTCTTCCTAACCGTACTGGGAGGTCTTCAAATCCTACAGTTAGATATAGAATGATATTATTAATTTGTGTTAATTTATAAATATTTTTATATTTATTTTCCTCAAATTTAAGTTGATGTCATGGTTAATAAATTTATTTAATTTATGTAGGAAGTTTAATTGGGTAGACCAATTAACCGATCTGAATTTTACATAGAAATAAAGACTCCCAAAAAGAAGTCAAGACCAATGACTAAGCGAGGAGAAGAACAATTAAATAAGTTGCTTAGTAATTTAACTTGACACAAAGTCCTTATGATTTTTGCTAATTGATGTAATAATGTTTGATTTGTTTGTTTGCTTTATTATTTGTATAAAGTTATTTAAGAACAAATATCCAGGGGTGAAATAATCGAACAGCCAAGGAGAGATGCTACATATCATGCATTCAGACATGATCATCTTAGTCATGTTAGGGAAGGAAGCCCATATTATGGTTATATGGAGTATTTTATCATTCCAAAACAAAAGCCTCAGATAGTCAGTAAGGAGAAGTACAATAAAATTGAAAAAGAACTCAACTCCTTTAAGGCTTCATTGTTAAGTGAGATTGACAATTTAAAAGAATATCAATCACAACGCATGTAAGGCATGGCATCATAATACAATTAGGGCATGCCATATTGGTCAGGCATGCAACCATCCATGCCAAGCATGCAACCATCCATGCTAGGCATGCCACCATCCATGCTAGGCATGCCACCATCCATGCTAGGCATGCCACCATCCATGCTAGGCATGCCACCCATGCAATCTCATGGCACCAAACCTATATCCTATATAGGATATAGTCATCCTATTGGTCCTCCCTTTATGCCAGGAATATAGATGCAATCAAGTAGTGGTTCATTTTCTCCAATGCAATCTGTGCATTCTTACCATCAATCACATCACGATGAACGTTTTGATGAGAATGTACTTCCAATAGCTACCCCACATGGGATTCCTCCTCTATTTGATGAATCATTTGTGGTAAGATTTTAAGTTTATGTAGATAATCTATTAATTTTATTTTTCATTATATATTTTATTTATTATATATAACGCTTAATATGTTTACAAAATATGAAATGTTTGTTGAAACATCCTTCATCAATGGACTTTGTTGCTATTGGAACGGTGCAATAATTGAGCGATGATCGGATGATTCATAATCAATATTTACCAAATCATTGGCGAGTAGTAATTGACCAATCATTGCTCCATGATTTTCCACTACCTGTGCCTTCTAATGCTACCACAATCCAAGAGGTGGTTGGACAATATGTGGCTTGGCTGTCGATTCAAGTTGGGATAAATTTTGACGTGGTATTATTTTTTTACTTAAAAGATAACACTTTTTTACTACTATTATATTATTATTCTTTTATTGTTACTAACATACATAATACTTCTTCTTTAGTCTATTATACTAGAATTAGTAAATGTGGCACATTTTAGAGATAGAAAGCAAGTATCTTGTGGTAAATCTATGTCTAGTGGCCAATCATCGTGCACTAAGTCATTCAAGAAGAAGCAATGGAAAAAGTATAGTTATGATTATGCTTTAAAATTCAGCAGAAATCTTGGTGTTTTGATGACTATTGTTGCGAGGGCATCTAGCATAAATGATGGATGGACTGTGCCACTTCCTATAGAAATTTCTGGTATAGACATCGGCCAAACATATATATCGATCGATTGCATATTGTAGCTATTTGAATATCAAATGATCAATTTAAGTAGAACATATATAATTATATTTATATTATCTAATTAATTATATATATTTCTTTTATCTAGGGCATGTTATTATCGACTTCAACATAATCACTCATCACATTTAGCAATGTTCTATGATTCTTCATTTGTCAATCAATATCAAGATAAGGATGTTAGCATCAGAGCTAAACAATTATGTGATAGGGTATTAACGCTTAACAGAAATCAGAAGTTCATAATCCCTTGGCCACTAAGGTTTGAACAAGGCCAAGATCATTGGATGTTGGTAATCCTTGATCTGTATGGTAATCATGTTTGGTATTGTGACTCAACTTCCATAGAATTGAGTAAAGATACAAAAGCAATTGTTGAAATGTAAGAGTTATAGCTAGCTATTTTTCTTCTATTGTTCTTTGTAATGTTTAATAAAAAACTAACCGTTTTAAACTTGGATAGGGCATGGAAGATGTGGAACAAGAGTAGGGGCATTGCCCTTAAAAAATCTCATAAGCTTATACGGCACAAAGTTATGGTATATACAAGTGAATATTAATAATTTTATTAATTTTACTATTGAATAATAAAGATGTTTGAATATGGAAAATCATGTACACTTGTTTTTTGTAGGTTCCAAAACAAAATGATGGAATCATGTGTGGTTACTATGTCATGAATTTTATGAGTGAAATCATCACAAATATCAAAATTCCAACCAAAGGTGTCAAGTTAAATGGTTTGTTAATTTCTTAGATAATAACATAATTTAATTAAATTAATTAATGGCTTGACTGAAGGTATTAAGTGATTTAATTAATAATGAATAACGTCCCCATCGAAGGTGTTATTAAGGAAGAATAAAATTTTTGGTGTTTGTATGTGTTTTCAGTAATATTAGATACCATGTTTACTAGTTCCATATTATCACCCTTATATGTGTTTTCATCATAAAGTTCTTTATGTGAAGGTTTTAGTACAACATATATATTTTGTCTATAGGATCATCAACATAGAAAAATTGTTGAGCATAAGATGCTAATATGAAAGGATCATCACAATGACCTACTAATGATAGGTTGAGATGGGGAAATGTTATAAAGTCCTCCTTTTTCAAACCAATATTCTCTATGTCCTCCACCTATTTATAAAGAAATTTTTTTTCTATAAATCTCTTTGAAAACTCCATAGTGAAAGAATCCAATACTTGGTACACTACCAGGGTAAGGAGATACAGACTCCTTCAAGATTCACCCCTAAACTCACAAGCAACAAATTGTAGATAGATTATAGAAGCAATAAAAATTAATCAGAGATCAGAGAAATTAATTTAAAACAACATAAGCAATAAAAAAACTATAGGTATGCAAATAAGTAGGGAAAGAAACCATTTAACAACATAAAACAAATAAGAGTTAGATTATACTATTACAATGGCTGATAATGCATAACAATATATATAACAAAGTAAACCCACATAGAAACCTTGCCTATGGAAAAAATTTCATGTTGCTTATGGCAACCACTCGTAGCAAACAATTCACTAATAACAATAAACAGATACAACTCAATAAAATTATAGATGTAACTACCTCTATTAGTTGGGACCACTCTACCCCAATTGCCTAATACTGCCCTCGCTTGTTGCCTTCATAATTACTTGATTCAACACACAGATCTGACTCTCTTCTAGAGCCAACATTACACACAGTAGTGCAATTACTAACCAACGATCAACAATGTGTACACAAAATATAGGAACCACCTCAACCACAATAACTAGCAATCACTATCATAGGAATTTACTAATATGTCTAAGTCCAACCCATGAATGCAATATTGCTGATAATCCACTAGTTAAATAGTCTTAAGTACTCACAACTTAAGAATGTTATTTTACTCTCACAAGTATGTAATACAAAAAATGATATAAACTCGCCATAATTTGTGAAATGAAATCTATTATCTACCTCAACCAATACCCACTACCAAACACCACCTCGAGTACTCACCACTCAAAATCATGGTTTTGCTTACACAGCCACGAATCACTAATATTGAACAAACACTCGAGGTAATAGTGACCCAAAATCAAAAAACAAGATGTCAATTTGATAAAGCTTCGCTACAATATTTCTAATTGAGAAACAAATGAAAAGAGTGGTACATATAGAAAAGTTTGGGCTAACCAAGGTGCCTCATTGAACCCTCACTAACACCTGGTCGAGGCCTTATTGAAGGGACCATCAAGGCACCAAAAATGTCATTTTTTGTTTTAAAAATATCTAGTAGTTTTTCATAATCACCTATAAATAGAACAAAATAAACCACAATACTCAACCTATCATGCACACTAAGAAAACCAACCTATAGTGTGTGTAAACATGCTCACATACAAAGTGTAACTAACTATATGCATGTGATCATTATTGACCGTTAGTAACCAACCATACCCAAAGGAAGACAAATACACTAAGTAAAATAAATAGGTTCTATGTTTTGCACACTGGAATGCCAAGAAAGACTCAAAGACTACAGAACTTTCAATCTCTCCCTTTGTCTTTTTGTGGTAAAACACTACATAACCAAGTACAAACACCCACTAAACATGAGATAATTATGAAGATGCCATAAATATATTTGTTTCCATTATCAAAACATCGACATATACATAACACCCAAAACCAATCCTATTCCAAGTGCATCCACCATGTGCACTGCATCCATCTTCAAGATCAACCCATCCATACTCTACAAGTCTAAAACTCAAAAGTATCAACTCATACACACTTTGAAAGTATGAAACTCAATGGTCACAATCTATACCAGTAACCAACACACATAAAACAAACATATACCTTTGAAGGTATCATGTAGTCTATCCAGATACTATCATGTTACCCCTACACAGATAATCTATCTAGATATTATCATGATACCCCTACATAGGTACACATCGATAGGCTAACCATAGTTAGAGACATAACATATAAACTTACAAAGTACACAAATCTCTCTAAATTCATGCAATATTTTCCATATATGAATGCAAGTAAGGAAACAAAATGTATTGCAATCTTACACGTACATCCCATGCAACACACATCATGTTAAAAAACATCGAGTTTTGCACAAAAACTTCTCCACCTTTTTTATACAAAAAGCCAAAGGAGCACCCTTACATAAGGGAGAGAAGACATACAAGAATGCAATAAACCTAACACTTATACAACATAATAGAGAAGATTAAAGCAAAAATAGAATTACAGAGAGATGCAAACAAATAGTCTACAATCTGAATGCACAGACAAACCAAGAAAAATGAAATTAGAAGACATCATCCTAATGCGATACATAGCATAAAACCCATGCCTTTTCTGTGTTGTGGGAGTGTATAAGGGTCTTCATAATGCACGTAAAACGCGTTAATAGGATGGATGGTCAAACTCCAATGCCATACAAATGTGTCCCCGAATCCATAAGAAGAAGTTGGCTATGAGTCCAACTATCTTCCAAGTTGATACACTTATAATGACTAAACTATTTTCCCCCAACTACATTTAGGTAGATTGATGATATAAAATTTAGCTAGCTTTTGATGCTATTACCAGTTCCCTGACAATGGCACCAAAAACTTGATGTGTCAAAACTTGTTTTGCAAATTTTGAATACTTTTAAATAGCTCGTAAGTGCACAAATTCTTTATAGAAAATGACTAAGTATACGTCCAAGGTCGGTCTAAAGAGGAATCATATGATTTTTTCATAATTCAAAAAATTCTTATAGACGAAAATAAAAACCTAAATATCCTATCACGATTGTTTGGTTTGGTAAATTCTAAACTAATAACATAAAATAAAGGATACATTCAATAAAACAATTGGCAAATAAATATTTACATTCAATGGAGAATTTATGGGATCTATTAGTTAGTTAATCATGTTTGCTCAATATTTATTAGGTTATTAAATATATGACTTAAGATTGTTGATTTTATCTTATATGTATAAATAAGAGATTAATTACTTCTACTATTTATTATTAATTAAAATCACTTAACTCTTTCAGTCAGATCTAACAATTTAAACTCTCATCAAGGTGTCAAAGTTAGGTTTATGATTTAAGTATCTAAAAAGTAACTTTTAGATTTTCAAACTACTTCGAAAAATATGTCGTCAATACATTTTTTCAATAATAATTCTTATAAAAATCTTTGAAATAGAGCTCTCTAAAGATCTGAATAACCAAATCCAAAATTGAAGAATTGACTCTAGATTAGATTCAGATAATTAAATCTTAAATTTAACTCTCACATTTATTATGAAAAATACTTCATCAATATATTTTTCTTTCACAAGCTTCGTTTAAATCTTGATAAAAAAATAAAACTAAATTAATTTTCTAACAATGTTTACCTACTTTAATATTTCACAAACATAACAAGATTACTAATACCCCACAGTATTTCGACCAAACATGCTTAATTTAATATATTATCAATAAATTAAACATAGCATGTAAAACAACACATAAAGATAATTTAAAAATAATATATTTAAATTATCCCTCAAGTGTATCTTTACAAAATCTCAATATTGTTTTCGTTTCTAGAAAACCTCCAAATAGAATTGCAAACACTGCTTATTAAGTTGAAAGTAAACCTGCTACATAAACTATGTTCAACTCTCCAATTAAGAGAAGAAGCTTAAAACTATGAAAAGAAAAAATTTGAGAAAAAACTAAAAATTCAGCAAGAATAGAGGTGAATGATGAAAGGGATTCTTTTGAATGAGAAATTGAGGAATAATTTATAGGTGAAGAAAAAGGAGAAAATAGTGGATCAGATAGGTAGGTGCCATGGCACACATTATTTTCATGTCATGGCATAGGATAGGTTGTATAATGTTTGGAATTTGATCCACTACATACGCACTACCGCATGCATTATTTCCATGCCATAAACTTGATTATTTTGAACAACTGGAACCCCTTTTTTTCTTGTACAATCTTTTCAATGGTATAGAACATATGTAAGCTTTACATAAAAAAATCTTTTAAGCTTCAATGTCGTAATGGAGAGCTTTCAGGTACTATTCTTTGAGTGTTGATCAATTAAATCATTTTGAAGCTAAAATACCTTCAAAACAATCAAACATACCTATGATTCTAAAGAGATATATTTTCTTTAAAAAATAATAAAACTATACAAATACAAATCTATTTCATACTTTAAAGTATATAAAATTACAATATATTAAGTGCTTTTAAGCACTCATCATAGATTCAATCCTATAGACACATATAAGGAAAGATGTCACAGTCTACCAAATAAAACATGTGTTGTGCATTCTAACAAAAAATACTAGAAAATTAACCACATGCAAGAAAAATGCAATAAATCACTATAGATCAAGAAGGCTTGTAAACACATAAGGAAACATGAAAGAAAAGATAATGCATACAAAGCAGGTTAAGACAAACATATCTCCTAACCTTAAAATAGAGAAATAAGCTAGAAGTGAATAAAACTGCTATCCTCACAAAAACCAATATAAAAGGTAGACACGTGAGACTATAGGAAGACCTCAAAAAAGAAAAAAAGGTCAAAAATAAATATGCCTCAAGACATTACAAGGGCACAACTAAACATTGTTGCCTAAAAATGATCATTGGCAACACTCATATAAATGCTAGCTAAAAAGGGAAGGAACATGACTACCTAGTAAGCAACATAAGTAATAACCCTAAGAGAGGGAGAGAGAATAAATGGTGAAGCTATTGAATCATCTATGCATGAAAGAAAGACTCAAGTTCCACTAATAGAAATAAGAGACATTTTTTGAAAGGGTAAATCACACAAAAAACATCAACAAAAAAACACACGTGCAATCTACAAACAAACCTAGATTACATAAAAGGGAGCAACAAGTATACTTTATGGAAAAGATGAATAAAGCAAGCAAGACGAACATTAGAGCAAGGAGGAAGAAATCAATACAAGCTCCAAGAAGAAGAAGAACCTCACATAACTATACTAGATATAAGTAGAAAACACAACAATAAATAAACAAAGCACATACGAAAAATCAACAAGAAATAAAGAGAAAATAAATAGGCAGCTCAACCCTAGACAGATCCAGAAAGAGTGATCAAATTGCATCCCTTAGTTTGAACATTTTATAAGGGGAAATAGTATCAAAGTGTAGGTTTTGGTTCATATGAGCATGTGGTATATAAGGAACTTGAGGAATATTTTGTTTTGAAATCCTTGATAATAAAGTAGAGTGATCCCGATAAACATGGTCAAGAAAACTTTTAGAAGAAGTTTTATATCATTCTGCACTACCCCTTAAATTCTTAATGCAACTTGCTAGAACATGCTTATATGAACCACAATAACTACACCCTAAAGGGATAGAAAGGGGAGAGTAAGAAGGAGAACTCCAAGAGGTAATTCAAATGTATCTAGGACACTACCTAGTAATGTGTCCATCAGTGAAACATAGATGGAAAAAACGTGTAGAAGAGTGAGAGAATATAGGTCTCTCACTCCAAGGAGTAACACACAAAGGAAAAAAAGGAAGAAGCACTCATATTAACTTTCATACGGGGATGAAAAGTTAATTTCTCATAGTTGTGTCTCAAGTCTCCACGTGCACTATAATAGTGATAAGTAGGAGAAGAAGTAGTAGGTAAAGGTAAGAGACTGCATCTGGAATAGCAGACAGAATGAGTAGTAGTTGAAGTGTTCACCTTGTTAGGTGAGAGAGGTTATAACATAGCAACCAACTTACCTTTTGGTATAGCTACGACAAACTTCAACTTGATTCTTGAGTTATAGGTTTGATAAACATGGGCACAAAACCTATTGCAATAGAAACTCCTTCAAAACCTATTCCTCTTTTATCATCAAAAGACATATTATTGATGATGATTTTATTAAGTTTTTTTGGACTAGTCATAAAGTTACTAACCATAGAGGAGGAATGAGTGAGCTTCTTCTCACTTACTAAGAGCTTATCCTTCAAGGTTCCAATCAAATCTTCATTTTCTTAAAGGAAAGACTCAAGGTACCTAATGAATTCATGAGAATATTGACTTTGTTATGTAACCACTCATAAGAGTATATTCTAGACACTCTTTATCACTTTCAAGCACAATCACCTGCTTCCTCAAGTAAGTAATTTTAGAAGTTTGATTAGAAGAAGGATCAATACTATCAAACAAAAGAGTACCTCTAATAGTTATAGAATTCTTTAATTCCTCCTCAAGACTTTTTATCTTGGCATGATTTCCATTCAATTTTTCTTACAAATTAGAGTACCTTTTTTCTGAATGGCCTCACACTTGATAGTGAGATCACATCGATCCCTTTCAATTGAGGACTTTGGCTCCCCAAGAGCCATCTTCAACATGCTTATCTCACACTTTTTTTCTTCAAGGATTTCCAAAGTCTTCTTCTTAGCTTTCACTGACTTGATATGCTCCAATAAGAGCTCATTTTAGGTATCAAGAAACTCATCTTGGTCATCATTATCGTCTACTATCACATCTTATCCCTCTGAGGTAGCAACCAGAGGATCTTCAATAGTTCTTAAAACCATGAAGCCTAAGAAGTTCATTCTCACCATCACTATTAGTACTATCCTAAATAGTAACCTTAACATTCATTGCACGCTTGTTCATGTTTTTCTTCTTAGAGAAGCAGTTTGTAGTAATATGTCCTAGCTTCCTACTCTTGAAGCATTTAATCTAGTTAACATGGCTCCTTCCATGTTTTTCTAACTCATTGATCACCACTTACGAAGTGTGTGCAATGAATACGCAAGTATACGCATTGCAACAAGTAATATAATGATAAGAAAAGATAGTTCTCATGGAGATTATTTTATAAGAAACTAATTTTTAAAACTATAAAAAAATTAATTTTTTTGTGTTTATATTTTAAGAAAGTCAAATTAAAATAACTAAAAGTAAAGAACAATAATTAATTAAATCAGATTTGATAACTAAGAAGATATATTAAAAATATCTACGTATACTTAATCTCCCAATTTTCAAAATATGTGAATCACTAAAATCTTCCTAATATAATTATTAATTAATTATGTGATCAATTGATTCTAACTTAGAATGTATTCTTCTTTCATGTAAACTACACGCCAAATATTAATTAATTTAATCACAGTCTCATGTCAATTAAATTACATTCTACTCATTAAGTTCATCAATTATGGATCATATACACAAGAATCATACATCTTTACCAAGAAACTATGCATGTTATTTAATCAAGACAAACAATTAAATATTTCTCTCAAATCTATTAAATTGCCTCGATAGATAAATTGTTGGCCAAAAAATTAATAGCATAAAAATTAGATTAAATAATATAATTAAATTAAATTTATGATTAAGGTAAAATATTAGATTATCACATGGAGAAATTGTGTTCATAAGATCCCTAGATTAATAAATTAACTACATATAATTTTGTTCATAAAGCTCATATTTTTCATAAAAAAATCCATAAAAATTGATAAAGAAAGGAGTAGAAGAAGAAATACAATCGATCTCTTGAATTGTAGTGCTAATCTCCTCTTGAATTTCCACCAAAATTGTATCTCCTTTTGAATTTTTCTATGTTTTTCTCCCTTCTTACCTCCAAAAACTGATCAAAATTATGCTAATGATGGCTCGTTAGGGGTTATAGGGTAATTAGGAGGTTTAATAGCTTAGGTGGAATCTAAACCATTGGATTTGCTTCAGATCAAAGGTTGAGATAAAAAAAGAAAAATTAACAACGCCAGTCTAGGTCAACGATTTCACAATCAGTGCCAGTTGGTGCAACTTGATTCGTGGAAATAGATGGCATGACATGCTGGTGGAACAACTAGACAAATTAGATCACAACGCATGGCGAGCACGTTGACCAAGCGGGATTAAGTTAGGATGAACCTTGTGTTGACACGTGATGAGGACCTACATCACTCCTCACACACTATGATCTGAGATTGATTGTTTCTACTAATGTGGCATCCACGTGGCTTGCCCAGTCAGGTCCTTTGCTTATATGGCACCATGTGGTAGCTTCTGATTGGTCCTATGTTAAAAATCCCAAAAAATTCTAGAAATTATATTTTCATCCCTTTTCACTAAAAAGTTTATAATTTAATATTTTTAACTCCAAAAATTTATTGAATAAAAGAAGTAAATATTAAGTTAAAAAGTACATTAATCACTCTACTTTCATAGAGTCGTCATCATTCTTCATTGATCTTGATCCTTTTGTATTTGTGCTCCCTCTTCTAACTCTACAAGAAGTACTCTTCTTATTCCAAAAGAATCTTGTAAATTTATTGGCAAGAAACGCCATCTCTTTTTCGTTAGGACTTAAGTCTATGTCATTGATTATAGTAGTACATATATCCTTACAAGAACCACTACCCTTCATGGTTTTCAATGCAATGCACTTCCCTTTACCATTAATATTTTTATTTTTTCTTTGCAGTAAGTGATGTAGTTTGAAGACTTGATGGTCACCTACTAACTTAATCACATTAATTTCTCTTGACTTATACATAGACTTAATAGTTACGACCTTGGCATGGAAATGGTTTGGAAGACTAGCAATGATTTTCTCAATCTATTTCTCTTCGCTTGTTAGTCTCCTTAAATTATAGAAGCTATTGACAATGTTGAAAAAGTGAGCATAAAACTTATCAAACGTCTCATCTTTTTTCATGATACAGAGCGTGAAGTCTCTGTTCAGTTTCAAGATTCTAGACTTTTCACCACAGAGGTACTCTTATGCATAGTTTCAAGTATGCCTTATGCCTACCAGGACGTAGTGCAACTCTGAATTCTTCTATACTCAACAAGTGTAATAGCTCTTATGATGGCATACAACCTTTTGATGTTCCATTCATATTATTTGCTTCCTCCCTTAGTCCATTCTATCATTGCCTTTGGAATGACTGTGTTATCTGGAAGGGCTTTGGTTGGATACCTATATCCATTTTCAATAAGAAACCAAACATGGTTCCCTAGTAACAGCAACCAAGGTGTAGATGATACAAATACCTCAAGAACTCACCAACTCTATCACCAAGCAGAAACAATAAACATATAAATAAAAAGGGAAGTAAACAAGAGGAAAGAAACAACTAGTTAATTATAGAAGTAGATAATTAGAGGAAAAAACAACAACCAAAACAACATATGGAAAATAAACACCATGGATAAGCATAAGAGTAGTAAAGAAACTAAACTATTTCCAATTACAATTAGATCCTTATATGTGAAAACATATTCAGAAGTTACTCTAATTGTACTAACAACACATGTGATCATTAATAACATGACAATTTGACATGGTAAACCCCAATAGAATACAATACCTAAATGGTAACATCTTTGGTTTTCTTAATGCAACCAATTAGTAGCAAGAAATTAACTAAATAACAACTCATCAATTCATAACTTCAAAATTTATACAACTATAAATCTATTAGTTAGAGGATCATGCTCAACTATCGCTTTTTTCTCCACAATAATCGGGATCAAAATGAATCTATCTCTTCCCTAGATGTGACACATGTATCTAGATAAAATTGTCTTCGTATTTAATATGACTTTAATTAAACCTACTTGAAAACAAGTTTTGACAAAAATAATCAACGTATAACTAATAAAGAGCCACACACAATGTATCATTGATACAAAACTGGAAATGTTTTTTTTTTCTCAAAAGCTTGATTTTTCAAACTGCCAGAGTTTCCTCTCGTTTTCTAATTAATTTTAAAAACTCAAAAGGATTGGGTATTTATAGAAATTTGTTGTTGTCAACTCACCAACTACCTTTGTAAGTTGTCACTGACCAACTAGGTGAGCTATCCTCCACAACCAAGTGAGAGTAATGGCCACAATCTATCACTAACCACCTCGATGAGCTCTTGCTAACCACTCGACGACCTACACTAGTATCCATTTTTTACTTTGAAAATTTATGATTAAGTTTCCCATAGATACCAATAAACAACAAAACAAACACAATGCAAACACACAACCTAAACATACAAACTACAAGCTCTAAGACCCCAAGTAGTGTGTGTATCATGCAAACATACAAAATTTAAAATCTATGTGAGTGTGTGAAACAATGAACCATCAATAATCAACCTTACATAGAAGATTTCAATGCACTAAGTAAAAATATAGACACCTATTTTATAAACGGGAATGCCAACATGAAAATGATAAGACTTACAATCTCCCATTTGGCTTTCAAGGCAAAACACTACACAACCTAAACTAAAACAACATCAAACATAATACATTCATGCAAGATGACCCTAAGGAGTTGATTATCATAAAGAAACTCTAACTCACAACCAAGACATCTCCAATATACCTAACTCTAGTGCATCCATCTTGTTGTGCTTCATCCATCTTCATGAATCATTACATCTATTAACACTTTGTATTTAAGCTATGCTAAAATTAGAATAATAAGAGAAACATATTATTTATTTATATGTGCTATTATATTTTTTAAAATCTACTATTACAAAATTCATGCTTATTTGTCTTTACTTAAAACTTAGTTAATCAATACATATATAAAAGAATTGATTTTAAGTGAAATAATCAAAGTATCCCATGATAATTAATGAAATTTTATTAAATTGATCTTTCATTAATTCAATAGTATGTCTCACATCCATTTGGAATAGAATGACTCTTATTTTGGGTAACTCATGTGTAGACAACTAGTTGGCAATAATTCGTATAATAGTTGATTAAACATGCCTAGACATATTAGAAACTGTTAGTATCCATTTACATAAAAACAATTTCACATATGCCCCTCGTTGACCATACGGGATGATTTTAATCCTAAATGATTTAACTAGCCCCTTACTATAGACCTTGGTATTTAACTTACTTTGTAATGCTCATAATGGTGGGCTAAGAGACCTTGTATCTTAGTATCTCGATCTTTAGTGAGCAGGGAGGCTATCTCACAAGATGTGAAATTTACTTTTCCTATTAACAAATGTTAGATAGCAGTTCTCTTATTTAGTGATCCAAAACCTGAATAATTATGCATTATCTATAATATGATTTTAGATACTCATTCATACGCATCACACATAATCAAGGAAAAGATGCAATAAAAGATGTAAAACAAATTTAATGATCACGATTGTATTGTGAACTCGTTGTAGAGGATTGAACTACACTTAATGGTTATGTAAATAGACTACTCATATATATTATATTGAGAAAATATCAACTATGATATTAGAGAGTTTAGTCTCAACTCTTTAATGAAGTAACTCAAAGATTAATAAAAATAGATAATAATAAAGTGGTTAATTAATGTATCAATTTTTATTCAAGCTTGAATTGATAGTTTAATCGGTCCCCAAATCTACTCTATAACAATAACTGAACAATGTTATGTCCAAGATAAATATGAATTATTTATTTAAATGATAAAAATTTATATTTATTTATAAAAACAATTTATGAAGGTCATAAATATCAAATAAACATGTAGCAGTAAAATAATAATTTGACATACATTTAATCCATGTAATTAATTAAAAAAAAAATTGGAATAAATAATTAATTAAAATATTAAAATGATAATTTAAGTGTTTAGTAGATATTTAAATGCTTGTGAAACAAGCAAAGGAATTTTGATAAATATCAAACTAGATTTGATTCATAGATTTATGATACAATTTAATTGGATTAATTTGTGGCACACAATATGAGCAAGATTCCTAAAGTTGTGAGTATGGCTAAGTTGGGTAAGAATTTGATTCTCAGAAGAAGCAGACAATTTAATTATGTATACAACTCATTGTTAGAATGGATTTAAAAGTTGTACTTCAAATCAAATTAGGTGAAATTGGATCCCATTTAAAAGACTCCATTGCTCCCTCGTATGACTGGCCAACATATTAAATTTTAGAGAGAAAATTCAACACTCAATTGAGGGGAATTTTGTGAGACACAAAATTCAACCCAACGTCATATACTTTAAGAAGGTTGTTCTTGAATTAAACTTGTTCTTGGAGAAGTTAGACAAGTAGAAATTTTTTTGATCAATTTGGAAATCACAAGGATACTCATTGATCCCATTCATCCTCATTTTTTAAAATTATAAATATCATAAGGATCTTGACCGAAAAGTTTTAGCCCAATAGCAAAATCTTTTGAAAATTTCTTAATAAAAATTTGATTTTTACCAAAAACGTTTCCTAAGTAAAACCAACAATGGAAGCAATAGAGAGGACTATTGGAATAGAACATTAGAAGATGATGTACCTAAGCTTGATTTGGTAGGATACGAGACTAGCATTGGTGCAACGACGTTTGCACAACAAATAGGTATCATGTTTCAATACTTTGACTTGTTTGTTGCACTATCTTTTATTATTGCTAATGTGGATGTAGAAATGGTAAAGTTATCAATACATTTGATGTACGAAACTTAAGATATGCAATGAGTATAGTGTTGATATACCTTGGGGATACAATTAATATTGGTCATATGTATAGTTAACTTGTTTATGTGATGTTTGGTATATTTGATCATGAGGTTTTGAAAGATTTTTTTTGTTTAGTTTAATAAGCTATGAGATTATGGTACAACTAGTTTAGCATTGATATTTTACCATGATAAGACGTGTTATTGAATTGATGGATGCGAATGAAAATTTGTGATTGGTATTTTTGAATTCTGAGAGTATTGAAGAACACTTTGAAGTATTGTTGGTTATATATATGGTTACAGACTCAACATAAATTAGACTTTTTACCTTAGCTAAATTGTTTCACGTGTTAGAGGTGACCACCTATTCATGGTATTTGAAAAGAGATTGAGGACCCAAGTAATGGACTATCCAAGGATTAGCATCAAGGTGGAAAATTGTAATATGTGATGCAAATCTTTAAGGGATGTTTGAGAACTAATGTAAGTGATAAAGCATTAAAAATTGAACTATGAACATTGCATTCTATGTGTTAGTACAACAAAAAAAGGAAAAAATAGTATAGTCAATTTTTCTTATAGGGTAATCAATAACGTCTCAAAAGAACTCAACGTATAAGATGGCTACTAACCATCATATAAAAATATTATATAAGAATGATCATCCTATAAGAATTCTTATAAGACGATCAATAACGGTCTTATATGTATATATAGTACGGTCATTGACCGTACTATATACATAATTATTAAAAAACAATTATATATATTGATAATTTTCTATATTATTAATACATATATAAATAAAATTTCATATTATATATATATATATATATATATATAATTCAGAACAAGTCTAAATCCATTCGAATAAAAATAAATAAAAATATTTTAGATCCACAAAACAAAAACAATTGAATTCTAATATCAATATGAATTTAAATCTAACGAAAAGAACACATATCTATTAAAAAAATTGAAAAAACATGACAAAACAAAACAGCTAGGATCTAATAAAAAATGATGTTAATAAGTTTCATGGTGACCTAGTTCTTAGTCATCTCTAATCAAATGCTCCATATTGATAATGACTACATCCTTTTGATCGAAGACGACAATGATGGTTGATTGGAAGAGACCGACTACATTGGTTGGACTAAAACTCGACAACATTGGCTGGAGGAAAGCAAGGGAAAATAGAGCACGCATGAGGCTTCGACATGAATAGACGACAATGATTGGTAGATCGACAATGACGATGATGTCTTATTGAAAAGGATCAATAACATTGATTAGGAAAAAAACTCGACAACATGGCTAGGAAAACAGCTAGACGGGTATGTGCGTGGTGTGTTTCTAAAACTAACTCTAACTAAGTATTAAAAGAATAACTTTTAAGATACCTACTTATCATCCTATTGGTTCTTATAAGACAATTAGTAACCGTCATAAAAAAAAATATTTTATACTACCGTTAAAAGCCATCCTATAAAGTTTCACATGACATTTTTCTTAATAGTTGTCTGAATAACATATAAATTGACATTTACTTATAGTCGTTCTATTAGTTTATGAAATAATAGCCGTCTTATATATCCTATATATTGTTGTAATGTATTAAGAGAGGATAAAATGAAACTGGTATCGATCCCTCAATAAAGTAATCAATCCCCTTATAAAACCCCAGAATGGTAATTTAACTAACTCTCTGTATTGATGGTTCCATGGTAGTGTACCTAACTCATTATCCCAGTATTAATGGTTCCAATTTTATTTGGACATATAAGATCTGCGATGTTATTCATACAACTAATATGTTCCGTCAATTTCCTTACGAATAAATAGATATTTTTAACATAGATATTATTATAAAAATATCATGGTTTATTATTTTAATACCATTAAAATTTATAAATATTATAAAAATATAATCAAATTTTTTTTTTACTTTCAAATTTTAAACTTTATACATATTACAAAAATATTATCATTTATACGTGTAATTTGTCATTAATTCTTGTTAATTTATTAATATTATGATATTATGCTAACATTTTTAACATCTTGAGGAAAAAAATATCTCAAAAAACATCTATTTTCTTTAGAAAAAAAATATATGCTATTATTTTCTGGTTAAAAAAACAAAATATAAAATTATGTTCTATTATCATATTTAGAAATTCAAATCTAACTCTGAACTCAAAAACCAGTTTGTGAGTTAGAGGATTACCAAGACTTATAAGCAGCACTGTTGTCTTATTCTTAGTCAATATGAGACTTAACATTCCCCCTCCACATCGGCTAAAGTCCGAATTTACGATACGGTTCAAATTTACGACACGAGGATCGATGAGAGTACAAAGAAACCAAGAACCTACCTCTGATACCAACTTAGAAACTCAGGCCTAACTCTAAACCAAAAGCTAACTTATGAGTTAGAAGGTTGTCCAAACTTATAAATAGTACTACTGACTTATTTTTAACCAATGTAGGACTTAACAATTATAATTATTGTTATTATTATTAAAATAAAATTTTTATTTTTAAAAACATCTAATCATTTTTTTTAACGTTTTTATCTTACCCGTGTTATCATCAACAATATAAGTCAAAAAATAAATGCATTAATTGCTTCGCACTTAATTAAGGGTATATTTATTAAGGGGAATCAGAATTAAAAAAAGATATTGATTTTAATTTACGTTCTCCAATTTTTAAATGGTATCATTAAAAATTCATAACATTAATGATGATTTGATACTAGTTTTTATTCTCATTCCACTTCTAGTTTCAAATTCATTATCAATTTCAACCAGATTCTAAAATCACACTCCATTTATCTCAAAGTATTCACTTTTTTTAAAAGCAACTCTAATTAGATTTAAGAAACTTAGAAAAAAAATTAAGCCGCATGTACAAATTTTTTTTATAACATCCTTATAATTAAAAGAGTAATCATTTAAATAACTAATAAATTATCTTCAAACATCAATTAATAATAATATAATTTATGAAAAGGACATTTTACTTCCATGATGGTTCGTCCTAAGATTTTTAATCATAAACATTAAATTTGTTAGAGGTGCAATCTTGAGTTTCATATGGTGAACATTTTGTTAAATTGAATTGTTGAAGAAGATGTATATATAAGTAATTTTTCTTTGTTTATTTTAAGAATTTAATTATTTTATTAAGTAAGGTGTGTCATAAAATGAATAGCATGTGCGTTTATAATTTCTTAATATTGATTCTATTGTGTTACAAAAATTATATTGTTATTATTTTCATTTAAAATTTTGACAAAACTATTCTTATTTAAATTTAATAATTATAAAAATAAGTTATTAATGAATTTATTTACTTATTATATTACTCATATATATTAATTTATTAACTATATATAATATTCGGTTTACTTATTTATCAATTTTTTTCTATTTGTTTTGTTGGCTTAGCCACTATAGATCACTATTTATATTTTATAAAAAATAAAAATTTTAAAATATGAAAAAGAAAAAAATATTATAAGAACATTTTTTTTATTTTAATTCTCTTAAATTTCTATCTACTCAACATGTTTATTTTTTATTGTAAAAAATAATAAATAAATAAACACTATGAAAGATAACCATTGCTTTCAATATTCTGATTCAAAAACTGATAGCTGACAAGGTATCTATCTAACCCATTTCAAATTTACTCCAACTTTCATCCAAAAGAAAAAATGGACTCAAGGGCGCGCTAGCTAGTGGGTATATCTTTTTTTTTATTTCTCAGTGGGAACTTCTTTTTTCTTATCGAGTAATAAAATATTTTCTTTTCATTTCTTAGTGGGTGTATCTTTTTATTTGTTAGTGGGTATATTTTTTTTACACCAATTTTTAGTGAGTATATATATATATATAAAAGTATTGTTAAAGTCTCTCCTAACTTATACTTTATGAGTAATTAGTTTTATAACTAAGATAAATAAAAAGGATGATCGTTTTTGTTTTAACTTAAACTATTCAAAAAATATCAAATATTATATTTATATATTTATCAATTAATTTTCATTATGAATAGATTTAATAAAGATATAGAAAAGTGTCCCTGTGATTAAGTTAATTACATTATTTCAATGTTTTTATATTAAAATATTATTTTTTAAAATAATATTTTATTAAAATAATATATTTTATCTTTAATTTATCTTCTCTTTTTAAAACAATAAAATTAAGTGTCCAAACAATATCAATAACATAATATATGACTTATACTAACCAACTAACTTAGAGTTAATTATATATATATATATTTCGTAGTCGAAGTTAATTATGCTGCTGATAACATCATAAATGAGTAATTAAGGATTTTATATAGAATGCTGACAATTTAAGATTTATTTTTTTCTTGTTTAGCAAGTTGACAATATCAATATCTATGAATTGCATGTGTACTGCTATTTAAAAAAATAATATCTCAATTTAGAACTCTTAGAAAGTTTCAATCATTTTAAACATGTTTAAACAAGGAGTTCTAGCCACTATAAACAAGGAGTTAATTGTTCTATATGATGAGGATTTATTCATCAGTGATTCCCAATAACATGTCATAATCGTTGGACAGAGAGAAGAAAGCATATATATATATAAATGACCACATTTGTTTTATTCTTTTTTTTAATTTACACATTCAAATTTATATTTTTAAATTATTATTAATCAGTACCGACAGATCAATATTAGTACACAACCTATAACATATATATATATATATATATATATATATATAAGATAAAAGGTGTTATTAATTAGTTATATTTCATAAAATATATTAGTTGCATGTATACTATAAATTAATCATTTTATATCTTGTATTGATTTATTTAGTATGAAGTAAAGCAAAATTTTATTGGGAGTAATGAATAGTGATATCTAACACCTTTTATATATATTATCATGATATAAAGTGAAAGTAATATAATAAGAAGAGAAAGTTTACGTTGTTGAGTGAGTTAGCTAGCTAGCTAGAACATAAAACATTTTCCGTACGCAATACTTGTAGTGAATAATTTGTTCTCTATAAAATAAAGCAAGCTAGCTAGCATTTAGCGAAATTAGTAAATATATATGATATGAGATTATAGAATCAAACTATTATTAATAGTTGAAATGGCAATTAAGAGTCGTGGGATAGCAAGTGATGGGACGAGATTAATGACTTTAGATGAGTTTAAGGAATGGTTGAAGAAATTTGATGAAGACAAAGATGGTCGTATTAGCAGATCAGAACTCCAGGAGGCTATTAAATTCACTGGTGGTCGTCTTGCTTTTTGGAAAAGCTGGCGAGGTTTAAGATCTGTTGATTTCAATGGCAATGGTAATGGCAATGGCAATGGCAATGGCAATGGCTTCATTGATGACGATGAGATCAGCGGTCTTGCTGACTTTGCTCACGAGCAATTAGGTATCAAACTTATTATCTTCTAACCAATATACGTACCCATGCATGAAATAAACGGAAATTAATCATTATTTTTAGATTATATAAACATTTGTTACTCTAGCTAATTCAATGAAATTTAAAATTAGTGTAAATTTTATTTTATAAAAAATAAATATCCAAAAATAAATTTAAAGAAAAATTAAATAATCTTATTTGTACGAAGTATACTCCCAAAATAATAAATAATACTTTTACAATAATTATATATATGGTAATTCACCCCTAATAAGTACGTGCTTCTTTTTGGTTAGTAGCTCTATATATGTTTGTAATAATACATCTTTTTTCTCCTCTGGGTTTTCAATTTCCTCGTGCATGTAACCTGATTATCACCATGTTTAATGCACGCATAATTGAGTGTTATATATTAGGTAACGCCAGTTTAATTATATATTAATTTATTAAAAATTAGTTTGTATATTTATTTTTTATTTAATAATATTCGTAATTCATGAATTATATTAGTAGCGTGCTATAAACAGGGTTGGATCTATAGATTGATGAGGAAGGCTACTTATCTCGTCTATTTTTTATAAAAAAAAATTGATATAATATTTATAGAATAATAGATAAATTCATATACAAAATAAAACTATATATCTTGAATTTTAAATATTAGATGTTTTAACGCTTAAAATTTATTATAAATTAAATAATTTTAATATATTTATACTCAAATGAGATACATATAACATCATTATTTAATGAAAAATACTAACAATTACAAAACATTTTTTACTATTTTATAGTATCCTTTATGATCTCTAATCATAAATCATCCACCGATTACAAACTATTGAGACTTGTCGTATATATTATTGTCATAATTAAAACAAAGTATACATTTTATCTATTTTTATAAATTATCACATACATATAATATTGATTCAATATTCACCTATTCCAATTTTCAGTGTGAGCGTCAATAATGGACAAATGTACATTTTTTATGCAATAACTAGCTATATTTGCACATATATTTAAGGTGGGGTTACTACCATACCTTATTTTATTGTTTTCACAGTCAATTTATTATTAAATTTAAAAATGTTTAATATATTTATTATATATCAATTAACATATTTATCATGGGTGTTTTTAATCATTTATAAAATTATTAATAATATATTATAAGAAACAAATATATATATATATATATATATATAATATTGCAACAACTCCACCGTAAATTTATCACATATTGTTAATACATACTGTAAAATACCAAAAGTGGGATAGGAAAACTAGCCTTGGGCTCAGTATTCTTAAATAGGACGTTATGGGATAGGAAAACTAGTCTCAGGCTCAATATTTTGAAATAGGATGTTCTCAAATATCAAATTCCAATTATTTTTTTTTTTTTTTGGTAAATAGCATTTATATTTCATAAATTATAATAGCAATTTCATAGTATGAGATTCTAAAATAATATTATTACCCAATGAGCTAATGCATCAGCAGAACTATTACAAATTATTGGAATCTATCTTAAGCAAATACAACAACAAAAAAATTAAATATTACAATTGCTTCATTCAAGTACTGTTTTGCTTGTCAAGAAATTTGATCATCCATAACATTTGTATAGTTCATAATGTTGATATTGTCTCCTTCAATTTTTACATCTTTTAAGTTCAAAGCATTAGCCATTCCTATTGTCAAAGATAAAGCTCTTGCTTCTGTAATCTCATCAGCTGATTCTACTTCAATAATTTTTGCCAAAGCTTCAACCACTTCTCCATAAAAATCCCTTGCAATCACTCCAATTACAGAAATACAATTTTTGTAACTGGCATCTACATTGAATTTGATGGTTTGAGTAGGAGGTTTTATCCAATGAGTATCTCTTAAAGAGTAAATTCTAGATCATATACTCTTGAAAAGCATTATTTATTTGCTGCTGATAATCATTAAAAACATATAGTACCAATAAAATTGAGTTGAGATTCATGGAATATAACCTTATTTCTTATCTTCCAAATGCCTAATATATTTATTATATATTGATAACATATTTAGAATTACAGCTAAAATGAACAAACTTTTTATCCTTCTTCTCAGTTAATAATGAATTAGGAGGATCTAAAATAGAATTCACATAGAAATAATTACATCATTATTTATATATTGTGAATATAATTATAATTTTAAAAATATACTTTGTTACGTATATTTTTATCATTATTCATACGTTATAAGTATAATTACAACAAAATAAATATTTTTTACAATTTTATAAATTATTACGTATCCATAAAATATAATTAAACCTATGTATATAGTATGGATTTAATATTCACCTATTCCACTTTTCATTATATGTCATCAATAAGAGCAAACAAATTGACAAGTGCCCATTTTTTATGCTATATCATACCTTATTTTATTATTTCTACGGTCAATTTATTATTAAATTTAAAAATTATCGAAAATATTTTGTCTTTAATATATTTATTATATATCAATTAACATTTATCATGGGTGTTTTTAAAAAATTTTAAAATTAGTAATAAATATGTTATAAAAACAATAAAATATAATATTACAACAACTCTACCGTACATTTATGACATATTGTTAATGTAACTGATCCGTCTGTTCTCTAATTTTCAATTTTTAATCCGTTTTTCCTTAACGAATCATTCAAATGTGATCTAAACGTTTCTACCATTAAAGAGTCATAACTCATTGGTAAAATTTAGTAACGATGTCAATGCTTTGATGGAAAACACGACTATAAAAAGGGTGTTATGGTCCCTAAGCTCAACACACAATTTCAATACAATACACCATCTATTTGAGTATTGTTAAGAGCTTAGAAGTTCCTAACACAAAGAGAAAATTAATTTTGATCAATTTGGAGCTTTAAGAACAATTTTAATTACTGGAGGTAAAATCCTTTACTTATTTTCGATTCCTTTAATTTGTTTATTTTGCACTTGGGTTGATTAATTTATACTTATATTTGGTATCAAAGCTCATATTACCTTTGTCTTGATTAGTTTAGAATGATCTCTATTTTACCAAGCACTTTGAAATTGAGTTTTTTGAAAGGCTTGGTTTTGATGCATATGACAATTATAAATGATTTCATTATTGATTTTCTAATGATTCTGTGAATTGAAACATGAAAACCATGAAAAACATTATTCTAATTTGTCGTTCGCATTCATTGGAATGTATTAATTAACTTTTTATTTAAAATGACGGTTTTGATTCAAATTGAGACTATAAATCACTTGAAATTACAATTCTAAGAATTTTGATAAAAAGAAAGACGAATTTTGTCACCAAAATCGAGAAATACGGCCAAGTATTCGTTAGGGTTGTAACCGGGTCAAGTTGACTCGATTGAAGGTTGAAGATGACTTACCAGGAAAAAAAATTGTGTTGTTCATAGTAATCGAAACCTGGTATCCTAAGAGAGTATTCAACGCACAATTCACTAGGCCACAATGCATATTATATTATTATATATATAGGGCTTATTATTATATGCATTCGGAATTTAATTTTTATTAAAAAAAATTCATAATATAATTTTAATGTGATCAACTATTTAACTTAGGTTTGTCACATATATAATATTTCTTATACATGTAACATTTATTTAAATCATTTTTGGCACATTAAAAATTATGTTTAAATACATTATGCTTAAATTATTTGTTTTGGTATTTATATATATAAATTTTATAATTTATTATACATATGAAATTTGGTTAAATAATTTATGTATAATGGAATTAATTGTTAATGACTCTTTATGGATTTAATTAGTACTAATATTATTTATTTTACTTGTATAATGTATTGTCATTTCTTTATACATGTATTTGGTTAAATAATTTATGTATAATGGAATTAATTGTTAATGACTCTTTATGGATTTAATTAGTACTAATATTATTTATTTTACTTGTATAATGTATTGTCATTTCTTTATACATGTAATCTTAAGATAGATAATATTTGTACACTTAGAATTAAATTAATATTGTTTATGATTTTATACAATAATTTATCCTAAGGATTTAATTAATATTTAAGTGATTCATATAATTTAATTAATTAGGGAGTAGTCACAACATCTTTAATTAATTAAAATTATAATAAGGTTTATTTAAGATAACATTTAGAAAAATAAATATTAATTGTGATTAATCATATGTGATATAATAAATCTTATCCCACATGAATTTTTATTATATTTAGTGTGATTAATTAGGATATAATATCAAAATATATTTTCTAATTTACCCATAGGGATTAGGAAAAGGAACATATTTTAATAGTTTTATAATAAAGTTAAAATAAATCTAATTGAATTAGAACTTTAGTCTATAGGCAAGTTTTATGTCACTAGATTCATATTTGTCATGATTTACATTGGTAAAAGTTGACTTTAATTTAGGTCTCAAATTTTAAAAAACATATAATCTTTAATCATAGTTTCATAACCTGTGAATTTTTCTTATATATGTTGTAACATTCCTGAATTAAAAAGGGATAATTATAAAGTTTGGAAGGAAAGAATTCTCCTTCATCTAGGATGGATGGATATTTACTATGTTATTAGGAAAAATGAACGACCTAAAATTATTAAAACCAGCACTCCAACGAATATCACGTTTTACGAACAATGGGAGCGACTTAATCGCCTTAGTGTGATGTTCATTAAGACTAAGATCTTTGCTAGTATCCGTGGTTCTATTGATCAGCATAACAATGTGTAGGATTTGCTAAAAGTCATTGATGATCAATTCGTCACTTCATATAAGGCTTTGCCAAGCACCCTTATTATGAAGTTCTCTTCCTTAAGACTTACCAGTATGAAAGGTGTGTGTGAGCACATTATGAAAATGAGGGACTCTAAAACTCAACTTAAGAATCTCGAGATTGAGATGTCAGAATCTTTCTTGGTGCATTATATCTTGAACACTCTCCCACAACAATACGGGCTGTTCAAAATCTCATACAATACATATAAGGATAAATGGTCAATTAATGAACTAATGACCATATGTGTTTAAGAGAAAGGGAGGCTTGTTATGGAGCTTGGTGAAAGTGCAATGTTGGCTACAACACACGAAAAAATTACAAAAAGTAAATATTTAATAGTAGATTTATTAGTTTACTCAAATCTATACAACATACATAAAAACTATTTTATAGACCACATATCCATACAAAACATATCACACACACAAAATCCATGAGCAAATCTCTTTATAAAGATGTTGCATTCTGACAAAAATACAAAGCACGGTTCATTCAAATTTCTCTTTAGGATAAATTAACTAATATATCATCGAATTAATATTAAAGTTACAAATATATCATCTAATTTTATTGAATAAAAAATAACACTAAAATATTATTAGTGATACAAATCTATCATTGTTATGAGAAATCAACCACCAAAATCTTTATTACTTGTATAAATCTACCACCAAACTTCTTAATAATGGTCCTAGAGGTATAAATGAGATGAAATGCTAATAAGATTCATGGTACAATTTATTAATTTTCAAAACTCATTTCGTCTTATCTCACTTAATTTTTAATGAAATAACACTATTGAGATATCTCATTTGTACTTAATGGACCTAAATGAGACAAGTAAAAATACAAAACAATAAAAAAATATGATACAAAATTATTTTTTAAAGGATGTAATATTTAAATAAAATGAAACTATGTTATACCATGACCCCATTAAAATACTAAATAAAACCTGAAATGAAATTAAACAACCCATTTTACATCTCTAAGGTACAAATTTATCACCAAACTCCTTATTGATTTTATAAATCTACCACTAAAAATATAACATAACTACCGAAAAAATAACATAATAGTACTATTTTTATCACTCATAAAATTAGATGATATATTTATAACTTTTATAATAATTATATCATATATTTGTTAGTTTATCACTCTATTTATAGAATCAAAATATCGGGACAACAATTTCCACCATACTGCCACGGCAATTCAAATTACACACATGTTACTCTCGGATTGTTATTCGGATCCATTAATGAATCACAATTGGCATTCCTATGGTCATTGCACATTAAATACCAAGTCACTTATCTACATTCGTACGACATTAATAGCATAGCATTTAGTAGGCTCAATGTCACGTCCCGCTCAAAATGTCCCTAAAAATCCAAAATAAATGATGGTTACCTAAAGGATCTAGACTATTCTACATGAAAAGTTCTAGAGTTGCCTAGAGAAGTCTAGAAAGGGCTAGAGTTGGACGGACTCAACTCAAGCTTGAAGACCCTAGAATGTTCTAGAGCACGTTGGAGAGTACTAGACTGGGCTGGAATATTTTAGAGTATGCCGGATAGTTCATGAAGGATATAGAAGCCGCTGGAAGCTTACGGAACATCCCGGAACGTGCATGAAGGAGCTAGACAAACCTAGAAGACTCTAGAGTTGGCTAGAAGGTCTTAGAGCCTTGTGGCATATTGTACATAAAACTAGAACTCTCTTGTACATTCTAGAGCTAGAATGATCTATAAAGTGGTGGCATAGCCTTAAGCTTAGAGCCACACTATAAATAGACCCCTTTGGTCTTCATTTGGATTCAACTTGGGAAATCCTTGGGAATTCTTAGCATCTTGTAACATAAACTCTCTCTAGAGCAATACAAAGCATTCTTTACAAACTCTCTTTCTAATCTCTTTGGAGAATTCGTTTGGGAAAGGCAAGCTTAGTGCAACGGACCGTGCTAAGTGTCGCACGATCGCTATCTGAAATTTAAGGTCGTGACAGTTGGTATCAAAGCTTTCGGTTGAAGCATTTCTACCTTTGGCATAATGAAGAACGTTGCTCCATCTACACCAAGCGTTGATGTTCCACCTATGGAACGTGAACGTGAGGAAACCTGGAAACCATCAAAGGAATCGTGTGCCAAGTCGAAAGACATGCTTTCTAGCTTAGAAGCACGAGTTGGGAGTACGCAGGACAGCTTAGGGGAGCTGTTCGATAGGGTGGACAATTTGGAGGAGCGTTGCAATGGCTTGGAGGCCGAGGATGTGGAGATCCATGCAGCGGTCAAGATGTCCCTCAACGAGCTAGACGGTGGGCTAAGGCAAGAGATTGATGGGTTAAAGGCCAAACTTGCCAAGCTACGAGATCTTGTCCAAAGAGAACTCGCTAATGTGTTGCATAGAGTTGAGGATATTAGTGGTGATCTAGCTCTATGTAAGCGGGCTATGGCCGCGGGAACTAGCACATCCACGATTATTGAGGCTAAGAGGGTGGATGTTCCCAAGCCTAAGACCTTCAACGGTGTTAGGAATGCAAGGGAAGTGGAGAACTTCCTATGGGGGTTGGAACAATATTTTGAGGCTACTGGCATAACGAACCATGCTAGCAAGATCCGAACTACTGCCATGTATCTGTCTGATACTGCTATGTTGTGGTGGAGACGGAGGCATGATGATGTGCAACGAAGGGTTTGCACAATCGACACCTTTGAAGATTTCAAAAAAGAGTTCAAAATACAGTTCTTCCCAGTAAATGCTGAGGAGGAGGCAAGGGGCCGATTGCGACGATTGAAGCAAACGGGAAGCATAAGGGACTATGTGAAGGAGTTCACAACCTTGTTGCTAGAAGTCCCCGACACATCTGACAAGGATGCCCTATTCTTATTCATGGATGGTCTCCAATCATGGGCTAATCTCGAGCTTAAGCGACGTGGTGTCCAAGACTTATCTTCGGCCATCGCGACTGTAGAAAGCTTTATTGACTACTCCACAAACAAGGAGAGCTCAAAAGCCACAGATAAAAAGTTTGCTGGAGTAAAGAATGGTGGAGGTCATGCCAAAAGTCAGGGTTCCAAAAATCATAAGGACAGCTCCTCATTCAAGCTAAGAGATAAGGGGAAGGAGAAGGAGGATCGTAGTGCCTCGAAGCCCCGTGTGACGTGCTTCATTTGCGACGGACCGCATTGGACACGTGAATGTCCGAAAAGGAAGGCCTTGAGTGCCTTAGTTGCTTCCACTCAGGATCAAGATGGAGGTGAGTCGAACGAAGGTGCAAAGATGGGTTCTTTGCGCCTACTTGGTGCATTGCAGAGCACCCCAAAGACCCCTAAAGGCTTGATGTATGTAGATGCAGCCATCAACGGGAAGGTCGCCAAGGCTTTGGTCGACATGGGTGCATCTCACAACTTTGTTTCAATAGAGGAAGCAAAGCGACTTGGCCTTAAGGTAGTCCATGGAGGGGGATCTCTCAAAGCAGTTAACTTTGCAGCACTACCATTACATGGAGTTGCTCGTGGAGTTAAGGTCAGTCTTGGTGCTTGGACTGGCCAAATGGACTTATCAGTGGTGCCCATGGATGACTTCTCAGTTGTATTCGGCATGGAGTTCTTGGACCAGGTTAGAGCTTTCTTGGTGCCATGCTCAAACTCTATGTGCATCATTGATGGTTCGAAGGCGTGTGTGGTACCGACGGAGAGGACCACCATACCTACTGTCCAAGCTCTCTCAGCACTTCAATTCAAGAAGGGATTGAAGAGAGACGAAGAGAGTTATTTGGCCATCTTGAAGGAATATGACGACGATGAGGCATCACCAAAGCCAAGCTTGCCAACGGAAGTGCAAGCTGTCCTAGATAAGTTCCAGGATGTGATGCATGAGGCATTGCCAAAGTGGTTACCTCTAAGGAGGGAGGTAGACCATAAGATAGAGCTGGAACCCGGTACCAGGCCACCAGCAATGAGCCCCTATCGAATGGCGAACTCAGAGTTGGTTGAATTGCGGAAGCAACTCGACGAATTGCTAGATGCTGGCTTCATAAGGCCCTCAAAAGCCCCATTTGGTGCCTCGGTGCTCTTTCAAAAGAAGAAGGATGGCTCGCTACGGATGTGCATCGACTATCGAGCTCTAAATAAGATCACAGTCAAGAACAAGTATCCTATCCCACTTATTGCTGATTTGTTCAATCAATTAGGGAATGCGAGATACTTTACAAAGTTGGACTTGCGGTCGACATATTACCAAGTACGCATAGCCAAAGGGGATAAGCCCAAGACTACATGTGTAACCAGGTATGGTGCCTATGAGTTTCTTGTCATGCCATTCGGTCTTACTAATGCACCTGCCACCTTTTGCACTCTTATGAACAAGATTTTCCATCCCTACCTCGATCGGTTCGTGGTAGTATATCTTGACGACATTGTGATATATAGTCGGATTTTGGAAGAACATCTAGAGCATTTGAAGAAGGTGTTCGAGGTCCTAAGGGAAAATGAGCTATACGTCAAGAAGGAGAAATGTTCCTTTGCCCAAGATGAGGTGATGTTCTTGGGACATAGGATAAAGGATGGGAAACTGATGATGGATGGAGCTAAGGTGAAAGCCATCCAAGAATGGGAACCTCCTTCCAAGGTTCCCGAGTTGAGATCTTTCCTTGGACTGGTGAACTATTACCGAAGGTTCATCAAGTCCTATTCAGCGAGAGCAGCCCCGCTCACTAACCTTCTCAAAAAGAACAAGGCTTGGGAATGGACAAGTGAATGCCAAGCCTCATTCAAAGACTTAAAGAAGGTCGTTAGTGAAGAACCGGTGCTTTGTCTTCCAGACCCCTCCAAGACATACGAGCTGCACACGAATGCTTCAGACTTTGCCATTGGTGGAGTATTGATGCAGGAAGGGCGTCCGATAGCCTATGAGAGCCGCAAGCTCAATGACACCGAACGCCGCTACACAGTGCAAGAAAAAGAGATGACAACTATCATTCATTGCCTAAGGGTGTGGCGATACTACCTATTGGGTTCTCATTTTGTTATCATGACGAACAATGTTGCAACAAGCTACTTCCAGACTCAAAAGAAGTTGAGTCCCAAGCAAGCTCGGTGGCAAGATTTCTTGGCGGAGTTTGACTACAAGTTAGAGTACAAGCCCGGTAAAGCCAATGTGGTGGCTGATGCGTTGAGCCGAAAGACAAAATTAGCAACCTTGAGTAGGCCAAGTAGCCCTTTGTTGGAAAGGATCAAAGAAGGGTTGGAACATGATGCCCTTGCTCAAAACCTCCTTGCCCTCATCAAGGAAGGAAAGACTAGGCGATTTTGGCTGAATGACGGACTACTCTACGCCAAGCAGAATCGCATCTTTGTGCCGAAGTGAGGGAACTTAAGGAAGGAGCTAATCAAGGAGTGTCATGATTCATTATGGGCTGGACACCCAGGAATGAGGCGCACCCTTGCTTTGATCAAATCAATCTACTATTGGCCTCAGTTACGGGATGACGTTGAAGCTTATGTGAAGACTTGTCTTGTATGCCAACAGGACAAGATAGAGCAGCAAGCGCCCGGAGGTTTGCTAGAGCCTCTACCTATTCCAGAGAGACCGTGGGAAAGTGTCTCAATGGATTTCATTACCTGCCTGCCAAAATCAGAGGGCTTTGGCAGCATTATTGTCGTCATCGACCGCTTCAGCAAATACGCGACATTCATACCTGCCTCAACGGACTACACGGTAGATGAGACGACACATTTGTTCCTCAAGAATGTTGTGAAGCATTGGGGAATTCCTTCCAATATCATGAGTGACCGAGACCCACGATTCATGGGGAAATTTTGGACGGAACTATTCAAGCTGTTGGGATCAGACTTGAATTTCTCCACAAGCTTTCACCCACAAAGTGATGGACAAACAGAACGTGCCAATGCGTTGCTGGAGTTGTATCTTAGGCACTTTGTAAGTGCTAATCAACGGGATTGGGCGAAGCTATTGGATGTAGCCCAATTCTCATATAATCTGCAGAGGAACGAGTCCACCGCAAAGAGTCCCTTTGAGATCGTCATGGGTCAGCAACCCATGACTCCTCATGCCTTGGCCACGAGTTACGAAGGAAAGAGTCATGTTGCCTTCAAGTTTGCCAAGGCATGGCATGAATAAGCGGAGTTGGCCCGAGCTTATCTAAACAAGGCGTCTAAGAAGATGAAGAAATGAGCTGACAAGAAAAGGAGGATGGTGAAATTTCAGGAAGGTGATTTGGTCTTTGTCAAACTATTGCCCCAACAATTGAAGTCCTTGCGAAAGGTTCATAAGGGGTTGGTGCGGAGATATGAGGGACCATTTCCTGTCCTCAAGAAAGTCGGTAAGGTGTCATACAAACTACAACTCCCTCCAAAACTTAAAATTTATCCGGTCTTTCATGTAAGTATGCTGAAACCTTTTCATGGAGACAAGGAAGACATAAGTCGAGCAGAATCCAAGAGGGCACCTACCGTAGTGATAACCTCCTTCGACAAAGAAGTGGACTCAATTTTGGCAGACCGCTTGATCCGACGTAGAGGCGTACCAAGTTATAGGGAATACTTGGTCAAATGGAAGAACGCCCCGGATGTAGAGACAAGCTGGGAACCTGAGGATTCTTTATGGCAATTCAAAGATGACATAGAGAGGTTCAAGCTTGAAGGCGCGACGAGGGCGTCGCGAACTTGAGTGGGGGAGGGTGTCACATCCCGCTCAAAATGTCCCTAAAAATCCAAAATAAATGATGGTTACCTAAAGGATCTAGATTATTCTACATGGAAAGTTCTAGAGTTACCTAGAGAAGTCTAGAAAGGGCTAGAGTTGGACGGACTCAACTCAAGCTTGAAGACCCTAGAATGTTCTAGAGCACGCTGGAGAGTGCTAGAATGGGCTGGAATATTCTAGAGTATGCCGGATAGTTCATGAAGGATGTAGAAGCCGCTGGAAGCTTACGGAATATCCCGGAACGTGCATGAAGGAGCTAGACAAACCTAGAAGACTCTAGAGTTGGCTAGAAGGTCCTAGAGCCTTGTGGCATATTGTACATAAAACTAGAACTCTCTTGTACATTCTAGAGCTAGAATGATCTATAAAGTGGTGGCATAACCTTAAGCTTAGAGCCACATTATAAATAGACCCCTTTGGTCTTTATTTGGATTCAACTTGGGAAATCCTTGGGAATTCTTAGCATCTTGTAACATAAACTCTCTCTAGAGCAATACAAAGCATTCTTTACAAACTCTCTTTCTAATCTCTTTGGAGAATTCGTTTGGGAAAGGCAAGCTTAGTGCAACGGACCGTACTAAGTACCGCACGATCGCTATCTGAAATTTAAGGTCGTGACATCAAGCACCCTAAAACATAAGAATACATATTCCACTAGAGATGCAAGTAAAATGAGATCTTTCATCTCATCACATCTCTCATTTAATATCACTAATAAACTAATGATGCAATATCGTCACATTTCATATAAATACTATCTCATCTCATTTTATCTCATTTAAATTGTAGTTCTAATAAACCTAACTTTAAGTATATATTTGTATCATTTTTTTCTTATTAAACTTACATTATAATTCATCATTTATTATATTTTCTATTATTTTTGTATTCTTAATTGTCTCATTTAGACCCATTAGAGACAAATAATATATCTTAATTAGTATCGTTTCATTAACATCTCATTTCATTAAAAATTAAACGAGACAAGATAAGATGAGTTCTAAAAAATAAAGATTTGTCTCATGAATCTCGTGAACATCTTATCTCAATTAATTTCATCCTCATGTAAATATGTCATTTCATTTACGATCTAAACACATTACTCTTCCAATTGCACATGCATTTGATTTTTCACCTAATTAATTGGGCAGGTAAATTATGGCATTAATCATAAATGGAATAAAACATCCAATCAAGCAACACATGCATATAATCAAATTAATGTCACCATGTAATTAATTTGGGATCCGGGAGATGCAACTGTGTCACAAACTATTCTAGTAATACAAACAAGATTACAGTGAAAGCAACTGCAGCAGCACTCTTTAACAAAGTCAGCTTACCTCCCACCTAGATCTAACAACGGTGTTCTCCTCAGTATTTTATCAAGCCTAAACTCTTCAGCCAGGGTAGCACCTCTTCTAATCCATCCTTCAAGCTCCTAGGGTTATAATCCAACTCTCGTTTGGCCTTCTCACAAGAATATGCCCACTGATGTCTTAGAACATGAACAGTCTGCACCATATTTGAAAAATAAAAATGCAATGGTAGGACATTTCTATAAATAAAGAGAAAAAGCGAGGTAAGAATAAAAGCAGAATGTGCAGTTTGTCCAGGAGTATTAATACGCATTTAGGGAAAAAATAATTTACTTAGGCACTAAAAAGATTCAATGTATACAAACAGAAATTATACCGGGGGGCTGATTAGAGGAAGCTTCCTGGTAACTCGTGAAATAAGAACTGATAACCATCCATATACCTCAATTAACCATAAAGGAATGCTAAATCTAGGCTTCTTTGTCTCAGTAATGATCGCAGCAATGTCAAAGACATGTTTGAATGATGCATTTTCTCCTGTTAGTAGATATCTTTCACCAGGTTGCCCTTTGTTCATTGCTGCAATGTGCCCCTCTACTATATCGTCAATATGGCTAAATGAATATTTATCAAATCCAGAGCCTATGTAACCAGGTAGCCGCCCATTAAACCGCTCAATAATCTGGACGGAGAACAACTTCAAATTAAATTAGTGGGAAGACAAATGCTGCTATGTATCTTTTTGATTATTCACATTAGTCGAGATATCTTTTACGTAGAGAAAACATTAGAAGATTGTTCCCGTTCAAGAAAATATCACATACCAACCTTTCAGCATTTATCAGGCATGATTTTTCCCCAAAAACAGACAAGCTGAAACATGTCCTCAAACCCCCCCCCCCCCCCCCAAAAAAAAAAATATATACTGATGCATAATAAAGTCTCACATGAAGTATAATTTCATCAGGTCCAGGGGGTTAGGTAAGAGTATTGATATTTAATAGTAGTCTGCTAATAAGAAATTACAGGGGGCACAAAAAGTAAAATTGTCGTGAATTTGTTCCCCTTTAGCACATTCATAGAGAAGCCACTAAATATCTACATCCTAATTAGTAATGCAAGATGTGTAAAAATAATGCATTTGCACTTTATGGTGAAGCCAAATTTCTACCATTGCAACAGATAACATCATTTAAAGATATTTTGGCAGTACTTTGCTATTAATTATTAGACACAACTCTAATATGAAACCATGGGAAAACAAAGAGCCCTTCCAACTTCAAAAGTTCAGTTATTCTTAAAACAGAAACAAAGGCAAAGTGAGAGCCTAGTTTCAAGACAAACACCTAAAAAATTAGGTTTCAAATTCTACAATGGAGCACAATCATCCTGGTCTCTAAGAACAATAATAAGTAATTAGTTAACTACTAATAAGAATCAAAGATCAATACCTTAATTTTTTGAAAGAGTTAACTTTCATGTATAACAACAAAAAATAAAACTAAATCAACTTTTTCAGCCTCATGATGACAGATCGGCTTTGTCTAAGTGTCTTTCTTTCTTTTCTTTTCTTTTTGTTTTTAATCATCAAAGGATACTTTGCAGCGGGGGATTTGAACAAGGTAATCCCTAGCAGATGCCAAACCTTTACTATTTTACAGGGCGGTTGGCAACGTGTTGAGTAACTGAGTAGTCTTAAAGGTTTTGCATTACACTTATTGTCCATAGAATCACAACAAAAATGTCCCAACTTATAAAATTTTGGGAAAATACATCAAATAACACCCAAAACTCATAACAATAAAAATAACTCTCCCTTTGAATTGAGAGAAGTATGGGTTAATGTTAAGAGTGCTCTTTTTTATTTGTTATGAATTTAAGGGTTTAGATTTGTCATTTTCCCTAATTTTTTGTTTAAAGCTGTGAAACTTCAACAACAACAAAAACTGCAATTCTCAATCAAAGTTCAAGGTAACAGTTATCTAATCTTCCCTTTTAGAGTCAATCATGGTGACTAAAAATTAGACTCCCATCGGTATAAAATGAATCAAACCTCAAACTGAATCACATTGATAAACAAACAACATAATTTTACATACCAGTTGAGCAACTATATTCCCGGCTGTGAGCTTTCCTGGCCCGTAAACAACTCCAGGATAAACCAACACAATTGGAAAACCCTCGGACATCACAGCTTGCAGAGCAATCTTATCAGCAGCAACTTTGGACCTCTCGTACTCTGTACAGAAGAATTTCTCTGAATGAACCTGTATTCTAAAATTGTAAACTAGAATGCCAAGCAAATTAAAAAAGTGAAAAATGAATGAGTCATTTCATTGAACTGTAAATTGTTATAGGGTTTCCTTTTATAACCTATGTTGTTACGTAACAAGCAGCCACATAATTACATGTGTACACTAGACTCTAAGCCCTACTCTATGTACTAACAAACTAACAATAACAATGCTTCATACTCCCCCTCAAACTTAAGGTGACTTAAGCACCATAACATTGCCTAGAAGCTCAAGAAATCTCTATCTAGGCAAAGACTTAGTTCGCAAGTCTGCTAATTGGTACTCTGATGTGCAATACCTCTTTTACCACATGTTCACGAACAAAATTTATGTTAATCTCCATGTATTTGTTCTCTAGTGCAGCACTAGGTTATGTGATATATATTTGGTACTATTGTTGTCACAATATAGCAAAGAGGATGTTTCAGCTTGAAATCTAGTTCATAAAGCAGGGACCTAATCCATTTGATCTCTGCAGACAAAGATGCAAGTGCACGATATTCAAACTCTGCTGAAGATCATGCCACAACTCTTTACTTGGTAGAGGATCATGACACTAGTTTATCACCAAGAAACACACAATGTACACCTACACTGCCTCTAACGTTAGGGCTTCTGTCCAATCAACATCTGAAAATCCCATTAGATCCGACGATTCAAACTTAGTTAAGTGCAATCCATATTTCTTAATGCACTGCAAGTATCTCAGCACATGCTTGAGTGCTTACTATTGACTCCTAAGAAAGTAGAAACTATTGTGAATTGGCTTAGTCCCCAAACCATCCAAAAGAAAAGAAGCTTTCATGGTTTAGCTACTTTTTATAGAACGTTTGTGATGAACTTTAGTAGTATTGTGGCTCCTATAACAAACTGTTTGCAAGGCCAATTCCATTGGGGGGAAGAACAAGAACACAGCTTCCAAGAAATTAAAAGTAAACTACGCCAAACACCACCTCTAGCCTTACCAAACTTTGATCATGCATTCGAAATTGAGATATATGCCTCTATGTTAGGCATAGGTGCTGTTCTTTCTCAAAATGAAAAACCAATTGAATTTTTCAGTGAGATGCTAAGCAATGCAAGGTAAAAATAGTCCACCTATGAGCAAGAACTATATGCTATTGTAAGAGCCTTCAAACATTGAGAGCATTATCTTCTACAACAAGTTTGTTTTACATAGTGACTATCAAGCATTGAAATACCTCAATTCTCGTAAGACTATTTCTAGAGTACACATGAGATGGGTTGCGTTCCTTCAACATTTCAACTATATCTTTAAGCATAAATCACGAAAACAGAACAAGGTAACAGATGCTCTTTGTCACAGGTATGCACTACTCTCTTTTGAGAAATGAACTAACTACTTTTGAGAGATTTCCCGATACCTATGTTTCAAATGAGGATTTCTCTAAAATTTAGGAGAAACTTCAAAAGGGGAACCAACTTAAGATTATTTGTTATAAGATGGGTTCTTATTTCAAGGAAATCAATTGTGTGTGCCTAACATCTAAAGGGGAACCAACTTAAGATTATTTGTTATAAGATGGGTTCTTATTTCAAGGAAATCAATTGTGTGCCTAACATCTCTCTTAGGGAGCAGTTGATAAGGGAAATTCATTCAGGAGGATTAATTGGTCATCCAGGGAAATTCATTCAGGAGGATTAATTGGTCATCCAGGGAAATTCATTCAGGAGGATTAATTGGTCATCCAGGGAGGGATAAAACTATCACTTTCCCATAAGAAAAGTATTTTTAACCACATATGAAGAGAGAAGCAGTTAAGTTTGTTCAAAAGTGCCACACTTGCCCAAGTGTCAAAAGGAGGGACTCAAAATACTTGTTTGTGTATGTCCTGTTGTACTCTGAATCTGTGTGTTGGCTTCCCGTGTACAAAACACAATTTCTGTTTATTTTTACCCTGTGTTCTGTCTTCTTTTGTTCAAGGTTCGTTAATGCGGATCAGTAATGCACATAAGCACATAATTAGGTAAACTTTGTATGTGAGCGTGTTTACACACACCACGGATTGGCTTTTATAGTGAGCACACTCGCTCGCCGATGTCGCTACTCGTGTTTTTGTTTTGTTTTGGTTGCAAGTATTTGTGAAAATAACTTGGCATTTTTGAAAACCAAAAAAATATCTGTTTTTTAGCATCTTGCCACCACCCTTGGCGAAGTAACTGGCGATGTGGTCAACCTATTTCTATAAATACCCCCCACTTCTATCTTTTCTTTACCCAATGGTTCTATTGCTTAAACTTTACCAAAATTAGCACTAAGAATTATATCTGTTTCTTAAATCGTTTTGAAGAGCATACATTTGAGTATGGGTCAATTATTGAGTTTAATAATCAAATCATAGATTGTGTGCGTACGTAGTTTGACTATGTGTCTCCTGTACATAATTTGACATTTGTGGTGCATTATGTGTCCCTCAAGACCATGAGCAATTACAATTATTGTTACTTATCAGTGGTTACCAATCACATCACATTAGGTTGTGTTGGCTATGGAGGAAAGCTAGGTTCGCATGTATAACCAGTTCATTAAGGAAGCAACAATAGACAGTTTGGACAAAGGTCCCAATTAATATAGTAATAATGGTTTTATTTCTATCAGAATTGTAACTGTTTTATTGATTAATGAATTCTTTGTTACTAAGTAGTTACCTTAAATAGCCAGAAGATATTACAACATAGATATGATCTCTATGTGGATTTACCTCGTTATATCGCTTGCTATGCATAATCTACTATGTGTTAGTACAATCTGAGTTTACGATATGTATGTTACAACATATTAAAAGTTTAAACTCTGATTAGAAAGCTTTTATATTCTTACTTGCTTTCTGTTGAATATATTTAATATTTGTTGTTCAAAGTTATCTAATTTTTGATATTATATTATTTGTGCCTCTTCTGTGTTGTCTGGTTAAGTGTTTACTGTTTTGTTCATGCAAGTTAGGGTAAAGTCCTTAGGGATTCTATATCTTCTTACCCTAGTTGTGTACTGGATCGCAAACTCTTTAAGTTTGTATACCCCATTACCAATGCCACACTCAATTTGAGAAGAGGTAAACATGGACTTCATTTTGGGTTTTCCACAAACTCAAACAAGGGTGGATGAAAGTTATCAAGCCTAGGTTCACTTTATATTGAATTGTTAGTGATTATACTACATTAAGTTGTGGTGAAGCTCAGAAGGAAAGCTAGATCGATTTGATTATATTGCTGTAAAGACAGCAAAGTTGGTAGCTCAGACGTAATTAGGCAAATACTCTGATTGATACAAATATTTGATTAATTCTTAAAAGTGTATTTTCTCATTAACCCCTAATTGCGTATTTGTAAAAGAAATATGTCATAATTAAGGAAATGAAATAATCCTAATTAACGAAAGCATTAAATAAGAAATATTCACATGTATACACAATCTAACCTTCCTCAAGTTGGAGTACAGATATCACACATGTTCAACTAAGATAATAAAGTGAAAACACTTTCCTACAATGCCATGAATCATATATCAGCTAATAGATCACTACTTTTGATGAATTCCTACTTTTGATGTATGGAATTCTAATGAAACCAACATCTATGTTGTCTTTGATATAGTTTCTATGAAGTTTAATGTGCTTAATTCAATCATGTTACACTGGATTATTAGCAATTTTAATTCCAACAGTATAATCACAGAATAAGGCCACCGACTCTGTAGAATCGAACCCAAGCTCACTCAATAAAATATTTAACCAAGTAAGCTCCATAATACCATGATGAAGGGCATGAACTCAACCTTTGTGCTAGATAATGACACCACGTTCTGCTTCTTATTTCTCGAACTCACCAAATTTCTTCCCATGAATGTAAGGTACTAGAAGTAGATTTTCTATCTATTTTGGAACACGAAAAGTCGAAATTGGTGTAACCCATGATGTCTATGTGTCCATGTTTTGAGAACAAGACACTTTTGCCAAAAGACTTTAAATAGGCCAAGATCCGGTTTACAATGTCCATGTTCCGTTCACTTAGATTATGCATGAATTGACTTACCACACTAACAGCATAAGATAAATCAAATCGAGTATGAGTCAGATAAATCAATTTTCCTACCAAACTGATATCTCTCCTTGTTAGTTGAAATATTTGATCAAGATACACAATCAAACCATGATTTATCTCAATAAGTATGTTTATAGGGGTGCAAGCCGAATTATCAATTTCAACCAACAGATCTAAGATATACTTCCATTGAGAGAGGAAGAGCCCTTGTTTAGACTGAGAGACTTCAATACCTAAAAGTATTTCAAATTTCCTAGGTCTTTCATTTCAAATTCCTTAGCCAAATAGCTACGTAATTGTTCTATCTCACTTGCATTACTAACTATAACAATAATAACATAAACCAGAAGTAACATAATATCACCACCTTTTCTTTTATAGAAAAGATAGTGATCTGCTTAAGTCTGTTTAAAATCATATTCCTTTATTGAGCAACTCAATCTGTCAAACCAAACTCGAGGTGATTGTTTCAGCCTGTATAAAGCTTTTTTCAACGTACACACCTTTCCTCCTTCAACTGGAAACCATGGAGAAGGATCTATATACAATTCTTGTGCCAATTCTTCATAAAGAATGCATTCTTGACATCGAATTAAAATAGTGATCAATCTAGATTCACTGTAATATAAAGTATAATTCTAACAGTATTCATCTTGGCTATTAAATATTCAATAATATAAGTTTAAGCATACTCCTTAGTTACTACTCTGAACTTATTCCTTTATCACATCCATCTGAATGAAATTTGACAATAAACACCAAGTTGTAGCCTACAATCTTCTTTCCCTTAGGTAACTTAACCAACTCTCAAGTACAGTTCTTCTGGAGAGCATTCATTTTTTCTAGCATGGCAAATCTCCACTTGTGATCTTCAAGGACTTCCTGAAAATGATTAGCAATAGATACGGAGGAAATTTGATAGGCAAAAGAAACAAAGTCAAAAACGTGACAAACAATATCAGATGAAAACTTAGAAAAGACTAATCTATCAAACTGTTTACGATCTCGAAGAGGATACCTCCTATCTTGACTACTAATTAATAGATCCAAGATAGTAGGTACTGACACTATAGGATCTAAAAGCATGTAAGAAATAAAAATAGTAGAAAGTAAAGGAGAGATTTGTACCTCATGTCAATCTCGAAAGAATCATTTTAAGGAATGGTAGTATCATTAAGAGGAACATCTAATTTAGAAGATGAGGACATAACAGTAATATTCTTATTTCTTCTACTAAAGTGCCGGTGAAACATATAAGGTGGCCTAGTTGTTTTTTCTTTTTACAAATTCGAGTTCACCCGAAATCCACGATTTCTTTTCTTCTAACCATTTCTTCTCCTCTTCCTTCCTACTAATCTCAATCTCCCCCGAAAGAAGAGTTAGATAAACTTCTTTGAAAAAATAAAAATTATGTTCACAAAATCGAACATCCATATACATATAATACTTACTTGTAAGTGGATGACAACACCTATACCCTTTTTATGTACTAGAGTAACCAAAAAAGATACACTTAAGAGTCAAACTTGGCCCTATGACTTGCATGCACATTAACGTAACATACAACCAAAGACTTTAGGATATAGATTAAGGGCAGAAGATATAAAGTGGAAAAGAGATAATTTCTTCAAAGGAGTTTGATAGTCAATAATGTAAGTAGGCATTCGATTAATAAGAAAAGCAATAGTCATGACAACCTCAGCCTAGAAATGTTTAGTAACTCGCATAGTGAAGCATTAGGTACATGCGACCATAAGAAGGTGACAATTCTTACACTCCACTATGTCGTTCTATTGTGACATATACACACATGTTGTCTGGTGAAGAATGCCATGAATTTTAAAAAAATCGATAAGAGACCGATTTACAAATTCAAGACCATTATCAAAGTAAAAAATTTGAACCTGCGTATGAAATTGTGTGACAATCATTGTATAAAATTGAAGAACATTGATATTATCACTCTTAGACTTTAAGAGATAAATCCAAGTAACTCTAGTACAATCATCAATAAAGAAACAAGATATTTATGACCATAAGCAATAGGAGTAGAAAAAGGGCCTGACAAATCAGTATAAACACAAGCAAAAGGAACAAAACCTTTATTAGTATTAATTTTGAGAGAAATACGATGATCCTTAACAAAAATACATTGTTCACATATCAAACTAGAAGTAGAAATATTATAATAGAATTTAGAAAATAAATGCTCTAGATAAGGAAAAGATGGATGTCCTAAACAACAATGCCATAGCATAATTCATTCTTTCTCAATCTTTCTATCCACTTGAAAGCCACAACTAGGATTACCACCCCCTTCTCCAAGTAGTAAAGACCATCTCTCTCCCTAGCAGTGTCAATCGTCATCTTCGTTGATTGTCATGAAACACACAATGGGTAGAATAGAATGTTATAAAACAATCAAGATTTTTTGTAAGTTGACTAATGGACATGAGATTATTTTTACGAATCGGTGTAAGTAAAATAGAAGAAAAGAAAGAAATGGGTGACAAAGAGACATTACCAACTACTAAAATTGGCATTGGTGTCTTATTGGCAACCTAAATGGACTTAACAAAAGAACGTGTTTGAGACTCAAGAATGACGGTATTACCAATCATATGATCAATAGCCCCTAAATCAATAAACCAAGTGTCAGAAGCTAAAGACATAAATACTGAAACAGAATTACCTTCTTGAGTAATCACTCAAGAAACTAAGAAGCAGAAGGTGAAGAATTGGCAATAATAGCAATTTGAGCAGATTTCTTTTTCCTTTTAATTTGCCTAAGTTTGTAACAATCTGGATATCCATGTTTCTTCCAACAAACATCAACAATATGTTAGTATTATGGCACTAGATGCAAAAACGAGAACTAGAGCCGGTAGGTGGGAGCCTACTCCTTTGGACAATTAGGGCGAATGATTTAGGGTGGTCCTCAGTGCCCATGGTAACCTATCTCTATACTTCACGACGAACTTGAGAATATTCTTTTGGCCAAGAAGAAATAGCCAAAACCCACCTACTAACCTGATCCAAACATGGATTTAAACCAACAAGGAACATATAAACCTGAACCTTAACAATATGTTTCCTCCGTTTCTCAATGTTTGTAGTACATGACATATCATTAGGTCTGCAGTAATCTAAATCCATAAAAATAGAGTTCAATTCATTATAATATTTAACAAGGAATCGACCATCTTGATAGAGTTGAAATGACCTCTTCATCAACCCATATACTTGTGGAGAGTCAAAAACATCAAGGTAACTTTTCCTCACAACATCCCACAATTCTTTTGCAATGTCACACTGAACAAAGTCAGTCATCAGCTTGTTTGTCATGAAGTTAATAGTCTAGGATTTTACTAGAGCATCTTCAGCTTTCCATTTTTCGTAAGTTGGATCATCCTCCTTTCAAGCAACTTTTCTTCCGATAATACAACCTTTTTTCTCTCTACTAGCAATATACATCTACAAAATTTTCGACAAAACACGATAATTGGTACTATCCAATTTAAAAATTAATTGAAGAATTATCATGTATAGTCATGCTAGAGATAACTGTACCATTAGATTTAGCCTTGGTTGACGGGAAAGAACTAGTGTGCTCCTTAGACTTTTTTTTTTAACTGAGAAAGAAAAAAATTGGGCAACTAATAACACAAAAAAAAAAACAGATAGTAATACTGGGCCTATAAATAAGTAACAAAAAAACATAAGCCCCAAAAAAAAAAGTTAGGCCAAAAAAAGAGCCCAAAAAACAGATCAGCCAATAATTCAACAACACAACAAAATCAGCCAAAGAGACAGCCCAAAAATGAAAAAAAAACAATAAACTCGACAACACAAATAAATCTGATCAGAAACAGCTATACCAGCAAGGGGTTATTTCTTCATTTTCCCTTTTCTTTTCGTAGCTCTTTGAAAAGATTTTGGATATTCCAATCATCTGGTCCAAGAGGCAAGGTTCTTCTCTCTGTCCTTTTTTTATCCCCGAGGAAAGATGAGATCATCTTACTTTGTTGAGATCATCTTAGATCAGAGGGGATCAGAGATCAAAAAACTCTTAATTGAACTGTTCCAATTCCGAGGCTTTTTTTCTTTTTTTCTTTTCTCTGTTTTACTTTGATACCAAATTAATTCTGAAAAGTGTATTTTATCATTAACCTCTAATTGGGTATTTGTACAAGAAACATGTCCTAATTAAGAAAAACAATAAATAAGAAATATTCACACAATTAATGTATACAATTTAACTCATTTATATTTCTATTTTTTGTAAACTATTGATTCTTAGTGAATTGCTTGATGACGGCAACCTACGGATGATTCTACATAAATATTGAATCCTATGAGGTTTACCATGTTATATGCAAGGATTAAAATATCAAGGTTTACGAATATGTCGACAATTCTATTTTATAAAAATATCGAAAATATTATCAATATTGACAGAAGTTCATCTAAAAGTAAAAAAGAAAAATATGAAAATGTATTTAAACATATTGCAATTTTAGATAATAACTTAAGATAGAAAACTAAATAATATTGCATGTAGTATTATTAATACATTAATAAATATATTTCAAATAAAAGAGTAACTTCAGTGAAGGTATTCCAATGGTAAGAAATTAAGAAACTATGCGATAATTACATTCAAAATAACTTTTTAGGGAGTTCAAATCAAATGTTATCTTGATTCAAGCAACATTGACGTCATGACATGTAGTCGAATGCTATATAAATATAATGATTAAGATGTCATTAGTATATTACTTGATCTCTTCCTATTGTTTCTTGATGAATAAGAAGTTGTAAGTTAACCTAATAATTTCTAAATATTTTGATAAGCATTATGTATACCTACTACTTGGGAGATCACTTTTATTTGTATTAATAATTATTAAAGATAAACTCGTAGCCATAGTTTTCGTGTCTGATTTTGTGTATCATTGTATCATCCATGATGTCTCCTTTTGTATTCATTTCCAATAGCACCTACGCTTGGACCAATAGCTCTACACCCATAGTCTTCATCTTGTATGACACCTACGTAAAGCCAGATGTTATTTTCCCTACACCTCCATCATCATCATCATCATCATCGTTCCTCCATACACTATCATATTCATTATTATCTTTTTCTTCCCTTTTGTGACCTAATGACCCAAAAAGATTACTTTCAATGAAAAAAACTTTCCTGCATCAATATTTCATAGGTCATAATTGCTGGTCAATAGAGACAATCTCTTATACCATGTCTCCATCAACATCAATTTAAAATTCTTATTAAAAAAACTCAAAAAATTAAAATGTAGAAATTTAAAAATAAAATCGACAATATCTCAATTTTTTTGCAAAAATTACGTTGTAAAAATCGACATTTATATTGTGGATATTATCCATGAAATATTGGAGATACTCAATAATACAATGATAATTTTGTTACAACGATATTACGTAATCATATTCATATCGAACCTTACCGATATACGAAAATATCATTGATGTATGGGGATATTTCACGATATTTTAATCCATGGTTATATGCTATGTTTGATTAATCGCATGTTGTGTTAGTACAATCAGAATTATTACTAAATATGTTTTTACATAGAAGGTTCTAATTGAAAAAACTTTATTTATTTATTTATAGCTTTTCTATATTTATCTGCTTCTGCTATCTGTCTGTTTACTGAAATTGTTTATTGTTATATTCTGTGTTAATTGTTTCCGTTGTGAGCAATAGTGTTAAGAGTCCTTGAGATGTCTATATCAGCTCCCTCTTCATCGTTAGTACCAAGTGTGAACTTTCAATTAGTATCAAAGCAGGCAATCCTATTTGGTCTTAACTGCTTCGATGTTGGTCCCTTCTCTCGCTTCCTTTACATACACTCACATCCACCAGGATGGACTCCAGTGAAGGAGGAAACGTAGGCAAACATCCACATCTAGATGGATTAAATTATGCTTACTGGAAATCCCAAATGCATGCCTTTCTATGATCACTTAGAGATAGAGTTTGGTTTCAAGTTCAAAAAGGCTGGGGTTTCCCCAAAAGACTGTAGCTGAAGGGTCCAAGATTCATAAACTGGTGGAGGAAGGGACAAAAGAAGATAGCAAGAAAATTGAATATAATAATATAAATTAAAGTAAATTTGAATATAATAATATAAATTAAAGTAAATTGGATAAAATGAGTCATTTAAAAAGAAAGTGATTAAAGTGACTTCATCCCTAACAACTAACAACTATAATGCTTCATAATAGGAGTGATTTAAAAAAAATTAAAGAGAAATCCATAGTGATCTAATTTAAAGTACCTGAGACTCATCGGCAACGTATCCATCGGTTGGTCCTAGCGCAAAAAACGACGACGTATAGACAATCTTTTTTATGGTCTTCGTTTCTCTTACTGCTTGTAATACATTCTTAAGTCCACCTACGTTGACCTATCGGTCAAAAATTCACAATCAACATCCACACCGTTCTGCAATTTCTCACTCGCTAAAGCTTAGTAGCAAAGAAAATTTAACTAAAGAAAGAGCCAGAAAGAGGGAAGATGAAAATACGGAGAAGAATTTGGAAGGTTCAGGAAGCCAAGGCTCGACTAGGGCAGCGGCGTGCAAGATGACTTGACAACCAGAGAATGCGACAAGAAGCGACGGGTAGTCGGTCACATCGCCGTAAACTATTTCCATGGAAGAGCTGTTCGCCGGTGATGGAAGGCCGGAGAGATCGCTTGTCGGCCGCACCAATGCCCGAACTGCATAGCCCCGTTCAAGGAGGACGTGGCACAATCTGCCCCCCAAATAACCGGATGCTCCGGTAACCACAATCTTCATCGTCATCTCGCCCTCTGTCTGAGATTTGGAATTGCGATCGAGTAAATGTTGATGTCTTAAATTTTTTTGAAAATAAAGAATATATTGTTTCGGAAGAATTTTGAAAATTATCTAAATTATATGGAATTTTTTATTTTTGAAATTTCATAAAATAATAAAATAATCAATTATTTATAAATTAAATTCATTTTTTCTATTTAATACGTACACTTTACGTATTAATTTTGATTATTAAGGCATCTAAATAATAAAAATATTTATTTTAATTATTAATTATAATATTCTAACAAATAAATATCAACAGTAATAATTTTAAAAATTTTAACTTTAATTTTAAAAATCTAACAAAATTTAAGATTTTTTTACTTTTTTTTAATATAATTTAATTATTAATGAACTTAAATTTTAAATAATCTTGAATTACATTTATTATATTTAATTTATGAATTGTATTAAGATCTAAAAACATAATAATTAAAATAAAGAATATTAAATATTTTTATACTTAAATATTTATTTTTGTTTGTAATTAAAAATCATAACTTGTAACTTCAATTACAAAAATAAATAATTTCATAACATATTCTTGATTTCATAATAAACATATATATAATAAATTAATAACATACAAGATTTTAACCATGGAATAGATATTATTAAAATAAATATATGTATGGATATAATATGCTTCTTTTTATTTAAAAATATTTTAAAATTTGTTATAAAATATAAAAATAATAAAAATATATAAATACGAGTATTTTTTGTTTAATTTTAAAAAATACATTATTAAAAATATTACAAGATTTTTTGTAATAATATAAAATATCAAATATAATTTAATATAAATAGATTATAATTAAAGATAAATTAATTATTAACATTAAACTTAATTTAATTTTAACGTAATTTGTTTAATGATTTGACAAATAAGATTTATCTAATCTAATTCAAATTAGAAGTTTAAAATAGATTAAGTATTGTGGTTTGATTTTAGAAATTTATCTTTAACATTTATATATTTTAATATGTGTTTTATATAATATATAGTTCTGAAATAATTTCAAAATTTTTAATTTTAATTTTAAAAATTTAACTATATTTAAGGTTTTTTACTTTTTTTTTCTTTTGGTATAATTTAATTATTAGTGAAATTAAATTTTAAATAATCTTGAATTACATTTATTATATTTAATTTATGAATTATATTAAAATATTAAAAACATAATAACTAAAATAAAAAATGTTAAATATTTTCGTATTTAAATATTCAATTTTGTTTGTAATTAAAAAATACAACTTATCACTTCAATCACAAAAATTAATAATTTTATAACAAATTTATGATTTTATAATAAACATACACATATAATAAATTAATAACACGGTGAGGTTTTGACTATATTTAATAAAATATGGGAGGGGTATTATTCGAATAAATATACGTGTGAATATAATATGTTTTTTTTTATTTAAAAATATTTTAAAATTTATTATAAAATATAAAAATATATAAATACGAATATATTTGATTTAATTTTAAAAAATATGTTACTAAAAATATTACAATATTATTAAATTTTTCGTAGTAATATAAAATATTAATTATAATTTAATATAATTAGATTATAATCGAAGATAAATTAACTGTTAATATTAAATTTAATTTAATTTAATTTTAACATAACTTTTAATTATTTAACAAATAAGATTCATCGCTTACAATTAAGTTAGAATTATACGTGAATTAAAAATATTACTTTTGATTCCAATATTTGGCTATGTTGGTCTAAGTAGCGGCACAAAATGATCTTTTAGTGAGAAACTCTTACTTCTCTCTAGAAACTTTTAGCATTTTTTCATTTATTTCCCACCCCTTATCTCCCGCAGCTGCCGCCCACCTTCTCCACCTTTCCATTTCCATCATTTTACTACTTCAACTGGCCATTTTTGCTGCCTCTTTCTATCCCCAGTAGATCCTAGCTTATAAGTTTTGTTGTCTTGTAGATTTTCTAGGGGGCTTTTGATTACATTTGACTTGCCTTCTTCCTAGATCTTCTGGTGGAATCACACTTCTTTAGTTTTCCTTTTATTTATGTAGATTTTGAGTTTACGAGGATTCTAGCTTGATTGTTTGTGTAATTTTTTTTTTCTTTTTTTGCTGATGTTGTGGATCGATTTTTCTTTTAGTCAAGATTATTTTCTTTATCTAGCTTAAATTAGTGCTAAATTAGTTTGTTGGTGGTGTACATGACTTTTGTCTAAATTTGGGTTCTTTTAATTGTGACATATGATAATTGTATATCATTGTTTTGTATCGTTAGGGTTTTGATTTGGATGGTGTAACTTTTTTTTTCTTTTGCATTTAATAAATTTATTTCTTTTAGGAAAAAAAAGTTAGTTACATTAGTAAAACATAAATTATGATTATCACATGTATTTTATATTAATTAATGATAATTTTATCCACTAATAATAACATTAATGTAATTAGTTTTAAAAATATAATAGTTATTTCATACAATTTTATTGTAGTAATAACACAAATGATTGTACTAATATCGTATCATTACCCAAAACAAATGTGAGAAAACAATAAAAACAAAATCTTTAAAACATGTATTAATGAAAATAATACATCTTATATTCATTTTATACATTTTTACTATTAAAAATTTTTTAATACATAATTTCACATTAAACGGAAGTTATTTAGATTTATTTAATTTTTGAATCCGTTTAATATTTAACATAATGAATTATGTTCGAGAGGTATTTTCGTTATTATTAATTTATTTTAGGGGTTCAATTTTTTTCCAAAATTTTTTTCCTTGATGAAGCGTCCTAGATCAGCTATAAAAAAGTGCTCCAGACCAGATCATTACTACGGTCGTTACTCTATTATCAAAAAACACAGCCTAGAATTTACAATGAGATTTTGAACCCAAAAAAAAAATATATTTACAATGAGATGTATTGACAAAAATGGACTTCTCAAGAAGCACATCCCTTCAACAATAGATGGTTTATTTATACAAAAATGAAGACTCCATTGATATGGCAAATATCCAATCTACTACAGCACCTTGGGTTGTAGCATCTATTATGATTCCAATAGCCACACCAATTGGACTTTAAAATTGCAATGCAAAAGCATAAGCTACACATGATAAGGGTGGACGATTAGGGATCATCGTAACTATTTCTAAGTAGAGCAATCCCATGGAAATTGCTGCTGAATCCTTGGACCAATTTCTGACGGTTCAATGCTAATTTAATTTTTAAATTTCATTAAATGTGTTAAATATAAATGATATAGGACATAATGTAACATAAAAAATGGATCAAAATTGTAAAATTCAACAAAATTTAGAGACAAAATTTTTAGTTAAATATTTTTGAAACATACTAAAAATAATACTTTTAAAACTTGTAGTTATAACAAATAAAATATTTAAAACTTGTAATCGTAAAAATAATACCTTTAAAACTTGTAATAGTAAAAATATCTTCTTTAAAACTTGAAACCATAAAAATAATATCCTTAGATTTGTAATTACAAAAATAACATCTTTAAATATTAAATTTTGTTAATTTAATATCTTTAAATATTAAACTCTGTCTAATTTAATATCGTTTAATATTATTGAGTGTTATTTTTCATATAAATTTTATGGTGTTATTTTATGAAATTTTCCAACATTGTTTTTTTTTTCTTTATTAAAAATATATATTATTTGTGTTAATTTTCCTTATTTAGTCTCAAGAAGAATGTCACACATGTAACTTATTTTAAGCCAAATGAGTCATTTAGTCTTTTAGAGAAAAAAAAGTTATTTGTTATTTTACTTTTATAAAAAATTTCAAAGAATAACAAAAGTTATTTTGTATTAATATTTTGAATAAAATAATATTATTTTTTGAGTATTTTATTTTATTGATAAACAAGAAGGAGATAAAAATGACATTTTGTTATGGTATTTATAGTACAAAAACTTTTATATTATTGAGTAAATAGTTAAATTTTTAAATAAAAAACAATTAAAATATTAATTGAATAGTAAAATTTGTTATTTTTCGTTATATTTTATAAAATATAAAAAATTAAATAACATATTTTATAATATAAGATACTAATTGACATAAATCTATTCATACAAGAAATTTTTACAACACCTCACTCTTTAGTTTTTTATACGTCTAGTTGTCAATTTTTACTTTAACTATAATTAACACGCTCATCTTTTTCAAGAATTTCCTTGAACAATATATTAGATCCGTGGACTTTAAAATCCTAATTTGGGTTGAGCGTTTAAAAGGAATTCATCTGAATCATTTTATGAGTATAAATTAGATTGTCGTAGAAATATTCTATTGCGTATTAAAAGCTTAAATTTAGGAAAGTTTTAAGAATTAACCTGCTATCATAATAAAAGATTAATCTTTTCATCATATATTTAATATTAGATGCGATTGTTTTTATCTTCTATGAATTTACAAGTAGGAGAGTCATAGTTTGCTCCTCTAGAAAAGTTTCAATTAGTTTTTTTTTATCAATTAAGTTGCAGGCTTGCATCTTTTAAGGAACACTACGAATGTGGGATGGTCGAAGAGCTTCCTTTGCATGCTTGATACTGTGAAATATGCATTAATTTTTTTAATAAATTTTATGAAAATCTATATTGATTGAAAGAAAGAGAGATCTAGCTTTGAGATAACAAGTGGAACAAAGAAATTTCTTTGGAAAATTAAAGAGAAGTGCTTATCCTTGAATAAATGAGCAATCGTATTGTAATTTATATTACTCATATTGCATTAATGTTTTCCTTCATGCTCTTTGATGCTTTTTTAAGATTTGAGTCGGTTAAGTTTCACATTTTTCATGATTAAGTATTATGGAATTGAAGTGGTTTCTCAGTGCTGCATTTGCACAAGTCTTGGGACACTCAAACAGTGTCAACATGAACCTAAACAAAGAGCAATTGAAAGGAACATGCAAGGATACAAAGATTGGGCTTTGCATGGAGCACTATCCAAATGGGTTCCAAATGTTTCTTAACTGTCCAAGGTACACCAAATTTGACTGTGATAAGACTAGAAGTCAGATGCCCTCCTTGGTGCTTGCAACCTCTGTTTTGAGGGTCCACTAGAGCAAAAAAGGGCATCTGCTATTAAAACTTTATTGTGGCCTGATCAACTCTGATATTGGATACATAGTTGATTTTGTTATTTTTTAAAAGTAGTCTACTTTTGTGTCTACAAGTTCACTATCATCGTTATTAATTTTGTGTCATGTGAGAGCTTTATGTTGTTACGGGATTTTATAACTTTGAATATCACAATTTTGTTGTTAGATTTTGGTATTCGCTAGGATTCCTAATGCCAACTATGAGATAATTGTTTGCTAAGATTATTAAGAATGACAATGGAAAAAAGTAATGCTTATTCTATCACTAACAACTATAGTCATTCTTGTCTTACCTTAAATTACTATTCTTATTCTTCTCTTTTTTTTCATTTAAAAATAACTTTTATTCTTTAATTTTACATCATTTTAAATACTATAAAATTCATTTATAATTATTAATTTTATTTAATTCAATTCCTATTACTATTATAATTTTCACTAAACTAAACATAACCTAAAAGAATTGAAATTTTCTTTTTTCTATTATGGAATATATCTGTATTAGTTTCCTTTGACATGTCTTATATATATATTAGAACATATGGATCAACCTGAAACCATATCCATCTAGCAATATCATCTAAATGATAGCCCGAACCATTAGGCAAGGTCATCCTAGGATGTGATCGACCTCAAGCTTTAAATATATTTTTCTTTACTCTTAAACCTCTTTAACACGTTGTGATATGTACTCTCTATATAATCGACATACATACAATACTCTATATATACATGGACTTCCTAAGAGATCGACACATTCCACAAAACTCTTTGACTTCTATATAGTTTCTCTCTATATAAATTGGACAAATCCTAACATTTTGGGGCCTACCATAGGGCTTAATTTCAAAAGTCGAGCTTTGGCTTCTAACCCCATACCTTCAAGGATTTACACCGAGTTTTGAGAAAAGAAACTTAATGAGTAAGTGTATTTTTCTAAAATCACAAGCCATCATGGTAGGAACACGAGTTGGGGAATGATTGAGACTAGTGAACAAAGAGGCAGCATAAGTACAAGATCACAATCTGTCAACTCATAATGAGGCCAAGGTAGAGGTTGATCCCCACTAAGAGCTAGCACATCAACTTCTTGAGCTAAGAAGAGAGCTGGAGGAAATTAGGTGAAAAAACAGGGCACTATGATCATAGGTAGGCCCAGTTTCCCCTCAAGGTCAAGCCATCAACCTGGTTGGTAGAATTAGGTCAGATCAAGTTTTGTCCGAGCCTCTCTAGGGTGATAACGTAGTTGAGGAAAACCTTCATCCTAGTTCGATAGGGCCCAGTAACGAATAGTGACTATAAGAGTGAAAAAGATGGTAAGCATGGTTTCAGGCACTAGAGGAAGCTAATAGAAAGCAAGACCAAACCCTAAAGAAGGCTAATGAAAGGCAAGACATGGGTAAGGTGTCGTACGATGTGGATAGGGAGACTCAACCCAGTGTTAATATTAGAGGTCCCCAATATGACCCTCTCCATATCTCACCCGAGTCCATCATCACTCGCACTAAAGTCTGAGTTGTGTTCATCACCCTCATCTTGAATTTTGGTAGGTGAGTACTAAGGAATGATTGGGATATTTAGGATTTAATAGTAGTATTCCCTCATGCCCCCTCTTATTGGCCTCATCCTTGAAGAAGTCCATGGCTAGGTTGTACCCAATCTCGACCCTCAAAGAGAGTTGTTCCTATATTACCTTAAACTCGTCCTTCCTTTAGCTCTCTTCAAGCTTGCAGGCTTCCACCTTAGCTTGGGCCTTTCTCTAGGCATCTTGGAGCTCCTCGAAGCACCTTGAGATATCATTATACTCATCTTTAACCTTGGATAGATTTTCCTCTTTGTCAATGCCTCACCCCCACTTGTTGGCTTTGGCTAATAACACGACGTACTTGGCCATAATTGAAGCATGTATCTCCTTTTCCATCGTGAGCTCATGCTTCAAATCGGCCACACCTTGATTCTTGACTAACATATAAACAAATTGCATATGAAAAGAGACAAACAATATGAGGTCATTAAAATATATAAGCCCGAGGCACAATCATAAACAAGGTTGGACTAACACTTACCTGGTACATAAGGTGATTAAGCACGACCTGAGCATCCACACCTCCATATATGGCATCAAGGTGTCTCTCTTGCACCATATAAGGGATATTTTCTATGTAGTGGTCCAACATTTCGGTTGCCAAGCCTCTATATAGAGTCACTCCTTTGATGTTGATAATGAGGCCATCGATGACATACTTCCCTTTCCATATGGGTAGGGAGGGGTGTTGACACGGGGATGCTAGTGAGGGCTCGATGATATTCAAAGGCATGGACTTGTCGATGGTGGCCTTCTTCTTCCTTTTTGGCAAGGTTAGAGTGTCTTCTTACCCAGAGGAGTTGCTCCTCTTTTTTCCTATGTAACTCATCCCTCCATGTTGGGCATGATTACTCTGATGTTATGCCAATAACTCAGAGGCATTGAACTTCATGCTACATACAAAGATAGAACAAGGGTGTTAGTTTAACAAGCAATTTAATGGGTCAGGGCCAATTCACTATCGTCTAGTACCACCATTAACCTCCCATATAGTCTTTGGGTAGGGTCCTACACTTTGAGGGTGCCCAAGGTTTACATATAATCCTATGAAGGGGCTCCACTAAGTCCTGCCCCATCAAACTACACCCAACAAAGTGTGGGGTATTTAGTAAATTCCTCTATGGAGTTTTTTTAGGAAGATAGTTCTAGATATCAATCAATCATTGCTTCACCTCTTGACTCAAGATCATGATAAAGGATCCCATATTCCTTATCATGACCTTGGTGTTAGCCTAGGTGCTCCTTATTAGCTTGGCATCATTGTCTGAAGTCTCCCACTAACCAAAAAATATAGAAGAAATATTCCTTCCAATTATTTTCATTTTTGAGGAGGATCACATTTATGCCCATATCCTGTTTCACTAACATATAGATCCTTCTCATGTTTGTAGGGTTCTACTTTAATACATAGGACTCTTTAAACTTGAGCATCTCTAGCACGACCCCGTGCTATCTCCTTATTAATATGAGGCAGAGTAGGTACCTCCATCCTTTAAGCATCAATTGTCCTGGCACAACCTGTGGCCTAGCCAAAAAATTTCTTTTTAAAGGGGTACATAGAAAACTGACCCCCAACCATAAGGCCTTATCATGGAAGGTTGTCCACCCAATTGGAGATGGGTTTTTGTCATGAGCTCTTAACATATGAATCATTATCTGAATCGAGGAAGAAATGTTTTATTTTCTCCTTATTCTTTCCTCATCATGAGGTGACAACCTATTAGTCTTGACCTTGGTCGCCCAACGTTTGGTACAACCTGTGGGCTTTCTAGTCCCTTTGTTCCTTATTTTCTTCCTCCACGACCTCATGATGATATTTGAGTCCAAGGCACATTTAACCTAATTATATGTACAACCTTTTGACGAGAGGTGGACTTAGAGAATTGAGGCTAAGATAGCTCCCCTTCCTTCGAAGTGCTTGTCTCCTTGGTAGATCCCGTGACATCACTTTTTGGGTGACGTGAAAAAGTGGGATATTGTGGGCTCTCTTAGGACAAGACCAAATTCCTTTCTCTATGCATTGTCCTTACAAAATATCACAAAATATAAACAAGTTAAAGCATGAGAAATAGAGATTGTTGTTACTAAAAGCTTAAGCTTAGGGAAGTTATAAGAATTAAGATTTTCTTGATTATTAATATCACATGGCATAACAAAAGGTTAGTATTTTCACCATCTATTTAGTATCATATATGTTTTCTTTTCTTGTATGAGTTTATAAGACTATTAGTTTAAGCTTGAAATTTTTATGTATGAAAAAAGTGTCATAGTTTTCTCTTCTAACAAAGTGTCAGTTAATTTCTCGATCAATTAAGTTGTAGGCTTGTAGCTATTAAGGAACACTATGGATGTGTTGATATTGAGAAATATGCATTAAATTTTTTTATTAAATTTTATAAACAATCCATATTGATTGAAAGACAAAAAGATCTAGTTATGAGATAACAAGTGAAACAAAGAAATTTCTTTTGAAACTTAAAAAGAAGGGCTTGTCCTTGAACAAATGATCAATTGTATCATAATTTATATTACACATATTTCATTAATGTTTTCCTTCCTACTCCTTGAGGTTTTATAAGGATTTGAGTTTGTTCTCTCATTTTTCAAGATTGAGTATTATGGAATTGAAGTGGTTTCTCAGTATTGCATATTCATAAGGCTTACGACACTCAAACAGTGTCAATATGAACCTAAATAAAGGGAAGTTGAAGGAGCAAGCAAAGATACAAAGATAGGACTTTGCAAGTTATTATCCAAATGGCTTCTAATTTCCTCTAAACTATTCAAGGTATACCATGTTAGTTAGGCTCAAGCCTAATTTCACCTCAAACCCCAAAATGAAAAGTGAAGGATTGCTTAGGATTATAAGATGTAACGGAAGGAGAACTCTTGACCGATGTGGGACTTAAGGTTTCTTAACACTCCTATTCCACATCGACGAGGATGGGACTTAAGATAGTATCCTGGATGTTGATGAGGGTGAGCTTCAAGTGATGCCAGAACATCACTTCATAAGATATTAATTTTTTATTAAGTTTAGTTACTTCTACAAGAAACTTATCTTTGTCACTTTTTCATCTTACATAATCCATGAACACTTCTTCAATATTAGTGACATTAAATTTCTTAAGTAAGAATTTAGCATCATTGTCCACCCGTAGTTGTAGTAAATGCTAGAAAGTTGGTGTCACTATTTTTTGAATCATTTCGATTATCATTATCACTTTCTAAGTCAATAAGTTAGCATTGAAAGCTCTTCCAATGTTGTTCTTATTATTTCTATAGTTAGTTGCGAAGTGATCAAAACTCATACATTCAAAACATTGAGGTCCAGTGGGTTTAGATTTCGTACCTTCAAAATTCATAGATTTGTGTTCTCTTAGATTCTAATCCTTTTGACAACTTTATTGTCCTTTATTTTGAGGATTATTTCTATTAAAGATTATATTCATTCTTTTAGTTAAGAGTGGCAATTCTGCTTCTTTATTGTCACCTTCTTCAATCATTGTAATTTTGAAGGTAATATATTTGTTCTTGGTGGGAGGATGAAAACTCATCTCAAAGGTTTGAAGTGACCTAGCAAGTTCTTCTATTTTGATAGTGTCCACGTCCTTGCTTTCATCAAAATTAGTGACCTTTACATGGAAGAAATTTGGTATTGAGTAAAATATCTTTCAACTATCCTAAAATCATCAATTTTCTCTTCAAGACTTTTAGAGGTGATAGTAATATCACATATCTTGAATATAATTTAGAAAAAAAGTCTCACCTTCTTTCATCCTAATATTCTCAGAGTAGGTATTAAGCATGCAAAGGTTTTTTGTTTAACTTGTAAGGTACTCTCACAGGCAACCTCAAAAATATCTCAAGCATGCTTAGTAGTTTCAACATGCTCATCAGTAGAAACAACACTAAAAAAACATTAATACCCTTTGGATTCTTGTTACTACCAGTGTTATCTTCAATGGTCAAGTGTATGCAATGTTTAGGAGTAACAACATTATTTTTTGTAACTATAGGTTATTCCCAACCATAAAACATAGATTTCGATGGGTTGTAGATGAATCCTTTCTGAAGTGATCCATAACCAGGTCCTAGGCACACTAAGTGTATCTAGTGACTACTCTGATACCAAATGAAAGTTTATTTTTTAGTTGTTGACCTAATTTGCTAGAGGGTGGGTGAATAAAAGTTCAGCCAAAGTATGAAAAATTAAAATTTCATAGAACGACTAAATATGCAATCGTTTATAAATAAATTAATGTGGAAATTTAAAGATTAACACATGAGATTTTTAGGTGGAAACAACCTAGGCCAAGCCAATAAACTAAGAGAAAAAATAAAGTTTATCTAACTATTTACTATGAAAAATAAGGTCCAATTAAAAGGATAGGACTCAAAAAACTCACAAAGATAATGCCTCTAACTAATCTACTTACAAGTCGTTGCTTTCATAGTAGTCTCTACAAGAAAGGTGTTTGGATCTGGACCAACATTACGATGAACTTAAGTCATATGAGTTAATCGAACTTGAACAGTTGGTACTAAAAATGTTAGCACAATAATACAAGTGCAAATATATGTTCTAGAATAGATTCAATAATGAATTACCATAACTAGATGATTTAATAAATATATCAGATAAATCAAAATCAACTAGCAGCCCTAGAACAATCAGTTTAAAGCACAATATCACAAATATTGTAAGCTTGTTAATTCATCAAACACAACCCTAAATCTTTGAGAAATTAAGTCAATGAAATAAGCTACTTAAATAGTTTTTGCAAAACAATGAGAGAGATATTAAGATATTAACAAAATTATGAGCCAATAGTATAACTAAATAGCATGAGTAGAAACACCAAGTCAAAGGTCTATTACAAATTTTTCCTTTAAAATATTTAAAAGAGCTTTAAAACATAAGGACATTGTAGTAATAAAACAAATTAGCTTAGGTAAAAATCAGGTTAAACTTGAAAACCTGGCACTCAATCGATCTAGTCAAGTTTGATCAATCTAGTGAAATAATTAATTGATTTGGAAATAAATGGATCGATCTACTCAATAATCTCGATCTATCTAGTACTCTATTAATTGAATATTAATTCCTCGATCGACCTAGTCATGTAGACATTAATTTAGCTAGTTAATTAAGCTTGACCAATAGTTTCTTTGACTTGAAAATATTCTTGAAAAACATATCTATAAACTAAAATTACATTCAAATGTTTTATTTAGGAATATTGTCAACAATCATAATTCTTACAATTATAATCAAGATTTGATCCATCATTAATTTAAAATTAAAGATATGAAAAACATGAATAAGAAATAAAGCAACTTTTATTTAATTAAACCATAAAATTGTTCTTTCAATTGTTTAAAGAAAACTAAAATCTCATATACAAAAGTTAGCCAATCATAACTAAATTAATCAAAATTAATTTAATTGTAAAAAAATTCATATTATAGAGGAAAAAAGAAAATCTAACGATAAAAATATCACTTTTTGATATGTGATTCCAAATTTCTAAATTAGTCAATCACTTTCTTCAAATCCCTGGAACCTACTCACAATTGGGAGTTTTCTCTTTATTTGGATTACAGCTAGGGGTGTCCATAAACCGGATCGAACCGAACCAAACCGTAAAACCAGACCGGACCGGACCAAACCAAACGGTTTCACTAATCAAACGGTCCGATCCGGTCCGGTTTGTATTAATTTTAAACCGTTCGAACCGGACCGGTTTAATAATATATTAAAAAAATTACATTATTTTTCATTAAATTATAAAAAAATCGAACCAAATCAGACCGAACCGTTTTATAAGTCAAACGGTCCGGTCCGGTTTTTATTTCTTAAAACCGTTTCAAACGGTCCGATCCTAGTAATATGAACGGTCTGGTCCGGTTAAATTTTTTTTTGGCAAAATCGGACCGGACCGGACCATGGACACCCCTAATTACAGCTATAGATAGTTGGAATCACAAGATATGGTTTACAAGGGGTTTAAGTGTATTCATATGTTAGGTATTGGATAAAACATATTTCATACGCATATTAGGGCTTCTGGTCATTTTTGACACTTAGATTGTGGGATGCTTTAATCGGCACCGTGGCATGCATTGAAAAGTTGGATCCGTAGTTGCAATTCGAAACACTTATGCTATAGCATGGAATTTGTTGGACCAGAGCACATTTTGAACTCTAGCAAACACACAAATAGATCTGAGAGCAATTTTCCACTGCATGGATTTTGTTGAGCTATAGCGTGCAAAGAATTTCCATAATAACCAAGTGCAACCTGAGAGCACTTCACCATGGCATGCACCTATTTCTTGGTTGTTTATATTCTGGTTCATTCTAACTTGTGTAAGTTTTTATTTATCTCCTCGTTTTCACTTTGTTTGCTCATGCTCGTCCAAGATTCTTCCAAAAGCACATTAACTTATAAAATATGAAAATACCATCCAAAAATAGTATAATACTAAAAGAAAAAATAAACTATCACTTAAAAACATAGAAAATTATAGGTCAAATAGACATCTTAGGATATTTTTCACAAGAAATAATAATTAGTAAAGTGAAAAATTTGAGCAAGAACAAAAAGCAAAATTAAATCTCATGTAAAGAGAAGGATTTAAAGAATCATCATTCTTAAGAATAAGCAAAATATTTCCAATAAAATATATAGTTTATTATGAAATAAGTACTAGAATGAGTATTAATGTTACAGATACAAAATAAAGATATAACATACCATCAATTGACAAAGAAACCATTATGGATAAACTATCAAAAATCCTTAAGAAAGATAAAAGAAAAATTAGATACATCCATTTATGAGGAATCCAAATATTAATGAAAGAAAATTTTAGAGAAGGAATTGATTTACCAATAAAAATAGAATTGTTAGATAGCAAAATAATATATCGAAAAGATGCTTTATTAGAAACGATCCATGGATATATAGGGTAGCAAAAATTAAAATTCACAATATACCCTAGGTTTTCCATTAATATTAATGTTAAAAATTTAAACCAAGTATTAAGCTTAACTTATTAGTATGAATGACAAGATTTAATGAAAGAAGAAAATCATCCATTTTTAGTACACTACATAATAGGATATTCATTAACAAACAACCATAATAGTTTAATAAATGGACAAAATGAATTTATAGAAATAGATGAGAATTTCTAAGGAATTAGACAAGTAATAAAATAAGAAATATTAACAGACTTTGAAGTACCTAAAAAATGGAACTTAGATGTTAATGAAAACCCTCTGATACTAGGAAGAAAAGGTAATTTATATACTCTCAAGAAGAAACCTCTAAAAAAAAAAGAGATGTAACATAACTAAAATGAGAAATTAAAAACATAAAGGATTTAGTCCATGAAGTAATATGAGGAAAAAGAGAATAATATCAATTTTCTCCTAATAATGTGAAAAAATAAACTACAAGATATAGAATTAGATAATAATGAAAGCCTAACAAACATATCAAGAAACCAACTAGCTATAATGAAAGCTTTAATTCTTTTAACAACAAAAATATATATATCACAAGAGTCAAATATCAATTCCTTACAAGACATAAATGAAACACAAAAATAACTTCTTAAAGAAATTAGAGAATATGGTTGTACTAAGAAATTAGAACTAGACATACATAGGAAATTTAAAGAATTAAAAAGGGATGTTAATAACATACCTAGAGATAATGAAATTACAAGTTATAAATCCATTTGTAGGATTAAAAGTTAAAACCCCTAGGAGATCACATGCATTAATACATAGGATTGAGAAAAGAAAGAATGAAGAAAATCCCAAAAAATAAAGAAGATACTATAATCTTAGTTTAGAAAAATATAGAAAAGAATTAGAAGAACAATTTATGAACCCTAAAAATAGAGACATAAAAAAAATTAATTAGCCTATTAGCCCTAATAGATGAAGAACTAGGAAAATATAATGAAGAATAGCTCTACTCAAACAAATAGGAATATAATATGCAACAGTTAGCGAAACTGATTCTGAGCCAGAAAATATAATTCCAAAACAACCATATGAAACCTATTATATTACTAATCCTTCCTCAAGAATTAACATCTATCTCACATAGGGAAGAAAAAAAGTAGGCAAAGGCTAGAAAAACCTGACCTTCCTTATAAAAGAAAACATTAATCTAAAATGGAAGAAGGATTACATTGGGAAACTAGAAGTAGTATCCTACTAGAATTCAAACTTCATGAAAATTATAAATCTAATCTTTTAAATTTAGTTTGTATAAGTGATATGAAAAAAGATCTAGTGGAATTATTGTAATCATACAAACTTCATCAACTACACAATCAAACTCTTCAACTTGTACAATACTAGTAGCCCACAAAATGATAAAAAATGTTAAAATTTTATTTACAAATTTAACACAACAATAACATTAATAAATGGAAGGTAATGCTCTCATAGGTAGACAATACCTAAATACTATAGCAAATGAAATATGTAAGGAATTCATTAGAGAAGTCAAAGGTAGACATATCACTAAATCCAATGAATATGAAATTGAGAAAGCTTAATGACATTTAACTAATATGGAGATATATGACATGTGTTATATAGATTCTTTTATTTATGAATATCAAAGTATCTGCAAGATAGGTATTACAAACTCGATGCTAGTCTTGTGTCTCAGAAAGTTTTTGGCATCGTTATCGGGGACTTAATTTTGTTATTCATCAAGTTTTTGGCACCAAAAACTTGATGAGACAAGACCGGCATCAGTTTAGCAATATTGATCTTTCAAATACTTTAGTTTTATATTTGTAAAACTCGCAAGTGCACAAATCATTTTATAGAAAATGATAAGTATACTCTCAAGGTTGATCTAAGGAAGAAATATATATGGTTTTTGATTTATTTTTCAAACTTTTAAAAATGAAATTAAATCTTAAACATCTTGTCACAATATTTTTATTTTTTTTGTTTCCTAATCTAATAACAAAAAAATAAACATAGATATGATTCAATAAACAATTATGAAAAATTTTATCATTAATAAAAGTGGAGTATTTATGGATATAATAATTAAGTTAATTATGATTGCTCATATTATTTAGGTTATTAAAGATATAAATTGATATTTATTGATTCTCTCCTTTTTATACGAATACCACCTTTGGTGGGATTATATATTCTTTGTTAATTAAACAAATCAATTGACATCTATGGGTGGGATCGATAATTAATTTGGTTAATTAAATTAATTCTTTTTTCTAATAGATTGAAAATGAACTATTTAAATGTCACATTTGGTGGGGTTAGACATTTTAAACTTTATTCAAGGTGTCCAAATTAAATCTAAGAATTTCATTATCCAAGTACTAACTTTCAAGTTTTAAAACCGTTACTGACAATATGTTGTCAATACATTTTTGAATAATTGTTCACATAAAAGCTTTTGAAATATAACTTCACTCTAACTACTGTGCAATTATGCCAACAAATAAAAGAATCTTTCTCTCTAACATCCTTAATATAAAATCTTAAATAAAAAATATTAATTTATTTTATAGAGATATTTTACCTATTTATTATTTCGCAAGCATAACAACGTTAGTATTATATAATATTTACAAACAGCGAGTCATGTTAAATTTAATCACTAACAAATTAAACATAACATATAAAAATAAAACATAAAAAATAACTGTAAAGAATTCATTTTAAAATTATAACTCAAAAAAATCCTTTCAAAATTTTGATGCTAAATCTGTGACTAGAAAACCTCCAAATGGATTTACATTTTCATTTATTGAATCAAAAACATGAAATCTATAAAAACATAACTAATTCTTCTAAATTAAACTTAACATATAAAAATAAAACATAAAAAATAACTGTAAAGAATTCATTTTAAAATTATAACTCAAAAAAATCCTTACAAAATTTTGATGCTAAATATGTTACTGGAAAACCTCCAAATGGATTTGTATTTCCATTTATTGAATCAAAAACATGAAATCTATAAAAACATAACTAGTTCTTCTAAAAAAGAGAAGAACTTTAACACTAAAAAACAAAGAACTAGAGAGAGAAAGCTAGAGAGATATTTGTGATTTTTGGAATGATTTTTACAATGGGAGAGAAAGGTCCTTTTATAGATGAGGAAAAGGCCAAAAAAAGTGGCAAAATATCTCAAAAATTGATTTTGGACTCGTTTGGATAGGTTGACATGCATGTGAGAGGCGAGATTTATGGTAGATGGATGTTGGTGTGCTAGGGTGCACTCAGGACAGGCATAAACGTGTGTTGGTATTGCTAGGGTGCACTCAGGACAGACAAAAGTATCCACAAGATCGGTATTGCTAACCTAATGTCAGTCTTATATCTCATCTAGTTTTTGGTGCCATTGTTAGGGCTTGATTTTGTTATTCATCAAGTTTTTGACGTGAGAAACATGATCAGACAAGATCAGCATCGAGTTAGCAATACCAATCTTACAAATACTTTCATTTTATAAAGAAATGTTTTTTTATAAATTACATTGAATATTACACAAAACTCTAACATAATGATGAAATAAAAGGAATAGAGAAACTATGTTAGATGCCATAGAAGGAAGAATAAGAACCTTTAAGAATTAAGTAATCATTAAATGTTAAGAAAGAAAAGAATATAAACAAACAAGAGGAAATGATAAAAGTCGTTGTGATACAAGGGATTTTAGGATGCGAAAAAAATATGTGTTTAATATCAAAACTTACAACCAAAAGTATAAAAAATATAAATAGTTCAAAAAATCACTAGATATAAATTCAAAAAACCAAACTTTTAAAAATATAAGAAAATGTATAACCACAAACCTTATAGAAAAAGCTATTTGTAAGTTTCGTTGTACTTATGTTTCTATGTTGGCTTTCCGTGTACAAAATAGTATCTATTATTTTACTTAGTGTTTTTATATTCATCTGTGTAAGGTTGGTTACTAAGGATAAGTAATTCACACACTTACATTGTTAGGTACACTTTATATGCAAGTATATTTACACGCACCATGAAGTTGGTTCGTAATGTGAATGCTAGGTGGAGTATTTGTTTTAGGTGAGAAAATATACAAGTGAGTCGAGGTCTTTACTCCTAGTTTTTGGCATGTTTTGAGTGTGGATATGTATAGATAGTACTCGGCATTTTTGGAGATGGAAAACTCTAAATTTTTTGCACCTCTCTACTAAACTTTCCACCAAAATCGGCACCACCCTTGGCGAGGTGGAAAAATCAAATATTATAAATACCCCACTCATTTCTCTTCTCTTTACCTCCTTTTTAAAGAACCAAAACCCTACCAAACTTCACTCAAATATTTAAATTTGTTGTCAAAATAATTTTGGTGAGCATACATTTAAGAGTGGGTCATGTTGTGAGTATATAATGAAATTATAGGCTGTGTGCATACGTGGTTTGACTATATGTCTCCCATACACGATTTGATATTAGTGTTGGATTGTGTGTCCCTTGAGAATGTAACTTGACTCACTTCCAACTATTGATCTATTGTTTCCAATCATACCACATTGGTTGGTATTGGCTTTGAAGGATAGTAAGGTTCAAGAGTTGAAGCAAAAAGTTATGAAAGCATTAAGTGAAGAGCAGTAGTCACGTAGTTAGAATGGTGGTACCAACTGATAGAATAAATAATGCTTTTATTGTCTATTAAAGCCATAACTTGTTTATTGCTTAGTGAATTATTTACTGTTGAGTGATTACCTTAAACAACCCAAGGATGTTAGCATATAAATATGGTCCCTATTTATGTTTACCTCATTATATCAAGTCTTATGCATGATTTGATATTGTGCTAGCATAATCTAAGTTTAAAGTATGTATGTTTCAATATACTAAAATCTTACACTTAGATTAGATAGCCTTTACATTCTTACCTACTTTATGTTTGTTATATTTAATATATATAATTAAAGTTATATGCTTTTGATATTATATATTTTATGCTTGTACTATGTGATCTATATAAGTGATTTACGGTTCTATTTTTTATGAGTTAGGGTAAAGTCCTTTAGTAGTCTGTATCTTCTTACTCTAGTCATATATAGAGTTGTGGACTCTTTCAATTGGTATCAAAGCGGGTGCACCCTTTTGGGCTTAACCGCTCCAGTGTTGATCTTGTTAACTTGCTTTGTAACACATACACTTTTTCTCTGATGGAGTCAGGAGAAAATGGTAATATAGGTAGACCTCCACTTTTTAATGGGCTTAACTATGCCTATTAGAAATCTCAACTAAGAGCCTTTTATGGTCCCAAGGAAACCGAGTATGGTTCCTTGTTGAAAATGGCTAGACCTATCCTACCAAAACCTTACTTGACAATATTATTATTCCAAAACCAATGATTGAATAGACCAAGGATGAATCCAAGGAATTTGAATAGAATCACAAAGGACTTTATGCAATCATCAAAGCTATTTTTCTAGATGAATTTCAAAGAGTTTAGAGTTATACTTCTTTAAAACAAGCTTGGGACATTTTGGAAACCATTCATAAAGGAACTTAATAATAAAAAGATCCATAATTTTGAAGTTGAATATGGATTTTTAAATCTGCATCATGCAAGAGATGAAATTTTTGACAAATTCTATGAACATTTTTCAAAAATTATCAATTGTTCCTATAACTTGTGTAGACCTATTAGCTAGGAAAAACAGATTGAGATATTCATCTCTAGCCTACTCTACTGTTTTCATGCCAAAATTAGAATCCATGTAAAATCATAATGAACTTATTGTTAATGAATTAGTTTGTGACATATAGGTCTTCGAATTACATCACCTATTACCAAGATAAGAGCAATTTACTTCCTAAAAGGGAAATAACTTGGCTCTCAAGACATCAAAGGATAGTGGTCCGAGTGAAGATTTTTTTACCATAATTGTTGATAATGATAACTCTAACCCTAATGAGAACAAAATGCAATTCCTTGCTTAAAGATTTACCTGGTTCTTTAGGAAGAAGAAACCTCATTTTAGGTCTATTGAAATACATACTTCTAATTCCAAAACCTTAAGATCTACTAAAGAGGATAGAGACTTATAAAATGGTTTTGAGAAACCAAGTAAAAGTCACTTGAATGAAATAAGGTGCTTTGAATGTGGAAAGCAATAAAACATTACTACTTAGTGCTTTTAGAAACTAAAATGCACAAACAAACAAGCAATGAAAGCTGAAGTCACTATTTCATATAGTACTAGTAATGATGATGAGGATGATGCTAAATTTATAGCTTTCATTGCATCTAGTAGTATCGTTGATCCTTCGACCACTACCTTAGATATTCAAGAGAAGATTGTTGGAGATGATGAAGTCAAATATGAAAAAGATGAATTGCTCTGATTCTTACAATGCCTTAATTTTAGAACATATTTAGTTTGAAAAGGATAAAAGAAAGGCTATATAGAGCCTTAAGGAAAACAAACACGAGATCAGTTTATTGAAGAAAAATCTAGAGGAAAGGAAGTTCTCTATTGATGAACAACAACTTGATCTCACAAGTAGATATGTCATTCAAAAAAGGTATGATGATTTGCTAGAAAAGTTTAATGCAAATCATGAGAAAGTTGAAAGGCTTAAGGAACAATTAATGGTTCCTACTTGTGGTAAAGCTACTCAATCTTTGGTTGGTCCTATGCCTACTCCTGATCTAAAGAATGAAATTGAATAATTAAAAGAGCATATAATTGTTTTTAAGAGCTCAACAGAATGCTTAACTTACTCACTTACAAAAGAGGATGCTAAAATTGAACAACTTCATAAAAGAGTTGAGATCCTTAATAATTTGACCTCTTATCTTGAATCATTCTTTAGAAAAAAGAAGACTTAGTTGCAATCTTGAAAGAAAAATTCAGCATGCAAGAGAAGGAACTAGCTCATTCCACCATCGTTATTAATAGAATGACAACGAGTTCAAAAATTTTAAATGATATGATCAGCAATATCAAGTTCTCTAGTGACAAGTATGGAATTGGTTACAGTGATAGGGTTTCCACTTCTATAGTAGGTCTTACCAAGTTTGTCAAAGCTTCAATTCAAGGACCAAAGTTAAAGTTTGCTTCTACTGACCAAAGAACTAAACTTGTTGTATGGTTCTAGCTAGATTCCTCTAGCAAGGTGAACCTTTCACCTAAGGCTAGCACTACATGTTACTTTAGTAGTCATCGATTGCCTTTACCTACTATCACTCCCACTTGTCACCATTATGGTGAACTTGGGCATTTGATACCACACTACGAGAAATTGACTTTTCATCCTTATATGAATGTTAGCGTGAGCGCTTCTTCTTCTTCTCCTCTGTGCACTACTCCTTGGAGTCAGGGACCCCATTTTCCTAACTTCACAATTCATATTTGCTATTGCTATGACATTGCTCACCACATTGTTAGGTAGTTTACTAGATATGTGAGTAGTATGTCTTAGAGTTTCCACTTTTCTCTTCCCCATTTCCTTCGATGGGAGGTGGCTATTATGGTTTATCTGAGCATGTTCTTATAGGTTACATTATGCACCTGAGGCACAAAGTAGAAGGAAATAAATCTACCTCAAGAAGTTCACCTTGCCTAGTTTATATGGATGACTCGACTAATATTTCTAAAAGTTATAAACTAAATAGATCACTAGTTTCATATACACCTTATGTTCACATAAGTCAAAGACTATCTCGTAGCTTTATTGCCCTTCATAAATTCTTTAAACGGAGGGATGTAACTTGATTACTCTTTTTGGGTGATATATTGTGGTTGAGTTACTTAATTTATTTTCTTTATTTGTTTGTCATCTTTCTGTTTATGAATATATGTCTTTTGTTTATGTTAATATATTTGAAACTTCTTCTTGACTCTTGCTTACTATTTTATTGGCATGCATAGTATACTAATTGTCATATTTGTTGTCTTACCTATCTGAGTTGTAATCTACGAGTTTTCTCACATGCTAGATTCTTTGACATGTCCCTTATGTGTGTTTGCCTTGCATACTGCCTGCTTCTTCCTCTATGAATTTTTGTATGCCCATCATGCCATATGTTCTTCATGTAGCCAAAGTATTAGGATTATGCTTTTTGTCTTTTGCTAGTTTATGTCGATCTTTTACCTTTTTTTTCCTTTTGGTGTGCTATAGTTGGTTTCTTTGAAGTTAATAGTGATGATTTTACAACATGTATTCATGAGTTTTTCACTTTTCTGTGCTTACTCTTGCTTACCATGTGCATCTATGTTTCATTTAGACTTTATACTTGTCTTTAGGACTTTTGGCATACTTCCAATATCATGTTTATCTTGTATATTCTGGTGACAATATTATTGTTTGCGTAGTTTTGTAGCATCTTTTGTTTCTTCCTTATCTTAGAGATGTTGCGAGTTTTGTTGTTTGCCTCTATTAAGGCACTTTTTTCCTCTTCAAGGGCATTGTTCTACCTTAAAGCCTTCTTTGTCTTCTCTCTTAGTAGTTATATTTTTTGCATTCCTTGAGATTGATGGGTTTCCTCCTTTCTATCCTATTGCATGTAAAATGAATTTTAAAGGGTTCATAGTATTATATGTTTAGCATGCATTTTTACCTAAATTGAAGTGTGGATATTTTCACATTTGTATTCGTTGAGAGCATGTATGACCAAAGTTTTCTTATTTGTTTTATCATAAATGCACCTTTCCTTTGCACATGCTATATCTTTGTGATTTTTTATGGTTATTTTGAGAAGCTTGTGTGAATCTCCTACTTTGATGATTTGTATTTTTTGAACAAGCTCTAGAATCCACTATTAGTGTCTCTCGAGGCAAAAAATTTGGTGCTTCATAGTTAGAAGGAGGATTTAGGTCATCCTTAAATCGTTTGTTCTCTCCTTGTCACCATTGTTCTCATCTCCCTAGTCTCCTATCTTTGAGCCTTTATATAACCCTTCATTTCTCTATACCTAAATACTAGATTAGCTCAAATATTTATTCCCACTTACCTTTTCCACCCTTTGTTGAGCTTGTTTGTTCTAGGTTGTCAGTTTTGCCCTCTTGGTTTCTAGAATAGAGCAAAAGGGATTGAAAAAGAAAAAAAGTTTGAAATTGGATCAATAAATTTATAGCAAACAAAAGGGGAAATATGAAGAAAGAAAAAAGAAAGAGAAGTCTTGAGATTTTTTTACGTAAACAAAAGGAAGGAGAAAAGAAAAAAAAGTGAAAAGATGATGAGTATGTTGAGATAGTCTTGCATTAACATTTAAATTCTGTGTATTGTTCTCTCAAATTAATTTGTTGAATTTATAGAATTAAAGAGAAAAGAACCTGTGTTTGAGGGTACAAGTGTCTTGAATATGGACTTATCTATTTGGTTGGATCCATAAATGTGTTTTCAGGCCTAATGTCCACACTCACTTACCCATACTTTAGTCTTTCATTACAATCCTTGAAAGTCCTATTGATTTCTTTTTGGCTAGCACTTACATTAGTAGTGAGAGAGACTAATTATGGATATATGAAGCTTAGTTCAATGTGAGTCTATATATCAATTTTCTTGATTCTTATAAGCATACAATGATGTTATATAGAGTAAACAAATTTTGCATATCACACATAGTGCATGTCATAAAACTTTAGTCATACCCTTATATGAATGCATCACAGATTCATGGACATATGAATGTTTGTGTTGAATGTATTGTTTATTCTTTATGAACCCTTTGATTGGTTGAAATTTTTTTTTTTACATCCCATATTCTGTGTTTCTTATTGCATACTGTGCGTAGATGCTTCTATGTTGAGGGCTTTTACGAGTAGAATGCATTATATGGTTATTGTATAGCATGCATACTTTTAGGAGGATATGTGTATATTTGTTTTACTTCTTGTTGTTCTTGATGAGTTTTTGTTAGATGTATGTTCATGTGGTATGTTCGTCTCTTTGGTGCCACACTATATGAACTATGCATAAATAGGACTTGTAGTATGACATGTTGCATACATTATATGCTATCTCTAAATTCGTATGTCTACCCATGTGTTACCATGCTTCTACTTCCATCTTCCATGATTCTTCCTTCTCACTAATTGCCTAGTAACTATTGTTGGAATGCATGACATGTGTTTTCTTAGGTAGACAGAGATGTTTTCTATCTACACTTATCTTTGGTTGCCTATGCATTTAGTTTATTGCTTATTTCATGCTTCTAACCTATTAGTGTCTTAATGCTTCGCAATGTCTTTTTTATCTTGAATTATGTAGTATTTCTTATTGTGTTTGCTTTAATCTTACATGATACATTGCATTAGTGTTAGGATTATAGCATATTTTTATGCCTTCTCTCCCTAATATAGCAGTGTTTCTTTACTTCCAGTGTTAAAAAGGGAAGAAGTTTCAGTATACAACTATGTGTTTGTTACCATGTTGTATATTGGATTGGTTATGAGTACAGGATTTGACTACATATTTTTGTCTGACTTGCATGCATTTAGAGGGAGTAATGCATGAAGCTAGGGGAAGTTATGCATTTTTAGTTGTGTTTATGCCTAGCAAGGTGTACCTACATAGGGTTAACACAATAGTATATGGTTTGACTACACATTGTTTTTGCATGATATGTTTCACAGGGTATGAGTTTGTTTCGTGTGTGCAAGTTACAGGTGTAAAGTGAAGTCTTTGAATTTCAGAAGTTTTGTGTGCAGTGGCATTGAGATTCTCATGTTTCAAAGTGTCGGAATCCATGAGTTGATTTATGAAGTTGGATGGAGCACTTAAGTTGGATGCAGTTGGTATAGGTGTGTCTTTTTGGTTTTGGTGCATGTCATTTTATTTTTCATGGAAACAAACAACTTTACGACATCTTTATGATCTTCTCATGCTTGATAAGTTATCTAGTGGTGCATTATTTTGACACAGAAAGCCAAAGCTTGAGATTGTAAGTCCTATTGTACTTCTGTCTGTGTGTTGACTTCTCGTGTACAAAACACAGTGTCTATAATTTTACTTATGGTTTTATCTTCCTCTATGTAAGGTTGATTACTACAAATCAGTAATTCAAATACGCACATAATTAAGTACACTTTGTATACAAGCATTTTTACACATACCACGTGATGGTTTTCATAGTGTGTATGCTAGGTAGAGTGTTGGTTTTCGATAAGAAAGCATAAGAGTGAGCTGACATTTTTACCTATGTTTTTTGACATGTTTCGGGTACGGATATTTATGGATATGACTCAACACTTTTGGAAATTAAAAAATGTAACTTTTTAGCACCTTGCCACCAACATTGGCGAGGTGGTTGGCGAAGTAGAAAATCTGAGTACTGTAAATACAATACTTATTTCTCTTCTCTTTACCCATTGTTTAAGAACCAAAATTTACTCTGAGATATATATCTATCGTTAAAATTTATTTGGTGAGCATACATTTGAGAATCAATTGTTTTGTAAGTATATAATCAAATCATAGGCTATGATATTCTTGTTGGACTATGTTTTCCTTTAGAGTGTGAGTTGATTAACTTCTAGTTACTAATCTATTGTTTCCAATCATACCACATTGGGTGGTATAGGCTGTGGAGGACAATCAGGTTCAAATATTGAACCAAAAAGTTGTGGAAGAAGTAAGCGAAGAGTAGTTGTTGGTAGTTAGGATGGAAGCCCGAGTTGATAGAAGTAATAGTGGTTTTACTGTTTATTAGAGTTGTAATTTTTTTAATGCTTTGTGAATTGTTTGTTATTAATTGGTTGTCTTAAGAAACCTGAGAAAATTACCATATAGGTACGATCTTTATATGGGTTTGCCTCGTTATATCGTGTTATGCATAATCTAGCATTGTACTAGTATAATCTAAGTTTAAGATATGTATATTTCAACGTAATAAAGCTTAAACTTAGATTAGATAGTTTTTACATTCTTCCTAGCTTTCTATTTTTTCTATTTAATATTTGTTAGTAAAGCTATCTACTTTTGATATTATATGTTTTATGCTTCTACTATGTGAATTGTATAAGTGATTTACTGTTATGTTTTTCACGAGTTAGAGTAGAGTCTTTTAGGAGTCTACAACTCATTACCCTATTCGTATACCGAGTTATGGACTCTTTTAGTATTTTATGAGAAAAAGGTATAATCCATCGGAAAAAAATTATTGTCCATCAAGAAAAAAGAAATGCAGATATTGAATTTGCAATGAGGAAGAACATTATGCTAATGAATGCCCTAACAATCATAAACATAAAAATGAATTTTTATAGAAAGCAAAAATCTTGGAAGAAGCTTTTAAAATGGAATTAGAACCAATAGATGATACTTAGAGTATTTAAAATTTTAATCTTGGAAGAAGAAATAACTCACTCAAAATTTTAATATTATTCGTCAAATGATGAATGATTTATCTAATGTTACAAATCTAAACAGTACTTACATCAAAATAAAATTAAAATTTATAGGTTATACAAGTTACTATTTTTATGAGTATATCTAACAAATATATACTTTTACAAGAAGTTCGGAAACAAGCACTAAAAGATTTGATTGTAAGAATTGCTAATAATACTACAATAAATCTTAATAAAATCTTAAAAGATATAGATACAAGGATAAGAGGAGAAAATTTTAATTTTCTTACTATAGATCAACAAGAAACAAGAGTTGATTTATTAATCGCAAATAACTTCCTAAACCTATGTCAACCCTTTACACAATATTTTGACAAAATAAGTCTAACAATATTATATGGTGAAACCATTTATGTGTCAAAAGTAAAAAAAGCTTTGAATGTATCAAACCCAACTGTTATGCAATGACATAAAAAGAAAAAACGTAATAAGATAGACATAAAACAATAAAAACCTTATCTAGAACATATTTCATTAGACATAGAAGAGAAATAAACTCTCCCTTTTAATAAAATCTAGGAAGATAAAGCCTTAATAAGTATAAGGAAATTATTAAAAACAATAAGCTTTGAAAATCCTTTAAACCCAAAAATAAAAAAGTTTAAAATGATTACTAGCATAAAACTTGAAGACTTTAACAAAATTATTAAAGTAAAACCTATTATTTATACTCCAGAAAACAAGACTGAGTTTGAAAAACAAATATAAGAACTTTTTGAACTAAATGTTATAATACCAAGTAATTCACCTCATTCTAGTCTAGCATTCTTAGTTGAAAATAAACTTGAAATAAGAAGGGGAAAAAAGAGAATGGTAATAAAATTCAAAGCATTGAATAACAAAACTATTGATGATGGATACTTCATTCCGAATAAAGAAGAATTATTATCAATAATAAAAATGATGAAATATTTCTCAAATTTTGAATGCAAAAGTGGATTTTGGAAAATAATACTTGATGAGGAATCTTAAAAACTAACGACATTTAGTTGCACCCAAGGATAATTTCGATGGACTATTTTTCCATTTAGATTAAAACAAGCACAAAGTATTTTCCAAAGACATCTCAATAATATCTTTAAGAAACTACATGACATTTGTTGTGTATACATTGATGACATTTTAGTATATAATAATGATGTAAATAATCATTACATGGATATTATTATTATTATTTTACAATAATGTATGAAAGAAGGACTTGTTTTATCAGAAAAGAATGTTGTCATAACCTAACAAAAAATTAAGCGTTTAGGATTGAAAATAGAAAATGGAAAGCCCCATCTTCAACCTCATATACTAAATAGTATATAATAATTTCCTAGTGAAATAAAAGATAAAAATTAGTTATAAAGATTTTTAGGATGTTTGATTTATGTAGAAGCATACATCAAAAAATTATGATAGATGTAAAAAATCATTACAAAATAAACTTAAAAACTCATGTTTCAAAATGGACAAAAAATGATACACTAACTATGGACAAGGTAAAAACACAAGTAAAAAACTTTCCAACTCTCTACTATCCAAGTCTAGATTATAAAATTATAATATAAACATGCACTTCACATGAATATTGGGGAGCAGTTTTATAAATAAAAAGTATATGACAAAGAAAATATCTTTGAAGATACACATCAGAATCTTTTCAATGTCCTAAATTAAATTATCATAGTATTGAAAAACATATTTAGTTGTTAAAAAGGCTATAAATAAATTTACTATATATGTTATTAGCTCAAGAATTACTATCAAAATAGATAATAAAAACCTTGGATATTTCTTGAAAACTAATATTGTAGGTGATTATAAGTAAGGTCAATTAACTAGATGGCAACAATGTTCAATCATTACAAGTTTGATGTTGAACATTTATAAGGAAATAAGAACAATTTAGATGACGCTTTAACTAGAGAATTAGTAACTCTAACCATTTTTATTCTTGCAGGAAAGGATCATCTTAATGTAGACATCAAGATTACAGAAAAAGAAATCAAAATCCCATATTACCTAGACCATTGTTGATCAAAGAATCAACCAACCACTTTCTTTTCAAAATAAGAAAGAGACTAGCATAAGAATCATACAAGAAAAATAATTAAGTCTATATAACTTAGCAAGAAAATATACTGAGAAATATCTCAATGATATGAAGTTCTACACTTCAAAGAAATGATTCCATACAGGAAGCAAATTCAATATTAGAGAAGGAGCAGAACCAATGTTAGTGTATAAAGCATTTCACGTTGGGTTAATAGAAAACTTGTATCGAGGAAACAATTTAAATTAATTAAATTATTTTTCTGAGAAATTTAGGAAATTCATTAAGAATTTTAGAAGGGAAAGTAATGTTATGGATAAGCTTGTTTATTTAAGATTTTGTAGTTAAATTATGGATTGGAGCAAGAAAATTTTAGTAAGTCTATATCATTTTATTAAGCTTGGACTTGCCAACAACAAAAGGGAATTTAATCATCCCAAAGCTTTGCCAAAAAATGAATTTAAGCCATATCTATTATGAATTAAGCAAAATTAACAACTCTTCTATGATTAAAGTTAATTATTCTACAATAAAGTGAATATCACCAACAAAGTAATATGCCTATCACCAAGGAAGATGGTGAAAAGATAAGCAAATATGAAGCTGCTTTCAATTGTAGCAAATATGGAAAGCAAGAAGGTATTCTACCATTACGCCAAATAACATGCTAGGAACAACAAATGCATTTATTGCATTAGAGATAAGGAAGAAGACATGGAGACTTTAGCTTCACAAGAATCATTGTCGGCAACTCATTCTTAATTAATATAGGGTCGATAAACAAAAAATGGTGCTCGAGCCTCAATAATGTAGAAGTTAACTAGAAAAGTTAGGTGAAATAGTGAAATCTCACCAACACAAAAGAGAACCCTTATAACTAACCCTTATATCTCACATTCTCTAAGAAATATATTCATTTATCTTCTATCTTTTGCAAATAATTCATCTAGGAATGAGTAACTAAAACCTTCTTCAAGGTTATTAGTACTTCACTTGTCATAAAATATTATGATAAATAAAAGTCCATCATAAATAGAACTTTTACTTGTCATTATAACCTCAAAAGGAACTTATGGATACTAAAGATCGCCATGAGTTAAGAAGGAGAAAGGTTGGATCCAGTTAAGAAGGGACCATAAGGAAAAAGAAGGAGACATCACGAAGCTAAAGATCGAGGTAGACCCATATTTATCAAGTTAGTTATATTACATATTGAGAGAAAACTAAGAATATTGTTTGTTTATTAAGTTTATAATCTACATAAATTATGAAATATACTAAAGAGAATAAATCAAGAACTAATTTATAAAAGTGAAGTAAAAGGAAAACAAAAAACTAAAGACAAATCTCAAAATAGATAATATATACCTCCAGGCATCTTTACTACATTTTAAGAACACTTCATTGTTAGCATAGGATGATAAAAGTAAAGAAAACTTACAAGGATTAATGGCTTATTTTCCAAAAATGGAAAAGAAACATAATCTAGTAAAAAAATTTGATAAAGGTTTTATAAATCTAGAAGCTAGCTTGAATATAATCTTATAAGATGTAGAACAAAATAATGAAACACAAGAATTTAGTTATTGGTTAGACAATGAAATTAACCCAAAAAATGTGGAGTTAAATTCAATAAATGATCAACTAGAATCAAAAGAATCTAGCCCTTATTTGGTATTTGAGCCATAGGAAAGAAAAAGACATCATTGGATGGAAAACTTAAGACCACTAACTATTGAATGGTATCCTTGATATTAAGTATAAACCCCGATGGTATTAGAGATATTTTTATAGAAGTTAGGTATATATGTGAAGATATGCTAAAACTCATAGGCATGAGTGATATTTTCTACCCGCAATGCATATGAATAACTATCCATTATCACATTATAGATTGCGAACAATCATCTAAGCTTTGAATTTCTAACCAAGGTAAGTGTTATCTAATATCTACGAATAGAAAGAGTGGATTCCACATGGTCATCATGTGATATAGAGAAATAACTGTGAATAAACAAATATTAACAATGCTTCCATTATGTTTGGTCCAATCTATATAATCAATTATTATAGAAAATACCCCTAACTAGATGTCTCCACATTAGTCACCTTAGATAAGTGTCACTCCATTTCAAATGGATATTGGTCGTACTAATGATTTAATTAAAGATCTCATTCTATAAAGTTTAATTAATCATGATAGACAATTTCATTACTTTACTTAAAACCAATTCTCATGTATATAAGCTTATATAATGAGTTTTAAACATACATGAATAATCATGAATTTTTAAGATTTATTTGAAGAATAAAATAACATATGTAAATAAATGAAATATTCCATTTATTAATATTATTTCAACAAATTTAAATACAAACTCTTTGGCATTTAAGGTTCTATTCTAACAACCCTCACAAAAAAAAATTAATATTTTTAAGAATCTCAATAGTAGTATCAAATGAAGGATTACTCAATGTACAATGCCACTTATGATAAACTTTGGCTACTTTGGAATGATCAACTCTTGTAGTATGATAAAAAACTAAATTTACATCCCTTTTTAAGGGGAGACTTTTCACTATACTATGAACCTTGCAAAGACCATTTTCATAAGCTTGTTATCATCATCAATAAGAACACTACCTAACCATTATAGGAAGAAGAGTTAAGAAGTGGAATTGGAAGTACCATCATTAGAGACTAAATTAGAAACATGAATATCTCAATAAGCAAAATCAGCCAGAGAAGCTTTCCAATAAGAACATCCCTTGGCAAGAAACAAGATGTTGCCCCATGACTAGGTTTATCACATATTTGACATGTAGGATGATCAAGTAAACATTTATTAAAGTGTTTAGTGTTTCCAACCTAACCATTCTTATTCATAGAAGTAATAGATGCACCACCACTTGCTTGATTTTTTGAGAAACTGATGAAAAAATTCCAAGAAGGCTTATTAGAACTATCTTAGGAATTATTATTAAATAGTATTGGAAAACCTTTATTACCACCCAAAGTATGCTTATTACCACTTGTATTATTAGCTTGGAACATAGAATCTAATCACAGATTTTTCATAAAAGTAATTCTATTTTTCCTACTAGGGCATGAACTCCACGAGTGTGTCAATTTTATATTGGTTCTCAGACACAGGTATCACTATTAAATTGGATTGAACCCATAATAATTTATGAAATATGTAGCTTATTTTTGAGTGATTATCCATTAGAGAATCAATTTTAGTGGGGATACATAGAGTTTTCCTTTCAAAAATGACAAGAATTCACTCATAACTCTCAAGAAAATAATCAATGATACTAACAAATGATCTTGTTTGAGTCATATTAAAATAAGTGGAAAAGGTCAAATTTGTAGGTTCATAAGCATTAAAAATATACAAAATCAATTCTTTCTCTAAAGTAATCCCACATGATGCAACCAAGTGATCAAAAAGAGGCTTTACATGAAATAGATATACATTTATAGATAATCCATCATTTCCAAGTGCCATGAAGATCTATCACTTTGGATTGAGTGGTGTTTATAACTCTTTCCAACAAAGTGAACCATCATTATCTTCATGTGATACTACTAACAAGAATTAAATTCATACTCATAGATATAGAAGTACAAATCAAACTCTTCACCATTGAATCTATAAGTCTTGTAATTAATTCGTGGGTTTTATTTTGCATACCAATATGAAAAACACAAAGTTTGTATTTAACTTAGTATTTTTTCTTCCTCTATATAAGATTAGTTACTGATAGTTCAATAATATACCCACTTATATAGTTAAAACACTTTATACGATAGCATGTTCATATAAACCACCATAGGTTGGTTTCATTTAGTTTACATGCTAGGTGCTAGGTTATGGTTTTTTTTGGTAGCTTGTGGGTATTTGTGAAAAATTGTTTACGGATTTTTGAAACCAAAAGTAGATATTTAGTATTCATAGTGGTACTTTTCAAGGTACTTGGTGATATGGTTAGCGAGGTTTCCAATGGAGTGGTGGGCACATTGTAACGAATGTTACCCGTGTTAGCATAGTCATTAAGGGCTTACCAATGTGCTTAACAACGTTGTCAGTGAAGAGCTTGGCACCCCAAGAGCTTTTTCTAAATACCACCTCATTTGTAAAATGAAAACTATTAGAAAATGTAGGAAAACTCTGGCATTTTCAAAATTTGAATTTTTAGTTGGAAAATTATTTTCTAAACTCTGGATCATTAATAATTTGAGTGTTATTAATTATTAGTGATTTGTAGAATGGTCTACAAATATTATTTTTTGGATTGGGTTAATTAAAAGTAATTAACAACCAAAACATAGATTGCATCTTAGGTATATATGCATAAGATTTCCATTAACCTAGATTTCACCATATTGACCTGTCTCTTACCATATCACGTGGTGGCAAGGCTCCAAAGGAGAGCCAATTATGACTTGGATTGTGGGGACAACAGAAAAGGGCAACTTTTTCATAGTTGAGCATGTTAGACTATTGGACGTCTAAAATAGCTTGTGAAATTTTAATGACCATGCATGAGGGTACCTCTATAGTGGTCTTATTGAATAAAGACTTTGAACTATTTCAGATGGAAGAAGATGAAAACTTTGATAAGTTCTACGCTTGATTCTCTAATCTTGTTAACTCTTCGTTCAATCTTGCTAGATCTATAGAGGATGAAAAGAAAATAGAAAAGGTTTTCGCTAGTCTTCCCCTTCACTTCAAAGAAAATGTTACTATTCTTGAGACATTCTATAAGCTTGATGGATTGAAGATCAATGAGTTGATTGGTGATCTCCAAGCCTATGAGATTCTTTATTTCCTCCCTTGGAAACTTCAACTTGCTATTGAAAAGGGAAAGAGCATAGCTCTTAATTCCATTAAATGAAATGTAACCAACAAAGAGAAGTGTAAATAGTGACCAATGATGAGAACTCTAGCCTAGATGAAGAGGAAAAGGCCTTACTTGACAAAATATTTACCAAGTTATTCTAAAGTAAGAAGTAATCTTTTGGTGGAACAAGAAGAGATAGTTTGAGTAGGAGAGACTTGAGATCAGGAAATAATGCTAAAGAGTTTGATGATGAAGTTGACAAACATCAAAGTAGGAACCACATCAATCAAATCAAGTGCTTCAAGTGTGGAATGCTTTAACACATTGATACAAATTATTTTTCTTAGCAAAATTGCTCAGGGAATAAAGTAATTTTGGCAAAGGTTACTATTTTAAATAGTAGTTGCAGTATTTATGAGGATTATTGTAACTTCATTGCCTTTATTCGAAGTTTGTTAAGAAACCTCCCGCTACAACCTCTAAGGCTAGAAGGTTTTTTTAAGAAGAGGATGATGACCATGATGAGCTTCTAAATACTCATAATGATCTTCTCAAGAATCCTCTCAAGTTGAAGGAAGAAAGGTAATAGGCTTTGGAGAGCCTTAAAGATAAGAACAAAGAGTTAAGCACACTAAAATCCGCTCTAGAGGTCATTTAGAAAATATATAATGATATCCAATTGTAATACAACTATAAACACTCCAAAATGAAACAATTGGTAGAAGAATCAGAGAAGCTTAAGTTAAGTCAAGTGACTTTTAGGGTTACCAACATAGACCTGTCCGAAGATTAAGTGGATCAGGTCACTCTTCTTGTAAATAAAGTGATTTTCCTAGAAAGTGATAAAGAGTATTCAACACATACACTTTCTAAAAAGGATGAAGATCTTCAAAAGCTTAGTGAAAAGGTTAAGAATTTTGGCTGCTCTACTAGATTCTAAGAGACTTCCATAAAAGAGAAGCAATACCTTATAAGAGCTTTGAGTGAGAAGAAACCAAGTTAGAAATGGATTTAACCCATTCCAAGAGTACAATGCAAAATTTAATGTTAGGTACTCAAAAAATGGATGAAATTTTAAGAACATTAGGGCACCAAAAGACAAGTGTGGGCTAGGTTATAAAGAAAAAGTCTCTACTTCAACTAGGGTCGCACCCAAGTTCATCAAGCGTATATCTACTAATCATAGAATGAATACAATTATGGCCATTCCTAAAGGTAAGTTGGTTGTATAATCTCCACCTTACTCAATTAGAAAGTTGAATACCTCTCTACCTACTAGTAGTTCTCATCACGTCGATGATAGCCTCTTACCTATGCCAATTTTTTCTATTCATGTTTTATACCATTGTGGTGAACATAAGCATCTAAGGTTACACTGTGAGAAATTAACTACTATTCCACTTATAAGATTTTATATTATTGTTGTTTCCCTATTTTCTCCTTCTAATACTACTCCTTGGAGTCAAAGGCCCTAATTCCTTCAATCCTCTCCTTATTCCTATTATCTTTATGGTATTTTTGGTGACCTTGACATGCAGTTTCCTAAGTATATCATGAGTAATTATAGGGGATCTTCCCCTTACTCTCGTCATTTTGGTAACTCAAGTTGCAACTATTGTGATTCATCTGAGCATTTACAATATGAATGCATTATGCACTATCAGTACAGTACAAAAATAGAAAATCCTTCTTCTTAAATCCTACTTGGCCATGTTTATGTGGATCACTTGATTTCTTTCTCTAGACTTTCTAAACACAAAGGTTCCCAAGTGCCTCATACACCTTATGTGTAGGTGAACCAGAAGTTACAATTTGATATTATTGCACCTCATTAATTCATTACTAAATCGATGGATGTAGTTTAATCACTCTTTCTTGTGATTAGTTTAAGATTAGTTTGTTCTTCTTTTCGTCCTCTTCTTTTAGTATTTTCCATGTGTTTTCAGATGGTGTTTGTTTTTATTTTTTTTCTTATTTCAATTTTTTTCCTTTTGTTTTTCTAGGTGTTTCTTCAAATTAGTTATGTGTTTAAATAATGTTTAACACTTATATTTAAAAAAACAAAAATATTTATTTTTAATCTTATTTCTACATCTTCCTCTCTTATGGGGTTTTTTGCTCACCTTCTCCAACCCCTTTTCATAGTGCTCATCGAGTATGTGTTTTAACATACTCATAATGGAATTCATCAACTATGTTAGCAAAATTGTCAGTAGGATGGTCAACGAGCTAGGAAGTTTCTATAAAAAACATTTCCATTATCATTTCAATCCACATAATTTGTTAAAAAAACTTTTTAACTATTAGAACCATATATCATTCCTTCAAAAATAAGTCTACCTATTACCCTTTCTACGTCTCAAAATGGCATATAAAAGAACTAGAAGAAGTTGAAATTCTCCAGTGGAGCAAGAGCAACAAGAAGATTCTGTGAGTCCTTCCTCTCATAGTATAGCCTCTATCATTAGAGAGCACTTTCTTATCGTTGATGAGTTCCTAATCATCTAGGAAAGGTTTTGTTGGTTTTCCTAGCTCTTTTTTGCTATATTTCTTATTCATTTGACCTTCATTTTATTCAAGAGTTTTATTTTATAATTACCATGTATCACACTTGTCATTTTTCTACCATCTTTTTCATGCATGGGCATGTGGTCATGCTCTCCTGAGATGATATCATTATGATATTGTCCCTTTTAAATGTATAGAACCCATCTTTTTTCTATCATCACGTTTAAGTCCCAAATCTCATCAATGGTTGACTTGTTAGTTGGCTCTACTTATGGGTATGATTGAGGTTCTCTTCAATTGAATGTATATGTACCTTATCATCATCTCAATGATATTGTGTGTGTTGTTGTTCACTCTCATTTTCATACTTCATCTCTCTTTTAGTCATTTTCTTTATGCTATCTTAAGTAGTGAGTCTATAGATCTTGTTGTATGATTTATAGGACCATTTTTTTCATTCTACTACTTTCACCCTTTTCATTCTTCCTTATCCTACTTTCATCACACATTGGGATGGTTCTATTTTTGACATTATTTTTGGTACTAGTACTAATAGAAGAATTGTGTGTGCTAGTCATTTTGCTTCTCAACATTCTCAAACTCTGGAAACTATGTACCATCCTCTTATTCTTTTCAAATTGTCTCTTAATTTTTTCCTTGTCCTTATATTTTGATTCCACATACCCCTTATTTTCCCATTCACCAATCATTAGAGATCTTTCTGTTGCATAAAACATTGGCATCGCTTGATTAGTAGTTGGATACTATCATTTAGGAGTATACTTCAAATTATTAGGGGTAAGTCTTCTACAAACAATTGATGCTCCATATCAATAAGCACATTTTAGTGTGGAGTACCAAACTTCTAGGCATGGATCTCCTTAGTCCTCTGGTTCTTAGCCCTTAGTTAGACAACTAACGAGTGGCAATATTTCTTGGATCTGCTCTACTAGGGCCAAATAGAGTTCTTTTTTTGTGGTTTCCATCTTTTCCAAAACATTGCTTTATTTCAAGAGATGATCAACACCACTAGCCTTGATGCATTTGGTTTCTACCTTGTTTAGTTTATCCATAGGGATATTGGAACTGGTTCTCTTCGAGCCTCCTCTGATGATAAATGTGATGATAGAGCAAAGTTCTGATTTATTTTTAATATTTTTTTTCTTTTTAATGTACTTATTTCTTTTCTTTAAAAAAGTACTCAAAAACCTTATAAATAAAATAAATTTGTGTGCTATGTTTACCTTGTTGTCATTTATTCTTTTGCATTGTGTATGTTTATATACATCATGATAGCATTCATGTTGTGAATTGATTGCATGGGTTTTATTTTGTTGGTTACTCCTTTAATCTATCTCTACATGTTGTATGAGTGACTAGGATTATTGCATGTATGTAAGTCTCCTCTCTCTCATATAGGGGTTCCTTTTAATTTTTGTGTCAAAAGAAGGAGAAATTTGTTTGCAAAACTAGTCACTTATTGTATGTTTGGTGCATGGGGATGTGAGTATAAGTTTGCACTACATCATAATTGGTTGGCTAGCATACACCTAAGAGAAGTGTAGTATGAAGTCAGGAGGAGTTGTGTTATGTTTTTGTGCTTATTTATTGCATGTTTGTTTGTACTTAGACTATTGGTGCACCTATGTAGGAATGACATGATAGTATTTGGTTAAACTACAAATAGGTTTGCATGATATGTTCACCAGTACGTGTTATTTCGTGTGTGCAGGGTGTAGGTGTAGCTAAAGACCATGTAGCTATGGTGGAGCTAGAGTTTAAACATGCATCATAGAGTATGCATCAAGATTAATAGGTTGATTCATAAAGATGGATGAAACACGACATGATAGATGCAGTTGGAGTAGGTGTAGTGTTGGAGTGTCTAGGCTATGTATTAAAGTTTTTTCATGGGAATACACTTCTTAAGGCTATCTTACATAAATATATTATGTAGTGATGCTGAATTTATTTAGTTGTGCGGCATTTCCATGAAAGGCTAAAAAGGAAAATTTTAAGTCCTGTAATTACTTTGTTTCTTTTTTTGGTATTTCCATATGTAAAACTTGGAGTCAGTTATTTTATTTTTTCTTCCTCAATATGAATTTAGTTACTAAAGATTCAGTAATGTATACACTCATATAATTAAAAACCTTTGTAGTTAGCATGTTTATACACACCACCGTGGGTTGGGTTCATGTAGTTTGAATGCTAGGTCGTGGTTTTGTTTTGTTTTAATACTCACCGAGGTACTCATTGATGTGGTTAGCAAGGTGTCCAGTAGGAGGGTTGATGCATTGTAATGACTATTTCCCTCATCGATGTGGTCAACGAGGGTTTGACGATGTGGTTGGCAATATGGTCAATGAAAAGCCTAATAACCCAAGCATTTTCTATAAATTCTCCCTTATTTGTAATTAAAATGAAAACTAGTTAGAAAACATGAGGAAAATTTGGCATTTTTAAAACTTGAATTTTCAATTGAAAATTTATTTTCTAAATTTAAAATCATTATACTTTGATTGTTATTCAATATTAGTAATTTATTGAGTTGTTTTAAAATATTGTTTTTAGGGCTAGGTTAATTAAAAAATATTTAACAACCAAGACTTAGATTGCATCTTAGGTACATGTGTAATAGATTTCCATTACCTTAGGTTCCATTAGAATGACTATTGGTGACTTACCACATTACCTAATGGTAGGGCTCCGGAGGAAAGCCAGGTCGATTTGGATCATAGTTGCTAGGGAGACAACAAACAAAGGCAACTTAAGTGCACTTAAATGTGTCATTCCAACTGTAAGTGATATTAATTTATATCATCTTTAAGTTATCAACTGTTCGTTTACTTATTATTGAATTGCAATCCAAGATTGTACCACAAAGGTGTGGATCCTGTGTGGGGTTTATATCGTTATATCATCATGTTTGTTTGATCGTATGTTATGTTAGTACAATCATGATTTGATCCAAATATGTTCACACATAGAAGAATTTAATTGCGATTGAAAAACCTTTATTTCTATCTTTGGCATGTTTTTCATTTCCTTATCTATTATGATGTTCCATATCTACGGTTGTTAGTTTGATTATTTAACACTTTCTGTCCGCTACATTCAGACCTGTTGCTTTGATATGTTGTTCTTGTTGGGAAATTACGTAAATTCTCAATAAGTCAGATTTATGAGAAAATAAAATAGACAAAATAACACACAAATTTGATAACGAAGTTCGACCAATCTTTCTTACGTCTCCGAACCTGCTGTAGATCCTTTTATTGAAAGGGGAGAAATTACACAAGGTGTTTACAACACTCACAACTCACAACCCAATTATACCCAAGAAAATTACTCTCAATTTTCTCTCACAAAGGTTTTTCTCTCAATTGGAATGAACACTTGGTTGATTAATTCATTACAATTACACATCTATTTATAGGAAAATTCACTCCTTGAATTACCTCTTAAATTAACGGTTCCTTGAATTAAGCTCATTGTTTTGCTCCTTAATTTGCTCCTTAAATTAAGGAGCTTTATATAAATCTCCAATAATCTCCCACTTGAAGACTGATTTCAATCTATCTTCACACCTCAATCAATGCAGCAGATTTTCTAGTCTTGTTACTCTAGCAAACCAACTAAAGTTGAGCACAACTTCAATTTCATGGCAAGCTCCTACTTGCTGACATCTCGAGCCTGACAAGCTTCATCATAGCATTCAGGCTCTCCTTCATTAGTCAGCAACATATAATTCAAGTATCTCATGTTAAGCACATGAGGTTGAGAAGACCTTCTCAATACAGGAGCTGTAGTAGGAGGTTGTGGTGTGTCGGACTGTTGTGCACTACTTTGTCCAACGAGTTCCTCTGGCTGAGGACTTGCTACAATTGGTTCCTTCACGGAACTATCTGGGACATCATCTACATCTACAATTATTGACTCATTCTGCTTTGAATCGTTGGTATTTGTTTCATGTATGTCCTTATACATCACTCTTTCATTGAAAATCACATCTCTACTACGTATCACTTTCTTGTTTTCATCATCCCAAATGTGGTAGCCAAACTCATCCTCACCATAGCCGATGAAGGTGCATTTCTTAGATTTGGGATCAAGCTTATTCCTGCCTTGATCACTAATATGCAAAAATGCTACATAACCGAAAACTTTTAGATGTGATAGTTTTACCTCTTTTTTGATCCATACCTCCTTTGGTATTCTATACTCCAATGGAACAGATGGACCTCGATTGACTATTTTTGCCCAAAACTACTTCGGTAGACCTGATTGTATATGAATGTTTCTGGCTCTTTCTGTCAACATTTGGTTCATATGCTCAACTACACCATTATGTTGAGGCGTGCCTGGCACAGTTCTTTCCATTCTGATCCCATGCTCATAGTAGAAATTTTTGAATCTGGTATCTTCATATTCACCACCATTATCGGTTCTAAGCTTTTTGATCTTCAAACCTATCTCATTTTCCACCATAGCTTTCCATCTTCTAAAAGCCTCAAATACTTCAGACTTATGCTTTAGAAAGTAAACTCATACCTTTCGAGAGTGATCATCAATGAAAGTCACGAAGTAGTGTTTCCCACCAATGGATGAGACGGTCGTTGGTCCCCAAACATCAGAGTGAATGAGCTCTAGCCTTTCTTTCTTTGGGGTTCTGCCACTTGTCTAAAAGCTAACTCTCTTTTGCTTTCCAAGTATGAAATCTTTGCACATGTCTGTCTCTCTAGACTGTAGACCTGGAAGTTTTCCCTTTGAGTTTATAATCTTCATCCCCTTCTTACTCATGTGGCCTTGTTTCTGGTGCCACAAATTTGGTGTTTCATTGCCTGATGCAACTGCGATTGAACAGCATACCCCTGCTATCATGTAAAGAGTGCCACTCTTCTTGCCTCGGGCAACTGTCATTGCACCTTTTAAAATCTTCCAATCATTACCATGGAAGATCGTAGTGTAGCCTTCACTAGCCAATTGCCCTATTGAGATTAAGTTCTTTCTTAGGTCGGGAATATGCCTAACATCCTTCAGTTCCCAAACAAACCCGTTCAACTTAATCTTCACTACATTTTTGCCAATAATAGCACACGGTTGATCATCACCAAGATATACCTTTCCAAGGTTTTCGGGGACATATTTCTTGAAGAATTATTTCTGTGAAGTAACATGGAACGATGCTCCAGAGTCTAACACCCAAGATTCTTCATTTCTCTCCAAAGAGCATATCAATGCATCATCTCCTCCATCTCGGTGGAAGTAACATTTGCCTCTATCTTCACTTGTTTGTCCTTCGGTGCACTTTTGCACTGATTTTTGTAGTGCCCGGTTCTCCTACAATTCCAACACTCGATAGTCTTTGAGCTATGAGAATTATTAGGATTCCTAAATTTGGATCTCCTATCCTTTGATCTACCTTGGTAGTCTGTTTTGCCACGTCCATTCCCTCAGGTTGGATCTCTTCCTCTTGACTCTATATGCAAAACTAAAGAGGTTGATGATTCACTCGACTCTCTACGTTGGATCTCTTCATTGAGAACTAGATCACAAACATCATCAAATTTCAACTTATTGCTTCTTGACGAGCTACTCACAGCCATGACAGTAGCATTCTAGCTTTCTGGTATAGAAGAAAAAAGTATCAATGCTCGTACTTCTTCATTGAATTCAATTTCAATTGAACTCAACTGGGTTGTGATTGTGTTGAGTTCATTGAGATGTTGAGCTATCAATAAGCCTTCTATCATCCGCAAGTTAAACAAATGCCTCATCAAATGCACTTTGTTTGAGACTGATGACTTCTCATACATATTGGAGAGAGCTACCATAAGACCCACTGTGGTCTTTTCCTTTACTATGTTGAAAGCAACATTGCGGGATAGCGTCAATTGAATAACTTCAAGGGCTTATATGTCTAGAAGATTCTAATCTTCTTCCTTCATAGCCTCTGGCTTCTTCCCTAAGAGAGGTTGATACAGATTTCTTTGATAATTTTTGACTATTTCTACAAACTGCCATGTATTAGAACGCCTCCGTCAACGAACAAATATCGTCGATAAAATTTCACTATTCACATAATTCACTATTCATTTGAATAATAACCTTGTAGGAAATTGACAGAAATCACCACCAAAAGCTTTGATACTAGTTGTTGGGAAATTACACAAATTCTCGATAAGTCAGATTTATGAGAAAACAAAATAGACAAAATAAGACACAAATTTGATAACGGAGTTCGGCCAATCTTGCTTACGTCTCCGGACCTGTTGCAGATCTTTTTACTGAAAGGGGAGAAATTACACAAGGTGTTTACAACACTCACAACTCATAACCCAATTATACCCAAGAAAATCACTCTCAATTTTCTCTCACAAAAGTTTTTCTCTTTAAGTTTTTCTCTCAATTAGAATGAATACTTGGTTGATTAATTCATTACAATTACACATCTATTTAGGAAAATTCACTCCTTGAATTACTCCTTGAATTACTCCTTAAATTAATGATTTTTTTGAATTGCTCCTTGAATTAAGCTTCATGTTTTGCTCCTTGAATTAAGCTTCATGTTTTGCTCCTTAAATTAAGAAATTTTATAGCAATCTCCAACAGTTCTATCTGTTCTTTTATTGCTTTCACTGTGTGCGTGATAGGGGTGAATCATAAAGAGTCCTAATCTCCTTTACACGGTTGTGTAACTAGTCTTGAGCTCTTTAATAATCATATGTTATACATGTCAAACTTTAGTATTTTTTTTCTTGATAAAGAAATTGATTGGGAAGAGGAAATGAGCTATTAATAAATCCTTCAACCCTATAAGCCATGATAAAACTTATAATATAGTATCTACAAATTATGTAATTATTTTCATCAAGCTTAACCTAAAGATATAAGATATTAGGATGTGTAAAAGAATTTCCGGAAAGAATATCAATAACATTCCTTCGAGCATCAGCAGCCACTATCGATGCACCATTCACATTACCACCATTGCGATCGTTGTTGCTTGGAGGCAAAGTTGGTGTAGTGGTTGAAGACAAAGTTGAGAGTACATCTCTGTCAACCTTTTGACATCACATTTACAGAACTCATGGAATCCATACAGCTCTGATATCATAGAATACCGAGAAAATAGTATGAAGATGAAAACTCAATTGCACTTTCAATACTGAATGCTAGTAGTAGAACAATTCTACTCTCTATACATTACTAGCTATAATTTATATTACTTATGGCTAACAAGTTATATAACATAACCTATAAGCTATTGACACGTAATAAAGTAACGAGTCTTTATACACTAATACATTATAATATATAGATATTATAACTAATTTCATACATATATATATAGTTCTATAATAATCATCTAATATTATATGGAGTTTTATTCAAATTTATAATGTGGTTTTAATTAAGTGTATTTTGTAAAGAAGATTTCCTAAATCATTTACATACTATGTATGTAATGTGGTTACAGGAATGTGTAAATAATCAAAAGAATCTTTATTTCGAAATATGCTTTAACTTCATTTTAAATTTTCACAAAATTCGTTATTATATTATGAGTTTTCTTATATTTTACTCAAACTTATTTTGTAAGGATTTTAATCCGGCACCCTTCACCCTTTAAAGTTCTTAAAATATAGTAATTTGAAAGAAAAAAATCAAATTCATTTCTATTAATGAATAATATCACCATGTATATATTAGGAAATTAAAATAAAAATAGCAAAGTGATCTCAAATTTTTGTGTTACCAATAATTCACATTTTTATTATTGTAATGTGATGAAGACAATAAGATAATAAGATAAGAATATATATGCAAACGATTCCTCAGTTTAATTATTGAAGATATACGTGTGTACTATTAATAAAATGGTATGATTTGAATTTTCAAATTCTTTCAAGTGCAAATAATTTATAAACATATACAAGCCGCCTTTTGTGAATGAAATTTTATCATTCATCACATTCAAAGTATGAATTGTTTTAGTGTGTCTTCTTTTAAACCAAATTTAAAAGAGTTGGATTAAGTTCCAAGATATCATGCATGTCTCTATCAATGTATGTTGACAAAAGATTTAACATTTGATGCTTGCCAATTGACATAGTTTAGCTTCTAAGTTGTCTAATAACTATGGCTGCCAATACCACAAGCATGCAATGTTTTAGCCTAACTAACCATGCTAATCCTCTTGCAATTGTCCTAAATTATTCACCTACTTAATCTCACCTACAATTCTTCTTCTATATATCCCACCTAATTGTCTCTCTGCAAACATATATATCAAGTCCATGTGTCCTAGAGAGCAGGGGACAAGGTTATATAGAAAAAAAGGAATTGTTTTTATTATGATTTACATATACCAATATTTATGAAAATCCCTTGATCCAAGATGAACAATGTGCTCAAAATTAACAAGGTGGTCAAATTAGAAAATTCAAAGTCAGCTATATGCAATTCTTTTTTTTCTATTGAACTTTATCCTAGATGCATGCATTTAAAAAAAATTGAATGGTAGTACAAAACTCTTAATTAGATTAAAATTAACGGTTTGATTATGTTATTATTTTTTAACAGTTTAATCATTTTATTTTTAAAAAATGACAACATAATGATATATAATTAATTTTATTTATTTTTTTATTGTTATTAGATATTATTTTTATAGATTATCTTTAACAATATACAATATTGATAATAAAAATAAATATTTTAAAATTTGATTATTTTTAATTATGATGTAACTTTTTTATAATAAAAAAACTATAATATTATACAAAATAATAAATATATTAAGAGTACGTTTATCTCAAAAAATCTATAATAGGAGAATCTTATAAATTTTATAACGATGATTCTAAACAAATAGTTTGCACTTTTGAAAGAAAAAATCCAAACTACTCTTAATTTTATTGAGTTGATATTTATCCTTCACAGTCATTACATGTAATTCAATAAAAATCTAAAATATTCTACAGAAGTAATGATTATACATTTTCTTCTCCAATGAGTTCACAGTCATTACATTTATCCTTCACAGTCATTTTATTAATTATAATTAGTTATTGTTATTAACAGTTATTTGGTGTGTTATGCTTCTATTTACTTATTTTATTTAAAATAAAATAAATTAATCATAAAAAATTAAAAATAAAAATAAAATAATACTTTAAAAACTTATAACCTAACCTCTTTTATTCAACTTATATATTTTTACTATTAAAAAAAATCTAACATTTAATTTTATTTTAAATGACATCAAATTATATGTTGTTTAAATTAAACTATAATCATTTAAATCCATTTAATATTGAATCATATCCGATTAGATCTCATTCAATATTATAATATATTATTTTTATTATTATAAATTTTAACAATATTTTTTTTTTAATTTTTAAAAAATTTATTTGTTTTAACAGAATAATTGAAAGACCTTTTTGTTACAATTAATGATAGTATTTGCATTTGGCTAACAAAACAAGTAGGTCACGTTTAAAATTTGTAAATGTCTTTATTTTTACTAAATTCATTAATAAATAATTTACTCTCAATAAGAACCACCATTTAATGAAAGAAACGTCGTTAAGGTAATGAGATATGAAAGCACCATTATTTCATATTTAACTTTTCTTCTTTTTCTTTCGTTTTTTTTTCTTTTTCTTTTTGCTAACATAAATATAAAATAATGTGAATGAATGATTTACCCTATTGCTAGTTATCGCAGTTGAATGAAGAAATTAAAATAGAAAAGTCAAAAGTCTCATAATTTTTAATATCGTAGACTTACATATATAATTGATTTTTTCTTTTATTTTTCCTAACATAACTAAATGGTTTAATTAACATGAGATAATGAGAAATCTTGTTTAATTTACCTTGTTTTTATTATTAATTTTGGTTGTTTAGTGTATAGTAAAAAACATTAAAAGATTTATTAGATGTTGTTTGATAACTATTCTTATTTATAATTTATAATTAAATAATTAGTTTTGTGATTTAATATTTTATGTAAAAATAATTATCACAATATATTTAGTAATGATTTTTACCTAGTAATTTTCAAGATAAAATTAAAAAATCACTTATAAAATGTTTGATAATGCTTTAAGTTTTCATGATTTTTTTTTAAAACTTAAAAAATTAGTTATTTATAAATTTTATGTTTTTAATTTCTTCACATAATTATAAATACAATAATCATAAAAGTTAATTTATTTTTTAAAAAGATGTTCGGTAAAATAAAAAAAATTAATTTAAAAATCTTATTCTTAAATATTTATAAATTATCCTATATTTTCATTATGATTTCTTAAAAAAGTAAAATTAAAATTAAAATCGTTAACAAATATTCTTAATTGAAAAAACACTTTAAAAAAACCAAAAATTCAAAATCAAAATAATCGTGGATGAACTTATAATTGTTATATTAGATTTTTTTTTCTCACACTTTAATTATCATTTGAGAGCTGTATGTACTTTCATTCTATAACATAAATTAAAGCTTGAAAACATATATCATATGATCACTCACGATCTCTTTTCGTTCCAATGACTTTATTTTTAATTTATTTATTTTATTAGTTATCTAATTAATAATCTATCATTACATCAAATATGGTATTTTGCTAAGAAATTTTTAATTACGAATGTTTCATTTGCAGTAAATAAAGAACATTCACGGTAAATTTTAACATTTTTTCGCAATTAAAAAGATCATAATGCAATTAATACTCGCAACAAAAATTTCAACTTAAATACATGACACTTTTGTCGCAGATATATTTCATTTATTCGCAATAACTTATTTATCATAAATAATTTTATAAAAAGTGAAAAATTATAATTTATCCCATCAAATATTATTGCAATAGGATTTCATAACGTTTATTATTTCCATGAATTTGTTGTCCCCAATGATAATAACAAATTACAATAAACATTTTATTGCACATATCTTCTCATGTATTTGCTACAACTTATTTATCACAAATAATTTTCCTAGAAAACGAGAAAATTAAATGATAATAAATAATTGCCACAAACATTTCATTAAAATATCTTCTCATGTATTCATAATTATTCATCGTAAATAATTTTCATTAATAACAAATTACAATAAACATTTCGTTACAAATATCTTCTCTTGTATTATGTATAACTTATTCATTATAAATAATTTTCATAGAAAGTAGAAAAATTATAATTTATCCTACCAAATGCTATTAAGAGTTTTATCGCACTTATTATTTTGATAAAATTATCGTCGTCAATGATAATAATAAATTGAGACAAATATTTTGTTATGGATGTCTTCTCATGTATTCGCAATAATTTATTCATCACAATGTAAGCATAAATTAATTGACCCAAATGCAAAATAAACAAACTAAAGAGATCAAAAACAAGTAAAACAATGAGCTTACTTCCAACCATTAAAATTGTTCTTAAAGCTCCAAACTAATCAAAACTTATTTGCTCTTTGTGTTAGAAACTTCTAAGCTCTTAACAATACTCAAATAGATGGTGTATTGTATTAGAATTGTGTATTGAGCTTAGGGACCATAACACATCTTTTATAGTTGTGCTTTCCATCAAAGCATTGACATCATTACCAAGTTTCAGCCATAACCAATGAGTTATGGCTCTTCAATGGCAGAAAATTTTGGACCACATTTGAATGATCCATTAAAAAAAGGATTGAAAATTTAAAATTGGAGAATGGATGAATCAGTTATATTTTCTTATTTGGTCCAAATGTTCAACTTGATCTCATCGATTATCTTTCTTAAGAAATACACATATGAATCATGGCAATAGGTCCTCTAAGAGCGAGTATTATCTTCCATGTATTACAATGTATTTAGTTTCTCAAGTATTACAATTATATGGTAACAAAATTTAATGAATAAATCTTATATTTATTCATAGTCCTATACAAAATATATTTTCTCAAATAAATTAAGGTGCACATGAATATGAGAAAATATCATAATATAGCTAGCGAATTTCGCATCGAAGTATCCAATTACTTCTAGATGAATGAATCCTATATTTATTAAGGTGCACATGAATATGAAAATGAAACCAGATTTTTAGTTGCATGAATCAACATAGCTAGCAAAGTCCGCATCAAAGTAGCCAATTATTTCCAATTCATTGGTTTGTCTATACATTAGCATATAGTCCTTGGTTCCTTGAAGATACCTCATTACTTTCTTAGTAGCTCTATAATGGTCCAAACTTGGATTACTCTGATATCGTCCCAATATTCCAATAACAAACGCAATGTCAGGCCTTGTGCAAACCTGCTCTTTAAAAATTTATTGATATAGGTTTCTTGAGATAAACCTAAGATACCTTGAAGTTTGTCTCTATGGATCTTAATGCTAATGACATAAGATATCTCATCTATATCCTTCATATCAAAATTTTTAGAGAGAAATTGTTTTACCTTGTGTAGCAAACTCTTATCTTACTCACACTAACCTTCTGGTATATACATTGATCTATGGGGTTTTCAACAAATCCAAATGAAGAAATTACTCCATGAAATTTATAATACCATTATCGAGATGTTTTTTTAGTATGTTTATGGATTTATTAAGCTTACACACCAAATTCTCACCATCACTATAAAGAAATTCTTCAAGTTGTTTCATATAAACCTCTTCTTCTATATCTCCATTGAGAAAAGATGTTTTCACATCCATTTGTTACATCTCAAGGTCAAAATGGGCTACTAATGCCAATATAAATCACAAGGAATATTTCTTAGATACAGAAGATAAAGTATTTGTATAATCAATTCCTTCTTATTGAGTGAATCCCTTAGCAACTAATCTAACTTAGTATCTCTCAATGTTTCCCAACAAGTATTTCTTTGTCTTAAAGATCCATTTACATCCAATGGCTTTTGCACCATTAAGCAACTCAACTAGATTCCAAACTCTATTACTCTTCATAGAACTCATCTCATCCTTCATAGCATTGTAACACAATTCAAATTCTTTGCAACTATTGACTTGTGAAAAGGATTCAGGATCATTCTCAGCTCTAATGTTACAGTCAGATTCTTGAAGATATACAACATAGTCACTAGAAATTTTTGACCTTTTAGTTCTAGTAGATCATCTTAATGTCACACCATCATCTTCTTAGGAAGTATGAGGTTCAACTTATTGTTCAGAAGTTTCAAGAATCTCTTAAACAGTCTGATCTATTGAAATATTGTCAACAACTTGTGGAATTTCAATGATTAATTGTTCAATACCAGCTTGTACTTGAGGGGTGTTATGAACAACAGTCAATCTATCTCCTGAAGTGGAAGTTTGAGACTCTAAATATTCAGTATCCGAAACTATGTTCCTAATTTGATCACTCCCACTAATCAGATCATACTCAAGAATTTTTTCATTTCTTAATTCTACAAACTTAGTGCTATGAAATGGACAATAAAATCTATAGCCCTTAAACCGTTCAACATATTCAACGAAATACCCATTAATGGTCCTTGGGTCTAGCTTCTTTTCTTTTGGATTATAATTCCTTACTTCAGATGGGCATCCCCAAATGTGCATATGACACAAACTCGATTTTCAAACCTTTCCATAACTCAAATGGCATCTTTGAGATAGTCTTGGTTGGAAATCAATTTAATATATACATAGTCATCTTTAAAGCTTCAATCCATAAGGATTTAGGAAGATTGTAGTAGCTAAGCATACACCATACCATGTCCAATAATGTTTGGTTTCTCTTTTCTGCTACACCATTCTGATCTGGTGAACCAGGCATAGTGTATTGGGCAATTATCCCATGCTCATGAAGAAACTTAGCAAACAGACCTAGCACTTGTCCATTCTTAATATATCTACCATAATATTCACCATCTTAGCTAACCGCATTGCTTCTCTATTTCAACCTTAAAGATTTTGAAAGCATCTAATGCTTCAAACTTATTACGAAGCATATAGAGATGCATTTATCGAGAAAAATTATCAATAAAGATGATAAAATATGTTTGACCTTGTATGTCCATATCTTGAAAACATATATCAATATGTATGATCTCTAACATGCCTGAACTCCTATTGGCACCTTTCTTTGACTTATTAGTCTACCTTTTCTCAATGTAGTCCACACATGTCTCAAAATCAGTAAAATCTAAAGTACTAAGTACCCTATCTTTTACTAATCTTTTAATGCTTTCTATGGAGATATGTCACAATCTCCTATTCCATAATGTAGAAGATTCCTCATCAATAATACACCTTTTAGTGCCAGCTTGAACATGCATAGCATTATAAGTGGTATTATTTCGTAAATTAATGCAGTAAAGACCATCAGACAAAATATCATTCCCAACACAATTAGATTTATTAAATAAACTGAAAGATGTTTCTGAAAAGTGAAAAGAATAACCAAAAGGAACAAGTCTTGAAATCGAAATCAAGTTTCTAGAGAAACTTGGAATATAAAAGGTCTTTTCTAATTCTAAAATAAAACCACTACTTAAAATCAAACTGCATGTTCCTACAACCTTCACATGTGAACCCATCTTGTTTCCGGATAAGACGTATTGCTCACTTCTCACTAACTTCCTTAGGTTTTGCAAATCCTGTAAGAAGTTTGCAACATGGATTATTGATCCAGAATCAATCCACAATGTGTTAATATTAATATTAACCATATTAGATTCATAACAAACAAACGAGTTGGATTACCTTTACTCTCAAGCCATTTATGGAATTTGATACATTCTTTCTTCATGTGTCCCTTCTTTTTACAGAAGAAATACTTGGCTTATTTCTTAATATCAGCTTGGGGTGGAATTATCCCTTTCCCTTTCTGTTGTATTGAGATTTTACTTTCCCGTACGTTGTAGCCAACATTGCACTTTCACCAAATTCTATAACAAGCCTCCCTTTCTCTTGAACACATGATCATTAGTTCATTGATTGACCATTTATCCTTATGTGTGTTGTAAGAGATTTTGAATGACCCGCATTGATGTGAGAGAGTGTTAAGGATATAGTGTACCAAGAAGGATTCTAACATCTCAACCTCGAGATTCCTAAGTTGAGCCACAATGTCCCTCATTTGAATAATGTGCTCGCACGCACCTTTCACATTAGTGAGTCTTAAGGAAGATAACTTCATAATAAGGGTACTTTCCATAGCCTTATATGAAGTGACGAACTAATCATTAATGGCTTTTAGCAAGTCCCGAACATTGTTATGCTGATCAACATAATCACAAATACCAGTAGTGATCTTAGTCTTAATGAACATCATGCTAAGGCAATTAGATTGCTCCCATTGTTCATAAAACATTATATACATTGGAGTGCTGGTTTTAATAATTTTAGGTGATTCATTTTTCCTAATAGCATAGTCAATATCCATCTACCCTAGATGAAGAAGAATTATTTCCTTCCATACTTTATAATTATCCCCTTTCAATTCGGGACTCTCACAATGAATATCAAAAAAATTGGCAGGTTATGAACCTGCGATTAAAGATTATATGCTTATTAAAATTTGAGACATAAATTAAAATAATTCTTTATCACTGTAAATCATGAAAAATATGAATGTAGAGACAAAAAACTTGCTTATGGGTTAAAATTCTAATTCAATTATATTCATTTTAACTTTACGATAAAACTATCAAATTATGTTCCTTTTACTAATCTCTGTGGGTAAATTAGAAAATATAATTTGATATTCTATCTTAATTAATCACACTAAATATAATAAAAATTCATATGGGATAAGATTTATTATATCACATATGATTAATCACGATTAATATTTATTTTTCTAAATGTGATCCTAAATAAACCTTATTATAGTTTTAATTAATTAAAGATGTCGTGGATACTCCCTAATTAATTAAAATATATGAATCACTTAAACATTAACTAAATATTTAGGCTCAATTATTGCTTAAAATTATAAGCAATATTAATTTAATTTCAAATGTACTACTATTATTTATCTTAAGATTGCACGTATAAATAAATGACAATAAATTATACAAGCAAAATAAATAATATAAGCACTAATCAAATCCATAAAGAACCATTGACAATTAATTCTATTATGCATAAATTATTTAACCAAATTTCATATGCATAAGTTATACATAAAAATACTAAAACAAATAATTTAAGCATAATGTATTTAATCATAAATAAATTTTAATGTGCCAAAATTATGTCACATGTATAATAAATATTCTACATATGACAAACATAAGTTAAATAAATTATTCACATTATCGTATTTTTTAATTCAATAAACAAATAAAAAAACATATTCTAAATATATATATATATATATATTAGAAATCATATAAAATTATTAGAAATCATTAGTCCAATGGTCAGGACATTATTCCTTCATGCGAGAGATCTGGGCTCAAGTCTTAGAAACAACAAAAATTTTTTGGACTTCAACCTTCAGTCGGATCAGAACGACCCAATTACGACCTGATCGGAGCCTCAACCGTATCTCGTGATTTTGGAGACGAAATTCGTCTTTTTTTTTATCAAAATTCTTAGATTTGAATTTTCAAGTGATTAATGGTCTCAGTTTGAATAAAAAACGACATTTTAAATAAAAAAAATTAATTAATACATTTCAATGAACACAAATATCAAATTAGAATGATTTTCTTCATGGTTTTTCACGTTTTAATTCCCACAATCATTGGAAAATCAATAATGAAAAGCATTTATAATTTCCATATGCATCAAAAGTGAGTCTTTCAAAAAATCAAATTTCAAAGTGCTTGGTAAAACAAAAATCGTTCTAAAACTGATCAAAATAGAGGTAATATGAGCTATAATATCAAATATATACATAAATTAATCGACCTAAATACAGAATAAACAAATTAAAGAGATCGAAAACAAGTAAAGCAAGGATCTTACCTCCGACCATTGAAATTGTTCTTAAAGGTCCAAACTGATTGACTCTTTGTGTTAGAAACTTCTAAGCTCTTAAAAACACTTAAATAGATAATGTATTGTACTTGAATTGCGTGTTGAGTTTAGGGATCATAACACCCATTTTATAGTCATGCTTCTCATCAAAATATTGACACTGTTATCAATTTTTAACTATAACTGTTGAGTTATGACTCTTCAATGACATAAACATTTGGACCACACTTGAATAATCCACTAAAGAAAAACAAATTGAAAATTGAAAATTGAAAAACGGGCAAATCGATTACACACAAATGATTTTCTCGCCAATGATAATAACAAATTACAATAAATATTTCGTTGTGGGTATCTTCTCGTATATTCGCAATAACTTATTCATCCTAAATGATTTTCTTAAAAAGTTGAAAAATTATAATTTTTACCACCAACCAATGATATTAATAAATTATAATACATGTGTCACCACAAATAACATTCATTTATTTAGAATGATTAAATCATTACAAATAATTATATTATACTCTACCTTCCACCTTATTTTTTTAATACCAATATTTTTAAAAAATGTTACAATTAAATATTTTTATCTTACTATTTATTTTTAGTTTAAGCACAATCAATAATAATAATGTTATTACTTTTATGATTTTTATATTATAATTTATTATAAATTATTTAATAAAAAAAATAATACATTAACTTTTTAAAACATTGCTAAATAATAATTACCAAAAAATTAAAAAATATTCAATCTTTTTAATAATATAAAGTTATAAATTGGTCCATAAATGTTCTTCAAAGAGCTGTATGAGTTGTGAAATTTACGTTTCAAATCCCAATAAATACATGAGTAGATATTTACTAGAAAAGTTATATATTAGCTATATTATTAATATTAATTAACAAACACATAATTTATTAAAAAAGATATATATTTATAATTTTGGTGAACCTATTTCGAAAAAAACAGATTTAATTTTCTCCTATAGTAGAATAATTGCAATTTTGTGCGTAAAACATGTGCAAGTTCTAATTTAATGTAAAGTTTAACTATATCTAATTTAATTCATATACGAAATTAACATTCAATTTGATACTCAAACTATTAATATTATATTTAATTCAAAATTATTTATGATCTATAAAATCTATTACCATTCAAAATAAGTAAATAATTTATAGAAAATAAAATATGATAATAATATGAAGCCAATAAAACCTATTTTGTGTCATTTTCTTTATTTTTTTCCCTTGAAATGAAACCAGAATTAAAAAAAATTTATGAGGTAGTTTCGTAAATTTAAAGTATCAAAAATTGAACAAGTGCCTCCTTCAGTTCTCGCCGTCTGCCTCCATCTCGCGTCACTTGGCCTCCTCATTCCTCAGTAGTCAGTCCAGTTGCTATTTTCTCATTCCTCCTCCCCACCACCAGGCACCTGGTATTTGTTTGAAAGCTTCCATACTTCATTTCTTTGTCATAGTTTTGAGTGATTTTTGAGTTGTTTTGGTAAGCTGGGAACTTTGATTTTTGAGTTGGATTTTTCATTTTTTTCCTCTGGAATGGCTGAAAACTTTGATTTTTGAGTTGGATTTGTCATATTTGAACTTTGAACTGTTGTTTTTTTGGATTTATTAACACGTTGATACTGTTGTTTTCTAATGTATTTAATATGTTGATACTGTTGTTTTCTAATGTATTTAATATGTTGATACTGTTGTTTTCTGTCCTGGATATTGTTATGTTGTTATTTTAGCTAACAAGGTGAACCAAAAAAGTTGAAATAAAAAGGACCGACTCTTCACAAAACTACCCAAAAATCAAAATGAACCTTTCCCCTTTTTTCTTCGGCAGGTTCAAAACACAACCTTTACGATGTGTTATAAATGACTTACTTAACAGACGTTCATGGCTTGTAAATGGAAAAGGAAAGTGAGGTTGATGAATTTAAACTTAAAATTTCTTCATATGCTATTATAGTTACTATAAGAATACAAACAATATAGCGACGGCAATTTTAGAGTGAAAATAAAATAAGGCATTCCCTAATTAATGATCATCTTATATGATATTACGGCGTTCATTAGTTGTAGGAATTAAGTACTAAGAATAAAAACTAATAATATATTTAGAACAAATATTTTATCCTTCAAAATTTTAGTAGTATGATGTTAAGATTTATCTCTCCATTCATTTAAGTCACATGTTCAAATCACGTACAAATTTTGTTTGGTAAAAAATAATTCTAAAAGTTAGTACGAAATATGGATGACTATTAATTATAATATTATTATCTTAGTTTTATTTCTAGGTTAATTTGTTTAATTTTCTTTATCACTCTATTAGGTTTCAAGTTAGCTTTCTTGCTTCAAGATTGCACTAGGTAGTTTAGGTGGTTTTTTTCTCTTTTGGATATTAGCCTGTCATTGCATATTTTTGTCTACTTAAGGGAAGGCAAGAATAAAGAATGTTAATTTGAAATGAAATTGCTAATTTTGAATAATTTTTTTATTGCATTATAACACTCTAACTTATGTCTTGATTATTCAGCAACAGTATTAGAACAATAGGTTAGCAGTTGGATTCCTTCAAATAACAATAAATTTTGAGTTTATGACTTTGAAGTTAAAGTTAGTGTGTGAATATGACATGCAAATGGTGGAAAGAAATATGTATCTATTATGTATCTGATAGGGTAATTTTCAGAAGATAGGAAGGAAGGAGAAGAACACAGAGAAGGAGAGGTAAATTGTTATATATTTCTTATTGTTCTCCCTTGCTGAATTCCTGTGGCTTTATATATAGCCATACATGGATGGAATTGTATGATAATATTCTAACTAACTCTAACATCCTGATCAAATTTGTGGTCCTTCATTCTGCTTCTCGCCTGCCTTCTCACACCATCAATGGTCCCCCTTTTATGCTTAGTTCTGTAACCATGTGTGACCAACCGTTGCTCACGAGCGCTGTGTTGCGTTTTGTGCCTTTGGGATCCTCTTTTGAGTCTCGCGCGCCGTGTGTGCTGCGCCAAGCAGCTCGAGCGTTTTTGCTCGTATCATTCCATCCCCCTTTAAAAATCTTTGTCCTCAAGGATAACGTTGAGATTTGATTGGGTAAGATTACTTCCCGTGCTTCGAGATAGATGCAAAAAATAGTCCCGAATGGACCTTGGGATGTGCCTATATCTCCCATAAAAATTGCTTCGATGTTAAGGTCATGCCCACATGTTACTATTTGTACCACTGACACGTTGATCATGTCAGTGAACCCTTTTGCTCTGGTTTGTACAGGACGATAATTATTGACAACTCTATACTCATTGCGATATTGTGGTCTGGTGAAACTCGTGAAAACAAAGAACCCCGGGGTGAATCTTGTCCTGAAGTTGTTTAGATTTCCAAATTGAAGAGTGCTAAGCCTTGTTGGGTCAACATAGACAAAGAAAAAACAATACAAAGTTGCAACAATTGAAGCAGCCATCATTGCAAAAACTTCACCAGTATCAAAACTAGGGCTTCCCATTGAAATGGAAATGGAACCCTTATCCTTGGAGATCTACTGATAATGTTGGCATGGTTAGTTCTACAGCTCATTTGAGTTTTATGTCTTGAATTAGTAGATCGATCAAACACTTGTCTCTCCCCACTAGTCAACGAAGATCTGTATTGTGAGAATACCACTAGAAGGATGAGTTGTGGTAGCCTAATCTTCACACATTTTGCCAGCACTGTCAATCCAAACTCGTATAGCCCAAAGCCTGACAAAGCCACTAATGGAATTGTAGGCATTGGACTCAATAGCCTGGCCATGTTATGCCAAAGATTACTGAAACTAATTATATTCTGGAGAATGGAGGCGACCATGAGGGCGCCCTGTGTTCTATGCATTATCCTCTCAAGCCAATATAAGAGACTCCAATAACTGCAAGAAAATAAGTCCCAAGCAATGTTTGAAACTGCGTTTTAATTCCAGTAATGAAAAGCATTGTTTGAATCCCCTTTGCTTTTTCTTCACTCTCAGGTTTAAGTTCACTTGATGGCATTGCATCCAAAACACCCACAATCACTTCACATTCTCACATGATCTTTAACCATTGTTTCTCAATAGTTGACCAGCAACCATTGACACTACTTGCATCCCCAAATAGGGAGCGGATTTCATAGCCTCAGCCTCAATCTGCTGAGCAAGTCCACCGGTAGGAGCCAATACAATAGTATAAGGTCCTTCGGTCTCCTTCTTTTCACAAATAGGAAACAATTTAGAATTGTAAGTTAGTATAGAATTTTTTAAAAAAATAGACTTACCTGAACCAATCTTAGCAACACCAACAACTTCTTGTTGTTGAATACTAAGAGTGATAGCCACCATCAGAATTGGGGCAAATATCTTATAACCAATCCTCTCAATCGCTTTTAGAAGCTTATTATTCCGTTTACTTTCAACCCAGTTTGCAATACTTTCATAAACAGGGTTACCGTCACAATGAATTAGGAAAAACCCAACTGATTCATGTGTCAAAACCTTAGTTAGGAAAGCCCATAAGACTGCCTTCCCTTGCCACTTTGTCTTCTCAAGAGACCCAATTGACAACAAGTTCTTCAAATGGTCTTGAAGTGACTAGATAACAAGGATTTTCTTCTCAATCAAACCCTCAACCATTGTCTTGAGTTCATTGATAGGAACAAATGCAGCTATCCTGCTAGTTGGTTGAGTTTTTACATCATTGATCTTCTTCAAATAATGTATATACCTTTGAAGATGGCTGGCAATATCTTCTCTGGTTAATCCTTCTATGTTCCTTGGGTGAGTTCTTTTATCCTTTAAGATTGCCCCAACAACACCTGCTTTGAAACAATCAACTGCAGTTGAAACAATGTCATAATTTCCACATAACAATATCTTTTCCTTTGCTAATTCCCTGTGTAGGCACCATGACACACATTCCCCATGTTGGAATTGATCACGACAAGTTTTTCTTGAAGCATTTTTTCGTATATTAGAGGAAAATTTGTGTCAATAAAGCTGGATGAATTAACAAAGTTCCCATTTAGTGTTTTTCCCTTTCCAAGAGCAACCTTGTCAATGATCTTTCTATCTGTACTACTTGCGGCTACAGATAAAATCCAAGAAGATACACTAGCTTTGGTTAGAATCCCTTTTTCCATAGCATGAAAAGCACCAATTGCAATCGGGTCTTTGACGAACTCAATTGGATGATATAAAAACAAAATCAACCCCATCAGCAATAGCATCATCAAAAGCAGCTAGAATATCAGCTGCACTGCAATCTACACCAGTATTGTAGATTTTATATGTAGCAATTCTTTCAGAAGGGAAACCTTCTCTGGCTGTGCCTTGAGCTGTTCCATACAAACTAACATCTTTTACATTGTTCCTAGCTACTGTTGAAGATGTGTGTGTTCCGTGTCCCATTAAATCCCTCGTTGACATTATTCTATAATGTGGCTAATTCAGGCCCAATTCCAGCATCAATAATACCAATTATAGGGTTTCTTTCAATTTTCTCTTGGAGATCCATAAAATCCTTAGATCTTGTGGTATGGATTAGAAGAATTGTACTAGAAAATATTGACGCTACTACCTTCATGTCAGCAAGTCTTTTTGTTTCAAGGTTAGTGAGATTTGCAACAATTCCATTGAAACTCCTTTTGTAACTTGTAATCAACGTGTTCTCAATACCTTTAGCTGAGTTACTGACGACAAGGGTTCTTTCTAAGACAACTTCGACCACGAGCCATAACCATAGATGAAATAGCAGAGACAACCCTAACTGATACAAGAATGTATCGTTTATGTTTAGTCCTACAGTGCCACCGTTGCCAACATTTACCGGGATTGAACATACGACCTCCTCGGTCCTTATTTTTGGTAGTTTTTTGACCACTTTTGAGAGCACTTCCACCAGAAACGCTAAGCCACCTGTGCAATTTTGTGTGACTGGTATCCCAATGAGATAAGTGCCTCCGATAAGGTTTCACACGGGTAACCTTATCATATGGAACGACCATTTCTTCGTGGATCGGGTCTAGGGGCTCGTCTAAAGACTTGAGAGCAAGCCCATTACAAGGAAGCCTAGTTGAAGGAGGAAGATTATCTCTACGATATAAGCTCGCTTCGTGGGTTGGTATGTGGGTTGAGTTTGTGAGTCCAATTGGTGGCGATCCACAGAGAAAAGACGTAGGTTCTGTATAAACCCTCGTTCCTTCTTCTTGTAACCCAGAAAGACAGCTCTTATTAGTTCTGAGTTTTGCGGTTTGTAATTTGCTCGTCGCGAAGGAATCAGTGGGTGGAGCTTCAGGGTTCTCGAAGGTCTTAGGTGGAGCACGAAGGTGTAGTTTAGGTGAAGATACTGATTGGAGTTTGAAGGTTTTTGAAGAAGCAGTGAGCATTTGAATTGCGTGTTTGAAATTAGAAGTATCAGCTTGAAAAATGTATGTTGTTGGATATGGATTTAATTCAAATCTGGGTGTGAGTTTTGGGTTCAGAGGTGTGCTGTGGGAGGTGCGAAGAGCTCGCAGCTCGATCCACACTACCTATATTTCAGTGCTTATTCGCTCGAATTTGAACTCATTTCGTGCCAAAATCTTAGATACTTCGTTTAAGAACTCGGCGTCAGAGCGGTTGTCTATGGTTGGAACCGGCTTTGATACCATTGATAGGGTAATTTTTAGAAGATAGGGAGGAAGGAGAAGAACACAGAGAAAGAAAGGTAAATTGTTATATATTTCTTATTGTTCTCCCTTGTTGAATTCCTGTGGTTTTATATATAGCCATACATGGATGGAATTGTATGACAATATTCTAACTAGTTCTGACATCCTAACCGAATTTATGGTCCTTCATTCCTTGCTTCTCGCCTGCCTTCTCACACCATTCGTGTCCCCCTTCTATGCTTAGTTCTGTAACCATGTGCGCCCAACTGTTGCTCATGAGTACTGTGTTGTGCTTTGTGCTATTGGGATCCTCTTCTGAGCTTCGCGCGCCGTGTGTGCTGTGCCAAGCAGCTCAAGCGTATTGCTCGTATCAGTAACCTAACAAAATTTTAGCATCTGATTCAACCTTAAATTGTAAAATTACATGTGGATGAATAAATAGGTAGTTGTCTAAGGGCTTATAACTCGTTGGAAATTAATAAATTATTATCCTTTCTTTGCCCATAAATGTCGATTGCCTATTATATTTTATATTGATGAACTTATTCTATGAGACAATGATATCCTTACAGTAAAATCATGTTACGATTAGTAGCAAAGAAAGACAAGAACGAAGAAGAAGAAGCTGTAGAGGAAGAGGGAAAATTATGTATAATTCTTCATACTTTATTCCATTTCTTAAGGGCTATATATAGCCTAACATTTCAGTAATAAACGAAGAGAGAAATTGTGTGAATGTAGTGCGCTAATGCGTTAACAGAATTCTGACATTTTAATAAAATTGTGCAGCAGTTCCCTCGTGCTCGTATCTTGGCACCTCCTACGCCAATTAGGTACTTTCGCTGCACCCCTCGTGTGCAGCAGTTTCTCCCGCTGAAGCGCCTCGCAGTGGCTGAGTTGATTTTGTTCGTATCATTCCTCCCTCTCTTTTAGCATCCTTGTTCACGAGGATGAACTCCGGGTAAGACTTAGAGAAACGTCTTTCATTTTCCCAAGTAGCTTCTGTGTTTGGGGCTCCAACCCATTTGATAAAAAAATTTGCTTTTGATCGGTACCTTTCCTTCTGTATCACTCAACGATTCAAGACGACTTCAGGCTGTGGTATAATTATTGAGTTCTCAGTTGTGGGAGGTAGTTACTGGTTGATAGGTATTGAGGTCCCAACATGCTTCCTTAGTAGGTTGACGTGAAACACATCATGTATCTGAGAGCTTGGAGGCAGTGCTAATCGGTAAGCTACTGAACCAATCCTTTCCTTGATATGGTAGGGTTCAAAAAATCGTGGAGTTAGCTTCATGGATGAGCGAAATGCAACAGAAGTTTGCCTATACGGTTGTAGTTTTAGATAAACATAGTTCCCTTCAAGGAAAGTGATCTCCCTTCTATGTTTATCGGCTTGGCACTTCATCCAATTTTGAGTTTGTATAAGGTTGTGACGTAGTTCTCTAAGGATGGTGTCACGATCACGCAAGTACTCATCTACAGTTTGGACGTTCAAGGTACCTGGGATGTAAGCTATAAGATGGGGAGGAGGGATTCCATAAACGGCTTCAAATGGAGTGGTTTTGGTGGAGTGTATCGAGGTGTTGTAGCTGAATTCAACCCACGGTATCCACTCAACCCACTATTTTGGTTGATCACCAACAAAGCAACGTAGGTACTGTTCCAAAACTCGATTGACCACCTCAGTTTGACCATCGGTTTGTGGATGATAGCTGTAACTCATACATATTTGTGTACCCTGCAATTGAAATAATGCTCTGCAAAAAGAGCTGATGAAGACTTTATCTCGATCACTCATTATAGAAGTGGGAATGCCATGCAGCCGAACTACATTAGACACAAATATTTTGGCAACACCTAGGGCAGTAAAAGGATGCTTTATAGCAATGAAGTGTGCATATTTTGTCAATCGATCTACTACCACCATAACCACGATATTGCCTTTGGAAAGGGGAAGTCCTTCAATGAAATCCATTGAGATATCAGACCATATCTTGGTGGGAATTGGTAGGGGTTGTAGCAACCCTGTTGGCGTCATACAATCATTTTTTAACCGTTGACATATGCCACATTCTTGCAGGAATTCTTTTACCTTTTGGTGCATGTTTGGCCAACAAAAATTCTGCTTAACCCTAGACAGCGTTTTCTGAAATCCAAAATGTCCTCCAATAGGTGAGGAATGGCATTCTATCAAAATTTTAGGTAAACCTTGTTCCTTTTGAACCAAACACCATTACGATATTGTAAGTGAAGAGTATTTGTTGAGGCAGTCGTGTTTCTCAACTTATCATAAAAAGGGTCTTGTTGAACTTCTTGTTAGAGTGTTGGCCACCAAGTTGCTAGAAGTTGTGAGATAGATAGGTATTGAAATTCTACTACTCTGAATAAGGAGTCAGGTCCACGATTCTCAGATCCTTTTTTATACTCGATCACATAATCATAGCCTATAAGTTTAGGCAATCAACGTGCCTGAGCAGGGGTGGTTATTCTCTGCTCCAGTAAATACTTAAGGCTTCTTTGATCGGTTCGCACGGTGAAGGGTTTGCCCAATAGGTAGGGGCGCCATAATCTAATAGCTTTGACCATAGTTAACATTTCCTTATCATAAGTTGACAAGGCTAGGGCCGATCCCTTGAGTACTGCACTGAAATATGCCACTGGCCTATTCTTTTGGTTGAGGATTGCCCCAAGACCAATGCCACTAGCATCACATTCAATCATAAAACATTGTGTGAAATCAGGTAGGCGTAGGACAGGGGGAGATATGAGAGCCTTTTTTAGCTACTGGAAAGTCATCTTAGCTGCCTCACTCCAATGGAAGCCCTTTTTTCCCAACAGTTGAGTTAAGGGTGCAGCCAATCTTCCAAAGTGTCGAATGAATTTTCTGTAGTACCCTGCCAACCCAAGGAACCCTCGGACACCTTTAGTTGTGGTTGGCGTGGGCCATTCCTTGACAACATGGATTTTAGCAGGGTCTACTGAGACTCCTTGCTCAGAGATAAGGTGGCCCAGGTAATCCACCTACAACACACCAAATTGGCACTTGGATTCTTTTGCAACTAATTGGTTATCGGTCAGCAACTGAAGGACAGATTGTAGTTGCCAATTATGCTCCTCCCGAGATTTGGAATACATCAGTATGTCATCAAAGAAAACCAAGACAAATTTCCTGAGAAAAGGTCGAGAGATATGATGGAGATAATTTGGAATATGTATTCTCTGTTTTCTCTACTTCTTTACAACACTATAATACAATATATATATAGAAATACAAAGTGTCCACTAATTCTAGGAATAAAACAGCTGGTAACAATAATGAAAATACAGCTTGATTTACACTAACTCTAGAGCCTGTACAACACTAATAATATTCTCTGAAAATCTACACTCCCCCTCAAGTTGGGTAATAGATATTAATCATTCCTAACTTGCAACTCAATTCTTTGAAGATTGTTCGAGGTAATGCTTTGGTAAGGATATCTGCAATTTGATGTTTAGTAGATGTATATAGTAGGTCCACAATTTTTCCATCTATCTTTTCTTTAATGAAATGACGATCAATTTCTACATGTTTGGTTCGATCATGATGAACTGGATTTTTCGCAATTCTTATTGCAGCTTGATTGTCACAATGCATGCTGATAGGTTCGAGAGTTGTGAAGTCCAGTTCATTGAGTAGCCTTCTTAACCACATTGTTTCACAAATCCCATGAGCCATGGCTCTAAATTCATCTTTTGCACTGTTTCGAGCGACTACTGACTGTTTTTTACTTCGCCAAGTTACAAGGTTTCCCATACGAATGTACAATATCCAAGTGGTAGATCTGCGATCCACTATGTAGCACCTCGATCACAAGATCTCGCAAAGACTTCAATTTTTCTAGTGAGATTCTTACCGAAATATAATCCTTTTCCTGGTGTCATCTTGAGATACCCGAGTATACGATAGATCGCTTCCACGTGTTCTTCAAGAGGGACTGTTCATAAATTGACTTACAACACTTACTGAAAAACCAATATCTGGTCTAGTGTGAGATAGGTAAATGAGTTTTCCCACTAATCTTTGATAACGACCTTTGTCCACAGGTGTACTATTTTCTTTGATTTCGAGTTTTATTGTAGAATCCATCGGAGTTTCTGCTGATTTACACCCCATCATTCCAGTTTCCTTGAAAAGATCAAGTACATACTTCCTTTGAGATATAGATATGCCCCTTTTTGTTCGTGCTACTTCCATCCCTAGGAAATATTTGAGATTGCCTAGATCTTTGATCTCAAATTCCTTGGCAAGGAATTCTTTGAGTTTATCCATCTCAATTGTAGAATTACCTGTTAGAACAATATCATCTACGTACACAATTAAGATAACTATTCTGTCATTGGAGAAGTGTTTGACGAATAGTGTGTGATCTGATTGGCATTGATTGTACCCATATCTCTTCAGAACTTTAGAGAACTTATCAAACCAGGCACGTGGAGATTGTTTCAATCCATATAAGGATTTCTTAAGTTTGCAGACTCTATTGGTTGGAACAGGAGATTCAATTCCAGTAGGAATGTTCATGTAGACTTCTTCTTCAAGATCACCATTAAGGAATGCATTCTTGACATCTAATTGGTAGAGAGGCCAATCCAAGTTAGATGCTATGGAGAGAAGAACACGAATAGTGTTGAGTTTTGTTATAGGTGCAAAAGTCTCCTGATAATCAAGCCCATATGTCTGAGTGAATCTTTTAGCCACAAGGCGAGTTTTGAGTCTTTCTACACTACTGTCTGCTTTGTGTTTGATTGTAAAGATCCATTTACACCCAACAGTTTGTTTTCCCGATGGTAGTTCTGTGATCTCCCAAGTCTTGTTTTTCTCTAGAGCACTGAGTTCTTCACGAATAGCTATCTTCCATTCAGGTATCTGAAATGCTTCATGAACAGAATTTGGAACCTTCATTTGATCGAGGTTGCTGATAAATGCCTTATACCCTGGTGAGAGATTTTTATAGGATTGTAGATGGGGTGGTTTGTGCATGATCTTACACCTTTCTTTATAGCAATTGGCAAATTCAAATCATTAGGAGGTAATTCAATAATATGAGGTTCAGTGGTGTTACCTTGTGAATTGTCAGAGTGGCCTGTATTTGGGTTGGATTCTTGGAATGGCTCAAGATATGCTCGGTTTTCTGTTCTTTCTTGAGTTGTTTTCCTTCTAGAGTAGACAAGGAGATCATTGTTTGGGACAAGGAAGTTTGGATCTGTTGGTAGAGAAGTTGAGGGTTCATTGGGAGTAGTAAGAGTATTTATTTGAGATATTGATTCACTTTCTAGAGGTTGCGGAATAGGATTTGTGGGAGACTGAGTACTTATGATATTCGAAAGCTGGTATTCATTGCCTATGTTCTCCCCCTGAATGACAGATTTGGAATAGTACGGATATTGTTCAAAAAATGTGACATCCATTGTATTATAGAATCGTTTTGTGATAGGAGAAAAACATTTGTATCCTTTCTGGTATGATGAATACCCTAGGAATATGCATTTGATGGCTCGAGGATCAAGTTTGCCACTATGATGTACATGGACATAAGCAGAACATCCGAAAATTTTAAAGGGAACATGGGACACGATTTTGGTGTGTGGGTATGACTCAAGTAGAGTATTGATAGGTGTTTTAAACAAGAGGACACGAGATGGCATCCTATTGATAAGATAGGTAGCTGTAAGAACAGCATCCCCCCCAAAATGTTGAGGGACATGAGTTGTGAACATGAGGGATCTAGCTACCTCGAGAAGATGCCTATTCTTTCTTTCAGCCACCCCATTTTGTTGAGGTGTGTCAACACATGAGCTTAGATGGACAATCCCTTGACTTAACAGATAATCAGTAAGGGTGGAAGTAAAGTATTCTTTAGCATTGTCGGATTTCAATACCTGGATTTTTGTTTGAAATTGGGTTTGAATCATGGTATTAAAATTTTTAAAAATTTGACATGCTTCAGATTTTTCTTTCATTAGGAATAACCAAGTGGTTCGAGTATGATCATCCACAAATGAAATGAACCAACGTGTCCCTGTGATGTTTTTGATTCGAGAAGGTCCCCATATATCAGTATGAATTAATGAGAAATGATGTGATTTTTTATGTGGAAGATGAGGATATGAAGTTCTAACATGTTTTGAAAATTGACATACTTCACACTGAAAAACTTCTGAATTTTTATTTCTAAATGATGAAGGAAAAAGTTTCTGTAAATACTTGAAATTAGGATGACCTAAACGATAGTGATTTAATATGATTTCACCATCTTTATTGGACTTAAGGTTTAACAAAGCTTTATTCTGATTAGAAACTTCGGATACAACTTGGTGGGCTTGTCTTGTTGAAGGTTCTTCACTGCTGAGGAGATAGAGTCCCGAGCATTCCTTAGCACTGCCAATCATCTTCCCCGAATGCAGTTCCTGAAATTCACATAGGTTATGAACAAATTTAGCCATACAATTTTTATCACGGGTGAGTTTAGTAATTGATACAAGATTACAATCAAGTGTAGGAACAAGAAGGACAGAATCTAGAATAAAGGAGTTTGAAATTTTGGCTGAACCAATTCCTGTTACTTTGGATACTGAATAGTCGGCAATTCGGACCGTGTGTCCATTATGGTAGAATTTAAGATTCATGAGAAGAGAAGCATCACCCGTCATGTGGTCTGAAGCACCGGAATCAACAATCCATGGTCTCATAACCTGTTTCACATTAAGAGCATTGAGGGTGTTACCTGATTGAGCTATAGTGGCAGATGATGTGTTCAAGGATTGTCCAAATAATTTCTGGAGGAGATCAATCTGTTCCTTGCTAAACAGAGCAGATTCAGGTGACTCATTGCCTTGAAATTTAGAGGCAATTTTTCCATGACTTTCTTTGTTGATGTGCTGTGTGAACGGTGGTTTCCAATCAGTGGGCTTACCATGAATTTTCCAACAGGTTTCCTTAGTATGACCAGGTTTACGACAATGATCACACCAAGGTCTTCCACGACGAGGACGATTGTCTGTATTATAAGAGTGCTGATGGCCTCGAATGGCAAAGTGCAGATCCTTCTCCAGTCACGGAAATGGTAGATTGAGAACCTATCATTGTAGATTGAGGACCCATCATTACTTTCTTTCGGCTCTCCTCTTGACGGACTTCAGAGAAGGCTTCACGAATACTGGGCAAAGGTTTTGTGCCGAGAATTCTGCTGCGTACATCATCAAGATCTTTATGGAGTCCCAGTAAAAATTTGAAAACTCGTTTCTTGTCAATAATCTGTTTGTACAAGATGTCGTCTCCGGATGTGTCCATTCGTGAACCTCAAAGAGATCTAATTGTTGCCAACATCGAGTGAGAGAGTTAAAGTATTGTATAACTGACAACTCTCCTTGGCGAAGATCATGAAGGATGCTCTCGATCTCAAATAGTTCGGACATATTATCAGAACTAGAATAAGTATCTTTGGTTGCATCCCATATTCCTTTGGCGGTTTTGTAGAGAAGAAAATTCTCTCCAATTTCGTTTGTCATGAAATTGATCAACCAAGACATCACCATATTGTTTTCAGATTTCCATGTTCTGTATTGTAGATCGTCTTTGTTTGGAGCTGCGGCATCGCCAGTAAGGTAATCATCTTTCATTTTTCCACATATAAACATCATGACGGATTGAGACCACTGAAGATAATTGTGCCCATTTAATTTGTGACTGGTTATGGGCATAAGATTATTGTCCGTGGAACCAAGAATTATAGGTTTTCCCGTGGCCATTTGTTGCAATTGTAGATTATAAGTGGATTGAAATTTGTAGGCTGTTTTTTTTTTTTTTGTTTTTGAATAATCTGTTGGACCGGGTCGGATAGGGTTTGACCGGGTCGGGTAGGGATATATTAAAACAGCTTACTGGTACGGGAAACAGAAAAGAAAAAAACAAAGCAGAATGTGACTGTGCGACTGTGAGACTTACTGATTGATGATCGATGCCGACGACGATGATGATGATCAGCGCCGACGATGAGGAGATGGTCGGCGATGATGACTGGCGATGGCAACGATGATTGAGATGGAAAGCAAGCCGTAGAAAATGGATTTCTGCTTTGCCTCTGGAATGCAAGCTGCAGGAAATGGATTTCTGGATTTTTGAATTTCTGAAATGATGAGGACAGAAATCAGTGTTCCTTGGACAGAATTGATATAACACAAAATTGGATTTCTGGATTTCAGAAATGCTCTGATACCAAGTTGAATGTACTCCGAGAGATATGATGGAGATAATCTGGAATATGTATTCTCTGTTTTCTCTACTTCTTTACAACACTATAATACAATCTATATATAGAAATACAAAGTGTCCACTAATTCTAGGAATAAAACAGCTGGTAACAATAATGAAAATACAGCTTGATTTACACTAACTCTACAGTCTATACAACACTAATAATATTCTCTGAAAATCTACACTCAGAGATAAGGTGGCCCAGGTAATCCACCTGCAACACACCAAATTGGCACTTGGATTCTTTTGCAACTAATTGGTTATCGGTCAGCAACTGAAGGACAGATTGTAGTTGCCAATTATGCTCCTCCCAAGATTTGGAATACACCAGTATGTCATCAAAGAAAACCAAGACAAATTTCCTAAGAAAAGGCCGAAAGATATCATTCATGAGGCTTTGGAAGGTGGCTGACACATTAGTAAGGCCAAACGGTATTACTAGGAACTCATAGTGACCCTCATGTGTCCTGAAGGCAGTTTTATGTGTATCCTCCTCTTGAACTCTTATCTGGTGGTATCCTGAACGCAAATCTAGCTTGGAGTAAATCCTAAATCCATGTAGTTCATCTAACAACTCATCGATGACAGGTATAGAGTATTTGTCCTTGATAGTAAGGGCATTTAGAGCTCGATAATCCACACAAAATCTCCAGATGCCATTTGTTTTCTTGACAAGCAACACAGGTGAGGAAAATGGGCTATTACTAGGTTTTATCAATTGGGATTACAGGAGCTCCTGCACTATCTTTTCAATCTCAGTTTTTTGATAGTGTGGATAACGATAGGGTTTAACATTCATTGGTTCAAAGTTAGTTTGTAGGGAAATTCGGTGGCCATGTACCCGTGCAGGAGGTAAGTTAATGGTTGATTCAAAAATTTTAGGAAATTTAGTCAGTAACTTACTTATCTCATAAGAGTATATCTGGGGAGGTTTCTGATGGTTGGTTATTGGTCTTATTTGTAGGAGTAACCCCACACCTTGTAAACTCTAGCATTCCTTAGGGGTTAGGGCTGTCATATTGGCTCTTCCCAACCCTTGGAAGGTGTGTGAACTTCCTTCTGAATTGAAACTTAGGGTAAGTTTCTTGTAATCCATTTGAATAGGCTCGAGGGTTTCCAACCATTGAACCCCTAGAACCAGTTGACATGCTTCCACTGGTAACACATAGTAATCAGCCTTTACAGGATGTCCCTGAATGATGAGAGTGAGGTTGCAGCTTTGTCCAACACACTCTAATTTCTCACAGTTTGCCACCATCACTTCTAGTTTCTTTCCCTTGGCTATAGGTAAGCCAAATTGGGTAGCTAAGGCCTGATCGATGAAGTTATGGGTATTGCCCCCATCTATTAGTACCAACACATTCTTATTTTTCAGTTTTCCCATAATACGTAAGGTTTGAGGATGTTCAGTTCTTGCTATAGCATGGAAGGAGATTTCAGGTAGTATTACCTAGGGGTCCAGTAATGGTGTGGATTCCTCACACTCTTCTGCATCATTTTGATTCAAATCTTCCATCATAAAGAGTTGTGGGCATGCACAGCGGTGGCCAACAACAAATTTATCATCACAGTAGTAACATAATCCCTTCTCTCGCCGCTCACGTGCCTCCTGGTTGGTTAGCCTTCGAAAGGTTATGGGTTGAGTTGAGCCACCACGCTGAGCAGGAGCAGGTCCTAACAACCCAGCACTGGTGTTAGTTGCTGGTTTGGTGGTGTTGACAGGTAGCTGATAACGAGGGATGGTTGTAGATTTCTTTTGTAAGAAATTTCGTTCCTCAATTAATCTTGCCACACCAATGGCATCAGCCAGAGTTCTTGGTTGCTTGATTTTAACATCAATTCGAATATCATCCCTTAACCCTGCGATGAAGCAACCAATGAGAAACTCTTCAGGTAATCCATCCACACAATGAGAGAGTTTCTCGAAGAATTCCTAGTATGCTGCCACACTCGTAGTGTGTCTCAGGCGAGACAGTGCTTCTGAGGGGTCCTCATAGTCTGTAGGTCCAAACCTCAGTTGCGCAACTTTGGTGAACTCCTCCCAGGTGAGAGGTCCACGAAATTTTGTGAGCTATCGGTGCCACTGTAACTCGATGCCTTTTAGATGGAAGGAAGTCAGTTGTACTTGTTGGTCAGCAGCTATATTAGTGAACTCGAAGTATTGCTCGACCTTATAAATCCATCCTGTGGGATCCCCCTGGCAAACCTTGGGAAGGACAGCCTCAAGTGGGGGTGACTGTTCTTCGTAGCTGACCGCAAAGTGTGGGGTTGGGATTGGTTGGTTTCGTCTCTAGCAAAAGGGTTATCCTCAGGTAAGTTACGAGTTGCGCGCATTGCTTGCAACTCAGTAAGCACTGCTTGTAAAGTGTTATCATGACGTGTAAGAGTCTCTATTACGTCATTGCGAAATTCGATATTGGATTTGCCTCGGGTAGCCATTCTCGTAACCGGCTCTGATACCACTGTTACGATTAGTAGTAGAGAAAGACAAGAACGAAGAAGAAGCTGTAGAGGAAGGGGGAAAATTAGGTATAATTCTTCATACTTTATTCCATTTCTTAAGGGCTATATATAGCCTAACATTTCAGTGATAAACGAAGAGAGAAATTGCGTGAATGTAGTGCGTTAATGCGCTAATAGAATTCTGACATTTTAACAGAATTGTGCAGTGGTTCCCTCGTGCCCGTATCTTGGCTCGTCCTGCGCCGAGCTGCTCCAATCAGGTACTTTCGCTGCGCCCCTTGTGTGCAGCAGTTCGCCCGCTGAAGCGCCTCGCAGTGGCTGAGCTGATTTTGTTCGTATCAAACCATTTCCCACCTTCGTGGTGTGCATGCTTTTTATCAGCTTTCTTTCTTGTCTTGATTAGGTTCATAACTAGAAAGAGTTATTTAGAAAGAGTGTCATTGAACATGTGCTCCCAGTTATTTAAAATTATACTTTCATATCTAGTGGTGAGTAATTAGTAAAATGTTATTGGTTAATTTTCTTGGCCAGATCAGATAAAGCTGATAAATTGCTCGCTGCTTTTCTGTTGAAAGGGCTTCAATGCTTCATGAAAATAGGCAATGTTTCTTCATCATTGTAGCTGTTTTATTAACCTTTCGTTTGGGCCTCCATGTTCCAGGCCTGGGATTAATAGGATTTTCCTGGGTGCCTGAGTAATTTCTAATTTCTTTTAGTATTTGGCTTATCCAGGATATAATGGTATCTTCAATATCCATTTTATTTTGTTACGAAAAGTTAGTTTACTGGCGATAATTTTTTTAAATGTTTCTGCAGCTATATTGATAGAAAGAGTTGTTTTTCTTGGAGCTCCAATTCCAATTAACGAAGATAATTGGTAGGGTGCTAAGAAGGTAATTTGATGTTGTTTTCAATCTTTGGATTGCTTTTTGTCTCAATATTTCATGTATTACTTATTGTTTACAAATGGTTGCTAGGAGATTTGTAAATATTTAACTATTCTATGAATGCGTGGACTCTTGAAATCACATTCGTGCCTAGTTACCTATGCCTAGTTCTAATGTTACATTTATTGTTGTTTCTAGCATTGAGACTTCAGTCTACTATTCTCATTAAAATTCTATATTGATAGATTAAAATTTGTCAAAGTAGTTTTGGCGTCTGAACTGCCTTTGGTTGGATTTTTCATTTGCAGACCTTTATGTAATGCCCATATCACTGGTACAAATATTTTATGGGTAGACTTATCAATGATAACTCTACCCCATGTAAGTATAAGAGATGAACAAGTGAAAAGTGCCATTTTATTTGTTGAATTTGAGTTTCTAAAGCATTCATTTTCTAAACCATAAAGGTCTTTTGTAAAATATCATTTGGCCCATGATCTATTAATTAGGACAATTATTTAAAACTTTAAGGACAGCTACTAAAAGTTTGCAAATACCTTACAAAATATATGAGAACATCAAATAAATCCTCTAAAAAATTAAAATTGTTTGAGTGTTTGCTTCCTTACAATTTCTGTTTTGTGCATCATGTTTCTGTTTTCTATATCAAATGCTTCCTGTTATGAATTGTTTAAACAAATGGTAAAGAAGGATTGTGAGCCTAATCTATTTTGAATTGTTCTATTCAGTCTGGGGATGGTTTTGATGCTGCAAGGTTATAAAAAATAAGCAAAACACTCCTTGCTACTACTTAGGAACGAATTTGTTGCTCTCATAGATGAACTCCAATTTGATTCTAGCCTTTTCTTCAAAGGCAGAGGTACTCTTCAAAAACTTCAAACTTTGTTAATTTTCAATGCATTAATCTTCTCTCTAAGTTTATGTAAGGGTCATTTTTGTTTTGCAGACCACTTGATAACAATTCTTAAGACTGGGAGTATATTCTTAGATTTATATGACAACATGTCTAAGGCGTTAAAAATATAAGTTTTTATTTTTATACTCTATGCTTTTTTCCGTTTAGAACGTATAGGTTGACGACTCAAAGTGCCAGAAGTGACGTTAGATTTGTGTGGTTGAAAGAAGAATCATTTATAGTTTCAATTTTATATCATTGCATTAAAAAATAGTGATAATTGAAAATGGCCAATTATAATAATAAAAAAATCTGGGTCAATCCTTGAAAATTACAATTTCGTCTTAGAAATAATTCTACTATGAAATATTTTCTCAATTTATTCATGAAATTTGAAATTGATCGAGTACCAAAAAGAAATACAAGGACGAAACAGGATTTTGTACAAAAAAATTGAATGGGATTAAGGACAATTCTTTTCTCTGAATAACAAAAAAAATTTCGCATATGGATATGCAAGGAGTTGTTTTAAAGATAAAAAATTATCCTTGAAATTGAAAAATTTGTCCCAAAAGTTGTCAATGAAAATTATATTCAAGGACCTATAAAAAAATTACATTCAGGGACAACTTTTAAATTTTCAAAAACAATTTTTATCTTTGAAATAACTCCAAGCATGCCATCTCCCTTCTGTGATAAATTTTGTCTTATTCAAAGATAAAACTTTTGTCCCTAATTCTATTCATTTTTTGAGCCAAAATCTCATTTCGTCTTTGTAATACTTTTTAGGACTTGATCATTGTGATTAAAAGATTGACAAAATATTTCATTGTTGAATCATTTTTAAGACGAAATTATAAATTTCAAGGACAAAAAATTGTCCTAGATAATTGAACTTTGTAGTGAAATATTGGATTAATTTTTTTCTTTTTAAAACTGATGTGGTTCTTTTAACATAAACACTTTTGGTTAATATGTATATCATAATTAGTAATTGTTATATTTCATGCAATAGAGTTAGAATTCAGTGGTTTATTCGTGTGTTTTTACAGTTTTGAGTTATACTTGTTTTTCTTATATTGCATTCCTTTTATTGATATGTTTTTTGCATTTCTAGGATAAAATGATTTAGGATAGAGAGAATCCTCTTCTCTATGAGAATGACTAGCTAATGCAATTATCTAATGTAAAAATTTGTAGACGAAATCTAAAGATGAAGTCTAGTATTTTTGTTGGTGACTACCAAGCATCCAAACTTGCAGCTAGAGCAGCGGCTGTATATAGGGAGAATGAAGAGTTACGCCAACGAATGGATACAATGCAAACATAGTTTGATGACACTATTTCTATATTACGAGCTGAGTTGGATGAGAGTAGGCGTGTTCATGAACAAAAAACTTTAATTTTTTTTAGGTACTCATATAGATGAATGTAGATGGCGTATTAAATCTTTTAGTCATGTTTTTTGAACTATAATTAAGTTCTTAGATTTTTATTACCTCATCAAATTGCACACTACTTTATTAAATAATTAAAAACTTATTTGATTTGTTTTTGTCTATTTAAAAAGATAAATTATATTTATGATCTTTTACTTTAATAACTCAAATTATGTAAAAATCAACTACATTTATTATCTTTTTCTTTAATAACTCAAATTATGTAAAGATCAATTACATTTATGATCTTTTGCTTTAATAACTCAAATTATGTAAAGATCAATTATATTTACGATCTTTTGTTTTAATAACTCAAATTATGTAGTTACAATATTTTATATTTTTGTTATAATTAACTATATATGTATATGTATCAATGTATGTATACATATGTTCATATGTATATATTTATTTGTGTATATATGAGTTATTGAACAAAGTCAATACATTGATGATAAGAGTTGTTATTGGTATTTTTGCTACAAAATGTGATTGAGAATGACAAATTTATTATAAAATTATTTTTTGTAAAAAATATTTAATATAAAAGTATTCACTGCAAATGAAATATTTATTGCGATATTAATATTTATTGTGATATTATTTATTACAAATAAGATATTTATCACGAAAGTTTTCAACGCAAATAAAATTTACTACGAAAGTTTTCTTTGTGAATGACAAATTTATTATGAAAGTATTCTTTTGAATGAAATATTGGCAAGAAAAGATTTTGTATCTAAAGATCACATACCTCTAATTAAAAATTAACACGTGGATCTTGTTTGTCAAAAATTTCATCATAAATGTTGATGTAATTACAATTTCATTGTTAATAAGTTATTCATGACATGCATAATACAACCATTTTGTCACAAGTGTTTTTATCGCAAATAACACATTTATTACAAAATTTATGTATTTAATGATGAACTTTTTTATCCCAAAAAAATTTGATTCTTGTAGTGTATTAATGTGAAATTAAAGAGAAAAACCATATTAACGAAGCAGTTAAGTTATTTACTAACATGTATTGCATTTATATACTCACGTATTGGATTTACACGACAAAGTATGAAGTGGTTGTAACTATTAGGTTTAAACTAATAGCAAAATAAATATGAATACATTTAATTGGTTATTTATTTTCCTAATTATTATATTTTAGTTGTAATTATACATGACATTTCATAATTTTCCTATATATAACTCTTGTCTCCCATTTCGTAAATTTTATTAACAAATAATTTCATATCATTAACAAATTTAATATTTTGTTTTTTTATTATTGAATAAATTATGTCAAGTCACGTAATTCCTCAAATTTCAAATAATATACAAACTCTTCTTTATTGGTGATTTATTTTCGAAATTATCATATTCAATTGTAATAATACAAAACATTTAATTACTCTTCTATCTACATTATAACTCTCCTAAGGAGAACAATGGTCGTGCACCATTTCTCTTTGTGAGAAATGACTCAAAAAGACACGTTTACACTTTGATTTAGTTGAAGAAGCTTGAAGTGCTAATGTTGTTATTATAACTGGTATGGAGTATAGTCTGCATATGTATTATTGTAAGGGTGGCATAGAATATAATGCATATCCATAAGGGATCATTCTATCTGTGTAAATAGAGATTATCACTAGAGAAAAAAGAGAGTTCTTATGCACTATTCTACAACATTACTTTCTAAGAGAGACTTTCCAATAATTTGTTGTAATAATCTTCAAAAATGAGCGCCGTGTAACAGCCAAGAAGTGTCATCGAGAAGGTGTAATCATGGAAGATCATAGTGAATTGGTAGGGTTTTACCCCTTCTGTGGATTAAGCATTCATTTGAGTGTTGAACCATATAAATTGCTTTGTTCTTGTTCTTCATTTACTTGGGATGCTTGCATATTGTTTTTCTTAACAATTTGATATCAGAGCCCTGTTATAGAGGCAATGAAGGTAGTTTGTTTTTGTGGTGTGAGTTTGATCAACTCAAACTTTGGTTCGACAAACTAACATTTCTTTCTTAATCTTGCCTCGATAAATCAAGCAAGATGGGATATGTTAGTTATGGCATCGACAAGTTCAACGGTGTTGGAGATTTTGGGTTGTGGAAGCAAAAGATGTACTCGGTATTGGTACAACAAGACGTAGCAAAAGGAATTGTAGATGAGCCTGAATACCCTGAAAATTTTACAACACTTAAAAAGAAGAAGCTTCTTGAAAAAGCTTACATAAGTATCATCTTGAATTTGGCCAATAATGTAATAAGAAAGGTGAATAAAAAGAGGATTGCTTTCCTTGTTTGGAAGAAACTTAATGAACTTTTCTTGGTGAAATCACTATCGAGTAGAATAAACCTAAAGGTGTAATTGTTTGGCTTCAAATGGATATATCTAAAAGCCTTGAAAGTAACTTAGATGAGTTAAAATGTATGACTATAGAGCTTATAGATTCTAGTGAAGACCTGTCTAATGACAATCAAGTTATTATACTCCTTAACTCTATACTATAGATGTTTCGTGAAGTAAAGAATGCACTTTAGAATGGAAGGGATGACCTGAAGTTTAATATTGTGGTGGTTGCTCTTAGATCAAGATATGTAGAATTGAAGCAAGAAAAGAAAGAAATTGTAAGATCAAACAAGAAGGAAAATGGAAGTGGAGATTCATTATTTACTAGATGAAGGCCTCTTATGAGAGACAATGGCTTTAAGAAGAAAGGAAAGTCTCAATCCAAAGGGAGGTCTAAATCAAGAAATAAATGCACTAAATATTGGGCTTGTCAAAAAGAAGGTCACTATAGGTGTGACTGTCCAGTAATCAAGAAGGGTCTTGAAAATGGAAGTGATGGTGAGAGTGATGTTGTCACTGAATTAGATGATGGCCTTGGTGTTCTAACAATTTCAACATACAAAACTAATAGAGACTGGATCGTAGATTCAATGTGCTTTTTCACATATACCTTATAAAGAAGTGGTTTATGGATCTTGATGAGAAAGATCAAAGTAAAGTACTTCTTGGTGACAAATCTAAATGTAAAGTAAAAGAGGTTGGTAAAGTGAAGTTGTCGCTTATCGATGGTTCATAAAAACTATTTACAAATATGAGATTTTTTCTTTCTCTTAAAAATAATCTCATATCTATTGGCATGTTGGATTCTTGTGGATACTCAAAAAAGTACAAAGTGAAAAAAAATGAAAGTATCTATGGGATCTTTGCTTCTCTTGAAAGTAGTGAAATAGAATGGATTGTATATGTTCAAAGATCACAATAGCATCTACAATGTTGTCACTAATAAAGGCACTAATGATAAAACATTGTTGTGGCATAAATGCATAGGATATATAAGTGATAAAAAACTGCAATGATTACCCAAATGAGGGATATTATGTGGAGATAAGGTCAAATAAATTATACAAACATTACATTGCAAGAAAACATAAAAGATTCAAGTTTTCAATGGTACACACACAACCAATGGGATTTTATACTATGTGCATTTTGATCTTTGGGGACCAATGACTACCTCAACCTTAGGTGGTAACAATTATTTCTTGACTTTCACTGATGATTTCTCAAGGACATATTGGGTCTATGTGCTAAAAAGAAAGGATGTTAAGCATAATGGAGTCCCACTTGATTAAAAAGAATATTATGGTAGAGTTTATAAGGATTGTGTGTGAATATACCCATTGGGTTAAACCTTTTGGATTGAAAGACTCATAATTCTTATGGATTTTGACATAGTATCAAAGTTTCAATAGATTAGGCCAAAGAAACTTTACACTCACCTAACAAAAAGAATTAAAATGAACCTTGAAATAAAGAAACAAGTGATTCAAATAGAATATAATGTTATGAGTAATGTTTCTCACTGATTAAGCAAAATTCCATGGTAAAGTTTATAAGGATTGTTAATGTCTTCATCTATTTGGTTAACCTTTTAGGATTGGAAGACCTATGATTCTTTTGAACTTTAACATGATATTAGAACTTCAACCAATTAGGTCAAAAACCTTGGGCCTTACCTCGTAAAAAATAAAAGAAATGGGCCTTGAAAAAATAAAAAAATAAAAATTGATCCAAATTTAATAGAATATAATAAAATAGATTAAAAAATAAAATGTGATAGGCTTTGTAAAAGACAAAGACCTAAATTTTGAAGATCAATATTAAGGATAATGGAGTCCCACATTGATTAAAGACAACACTATGGTAGAGTTTTTAAGGATTATGTATGTCTCTATCTATTGAGTTAACATTTTGGGATTGGAAGATCCATAGTTCTTATGGACTTTGACAATCTAGTCTTCCCTAAATTTAAGCAATGGACATAACTTGTTAAAAATTTGACAGGTAGAAGAAACAAAAGGTTGAGGATAGACAAGAATTTAGAATTCTATAGTAATGAATTCAATGAGAATTACAAAGACAATGGGATAGAAAGATATAGAACTATGAGGATAACTCCTTAACAAAATGGGATATCAAAAAGACTAAATAGAACTCTGTAAGGTGTTTTCTCTTAAGTGCAAAGTTTCCTAAGTAAATTTTGGGGAGAAGCTATGTCTATAGCATCATTGTTGATAAATAGAAGTCCAGTTAGTGAAAATGAGTTTAAGACTCCAAGCGAGCTATGGTTTACTAAGCCTTCTAATTCCTCGAATTTAAGAGTATTTGAGTGTGTTGCTTGTGTGCATGTTAGTGAAGGCAAGCTTCAGCCTAGAAGAAAAGGTACATTTTTCTAGGATACCTAGAGGGAGTAAAGGGATTTAAATTGTGGTGTCCAGAGTTGAAAAACAATGATTAGTTAAGATGTCATTTTTAATGAAAAAACAACTATTAGGGACATAGATAGTTCAAATGGTAAGTTTGTATCTCTAGATGATAGAAGCTCTGATGTTACATCACAGAGTGCTAGAAAGACCATTACAATTGAGGTGAAGCATGACAATCAACATGATGTTTTTGATAACAGTCAAGCACAAATTGATCTATATAGAAGAAGTGTGTCTGACATATAAGCAACTAATCAACCAGAGCGTCTTGATGCCTCACAACATCAAGGATTTGAAAAGAAAGTGAGTCTTTTGAACACCCTCAGAGCAATTATAACCTTGCTTAAGATAGAACTGGTAGAGTGATTAGTGCTCAAAAATCACTAAAATTACCATGATTTTATGCACATTAATTGATTAAAAATATATATATTTATATGATTTTATCATATATTTATATAAATTTGTCTTTTCGGAATCACGGGTATTTTTATTGTTTTTCAGGTATTTTCACTTAAAAACGTAACTTAAAGACTCAAAGAGGAATACTGGAGGCAATACATCACAAATATATTCAAAAATAAATGAGGAAAAGTCAACAAATATGGAAAAATTGGACAAAATGGGTCAAAAAGGAGGAAATCGCGCCGCCGCGCACAAGAGTCTAGCCTCGCGTGCGCCCGCGCTTCACAGGCGCCAAGCGCCCGCGCCCAGTCTCGCGTGCGCCGCGCCAGGTCTCGCGTGGCGCTTTGTTTCCTCTCGCGCATCGCGCGCACACTCTCGCTTCACGTGCGCGCCGTGCTGTCATACGCCGCTCCATCTGTGCCCCATTTCGCGCACGCCACCTACCCGCTCACGTCAAATGACATCATTTTCACCTACTATGTGTTTCCTCTATTTTTTATCATTTTTTCACCCATTTTTTCTCTCCATCCTCACCTACAAATACCCCCCTTCTCTTCACTTCTAAACACACCTCAAAACACATCTCTCCTCTTTCTTTCTCTCCATTTCTTAGTTTTTAGTTTTTTTAGTTTTTCTTAGTTTTTAGTTAATTTTTCTTAGTTTTAGAGTTCTTCTCTTTTTTAGAAGAACTAGCTATGTTTTTGTAATTTATTAGCTTTTTGATTCAATAAATAGGAGTGCAAATTCCGCTTGGAGGTTTTCCAGCAACGAGAATAGCATCGAAGTTCTGTAAGGATTTTATTTTCTTTGTAGTTATTTTTTATGCTTTATTCTTACATGTTATATTTAATTTGTCTATGATTAAATTTAACTTTACTGACTGTTTGTAAACATCATATAATAATAACGTTGTTATGCTTGCGAAATATTAAATAGGTAAAAATCTCTAAAATGAATTGATTTTATTTTTATTCAAGATTTTATATTAAGAATGTTAAAGAGAAATATATTATTTTTCATTACAAACTTAAATCTAAAAATTAGATTTTAAGGTTTAATTATCCTGTCTGATTTAGAGTAGTGCTCTTTTATTTGTTGGTACAATCGCCCGGTAATTAGAGTGAAGCTCTATTTCAAAAGTTTTTATAAGAATTATTATTTGAAAATATATTGACAACATGTTTTCAATAGTGGTTTTAAAACTTGAAAGTTAGTACTCGGAGAACTAAATTCTTAGGTTTAATTTGGACACATTGAATAAAGTTTAAACTGTCTAACCCCACCAAAGGTAGCATTTAAATGGTTCATTTTCAATCTCTTAGAAAAAGGAATTAATTTAATTAACCAAATTAGTTATCAATCCCACCCATAGGTGTTAATTGATTTGTCTAGTTAACAAAGAATATCTAACCCACCAAAGGTGGTATTCATATAAAAAAGAGAGAATCAATAAATATCAATTCATATCTTTAATAACCTAAATAATACGAGTAAGCATAATTAACTTAGTTATTATATCCATAAATACTCCACTGTTATAAATGATAAAATTTGCATAAATATTTATTGAATCTATGTTTATTTTTATTTTATTAGGTAAAAAAATACAAACCTCAAAATATCGTGACAGGATGTTTAGGATTTAATTTCGTTTTTTTTAAATTTGAATAATAAATTAAAAACCACATACATTCCTTCCTTAGATCGACCTTGAGAGTATACTTATCATTTTCTACAAAATGATTCGTGCACTTGCGAGAGTTTTATAAATAAATAAAACCAAAGTATCGGTAGGATAGGCGATGTCGGTTCTACCCTATCAAGTTTTTGGCGTCGTTGCCGGGAAAGGAATAACGTTTTTAAATTATTTATAAAAATTTTAAAAAACTTTTTGTGTTGTAAATAATTGTGATTTTTTTTATTTAAAAAATAAAATAAAAAAATTTGTTGTTTGTGAAAAGTAAGAAAAAATAAATTTTAAATTTCAATTTCATAATAAATAAAAAAAATTATAGCATGAATAATAAAATAATTTTGAATTTTGAAATTTGAAGTAAAAAAAAAAGTAAATAAATTTTAAATTAAATAAATAAATAAAAAAATAAAAAAAAATAAATTTATTTTATTTAAAAAAATTTTTTAAAAAAAAATCAAAAACTTTATTTTCAATTTTTTTTTATTATTATTTTTATTTTTCTTTTATCTTTTTCAATTATTTTATTTTATTTTTATTTTATTTTTGGCTTAATTTTTAATTAAATTTTTTTCTCTTTTTATTTTTTATTTTATTTTTCTTTTACTTTTTTAATTTATTTTATTTTTGGTTTAATTTTTTTTAAATTTTATTTTTTTTAACTATTTTTTATCTAAATTTTCGTTTAAGTTAATTAACTTAGGTTTTTAGTAACTTAATTTACTAATTTATATTATTTTAATTTACTAACTTAATTAACTTAGATTTTCATTAACTTAATTAACTTACCTTTTTATTAACTTAATTAACTTAAATTTTAATTTAACTTAACTTAATTTCAATAGCATGAAAAGTAAAAATCTAAGGGAGTTTTGTCTAGGAGACTAGTTCCTGGAAGCCTTTGTGCCACTAGTCTTTCCTGGGAACGGTTCTCTGTCTAGGAGGATAGTTTTTAAGGAGCCTTTGCCCCACCATTCTTTCTTGGGAGCATTCTTGGTTAATACTGATTATGTTATTTTAACTTAGATATTATACTTAAAAACAAAAAAAAAAACCAAAAAAACCAAAAAAACAAAAAAAAGTCTAAAACTATCTCTAAAATTTTAAAATTTTAATTACAATCTAAGGAGTTAGTTGTTTTGTTTGATCTAGGTACAATTGTGTTTTGATGCCTTTAATTATTTGATTTGTACCTAGACGTGGATTATCTAAAACTCACAAGCATGTCCCTAGTTTTAAGTACAAAAAAATTTGAAAATCCATAGGACATGACTGAAAAAGTATAGGTAGACAATCTTGTCTTACTTGTAGGTTTGATTGACTCAATGATGAGGGGACATTGAGTTTACTTAAAATGAAATCCCCAAGTTACGTCTTGCTAAGACGTTAAACTAAGCGCTAGATGGGAGGCAACCCATCATTTTAGGTAATTTTATTTATTTAATTTCTATTATTTATTTTAGTTTAATTACATTTGAATAGTTTTAAAAATTGATAAAACTAAAAAAAATTGTTGAAAAGTTAGAAGTTTACAGCAATCTGTCTGTGTGCACTTTACTGAACATGATGGATGCACCTGCATGTCTCCATCACTACTTGCAACATTCTCAAGAAATAGGTAATATTTCCTCTCTTTTCTCTTTATCTTTAATTTACAGTTGTTACATTGAGGACAATATAAGTTCTAGGTTGGGGGTGGTGAAAAGTTATCATGCTTAAAAAAAAAACTTTTAACAATTTAAAAAAAAATAATATTTTTTTCTTTTTTATGTTCACATTTTCATTTTTATTGTGTTTGGTTTAGTAATTTTTGGAATTTAAAAAAAAAATTCTCACAAAAATTTATCATTTCTTTAAATCAAATTTAAGTAAATAGTTAAGTCTTTTGTACTATTAGATTAATTTTTGTCATAACTAGTATTTCTTCATAAGATGTAGAAATTATATTAAACCCAAAATCGGTGTTTATGAATTTTTTTTAGTGGAGACTACCTTTGTAAGATATAATTTGAGCCTAATTTCCCTTATTCAGAGTGAAATATATATTTTTTCTACTCCAAACACATTTCTTATTTCTTCAAATTCTTAGATGATCTCTATAGGCATTAACATTGAATGTATGAATTTTTTCTCATCTTAATAGAGCGTCGTATATTTTTTATTATTACTTTTGCTTAGATTAAATGATTTGAGTAGAAATTGATAATATATGCTTTTATCTCATTCATGCATGACTGCTACAAAAAAAAAATATATCTGGGGTTACCTAAACCAAATCAAACAGAAAAGCCATAAAATTAACCACTCACCAAAATCCTAAAAAAAATGTACAATCTGTACATGGGTTGACTCTCTAAAAAATGATATATATTGAAAAATATCTTCAGAAAAATATAGAGAGAAAGAATATATAGTATAATCTACATACTATGACACACATTGCCTACAAAGTTGTGAGTAAAGGCTAATTACAAAAGAAAGATATAGGAAGTAATTCCCTAAAAAGTCATTGCACTTTCTTCATTTGTAAAAAGCATATATCTTGAAATTTTTTCTTAATGAGTTTGATTTATGCATGAAAATAATTTTTATATATGATATCTTTATAATTTATACAAATGTATTGACAACATGTTTTCAATAGTGGTCTTAAAACTTGAAAGTTAGTACTCGGATAACTAAATTCTTAGGTTTAATTTGGACACCTTGAATAAAGTTTAAACTGTCTAACCCCACCAAAGGTGGCATTTAAATGGTTCATTTTCAATCTCTTAGAAAAAGGAATTAATTTAATTAACCAAATTAGTTATCAACCCCACCCATAGGTGTTAATTGATTTGTTTAGTTAACAAAGAGTATCTAACCCCACCAAAGGTGGTATTCATATAAAAAAGAGAGAATCAATAAATATCAATTCATATCTTTAATAACCTAAATAATACGAGCAAACATAATTAACTTAGTTATTATATCCATAAATACTCCACTGTTATAAATGATAAAATTTGCATAAATGTTTATTGAATCTATGTTTATTTTTATTTTATTAGGTAAAAAAATACAAAACCCAAAATATCGTGACAAGATGTTTAGGATTTAATTTCGTTTTTTAAAAGTTTGAATAATAAATTAAAAACCACATACATTCCTTCCTTAGATCGACCTTGGGAGTATACTTATCATTTTCTACAAAATGATTTGTGTACTTGCGAGAGTTTTATAAATACATAAAACCAAATGAACGGTAGGATCGGCGATGTCGGTTCTGCCCGATCATAGAGAAATAAAGAAGCCGATGAGGTTTGCAAAAACATATTTGATTCACTATTCTTTGGCTACTAGTGAAGAACCTTGAAATAATGAACTGTTGAATTATAAAGAAGTTGTTACATCCAAAGAGTTCAAGAAATAGAAAATGTTTATGAATGAAAATTCCAATTTTTGATGAAGAATAGCATGTGGGTTTTTATACCTAAACCTCATGGTGTTAAGGTAGTTAGTTGTAGATGACTTTATAAATTGAAAGATGGTGTTGAAAAGGTTGAACCAATAATGTACAAAACAAGACTTATAACCTAAGGATACATGTAGGTAATAGGGGTAGATTATAATGACATATTCTCACATGTGGTCCAGTATATTAGATTGTTGTTATCTATGGTAGCTCATTTTAACATGCATTTAGAACAAATGGATGTTAAGACAGTGTTGCTTCATAGTGAGTTGGAGGAGAAGATTTTAATAAAGCAACTAGAAAGCTATGAGTGTAAGGAAAAAAGAGGATTATGTCAATATGCTAAAGATACGGCCTTAAGTAGTCACAAAAATAATGACACAAAAGGTTTGATAGTTTTATCACTAACATAGGGTTTGATAGGTGTGAGTTTGATTACTGTGCCATAATTTTTTCTTTTGCTATATGTAGATGACATCTTAATTACTAGCATGGATATGCTAGAAATCAATAGAGTAAAGGTGCTTTTGTCATTTGAATTTGAGATGAAGTATTTGGGGATTGCTAAGAAAATCCTTGGTATGGAAATAAAGAGGGATAGAAGCAAAGACAAGTTATGCTTGTCCCAGAAGGGATATTTAGAGAAAAAATTTAGAAAGTTAAGAATGGATGAAACTAAAGCTATCTCATTCCCTTTAGGATCACACTTCAAACTATCTACTACACTTTCTCTAGTAAATGATGAAGAGAGAGGGTCAATGAGTTTAACTCCTTTGTTAGGGATGCTAAGAGTTTGATGTTTGCAATGATTTGTACTAGACCATATCTATCATTTGATATTAGTTTAGTTAGTAGGTTTATAGCTAACCGAATAAATGAGCATTCATTTATTATCAAGTATATACCAAGGTATATAACTAGTACTTTATATGTGGGTTTGATATATGGAAAAAGCTTAAGAAATAAGAACATAGTATGTGGTTTGTTGATGCCGACTATGCTGGTGATCTTTATAAAAGGAGGTATTAATCAAGTTATGAATTTACAGTACTTAGGAATGTGGTTTATTAGAAGTCTACTTTGCAACATGTATTAGCTCTTTCAATGGCTGAATTTGAGTACATAACATTGATAGAAGATCTTAAAGAAGTTGTGTGGTGGTCTGGTTTAACTACGAAGTTTGGGCTTGCTATAAAAACAAATCCAATTCACTATCATAGCCAAAGTGCTATATAGATTGCTAAGAAGTAAGAGCCTGAATTTGTCTAAAGAAAACACTATATCCAAGAATTCCTTTTTAGTGGTGGTATAATTCATTTAGGCATCAGATGACATGCAAACACTTATCCACTCTTAGTCCTAAGATTGCTCTGATTGCATAATCAGAACTATCACACATTATTTGAAAGGGTAAAGACCAATTTAGTGCCATAATAACAAGGGTAGATGTTAGTTTCTCTTTCAAGGTATTAAAGGTAATTAGGCATTCATCGTTGAAATTAAAATAAAATCTTTTGATAACAAGTTACATAAGGGACAACTTATTTTAGAGAAATCTTTAATAAATCGTCTGTAAAATCCTGCATGTCCTAAGAAGCTTCTTATCCCCTTCACAGATGTAGGGAGAGGTAGTTTGGAAATTAATTCATCTTTTGCCTTATCAAATCCAATACCCTTGTTTGAAATTATATGTCCTAACATTATCCCTTGTTGAACCATAAAATGACTTTTCTCTCAACTAAGGGTTGGATTGCATTCAATGCATCTTTCTAAAACCAAAGTCAATTTATGTAAATAATCATGAAATGAGTTCCCAAAAATAGAGAAATCGTCCATGAAAATCTCAATGAATTTTTCCACCGTGTCTGAAAAAATAGACATCATGCATCTCTGAAAAGTGGTAGGGGTATTACATAACCCAAATGGCATTCTTCGTAAATAAAATGTTCTAAAATGACTTATACAAGTAGTATTGTGTGCTCTTTGTCCAAGGCTAGATAAATAATTTTTTTAAAAAAATTTTGATAAATAATTTACAAATGTTATTCTTTCCCCGGCAATGGCGCCAAAAACTTGATGACCAAAACCGACATTGTCGATCCTGCCAATACTTTGGTTTTATATTTATAAAACTCTCGTAAGTGCACAAATCATTTCATAGAAAATGATAAATATACTCCCAAGGTCGATCTAAGGAATAAATATATTTGGTTTTTAATTTATTATTCAAACTTTTAAAAATGAAATTAAATCTTAAACATCCTATCACGATAGTTTGAGTTTTGTATGTTTTCTAATCTAATAACATAAAAATAAACATAGATATGGATTCAATTAAAATTTATGAAAATTTTATCATTTATAATAGTGGAGTATTTATGGATATAATAACTAAGTTAATTATGTTTGCTCATATTATTTAGGTTATTAAATATATAAATTAATATTTATTGATTTTCATTTTTTATATGAATACCACCTTTGGTGGAGTTAAATATTATTTGTTAATTAAACAAATCAATTAACATCCATGGGTGGAGTCGATAATCAATTTGGTTAATTAAATTAATTTCATTTTTCTAAAAGATTGAAAATAAATCATTTAAATGTCACCTTTGGTAGGGTTAGATAGTTTAAACTTTATTCAAGGTGTCCAAATTAAACCTAAAAATCTAATTATCTGAATACTAACCTTCAATTTTTAAAACCATTAGTAAAAATATGTTGTCAATACATTTTCAAATAATAATTTTTGTAAAAACTTTTGAAATAGAGATTCACTCTAATTACCAGGCAATTGTACCAACAAATTAAAGAGCACTACTCTAAATCAGACTAGATAACTAAACCTTAAAATCTAATTTTTAGATTTAAGTTTGTAATGAAAAATAATATATTTCTCTCTAACATTCTTAATATAAAATCTTCAATAAAAAAAATCAATTCATTTTATAGAGATTTTTACCTATTTAATATTTCGCATGCATAACAAGGTTATTATTATATCATTTTTTTACAAACAATCAGTCATGTTAAATTTAAATTTAATCACTGACAAATTAAATATAACATATAAGAATAAAACATAAACATAACTGTAAAAAATAAAAATCCTTACAGAACCTTGATACTAATTCCATTTCTGGAAAACCACCAAACGGATTTATATTTCTATTTATTGAATCAAAAAAGCTAGAAATTTATAAAAACATAACTAGTTCTAATAAAAGAACATTAAAACTAAAAACTAAAAAAACTAAGAAATAGAGAGAAAGAAAGTTATAAGAAGATGTTTTGAGGTGTGATTTGTGTAATGTGGGAGATGGGGTATTTATAAGTGAGAAAAAGGTAAAAAATGGGAAAAATGATAAAAAAATAGGAAAAACATATAATAGGTAGACGTTGACATCATTGCTGATGCAGAAAGAACAAACACTGACATAAGCGCTGCCACAAGTAATGGTTTATACAAATTTGGTGCGATGGAGTGCGGTTGGGCACAGACGTGCGCACGGGTTCGGGTTGATGCACACAGATAGACGCAATGGCGTGTGCAACTTTGGCATTGTTCGGGCAGTGCACGTAGACTTTGGCGTTGTTCAGGCGATGCTCAATGTAATATGGTGAGCTGTGTGTGTTTCTCGGCATGGTTGGGCGCACTGCACATGTTGCTCGGCCCGACTGAGCGGCCGATTTTGGCTTTTTTGACATTTTTGACCCATTTTGTCCAATTTTTCCATCTTTTTAACTTTTCCTCATTTATTTTATCATTATATTTGTGATGTATTGTCTCCAATATTTTTTTCGAGTCTATATTATTTTTTTAAGAGAAAATACCTAAAAACAATAAAAATACTTGTGATTCCGAAAAGATAAATTTATATAAAATATGATAAAATCATATAAATATAAATCTTTTTAATCAATTAAAGTACATAAAATCATGGTAATTTTAGTGATTTTTAAGAACTCACCACCAATCCATTCTTCTTTGGAGTGTAAGTATAAGATACATGTCTTGTAATACTAGCCAAGCTAAGTATAGTATTTAGGCTATCATACTCCCCACCTCTTTTAGACTAGAGGGTTTTTATATGTATTCGAGTTAGTAGTTCAACTTTTGGTTTAAGTAACAAAAATGTTTTCTTACAATCAGATTTTTCTTTTAAAAAATAGATTCAATTGAAATGAGAAATCATCTATAAAGTGTACATATCATCTGAAACCAAGACTAGATAATAAGAGTAAGGGATCCGAAACATCAAAGTGAATAACATCCAAAGATGCCTTAGCTTTATTTATAAAAGAAACAAATGGTAACTTGTGTGTTTTACCTAACTCATAAGCATCACATATTGGCTAACCAATACTCACACTCAATTCATCACATCTAACATTACATATATTTATTACAACTTTAGTAATTTTAATAGAAGGATGATCTAGTCTTTTGTGCCATAGTACTAGGTTAAATTCTTTAAAAGATCCTTCTTTACTGGTTATTTCTTGACATCTATTACCTTATATAGCACTCATGTGGACTTGAGGACAAATTTTAGGGTATTGATTGTCACACAAATTTGTGTGCAATATGTATCGCAACAAGTAATATAATGATAAGAAAATATCATTATCACAAAGATTATTTTATTAGAAACTAATTTTTAAAACTAAAAAAATATTTTTTTTTGTTTTTTATATTTTAAGCAAGTGAAATTAAAATAACTAAAAGTAAATAACAATAATTAATTAAATCAGATTTGGTAACTAAGAAGATATATGAGAAAATATCTAGGAATACTTAATCCCCTAATTTTCTAAACATATGAATCGCTAAAATCCCTCTAATATAATTATCAATTAATTACATGATCAATTGAATCTAACCTAGTATGTATTCCTCTCTCAAGTAAACTACACATCATATAGTAATTAATTTAATCACACTCTCATGCCAATTAAATTGCATACTACTTATTAAGTTCATCAATTATGGATCACATACATAAGAATTATACATCTCTGCTTGTAAACTATGCATATTATTTAATCAAGACAAATAATTAAATAATTTTCTCAAATTTATTTAATTATCTCTATAGATAAATTGTTGGCCAAACAATTAATATCATAAAAATCAGATTAAATAATATAATTAAATTAAAATTATAATTGTGGTAAAAAATTAGATCATCATATGATGAAAATTGAGTTCATAAGATCCCAAGATTAATAAATTAACTACACATAATTGTGTTTATAAAGCTCATATTTTTCATAAAAATAGACATGAAAATTGATAAAGAAATGAGTAGAAGAAAAAATACAATCACACTCTCATGCCAATTAAATTGCATACTACTTATTAAGTTCATCAATTATGGATCACATACATAAGAATCATACATCTCTGCTTGTAAACTATGCATATTATTTAATCAAGACAAATAATTAAATAATTTTCTCAAATTTATTTAATTATCTCTATAGATAAATTGTTGGCCAAACAATTAATATCATAAAAATCAGATTAAATAATATAATTAAATTAAAATTATAATTGTGGTAAAAAATTAGATCATCATATGATGAAAATTGAGTTCATAAGATCTCAAGATTAATAAATTAACTACACATAATTGTGTTTATAAAGCTCATATTTTTCATAAAAATAGACATGAAAATTGATAAAGAAATGAGTAGAAGAAAAAATACAATCAATCTTTTTCCTCTTGAATCTCCATCAAAATTATATCCCCTCTTGAATTTCTCTCTCTATTTAGCTCCAAAAACTGGCCAAAATTATGCTAATGATGACCCCTTAGGGTTCATGAGTTTAAATATAGTTTATGTACGGTTTGGATCGTTAGATCAGCTTTAGATCAAGGGTTGAGATCAAAACAAGCAAAATTGATAACACCACCGAATCATAGCGTGATACATGGTACACAAAATTCATTGGATGAATATGAGTGTGACGCATGGGAGACCGATTAGAGTTGATGCTCGTTGAGTCAGTGACATGTGGTATAACGTGATTTGTGGAAACAGATGGCGTGGCGTATGGGTAGAACGCGGGGAGCAATCATGTGGCGAAATATGGTAGTGTAGTTTCACCGATCATTGAACTCTGATTGAATGTTATGTTGACACGTGGCACGTGATTTATTCTTTTCATATGCAACGTAACGTGATTCAATGTTCTTACTTGCATGGCATACGTGTAGCTTGCCCAATAAGCTATTTTTCTTGCGTGTCTTTCCATGTGGTAGCTCCTGATTGACCATGTATTGAAAATTCATAAAAATTGAAGAAAAATCCCAAAAAATTCCAAAATTATATTTTTACTCCTTTTCACTAAACAATTTATATTTTAATATTTTTGGCCCAAAAATACTACTTATTGAATAAAACAAGTAAATATTAAGTAAAAAAGTGCGCTAATGACTACTTTTATAAAGTCATCAGGTATCCAATGAATGATAACTTTTTGTTTATTGCTACATCAAATGCATATAATCTATTCTTAAGTTCCCCTTGCATGAGTCTCCATCTTGTGTTCTTGTCCTTCAGATACACACAATTATTATCTTTTGTAAACTGAGCCATAATAAATATATTCTTAGTAATAGAAGGCACATGTAAAATAATTAAAAAAAGAAATTTTTTTTGGGTTACTTACAGGAGAAATGGATGACATTCCAATATTGGTAATCTATAATCTAGCCCCATTTCCTACTTGCAATTATTCATTGCCTATGAATTCAATTTTAACAACCAATAAGAGGATTTGTAGTGATATAGATGTCACCGTTGCTAGTGAACCAGCTTGGATCATGTACAAAGCTAGAACTAAAATCAAGAGCTATTGTAGGTTGAGTGGGCTAGAGAGCTATTAGTTAAACTAAATATGAATAGTAAATTGGTTGTCATATTGTCATAAATGTTGAATTGAGATTGGTTGTAGAGAGACATCATTGTTACTTGGGTTTGAGATACAAAGGTTGAATCATTGGGTAGAGATTATGTATAAAGACTAAAAACAACCACTTGTGCTTGAGGAAGGTTTTGATTGTTATAAGGAATGCTATATGACTGACTTGGTTTTGAATGTGTAGCATATGTAGGTTGTTTGGGTTGAGAGAAAAAAATGTTAAAGTGAAGGTTGATAAGGTACATATAGGTTGTAAAATGGTTGAAATTTTGAATTAGGTTGATTAAGTGCGAAGTTGTTTTGGTTTAATTGGTTAGGTGATATTTGTGTATCAAATTAATGCCATTATTTGTTAGCAAAGTGTTTTAATTAACACATATTTGGCATTGTGGTTTATTGTTAAAGTAATTGCAACCTATGTCTCTATTGTAATTTTGAGAATTATGAAACCCTAACATACCATTGTACCATTGATCAACATTTCTTGATACACTCTAAGAAAGAAAATACACAAGTTGAGGGTTATGTTGAAAATAATTAAGCTCTATAGACTAGTTCATTTTTAATTCTATTTTTCATCTTGCTTAGCTGCTTTGTATTAAGTGTGACTCCCATATCAACAAGATTAGTCGTGGGTAACAATGGCATAGTGATATTCCTTCCTTCGAGTGTGCTCTCATGACTTAACAATATGTGGAACCCTTTTTGTAACTTTACACTTACTTCTTGGACATTAGTTATAATTAAATAATTGTCACTATCAAGCCCATTTAAGATTGTAATGATTTGATTTTCTTCTAATACGACACACCCTACAAATGACAATTATTGTACATGTTACATATAATCATTAACAGTCAACCCTTCCTTTTTAATAGCACTCATTTCAACCTTATAATACATGACTCTTGCCCTTGAGTGCAAAAGAAAGTAATCTTCAGACCGTTTTAATCGAAGGATTTTGTCTAACAACAATAGCCAAACATTCTAGAAAGTCAAACAACATCTTATTGCTCCTTTCTTCAAAGGTTTCGAAGACAATATCCAGGTAATCTTCACTGAAAATTAAGTTCATAAGATCACTAGATTAATAAATTAACTACACATAATTGTGTTCATAAAGTTCATATTTTTCATAAAGAAATACATAAAAATTGATAAAGAAATGAGTAGAAGAAGAAATACAATCAATCTCTTGAATTGTAGTGTTAATCTCCTCTTGAATCTCTACTAAAATTGTATCCCCTCTAGAGTTTTTCTCTCTATTTAGCTCCAAAAACTGACCAAAATAATGCTAATGAGGACCCCTTAGAGTTCATGGGCTTAAATATAGCTCAAGTGGGATTTGAACCGTCATATCAACTTTAGATCAAAGGTTGAGATCAAAATAAACAAAATTGACAATGTCAAACAATCATAGCGTGACATGTGGCACACAAAATTCACTGGACGAATATGAGCATGACGCGTGGGAGATCGGTCAGAGTCAACGCTCGTTGAGTCAGTGACACACGGTACAACATGTTTGTGGAAATAGATGGCGTGGCACATGCGTGGAATGCGGGGAGCAATCCCGTGACAACACATGGTAGTGCGGTTTCATCGATCTCTAAACTCGAATTGATTGCCATGCTGACACGTGGCACATGGTTTTTCCTCCTCACATGTGGTGTAACGTGATTCAATGTTCTTGCTTGCATGGCATCCATGTGACTTACCTAGTAAGCTATTTTGTTTGGGTGGTTTGTCTTATGACAGCTCTTAATTGGTCCTAAATTAAAAATTCAAACAAATCTCAAAAAAATTTCAAAAATTATATTTTCACTATTTTTTAATAAAAAGTTTATATTTTAATATTTTTGGCCCAAAAAATACTATTTATTAAATAAAATAAGTAAATATTAAATAAAAAATTACGCTAATTACTATAGAATGAAACTTGCCTATTCACATGCTCTCATTTTTCCCTCCACACATGAGGACTAAAGCAAACTCAACAAATTAAAAGGCTAACTGCTTGACATCCAAAATGACCAATTAAAATGCTAACAACTCCATTCACATTGTGCCAGAAATCAGTTCTCACTGCATAACTTGTAACAGTTTATAGTTTGCCTTCATCCTCATCAATTTCAAGCATCACTTCAAATATTACCTCTACATGCTCTCTCCAACCCTAAATAAAGCAGTTGGTGAACTTACAATTTGAACTTTTAGTCAATGTACATGTTTTATTAATGAGTACTTTTTATTTTACATAATCAAAATTAATATATATATATATATATATAAGATAATTTTTAATTAAAATAATTGGATTTATTTTAATATCAATAAGTAAATTTTTTTATTAATTTATACTAAGCACAAACAAATAAATATTTCGTTTCAGAAGCCTACAAATATATATTTAAGCAAATTAGCTTTTAGCGAATCAGTGTTGATTGTGAATTTATATATGACAATATATTAATGAACTACTTGAGATTTGAGACAGTGATCGTTACCAACAAGTCCAAAGGGTATCTGATTAGGAGAAAAAAAAAAGAGAGGACATGTGTTGGCAGTGGACTTTTCTTCTTGTACGGAATAGTATTCCGAGAATACAACGTTCGTAATAAGTTAGAGTATACTGACATTTGATTTCTATTATTTTCTATGAATTTAATATACTAACGTATATTTATTCTATATGAATTGCCGTAAAATGAATCAAAACAGATTAGTTTTAGATTGGATTAGACTCGATCATGATCTATCTACAAAGATCAATGAATTTGATAAGGACAAAATGATTTATAGATAGGGTTAAAATAAATTAATTTGTCGATCAAAATCTTTAATTTAAAATTATAATTTTATAATTAAAATTATCACGAATCCATAACATATTTTCAATTTTTTTTTTAAATTTCTCTCTTATATCTTTACAAATCTAATTTTTTATATTTTACAATTCTTATAAATTTATTTACTATTTAAATTCAAATTCAAATCCAATCACATTGATAACTATTTTTTTTTCTATAATTAAACAATATTATTTTTTTAATTTTTGAATAGTTAGCAGAAATCTTATGAATTATATCTAAGAACTACATAAATTAAGTTTTATTTAAAATTTTTAAGGATAGATCAGTATAGTATTAATGAAATAGTTAAATAAAAGTTGAATTATATTCATTATAAATACTTACGAAAATCTCTCAAAAAAAAAAAAGTAACAGAATATTTTTTTACAAATATTTAATATTCTCCTATTAATTTTTTTCTAACTTATATATTCGTCTAACATATACAATATATTACATTAAATAATATTTTAATTTTTTAAAGAATAATTCAGATCGAATCATAAATATCTATTCATCTACACATAAAAAAATAATTTGATCCATGGATGGAAACATATCAATTCAAACATGATTTTTTATATAATGGATCGAATTGCATTATCATTCTTTCGAATCGAATCCGATTTATTGCTATCCCTATTTACTATCCGATTTTATTTCGGTAAAAAAATTATACTATTTAATTTCTAAGATGATCTTGATAAAATAATATATAGTATCTATTGATTTCGATAATATATAGTATCTATTGATTTCGATTTTATTTACTTTCGTTTTCTCTTTCTAGTATTGTAAAATTATAGAAAACAACAATTGTGGTAACAAATTTATTTTGATGTTTAAGTCACATCTTTATAAATGGACGGAGAAATTGGAGAGAGTTAATGCATATTAATATAAAATTACACAATAAGTAAATAATATTTACAGGTTAATGTAGTTGACGGTTTGTATATAAAAAGAAAAAAGAATATGGTTTCTGCAATCTTTAATTCAAATAAGTTAGTTATTCAACACTAATTATACGTTAACTAGCCACTTTGACCAGTTAATTGGTAACATAACCCAATGATGGCTTGCCCTATATGCTTCAACTTAACTAGAAAGGTCCCAAACCATTAAACTTTCAAATCATGGATGTCTTTGGATCATTCTAGGCCTCATATGCACCTTATCTATCATTTAAATTAAAGTTAATTTTTCATAGCTCTATTTAGTTCAACTATTTGTGAATGATTTTTACATTTTTTTTTTTCATTGATTTTGTCATTCTTGAGTTGTTTTAATTAGTCTCTTTCAAACATTTGTAAGTATAATTTTTTAAATCTATATTACTAAGATATTTTAATTACAGAATTTATACGAAAAATAACTAAATAATTTAATTTTTAAAATTATGATACATTAATAACATAATTTTAAAATTATATAATTAAAATATCAATTTTTCATAATAAAAAAGAGAGATTTTAATCACATATTTTTAAATCATGTGATTAAAATATCTTAATTTTTAAAATCGTATGAATTATATATTATTTATAAAAATCAAGTAATTAAAGTATACAAATTTCAGAATTTTCAAAGACTCAAATATGTATAATTATTAGACAGTCCTAAATGAATTCGACTCAAAACATGAAGGAAGCACACAAAATATTAACAAAGTATAAGTGTAATTAACCTACAATATACACTGACATATTCTACCAAATTAAATAAGAAATTATTTTACATTTATTTTTATCAATAAATTAATACCTTTCATAATAAAATAAAATAAAATAAAATAAAGAAAAATAATTACAGTTTTTACAACATGATCCCTTTGGGATTTATTCCACGCACAAAAGAAAACACATAACAATAAAGAATAATGAAATGGTGCATGGATCCATATAACAGTTAAATCATAAAATAAATTTAATAATTAATATCAATTGGAATTTGATGAAGAAAAAACAGGTCGTCCATGGGGTGATCTTGCATTTCGAAGACGCTTCTCTTCAGAAAGAATTTTCGCAAACCTGCAAATTTCAGCCACAAAATATATATTATGTAATATTCTTTATTATTTAACTTTTTCACTTTATTAATAATGATAATTCTTCTGCCAAAAAAAAATAAATAAATAAAATTTAATTGAATTAATCTCCAACTATTAAGTACATACCTTGTAAGAGCCTCTTCATTAGTCTCATGATTAGCAGTCTCATACATACCAGTTTGCAAATTAACTCTGGAAACTGGCTTCTTCAATAGCCCTTCTCCCACTTTCACAAGTTCATCTAAATTTTTCTTTGTGGCTACATCAACAGAAGCTACGTCTCCACTCAAGTTGTCTTCCTGAGAATTAATTTAATTTTTTTCTCTTCGTGTTATTATTTGTGAAGTTAAAAAAGCTAAATATTTCAATAATTATATTAAATTCATTAATATTAGGCTGAATTATGCCATTAATTTTATTCAAATTAACACTTTGATTCTTATTTTTGTTTTAGTTTTTAGTATTACTTCCACTATCTTTTCAAAATTAACACTTTTAATTCAAATTTTAAGATAATGGATTAAATATGTTAAATTTTTAAAGTTAAGTGATTAAATAATGAAAAAATGTTTTTTTTTAAAACAAGTTAATTCTGATTGTAATAGTATAATTTAGTTTAATTTTTAAAGTTGAACTAAATACATTAAATTTAAAAGGATTGTGGCGGAAAAAAAAAGTAAATAGAAAAAGGTGTTAAATTTGGTAAAGTTTAGATACTTAATTAATTCTTAATATATTATTGAAAATCACTAATTAATTACCTGAATTCGGAGATAGTTTTTCTCGGACTGAAGAGCTTGAAAAACCACAGAAAGGTGGACATCAACCATATCTAGGGAAGCTTGAGAAAATATATTAATAATTGGGGTAGAACCTCCACTAGTTAACCAATCAAGCAAGCCCCATTTAGCAGCTTCCTTTGCATTAGATTTCATTTCTGATTTTGAAGAACCAGTCCCTAGTGATATCACTAAGAATCTTGTATAATCCAAGGGTGATACAGGAGAAAAGTCTTGGCTTCCAAGTATTTGTTTGGTCACTTCACCTAATGCCACTAGAGTCTAGAAATTTAAACAAAAAAAAAAAAATTCAATTAATTCATGTTTATTAATATGTATATATGATAATAATTATCATAGATTTTAAATTACAGGATTGTTTGCAGCAACACCACCATCTACGAGGTTGAATTCTCTAACAAGTTTTGAATTGTGATATTTTGTTTCAAAGTAATGAGCTGGAAGATAAGTTGGTGCTGCAGAAGTTGCTATGCATATATCTGAGAGTAAAGCATCTATAGATGGTTGTTTTTTCACCTGTATACGTACATCCCAAAATTATAAACATATAATTAATTATAAAAAAATTACACTATAAGTTTAAATTGTATTTTAATTAACGTTAATTAAATAGTCGTTTACGTAAAAACGAAAATGATAAAAATAATATGATTAATAATTAAAAGATATAATTTAAAAAATAAAAAAAATAAATTAAATCTAAATCCAATCCATTTAAAATTTATAATTTAGATCTTAAAGTTTGAGTTTTAAGTTTTTGCCATCAATAAAAAAATATTATTAATAAATAAATATTTTTGTACGTCCATTTCTTAAAATTTATATCAATTCCAAACTTTCTATTAAATAATACACTAAAAAACACAAAATGGCAGTAAAAGTGCACCTCACTTAATATATATATATAAAAAGTATACTTTTGTTAATTTCAATAACTATTGATTAAATAATTTAATTTAATAAAAAAAATTGAATAGTTAATCAAAGAAAATTAACCTCAAAGCTTGAGAAGATTGTAGGCTGCAGATACTTGATGTCAAATGTTGGAATGACAACATTAGTCAAAGTCTGGTTCAATTTTGTATTTCCTAGTTTTCCCTTAACTAGGCTATGCAGATATTTTCCATCGTATTTTGGACCTGCTAAACTCTTTATTATCTTGGTAGTACGAGGAAATATTGGACAACTGTCATCAAAAACAAATTATCATATTTAATTAAAATTTGCTTTTATTGATATGATATTAAGGCATTGACAAATTAAATTCTATAATTAATTATTTATAAAATTAAATTAGATATTATATAATTTTATCATGGGTGTTGTTAGTTTATAATAAATGAGTTTTACATAATATACTAGATGAATTATAAAAATATTCAAAAAAATTACATAATTATAATTATATTACGGTAATAATAAAAATATGTTAATTAATGACTATTTATTAATTTTTTAATAAAATGATATGATTTGTGTTAAAATTAGACATTTATAACTAATTATAAACATATTTGATATGTTTATTTTCAACTACCTAAACACTTGGTTTTTTTTATAATATATTCAAGAAAATACAAGTGATATAATAGTAAAAATTTAAACAGAACAACTATGAATTAGATATTTTTTATAATTACATAGACATAATTATAACTACGTATATTTTTTAGATATTTTTACAACTCACGATAATAGACCACAAATTTAACATTGATATAATTAAACAGCTAGAATTATATATAATACCTATTTTGGGGGAAAATTTTAGGGCAGTGGGTTAGATAGAAGTCCTTAATATCTTTAGCAGCAAATACAGGGCGATTATTTTCATTTGGAGCAGCAAGCATAGCAGTGACTAGTCCGCCTGTGCTTGTCCCTGCTATTACGTCAAAATAGTCTGCAATTCTTGCATCTTCTCCATCCAGTTTCTATAACAAAAAATATGGTGGAAAATATATTCCATATTTAATTTTTGAAATGTTTATATATATATATATATATTCTTTAGGAAAAAAAAAACCCAAAATAATAAAAAAAATAAATAGTATTAAATCTGTTATCTTTAACAAAAATATAATTTAACTCCTTCTTATTAAATAGGAAAACACAAGTTCATTAATTTAGAAAAAAAATTAGAGAAGTATATTTTATAAAGATAACGAATTTGTGTTGTTTTATTTTGAGAGAAAAAAATAGGAGAGTATAAATCCATTATTTTTACGAAACGGATTTAAATAATATTTTTTTTAAAGATAACGAATTTATGATATCTTACTTTATAGATACGATTTTAAAATATATTTTTTATTAAAAATAACGGATTTAAACTATCATTCTTTCTTAATATCATGTACATGCTATTTCATAACTAATTTTACACAATTTTCTATGTACAAGGACGTGAAAAATGATTTTATAATAGCAAGGTTCGAACCAAATAACTTTTTATTAAAAAAAAAAATACCTGTAGCTCATCCTCTAGGAAATTAAGGATAGTTCCAGGGATAACCCCTCTTATTCCACCCCCATCAATGCTGAGAATGGTAATTAGGTTTCCATAAGTTGGAGGTTGTATACGTAGAACGGTGTTTCCTTCCATATATATTTGAGAAATTTTGATAATTAAATTGATTTTTAGAAGAAGGCTAACTATGAATTAAATCAATTGAGATATATATATCAGATTCAAATTGGCCAGACAAGAACTAATAATATGAAGTCAGATATTAATTTTTGCAATTGAAAAGTATATGTGGATTCAATAAACAGCTTAATACATAGAGATATGGCTATAAACTTTCCTTTATGTTGTGTTATTTTTTCCTATGAAATTTTTAGGTTATTTATAAGCTTCTCTTACTATAACTTTCTTTGAATATTATGCATGCATGTCAGGATAAAGTTGAAAACAAAACTTAAAGAAAATGTATATAGGCATATAGCTGACTTTGAATTTTCATTCTAATTTGATCAACCTGCATGTACAGTATTTCCGCACATTGTTAATTTTGGCTTAAGGGATTTTCATAAATCTCTTGATAAAAAAAAAGAAAAAAAGAAAAAGAATAATTGTAATTACGAAAATTATTCCTTTTTGTTTTTGTAATCTTTTCCTCAACTCTCTAGGACACATGTATAAAATTAGTATATATGCAAATGAGAGACACTTAGGTGAGATATATAGAAGAAGAATTGTAGGTGAGACTAAGTTAGGTGAATAATTTACGATAATGTGAAAAGGATTAGTATGGCTTGTTAAGCATATTGCATGCTTTTGGTATTGAGAACCCAATTTATTCCACTACTTAGAAGCTAAACTATTGCAATTAGAATTCATCAAGAACTTATATAACCTAACTACTTTTTGTTCAAAAGAAGAGACAAAATTAAAAGAATTCATAAACTTTGAACTTATAAATATTGAGTAAATCTGATTCAAAAAAGACGACATTCATATTTAAGTAATTTATGAAAATGAATAAATTGACGATTAAAATATAAAAATATTAAAATGATTGATCAATTAGGACAATAATAGATATAACTTTAGAATATGTTTTTTGAAATACAATTTTCTTGTTGGTACTTGGCAAACTAGAACTTGAAAATTTAAATCATACATGTTATTAAAATACATACTTACATATATCTCCAATAATTAAATGAAGTAATTATGTATATATATATATATATATATGAATACGTAATTTGATACGATAGCCTAATAAATCTTAGTAACATGTTCTTGCTATTTCCTAAAAGCGTTAGAAAATTAAAAGTTTGAGTAACATGAGAACCCTATATCTATGTATATATGAAATTAATTATTTTCTCATCAGCATTCTTGCATTACTTTTACTTCTTCTTTTTTTCCTCATATTATTGATTTAAAAGAGAGAAAAAGAAATATTATCTCAGATTAAAAAAACTCTACTTTAAACTAATGAAAAATAATATTATATCCTTTTTTATTATATTTGAGGGGGTTATTACTTTGACAAATTACAATTTTCAGTTAAGAATTTGTCTAGCGAAAATTCAAAATGACTAAATCTTGTTTTACTCTTAGGTTAATTTATAAATTGTATTTTATGTTTATGGGATAAAAATGACGTATTTTGAAATCGTATGTTTTTGTACAACATGGAACATAAATTAAATTAAATTAAAAATATATATTTAACATATGTTCATTAATACGAATAAAAATACCTTTTTTATTAGAAAGGTTAAAAATGAAAAGCATTAATGAGTTTACAATTTAACAATTCAACTACAGCAGGGTAGCACCCAACCCTCCAAATCTAACCCTAAAATAATTTATTACCTTATACGAGATATTTCATTAACAAGTCACTAAGCTGAATCCATTTTAGCTACGAAGAAAAATGAATAAAAAGTAATTTTATTGTTTTCGTGCTTAACATATCTCACTACAATAAAAGCACATAAATATAGCAGAGAAGTGAAACATTATTTAGAAATTATAAAAAGTAATATTCTTATAAAATTTATAATAATAAAAATAATATCTATAACAAATTAATAGTGAATTACATTTAATATTAAACGAGTTAAATAACTCTAATTTAATTTGAATGATATTTAAAGTAAAATAATATATCGGATTTTTTTAAATAGTAAAAATGTACAAAATGAGTATAAAAGATTTTATTTTTGTGGTTATAACTTTAAATGAACGTAAAAGATGCTATTTTTTTTTTCAACATTTTGGAACCACTACCAAGAAGTGTAGAAAAATATTTGTATGGTGATTAGCAACATACGTTGCACATGACATGAAAGGTGGTCGCGAGTAGAACTGCTCTTACTATATATATAATTTAGTTAGGTTTTATTATATATCATAAGCAATAGAGATGAATTATGAAATGTATTTCTTCTACTAATATGGCAGTAGGTGTTACAACTATTTATAAGATCATATATGAGTGCATGGTAGCTATCATGGTGTAATGTTTACAATAGTAAACCTTGGCTATGTAGCTAATTCACCTACATGAGTAATGGTTATATGTGATCCTGATCATAGTCATACAGTAGAGCTCAATATCCACTACTATAATATCAATGACAACAATTGACATTTTAACTTTAAAAGGCGTTGTAGTAACTTTTTGCAACACCTATTTTTTCATGAAAAACTATTGTTTAGATGGGTGCTGAATAAAACCTATTACGTTAGTTTTTGGAAAAATAAAAATCTATGTTAAAACCTTAGTAACCAATGTAATATATTAAAGAATCTCTGTAATATCATCCTCGTAAAAAGCATTTATAACATTTAATTCTATAATGTTAACCATTGTTATATAGTCACTTATTACAACTATTTAACCTCTTTTGAGTGTTCTTTGAAGATAAAGATATTACAATTATTTTACATATAAAATGATGTATATACTTACATTTTTTTTTATATTATTCAAAATTCTAAACATACATATCATGGCTAATTTAGATAATAAATTAACTAAGGTATTGATTAATAAAAGATAAAAAAAAATATTGATAAAGAAAATTCAAAAAAAGATTAAGTGAATAAATTCATAAATACTGTTATATACATTATATATATTAATCAATTTATTTACAAAATATCAATATACATCTGGTTAGCTATAGTTAGTAGTAATATAGGTATAATATGTATTGCTGTTTAAAACATCCTACAAATCACAAAATAACAAAACTAAAGTTTTGGTATACCAGGGTCATGACGTAATTTAATTAAAACTATAGATATAAACTTTATATAATGAAAAAATTTAGTTACAAATCTAATTAACTTGATGAGAGTGAATAATTAATTAATCAAATTATGTTAAATTAAAATTTCATAAATGACTAGCCATACAATTATGTGCAAATAAAATAAAGAGAAAATAAATAAAGATTAATACATGATATCTTTAAGTAGAAATAACCTAGGTCACAATAATGATTTAAGAAAAAAATCACTGATCCATCGAACCATCTAACTATTCTTTATAAAATAATATTTGATTACGAGGTTAGGAATCAATAACTATACATCACAGATAATTTCCCCCCCTTCCCCCCTTCCCCAAGTAACCTACTTATAAACCTTCACTTTTCTTTCACAATCACCACAAACAAGGTGTATAAATCTGAACCAACTTTCTGATAAACTCGTGTCATATGAGTTATTGGACCCGTTCAACTGGCATCTGAAATGTTAGCATAATAATATAAGTATAAGGTATGTCCTATAACAAATTAAACAATGAAAAATCCTAACTAGATGATTTAATAAAATAACAGATAAAATCAAAATAATTAGCAAAACCTAGAATAGATGATTAAGCACATGATCATAAATAAAAAAGCTTGTCTATCAATCAAACATAACCGCAAAATTTTTGATAGATTACTCAAAGAAAGAAGCCTAATAGAATATAATTTTGCAAAACAGATTGTGAGAGAGTTATGATCAAAAGATTAAAGTAATTGTAGTTGAGAGATTAGAATGTATTAGGTTTTCTTAAATAGAATTATGGAAGCCCTAGGTCAAATGCTAATTACTAAACTGTCCAAAAAATTACTTGATAAAGCTTTAAGTAATAATGATAATATAGTAATTAAAAAGTTTGGTTATAGTAAATAATTGAGTTAAAATTGAAGCCTTAGGTGCTTGATCGATCTAAGTTGAGCTCGACAACGATTAAAAAATGATCAAACAATCTAAATCAATCTCGATCAATTCAAGCTATACAAAAAAAAAACTAGAGGCCAATAAATCAAATGTGATTGATTCTTGATCAATCCAATCCTCAATCTATCAAACCTAAAACTTTGATCGTAGTAGATCAATACTCGATCGATTACTCGATTGATCGAGTAACCGATATACTAAATTTTTTTTGTATCTAATATGAAATCTAACGTGTATAAGAACAAAAATATACCTAAAATATGTTCATTTGAAGCTTGATAATTTTTTTTGGCTCGAGTAGTGATCTTGAAAAGCACGCCTAGAAACTAAATTATGTTTAAAACGTTTTGTTCATGAATATTTTCAACACTCATAAAATTACCATCTCTCTCTTTGACATATTAGTGTAACAAAACCTCTCTATTACTACATCACACTCATAGGAAAAATAATATTTACATACTGAATCTATCCTATGATCCAATGAAACCATATTTGCTTGAATCTTGACAACTCATATGTACACTAAGAAACAAAAACACAAAGAGGCATACAACTTGTCCTAAAAGACTCATTGTTTTATTATTATAGTGAATATAGTAATAGAAAAGTGAAGAAATAGATATAAATGAACAAAAATAGGATATTTAAGTATTACTCCTCCTAGAGTAATCTCTTCCAATTAATTTTTTTCAACTAACTCTCTCCCTTTAAATATTACTTAATAACTCTCCATTTTTTGTCATACGAATAAGTAACACAATGAAAAAATAGTGAAATCTATTTTTAATTGAGGGTAGTAGACTTAGCTAAAAATGACTACAATAAAACACACAAGTGACTAAATTAATTTTATTCAAAGTGTATTTATCCATTGACAAAATAAATATATATAGACAAGAAATACAAACATATATACTAACACATATAGTGACATATCAATAACCACTAAAAGTAAGATGTGTGTTGGAACTACATTCGTGTGTCAATTTGTTCATTTATGATTACTTATGAAAAATTCAAAGAAAAAGTGTCACCTATCATAGAAAATAGTATTTAAATTTGTACTTATACACAATAAAATTTACTTACCAAAAGAAAATTTTATTAAAAAAAATTATTTAGGATAACTATCTCAGTATCAGCTACAATGAATGCCTGTCTTTTACTTTTTTTAGGTTTGAGTGTTGTGAGATGCTTTGGATAACGATGCTTACGAGGCCCGATCGTTCTCGCTTCTCTAGGTTCCACCCCCACCTTGCTTTTGATGCATTCCGAGAGCATGCTATAAATCTCCTCATCAGAGATAAATTGCGTCGCACTAAACTTCATTTCAGAAAGATAGATTCAAATAAAAATGCTAGTTAACTCAACATCATCATAATCTTCTGCTTTCTTCCTAACAAGTTGATCAATCATATCATAGACTGACAAATCTTTCCCATCCACTCTAAAAGTGATAGCATCACTGATTGTAAAGGGTACTTCTCCAGTTGGTGTTTTCATAGCATAACTAATAGTAAACTTTCCATAATTAGACTCAGTTGTCTAAGCGTACTTGATTACTAGTCGTTGGTATCACAATCTCATGTACAATATACTTTTCTTTATCTATATTTATGTTATTATGAAACGAAATAATCTAAATTTGTATTATTCTTTGATTTTTAATTCTTGAATTTTGATCTTCTTGATAATTTTTGTTCGGTTTCTTCTTTGATTCAATTCTTGATCTACCATTCAATGCTTTTTTAAATTTTGCATTAGTGAAAAATCTCTGATATCATCTAAAAATTATTGATTAACACTTCATTTTTTTTATTTCTTGATTGAATGTAAACAAAAGATGAACACACACAAACAACTACAGGAAAAAGATGAGAGAAGGGTTTTTGAAAAATGCCTTTGCAATTCACTTTTATTGAAATTGTTTTTCTACAATTCAGCACACAGCTTACATGTACTTTTACGCTATTTATAGAATGAAACTTGCCTATTCACATGCTCTCAGTTTTCCCTCCACACATGAGGACTAAAGCAAATTCAACAAATTAAAAGGCTAATTGCTTGACATCCAAAATGACCAATTAAAATGCTAACAAATCCATTCACATTGTGCCAGAAATCAGTTCTCACTGCATAACTTGTAACAGTTTATAGTTTGCCTTCCTCCTCATCAATTTCAAGCATCACTTCAAATATTACCTCTACATGCTCTCTCCAACCCTGAATAAAACAGTTGGTGAACTTACAATTTGAACTTTTAGTCAATGTACATGTTTTATTAATGAGTACTTTTTATTTTACATAATTAAAATTAATATATATATATATATGATAATTTTTAATTAAAATAATTAGATTTATTTTAATATCAATAAGTAAATTTTTTTATTAATTTATACTGAGCATAAACAAATAAATATTTCGTTTCAGAAGCGTACAAATATATATTTAAGCAAATTAGCTTTTAGCGAATCAGTGTCGATTGTGAATTTATTTTTAATATATATCTAGTAACATATTAATGTATATATATATATATATGTTAATGTATATCTATTTACTTTTGGCATATCTATATCTAGTTACTTTAGATATATCTAATTTACTTGTAACTCCTATATAAAGGCAACATGTATATTAATTTACTTACAGAATAGAATACAATTATTAAGTATGTTTAACATGATATCAGAACCACTGCTCTTATCTTTCTAGCAGTCTTATATTTTCTGGTGTGACTCAACCCTTATAGCTTCCGCTGTCACAATAGCTGCTACAACCACTCACCGTTGAACCTCCGACGTCTTTCAGCCATTGTCCTTAGATTCTGGGCCTATAGTCGCCATTGTTAAGGAATTCCACACCACAAAGATCACTACAATCACCATCGTCGCCGTGCATCTTGCTCCGATAATTTTTATGTAGATACCACTATGATCGGATCGATCCGATATACACAACCGTGGAAGTATCGCAACCATCGGACACCGCACGTTCCTTCACGCACCTCTCGAATGATCTGCACGTCTTTTCACGCGCTGCTACTAAAACCAAATGCCGCCGTGAAATCTTACCCCGACGACATTTCTGCAGATACCATTATGATCACCACGACTAGATCTACACAACCATGGGCATATTGCAATCAAATTCCTCCTCATGCGCCCGCACGTGCCACCAACATAAACAGCGCGTCAGATCCACGCACCACATATGCCGCGCTATTGTCCCGTGACGTCATTAGTGACTTGTTTAGGGCTGATGTCATCATCGCATCCAGTTGATGTCACAGAGACCCCGCTGACTATGCTGGTCGTTGACCTTGGGCTATTGACCGTTGACTTTCTTGATGATTGTGCTGACCGTTGACTTTGGCTTGTTAATTGTTGACTTTTTAATACTAATTCTCCCTACCCATTTTTTCACGTAGACCTCATTTTTGTAGTATGTTTTTGCATATTGTGTTTCCAAATTGATAAAAAAGATGTTTTTCTTTCTTGTCCTATCAATACTATATTGGAAGGGACCAAGAATTACTTATCATGGTCTCAAGCTATACGCAGTTTTCTTAAGGGTCGTATGCTCTGACGTTACTGTACTGGTGCAATTATCATTCATGTTAAAGGAGCAAGTGAAGAAGATGTTACTTTCCTTCGTCGCATGATTGAATGGGATAGTCATAACTACATGATCCTCACATGGATTCGGAATACTTCCATTCCCTCCATCTCTAATCTGTTGGGCAACTTTGATGATGCCAAATTAGCATGGGATATGTTGACCAAAAGGTACTCTACTACTCACGGATCCATGAAATATGAGCTAATAGTTGAATTGCATAAACTTCAACAGGAACCAGGGCAATCCATCAATGACTACTTTGATCAACTTCGCTTCCTTTGCAACCAAATTGACCTTTGTGATCCAATTTGGGCATGCTTAACAGATGCTCAGCAATATGCTACAATTAGGGATGAATTCTCTATGAGTTCTTGATGTCACTCCACAAGGACTTTGAGCCAATCCGAGGTCAGCTTCTTAATCGCAGTCCTCCTCCCTCTCTTGATACTGCTGTAAATGAGTTGGTTAGAGAAGAAGGTCGACTTGCAACCCTTCAAGCCCAGAATAAGCTCAATATTTTGGCTATTACTCCTCATACTCCTGCCATTGAGCAACCTCAACAATCAGGTGATTCCTCTGGCTTTTATAATCATTGCAGGCAGAGCAATAAAAGGTTCTACAATTATTGCAAGCATCATGGCCACACCATTGAGATTTGTTACCGTCGTAACAAATCTACTGCTGTTGTTGCTAATACTGAGCCTACTTCGTTGATGCCTTCTAGTTTAGTAGAGTCCCAATCTTCTGAATCCACTATCAACCTCTCTTCCATTGAACTACAGAAGATCATAACTCAGGCTGTTCAAATGGCTGGTAATGCATCTCTTTCCACTACTATCTCAGTTTTTCTCGGTAAGTCTCAAACTTGGATTTTTGACTCTGCATGTTGTAATCACATGACACCTCACTCATATTTATTCTCCAAACTTGACCCTGAACCACATCCCCTTAATATTCATATAGCTGATGGTTCCACCATTCATTGGAATAGTCTAGGTTTTGTTTCGACGTCTACCCTCTCTGTTTCTAGGGTTTTCCATATACCTGACTTATCCTATAATTTATGCTCTGTGGGACAATTAGCTGAACTAGGATACCGCCTTATTTTTGTTTATTCTAGGTGTATTGTGTAGGATCTGAGGACGGGGCAAGAGCTTGGGACCGGTCCTAGGGTCGGGCGTATGTTTCCCGTAAACAATCTTCATCTTCCACCTGTTGCTCCTGCCTCTGTTACTATTGCAACTGTTACAGTTTCTTCCTTACCTTCTCTCACACTTTAGCATTCTCGTCTTGGTCATGCCCCATCCACTTAGGTACAACAGTTAGCTTCTAAAGGTCTATTGGGTTCTGTGTCCAAAGAAAATTTTGATTGTACTTCATGTTAGTTAGGAAAATAGCCAGTTTTACCTTTCAATAATAGTAAATCTATCTCTAATAGTATTTTTGAGTTAATTCATTCTGATGTTTGGGGACCTTCTCCTGTTACTAGTATTGGTGGATCTCGATATTTTGTTGTTTTTATTGATGATTATTCTCGTTATAGTTGGATCTTTCCAATGAAATATCGTTTTGAAATCTTACCAATATACAATAACTTTGCAAAAATGGTTGAAACACAATTCTCCAAACATATCAAAACTTTTTGATCTGATAATGCTCTTGAATATACTCAAAATTCTTTTCAAACTCTATTACACTCCTATGGCACTGTACATCATCTAACCTGTCCAGGAACATCTCAATAAAATGGTCGAGCTGAAAGAAAACTTCATCATATTCTTAACACTGTTCGTGCTCTTCTTCTTTTTGCCAAAGTTCCTGCCCCATTTTGGGGTGAAGCTGCTCTTCATGTTGTTTATGCCACTAATCACATTCCAAGCGCTGTCATTCATAATTAGACTCCGTATGAGCTCCTTTTTGGATCATCTCCTTACTATCATTACCTTCGCTCATTTGGATTTGTTTGTTTTGTTCTTCTTCAGCCTCATGAACACAACAAACTTGAGCCTTGATCTAGAATTTGTTGTTTTCTTAGTTATGGTGAAACTCAAAAAGGGTATGGATGCTATGATCCTATCTCACATCGTCTTCGTGTTTCCCGTAATGTTGTCTTTTGAGAACACCGCTTATTTGTTGAACTTTCTCACTTTCATTCTTCTCTAACTAATTCAAATGTTTTAGAAATTTTTCCAAATGAGTCTCTTGTTCCTTCTACAGATACTTCTAATCCATCTTTGGACTTCACTATTCAATCTTCAGATATTTTTGATGATTTTCCTAGACAGGTTGTAGAAGAACAGGTTGATAACAAGCTACCCCACCTTGGACATAGGTCCCTTGCTCCTGCTCTGCCTGAAGATCCTCCATAAGACATTCCACCTCGCCACTCAACCTGGATAAGATCCATTCCTACAGATTTACTTGACTATCATTGTTGCACTGCCCTTGCTACACTCCATGAGCTTCACATTATCGTGAGACATCTACTAACCCTTCTTGGCAGATTGCAATGAAAGAAGAAATTGATACATTAACCAAAAACCATACTTGGGATCTTGTTACTCTCCCTCCTGGTTAATCTATGGTTGGTAGTAAGTGGATCTATAAGATCAAGACTCGCTCTGATGGGTCCATCAATCGTTACAAGGCTCGTCTTGTAGCAAGATTTTTTACACAAGAGTATGGGATTGATTATGAAGAGACTTTTGCTCTAATTACCCGTATTTCCTCTGTTCGTACCCTCTTAGCTGTTGTCACTGCTAGTAAATGAGACCTTTTTTATATGGATGTTAAAAATGCATTCCATAATGGGGATCTGCATGAAGAAGTCTATATGCAACCTCTTCCTGGTCTTTCTGTTGAAACAAATAAGGTTTGTCGCCTTCGATGTGCACTTTATGGCATTAAACAAGCTCCACGAGCATGGTTTGCCAAGTTCAGCTCCACCATTATTCGCTTGGGTTACACTGCTAGTCCTTATGATTCTGCCTTATTTCTTCATCGTAATGATAAAGGCACCATTTTGCTTCTTCTATATGTGGATGATATGATCATAACTGGTGATGACCTCAGTTGCATTCAAGAACTCAAGGATTTTCTTAGTCAGTAGTTTGAGATGAAATACCTTGGACATTTAAGCTATTTCTTGGGTCTTGAGATCACTCATTCTATAGATGGTCTTTACATTACTCAAGCTAAGTATGCATCTGACCTCTTATCTCAAGCTGGACTCACTGACAGCAAGACTGTTGACACTCTAGTTGAACTTAATACGCATCTGAAACCATCAGAGGGGCAACCATTGTCTAATCCCTCTCTTTATAGACGATTGGTTGGCAGCCTGGTTTATCTTACAATTACTCATCCAGACATCTCTTATGCTATTCATCAGGTGAGCCAGTATATGTCTACTCCACGATCGACTCATTATGTTGTTGTTCTGCGTATTCTACGATACTTGAAAGGCACTATCTTCCATGGCCTTTTCTACTCAGCTCAGTCTCCTTTAGTACTTCGTGCATTCTCTGATGTTGATTGGGCAAGAGATCCCACTGATCATAGGTCCACTACAGGTTATTGCTTTCTCCTTGGTTCTTCTTTGATTTCTTGGCGAAGTAAGAAAAAAACCTATGTGGCCTGCTCCAATACTGAAGCAGAATATCGTGCTCTTGCTGATACCACATCTGAGCTCCTTTGGCTACGATGGCTCCTTAAGGATTTGGGTGTGTCCACATCCTCTACAACTCTCCTTTATTGTGATAATCAGAGTGCCATTCATATTGCTCACAACGATGTCTTCCATGAACGGACTAAACACATCGAGATTGATTGTCACTTTATTCGCTCTCATCTTATCCATGGTGCTCTCAAGCTTTTCCCTGTTTCCTCCAACGATCAACTTTCAGATATCTTCACTAAGGTATCCAAAGGACACACTCGTAATTTAGTTGACAACTTCAAGTTAGTCTCACATCCACCTTGAGTTTGAGGGAGACTGTTAATGTATACCTAGTAACATATTACTATATATATATATATATATGCTAATGTATATCTCTTTACATTTAACATATCTATATCTAGTTACTTTAGACATATATAGTTTACTTGTAACTCTTATATAAAAACATCATGTATATTCATTTACTTACGAAATAGAATATAATAATGTATATCTAATTACTTTAAACATATATAGTTTACTTGTAATTCTTATATAAAAACATCATGTATATTCATTTACTTACGAAATAGAATATAATCATTAAGTATTTTTAACATTTATAAATTAGAATATATTAATGAACTACGTGAGATTGGAGACAGTGATCGTTACCAACAAGTCCAAAGGGTATCTGATTAGGAGAAAAAAAAAAAGAGAGGACATGTGTTGGCAGTGGACTTTTCTTCTTGTACGGAATAGTATTCCGAGAATACAACGTTCGTAATATGTTAGAGTATATTGACATTTGATTTGCATTATCTTTTATGAATTTAATATACTGACATATATTTATTCTATATGAATTGCTACAAAATGAATCAAAACTGATTAGTTTTAGATTGGAATAGACTCGGTCATGATCTACGTACAAAGATCAATGAATCGGATTAGGACAAAATGATTTATAAATAGGGTTAAAATAGATTAAATCAAAATCTTTAATTTAAAACTATAATTTTATAATTAAAATTATTACTACATACTTCCTTAATTTTTTTTTTAAATTTCTCTCTTATATCTTTACAAATCTAATTTTTTATATTTTACAATTCTTATAAATTTATTTACTATTTAAATTCAAATTCAAATCCAATCACATTGATAACTATTTTTTTTTCTATAATTAAACAATATTATTTTTTTAATTTTTGAATAGTTAGAAGAAATCTTATGAATTATATCTAATAAATATATAAATTAAGTTTTATTTAAAATTTTGAAGCATATATGATTATATTATTAATGAAATAGTTGAATAAAAGTTGAATTATATTCATTATAAATACTTACGAAAATCTCTCAAAAAAAAAAAAGTAACAGAATATTTTTTTACAAATATTTAATATTCTCCTATTAATTTTTTTCTAACTTATATATTCGTCTAACATATACAATATATTACATTAAATAATATTTTAATTTTTTAAAGAATAATTCAGATCGAATCATAAATATCTATTCATCTACACATAAAAAAATAATTTGATCCATGGATGGAAACATATCAATTCAAACATGATTTTTTATATAATGGATCGAATTGCATTATCATTCTTTCGAATCGAATCCGATTTATTGCTATCCCTATTTACTATCCGATTTTATTTCGGTAAAAAAATTATACTATTTAATTTCTAAGATGATCTTGATAAAATAATATATAGTATCTATTGATTTCGATAATATATAGTATCTATTGATTTCGATTTTATTTACTTTCGTTTTCTCTTTCTAGTATTGTAAAATTATAGAAAACAACAATTGTGGTAACAAATTTATTTTGATGTTTAAGTCACATCTTTATAAATGGACGGAGAAATTGGAGAGAGTTAATGCATATTAATATAAAATTACACAATAAGTAAATAATATTTACAGGTTAATGTAGTTGACGGTTTGTATATAAAAAGAAAAAAGAATATGGTTTCTGCAATCTTTAATTCAAATAAGTTAGTTATTCAACACTAATTATACGTTAACTAGCCACTTTGACCAGTTAATTGGTAACATAACCCAATGATGGCTTGCCCTATATGCTTCAACTTAACTAGAAAGGTCCCAAACCATTAAACTTTCAAATCATGGATGTCTTTGGATCATTCTAGGCCTCATATGCACCTTATCTATCATTTAAATTAAAGTTAATTTTTCATAGCTCTATTTAGTTCAACTATTTGTGAATGATTTTTACATTTTTTTTTCATTGATTTTGTCATTCTTGAGTTGTTTTAATTAGTCTCTTTCAAACATTTGTAAGTATAATTTTTTTAAATCTATATTACTAAGATATTTTAATTACAGAATTTATACGAAAAATAAGTAAATAATTTAATTTTTAAAATTATGATACATTAATAACATAATTTTAAAATTATATAATTAAAATATCAATTTTTCATAATAAAAAAGAGAGATTTTAATCACATATTTTTAAATCATGTGATTAAAATATCTTAATTTTTAAAATCGTATGAATTATATATTATTTATAAAAATCAAGTAATTAAAGTATACAAATTTCAGAATTTTCAAAGACTCAAATATGTATAATTATTAGACAGTCCTAAATGAATTCGACTCAAAACATGAAGGAAGCACACAAAATATTAACAAAGTATAAGTGTAATTAACCTACAATATACACTGACATATTCTACCAAATTAAATAAGAAATTATTTTACATTTATTTTTATCAATAAATTAATACCTTTCATAATAAAATAAAATAAAATAAAATAAAGAAAAATAATTACAGTTTTTACAACATGATCCCTTTGGGATTTATTCCACGCACAAAAGAAAACACATAACAATAAAGAATAATGAAATGGTGCATGGATCCATATAACAGTTAAATCATAAAATAAATTTAATAATTAATATCAATTGGAATTTGATGAAGAAAAAACAGGTCGTCCATGGGGTGATCTTGCATTTCGAAGACGCTTCTCTTCAGAAAGAATTTTCGCAAACCTGCAAATTTCAGCCACAAAATATATATTATGTAATATTCTTTATTATTTAACTTTTTCACTTTATTAATAATGATAATTCTTCTGCCAAAAAAAATAAATAAATAAAATTTAATTGAATTAATCTCCAACTATTAAGTACATACCTTGTAAGAGCCTCTTCATTAGTCTCATGATTAGCAGTCTCATACATACCAGTTTGCAAATTAACTCTGGAAACTGGCTTCTTCAATAGCCCTTCTCCCACTTTCACAAGTTCATCTAAATTTTTCTTTGTGGCTACATCAACAGAAGCTACGTCTCCACTCAAGTTGTCTTCCTGAGAATTAATTTAATTTTTTTCTCTTCGTGTTATTATTTGTGAAGTTAAAAAAGCTAAATATTTCAATAATTATATTAAATTCATTAATATTAGGCTGAATTATGCCATTAATTTTATTCAAATTAACACTTTGATTTCTTATTTTTTTTTTTTAGTTTATAGTATTACTTCCACTATCCTTTCAAAATTAACACTTCTAATTCAAATTTTAAGATAATGGATTAAATATGTTAAATTTTTAAAGTTAAGTGATTAAATAATGAAAAAATGTTTTTTTTTTAAAACAAGTTAATTCTGATTGTAATAGTATAATTTAGTTTAATTTTTAAAGTTGAACTAAATACATTAAATTTAAAAGGATTGTGGCGGAAAAAAAAAGTAAATAGAAAAAGGTGTTAAATTTGGTAAAGTTTAGATACTTAATTAATTCTTAATATATTATTGAAAATCACTAATTAATTACCTGAATTCGGAGATAGTTTTTCTCGGACTGAAGAGCTTGAAAAACCACAGAAAGGTGGACATCAACCATATCTAGGGAAGCTTGAGAAAATATATTAATAATTGGGGTAGAACCTCCACTAGTTAACCAATCAAGCAAGCCCCATTTAGCAGCTTCCTTTGCATTAGATTTCATTTCTGATTTTGAAGAACCAGTCCCTAGTGATATCACTAAGAATCTTGTATAATCCAAGGGTGATACAGGAGAAAAGTCTTGGCTTCCAAGTATTTGTTTGGTCACTTCACCTAATGCCACTAGAGTCTAGAAATTTAAACAAAAATATATATTCAATTAATTCATGTTTATTAATATGTATATATGATAATAATTATCGTAGATTTTAAATTACAGGATTATTTGCAGCAACACCACCATCTACGAGGTTGAATTCTCTAACAAGTTTTGAATTGTGATATTTTGTTTCAAAGTAATGAGCTGGAAGATAAGTTGGTGCTGCAGAAGTTGCTATGCATATATCTGAGAGTAAAGCATCTATAGATGGTTGTTTTTTCACCTGTATACGTACATCCCAAAATTATAAACATATAATTAATTATAAAAAAATTACACTATAAGTTTAAATTGTATTTTAATTAACGTTAATTAAATAGTCGTTTACGTAAAAACGAAAATGATAAAAATAATATGATTAATAATTAAAAGATATAATTTTAAAAATAAAAAAAATAAATTAAATCTAAATCCAATCCATTTAAAATTTATAATTTAGATCTTAAAGTTTGAGTTTTAAGTTTTTGCCATCAATAAAAAAATATTATTAATAAATAAATATTTTTGTACGTCCATTTCTTAAAATTTATATCAATTCCAAACTTTCTATTAAATAATACACTAAAAAACACAAAAATGGCAGTAAAAGTGCACCTCACTTAATATATATATATAAAAAGTATACTTTTGTTAATTTCAATAACTATTGATTAAATAATTTAATTTAATAAAAAAAATTGAATAGTTAATCAAAGAAAATTAACCTCAAAGCTTGAGAAGATTGTAGGCTGCAGATACTTGATGTCAAATGTTGGAATGACAACATTAGTCAAAGTCTGGTTCAATTTTGTATTTCCTAGTTTTCCCTTAACTAGGCTATGCAGATATTTTCCATCGTATTTTGGACCTGCTAAACTCTTTATTATCTTGGTAGTACGAGGAAATATTGGACAACTGTCATCAAAAACAAATTATCATATTTAATTAAAATTTGCTTTTATTGATATGATATCAAGGCATTGACAAATTAAATTCTATAATTAATTATTTATAAAATTAAATTAGATATTATATAATTTTATCATGGGTGTTGTTAGTTTATAATAAATGAGTTTTACATAATATACTAGATGAATTATAAAAATATTCAAAAAAATTACATAATTATAATTATATTACGGTAATAATAAAAATATGTTAATTAATGACTATCGTTTAATTTTTTAATAAAATAATATGATTTATGTTAAAATTAGACATTTATAACTAATTATAAACATATTTGATATGTTTATTTTTAACTATCCAAACATTTCGTTTTTTTTATATTATACTCAAGAAAATACAAGTGATATAATAGTAAAAATTTAAACAGAGCAACTATGAATTGGATATTTTTTATAATTACATAGACATAATTATAACTATATATATTTTTTAGGTATTTTTACAACTCGTGATAATCGACCACAAATTGAACATTGATATAATTAAACAGCTAGAATTATATATAATACCTATTTTGGGGGAAAATTTTAGGGCAGTGGGTTAGATAGAAGTCCTTAATATCTTTAGCAGCAAATACAGGGCGATTATTTTCATTTGGAGCAGCAAGCATAGCAGTGACTAGTCCGCCTGTGCTTGTCCCTGCTATTACGTCAAAATAGTCTGCAATTCTTGCATCTTCTCCATCCAGTTTCTATAACAAAAAATATGGTGGAAAATATATTCCATATTTAATTTTTGAAATGTTTATATATATATATATATTCTTTAGGAAAAAAAAACCCAAAATAATAAAAAAAATAAATAGTATTAAATCTGTTATCTTTAACAAAAATATAATTTAACTCCTTCTTATTAAATAGGAAAACACAAGTTCATTAATTTAGAAAAAAAATTAGAGAAGTATATTTTATAAAGATAACGAATTTGTGTTGTTTTATTTTGAGAGAAAAAAATAGGAGAGTATAAATCCATTATTTTTACGAAACGGATTTAAATAATATTTTTTTTAAAGATAACGAATTTATGATATCTTACTTTATAGATACGATTTTAAAGTATATTTTTTATTAAAAATAACGGATTTAAACTATCATTCTTTCTTAATATCATGTACATGCTATTTCAGAACTAATTTTACACAATTTTCTATGTACAAGGACGTGAAAAATGATTTTATAATAGCAAGGTTCGAACCAAATAACTTTTTATTAAAAAAAAAAATACCTGTAGCTCATCCTCTAGGAAATTAAGGATAGTTCCAGGGATAACCCCTCTTATTCCACCCCCATCAATGCTGAGAATGGTAATTAGGTTTCCATAAGTTGGAGGTTGTATACGTAGAACGGTGTTTCCTTCCATATATATTTGAGAAATTTTGATAATTAAATTGATTTTTAGAAGAAGGCTAACTATGAATTAAATCAATTGAGATATATATATCAGATTCAAATTGGCCAGACAAGAACTAATAATATGAAGTCAGATATTAATTTTTGCAATTGAAAAGTATATGTGGATTCAATAAACAGCTTAATACATAGAGATATGGCTATAAACTTTCCTTTATGTTGTGTTATTTTTTCCTATGAAATTTTTAGGTTATTTATAAGCTTCTCTTACTATAACTTTCTTTGAATATTATGCATGCATGTCAGGATAAAGTTGAAAACAAAACTTAAAGAAAATGTATATAGGCATATAGCTGACTTTGAATTTTCATTCTAATTTGATCAACCTGCATGTACAGTATTTCCGCACATTGTTAATTTTGGCTTAAGGGATTTTCATAAATCTCTTGATAAAAAAAAAAAAGAAAAAAAAAAGAATAATTGTAATTACGAAAATTATTCCTTTTTGTTTTTGTAATCTTTTCCTCAACTCTCTAGGACACATGTATAAAATTAGTATATATGCAAATGAGAGACAGTTAGGTGAGATATATAGAAGAAGAATTGTAGGTGAGACTAAATTAGGTGAATAATTTACGATAATGTGAAAAGGATTAGTGTGGCTTGTTAGGCTAACATTGCATGCTTTTGGTATTGAGAGCCCTAGTTATTCCACTACTTAGAAGCTAAACTATGTTAATTGGAATTCATCAAATGTTAAATTTGTTGGAAATATACCTAGATAGAGACATGAATGACAAGAACTTATATAACCTAGCTATTTTTGTTCAAAAGAAGAGACAAAACTAAAAGAATTTATACTTTGAACATTATAAATATTAAGTAAGTTTTAATTCGAAAAAAGCTGCATCCATATTTAGGTGACTTATTATGAAAAAGAATAAGTTGATGATTAAAATATAAAAAGATTGAAATAATTGGTCAATTAGGGCAAAAATTGATATAACTTTAGAACATGTTTTTTGAAATACAATTTTCTTGTTGGTACTTGTAAACTACAACTTGAAAATTCAAATCATACATGTTATTAAAGTACATACTTACGTATATATATCTCTAATAATTAAATAAAAAAATAATGAATATATATGTTATTTAAAAATTTTAAATCATACGTGTTATTAAAGTACATACTTATATATATATATATATATATATATATATATATATATGTTATTTGATACGATAGCCCGGTAAGTCTTACTCTTACTATTTCTTAAGAGTGTTAGAAAATTAAAAATTTGAGTAAAATATATATGTATAGGAACATGAGAACCCTATATCTATGTATATATGAAATTGATTATTTTTTTTATCAGCATTCTTGCGTTACTTTTATTTATATTTATCCTTCTTCTTTTCTCATATTATTGATTTAAAAGTATTATCTCATATTAAAAAAAAACTCTACTTTAAATTAATAAAAAATAATATTATATCTTTTTTTTATATTATATTTGAGGGGGTTATAACTTTGACAAATTACAATTTTCATTTAAGAATTTGTCTAGCGAAAATTCAAAATGACTAAATCTTGTGTTTACTCTTAGGTTTATAAATTGTATTTTATGTTTATGGGATAAACGTACCAAGAACCATTAAATCAAACAGACAATTTTTTTTTCTATCTAGGTGTAAAAATGACGTATTTTGAAATCGTATGTTTTTGTAGAACATAAATTAAATTAAATTAAAAATATATATTTAACATATGTTCATTAATAGCAATAAAAATGCCTTTTTTTATTAGAAAGGTTAAAAATGAAAATCATTAATGAGTTTACAATTTAACAATTCAACTATAGCAGGGTAGCACCCAACCCTCCAAATCTAACCCTAAAACAATTTATTACCTTATACGAGAGATTTCATTAACAAGTCACTAAGCTGAATCTATTTTAGCTACAAAGAAAAATGAATAAAAAGTAATTTTATTGTTTTCATGCTTAACAAATCTCACTACAATAAAAGCCCATAAATATAGCATAGAAGTGAAACATTCTTTATAAATTATAAAAAGTAACACCCTTATAAAATTTATAATAACAAAAATAATATCTACAATATTAAACAAGTTACAATTAAATGACATTTATTATTAAACGGGTATAAATAATTATAATTTAATTTGAATTATGTTTAAAGTAAAATAATATGTCAGATTTTTTTTAATATTGAAAATATAGGAGTTGAACATAAGGGCTTCTATTTTAATGGTTATAACTTTAAATACACATAAAAATACTATTTTTATAATTATAAATATTAAGTATGTTATTTTTATTTTTTTTTCAACTTTTTGGAACCACTGCCAAGAAGTATAGAAAAATATTTGTATGGTGATTAGCTACATACATTGATCAATTTATCCTCCCTATTCTTTTTCAACAAAGCTGGAAGTTTTATTTGTTTTGAAAATTATTGAATTATTTTGTAGAAATTAAAAAAATTATGGTTGGGTATTGTTGGAAAGTTCTATAATATATAGTTAAATGGTGTGTTGACATGACATGAAAGGTGGTCGCGAGTAGAACTTCTCTTTGCACAAAAATATTTGTCAGATTTATGTTAATTATATCTACCGATAACTAATAAAAATGCATGTTATATATATATATATATATATATATATAAAATTTAGTTAGGTTTTATTATATATCATAAGCAATAGAGATGAATTATGAAAGGTATTTCTTCTACTAACATGGCAGTAGGTGTTACAACTATTTATAAGATCATATATGAGTGCACGGTAGCTATCATGGTGTAATGTTTACGATAGTAAACCTTGGTTATGTAACTAATTCGCCTACATGAGTAATGGTTACATGTGATCGTGATCGTGATCATACAGTAGAGCTCAATATCCACTACTATAATATCAATGAATACAATTGACATTTTAACTTTAAAAGGCGTTGTAGTAAGTTTTTTGCAACACCTATTTTTTCATGAAAAACTATTGTTTAGATGGGTGCAGAATAAAACCTATTACATTAGTTTTTAGAAAAATAAAAATCTATGTTAAAACCTTAGTAACCAATATAATATATTAAAGAATTGTCGCAATAACATCCACAATTATCGTAAAAAGTATTTATAACATTCAATTCTATAGTATTAACAAAAATATTTATAACATTCAATTCTATAGTATTAACAAAAATATTTATAACATTCAATTCTATAGTATTAACAAAAATATTTATAACATTCAATTCTATAGTATTAACAATTGTTATACAGCTACTTATTACAACTGTTTAGCCTCTTTCGAGTATTGTTTGAAAATAAAGATATTACAATTATTTTAAATATAAAATGATGTATATACTTCCATTTTTTTATATTATTCAAAATTCTAAACATGCATATCAGGGTTAATTTAGATAATAAATTAACTAAGGTATTGATTAACAAAAGATAAAAAAATTTGATAAAGAAAATTCAAAAAAAGATTAAGGGAATAAATTCATAAATACTGTTATATACATTATATATATTAATCAATTTATTTACAAAATATCAATATTCATCTAATTAGATGTAGTTAGTAATAATATAGGTATAATATGTGTTGTTATTTAACTAATAAACATCCTACAAATCACAAAATAACACAAAACTAAAGTTTTCGTATACTAGGGTTATTAAGTAATTTAATTAAAACTATAGCTATAAACTTTATATAATGAAGGTGAATAGCTAATTAATCAAATTATGTTAAATTGGTCAGTCATGTAATCATGTGCAAATAAAATAAAGAGAAAATAAATAAAGATTAACATACGATATCTTTAGGTAAAAATAACTTAAGCCACAACAATGATTTAAAAAAAAACTACCGATCCATCACACCACCTAACTATTTTCTATAAAATAATATTTGATTATAAAGCTAGGACTCAATAACTACCTATCACTAATAATTCCCCCAAAGTAACCTACTTATAAACCTTTGCTTTCTTTCACAATCACCACAAGCAAGATGTACAAATCTGAACCAACTTTCTGATAAACTTGTATCACATAAGTTATCGAGCCTGTTCAACTGGCATCTAAAATGTTAGCATAATAACATAAATGTAAGGAATATCCTAGAGCATATTAAATAATGAAAAATCTTAACTAGATGATTTAATAAAATAATAGATAAAATCAAAATAATTAACAAAACCTAAAATAGATGATTAAGCACATGATCATAAATAAAAAGGCTTGTCTATCAATCAAACATAACAGCCAAATGTTTGATAGATTACTCAAAGAAAGAAGCCTAAAAGAATATAATTTTGCAAAATAGATTGCGACAGAGTTATGAACAAAAGATTAAAGTAATTGTAGTTGAGAGATTAGAATGCATTAGGTTTGTTTAAATAGAATTATTGAAGCCGTAGGTCAAATACTAATTACTAAACTATCCAAAAACTACTTGATAAAGCTTTAAGTAATAATGATAATATAGTAATAAAAAGGTTTGGTCCGAGTAAATAATTAGGTTAAAATTGAAGCCTTAGGCGCTTGATCGATCTAAGTTGAGCTCGACAACGATTAAAAAATGATCAAACAATCTAAATCAATCTCGATCAATCCAAGCTATATAAAAAAACATGAGGCCAAGTAAATCATTTTTGATTGATTTTCGATCAATCTAGTCCTCAATCTATCGAACCTAAAACTTTGATCGTAGTAAATTGATACTCGATTGATCATAGTAGATCGATGCTCGATTGATTTTCCTTCTCGATCGATCCAGACATTACTCGATTGATCGAGTAACCTATATATTAAATATTTTTTCGTATATAATATGAAATCTAATGTGTATAAGAACAAAAGTATACCTGAAATATGTTCATTTGAAGCTTGATAGTTTTTTCGGCTCGAGTAGTGATCGTGAAAAGCACGCCTAGAAACTAAATTACGTTTAAAACGTTTTGTTCATGAATATTTCCAACACTCATAAAATTACAATCTCCCTTTTTGTCATATTAGTGTAACAAAACTTATCCATTATTACATCACACTCATAGGAAAAAAGTATTTATATAGTGAATCTATCCTATGATCCGATGAAACCATATTTGCTTGAATCTTGATAACTCATATGTATATTAAGAAACAAAAACACAAAGAGGCATACAAGTTGTCCTAAAAGACTCATTGTTTTATTATTATAGTATATATAATAATGGAAAAGCGAAGAAATAAACATAAATTATGAGTAATAAAAATAGAATATTTAAGTATTACTCCTCCTAGAGTAATCTCTTTCAATTAATATTTTTCAACTAACTCTCTCTCCTTAAATATTACTCAATAACTCTCCCTTTTTTGTCATACGAATAAGTAACACAACGAAGAAGTAGTGAAATCTCTTTTTAATTGAGGGTAGTAGACTTAACTAAACATGACTACAGTAAAGCACACAAGTGATTAAATTAATTTTATTCGAAGTGTGATTATCTTTTGACAAAATAAATATATGTAGACAAGAAATACAAACATAATAACCCATACAGTGACATATCAATAATCACTAAAAGTAAGATATGTGTTGGAACTACAATCGTGTGTCAATTTGTTCATTTATGATTAGTTATGAAAAATTCAAAGAAAAAAGTGTCACCTATTATAGAAAATAGTATTTGATTTCATACTTATACATAATAAAATTTACTTACCAAAAGATAATTTTATTAAAAAAATGTATACCCTTTTATTATTTTTTATTTTTATGTAGGGATTGGTTATTTGTTTTCTTTTTGTATAATCGTTTGTGGCTCTTTCTTTTTGTGCATACAATTACTTTTTGTATATTTCATTTTCCTTTATTAGATATTTTTAAGTAAATGTGTCCAAGTCAATAACCTAGTATGATGACTTTTACACTAGTTGTGAGGTAACCCGCTCTACTTACTGTAGTAGCTTCACACATCACAGTAGAAAGCTCTCTCAAAACTAGGTGTCTCTCTATGGTAGCATCTTATGAAAGTGAAAGATAGAGCTCAAACAAAATTTTACAGTAAATGTTATCTCAAGTCCTAAAATCTCACAAAAACAATTAGAAACTTCAAGTATAACATACAAATGTGTCCAATGAGTGTGCGAGAAGGTTCATGCAGATGTGAGAAATATGTAAGTGTACAAGTCAAAATATCCATTTACACAATGTAAAGTCAATCAAGAAAATTAGAATAATATGAGAGTAGTATGTAAAGTTCATGTCAATGGTAAAGCAAGTCTACTTTCCCTTGCTTTTTTTTATGAGAAACAAATGTACAATAAGCAATAACAAAAAATTACTAAAGAAAATTAATCAATCACACAAATTCCAAAGGAACTTCTAAACTATTTAAATCTTTGGGTATCAAGGGCCTTAATGAATAAATTAGCCAATTACCTTTCAATAGGCACAAATGCAAGGGATAAAATTTTGTCTTCTACTAACACGATTTTTACCAATATAGAAACATCCATCAGAGGTTCTTTTTTTTACATCCTGATTTCTTACCCAATCTGCATCTATGTATCCACTAATTTCACAGGTAGTATCATTAGTAAACCAAATGCTAGAGTTTATATTTTCAAAGACATACTTGATATTTCTTTTAACGTGTTCGATATGTGATTCCTTAAGATCTGACTAATAATGGGCACAAACACCAATTCTAAAGCAAATCATGTCTACTAGCTATGAGGTACAAAAAGCTTCCTATCATACTTTTATAAAGAATTTCATCAACACTCTTACCTAACTCATCCACATAAATTCTAGCACTTATACTTATCAGAGTTCTCAAATGCTTACTTATCTCAAGTCCAAATTTTTAAATTAGATTACATTTATATTTGGTTTGAGAAATAAAGATATCATCACTTAGTTGTTTAATTTGTAAACCAAGAATGTATGTAAGCTCACACATCATGGACACTTGAAATTCATTAGTCATTATATTCACAAAATCTTTGACAAAAGATATGGAGGTTGACCCAAAGATTATGTCATCAACATATATTTTAGTAATGACTATATCTTCTTTTGTCATTTTAATAAAGAGAGTCTTATCAAATCCCACATAAGCAAATCCCTATTAGACTCCTTACCTCTATTAGAGTATAGGGTTTTTATATGTCTACGAGTTAGTAGTTCAACTTTTTCTTTAAGTAACAAAAAATATTTCTTACAATCTGATTTTTCTTTTAAAAAATAGATCCAATTGAAATGAGAAAATCATCTATAAAGTGTACATACCATCTAAAACCAAGACTAGATAATAAGAACAATGGATAAGAAGCATCAAAGTGAACAACATCCAAAGGTGCCTTAGCTTTATTTATTAAAGAAATAAATGGTAACTTATGTGTTTTACCTAACTCATAAGCATCACATATTGGCTAACCAATACTCACACTCAATTCATCACATCTAACATCACATCTATTTATTACAACTTTAGTAATTTTAATAGAAGGATGATCTAGTCTTTTGTGCCATAGTATTAGGTTAAATTTTTTAAAGGAGCCTTCTTTACTGGTTATTTCTTAACATCTATTACCTTTTATAGGACTCATGTGCACTTGAGGACAAATTTTAGGGTATTGATTTCCACACAAATTGTGTGTGCAATATGTATCACAACAAGTAATATAATGATAGGAAAATATCGTTTTCACGAAGATTATTTTATTAGAAACTAATTTTTAATTATATGATCAATTGAATCTAACCTAGTATGTATTCCTCTCTCAAGTAAACTACACACCATATAGTAATTAATTTAATCACACTCTCATGCCACTTAAATTGCATATTACTCATTAAGTTCTTCAATTATGGATCACATACATAAGAATCATACATCTCTGCCTAGAAACTATTCATGTTATTTAATCAAGACAAACAATTAAATAATTCTCTCAAATCTATTTAATTGCCTCTATAGATAAATTATTGGCCAAACAATTAATATCATAAAAATAAGATTAAATAATATAGTTAAATTAAAATTATAATTGTGGTAAAAAATTAGATCATCATATGGTGAAAATTGAGTTCATAAGATCCCTAGATTAATAAATTAACTACACATAATTGTGTTCATAAAGCTCATATTTTTCATAAAGGAAGACGTAAAAATTGATAAAGAAATGAGTAGAAGAAAGAATACAATCAATCTCTTGAATTGTAGTGTTAATCTCCTCTTGAATCTCCACCAAAATTGTATCCCCTCTTGAATTTTTCTCTTTTTAGCTCCAAAAATTGACCAAATGCGATTTGGACCATCAGATTAGCTTCAGATCAAGGGTTGAGATCAAAACTAGCAAAATTGACAACGTTAGCCAATCATAACGTGACATATGGCACACAAAATTCATTGGAAAAATCTAAGCGTGATGCGTGGGAGATCGGTCAGAGTCAACACTCGTTGAGTCAGTGACACACTGCACAACTTGATTTTTGGAAACGGATGGCGTGGCACATGGGTGGAACGCGGGGAGCAATCAGGTGTCGACACATGGTATTGCGATTTCACCGATCTCTGAACTCAAATTGATCGCCATACTGACACGTGGCACATGGTTTGTCCTACTCACACGTGGCGTAACGTGTGGCTTGCCCAGTCAATTATTTTTGTTTGCGTGGCTTGCCATGTGGCAGCTCTTGGCCCTATGTTAAAAAATCATAAATTTTTTAGAAAAATCCCAAAAATTATATTTTCATTCCTTTTTACTAAAACGTTTATATTTTAATATTTTTTACACCAAAAATAATATTTATTGAATAAAACAAGTAAATATTAAGTAAAAAAGTGCGCTAATAACTCTATTTTCATAGAGTCATCAGGTATCCAATGAATGGTAACTTTTTGTTTATTTCCACATCAAATGCATATAATGTATTCCTAAGTTTCCCTTGCATAAGTCTCCACCTTGTGTTCTTGTCCTTCAGGTACACACAATTATTATCTTTTGTAAACTAAGCCACAATAAATATATTCTTAGTAATAGAAGACACATGTAAAATATTTGATAAAATAAATTGTTTTTTGGGTTACTTACAAGAAAAATGGATGACATTCCAATGTTGGTAATCTGTAGTCCTGCCCCATTTCCTACTTGCAATTATTCATTGCCTATAAATTCAATTTTAACAACCAAAAAGAGGATTTGTAGTGATATGATGGATGACACCGCTGCCAATGAACCACCTTAATTGGATCATTGATAAGAGTCAAATTATTGCATTTTTGTTATGATTTAAATGTTGATATTTGTGTGAAAATTGCGTTTATTTGATTATTTAATCCACAAATATCATTTCACGGGTATTTCGTGTTTAAAGTGCAATTTCAGGTAAAATCATAATTTTGGAGAAGTTTGGGACAAATTTCAATGAACGGGATTGAGTACAAATAAAAAGAAAACAAAATTTCAAAATTTGGAATTTCGCCGCCGGCGAGAATATTCTCGCCGCCGGCGAAAACCTTACAGAGAATACGTTGAGCAAAGCAATCTCGCCGCCGGCGAAAACCTTGTAATACTGAGCAAAGCAATCTCACGCCATGCATTCTACGCCGCCGAAAATCCTACAAAAAGCACGGCGAAAATCTTCGCGAGAGCACAAAATTTGGCAAATTCATCTCGCCGCCGGCCAAAATCGAAAACCCAAAAAAATTTATTTTCAGATCTCGCCATGGCGAGAATAATGTCGCCGCCATGAAGTTTAGATCAAAAACAGATTTTTTGGTTGTTTTGCTCCAAAATTGCCCCCCCAAACCCTAGATCTATATATATAATATGATGGAAAAAGAGGGGGACGACAGAGAGGGGAATTCAAAGACATTTTGGAGGAGAGAAAGAAATTTTGGAGAAACTTGAAGGATCTTCACCATTGATGCTACCAAGTCTTCATCTTCTAGAGTTTTTCATCTCTTCTCCTTAGCTTTTATATTCTGCAATTTATTCAGTTTTATTATTAATGGATTCAATTGAAATAATGGTTGTTCGTATTTCCATTATGAACTAATTTATTTTTGCTAAGGCTATGATGTAGTTGAATCAAGAAAATCTGATTTCTTTTGTTATGGTTATATGAATTCATTATTTTCAAGTCGAGTATTTATTTCCATGCTTAATGCTTTTAAATTTCTGATCAAGATTTAGATGATTTGTTGCATTATATTGAGATCGAGAGGAGATGTGTAATGAATGCTTCTTGTGATAAATACCGTATGTTGAATGCGAGTTTGACACCTAATGCATGATGTATGTGGTTATTCCAGAAATTCCATAAATCGTAATGTGCTTATTTGTGATTAAATCTTCATAGAAATATAGTTGGTTTTCATAGATAAGTAATTCTAATATAACTTGAGAAAGAGTATTAGATAAGTTTGGGTTTTTCAACCATCACTTTTAGCTTTGATTCTCATATAACATGATTTGAAATCGGATTGAATTGATTTAGCGAAATCAAATGCCTTAGCGTTTTTAATCATTTGTGAACAACATTAAATTTTATTATTTGCGTTTAGTTTCATGTTAATTTGCTTTTAAAACAATTTCAACAATTCGGTTTTCAAATAAAATTAGGGTTAGTAAATTTTGGTATTTAGTAACGCCATTCCTTGTGGGTTCGATATCCGTACTTTTGTACACTTTATTACTTGAACGATTCGTACACTTGCGAAAATAAGCATCAATCATGTACAAAGCTGGAACTAAAATCAAGAGCTATTATAGGTTGAGTGGCCTAGAGAGCTATTAGTTGAACTATATGAGAATAGTAAATTGGTTGTCATATTGGCACAAATGTTGAATTAAGGGTCAGAGGTTGGTTGTACAGAACCATCATTGTTACTTGGGTTTGAGACACATAGGTTGAATCATTGGGTAGAGATTATGTATAAAGACTAAAAACAACCACTTGTGCTTGAGGAAAGTTTTGATTCTTATAAGGAATGCTATATGACTGACTTGGTGTTGAATTTGTAGTATATGTAGGTTGTTTGGGTTGAGAGAAAAAATGTTGAGGTGAAGGTTGATAAGGTACATTGAGGTTGTAAAATGGTTGAAATGTTGAGTTAGGTTGATTAAGTGCAAAGTTGTTCTGGTTTAATTGGTTAGGTGATATTTGTGTATCAAATTGATGCCGATATTTGTTAGCAAAATTTCTAATTAACACATATTTGGCATTGTGGTTTGCTGTTAGAGTAATTACGACCTTTGTCTCTATTGTAATTTTGAGAATTATGAAACCCTAGCATACCATTGTACCATTGATCAACATTTCTTGATACACCCTAAGAAGGAAAATACACAAGTTGAGGGTTAAGTGGAAAATAATTAAGCTTTATAGACTGGTTCATTTTTAATGCCATTTTGCACATTGCTTAGCTGCTTTGTATTAAGTGTGACTCCTATATCAACAAAATTGGTTGTGGGTAAAATGGCATAGTGATATTCCTTCCTTCGAGTGTGCTCTCATGACTCAACAATATGTGTAACCCTTTTTGTAACTTTACACTTACTTCTTGGACATTGGTTATAATTAAATAATTGTCACTATCAAGCCCATTCAAGATGGTAATGATTTGATTTTCTTCTAATACGACACACCCTACAAATGACAACTATGATGCTAAATATTGCACATATTGCACATATTCACTAACAGTCAACCCTTCCTTTTTAATACTACTCATTTCAACCTTATAATGCATGACCCTAGCCTTGAGTGCAAAAGAAAGTAATCTTGAAGACACAATCATATTTCATAATTGGTATCACAATCTTGCACCTTCTTCTCAAATTCATCAATCATAGATCCTACTAAACAAGAGCTTATCATTTGATCTTGACGGACCTAAAGCTTGTGCACAACATTTACTACTCCATTGACACAAATTTTCTTAAGACATTTAAATGTTCTATTCACAAAACCTTCTAAATCATAGCTTTCAAGCATGTACAAGATTTGTTTTCTCTAAACAATATACTTTTCTTTATTTATATTTATGTTATTATGAAACGAAATAATCTAAAATTCTATTATTCTTTGATTTTCCATTCTTGAATTTTGATCTTCTTGATAATTTTTTGCTCGGTTTGTTCTTTGATTCAATTCTTGATCTATCATTCACTTGATGTTTTTTTTCAATTTTGCGTTAGTGAAAAAGCTCTGATACTATTTAAAAATTCTTGATTAACACTTCATTTTTTTGATTTCTTGATTGAATGTAAACAAAAGATGAACACAAGCAAACAACTAAAGGAAAAACATGAGAGAAGGGTTTTTGAAAAATGCCTTTGCAATTCACTTTTATTGAAATTGTTTTTCTAGAATTTAGCACACAGCTTACATGTACTTTTACGCTATTTATAGAATGAACCTTGCCTATTCACATGCTCTCAGTTTTCCCTCCACACATGAGGACTAAAGCAAACTCAACAAATTAAAAGGCTAACTGCTTGACTTCCAAAATGACCAATTAAAATGCTAACAACTCCATTCACATTGTGCTAGAAATCAGTTCTCACTGCATAACTTGTAACAGTTTATAGTTTGCCTTCCTCCTCGTCAATTTCAAGCATCACTTCAAATATTACCTCTACATGCTCTCTCCAACCTTGAATAAAGCATATGGTGAACTTACAATTTGAACTTTTAGTCAATGTAAGTGTTTTATTAATGAGTACTTTTTATTTTACAAGTTATAGAATAATCAAAATTAATATATATATATATATATATATATATAAAATAATTATTAATTAAAATAATTGGATTTATTTTAATATCAATAAATAATTTTTTTATTAATTTATACTAAGCACAAACAATTTGAAAAAAGTATTGAGAAAATTCTCCATATTTCTCATATATTCATCTTGAGAGTAAAATACAATATATAAACAATAAAAGAACCATTTGTTTTAAATGACCTCAAACAAAGAAGGAAACAAATTAACTAAATTCCTACAATCAAGGATTGTCAACCCTAAAGAGAATCATATTATCAATTAACAAGATTTGACAAGAATCAAATCTTAACAATATTATCAATTAGCAAGATTTGACAATAATCAAATCTTAACACTCTCCCTCAAGTTGGAGTATGTATATCAAGCATGTTCAACTTGCCTATTAGATTTTTAAACACATTTGCTCCTAAGGCCTTGGTAAACACATCAGCAATCTCCATATGAGATGAGAGATACTTGGTGATAATTTGAACATCTTGAATCTTTTCTCTTATGATATGAAAATCAAGCTCAATATGTTTTGTACGCTTATGATACACTAGATTTGCAGCGATATGGAGAGCAACCTGGTTGTCACAGAAGAGTTGTGTGGGCCCTATTGAGACTTACAAGTCATTGAGCAAGAACCTAAGCCATATAAGTTCACAAGTTGTAACTACTATTGATCTGCACTCTGCTTCAAAAGATGATCAAGAAACAATTTTCTGTTTCTTTGCCTTCCATGAGATTAAAGAGTTTCCCAAAAATACACAATAACATGTAGTTGATCTTTTTGTCAGAGGACATTTTCCCCAATTAGTATCGCAATAAGATTTTAAAGTAAGACAATTGTTGGAAGAGAAAAATAATTCAAGACCTGGGTTTCCTTTTATGTACTTAGTAACGCGAAAAGCAGCATCCTAATGAGGCTTTCTTTAAGCATGCATAAATTGGCTTAGAATATTCACTAAGTAGGTAATGTCGGGTCTTGTAATAGTGATATAGATCAGTCGTTCTACTGGTCTTCTATAGCGAGATGGGTTTAGTAAGAGATCACCATCTGAGTTTGTGAGCTTCAAATTAGACTCCATGAGGAAGTCAATTGGCTGAGCACTTAGTAGGCCAACATCATCAAGAATTTCTAAGATGTACTTTCGTTGAGATATAACAATGCCACTTTTTGATCTTGCAACTTCTAAACCAAGAAAGTATTTGAGTTGACCGAGGTCTTTGATTTGAAATTGTTGATGAAGGAACTGTTTCAGATTGTGAAACGCCTTTGCATCATTTCTAGTAATCACCATATCATGTACATAGATAAGAACTACTATTATAGATGTTCCTTTTCTATTGATAAGCCATGAATAATCAAATTGAGATTGAATGAATCCAACCCTATTTATGGCTTTGAAAAACTTCGAGAACTAATTTTGAGGTGCTTGCTTCAATCCATTAAGAGACTTGTGCAGTCGACATACAAGTTTCTCCCCCTATCGACAAAGGCCTGGTGGTGGAGTCATGTAAACCTCTTAAGCTAAATCTCCATGAAGAAAGGCATTCATGACATCCATTTGAAATAAAGGCCATTTTCGAGCAGCGGTAATGGCTAGAACACATCAAATAGTTGTCAACTTGGCAACAGGGGCAAAGAAATACAAACATACTAACTCATATAGTGACATATCAATAATCACTAAAAGTAAGATATGTGTTGGAACTGCAATCGTGTGTCAATTTGTTCATTTATGATTAGTTATGAAAAATTCAAAAAAAAAAGTGTCACCTATCATAGAAAATAGTATTTGATTTCATACTTATACACAATAAAATTTACTTACCAAAAGATAATTTTATTAAAAAAATGTATACCCTTTTATTATTTTTTATTTTTATGTAGGGATTGGTTATTTGTTTTCTTTTTGTATAATCGTTTGTGGCTCTTTCTTTTTGTGCATACAATTACTTTTTGTATATTTCATTTTCCTTTATTAGATATTTTTAAGTAAATGTGTCCAAGTCAATAACCTAGTATGATGACTTTTACACTAGTTGTGAGGTAACCCGCTCTACTTACTGTAATAGCTTCACACATCACAGTAGAGAGCTCTCTCAAAACTAGGTGTCTCTCTATGGTAGCATCTTATGAAAGTGAAAGATAAAGCTCAAACAAAATTTTACAGTAAATGTTATCTCAAGTCCTAAAATCTCACAATATCAATTAGAAACTTCAAGTATAACATACATATGTGTCCAATGAGTGTGCGAGAAGGTTCATGCAGATGTGAGAAATATGTAAGTGTACAAGTCAAAATATCCATTTACACAATGTAAAGTCAATCAAGAAAATTAGAATAATATGAGAGTAGTATGTAAAGTTCATGTCAATGGTAAAGCAAGTCTACTTCCCCCTTGATTTTTTTATGAGAAACAAATGTACAATAAATCAAAACAATAAGCAACAACAAAAATTTACTAAAGAAAATTAATCAATCACACAAATTCCTAGGAAAATTCTAAACTATTTAAATATTTATGTATCAGGGGTCTTAGTGAATAAATTAGCCAATTGCCTTTCAATAGGCACAAATGCAAGGGATAAAATTTTGTCTTCTACTAGTTCTCTAATAAAATGATGTCTATTGTCTATATGTTTTTTACGAGAATGCAGAACATGATTTTTAAAGATACGTATAGCACTAGTGTTATCATAGTAAAAGGGAATAATAACTTGTTCAAAGCCATATAAACATGTTTTTCATCCACATAAGTTGTATGCAGGAGCTTCTAGTAGCAATGTATTCTACTTCTATAGTAGGTAATGAAATGGATTTTTGTTTCTTACGATGCTAGGATACATGATTTTTACCAATATAGAAACATCCATCAGAGGTGCTTTTTTTACATCCTGATTTCCTACCCAATCCGCATCTATGTATCCACTAATTTCACAGGTAGTATCATTAGTAAACCAAATGCTAAAGTTTATATTTTCAAAGACATACTTGATATTTCTTTTAACGTGTTCAATATGTGTTTCCTTAGGATCTGACTGATAATGGGCACAAACACCAATTCTAAAGCAAATTAGGTCTACTAATTGTGAGGTACATGAAGCTTCCTATCTTTATTTTGTAAAGCATTTGATCAATGCTCTTACCTGACTCATCCACATAAATTTTGGCACTTATACTTAGTAGAGTTCTCAAATGCTTACTTATCTCAAGTCCAAATTTCTAAATTAGATTACATTTATATTTGATTTGAGAAATAAAGATATCATCACTTAGTTGTTTAATTTGCAAACCAAGAATGTATGTAAGCTCACACATCATAGACACTTGAAATTCATTAGTCATTATATTCACAAAATATTTGACAAAAGATACGGAGGTTGACCTAAAGATTGTTTCATCAACATATATTATAGTAATGAATATATCTTCTTTTTTCATTTTAATAAAGAAAGTCTTATCAATTCCCACATAAGAAAATCACTTATCTAAGAGATAAGTTGTAAGCTCTCATACCAAACTCTAAGAGCTTGTTTCAAACCATAAAAGGGACTTATTGAGTTTATAAACATGCTTGGGATATTTGGGGTCAATAAACCATTTTTGGTGTTCAACATAGACTTCTTCACTAAGTAAACCATTTTAGAAAATAGACTTTACATCCATTTAAAAGAGTTTAAATTTTAAAAAGTATGCAATAGCAAGTAAGATCCTAATGAATTCTAGCCTAGATACAAGAGTAAATGTTTCATCAAAATCATTTCCTTCAACTTGTCTATATCTTTGGGCAGCTAGTCTAGCCTTGTTCCTAACCACAATATCATGCTTATCAGATCTATTTGTAAGCACCCATTTAATTACTATGATATTTTTGTCACTAGGTCTACGTACTAATGTCCAAACATCATTCCTAGTGCATTGAGCTAACTCATCATGCATGGTATTTATCTAGAATTCATCTTTTAAGGTATCATTAACATTCTTTGGTTATATTTGAAAAATATAACAAAGATCAGATATCTCACTTACCTATCTCCTTCTAGTTACCATTACCATGATTTTATGCACATTAATTGATTAAAAATATATATATTTATATGATTATATCATATATTTATATAAATTTGTCTTTTTCGGAATCACGGGTATTTTTATTATTTTTCAGGTATTTTCGCTTAAAAACGTAACTTAAAGACTCAAAGAGGAATACTGGAAGCAATACATCACAAATATATTAATAAATAAATGAGGAAAGGTCAACAAATATGGAAAAATTGGACAAAATGGTTCAAAAAGGACAAAAATGTCAAAAAGGAGGAAATCGCGTCGCCGAGCCGCCCAGCCCGCGCGCGCTAGTGCCCAGTCGCACCCAGCACGCCCAATCCACGCGCGCCAGCTCCCAATATCGCGCGCGCCTTGCTCCAGTTCTGCGCGCATTGCTCATCCTCCCGCGCGCACTACTCCTGCCTTCTGCGCGCGCTGCTGCCATCTGCACCCCAATCCACGCGCAGCCGCCCCACGTCATGCTGACATCATCAAATGATGTTAGCAATCACTACTTCGCGTTTCTACCATTTTTTAACATTTTTTCACTTACTTTTTCTCTCCATCCTCACCTATAAATACCCCCTTATCTTCACTTCTAAACACACCTCAAAACACATTTCTCTCCTCTTTCTTTCTCTCCATTTCTTAGTTTTTAGTTTTTTTTAATTTTTCTTAGTTTTTAGTTAGTTTTTCTTTGTTTTAGAGTTCTTCTCTTTTTGAGAAGAACTAGCTATGTTTTTGTAATTTATTAGCTTTTTGATTCAATAAATGTGAGTGCAAATTCCGCTTGGAGGTTTTCTAGCAACAGGAATAGCATCGAAGTTTTGTAAGGATTTTATTTTCTTTGTAGTTATTTTTTATGCTTTATTCTTACATGTTATATTTAATTTGTCTGTGATTAAATTTAACTTTGCTGGCTGTTTGTAAACATCATATAATAATAACGTTGTTATGCTTGCTAAATATTAAATAGGTAAAAATCTCTAAAACGAATTAATTTTATTTTTATTCAAAATTTTATATTAAGAATGTTAGAGAGAAATATATTATTTTTCATTACAAACTTAAATCTGAAAATTAGATTTTAAGGTTTAGTTATCCGGTCTGATTTAGAGTAGTGCTCTTTATTTGTTGGTACAATCGCCCGGTAGTTAGAGTTAAGCTCTATTTCAAAAGTTTTTATAAGAATTATTATCTGAAAATGTATTGACAACATGTTTTCAATAGTGGTTTACAACTTGAAAGTTAGTACTCGGATAACTAAATTCTTAGGTTTAATTTGGACACCTTGAATAAAGTTTAAACTGTCTAACCCCACCAAATATGACATTTAAATGGTTCATTTTCAATCTCTTAGAAAAAGGAATCAATTTAATTACCAAATTAGTTATCAACCCCACTCATAGGTGTTAATTGATTTGTTTAGTTAACAAAGAATATTTAACCACACCAAAGGTGGTATTCATATAAAAAAGAGAGAATCAATAAATATCAATTCATATCTTTGATAACCTAAATAATATGAGCAAGCATAATTAACTTAGTTATTATATCCATAAATACTCCACTGTTATAAATGATAAAATTTTCATAAATGTTTATTGAATCTATGTTTATTTTTATTTTATTAGGTAAAAAAAAACCCAAAACCCAAAATATCGTGACAGGATGTTTAGGATTTAATTTCGTTTTTAAAAGTTTGAATAATAAATTAAAAACCACATACATTTCTTCCTTAGATCGACCTTAGGAGTATACTTATCATTTTCTACGAAATGATTCGTGCACTTGCGAGAGTTTTATAAATAGATAAAACCAAATGAACGGCAGGATCGGCGATGTCGGTTCTGCCCGATCAAGTTTTTGGCGCCGTTGCCGGGGATGGTATCAAGTTTTTGGCACCGTTGCGGGAGAAGGAATAGCGTTTTTAAATTATTCATCAAAATTTTAAAAACTTTTTGTGTTGTAAGTAATTGTGATTTTTTTTATTTAAAAAAATAAAAAAATTTGTTGTTTGTGAAAAGTAAAAAAAAATTTCAAATTTCAATTTCATAATAAATAAAAAAAAATTAAAATTTTAAATTTCATAAAAAAATTATAGCATGAATAATAAAATAATTTTGAATTTTGAAATTTGAAGTAAAAAAAGTAAATAAATTTTAAATTAAATAAATAAATAAAAAAAATAAAAAAATTAAAAAAATTAAAAAAAATTAAAAAATTAAAAAATTAAAAATAAATAAAAATAAATAAATAAAATAAAATATTTATTTTATTTAAAAAATAAATTTTGTTTTTCAAAAAAAAAATCAAAAACTTTATTTTCAATTTTTTTCTTTTATCTTTTTCAGTTATTTTTTTTCAATTTTTATTTTTTCAATTTTTTATTTTATTTTTATTTTATTTTTGGTTTAATTTTTAATTAAAATTTTTTTTCTTTTTTTATTTTTTATTTTTTATTTTTTTTATTTTTCTTTTACCTTTTCAATTTATTTTATTTTTGGTTTAATTTTTTTTAACTATTTTTTTATCTAAATTTTCGTTTAAGTTAATTAACTTAGGTTTTTAGTAACTTAATTTAATAATTTATATTAATTTAATTTACTAACTTAATTAACTTAGATTTTCATTAACTTAATTAATCTACCTTTTTATTAACTTAACTAAACTTAATTAACTTAATTTTAATAGCATGAAAAATAAAGATCTAAGGGAGTTGTGTCTAGGAGACTAGTTCCTGGAAGCCTTTGTGCCACTAGTCTTTCCTGGGAACGTTGCTCTATCTAGGAGGATGGTTTTTAAGGAGCCTTTGCCCCACCATTCTTTCCTGGGAGCACTCTTGGTTAATACTAATTATGTTATTTTAACTTAGATATTATACTTAAAAAAAACAAAAACAAAAAAATTCTGAAACTATCCCCAAAATTTTAAAGTTTTAATTACAATCTAAGGAGTTAGTTGTTTTTTTATCTAGGTACAATTATGTTTTGATGCCTTTTAATTATTTGATTTGTACCTAGACGTGGATGATCTAAAACTCACAAGCATGTCCCTAGTTTTAAGTACAGAAAAAATTTGAAAAAGTGTAGGTAGACAAACTTGTCTTGCTTGTAGGTTTGATTGAATCATTGATGAGAGGACATTGAGTTTACTTAAAATGAAATCCCCAAATTACGTCTTGCTAAGACGTTAAACTAAGCGCTGGATGGGAGACAACCCATCATTTTAGGTAATTTTCTTTTATTTATTTAATTTCTATTATTTATTTTAGTTTAATTACATGTGACTAATTTTAAAATTGTTAAAACTAAAAATATTTGTTGAGATGTTAGAAGTTCACAACGATCTGTCTCTGTGAACTTTATTGATGAATATGATGGATGCACTTGCATTTCTCCATTACTACTTACACATTCTCAGGAAATAGGTAATATTTCTTCTCTTTTCTCTTTATCTTTAATTTACAGTTGTTACATTGAGGACAATGTAAGTTCTAGGTTGGGGGTGGTTAAAAGTTACCATGCTTAATTAAAAAAAAATATTTAACAATTTAAAAAAAAATTTATGTTCACATTTTCATTTTTATTGTGTTTGGGTTTATTTTCTTTGTGTGATTTAGTAATTTTTGGAATTTAAAAAAAAATTTCTCACAAAAATTTATCATTTCTTTAAATCAAATTTAAGTAAATAGTTAAGTCTTTTGTATTGTTAGATTAATTTTTGAAAACATATCATGAAATATTTTGTAATTGTTTTTGATAATTAGTTAATTTTTGTCATAACTAGTATTTTTTTTAAGATGTAGAAATTATATTAAACCCAAAATCGGTGTTTATGAATTTGTTTTAGTAGAGACTACCTTTGTGAGATATAATTTGAGCCTAATTTCCCTTATTCAGAGTGAAATATATATTTTTTCTACTCTAAACACATTTCTTATTTCTTCAAATTCTTAGATGATCTCTATAGGCATTAACATTGAATGTATGAATTTTTTCTCATCTTAATAGAGTGTCGTATATTTTTTATTATTTTTTTTGCTTAGATTAAATGATTTGAGTAGAAATTGATAGTATATGTTTTTATCTCATTCATGCATGACTACTACAAAAAAAAAAGATATATCTGGGGTTACCTAAACCAAATCAAACAGAAAAGCCACAAAATTAACCACTCACCAAAATCCTAAAAAAAAATGTACAATCTGTACATGGGTTGACTCTCTAAAAAAATGATATATATTGAAAAGTATCTTCAGAAAAATATAGAAAGATCAAGAATATATAGTATAATCTACATACTATGATCTGCATTACCCAAAATCCTAAAAAATGTACAATCTGTACATGGATTGACTCTCTAAAAAATGATATATATTGAAAAATATCTTCAGAAAAATATATAGAGAAGGAATATATAATATAATCTACATACTATTACCCACATTGCCTACAAAGTTGTGAGTAAAAGCTAATTACAAAAGAAAGATATAGGAAGTAATTCCCTAAAAAGTCATTGCACTTTTTTTTCATTTGTAAAAGGCATATATCTTGAAATTTTTTTCTTAATGAGTTTGATTTATGCATGAAAATAATTTTATATATGATATCTTTATAATTTATACATTTGATTCCTTCCATGAGATCAACGTCAAAATAACACTTTGAGCCTTTATTCTTTATACATATGCGAACATATTAGTTTATTTCTATACATCAACTCTTTCGCATATAAATTAGTATGAGTGTTTGAACCCATAGGATTCAGTGTTTTGAGAGTATTGACTTGTGAGGAATAGAGTCAAAGCGAATTCAGATTTATGACACTGAAATTGGGTGAAATTAAATTGATACATTTTTTATATGAAATATGAAAATGGTTTTCGACTAATTATTATAATAAATCATGATTGTTTAAAGAGATTAAAATAACTTATGCTTGAGATTTTAATTATGATCTTAAAGGAGATTAAAAAGTATGAGACATTTTTGTGTTATGTTGTTTTCTTTTATTCTTAAAAATTAATTTTTGATTTTGTTGTAATTTTAGTTTTTAAGTTGTTGTTTTTATTATTTCTTTTAATTTTTGTATTTAGTTCAATGTTTGTGGGTATCATTACTGAAAACCCTCACGAGACTCAAACTCGTCCACTAGGGCAACCTAGGGGTTTAAAGGCTTGTTGCATAGGCTAAATGCAACCGTGTCAATCCATTGAAGTGATTTAAGATAGTTTAATTTTTAGTTTTTATCGCTTCTCTTGCTAAGGGACTAGCAAGAAGCTGGTTGGGGGTTGTGATGAGTGCTCAAAAAGCACTAATATTACCATGATTTTATGCATATTAATTGATTAAAAATATATATATTTATATGATTATATCATATATTTATATAAATTTGTCTTTTTCGGAATCACGGGTATTTTTATTGTTTTTCAGGTATTTTCGCTTAAAAACGTAACTTAAAGACTCAAAGAGGAATACTGGAAGCAATACATCACAAATATATTAATAAATAAATGAGGAAAGGTCAACAAATATGGAAAAATTGGACAAAATGGGTCAAAAAGGTCAAAAATGTCAAAAAGGAGGAAATCGCGCCGCCGAGCCGCCCAGCCCTCGCGTGCCAGTGCCCAGCCGCGCGCAGCACGCCCAGTCCGTGCGCGCCTTGCTCCAGTTCTGCGCGCGTTGCTCCTCCTCCCGCGCGCACTACTCCTGCCTTCTGCGCGCGCCGCTGCCATTTGCGCCCCAATCCACGCGCAGCCGCCCCACGTCATTCTGACATCATCAAATGATGTCAGCAATCACTACTCCGCGTTTCTACCATTTTTTAACATTTTTTCACCCACTTTTTCTCTCCATCCTCACCTATAAATACCCCCTTCTCTTCACTTCTAAACACACCTCAAAACACACTTCTCTCCTCTTTCTTTCTCTTCATTTCTTAGTTTTTAGTTTTTTTTAATTTTTCTTAGTTTTTAGTTAGTTTTTCTTAGTTTTAGAGTTCTTCTCTTTTTGAGAAGAACTAGCTATGTTTTTGTAATTTATTAGCTTTTGATTCAATAAATGGGAGTGCAAATTCCGCTTGGAGGTTTTTCCAGCAACGGGAATAGCATCGAAGTTCTGTAAGGATTTTATTTTCTTTGCAGTTATTTTTTATGCTTTATTCTTACTCGTTATATTTAATTTGTCTGTGATTAAATTTAACTTTGCTGGCTATTTGTAAACATCATATAATAATAACGTTGTTATGCTTGCTAAATATTAAATAGTTAAAAATCTCTAAAATGAATTGATTTTTTTTTATTCAAGATTTTATATTAAGAATGTTAGAGAGAAATATATTATTTTTCATTACAAACTTAAATCTGAAAATTAGATTTTAAGGTTTAGTTATCCGGTCTGATTTAGAGTAGTGCCTTTTATTTGTTGGTACAATCGCCCGGTAGTTAGAGTTAAGCTCTATTTCAAAAGTTTTTATAAGAATTATTATCTGAAAATGTATTGACAACATGTTTTCAATAGTGGTTTTACAACTTGAAAGTTAGTACTCGGATAACTAAATTCTTAGGTTTAATTTGGACACCTTGAATAAAGTTTAAACTGTCTAACCCCACCAAATGTGACATTTAAATGGTTCATTTTCAATCTCTTAGAAAAAGGAATCAATTTAATTAACCAAATTAGTTATCAACCCCACCCATAGGTGTTAATTGATTTGTTTAGTTAACAAAGAATATCTAACCCCACCAAAGGTGGTATTTATATAAAAAAGAGAGAATCAATAAATATCAATTCATATCTTTGATAACCTAAATAATATAAGCAAGCATAATTAACTTAGTTATTATATCCATAAATACTCCATTGTTATAAATGATAAAATTTTCATAAATATTTATTGAATCTATGTTTATTTTTATTTTATTTGGTAAAAAAACACAAAACCCAAAATATCGTGACAGGATGTTTAGGATTTAATTTCGTTTTTAAAAGTTTGAATAATAAATAAAAAACCACATACATTCCTTCCTTAGATCGACCTTGGGAGTATACTTATCATTTTCTACGAAATGATTCGTGCACTTGTGAGAGTTTTATAAATAGATAAAACCAAATGAACGGCAGGATCGGCGATGTCGGTTCTGCCCGATCAGATCACCAATGATGGTTTTAGTTATGTGATCTTTTGCAGTATGTGTTAGCTTCTGAATTTGAGTGTTGGATATGGTGTCCTCATCATCCAAGGTTGAGCCTTCATCTATCTCAGATTCTATCTTATCAATGTCAAGTGTTTCATCATTTGAACCTTTAGTTGGCAAGCATGTGTTTAAAGGTTCATCTTTGTCATTAGTGATTAAAGTGTTAGTACTTATATTATCTACAAAACAATTGATGGACTCCATCACTATGTTAGTTCTAAAGTTAAAAACTCTAAAAAGAATGATTTGTTAATGAGTGACCTAGGAAGATACCTTCATCACTTCTAGAGTCAAATTTCCTAGATTTTCACGATATTTAAAGATGTAACACTTACTTCCAAATACATGTAGATGCTTAAGGTTAGGTTTCTTACCTTTCCATATCTCATAATGAGTTTGGTTTGTACCTAGGCATAGATAGACAAGGTTCATTATGTAGCAAGACTCTTGCCATCTCTTGTAGCACCTGATTTTTCCTTTCAACTATCCCATTTTATTGTGGGGGTGATTGGTGCAAAGAACTTATGTGCTATTCCATACTGCATGCAAAAATTTACTATATCTTGAGTTCTAAAATTCCTTCCCATGATTATTCATTAGTCTCATTATGTTAGTTATTCTATTACCTGTTTCAATTTGTAGTTCAAGACAAAAGGAATGAATGAAATCAAATGCATCAAATTTTTTTTTTAGAAAACTACCCATGTAAAACAAGAAAAATCATCAACATCAATTTCTTCACCCAAACTCTTTTTTCTCATAGGACCCATGAGGTCAATGTGAATTAACTAAGTATTCTACTTGTGTTAACTCCTTTAATTTTCTTATGAGAAAAGCGAGTTTTTATGCCATGTTGGCATGGATCACAAAGAAGTTTTTCAATTTGAGAAAGTGTAGGTAGACTATACATTATTTTCTTTTTGCTTAAGTTAACAAGATCTTTAAAATTGATATATCTAATCTTTTGATGCCACAAGGAAGTAGAATGATTATAAATTAAATTGTAAGTAGTACTAGGACCTATATCAATGCAGTAATAATTATCATAAGAGCTAGTTCCTCTAAGCAAACACTTATCTTTCGAATCAATCATAATACAGTCATTATTGGTATATTGTACACTATATTTTTATCACAAATTTAACTGATGCATATCAAATTGGCTTAAGTCCATCTACATAAAGTACATAATCTAACCTATGTATGCCTTTAACCTAAATTGTACCTTTATCAATAATCCTATATTTATTTGCATTGCCAAAAGTGACTATTCCTTCATTATACTCTTCAAAAGTTTTAAAAAGAAAGCAATCACCAATCATATGTCTAGAATGTCCACTATGAAAATATCATATAGTAGTAGATTTAGCATTAAATACAATGTGGGGTACATAACAATGTAAATAAGACTTGTTAGCCCAACCTTTCCTAGTTTTTTGACTTATGTGATTATTTTTGGAGACAAGACTATTGATTCTTGAATAGGATGTATGTTATGTTATAAATACAGTTATGGGACATCAAGAATCTACATCTAGGTCTAATATGTTCCTTCCTATCACAGTTATGGCATGCAGTAATAAATTTAGAAGCATATGCATGAGCTGTATATGAAGTATGTGAATAGAAGGGATCATAAGGTTTTACAAACAATGTTGTTTTTGAAGATGATGGCATAATGTGCTCATCTATATAGCCTAGTCCTCTCTTGTTGAATGGTTAACCTTTTCACTATTTCCTTAGATTGTTGAAGTTCCTACACCAGATTCTCATTTTCCTATTTTAGACCTATAAGACTTGAATTTAGATCATTAATACATTTAAACAATTCAAGTTTTTCTTTTTCTAGCATTGAGGAATTTGTTTAATAGGATTTTAGTTTATCATTCAATTTAGCTACTTGTATATAAGTAACATATCCTTTTTCATTTTACATCCTATAAACTATAGTCACTTTCTGCATTGTCTGAATCAATATCAAACTTACTAGCGTGTCCATTAGTTGTTGCAGTAAATGATAGAAAATTAGTGTCACTATTTTTTGATTAAATTGGATTATTGCTATCACTTTCAAAGTCAACAAGTATTGCATTGAAGGCTCTTCCAGTTTTATTCTTCTTGTTGGAATACTTAGATGAAAAATGACCATAACTCATACATTATAAACATTGAGGTCCAATGGGTTTAGATTTCTTACCTTTGAAACTTATAGATTTGAGTTCTCTTAGATTCTGATCCTTTGGATGACTTGATTGTTCTTTACTTAATGGATGCCTTTTGTTGAAGATTTTCTTGAGTTTTTTGGCTATGAATACCATTTCTTCATCATTTTTGTCACTATCTTTAGTTATGGATGCCTTCTGTTCAATTACAAGGCTAGGACTCAAACTGCCCATCACAGATAATGCCTCCAAGTAACCTACTTACAAGCCTCTCCTTTCTTTCATTGTCTTTACAAGTAAGGTCTACAGATCCTAACCAAAGTTTTGATAAACTCAAGTCACGCAAGTTATTGAACCCGTTCAACTGGCACCTGAAAAGTTAGAACAATAACATAAGTGCAAGGTGTGTTCAAGAGTAGATTAAACAATGAAAAATTCTAGATAGATGATTTAATGAAATAACAAATCAAACCAAATCACTAGCAAATCCAAGAATAGATGATTAAGCACATGATCATAAATAAAATAACCTTGTCAATCAATTAAACAAAACCACAAAATATTTGATAGATTAATTAAAGAAAGAACCTTAACAAAATATGATTTTGCAAAACAAATTGAGAGAGAGCTTACGATCAAAAGATTAAAGCAATTATGGTTGAGAAATTAGAATACATTAGGTTTTTTAAATAGAATCATTGAAGCCCGAGGTCAAAGGATAATTACTAAACTACCCATAAAATTACTTGATAGGGATTTAAGGAATGAGGACAATATAGTAATTAAAAGGTTTGGCTTGAGTAAATAATTAGGTTATAATTGAAGCCCTAGCTGCTTGATCAATCTAAGTCGAGCTCGATTAATAAAACCAATAAGATTGATTGTTCAAAGCATTTTTCGGTCGATCTAGGAAACGATTAAAAAATGATCGATCGATTTAAACCAATCTCGATTGATCTAGGTTGTATAAAAAAACTAAAAAACTGAGACCAAAGAGAATGAATGCAATCGATTCTTGATCGATCAAACCCAAAACATCGATCAATCTATCAATTTTAAAATCAACCCGAGAGGACTTAGATCATAGTAGATAGATACTCGATCAATCTACCTCCTCGATCGATCCAAACATTACTCAATTAATCGAGTAATCTATGTACTAAATGTTCATATGTGTCTAATATGAAATCTAATATGCATAAGAACAGAAATATACCTGAAATATGTTCATTTAAAACTCAGTAGTTTCTTTGAATTGAATAGTGGTCTTGAAACGCATGCCTAAAAACTAAATTACGTTTAAAATATTTTTTTCATTAATATCACCAACACTCGTACTCCTTACATATAGTACTACTACTTCTTATAAATTAGTTACTTCCAACAAACATTGTCCATTTCAATTCCATCTCAATTTCCAAAATCTGGTGAAATCATTGCCTTAATCTTCTAATACTAAAAAATGCCTCATAAATGACCCTTAGTTTAATTGTATCAATAGTCAAAGAATTGAATTGGTCGAACTTTTATAACTAAAGATATTTGCATATGCCCGTAGTAAAAGAAAAAAATTAGACTTCATGTATGATATAATTAATAATAGAAGATAAAAACTAAATATACAATAAATGGTTAACGAAATAACAAATAACTATTAGGAACATGTACCAAACTATGAAGCAATTAGCATATTGTTTAGCAGCCAATTACACCATTCTCTTCTCAAATGAAGTAACTCTTTTGTTGTGTATTCCTTTTTGTCCTCCTACTAGGAGAAAAAATCAAATTTTAATTTGAGCGCCATTAAAGCTTAACTTATATATATAAGAAGTATAAATGTTAAGTATGTATTATATATATATATAACGTTAATCTCTTCGTAAGCAGATCTTTGATGACTTGTAATTATATCTCTTATGAATCTAATTACATAGTATACACACTCATAATCATATGGTTGCTCGGGATACTAAAATTTATAAAGAAATCCCATAATGTGAGGATTCTTGAGTATTAAATTAAACGGTACATGAATAAATTAAAATTCAGTTACCGTAATCGGATCATTCCATGTAATTGTAGCTTGAGTTGAATTTCCTTTTTTTTCCTTTCCTTTTTTTGCATTCCATATGGCTAATGCCCTTTTACAAGAAATAATGGAGAGGGAAGCACTGAATTTAAAATTTAACACAATTCATAGCATTAAAAGCATAGGAAACAAATATATTCACAGCTTTGACTATGACTAAAGTTATAACTGCCAATGTTTGTTTACTAGTTTTATCACTTTTCTAAACTACTAATATTTGCATTCTGGTCCACTACATTTGGTAACTTTTCCTGGAATTTTCCTTCAACTTCTCAATAATTTTGTATATGAACCAACTTTTGGGAATAGCCTATAAATTTAATAGTGGATATTTATAAGAAAAGAGACAAGGATACTAGCTTTATAAGGACATTGCGTTCAGGAGTCAACAAAATGATGTTGTCACTATGCCAAAAAGGGGTTTTAAGGATCGTCATTAACCATCATTGTAAGACTAATATGATGCTCCAAAAAATATAGAGCTTCCGTCATCTATCTAGAGGTCATGGTAAATAAGTATTTTTCATAACTGTCACTCTATTTTTCATGTGATTTGTAACTATTAGTTGTAGAAAACCAACTATGCCAACTATGCCAAAAAGGGGTTTTAAGGATCGTCTTAGCAAAGGTTACTTTTGTTCCCTAAGTAATTGACCACTTTTAATTTTTCATAAGTTTCTTCATAACTTATATTAGAGCTCTATCACCTAGTTATAGACGAAATAGGAGAGTTAGATAAATAAATAACATAGTAAAAGTTAAGATAATATAAGAATTATAAGTGTTGGTTATTTTCATGAACAAAATATTTACATGTAAACTAGTTTTCAGGTATGCTATCAAATCTATCAAGAAATCACTATACCAAAACCGACCTTTATCGGTTAATAACAAATAGCAATGATTAATTAAATCAAATTTGATGACTAAAAAGATATATGAGAAAATATCTAAAAATATTTAATCCTCCAATTTTCTAAACATGTGAATCGCTAAAATCCCCCCAATATAATTATCAATTAATTGCATGATCAATTGAATCTAACCTAACATGTATTCCTCTCTCAAGTAAACTACACATCATATAGTAATTAATTTAATCACACTCTCATGCAAATTAAATTGCATACTACTCATTAAGTTCATCAATTATGGATCACATACATAAAAATTGTACATCTCTGTTTAGAAACTATGCATGTTATTTAACCAAGACAAACAATTAAAAAATTCTCTCAAATCTATTTAATTGTCTCTATAGATAAATTATTGTCTAAATAATTAATAGCATACAAGTTAGATTAAATAATATAATTATAATTGAGGTAAAATTTTAGATCATCATATGGTAAAAATTGGATTCATAAGATCCCTAGATTAATAAATTAATTAAACATAATTGTGTTCATAAAACTCATATTTTTCATAAAGAAAGACATAAAATTGATAAAGAAAAGAGTAGAAGAAATACAATCAATATCTTGAATTGTAGTATTAATCTCCTCTTGATTTTTTTTGTATTTTTCTCTCTTTTTAGCTATAAAAATTGATCAAAATTATACTAATGAAGGCTAATTAGGGGTTATGGAGTGATTAGAGGCTTAAATAAAGCTCAGGTGCGATCTAGACCATCAGATCAACTTCAGATCAAGGGCTATGATCAAAATAAGCAAAATTGATAATTCTAGCCAATCATAGCATGACACATGGCAGGGGAAATTCACTAGGCGAATCAATAAGCGATATGTGGTAGGCGAGACCGGTTAGAGTCAATGCTTGTTGAGTTAGCGACACGTAGTGCTATATGATTTGTAGAAACAGATGGTGTGACGCATGAGTGGAATGTGTAAAACAATGGCGTATTGACACTTGGCATGGCACGTTGACAAATTTTCAAACTCGGATTGAACGTCATGCTGACACATGGCATGCATTTCATCCCCTCACACACGGTGTAACATGACCTACTCTCCATCCTTGCGTGGCTTGCCCAGTTAGCTCTTCTACCTATGTGGCATGCCATGTGGTAGCTCCTGATTGGTCCTATGTTAAAAATTCATAAAAAAATCCCAAAAAATTCCAAAAATTATATTTCATCCCTTTTTATTAAAAATTTTATATTTTAATATTTTTGACCCAAAATATACTATTTATTGAATAAAACAAGTAAATATTAAGTAAAAAAGTACACTAATGACTCTATTTTCATAGAGTCATCATTGAAGCAGGTGATAAAATAGTAATCATTAAGTGACTAAGAATAGATGATGGAAAAGAGTTTGAAAATACCAAGTATGCTGACTTATGCAAATAATATGGTATCTTTCATGAATTCTTTGCCCCTATCTCACCTCAACAAAATGGAGTAGTTGAAATGAAAAATAGGATAGTTCTAGAAATAGCTAGAGTAATGCTGCATGCCAAGGGAGTATCCAAAAGGTTATGGGCTAAAGCTATAAACACCACATGCCACATTATAAATCAAGTATATCTTTGCCCAGGTAGAAATCAAACTCCCTATTAGATATGGATAGGTAAAAAGCCTAATCTAAAATTCATGCATGTTTTAGGAAGTAAATGCTACATACTTAGGGATTTAGAACAGTTGGATAAGTTTGATCAAAGAAGTGATAAAGATATATTTTTTGGTTATTTCCTAGATAGTAGAGAATACAAAGTCTTCAACTGTAGGACTAATGTTGTTATGGAATCTGCAAATGTTGTTACATATGATGTAGGTAAGTAGATTACAAGTGAAGAAGTTGATAATGAAATAAATTTCACAACACCTCAATTAATAATAAATGGTGACACAATTGGAACAAAAAAAAGATGAGATTGATAAAAGAGAAGAAAATAAGGAAGAAGCATCAACCTCATCAATGATAAATCCAACTCGCACTCCAAAAAATAATCCTATTATGAATATAATTGGAGATCCTAATGCAAGCATGGTAACAAGAAGACAAATAAGTGAGGTAACCCACTTATGCTATATTTCTCATGTTTAACCAAAAAATGTGCATAAAGCCCTTAGTGATGAATTTTGGATAAACACCATGCAGGATAAGTTAGCTCAATATGAAATAAATCATGTGTGGATATTAGTACCTAAGCCTAAAAACAAAAATGTTATTAGAACTAAATGAGTGTTGAAAAATAAATTTGATGAGCGTGACATTATTTTTAGAAATAAGGCTAGGTTGGTAGCTCAAGGCTACACGCAAGTAGAAGGAGTTGACTTTGATGAAATATTTGCATCTGTAGAGTCAATTATGATTTTACTTGCCATTTCTTGTCACATGAAATTTAAATTATATCAAATTTATGTTAAGTCAGCCTTTTTAAATAGATTTCAAAATGAGGAGGTATATGTGGAACAACTAAAAGGATTTGTTGATCCAAAATTTTCAAATCATGTTTACAAACTCAACAAAGCTCTTTATGGTTTGAAACAAGCTCCTTGAGGATGGTATTAGAGACTTACCAACTATCTCTTGAACAAGGGATTTATTTTAGGGGGAGTTGATAAGACTTTATTCATCAAAAAGAGTAGTGATGAGATCTTCATTGCTCAAATTTATGTAGATGGCATAGTTTTTGGATCCACATCTATAACACTAATGGATGATTTTGTGCATGTTATGACAAATGAATTAGAAATGTCTATGGTAGATGAAATGATTTTCTTTCTTTGTTTACAAATCAAACAATCTCATGATAATATATTTATTTCTAAAACTAGGTATGCCTGCAACCTTTTTAAAAGGTTTAGTCTTGAAACAAGCAGGCCATTAAGGACTCCTTTAGGTACCAGTACAAAAATTACAAAGGATACTCAAAGTAAAAGTGTTGATCAAACCCTTTATAGAAGGATGATATGTAGTTTACTTTACCTTATTGGAAGTAGGCCTGACAAATATTTTAACGTTGATATTTATGGCCGTTATCAAGTTGACCCTTCATACTTAGGAAATGTAAAGAGAATCATCAGGTATATTTCAAGAATAAGTAATTATAGTCTATATTTTACTACTGACACTACTTGTGAAGTAAGTGGTTATACAGATGTTGATTGGGTAGGCAATCAAGATGATAGGAAGAGTAAATTAAGTGGTTGCTTCTACATTGGGAATAACTTCGTATCCTAGCATAGTAAGAAACAAAATTTTATCTCACTCTCTATAGTTGAGGCTAAACACATTGCTACAAGAAGCTCTTGCACATAAATTCTTTGGATGAAAAACATGCTTAAGGACTACGGTTAGCCACAAGGTATGATGCCCTTATATTGTGATAACTTTAGTGCTATATGTATTTCTAAGAACATAGTTCAACATTCTAGAACTAAGTACATTGACATTAGGCATCACTTTATTTGAGAATCAATTGAAGAGAAAGTAGTGACACTTGATTTTATACCTACTAAGAGACAACTATTAGACATATTCACCAAAGCTATGGACACTCAAAGATTTTTTGTATCTTAGGAGTGCCTTAGGAATCTCTCCCTTAAATTGAATTCCAAATTTTATTTCAAAAGAAAAAAATAGAAAGAGAGGGAGAAGTAGAATCCTTATCTGGCCAACATGGTATTGGACTCATTTAACACTTACATATATATATAACCTTATTTTTAGTGGCTTAGCTCAGTTTGATATTTATCTTATAAATTATTTTACAATTTTGACTTATGTACACACATATTATTGTACATGTGATAATCAATACTGACATGAACTTATGAACACACTTATGAACACACATATATGTTATGCTTGAAGTTTATGAATTCTCTTGAAAGACTCTAAGACTTCAACTAATCTTGATTTTATAATTGTGTTGAGTTCTATTTCTTACTTTCTAAAATTTTACCATATAGAGGCACCTAGTTTTGAGAGGGCTATCTACTGTGATGTGTGAAGCTACCACAGTGAGGGGAGAGGGTTAGCTAACTCACAACTAGTGTGAAATTCATTATGTTAGGTTTATGGCTCGTGCAAAAAAAAGTAAAAGATTGTGCAAAAGGTGACTGCATATAAAACTGGTACTTAGCATGCATAAAAAGAAAAGCCTAATAAAGGTTAAAGATAATATAAAAAAATAAACATGTGCCTAATTTATAAAATAATGATAAAAAAATTTAAGTCCTCATTTGGTAGATATATTTTATTTTTTCAGATTAAAAACTCAATTATAATTTTACATGATATGTGATATTTTTTCTTTTGAGTATTTTTTGATTGATCATAAATGACTTAATTGGCATATTTGTGAAGTTTAAACATATATACTGCTTAATGCCAATATGTCATTATATGTAAGAAATGTGTTTGTGTGCCTCTTCTACTCTACTTGCTTATTTATACAATGGATAATCAAATTGAGTTAAAAAAAATGATGAGTTCTCAATTGGTTGTGTGCTTGTTTGTGATTAAATATGTTTAATACCTTATATGGCTATTTATGAAAATTAAAAAAAATTAGATTTTTATTCATTTGCATCTTCTTCTTATTTATTAACTTTTTAATTGATTTTTAAGTTAGGGAGTCATAGAACTTAGAGGGAGTTCAAAACACATTAAAATTTTGCATTAATATGTTTTTACATTGCTCTTTTATCTTTAGGGAGAATTTAGCTTTATTGCTTTGTCTAATACTTTGTCTTACTCGTATGTTCAAAAGGGAGAATGTATGTTTCAATTTCATGTTTTATTTTTTTATGCATATAGAGGGAGAACATATTTAAGGTAAGAATTTTTTCCATCATTTTTTCTTATATTAAGCTTGATTGGTATGAATACATACACTATATGATTATTCTCTACACTTTGCTTATTTATATGTAGATTGAACTAATGTACAATGAGGCTTTCAAGCCAAGTTGTCGTATGCTTTGACTATGTCATTTCAGTTACTTACAAGCTTGTCAAGTTACAACGAAGATGGATTCACTAGACCATAGGATAGTTTCACTATAGAGTCTAGGAAATCATTGTATTTTTGTCTTATTCCTATAAGTTTCATGTAGTGAGAGATAGGTTTTGCCACACGAAATCCCAGAGGGAGAGTTTGTAAAGATTATAAGTGTTAGCTATTTTCTGGGACAAAATATTTTCCTGTAATCTATTTTTTAGGCTTGCTATCAAGTCCATCAAGAAAAGCCGAACAAATACTCGAGATCTAGATAGTTGTACTTTAAGTATATATGTTATAACTATCATATATAGGATTGCACTCATTTTTTCATTAGCATATTTTCATAACACTTGGAATTATTTTTGTTGCTAAAATATTTATTTAAACCTGAATCAATTTATGAAATTACCAATTACCCATTTCTTAAATGTGTCTCAATATTTTTAGGATTTGTCTTAAAAATTGACTTTTTTATAATATTAAGGCTTTTAATGGGCTTTGAATAATTAAGCCCAAAATAATTTAATCATAATGCTATTAGGTTATCATTAACTAATATCCCTTAGTAATATTTAGTGAGACATGCTCATATTTAATAAATGATAAATAAATTAATAATACCATTTAAAATAGTGCATAAAATTAATTTTAAAAATAAAAGAATACAATTAAAATTAGTACCATAATTGTATCTTCTAATGTATCGAATCTTAATATTGATCTATACATGCAAAACCTCCAAATAAATATATCTATACTACTTATTGAATAGAAAGACTACTACATAACTAAGAAATAAAAACTATAAAAACCTTTCAAAAAATTGGATGGAATTCTAATTTTTTTTATGTCCAAAACAGTAGGAGGGGAGGGGTTTTATAGTTGGAAAAACGTTGAAAAAATGAGAGAAAAATGGATTGTGAAATCACACACCATGGCACACTTTTATCGCCACCGTGCCATGTGTTGATTCTGGATGTGTTCAATTATAATCCGATAGTCTCGCTCTACAGCACATATTAATCACTGTCATGGCCTACATCAAAACTGCATTTCTTCAACTTCTTTTTGTTTCACCTCTATACAAGCTTAGTTGGTACATATGTAAAGCTTACATATGTTATATTTAATTCTCAATAGTTGTAATTGATTACTTTTAGGTGCAATTATTCAAGCGTTTTATCATTAAATCACTTTGAAGTCAAAAATACTTGAAAAACAACAAAACATATCTGTAATTTTAAAAACATAGATTTTCTAAAATAATAATAAAATTTTACAAATACAAATATATTTTGATACTAATATACAAATAAATCACATAATATTTAATGCTTTATTGAACTATTTGTTTTCTTTTTGTTCATGTTTCCTTTCGATGAAAGACCTTATCTTCGTCATTAATATTGTGGCTCCTCATTAATATTGATTGCCACACAAGTGGCAATGGCTGCAAAATTTGTTTTTACAAAATTTGTTTTATTAAAAGCTAACAAATTATCAAATTAACCTTAAACTAAAGAACTCATCTTAGCATTATAATTCTGAATGAAAAACGTTTTGGTCTCCATGCATTAATTTAAAATTTTTAATATTTAAATATAATTGCATGAAAAATCTTAAATAAAAAAATAAATACATTAAAAATAATTTGTAATTAATTTCTACAAGAGAAGAACAGGTCTCACATATACTTGTAAAGCACATGTCAAGTTTTTGCCATCATTATCATGGAATGGCAACTATTTTGTTAGTAGATATTAGTATCGAGTATAGTAATTCTATTATAGATATTTTAATTTGTTTTTAGTGTTTTTGTTTATGCCTAGATTGTCTCTTCAACAATTGACTACCTAAGATCCTAAAATTGAAAGAACTTTTCGGAAGTTGAGAAAGGAGAAACCTTAGAATCAAGAACCATTTGCAATGGAACAACAAGACCCACCAGATCCCAACCCACCTCTTACATCATTAGCTGCTATTGGACAAGGTTCTTTAAGGGATTATGCCATGCCTATGGTAGATGGAATTAATTCATCAATTAAAAGGACTAGGTTTCAAGCTAATAACCTTTAGATCAAGTCTGCAAGTATCCAAATGGTTCAATATCAAGACCAATTTAGAGATAACCCTACTGATAATTTGAGTGACCTCACCAAAAACTTCTTAAAAGTTTATAACATATTTAAATAGAATGGAGTTTCTAATGATGCAAAATGCCTTCACTTGTTCCCATTCTCTCTAAATGATAAGGAAAAAGCATTTACTTGCTAACTCAATTAATACCTGGGAAAACTTAGCACAAAATTTCCTAGCCAAATATTTCCCACCATAAAAAATACCTAAGATGAGAAATGGTACCACATCCTTTCTTCAAATGATGGTGAAACAATAAATGAAGTTTAGGAAAGGTTAAAGGAACTACTCAGGAAATATCCATACCACGGTCTACCCTGTTGGCTTTAATTACAAACATTTTATAATAGTTTACTGGGATATAGATGTGATATTATTGATGTAGTTAATGAAAGTTTATAAATGTTGGACCTAATTAACCTAGAGGGGGTGAATAGGTTATTTTTAATTCTTATTAATTTATAATTTAATAACCTAAACAAAGCAACCAGACATGCAATCGTGTGTAAAAATAAGTGCGGAAATAAAATAATAACACACGATATTTTTAGGTGGAAACAACCTAGGCCACAACCATGACCTAAGAGGAAAACCACCGGTCCACCGGACCACCTAACTTTCCACTATGAAAATCAAATGTTCAAGTACAAACTCGGTCTTATGCTACCCTCCCTAGGGTACTGCCCATATGTACTTTACTTACGAGCCCCTGCTCTGTTTTCACAGTTTCCAATATTAGCGTGAGCGGTTTTCAGACCAACGCTCCAATAAACTTCCCGCCAATCAGATACGTTCCCGAAGTAACTGCAAAATAGTTAGCACAAAAACACAAGTGCCCGTGTGTGTTCTAGAACGGATTTAATAACGAATAATCCTAACTAGATGATTCAAAACATATGTCATTTAAATTAAATCAACTAGCAAATCCTAAACCAAAAAGATCAAATATAAGTTAAATAAAAATAGTTTCCTTAAAGATTAATAATCAAATCAAATAATTATGATATGACAAAAATAATTATTTGATCTAACAATTTAAGAACAAAAATAAAGAAGAAGCCATAAGAATATAATATCAAAATATCATAAAAATAATTAGGCTTATTAATCAATCAAATATAACCACAAATATTTGATAGATTAACTAAATAAAGAAGCCTAAAGAATTATGATCTTATATTTGTAAAACAAGAGAGAGAAATTAAAAAGATTAGAAGAGTGCTCTTGTATGGTTAATTGAAACAATGAGCAATGAGTTTTATTTATAGGAAAAATTAAAACCCTTAATCCTATGTAATTGATAAATATCTTTTCTATTACAAATAGGATTAATAATTATCATTAATTAAGATAACTCTTACTTAAAATAGATTTCTTTTAAAATAGATTTTATGTTATCTTTTATAATAAAGATTTCAATTATAATTTAAAATATATCTTATCTAATATCTTTTAGCATATCTTATTTTAGAGTATATATATCTTATCTAATATCTTTTAACATATCTTATTTTAGAGTATATATTATTTAATATCTTTTGGCATATCTTATTCAATATTTTAGCATTAAAAATAATTTTAGATTTATAAACATGTACTATTAAATGCATAAATATAATCCTATGTGTCAAGTTATCAAAGATATACCTGAAGTACAATTATCTGGAACTTGAGCATTTGTTTGGCTTTTCTTGATAGACTTGATAGCAGGCCTAAAAACAAATTTACAGATAAATATTTTGTCCACGAAAATAGCCAACACTCATAGTCCTTACAAACTCCCCCTTTGGTATTTTCGTGTGACAAAACCTCTCTCTCACTACATTACACTTATAGGAAAAAGATAAAATACAATGATGTCCCAGAGTCCATAGTGGAACTATCCTATGGTCCGATAGATCCATCTTCGCTACAACTTGACAAGCTTTTAAGTAACTGAAATGAAATTGACAAAGCATAGGACAACTTGGCATGAAAGCCTCATTGTATATTAGTTCAGTTTACATATAAATAAACGAAGTGTAAAGAATAGTCATATAGTATGCATTCATATTAATTAAGCTTAATAAAAATATGTTCTCCCCTTATATGCATAACAAAATAAAAACATGGAAGTAAATATTCTCTCCCCCTTTTTGACATACGAGAAGGACAAAGCATTAGACAAAGAATTGAAGCTAAACTCCTCCTAAAGATATAACAGTGTAAAATCAGAGTAATGCAAAAGTGCAATGTGCTTTAAACTCCCCCTAAGTTCTATGACTCTCTAACTTAGAAACCAATTAAAAATAATAATAAATGAAAAAGATTTTTTTTTTATTTTTTTAAATTTGCATACATAGCCACATAAGGTATTAAACTCATTTAATTACACACAAGCACACAACCAATTGAGAACTCATCATTTGTTTTTAAACTCCAATTTTGATTATTTATCATATAAATAAATAAGTAGAATAAAATAGGTGCACACGCACTCTTCGCACATATAATGACATATTGACATTTACTTAAAATAGTATACATGTTTAAACTTCATAAATATGTCAATTAATTCATTTATGATCTATCAAGAAAGACTCAAAAGAAAAAATATCATCTATCATATAAAAATATAATCGAGTCTTCAATCTTACAAAATAAAATATATTTACTAAAAGAGGACTTAAATTTTTTTTTTCTTCCTATAAATGAGGTAAATGGTATATATATATTTTTTAACCTCTATTAGCTCCTTATTTTTGTGCATTCCAAGTACAAGATTTATAAGCAATCAGTTTTTGCATAATCTTTTTCCTTTTTTTTGTTTTTGTTTTTTTTTCTTGTTTTTTTTTTGCACGAGCCATAAACCTAGCATGATGACTTTCACACTAGTTGTGAGGTAGCCCTCTTCGCTCACTGCGGTAGCTTCACACATCACAGTAGGTAGCCCTCTCAATACTAGGTGCCTCCATACACTAAAATTTTAGTAAGTAGAAGTAGAACTCAACACAATTTTACAATCAAGATTAGTTGAAATCCTAGAGTCTTTCAAAAAAAATTCATAAACTTCAAGCATAACATATATGTGTGTTCGTGAGTGTGTGAATAAGTTCATGTCAACATCGATCATCACATGTACAAGAATATGTGTGTGTGTAAGCCAAAATTGTAAAATAATTTATACAATAAATATTATAATGAGTTGAGTCACTAAAAATGAGATTATGTGTATGTAAGTATTTGATAAGTCAAATATTGTGTTGGCCAAACAAGGATGCTATTTTTTTGTAAGTTTAACTAATAAATAAAATAAAGACAATAAAGATTGCTCACCTAAGTTCATTTAAACACTCTAACAAAAATACCTAGATGAAGGAATGAAAGATGGTCAGGTGACCAAGAAAAAACAACCTTTCCTAACCCACATTTTCTTGCATTTTGATTTCTCTATATCATTGGGTTGGGACTCAACTAACTTAGGTTTCATAGGCATGTTTTTGAACTTAGTTGTTCTTTTCTCATTCATCCCAAATGAAGATGCAGTATGCATGATAGGATGATGATAATGAGCCATAGCATTAAAAGTACTAAATTTTGCTTGCCTCTTTGAACCTAAGACTTCATGCTTCTTAGTAGAATTTCTGAACAAGTTATTATAATTTCCATTCATCTTTGAGTATGATGTAGCATGCATAGATGAATAATGCTTATGGGTCCTACTATGTGAAGCATGGAAAGAATGATTAAGTTTAGGAGCATTCATCAAATATCTACATTTTGGTCTTATATGACCTTTCCTACCACAATGATGACAGATAGGCACAAACTTAACAACTTTTTCTACAATAGGTGTAATAGTTCTTTGTGCATAAGTAGTAACAGTAGGAGAAGAGTTTAAGGGCCTTACAAATATGGTCTTTGATGTTGAAGGTGTGGAACTCTCATCCTTATTACCAAAGCTATTTGTATCACCATGTGACTTAACAATGCTCAATGTTTTATCTAATTGTTGAGCTCCAATGGTAAGTCTCTCCACTATTTCACATGATTCTTTGAGCTCTTGCACTTGTTTTTTATTATCTTCAACAAGCTTAATATTTTCTTCTTTCAAACCTACAAGACTCAAATTCAAAGCATTATTTTGTTCTTGCAAAATATTATTCGCTTCTTTTAATTTATTAGAAAAATTTTCATGCGCCTCAAGTTGTTCATTTAATTTTTCTATTTTTGTATTTAAACTATTATTCTCTTCTATGGCTCTAAGACATTTAGAAACTAATTCTATAGAACTTTTAACATTATATTTAGAGAGAAAAGAAGAATCAAGTTCTTCATCATCTGAGCTATAATCCTCAATAAAATGATCCATAATAAAAATCCGTAGGACTAACACTAAGTGTATCTAGTGTTGGCTCTGATACCAATTGAAAGTTTATAAATGATGGACCTAATTAACCTAGAGGGGGGTGAATAGGTTATTTTTAATTCTTACTAATTTATAATTTAATAACCTAAACAAAGCAGCCAGACATGCAATCGTGTGTAAAAATAAGTGCGGAAATAAAATAATAACACACAATATTTTTAGGTGGAAACAACCTAGGCCATAACCTAGGCCACAACCATGACCTAAGAGGAAAACCACCGGTCCACCGGACCACCTAACTTTCCACTATGAAAATCAAATGTTCAAGTACAAACTCGGTCTTATGCTACCCTCCCTAGGATACTGCCCCAATGTACTTTACTTACGAGCCCCTGCTCTGTTTTCACAGTTTCCAATATTAGCATGAGCGGTTTTCAGACCAACGTTCCAATAAGCTTCCCGCCAATCAGATACGTTCCCGAAGTAACTGCAAAATAGTTAGCACAAAAACACAAGTGCCCGTGTGTGTTCTAGAACACGTTCCCGAAGTAACTGCAAAATAGTTAGCACAAAAACACAAGTGCCCGTGTGTGTTCTAGAACGGATTTAATAACGAATAATCCTAACTAGATGATTCAAAACATATGTCATTTAAATTAAATCAACTAGCAAATCCTAAACCAAAAAGATCAAATATAAGTTAAATAAAAATAGTTTCTTTAAAGATTAATAATCAAATCAAATAATTATGATATGAGAAAAATAATTATTTGATCTAACAATTTAAGAACAAAAATAAAGAAGAAGCCATAAGAATATAATATCAAAATATCATAAAAATAATTAGGCTTATTAATCAATCAAATATAACCACAAATATTTGATAGATTAACTAAATAAAGAAGCCTAAAGAATTATGATCTTATATTTGTAAAACAAGAGAGAGAAATTAAAAAGATTAGAAGAGTGCTCTTGTATGGTTAATTGAAACAATGAGCAATGAGTTTTATTTATAGGAAAAATTAAAACCCTTAATCCTATGTAATTGATAAATATATTTTCTATTACAAATAGGATTAGTAATTCTCATTAATTAAGATAACTCTTATTTAAAATAGATTTCTTTTAAAATAGATTTTATGTTATCTTTTATAATAAAGATTTCAATTATAATTTAAAATATATCTTATCTAATATCTTTTAGCATATCTTATTTTAGAGTATATATATCTTATCTAATATCTTTTAACATATCTTATTTTAGAGTATATATTATTTAATATCTTTTGGCATATCTTATTCCATATTTTAGCATTAAAAATAATTTTAGATTTATAAACATGTGCTATTAAATGCATAAATATAATCCTATGTGTCAAGTTATCAAAGATATACCTGAAGTACAATTATCTGGAACTTGAGCATTTGTTTGGCTTTTCTTGATAGACTTGATAGCAGGCCTAAAAACAAATTTACAGATAAATATTTTGTCCACGAAAATAGCCAACACTCATAGTCCTTACAGTTAATACATGAGCTTTAATGGGTAAAAATGAAGAATAAACATGGCAACAAATAGTTATCAATGGTCTACTAAAAGGCTACCAAATAGACGAGTACTTGGAGTGCATTAAATTGATGTAGTTTCTGCATTGGCTACATAAATGTCAACCTTGATGTCTAACTAACAAGCACTCTTAGTCTCATTGGATAAGAATGCTAATCCAGTGGAAGTTAACATGGATTAGAACACTGTTATTTTGTGATTTTTTCAATGGAGGCCATGGTAATGAAGTTTGTGTCTATAATCCATAATCAGTTAATTATGTGGGAAATTTCTACAAACAAGGAAACATCTACTCCAATACCAACAACCCAAGATGTAGAAATCATCCAAATTTCTCATGAGCATTTAATAATCAAATAGGTAATTCTACCATTAGACCTCCATTCAAATCGCATAGGTTTACCCCCATACAAACAACCATGGGCCAAAGAATGAAGGCTATATAAATTATAGAGCTTAATGGAAACTATGGCCACTTTAGTTGCCACTGTGAGCCAAGATATGAACAAAATCAACTAAAGGATAAATGTTTTGTCCTCTAAACTAGACAACTTGGTAAACAGATAAAGTAATCCCAATGTTATTGTGATGAATATAGAAATACAAATAGAGCAATTAGCTCAAACCTTAAAAAATAGACATCATGAAATGCTACCTAGTAACACTAAAATAAATAAAAAAAAAAGAGGTAAAGAAGAATTGTAAAGCTATTATGAAAAGGAGTGGCTTGGTAAAAAATGGTGAATAAAAGAAAATAATTGACCTAAAAGAAAAATAAAATGAGAAAATAGCGATACATAATGAGGAAGCCAAACAAGGGGAGGTCTCAAAAGTAAAAAAAGAAGGTAATACTTACATCTCACCTCTTCCTTTTCCTCAAAAAGTACATAAGCAGAAGTTGTATAAGAAATTCTCCAAGTTTCATGATATCTTTGAAAAGCTTCACATAAAAATTCCCATCATGGATGCATTAGAACAAATTCCCTCATATGTAAAATTCATGAAAGATATATTATCAAAGAAAAGAAAGTTTGGACATTATGAGACCATTGCCCTTACAGAGGAATGTAGTGCCATTATTCAAATGACATTACCAGCGAAATTGGAGGATCTAGGTACTTTTCATATACCATGCACTATTGGAGAATATCAATTTGAAAAATCCTCGTGTGATTTGGGAGTAAGCATCAATCTTATGCCTTTGAGAGTTTTTAAGAATTTTGGACTTGTAGAAGAAAAACCAACTTCAGTTACATTCTTGATGGTTGTTGACCATTTATTATGCTAGATATGAAGGAAGAGAAAGACATTCCCATCATCCTAGGTCACCTTTTCCTCCGCACTGAAAATCCTTAATTGGCAAACTAAAAAAGAAAGCTTACTATGAGGGTGAACGAACAACAGATAACCTTCAATATCTTTAAATTTATACAATTTTCAATTTCAGATAATGATTTTAATGAATGTTTCCAAGTTGTTGTATGCAATGAAATGGTAAATGTCATGTTTAAGAATTTAACTTTTAAGGATGCTTTAGAATATGCTTTAGTAAATTCATATTAAAGTTCTAAGCACACAATAGCGTTAAAAGGATCACAATAGTGAAAAAGAGATGCATGAAACTGATCATGGATAGTGGAAACTCATCTTGATGTTTACTCTTCTATATCTATTGGAAAATTGCATATGGGTGACTTTTATGATGATAGTGATATTAATAACTTAAATAAGCTTAGTAATGATTCTCGTATGCATGATGAAGCTAGTAGAGTTGCTGATTTTTTTGGAGACTATATCTATCATGTTATGTTCTAATGTAATTCTTGAGAGTGTAGAGGAGAAGCCTAGGCTTAGGCCTTCAATTGAGGAGCCACTAACACACAAGCTTAAACCATGTATGATGGTGAGATCTTACCAATAATAATTTTTTGTCAAAATTAGATGATTAGAAAGAGAAAAATCTAGTGAAAATTTTGAAGGAATGTAAGTGATCTATTGGGTGGACTATAACAGATATTAAGGGTATTACCCTTTTAGTGTGTATATATAAAATTATCATGGAGGAAGGGGTTAAGCCAGTTAGGAATGCTCAAAGAAGATTAAATCTTATCATATGGAAGTAGTAAAAAAGAGGTTGTAAAATGGTTAGAAGTTGGTATTATCTACCCCATTCAATGTGTGCCAAAAAGGGGGGTATGATAGTAGTGGCTAATGAGAAGAATAAATTAATTCCCACAAGAATCGTTATAGGATGGAGAGCATGTATGATCTATTTGTAAATTTTGTAGTCCTTTATGTCTATGTTGGCTTTCCGTGTATAAAACATAGAGTCTATTTAATTTACTTAGTATATTTATATTACTCTATGCAAGGTTGATTATAGATAATTAGTAATGCATACATGCACATAGTTAGGTGCACTTTGTATGATAGCATGTTTACACAAACCATAGGGTTGGTTTTCGTTGTGTGCACATGCTTACTTATCAATGCTATCACTTATAAATTTTTCATTTAGGGTTCAGGTATTTATGAAAAATTACTCAAAAATTTTGGAAACAAAAAATCAAATTTTTTAGCACTTTGACAAGGTCCTTGATAAGGCCTTCATTGGACCCCTCACTAGACTTAAGCGAGGAGGTCTGAAAGGCCTTAGCAAGGATGATTGTGAAAAAACACATAATACACATGCATAAAAACTACAAATCATAAGGTAGAAAAGACAAACATTTCAACCTCATTCAGACCACCTAAAAATAGTGATCAAACAATATCCTTTTGTAAAAACAAATTGTGAAGGGTAATAGAGTCAAGAGGTAGTCTACATATCATGTGAGCTTACAATTACAATGTATGTGACACTTGAGGTTTATTTTGTTTACAAGTTCTAAAAAATCCTACCAAGTGATCTAAATACACACAACTAGAGGGACTTTTTAAAGATTTTTTCTTTCTGCATTGTGCCTAATATGTATAATGTATCGTACTTGTATATGCTCAAATAAGCCACAATAGTTACTCCTGACATAAGAGATGAGGGTGACCAAGTTGGAGAACTTTGAGATATTCTCCCTAAGGATATAGGACATTGCCTAGTAAGGTGGCCAACAGTGCCACATACATGACAAGACGTGCTCATATTAAATCTAATACAAGGATGAATGGTTAATTTCCTACAGTGGGGTCTTAAATGCCCATGTTTACCATAGTGATGACATGTAAAAGGAATAGTAGGTAGGGCAATAGACCAATACTAGAGCGTTAGGAAGAACTAGCCTTAGGTAAGGTGTTCAACTTGCTAAAGAATACAGGCTGGAAGGTAATAACCAACTTACCGTTTAGTGAAACTACTTTCAACTTTGATTTTTTAGTGATTGATTTAACAAACTTTTTTGCATTCGTTGTTGAAGTAGATACCTCTTTGTTATACCCAATTTCTCGTTTGTCACCAAACGATTTGGTGTACTGATGATTTCATTTAACTTTTGTGAATCAGTCATGAATTTGTGGACTATAGAGGAAGATTGAGCAATCTCCTTCTCACTCACATTGAGTTATCCATTAAGGATTTGATCAAATCTTACTTTTTTTAAAGGAAAGATTCTAGGTAAGCTACATAATTGTTGAGAATATCACCTCTTTCATGCAACTATTTCACCTCAACTTATGATCTACTTCTATAGTTGAGCAATTTCATAAATATGATCAAACAATCAATCAAGGTTTACATACATAGGAGCATCTCTACCAAATGTAGAACACTTTAGCTACTCCTCAAGACTTTTTATTTTCTCTTTACTTGCATTGAATCATTCTTGTAAATAAGCATAGCCTTTTTGAATAACCTCAAATTTTTATTGAAATCATTATGTTCACCATCAATTGAGGAATTTCATTCCTCAAGAGTGATCTTTAATGCGCTTATCTCATGTTACTTTTCTTCTAGGCTCTCTAAAGTAAAAGCTTTGCCTTTTCAGATTTAATATGCTCTAACAAGAGCTCATTGTAAGAATTGATCAACTTATCTAGCTCATCTTCATCATCTTCTACAATCACCTCTTGAACATTTGAGTTAGCAATCGGAGTATCCATATTAGTACTTGAAGCCATAGAAGTCAAAAAGTTAGTGTCATCCCCATCATCACTGTTGGTACTTTTGAAATAGTAACCTCAACCTTTATTGCACATTTGTTCATGCATTTCTATTTAGAAAAATAATTTGCAGCAATACGATTGGAAGCACTTGATTTTATTAATGTGAATTTTATTGGGTCTTTTAGCCTCATTCTTTTATTCTTCGTAAATCTTTACTGATTTCGAGCCTTTAGCACTCGAACTTTATCCTCCTACTCCACCAGAAGATGGCTTATTTTTTGGAAAGAATCTAGTAAGCGTTTTGGTTAGTAATGCCATTTCTTCTTCGTTTGGATTGGAATCTTCGTCACTTAACACAATAGTGCACGCTTCTTTGCTAGAACCACTTCCTTTGGTTGTTTTGAGTGCAATGCTCTTTGCTTTTCCAATAACAATTTGGTTTTGTCTTAGTAAAAGTGATAAAGCTTGAAGACTTACAAGTCACCAACCAACTCATTTATGGTGAGTTCACACAACTTGTACATAGATTCCATCACCGTTACTTTGACATGAAATCGATGGGGGAGACTAGCAATAATATTCTCAATTTTCTTTTCTTCACTAATCGATCTTCCCAAATATTAAGAATAGTTGACGATGTTAAAAAAACTAGCATATAACTTGTCAAATGTTTCATCCTCTTCCATAATATAGAGTTTAAAGTCTTTGTTTAACTTCAATATCCTGCATCTCTTAGCTGTAGAGGTACCCTCATGCATAGTCTCTAGAATATCCCATTCTTGTTAGAAATTATGCAACTTTGAATTATTCTATATTCATGAGACGTGACAGCCTTGACGATAGCATATAACCCTTTACTATTCCACCTTGATCCTTCCTTTCCTCTTTCATTCATTCAATCATTGGTTTAGGGATAACAGTGTTGTCAAGAAGGGTTTTGGTTGGATATGTCCATCCATTCTCAACTAAAATCTAGACACGATCTCTTAGGGACCACAAGGAGGCCCACATTTGAGATTTCCAATAGGCATAGTTGAGTCCATTGAATAGTGGAGGTCTACATACGTTAGCTCCTCCTCTTGACTCCATCAAAAAGAAATGTGTGTATGATGAGCGAGTTTAATGATCAAAACTGAAGCGATTAAGCCCAAAAAGAGTGTACTAAGTCATAGACCCGGTACACAATAATGGTAAGGAGATACAAACTACTTAAAGACTTGTTCCAAACTTTCTAATAGTAAAAAGATAAACAATTAATAGATAACTACAACAACAATAAACAATAATCACAGACAGGTAGTACTTTAAACAACAAATATATTAATCAAAAAGTGAAAAATAAATATTAAAAGCATTCTAATCAGAGCTTAAATTTTAGTATTTTATAGAACCATAAGGCATCATCGACCACCCTCAATGAGGCCTCACCAAGAGTTCTTACCGACCACCTCATTGGGGGTCTAGTGAAGGGTTCGACAAGGGCCTCATCGAGGTACCAAAAATCTTAAATTTTTGTTTCCAAAATTGTTGAGTAATTTTAATAAATACCCACACCTAAAATGAAACAAATATTACCACTCACAACCTATCTTGCATACTAAGAAAGCAACCCCTTGATGGTGTATAACATGCTTACAAATATAGTGTACCTAATTTTGTGCGTGTGTACATTACTGATCAATAGTACCAACTTTACACAAAGAAGGACAGAAACACTAAGTAAAATAAACAAACTCCGTGTTTTGCACACATGAAGCCAACAAAGACATAAAGGAATACATGACTTACAAAGTTATCCAAATTAGATCTAGATGATGTGTTTGAAACCTAATTATCAAATTTTCAATATATTATGAAGAATAAATAGCCAATAACTTATTCATAAATAAATCGTTAACAAACAATGAATCAATTAAAAAATAATCTTTATTTGATTAATTATAAAATGTTTACCTAAATAATCTAAACAATTATGGAAACAAAGCTAAATTCCTATAGTGAAATCAGCCATACATGCTTAGATTAAAATCCATGATTAATGATTTATATAAGCATTCATTCAAAAAATTAATAAGAAGATTAATCTGAAAATAAAAAGATCCTAATTAGATTTAAATACCAACAATGAATGGATGACGTTTCTTACTCACAAAATTGTGATATTGATCTTTAAAGGATTCTTGAATCTTTATAAATCTTCTCCTTTTTCTCTTGGATTTGAAAAAGGTCCCAAAAGCTACCTCTGATCTATTCTAAGTCTAATCTATATATTATCTATGAAAAATATAAATAAATCTAATCTTACTCTATTGAACAGCTGAATAATATTATATGATAACTACATAACCTAAAAACTCTAAGGGACTATTTATAAGAAAAGTAATGTTCAGCATTTCAAAATAAAAAAATTATAATGTGTCATGGCACAAAATTTCCCCACTGTTGCACAAAGCTCAAAAACACTTGCACAATACAAGCCGAGAGGAGAAGGCCATGACAAAAAATTTCTCATGCCACAACGTGAAATGTTTAACGTTCTTAGTATGAATTACCGAGAGCTAACTATCATAGAATACATAATCCTTCGATGCTTGTGACCCTTGCATATTGGTTGATTCCTGATGTAATGCTTACATGCCTTAGTATTTTTAACTCATAGGGTGCTGTTTGAGTGCTCCAAGTGTTATGTTTTTTTGTGTTGGCATGTTTATCTATTTTGAAGTTAAAAACACCTAAAATATAACAAAATATACAAGTAATTTTGAAAAGATTGATTTGCATAAATAATCAAATAAAATATTATAGTCAAACCTATTCATTTCAATTAAACACATCGCAAAATATAAGTGTTTTTCAAGTACTTATCATGCAACCTCTCAAATTCTTTTGTATACATACTTTACCTTAACTTGAGAGAATATGTTGCAAACTGGTTTACTGGTTGATAGGTGGGATAGGTATGAAGGGGGTAAAATTTACAACATTCCACTATGTGGTATAATAATAGAGCAGTCTTTTTTCATTGGAGGTATCTTTTGTCTCTATTTATATATCAAATATAAGTCTTTTGACATGTAGGACTAACTTCAAATTTTAAGTCACCTTTTTCTAAGTCAGTTTTATAAACCGACTTAAAACTCAATTTAACTGACTTATAAACCATTTTTGTTAATAGTGCATGGCTTACTCTCAATGGCTAATAAAGATTGAATTTTAGCCCAAGCTAAAACCGACTTAAAAATTAAAGTCAGTTTTAGGGCATAACCGACTTAAAAATTTAAGTCACATCTTTCTAAGTTAGTTTATAGAATTGACTTAAAACTCAATTTAAGTTAGTTTTTAACCAACTTATAAACCCTTTTTTTTAGTAGTGCATGGCTTACTCTCAATGGCTAATAAAGATTGAATTTTAGCTCAAGCTTAATGTTTTCGTGAATAATAGGATAGTATATAAGAAAAACACACAAAGTAGCTTTTATATTGTTCCAATTAATACTTAATTTACCGACAACAAAATTAGTGCCAACATATTGAATTTGTAAATCTATTTCATCTACCCAAAACTAACTAAATCCACTACTGTGTCCTAAAGCAAGAATACAAAAGCTATTAAGGATACTTTAAAAAATTTGTAAATTATGAGAAGTTGCTATAGATTATTGTTTTTCCATTAACCAAACCAGAGATGGATGATGTTTATGATTATAACACTTAGAATGACAAATGGCCCATCAATGAACTTATGTGCAAGAAGAAAAGAGGCAATAATGGGATAAGATTGAAAGTGCTCACTTGATCTCAACCTCTCAGAACAAGAAATGAAAATGAGCTATGATTGCTATGAAGGTTCCTCTCAAGAGAAGAAACAAAAGGAGAAAGATGAGGAGTTTTCTTGCTATTTTTGCAAGAAGTCGAGACATAAGAAGAATGAGTGTTCCATGTAAGCCACTGATGAGTGCTCAAAAAGCACTAAAATTACCATGATTTTATGCACATTAATTGATTAAAAATATATATATTTATATGTTTTATCATATATTTATATAAATTTGTCTTTTTCGGAATCACGGGTGTTTTTATTGTTTTTCAGGTATTTTCACTTAAAAACGTAACTTAAAGACTCAAAGAGGAATACTGGAAGCAATACATCACAAATATATTAATAAATAAATGGGGAAAGGTCAACAAATATGGAAAAATTGGACAAAATGGGTCAAAAGGGTCAAAAATGTCAAAAAGGAGAAAATCGCACACAAGCCGCTTCACCATGGAGCTCACAGCGCTAACGCCAGACTACAGCTGGGCCACGGCAGAAGATGCCACGCCTCAGCGCATCGGCCCCAGCCCTGGGCCTGCTGCCTCGCGCGCATCTCACTGGCCATACATCGGCCGCGCCCTGCCTGCCCTCGCGCGCACCGACGCCCATTTCGCCCCATTTTTCACGTGCAGGCCATGACGTCATGACGTCATCAATGACCTCAAGATTTGCACTATGCGTTTTCACATTTTTTAACATTCTTTCACTCATTTTTTCTCTCCATACTGAACTATAAATACCCCCCTTCCCTTCACTTCTAAAAACACCTTAAAAACACACTTATCTCTTCTTTCTTTCTCTCTTTTCTTAGATTTTTAGATTTTTTTAGTTTTTCTTAGTTTTTAGTTAATTTCTATTAGTTTTAAAGTTCTTACCTTTTTGGGAAGAACTATTTATGTTTTTGTAATTTATTAGCTTTTTGCTTCAATAAATGTGAGTGCAAATTCCGCTTGGAGGTTTTCCAAAGAACGAGAATAGCATCGAAGTTCTCAGAAGGATTTTATTTTCTTTACGCTATTTTTTATGCTTTATTCTTACATGTTATATTTAATTTGTCCGTGATTAAATTTAACTCTACCGCTATTTGTAAACATGATATAATAATAACGTTATGCTTGTGAAATATTAAATAGGTAAAAATCTCTAAAATGAATTGATTTTATTTTTATTCAAGATTTTATATTAAGAATGTTAGAGAGAAATATATTATTTTTCATTACATACTTAAATCTGAAAATTAGATTTTAAGGTTTAGTTATCCGGTCTGATTTAGAGTAGTGCTCTTTTATTTGTTGGTACAATCGCCTAATAGTTAAAGTGAAGCTCTATTTCAAAAGTTTTTATAAGAATTATTATCTAAAAATGTATTGACAACATGTTTTCAATAGTGGTTTTAAAACTTGAAAGTTAGTACTCGGATAACTAAATTCTTAGGTTTAATTTGGACACCTTGAATAAAGTTTAAACTATCTAACCCCACCAAAGGTGGCATTTAAATGGTTCATTTTCAATCTCTTAGAAAAAGGAATTAATTTAATTAATCAAATTAGCTATCAACCCCACCCATAGGTGTTAATTGATTTGTTTAGTTAACAAAGAATATCTAACCCCACCAAAGGTGGTATTCATATAAAAAAGAGAGAATCAATAAATATCAATTCATATCTTTAATAACCTAAATAATATGAGCAAGCATAATTAACTTAGTTATTATATCCATAAATACTCCACTATTTTAAATGATAAAATTTGCATAAATATTTATTGAATCTTTGTTTATTTTTATGTTAATAGATTAAAAACACAAAACCCAAAATATCGTGACAGAATGTTTAGGATTTAATTTCGTTTTTAAAAGTTTGAATAATAAATTAAAAACCACATACATTCCTTCCTTAGATCGACCTTGAGAGTATACTTATCATCTTCTACGAAATGATTCGTGCACTTGCGAGAGTTTTATAAATAGATAAAACCAAAGTAACGGGCATGATCGGCGACGTCGGTTCTGCCCCTATCAAGTTTTTGGCGCCGTTGTCGGGGATGGTATCAAGTTTTTGGCGCCGTTGCCGGGGAAGGAATATCGTTTTTAAATTATTTATCAAAATTTTAAAAACTTTTTGTGTTGTAAATAATTGTGATTTTTTTTATTTAAAAAAATAATAAAAAATAATAAAATAATAAAAAAAATAAAATAAAAAATAAAATAAAAATTCAAATTTCAATTTCATAATAAATAAATAAAAAATTCAAATTTTAAAATTTCATAAAAAAAATTATAGCATGAATAATAAAATAATTTTGAATTTTGAAATTTGAAGTAAAAAAAAAAGTAATTAAATTTTAAATTAATTAAATAAAAATAAAAAATAAAAAAAATAAAAATAAAATAAAATAAAATAAAAAAAAAATAAAAAAATAAAAAAATAAAAAATAAAAAAAAATTTATTTAAAAAATAAAATTTTCTTTTCAAAAAAAACATCAAAAACTTTATTTTCAATTTTTTTTTTTTTTTGTTCTTTTCTCTTTTTTTTCTTTTATCTTTTTCAATTATTATTATTTTTTTTCAATTTTTTTATTTTTTTGGCTTAATTTTTAATTAAAATTTTTTTTTCTCTTTTTATTTTTATTTTTCTTTTACTTTTCAATTTTTTTGTTATTTTTGGTTTAATTTGTTTTTTAATTTTGTTTTTTTTAACTATTTTTTTATCTTAATTTTCGTTTAAGTTAATTAACTTAGGTTTTAGTAACTTAATTTACTAACTTATATTAATTTAATTTACTAACTTAATTAACTTAGATTTTCATTAACTTAATTAGCCTACTTTTTTTTATTAACTTAATTAACTTAAATTTTAACCTAACTTAACTTAATTAACCTACTTTTTTTTTATTAACTTAATTAACTTAAATTTTAACCTAACTTAACTTAATTAACTTAATTTTAATAGCATGAAAAGTAATGATCTAAGGGAGTTCTGTCTAGGAGACTAGTTCTTGGAAGCATTTGTGCCACTAGTCTTTCCTGGGAACGTTGTTCTGTCTAGGAGGATGGTTTTTAAGGAGCCTTTGCACCACCATTCTTTCCTGGGAGCACTCTTGGTTAATACTGATTATGTTATTTTAACTTAGATATTATACTTAAAAAAACCAAAAAAAAAAAACCAAAAAAAAAAAAAATCTGAAACTATCTCCAAAATTTTAAAAGTTTTAATTACAATCTAAGGAGTTAGTTGTTTTGTTTGATCTAGGTACAATTGTGTTTTGATGCCTTAATTATTTGATTTGCACCTAGATGTGGGTTATCTAAAACCCTCAAGCATGCCCCTAGTTTTTAATACAGAAAAAAATTTAAAAATCAATAGGGCATGTTTGAAACAGTATAGGTAGACAATCTTGTCTTACTTGTAGGTTTGATTGACTCAATGATGAGGGGACATTGAGTTTACTTAAAAGGCAATCCCCAAGTTACGTCTTGCTAAGACGTTAAACTAAGCGCTGGATGGGAGGCAACCCATCATTTCAGGTAATTTTTTGTTATTTACTTTATATACTTAATTTTATTGTTTATTTTAGTTTAATTATATGTGAATAATTTTTAAATTGTTAAAACTAAAAATATTTGTTGAGTTGTTAGAAGTTCACAGCAATCTATGTGTATACACTTTAATGATGAATGCACCTGCATTTCTCCATTACTACTTACACATTCTCAACAAATAGGTAATCTTTCTTCTCTTTTCTCTTTATCTTTAATTTACAATTGTTACATTGAGGACAATGTAAGTTCTAGGTTGGGGGTGGTGAAAAGTTACCATGCTTAATTAGAAAAGAAAAAAAAAAGATTTAACAATTTTAAAATAAAAATTGTTAAATCTTTTTTTTTCTTTTCTAATTAAGCATGGTAACTTTTCAGCCACCTGGAGTGTAAAACAAGGTATGCTTCTAACTTTATTTTCGTCTGAAGTTAATTTAGATTATGTACCTAAGGATACTTGGTAGGAAGATTCTAGTGCTATTACTCACCTAAGTATGTAAATGTAGGGTTGCCTATGGAGCCAACCACTGAGTGATGCTAAAAGATCCATCTTTGTGGGCGACGACAATAAAGTTACAAAAGAAAGTATAGGAACTTTCATATAACAATTCAAAACTATATTTTAATTTGACATATTTGAGACATTTGTTGCACTCTCTTTTAGACGGAATTTAATTTCTATTTCTAGTTTGGACAAATCAGGATTTTCTTATTCTTTTGGAAATAATAAAGTTAGTCGTTACCAAAATCCAAATTTTATTGGTTCCAGTTCTTTAATTGATAATCTGTATATGTTTGATGTTGTTAGTTCCTATAATGAAATACTACAAAGAAGTTCACATGTTTCAAAGAAAATAATAAGTGAGAATTCTGCTACCTTATGAAATAAGAAATTAAGTCATATGTCTAAGAAAAGAATTCAGAGGCTTGTATCGGATGGAATTCTTGAATCCCTAGATTTGAAAAACTTTTAAATTTGTGTTGAGTCCATCAAAGAAAAACGAAAAAATGTCAAAAAATTAGGTGTCGAAAGAGTTACAGACATCCTAGAACTTATATATACTGATATCTATGGTCCATTCCCTATGGCTTCGTGGAATGAGCAATAATACTTCGTGGAATTTAATTTCTATTTCTAGTTTGGACAAATCAGGATTTTCTTATTCTTTTGGAAATAATAAAGTTAGTCGTTACCAAAATCCAAATTTTATTGGTTCCAGTTCTATAATGGGAAGGTAATGAGCAATAATACATGGGAAGTCACAATCCATTAATGTTTGTAAGTCTTTCAAAGCTAAAGTTTAACTTTAACTTGGAAAGAAAATTATCAGACTGTGATGGTGAGTACTACTGCAGGTATGATGGATCAGGAGAACAACATCCAAGACCTTTCACAATTTTCCTCAATGAGTGTTTAATTGTTCCAGAATACACCATGCAAGACAAAAATTAGCATGAACTATGTTTCGGAGTGAAGAAACCAACTCTTAAATAGTAATACGTATGATTAATCATTCCTCCTTACTAGAGTCATTTTGGGGAGAAGTTTTAAAAACTGTAGTATGCATTCATAATAGGGTACCGAGCAAAGTAGTTTCCAAAACCCCTTGTGACCTTTTGACAGGCAAGAAGTCGAGCATTAGGCACTTACACATTTAGGGTTGTCCAACTGAGGCATGACCTTATAGGCCACATGAAAGAAAATTGGACTCAAGGACGGTTAGCTACTATTTCGTTAGGTACACTGAATGCACTCGGGGTTACAAGTTTTACCATCCTACTATAAGATACTTCTTTGAAATGGGAAATGCAAAATTTCTTAAGGATATTAAGCTTTGGAGATGATGGGAAGAAATATAAAGAATGTTGTCTTTAAAGAAGAATCTATTATTAACGGTGATCAGGTCTTTATACTATGGCTATTCAAGACACAATTCCAACTATAGATAACAATGATCAGGTTCCTATTCTTGGCATTGTTCTAGACCAAGACAATAATGAGATTCTTCCTTAAGAACCACATATAGAACAAACTTAACAGCCTCAAGAATCTTCATTAAGAAGATCTGCTAAAGAGAAGAGAAGTACTATTTTAGATGATTGTTTTGTCTTTCTCTAAAAAACATAAGGATGGCCTTGGTTTAATAGAAGATGATCATATCAACTCCTATCAAGCCATACACATTTCTAACTCTTAGAAGTGGATCGATGCCATGAAAGATGAGATGAAGTCTATGAAAGACAATGACGTTTAGGATCTTATGGAGTTTCCCAAAGGTACAAAGTCCATTGGCTATAAATGGATATTTAAAAACAAGGGAAATTTGAAGGTAATGTCGAGAGATATAATATATGTTTAGTTGCCAAAGGCTTTACTCAAAAGGTAGGCATAGACTACAAAGAGACTTTCTCTATGATATCTTCAAAAGACTCTTTTAAAACTATAATGGCATTGGTGGCTCATTTTGATCTAGAGCTACATCAGATGGATGTCAAGATTGTGTTTCTTAATTGAGATATTAATGAAATGATTTATATGGTATAACTAGAAAAATTTATATCAAGAGATCCAAAGTCTATGATTTACAAGTTGAAGAAATTCATTTATGGTCTCAAATAGGCTTTCCGTTATTGGTATGAAAAGTTCCATCAAGTCATCATCTCATATAGTTTTAAGAGGAATGTCATTGATGATTATGTATATCACAAGTTCAGTTAGGGTAAATATATTTTTCTAGTATTATATGTCAATGAAGAAATTCAACATGAAAGATCTTGATGACGACTCTTTTGATTAGGCATTCAGATACTAAGAGATCATTCTCGAGGTATTCTTAGTTTGTTACAAGAGAGCTATATTGATAAAGTTCTGAGTAGATTCGACATGAAAGATAGTAAACCAGGAGACATGCGAGTGGCTAAAGGAGACAAGTTTAGTTTCAAACAGTGCCTTAATAATGATATTGAAAGGAAAGAGATGCAAAATATTCCCTATACTTTTAGTGAGAGTTTTGGATTGATATTTGAGGGATCTAGGTATGCATCACTAGAAGGCAGCCAAGTGTGTGATGCGTTATTTGAGAAGAATAAAAGACTACATGATCACTTATCGAAGATCAGAGAGTTTAGAGATCATCAAGTTCTCTAACTTTTTATGAGATGTCAAGATAGCAGATGCTCCACATCAAGCTATATCTTTATATTGGATGGATGAGCTATCTATGAAAGTCTACTAAACAAGACTTTATAGCTTTATCAACAATGGCTGCAGAGTTCATTGCTTGTTATAAGGCATCCAACCACGGGATATGGTTATAAAGCTTTGTCACTGGACTGTGTGTGGTAGATGGAATTGACAGGCCATTGAAGATTTACTATGATAATAACTCGGCCAAACTTTACTCCAACAACAACAGAAGCTTAACGAAGTCAAAGTTTATCGACATCAAATTTCTAGTTGTTAAAGAGAGAGTTCAGGCTGGGTAGATTTCCATAAAACATATAGGAACATATTTTATGCTAGCAGACCCATTAACCAATGGATTAACACCTAAGGTCTTTTATAAGCACACTACTCATATGAGTGTTATTTATTATAATACCTTGGTTTAGTGGAGTCATGTTTTATTTTCTATGTGTTTTATTTTAGACATTGGATTGTTTAGTTTTTTGCATAGAAAAGTTGATGATTTATGATTCTATTTTTGAGCTTACTTATGTATTCTATGTGCAATGTTTGCATTACATTAAGGACTTTGAATTGATCTTATTAAAGACTGAAGAAGGTCCAGTTGAAAATAAGCATGTTTGAGATCACATTGCATTTAATTTTCATGATACTCATCCATATTTGATCTATGACATTGAGTGTACTAGTATTGTGATCATCATAGTTCGGTCACGACTATATTGCGATAAAACCCGCAGTGGTTCCATTACTAATATATGAGATGGACTAAATGGTTTAAGGAGAATTTTAAGGATAAATAGCATACAAATGTGCAACTAAAATCATATTTTTTACACTAAATTAAGCAACATATCTTTTCCTTCCTTAGTTATATTAACTATTTAATATAATAGGTTGAAATTAAGTGGTCGAATTTTTGTATGTCCTTAGATTTCTCAAATTAATATGGCTAATTGAATAGATATTAATTTTTGGCCTTAATTAGGGCATTATAGAAACCCTAATAGAGTAATCTATAAAGACTCTTTTGGTTACGGTCCCCGATACAATAAATTATAAAATAATTTATCTTTTCTCCATCTGGAAGAGAGACGATAGTCTCATTGAGGAATTAAGGTGATTTGGTTGAGGAAGATCATAAATCACCCTTTTGTTCGTATTCATCCATTTGTGATTGATTGTTGTAGTATTTTTACAATAGTAAATGATCATTCTCAATGAATTTAGGTATCTCATTCGAATAGATACCAAATTTTGGCCTTATTATGGAAACCCTAATGGAGCAATCTATAAATACTCTTTTGGTTACGATCCTCGATACAATAAATCATAAAATATTTATCTTCTCTCCATCTAGAAAAGAGACGATAGTCTCATTGAGAAACTAAGGTGATTTGGTTGAGGAAGATCATAAATCACCCTTTTGTTCATGTACATCCATTCGTGATCGATTGTTGTAGTATTTTTACGATAATAATCAATCATTTTCAATAGATTTAGGTATCTTATTCAAATTCATAAATCGTTAATAATTTGGAATAATATAGATCCTAAATATTTTGATATTATATTCTAGAATGTTTATATATAGAATCTCTTTATAGTTTTCCTCGTGATTAAACCCAAAAAGATTTGATAAGATGAATACTAAACAAGTAAAATAATGATAATATATCCATATATAAAGTTCTATTATATGAAGTACCACTCCAAAGAAAGAAGCATATGAGCACAGCGAGGGGACTTTTAAAAGAATAAACTAATGCATATCTTTTTAGTGAAGTATGCGACTTTCCCACTATAGAAAGAAAATAACTTTACTTAAAAATTATAATATAAGATATTATAGTTTCATTTAATGTGAAAATAAAGAAAATCCATTAAATATTTACGAATAAGAAAGTCACGTTAACATATATCCTTCTATTTAATTTAATCAAAAAACTACTATTTAAATTTATTCGGCACTTGTTATATAATAATAATAATATTATTATTATTTATTTTGAAATTTTGAAATTTTCGGCTTTTCAATCCTCAATAGCACACATACAAATGGTTAGGAAGGGGTGGGGGCAAAAAAAAAAAAAACCCCCTATAAATAGGTCAAACGCCAATTCCGAAAGAGAGTCAGCAACACTGCAACAGTGTGAAAATGAGTGGAGTAGGAGTAGGCGTAGGAGGAGCATCTCAGTCTCAAAGTTTTCACAACGTGTTCGTCTATGGCAGCCTAATGGCCGACGAAGTTGTTCGCGTTCTCTTGCACAGAGTTCCAAAAACCTCTACTGCCATTCTCAACGGCTTGTTAGTCTCTCTCTTAATAATCTTCGTCATTATCGTAGTAAAATTCTAATAATCAATCTACTGAAACGATCATTTTTGTTTTTTGAATCTGTAATTTGCTTCAACTTTCTTTTACTTTCAAGCTTATCATCATGGAATTCGAATGATAGTGTGCCTTAAACTGTTTGGTTTTATTGTTTAAACTCGGATGTGCTTGGTTATGAACTATAAACGATGGAGAATGGAATTTGTATCACTTCTATTCTAATGGCCGTTTCATTACCTTTAATCCTTATCGCTTTATTCTTTTTATTTGCGCATCGTTTTCTTTATGTTTCTTCGGATCGATATTATTTTGAACCGAAAAAGGTTTTTGTTATTAGTTTGACCCAAACCCATTAAATCAATTAATCACATAAGCCCACCTATTGTTTCCCAGCTTGTACCCTAGCTTATATATATATATATATATATATATATTACCAGTAAATTAGAATGGATATTTTGTGGGTTCATTTTGAATTTTAGTATAATTTGTGAAGCTCTGGAAATTAGTGTTTGTATCTTTATTTTGATTATTAGTGGATTTTTTCTCGGTGTACCGTCGTCAGTGGAGTAGATTTTTCACATTAAAAAGTTGAACCACTTAAATCATTGTGTGCCATTAATTTCATACTACTTATTATTTTGCTGTTACCCATTATTATTAATTTGTGCAACCAAAATCGGACCCGATCTTCGCTTCTACAAGTGCTAATTTATAACAAATTGGTATTAGAACTGTTGGGTTATTCTGTTATTTACTAGAACTAATCAAGTTTGCTCTTTTGGATTTATTTTGAGCTTCTGGTTATCTGATTGGTTTCATATTTTCTGGGTTGCATTTCTATTTATTTAATATTGGGTTTTCTGTCATGGCGGTAAAATATGAAATTGAGAAATTCAATGGTAGAAATGATTTCAGTCTTTGGCGTATGAAGATTCGGGCTGTATTAGTTAAAGAAGGGCTCGTTAAGACACTTGAAGGTAAGGATAAATTGCTAGAAAAATTGACTGATGAAGAAAAATATGCATTAATGGAAAATGCTCTCAGTTTAATTCAGTTATCCTTATCTGATGAGGTATTACGCGAAGTTTGTGATGAGGAATCTCCTGTTGGGTTATGGCTTAAATTGGAGAATTTTTATATGACCAAGTCTTTGACCAGTCGGTTATATTTGAAGCAGCGTTTGTATACATTCAGAATGTCAGAAGGTACACCCTTGCACGATCATCTTGATGAATTTACTAAAATTATTCGTGATCTGAAAAATGGTGGTGTTAAGATTGATGATGAGGATCAGGCCTTAGTTCTATTATGTTCTTTACCTCATTCATTTGAACATTTTGTTGATACCATGCTATATGGGCGAGACACTATTTCTTTGGAAGATGTCAAAACAGCTTTGAATTCCAGAGAATTGAAGAAAAATGTGTCTACAAGCAACAATGATAATAGTAGTGGTTTATTTATTAGAGGTAGAAATCAAGAAAAAGGCACAAGTAATAATAGAGGCAAGTCTAGATCCAAATCTAGAAAACGAAAAGATAAATGCAACTATTGTCGTCAGGAAGGGCACTGGAAAATAAATTGTCTAAAACTCAAAGGTAAAGGAAAATCTGCCACAATGTCTTCTGGTACTAATGATGTTGCTGGTGTTGCAGATAGTTCTGGTTCTGATGGTGAAAATGTTCTATCAGTATCTATTGGTTCTCCTGGAGATGTTTGGATTCTTGATTCGGGTTGCACTTATCATATGTGCCCCAGTAGAGATTGGTTTGCTTTTTATCAATCTATTGATGGGGGTGTTGTCTTGATGGGAAACAATATGTCTTGTAAGGTTGTTGGTATTGGTACTGTTCGAATTAAGATGCATGATGGTATTGTTAAGACTTTGAAAGATGTTCGCCATGTTTCGGATTTGAAAAAGAATTTGATATCTTTGGGTACTCTTGATTCACAAGGCTACAAGTATGTAACTGAAGGTGGAGTTTTAAAAGTTTGTAAGGGTGCTCTCGTTGTTATTAAAGGGCAATTGTCACGTGGCTTCTATATGCTTCAAGGTAGTACTGTTATTGGCAGTGTATCAGTTTCATCCTCGTCAGATCAAGATTCAGACACTACTCGATTATGGCATATGCGGCTTGGGCATATGAATGAGACAGGGATGTCTATTTTGAGCAAAAGGGATTTGCTTTGTGGTCAGAAAACTAGAAAGCTTGATTTTTGTGAGCATTGTGTTTATGGAAAGCATCGCAGGGTCAAGTTTAGTACAACCATCCATAAAACGAAAGGTACTGTTGATTATATTCATTCAGATCTTTGGGGTCCTTCTCGTGTTGTGTCTAAGGGTGGTGTCCGGTATATGTTGATTTTTATTGATGACTTCTCTCGTCATGTTTAGGTGTATTTTCTGAAGAAATAAGAATGATGTGTTCTCAAAATTTGTGAAATTCAAGGCTTGTATAGAAAATCAAACAGGCAAGAAAATCAAGCATTTGAGAACTGATAATGGTTTGGAATTTTGTGATAGTCAGTTTAATGAGTTCTGTGAAAGAAATGGCATAGTGAGACACCGCACTGTGCGTCATACACCACAGCAAAATGGAGTAGCAGAACGTATGAATAGAACTCTCTTAGAAAGAGCTCATTGTATGCTCTTTCAAGCTGACTTGGATAAATCCTTTTGGGCTGAAGCTTGTAACCATGCCTGCTATTTGGTGAATCAATCTCCATCAACTACAATTGAGTTGAAGACTCCGTTTGAGGTATTCTTTGGTACTCCTGCTAATTATTCTGATTTGAAAGTTTTTGGTTGTCCTACTTATGCTCATGTTAATGATAGTAAACTTGAGCCTAGGACATTGAAATGCATATTTTTAGGATATCCTTCTGGGGTGAAGGGTTATAGATTATGGTGTGTTGAATCCAAGTCACCTAAATTTTTGATTAGCAGAGATGTTAAGTTTGATGAGTTTTCCATGTTGCAAAAGAAAAAAGAGTCTATTGTTGCAGATAAAGACCACAGTGTTAGTGAACAGGTGGAGCTTGAGAGTGGAGCTCCTAGTCAAGTGCAAGAGGGCACTTCAGATCAGCCATCTATGGATGAGATAGATGATTCTGCTCATGATGTAGCAGAAGAGCGACATGAACAACCATATAGTATCGCTAAGGGTAAAGGAATAAGAGAGATTCGTCGCCCTCAGAGGTACGCAGATGCAGACTTAGTTTCTTTTGCATTGTCTGTGGTAGAGTCTATTGAGGTGTATGAACCTTCTAGTTATCATAAAGCTGTCACTTGTGATGAGTCTATTCAGTGGTTGGTTGCTATGAATGAAGAGATTGAATCACTTCATAAGAATCATACTTGGGAATTAGTGAAACCGCCTAAGGGCCAGAAGATTGTTGGAAACAAATGGATCTTTAAGAAAAAGGAAGGTATACCTGATGTTGAAGCAGCTAGGCTCAAGGCACGTGTTGTTGCAAAGGGCTATTGTCAGAAGAAAGGTATTGACTTCAATGAAGTATTTTCACCTGTTGTGAAACATAGCTCTATTCGTGTGTTGCTTGCTATGGTTGCATTGTTTGACATGGAATTAGAACAACTTGATGTCAAGACAGCATTCTTACATGGTGAGCTTGAAGAACAAATATATATGCATCAACCAGAGGGGTTTGTTGTTCCAGGTAAAGAAGATCATGTTTGTTTATTGAAAAAGTCTTTATATGGGCGGAAGCAATCTCCTAGGCAGTGGTATAAGCGGTTTGATTCTTTTATGATTGATCATGGTTACTCTAGGAGTGATTATGATAGTTGTGTTTATCATAAAAGATTCCATGATGGTTCATCAGTTTATTTGTTGCTTTATGTTGATGACATGCTTATTGCTTCTAAGAATAAGTCTGAGATTCAGAAATTAAAGTCTCAACTTAATGGTGAATTTGAGATGAAAGATTTGGGTGCAGCGAAGAAAATTTTGGGCATGGAAATTTACAGGGATAGACAAGCGGGCAAGCTTTATTTGACTCAGAAAAGTTATATTGAAAAAGTTCTTGAACGTTTTGGCATGAAAGATTCTAAACCTATGAGTACGCCGTTAGCTGCGTATTTCAGGTTTTCTTTGGATTTGTCACCACAGTCAGAAGAAGAAGAACGGTACATGTCTCAGGTTCCATATGCTAGTGCCGTTGGCAGTTTGATGTACGCTATGGTTTGTACTGGTCCAGACATTTCACATGCAGTTAGTGTTATCAGCAGATATATGGGTAATCCTGGTAAGGGTCATTGGCAAGCAGTGAAATGGATACTTCGGTATTTGAGAGGTACATCTAATTTTAGTTTGGTATATGATGGGAGTTCTAATACTGGTTGTAGTGTTATTGGTTATATGGACTCCGATTATACTGGTGATCTGGATAGAAGAAGATCTTTGACAGGTTATATCTTCACTCTTTCTCATTGTGCCATTAGTTGGAAGGCTATTTTACAGTCTACAGTTGCTTTGTCTACGACAGAGGCAGAATATATGGCAGCAGCAGAAGCAGTGAAAGAAGTCATTTGGCTTAGAGGTTTGGTTTGTGATTTGGGTTTACAGCAGGATACTTCTGTTGTATTTTGTGATAGTCAGAGTGTGATACACTTGACTAAAAATACTATGTATCATGAAAGAATCAAACACATTGATGTCAGATATCACTTCATTCGTGACATTGTCTCCTAGGGTGCTATTGTTGTCAATAAGATAGCCACTACAGAGAATCCAGCTGATATGTTAACCAAAGCAGTTCCATTTAATAAGTTCAAGCATTGCTTGGACTTGATTGGTATTTGTAAAAGATGATTACCTTTCAGGGCTTTAGACGACGGTTATTTGGTAATCCAAGGAATTTCATTTGAAGAATTTGTTTTATGTTTTGAGCCAAGGTGGAGATTTGTTATTAGTTTGGCCCAAACCCATTAAATCAATTAGGCCCATAAGCCCACCTATTGTTTCCCAGCTTGTACCCTAGCTTATATATATATATATTACCAGTAAATTAGAGGGGATATTTTGTGGGTTGATTTTGGATTTTGTTATAATTTGTGAAACTCTGAAAATTGGTGTTTGTATCTCCATTTTGATTATTAGTGGATTTTTTCTCGGTGTGCCGTCGTCAGTAGAATAGACTTTTCACATTAAAAAGTTGAACCACTTAAATCATTGTGTGCCATTAATTTTCTTACTGCTTATTATTTTGCTGTTACCCATAATTATTAATTTGTGCAACCAAAATCGGACCCAATCTTTGTTTCCGCAAGTGCTAATTTATAACAGTTTTAATGAAATCTTAATGCTAATTATTGGTCGTTATGATTGCATTCTAATTTTGCAGTCATAGGTATTGCATCAAAGGTCGCGTTTATCCGGCAATTCTACCTGTAGAGAATAAGAAAGTCTCTGGAAGGGTAAGTTTAACGTTAGAATAAATAAAATACTCTTTTTAAGTAAAAAAATTATTTAATTCCTGATTATTGATTTATCTCCTTGTTGGCTTATCGCAGTGGACTAGTTGCTGTCATCTTTATATATTATTTTTCTAAACGTTAATGATAAATGGTAGCTGCTTAGATTTAAGTTCAATATTGATTAAATTGGAAAATGTTTCTCAAATTTCTTAATATTTTCAATAGATGCAAATAATTTTATTTGTAGATCCTTGCTTATATCCTCTTTTTCTTACTTTAGTAGCCAGACAATTAGCTGAAGTATATTCACTGCTTTTCATTTCAAATTGTTATACTATGCTTGAGCAACTATGGGTTGGGGTGCAATCAGTAACTTATTGAAATGTTGGTATTGATTTGAAAGACCATAATAGCACTTATTTATTGTATATAATCGAATTGATCCCACTATAATATGTTAGCTTGTACATTGCGTGTAAATATGTACATATCTAATTTATGTATGCTCTTTACGTAATTATGTATAGTGCATACATAGAACATATTTACATGTTATAAAAAACTATCATAATATTTTGAGGTCAATTCAATTATCTACGATCTGTATATGTTTTTTAAAGCCCGAACGGCATTATATTTGAAGATAAATTGCATTTGATTATTAAAAATAATGGTTTTATTCTTTTTGGGCAATGTTTTTCATAATATCATAATAATGTAAATCTGAAATATATTCATGAAATGTTATGATGCTTAGCCGGCTTTTATGTCATTTTATTTATAAAATAATCGTATTAGAAATTTTATCATCTTATCTCTAAAAATGGTTGTCCACAGGTCTTGATGGGTATCACAGATCCTGAATTGATTATCTTAGATGAATTCGAAGATGTTGAGTATGAAAGGAGTAATGTTGAAGTCTCCTTGCGGGTGAGTGCAATCAAGATAATCTTAATTGTTTCTGCCCATTGTTACAAACTAATGACATTAATTGCATATTAAAGAGCAATTAAGAGACTGATTAATAATGAGAATATAAAAAGTGGTTACCCATCTTGAATAAATCCATAATCGTCCATATGAAAAAGTGATGGGATCATGGGGGATGATAATTTGCATCACTTCTGTGTAAAGGAAGTGACTAATAAATTCCTTTTGGTCATTCTTGAAAGTAAAATAAATTTCTTTCTTTGCACTTGTATTTTGTGTGAGAGAGAGCTATGCTTAGGTCAGTTCCTTCAATAAACTTATTTGGTAAGTAATAAATTATCTTCAGGTAAGTAGTCCCGTATTAAATTCATAAAAATGCTTAGAAGCTTCTTGTGGAGGTTGAGGAGATTCGCAATCCTAAACTTATCTTTCTTCTCTCCTTCCTTGGAGTTAGCAGCACAAGTCTTCATCTGATGACTCCACTTTTTGTGATTGATGGATGATGGAACAACAATGTTTCCGATCATACTTCAAAGTGGAACAAGTTAGATTAGTTCTAGTGTCTATGAGTCGACGGGAAAAACACAGCTTAAAGGAGCTTTTGCAAAAGCTGGTCATTTTGACCTTGTTTTCTAAAAGGAGGGAAATAAGTGGGAAAACAGTGTTTTTTTGGGGGGGAGGGGAGGATTTGCATTCAAAACTTATCTTTCTCAGCTCCTTCCTTAGAGTTAGTAGCACAAGTCTCCATCCAATGACGCCACTTGTTGTCATTGATGGCTGATGCAACGACACAGGTTCCGCTTATGCTTCAAAGTGGAACAAAGCGGATTTGTTCTTGTTTCTATGAATTGACAGGAAAAGCACCGCTTAAAGGAGCTTTCATGAAAGTCAGCCATTTTGACCTTGTTTACCGAAGGTAGATTAAATCTTCCTTTGGCTTTTCGAAACCAAGTTAGAGAATCAGTGACCAACATCTTGAGAAAGCATTCAAAAAAATTAGCATCTCTTACGATAAACACTGAATTGGAGGAATCCTTTTTGCTTGAAAAGAAGATTCATTTCCATGTCCACTATTTTAATAGTTTAAAAAAAAGCTCAAATAAGATTCAAGAAATGAAACTATTAGTCTATGATTAATGTTATCATATCTTCTGGACCTTGAATTCAGATTAAGAGTGTTCCGGTTGGAAGACTGCATATTTGTATTCAAAGAAGCCTTTTTGAGTATTTTTAGTGAACCTATGGATGAGATCTGTTGTTACTTGCTGGCTTGAATGTCAAACAATAGGACATCAAAACAATCTGTGAAGTAATTGCTTTTTTCATATTAGATTGCTTTCTTTAGAGGGCTAATAAAGTTTAATTGCAGGATAGCTCTGAGAGTTTGCTGGCTAATGCTTACATTTGGAGCAACAAAAACGATCCAAATTTATATGGCGATTGGGATTTTGAGGTAAATTTGTTTCTGTTCTTCCTAGGTCAATATTTTAAGTTCTTGCTTAGTTACTTGCTAAGTTGGTTGGTTTTTTAATCTGCTTTTTGCTTGGACTTGCATACGTTTTGATGAGTAATTATTGGCATTATTTTTATCTGATAATGCTTAGACGAGGCTTGAAAAACGTGAAGCATGCGTACTTTTATTTGCTGCAAAAGGCTCTCGAAATTTTTGATAATTGTTATCTCCATCTAGTTTACATTTTTCCTTGATGTCATTATTGTACGACTCGTATCCTTAGTCCATCTATATATCGGATGGCTATACTTTTTATTCTATTGTTTCTTCCTTTTTGTTTGGATTCTCTCAGTTAATTACTTCTACGAAAACTAATAGGAATGGAGACGAGTACACATGAATGACTTTGTCAAAATGACTGCTAGTTTTGCGGAAGAGATAGAGCTGCCTGAAGCAAAACCAAGAGTTGAAACATATGAATCTTTCTATCGGCAGCTGAGTACTGAAAACCATAATGTACTTTGAGATCACAATATGTTGTACATTCTGGACCATTAGCATTTTGCACGTTTATTATTTTTATTTATGGTCATTTTGAACTAATTTCATAATATCATGTAATTCACTTATACTAATTTCCCTACTCTTGTTGGTCTCATTCTGTATGTTGAATTTATGGTTTATTAAAAAACAAGTAAATAAATAAATAAAATTTTCTGAGAGTGTATCAGAAGTTAGTTAAATGATATTTTCATAAATAAAGCATGTGTTTGAAAGTTTGGCACAAGATATGAGTGGTGAAGTTATTTATGGATGCAAATCATATAGGTATAAGAATATTTAACGGTGTTAGAAACTTAGACTTAATTCAATTCAATAAGATTTCATTAAGAGTTACTCAAGCTTATAAGTAATATTATTGTTGAATTTTTGGTCGATGTGGAACTAAAAGAAACTTATCAACCTTCCTCCACACGAACAGAGGTGGTCTTACAAAGTCACGGTGAGATTGTTAAGGATAAAACCTAAGTCACCGATCAAATTAGGCCTAGTTTTGATAGTATATTAGAAACTTAGGCCTAATTTAATTTAATAAGATCTCATTGAATTAAGGGTTGTCTAAGCTTATAAACAACAATACCATCGAATTCTTGACTGATCATCGAATTCTTGACTGATGTGGGATTGAAAGAAACTTAATGAAAATCGTCTAGGGAAAAAATAACACAATTACAATTGGAGAATTCAAACAAGAGTATGTGTTAATTAGGTGGAACTGTGGAAGTGAAGAGCGAGGGAAAAAATTGCAAACAATCACATAAGTAGTGATAGAAACATAATTAACTAAGGTTAATTTAAATTTGATTGTGAATATTGGTATAAATAAATTTTATTTGGTGATTATTTAGAATATTTAAACGCATATTACAAGTTTATTTGGATGTTTTAGGTTTGATCATATAGGGGTGAGTTTGTCAAGTAGCTTTGTTTTTCTTGGCTAGTTCCATGTACACCTGCTTAATATGATCTCATCAAGTAAGAGTACATGCTTGGACTGGTGTTTTTATGCACATACCTTGGTACATTATAGAAATTTGAAGAGGTGTCCAACACCCTAAAATAAGTAAATTAAAATTATATCCATCAAAACACAATCCCATATGCTTAAAACCAAATTTTCAACAAATTATGAAAATAGTAATAGTCATCGTTAAGAAAAACGATTTAATAGTACTGTTAGTATGTGTAGGTATCTTAATTCCATAATTTTTGGGTTTGCACTTCTAATCTATTTATTTATGAAAATTGTGGATTTTAATGTAAAAATTGGTGCATCATTTTGAGATTAAAATTACTCATTTTTAATAATTATGATATTAAAAGTATAAAAATTTTCGTAATAAAAGAACTACTATGCTTATCCTAGGATTATGAGACTAAAATGCTCATTAAAAAAGTCCTTGTTTTTTCTTTGTGCATACAGACTAAAGCTTGTTGTAGGCCACTACACTCATAAAATTATGTTCAATGATTATGAAGACAAAAAATGGTAAATTTCCACCCTCATATTTAATCTTTCTCATGCATCTTTTTTCCATCGTTAGTCAAGGAGACAAAGATGGAGAGGGAAGCATATACAAGTTACACCATCAAAATTCAACACCATAGTTCTCGAATCTTGTACAAATATACATAACTGGTTAATACCAAATATTTATCGTCATGTTCTTTCATGCATTATCAAAGGCACAAACAAAATTTCGTCTTGCAACTATCTTATGGTATCGACAATATGTAATGGTAACTGAATAAAGAATCATCATACGAGAAAATTCTCCCAATGGTATATTTTGGAGTCGATTTTTTTTTTACTTATTTATATTATTTTATATTTTCTCTCTTATTTTTCTTTATTTCAATACATTAAAAACTTTTTCTTTAGCTTTATAAAAAATATGAATAAATTTTAATATTACCATCATTTTGATTAAATTATTAATAAAAAAATAATATTATATTTTCAATTGCATTGAAATTATCTAAGTTCGAAGTCATCTTTTATCTTTTCGAAAAGATGAGGGCTACTTTCGCATTTTTCAAAAGTTAACCTACCAGGCGAGGATAAAGGAAAGGGCAAGGTAGGTCTATTTTCTAACTTGATTCTATTGGTTGGCATTGTCCGAGGAGTGAATACTTTCATTTCTACAAGTCCCCTTCAAACCAGTTTTCAAGCGGGCTAGTCAATATAAAAATCTCATATCATAAAGAGCTAAAGAAATATTTCTTATTTGAAATAAGTAGTCTTTCTTACCTCTCTTAAGTGCCATTGTAGAAAAAAAAAGTAAAATAAAATAAAATTTGAGAAAAGAATTAATAACTGCACCACTCTTATTCCTAAGAAAATAATAATAATAACAACAATAATTTTTTTTGAAAGAATCTCAATAAGAGGGTCACAACCTAGTGTATATCCAAAGGTCCCTTCTTGGGTTTACTAATATTCTATTTATACTGAAGGGATGGTACACGTGAACATGTCTCATTAGGGACGTACTAAAACTAGGGTACACATGGAACCATAGGTACAATTCGAAGTACAATTGATTAGATGACATGTTAGAGTGCAAGTACTCAACAACGGGGCTAACAACGGGGCTAATGAAAGGTTGAATCGGACTTTAGTTACAAGCTCATAATGAGGTCTTATAGGCTAGCACCATGCATGTACAAGGTTGTGCTTCATGAGCTAACATAGGTGGTTATATGGACTATTCATGAGTTGTATATGGTATGTACAAGGTTTATGTATGAGCTAGGCTATGGATTGCAAAGTATTTTAACTATTGAACTGTGAATTGGGTCTGTAAGGGTTCACGGTTAGCTATATTGGGTTTTTATGACCTTCTAAGTATTCATGGCTCTTCAATACTTGCCATATACAACCATTATTATGCCCTTTCAACTTCTATTATGTTCTTTCAACTACTATTGTGTTCTTTCACTAAACAATTTTTTTTCTTTAAAGGTATTTATGGAGAGGGGGATTTCATTTCCCCACTTTAAACATCCAAAAGCATATCCCCTATTAGAGGAAACTAGCCAGAAATAAGGAATTTCAAGCCTTACAAAGGAATACTAGTGCATAGAGGGTTTGTTCAAATCATGCAAATGAGTATCAGTTCACAAAGGGTGCATTTTGGACCGTACAAAAGAGTATCATTTTGCGAATGGTGCATTTTAGACCATGCAATTCGTTTATTGAGGTAACTTTTCCTCCTCAACTCCTCTTATCTAGGTTAGGTTCTATGTTATCTAGCCAAGGATTCCCTAACAATGTTTTTGAGATTTTACATCTTTGTAGGCAATTTTGTTGAGGAAATTAGAGTCATAAAACAAGTGTGGTATGCCAATTTTAGTTCAAAATTATTTTTAGGTGAGTATATCCTCCTTTTTTTATTCGATCTCTTTTTTTAATAGGTCGTTATACTAGGATAATCACCATGTGCATTTTTGGCCAATTTTAGCGACCTACGAGCCATGTTTATAAGCAAAAAGTTTACTTTGGTTGAGAGCTCTTGTAGTTTAGTTATGGGTAGTTTGTCTGTTCTTTGTGAGGGTGAGCATAGGAATGATCAATATAGCTCCCTCAAAACCACTTAGGTAGGTGTTCGTGAAGCTACCTTAGTTCTTCCAACCACAACCTTACACTGGAATATTATTCACTATCCAAAGTTCTTGTAATCTAGAGAAACATTTAACCTAAGATGCCCAAAAAACCATGATCTCCCAAAAAGGTCATACCAAGAAAAATAAATTCCAATGTGCCCATACTCTGAGTAAGTTGACTTTTTTGGATATGGAAAGAATTCAAGCTAAATACTCCTTTCTTCATCACATTATTGTCATTCAAACTCCTCTTACAAAACTTGATCCCATGATACTCTAATAAGTTTTTTACATTTCATAAGGAAGCCTTTGAAGTCATGTTGAGGTTTCCTAGATGTACCCCAATTGATACGAATGTTTTTGGACTCAATAGGGTTAGCCCCTAATCAACTAAATCAGAGCTCATAGAGGATCTTGCTACGCTTGTCTATGGTTAGTGCCAAACTTGGTATTGAGTTTGACATGTGAGAGTTGAAGAACATAAACATTATTAAGAAAATTGATGTTAATGAGGGTAGAATACATGTGTCATCTCGCTCTAGATGTGGGACAATTCTTAATTACCTTGAATCTATCTCAGGCTAGAAAGATAAATGTTTGAGCATGGTTGAAATTCACATTACTCGCACATTGAATGGTATCTAGGTGGGCCCACAGATCTATGTTCACCATGTAACCCATTCCTTTTGCCCTTCCCCAACATCGAACCTGGGACCTAGCCCTTATGTACCTTAGGTTCTTAGAAGCTAGTACACTTTTTCCCTTCCCTAACCTCAAACCTGGGACCTAGCCTTTAAGTACCACAGGTTCTTAGAAGCTAGTACTAGCATCTAAGAACCTAAGGTACTTAAGGGCTAGGTCCCAAGTTCGAGGTTGGGAAAGGGCGAAATGAATGGGTTACACGGTGAACATATATATGTGTTCCTATCCAGATATCCTTCAAAATGTGCGAGTAATGTGAAACTTGTAATTAAGAACTAGTTCTTCTAAAAAGGAGAAGAACGTTAAAATAAAAAAAACTAAGAACTAGAAAGAGAAGCTTCTAATTTTTAGGATGATTTTTACAATGGGGGAGATAATCCTTTTTTAGATGAGGAAAAGGTAAAAATAAAAGTGGGAAAATATCTCAAAAATTGATTTTGGTCGTGTTTGGATAGGATGGAGGGTGGAACTTGGCACAATCATGTGTTAATTGGTTGTGTGCAGGCATGTGTTATGCTTCTGCTAGGCTTTTGATGGATGTACGTTTGCCTGCATGTTGGCTGTGTGCGCATTGGACTCAACATTTTCGACATTTTTCACCATTTTGACCCATTTTGTCCAAATTTCTATTTTTTTTACTTTTCTTCATTTTTTTCTCAACATATTTTTGATGTATTTTCTCCAGTATTTTTCTTCAAGTATTTAAGTTTTTTTTAACAAAAATACCTAAAAAACAATAAAAATATCTATGATTACGAAAAGATAAATTTATATAAAAATATGATAAAATCTTACAAATAAAATCTATTTAATCAATTAAAGTACATTAAATCATAATAATTTTAGTTCTTTTAAATCACTCATCAATAAATACTAAACAATAACTCATAAAATAAAACGAAGGAAAGAATATCATAATACAGATTTAGAGAGATTTGAATATAGAATTAAGCTAGTGGAAACAATTGAGAAGAAGATGATTCAAGAAGCATTTAAATGAGTCAAGAAGCATTTAGATTATAATATATACTTTGAATGTGGATGTGAATTGTTATTGAGCAAGTTAGTATGAAATGTGAATGTGCATGTGAACATGAAATATGAATATCAACTATTATTGAGCAGGTTAATATGGTATGAGAATGTGGATGTGGATGTGGATGTATGATATGTATTGAATAATATACTTTAGATTTAAAGTTAAGGTTATTTTTGATGAATATTTATAGCTTATTATTGATCATAGGTGTTTTTGATGATTATTTATAGTAGGTTATTAAGTAGGGATATTTTTGAAAAATATTTATATCATTTTATTGAGAAACAGTGGTATTTTTGATGAAGATAAATTAAATATTGTAGTAGGGATATTTTTGATGAAGTTAAATTAATTATTGTATCAGGGGTATTTTTGATGAAGGTAAATTAATTATTAGAGTAGGGGTATTTTTGATGAAGTTAAATTAATTATTGTAGCAGGGGTATTTTTGATGAAGGTAAATTAAATATTATAGCATGGATATTTTTGATGAAGATAAACTAATTACTATAGTAGAGGTAATTTTGAAAAAAAGCAAAATCTCAAGGGTATTTGCGATAATATTCTCAACGGTAACATTCAAAAAGCTATATAGGCAAGGGTAGGAAAGACTTTTTTAGATATTTATCTGATTTTTCACGAGTTTATTTAACTTTTGTTAAATAACAAGGGTATTTTTGAAGATACCTTAAACCTTAGGGGTATTGTAGCTTTTTTTCTAAACGTTAATGATATTTCTGAAGATATTGAAAACTTGAGGGTATTTTTGACTTTTTCCCCTCATTTGTATGGTAATATTTGATTTAATAGAAAGTTTGTTAATTTATCTTGCTATATATTACCGGTAAATTAGAGGGAATTATTTTGTGAGTATATTTTGGGTTTTGGTATATTTTGTGAAGCTCTCTAAATATTGGTGTTTGTATCTCCATTTGATTATTAGTGGATTTTCTTCGGTGTGCCGTCGTCAATGGAGTATACTTTTCACATTGAAAAGTTGAACCACTTTAATCATTGTGTGTCATCTATTTTTCTTACTACTTATTATTTTTCTCTTACCCAAAATTATTTATTTATGCAACCAAATTGGACCCAAACTTTGCTTCTGCAAGTGCTCATTTAAATTGGTATCAGAGCATTGGGTTATTTATGTTATTTATTGGAATTGATCAAGTTTTTTGTTTTGGATTTATTTTTAGCTTCTAGTTATCTAATTGCTTTCATATTTTCTGGGTTGTGCTTCTGTTTATTTAATATTGGGTTTTTTTGTCATAGTGGCAAAATATGAAATTGAGAAATTCAATGGTAGGAATGATTTCAGTCTATGACGTATGTAGATGTGAGCCATATTAGTTAAAGAAGGGCTCGTTAAGACACTTGAAGGCAAGGATATCTAAATTTCCAGAAAAATTAACTTATAAAGAAAAAGATGCATTGATGGAAAATGCTCTCAGTTCTATTCAGTTATCCTTATCTGATGAGGTATTACGCAAGGTTGGTGATGAGGAATATCCTACTCGGTTATGGCTTAAATTGGAGAATTTTTATATGAACAAGTCTTTGACAAGTCAGTTATATTTGAAGCAACATTTGTATACATTCAGAATGTCAGAAGGTAAATCTTTACACGATCACCTTGATGAATTGACTAAAATTATTCATGTTCTAAGAAATGGTGGTGTTAAGATTGATGATGAGGATCAGGCCTTAGTTCTATTGTGTTCTTTACCTCATTCCTTTGAACATTTTTTTGATACCATGCTATATGGGCAATACACTATTTCTTTGAAGGATGTCAAAGTAGCTTTGAATTCCAGAGAGTTGAAGAAAAAGGTATCTATTAGCATCAATGATAATAGCAGTGGTTTATTTATCAGAGATAGAAATCAAGAAAAAGGAACAAGCAATAATAGAGGCAAGTCTAGATCCAAATCTAGAAAAAGAAAATATAAATGCAACTATTGCCGTCAAGAAGGGCACTGGAAAATAAATTGTCTGAAACTCAAAGGTAAAGGAAAATCTACCACAATGTCTTCTGTTACTAATGATGTTGCTGGTGTTGCAGATAGTTCTGGTTCTAATGGTGAAAATGTTCTATCAGTATCTATTGGTTCTCCTAGAGATGTTTGGATTCTTGATTCGGGTTGTACCTACCATATGTGCCCCAATAGAGACTAGTTTGCTTCTTATCAATCTATTGATGAGGGTGTTGTCTTGATGGGAAACAATATGTCTTGCAAGGTTATTGGTATTGGTACTTACCGAATTAAGATGCATAATGGTATTATTAGGACTTTGAAAGATGTTCTCCATGTTCCAGATTTGAAAAAGAACTTGATATCTTTGGGTACTCTTGATTCAGAAGGCTACAAGTATGTAGCTAAAGGTGAAGTTTTAAGAGTTAGTAAGGGTGTTCTCGTTGTTATTAAAGGGAAATTGTCGCATGGCCTTTATATGTTTCAGGGTAGCACTGTTATTGGTAGTGTTTCAGTTTCGTCCTCATCATATCAAGATTTAGATACTACTCGATTATGGCATATGCAACTTGGGCATATGAGTAAGGTAGGGATGACTATTTTGAGCAAATGAGATTTTCTTGGTGGTCAAAAAACTAGGAAGCTTAATTTCTATGAGCACTGTGTCTATAGAAAGCATCACAAGGTCGAGTTAAGTACAACTATCCATAAAACAAAAGGTACTATTGATTATATTCATTCAGATCTTTGGGGTCCTTCTCGTGTTGTGTCTAAGGGTGGTGCCTGATATATGTTTACTTTTATTTATGACTTCTCTCGTCATATTTGGGTGTATTTTCTAAAGAACAAGAATGATGCATTCTCAAAATTTGTAAAATTCAAGGCTTGTATAGAAAATCAAACAGGCAAGAAAATCAAGCATTTGAGGACTAACAATGGTTTGGAATTCTGTGAAAGTCAGTGTAATGAGTTTTATGAAAGAAATGGCATAGTGAGACATAACACTATGAGTCATACACCATAGCAAAATGGAGTAGCAGAACGTATGGATAAGACTATCTTAGAAAGAGCTTATTGTATGCTCTTTCAAGCTGACTTCGATAAATCCTTTTTAGGGTAAAGCTTGTAACCATGATTGTTATTTGGTGAATCAGTCTCCATCAAATGCAATTGAGTTGAAGACTCCATTTGAGGTATTATTTGGTAATCTTGCTAATTATTCTGATTTGAGATTTTTTGGTTGTCCTGCTTATGCTCATGTTAATGATGGTAAACTTGAGCCTAGGCATTGAAATGCATATTTTTAGGGTATCATTCTTAGGTGAACGGTCATAGATTATGGTGTATTGAACCCAAGTCACCTAAATTTTTGATTAGTAGAGATGTTAAGTTTGATGAGTTTTCCATGTTGGAAAAGAAAAATGAGTCTATTGTTATAGATAAAGACCACGGTGTTAATGAGTAGGTGGAGCTTGAGAGTGGAGCTCCTAGCCAAGTGCAAGATGGCACTTTAGATCAGCCATCTATGGATGAGATAGATGATTCTGCTCATGATGTAGTAGAAGAGCAACATGAGCAACCATATAGTATCGCTAAGGGTAAAGGAATAAGAGAGATTCGACGCCCTCAAAGGTACGTAGATGCAGACTTAGTTTCTTTTGCATTGTCTATGGTAGAGTCTATTTTGATGCATGAACCTTCTAGTTATCATAAAGTTGTCACTTGTGATGAGTCTATTCAATGGGTGGTTGCTATGAATGAAGAGATTGAATCACTTCATAAGAATCATACTTGGGAATTGGTGAAACTACCTAAGGGCCAGACGATTGTTGGAAACAAATGGATCTTCAAGAAAAAGGAAGGTATACCTGAGGTTGAAGTAGCTAGGTTCAAGACACATGTTGTTGCAAAGGGCTATTACCAGAAGAAAAGGTATTTCCTGGAAGAGTGTTGCCAGAAACCAAGTTGACTCACCGAGTTAGCCGAGTTGGAGCCATTGATCGAATAAATTTGAATTTTTTTCAGAGTTCCTTCCATGGTTTTTTGGCGTTTTGGATTCATCTGTGTGATCATATTTTGTAAATTCTCATCATATTGAGAGATATGGAAAATGGTATGGCACCATTCCAAGTTCTGACACTCAACAACGACAACTACGATAATTGGAGTTTAAAAATGAAGGCATTTTTGCATAACAAGATGTGTGGTATATCATAGAGAAAGGCTAGAACAAGCCTATGGATGATGGTACTCTTGTTGCTCTTACAACTGATCAAAGGACAACTTTGAAGGTTTCAAGAAAGAGAGACATCAAGGCTCTTTATTTCATCTACCAAGCATTAGATGATGATGACTTTGAAAAGATTTTAAGTGCAAGCTCTGCCAAGGAAGTGTGGGAGAAGCTGCAAACCTCATACAAAGGAGTCAAAAAGGTGAAGAAGGTATGTCTTTAAACATTAAGAGGTGAATTTGAATCCTTACACATGAAAGTATCTGAGTCTATTTTAGATTATTTCTCAAGAGTAGTAGCTATTCCTAATCAATTAAAAAGAAATGGTGAAAATTTAAAAGATGTAAGGATAATAGAGAAGATACTTCGTTCGTTGTATCCCAAATTTAAGCACATCTTTGTGAAGATTAAAGAAACTAAAGCTTGGAAGAAATGACGATCAAGCAACTCCATGGATCATTGCAAGCATACGAAGAGAAGCATAAGAAGAAGCAAGGGTTTACTGAGCAACTTCTCAAGCTATAACTCAAGGATATATGTGAAAGCCAAGGAAATGATAGAAACCAATGTTGCCAAGGCAGAGGTGGAGGTCGTGGATGAGGTTGGAATTACAACAACAACAATTCCAACAATAACTATGAGAAAGGAGAAAGCTCAACATGAGGCCATGGATGAATTAATCCGAACTCGAGGTATGAAAAATCTCAAGTTTGATGCTATAATTATCAAAAAATTAGGCATTATGCTTCTGAATGTAGATCTCCTAACAACAAAATTGAGGAGAAGGCCAACTATGTGGAAGAGAGGAAAAATGGCAAAGAAACTCTTCTTCTAGCATGAAAAGAAACTGATGGTGGCCAAGAAAATTCCTAGTATCTTGACAGTGGTGCAAGCAATCACATGTATGGAAGGAAAGACATGTTCGCAGAGCTAGATGAGTTAGTAAGTGGAAATGTTTCATTTAGAGATGATTCCACAATAGTATTGAAAGGGAGATGTAATATCCTAATTCGTTTGAAAGATGGGAGACATCAATTTATTTTCAATGTCTACTATATGTCCAATATGAAATTAACATCTTGAGTTTACGATAACTGTTAGAGAAAGGTTATGATATTCATATGAAAGATTATAATCTTTCTATAAAAGTTTATAAGAATAAATTTATTGCTAAAGTGCCAATGTAAAAAAAATAGAATGTTCCTGATCAACATACAAAATGATGTTACAAAATGGCTGAAAGCTTGCTACAAAGATACATCATGGCTTTGGCATCTCAATTTTGGAGGTATAGAGTTACTATCTAAGAAGGAGGTGGTGAAGGGACTACCTAGCATTAACCATCATGACCAGTTTTGTGAAGGGTGTCTAGTCGGGAAGCAATTCAGGAAAAGCATTCCAAAGGAGTCAGAGTCAAGAGTCAAGAAGCCCCTCAAGCTCATCCATACCGATGTGTGTGGTCCAACCAAGCCAAGCTCTCTCGATAACAATAATTATTTTATTCTCTTCATTGATGATTTTTCAAGAAAAACTTATGTATATTTCTTGAAACAGAAGTCAGAAGTTATCGAAATCTTTAAGAAGTTCAAAGTTGCATTAGAGAGAGAAAGCGGTAGAAAAATCAAAGCCATGAGATCTGACCGAGGTGGAGAATTTACATCCAGTGATTTTCAAGAGTTCTATGAAGTAAATGGACTTCGTCGAACAATGATAGTTCCTAGATCCCCCCGGAAAAATGGTATGGCAGAAAGAAAGAATAGAATAATCCTCAACATGACACAAAGTATGCTCAAAAGCAAGAAATTACTCAAGGAATTTTGGTCGGAAGTAGTGCCGTGTGTAGTCTATTTGTCAAACTGATCTCCAAAAAAAAGTATATGAGGAAAGACACCGCAAAATGCATGGAGTGGAAGAAATCCTAGCATTTATCACATGAGTATCTTTGGAAGTATAGCCCATGTTCATGTTCCAAATGAGAAAAGAACAAAGCTTGATGATAAAAGTGAGAGTTTTATCTTCATCGACTATGATTCTAATTTGAAGGGCTATAAGCTATACAATCCAGACAATAAGAAGATTGTGATTAGTCGAGATGTGGTATTCAACAAAGAAGGAGAATGATAATTTATCTCTCATACAAATGACTTGAATTTCTTTCCTCGGTTTAAAGAAGATGAGCAGACAATGAGGAAGCAACTAGGTGAACCTCAACAAGAGCTTGCAACACCACTCACTTCACCAACATCAACCACTCAAGAAGACTCATCACCTTCATCATCATCAAGTCAAGATGAAAGAGTTATATCATACACATGAAGTCTTAGAGATCTCTATGAGGTAACCGAACGATAAGATAACCTTACATTATTTTGTCTGTTTACCAATTATGAACCAGCGAGCTTTCAAGAAGCAATTCAAGAGAAGAAGTTGAAGATGCAATAGATGAAGAAATCAAGGCCATCGAGAAGAATGACACATAGGAACCCAACTCACTTCAAAAGGGACATAAGGTGATAGGTGTCAAATGGGTGTACAAAACAAAGCAAAATGCTAAAGGAGAGATTGAAAGACACAAGGTGAGGCTAGTTGCTAAAGGCTATAGTCAAAAGGTTGGAATTGACTATGATGAGGTATTTTCTCCTGTTACTTGATTGGAGACTATTAGACTATTCATTTCTTTGGTGGTTCAAAACAAGTGAAAGTTACACCAAATGGATGTAAAATCTACCTTCTTAAATGGAGTTCTTGAAGAGAAAGTATACATTTAACAAACATTAGGCTACAAAGTCAAAGGCCATGAAGAAAAGGTGTTGAAGTTGAAGAAGACTCTTTATGGGTTAAAACAAGCACCAAGGGTATGGAATAGCCAAATCAAGAGGTACTTCCAAGAGAATAGCTTCAAAAAATGTCCCTACAAGCACGCTCTATATATCAAGATCAAAGATGGAGATATTTTGATTGTATGCCTCTTCGTGGATGATTTGATCTTCACCATAAGCAACCTAAGCATGTTCAATGAATTCAAGGAAGTGATGACGAAGGAATTCAAGATGACAGATATGGGGTTCATGGCATATTACCTTGGCATTGAAGTTAAGCAAAAAAAGGATAGAATTTTCATTTCATAGGTAAGCTATGCAAATGAGATATTGAAGAAGTTCAAGATGGAGAATTGTAAGCCGATATGCACACCGACAGAATATGGAATCAAGATGTCCAAACATGAAAGAGGTGAAAGTGTAGATCCAACATTCTTCAAAATTTTGGTAGGAAATCTACGCTATCTAACTTGCACGAGGGCCAATATTCTTCACGAAGTTGGATTGGTTAGTCGCTACATGGAATCTCCAACAACCACATATTTTAAAGCTATGATGAGTGCTCAAAAAGCACTAAAATAACCATGATTTTATGCACATTAATTGATTAATATATATATATATATTTATATGTTTTATCATATATTTATATATATTTGTCTTTTTTCGGAATCACGAGTATTTTTATTGTTTTTCAGGTATTTTGGCTTAAAAACGTAACTTAAAGACTCAAAGAGGAATACTGGAAGCAATACATCACAAATATATTAATAAATAACTGGGGAAAGGTCAACAAATATGGAAAAATTGGACAAAATGGGTCAAAAGGGTCAAAAATGTCCAAAAAGGAGAAAATCGTGTCATTGCAGTGCCGCCTGCCATGTAGCCGCCAATACTAGCCCGGCGCCCGGCCAGCCGCGCGCGCTGGCGCCCGGCCGCGCGCGGCCACGCCCGCATCGCCGCGCATCGGCGCGCCGATCGATCCAGGTTCACGCGCGCCGCGCGTTCTCCTCGCCGCGCGCCCAGCGCACTCGTGCGCGCCACTTGCCATTTCGCCCCCATTTTTGCGTGCGGCCATGTCATCTTGACGTCATCGGTATGATGTCGTAATTACCACTCCGCGTTTTCACATTTTTTTAACATTTTTTCCCCCACTTTTTCTTTCCATCCTCACCTATAAATACACCCCTTCTCTTCACTTCATACCACACCTCAAAACACATTCTCTTCTCTCTTTCTTTCTCTCATTTCTTAGTTTTTTTAGTTTTTCTTAGTTTTTAGCTTTTCTAAGTTAGTTTTTAAGTTCTTCCCTTTTTGGGAAGAACTAGTTATGTTTTGTAATTTATTAGCTTTTGATTCAATAAATGAGAGTGCAAATTTCGCTTGGAGGTTTTCCAAGCTTAGCGGGAATAGCATCAAGTTCTCGTAAGGATTTTATTTTCTTTTCTGATTATTTTTTATGCTTTATTCTTACATGTTATATTTAATTTATGCGTGATTAAATTTAAGCGTATTGGCTATTTGTAAACATGATATAATAATAACGTTGTTATGCTTGCGAAATATTAAATAGGTAAAAATCTAAATGAATTGATTTTATTTTTTATTCAAGATTTTATATTAAGAATGTTAGAGAGAAATATATTATTTTTCATTACAAAACTTAAATCTGAAAATTAGATTTTTAAGGTTTAGTTATCCGATCTGATTTAGAGTAGTGCTCTTTTATTTGTTGATACAATCGCCTTGGGTAGTTAGAGTGAAGCTCTATTTCAAAAGTTTTTATAAGAATTATTATCTGAAAATGTATTGACAACATGTTTTTAGTAGTGGTTTTAAAACTTGAAAGTTAGTACTTGATAACTAAATTCTTAGGTTTAATTTGGACACCTTGAATAAAGTTTAAATTTGTCTAACCCCACCAAATGTGGCATTTAAATGGTTCATTTTCAATCTCTTAGAAAAAAGAAATTAATTTAATTAACCAAATTAGTTATCAACCCGCTGTAGGTGTTAATTGATTTGTTTAGTTAACAAAAGAATATCTAACCCCACCAAAGATGGTATTCATATAAAAAGAGAATCAATAAATATCAATTCATATCTTTAATAACCTAAATAATATGCAAGCATAATTAACTTAATTATTATATCCATAAATACTCCCTTTGTTTTAATGAGATAAAATTTGCATAAATGTTTATTGAATCTATGTTTATTTTTATGTAATTAGATTAAAAACACAAAACCCAAAATATCGTGACGAGGATGTTTAGGATTTAATTTCATTTTTAAAAAGTTTGTATAATAAATTAAAACCACATACATTCCTTCCTTAGATCGACCTTGGGAGTATACTTATCATTTTCTATGAAATGATTGCACTCTTGAGAGTTTTATAAATAAATAAAACCAAATGAGCGGCGGATGTGATGTCGGTTACCTTATCAAGTTTTAGTAGCGAATTGCAGTGAAGGAATAACGTTTTTAAATTATTTATCAAAATTTTAAAAACTTTTTGTGTTGTAAATAATTGTGATTTTTTTTAATAAAAAATAAATAAAAAATTTTGTTGTTTGTGAAAAGTAAAAAAAAAAATTCAAATTTCAATTTCATAATAAATAAAAAAAATTATAGCATGAATAATAAAATAATTTTGAATTTTGAAATTTGAAGTAAAAAAAAAAAGTAAATAAATTTTTAATTAAATTAATAAATAAATAAGAATAAAAAAATAAAAAATTAAAAAATTAAAAAATTAAAAAAAATTAAAAAAAATTAAAAATTAAAAAATAAAATAAAAAATTAAAAAAATAAAATAAAAAATTAAAAAAAATAAAAAATAAAAAATAAAAAAATAAAAAAATAAACTTTTTTTTATTTAAAAAATAAATTTTTCTTTTCAAAAAAAAATCAAAAACTTTATTTTCAATTTTTTTTTTGTTCTTTTCTCTTTTTTTCTTTTTTCTTTTATCTTTTTCAATTATTATTATTTTTTTTCAATTTTTTTATTTTATTTTTTTTGCACTTAATTTTTAAATAAAATTTTTTTTTTCTCTTTTTATTTTTATTTTTCTTTTACTTTTTCAATTTTTTTTTATTTTTGGTTTAATTTTTTTTTTATTTTGTTTTTTTTTAACTATTTTTTTTATCTTAATTTTCGTTTAAGTTAATTAACTTAGGTTTTAGTAACTTAATTTACTAACTTATATTAATTTAATTTACTAACTTAATTAACTTAGATTTTCATTAACTTAATTAACCTACTTTTTTTATTAACTTAATTAACTTAAATTTTAACCTAACTTAACTTAATTAACTTAATTTTAATAGCATGAAAAGTAAAGATCTAAGGGAGTTCTGTCTAGGAGACTAGTTTCTGGAAGCCTTTGTGCTACTAGTCTTTCCTCGGAACGTTGCTCTGTCTAGGAGGATGGTTTTTAAGGAGCGATTGCCCCACCATTCTTTCCTGGGAGCACTCTTGATTAATACTAATTATGTTATTTTAATTTAGATATTATACTTAAAACAAAAAAAACAAAAAAAAATCTGAAACTATCTCCAAAATTTTAAAGTTTTAATTACAATCTCAAGAGTTAGTTTCTTTGTTTGATCTAGGTACAATTGTGTTTTGATGCCTTAATTATTTGATTTGCACCTAGATGTGGGTTATCTAACACCCTCAAGCATGCCCCTAGTTTTTAGTACAGAAAAAATTTAAAAATCAATAGGGCATGTTTGAAACAGTATAGGTAGACAATCTTGTCTTACTTGTAGGTTTGATTGACTCAATGATGAGGGGACATTGAGTTTACTTAAAATGCAATCCCCAAGTTACGTCTTGCTAAGACGTTAAGCTAAGCACTGGATGGGAGGCAACCCATCATTTTAGGTAATTTTCTTTTATTTATTTAATTTCTATTTTTTATTTTAGTTTAATTATATGTGAATAATTTTTAAATTGTTAAAACTAAAAATATTTGTTGAGTTGTTAGAAGTTCACAGCAATCTGTCTGTATACACTTTAATGATGAATATGATGAATGCACCTGCATTTCTCCATTACTACTTACACATTCTCAACAATAGGTAATCTTTCTTCTCTTTTCTCTTTATCTTTAATTTACAATTGTTACATTGAGGACAATGTAAGTTCTAGGTTGGGGGTGGTGAAAAGTTACCATGCTTAATTAGAAAAAAAAAAGATTTAACAATTTAAAAATTCAAAAAAAAAAAATTCAAAAAAAAAATATTATTAATTTTTTCTTTTTTATGTTCACATCTTCATTTTTTTGTGTTTGGTTTTATTTTTTTTTTGTGTGATTTAGTAATTTTGGAATTAAAAAAAAAATTTCTCACAAAAATTTATCATTTCTTTAAATCAAATTTAAGTAAATAATTAAGTCTTTTGTACTGTTAGATTAATTTTTGAAAACATATCATGAAATATTATGTAATTATTTTTGATAATTAGTTAATTTTTGTCATAACTAGTATTTCTTGATAAGATGTAGAAATTATATTAAACCCAAAATCGGTGTTTATGAATTTGTTTTAGTAGAGACTACCTTTGTGAGATATAATTTGAGCCTAATTTCCCTTATTGAGAGTGAAATATATATTTTTTCTACTCCAAACAAATTTCTTATTTCTTCAAATTCTTAGATGATCTCTATAGGCATTAATATTGAATGTATGAATTTTTTCTCATCTTAATAGAGTATCGTATATTTTTTATTATTATTTTTGCTTAGATTAAATGATTTGAGTAGAAATTGATAGTATATGCTTTTATCTCATTCGTGCACGACTGTTACAAAAAAAAGAGAGACATATATGGGGTTACCTAAACCAAGATCAAACAAAAAAGCCACAAAATTAACCACTCACCAAAATCCTAAAAAAAAATGTACAATCTATACATGGGTTGACTCTCTAAAAGATGATATATATTGAAAAATATCTTCAGAAAAATATAGAGAGAAAGAATATATAGTATAATCTACATACTATGACCCACATTGCCTACAAAATTGTGAGTAAAGGCTAATTACAAAAGAAAGATATACAAAGTAATTCCCTAAAAAGTCATTGCACTTTCTTCATTTGTAAAAGACATATATCTTGAAATTTTTTCTTAATGAGTTTGATTTATGCATGAAAATAATTTTTATATGATATCTTTATAATTTATACATTTGATTCCTTCCATGAGATCAACGTCAAAATAACACTTTGAGCCTTTCTTCTTTATACATATGCGAACATATTTGTTCATTTCTATACATCAACTCTTTCGCATATAAATTAGTATGAGTGTTTGAACCCATAGGATTTAGTGTTTTGAGAGTATTGACTTGTGAGGAATAGAGTCGGGTTTAATTCGGATTCATGACACTGAAATTGGGTGAAATTAAATTGATACATTTTTGATATGAAATATGAAAATGATTTCCGACTAATTATTATAATAAATCATGATTGTTTAAAAAGATTAAAATAACTTATGCTTGAGATTTTAATTATGATCTTAAAGGAGATTAAAAAGTATGAGACATTTTTGTGATATGTTGTTTTCTTTTATTCTTAAACGTTAATTTTTGATTTTGTTGTAATTTTAGTTTTTAAGTTGATTGTTGTTATTATTTCTTTTAATTTTTACATTTAGTTCAATGTTTGTGGGTATCATTACTGAAAACCCTCACGAGACTCAAACTCGTCCACTAGGGCAACCTAGGGGTTTAAAGGCTTGTTGCATAGGCTAAATGCAACCGTGTCAATCTAGGAAGTGATTTAGGATAGTTTAATTTTTAGTTTTTATCGCTTCTCTTGCTAAGGGACTAGCAAGAAGCTGGTTGGGGGTTGTGATGAGTGCTCAAAAAGCACTAAAATAACCATGATTTTATGCACATTAATTGATTAATATATATATATATATATTTATATGTTTTATCATATATTTATATATATTTGTCTTTTTTCGGAATTACGGGTATTTTTATTGTTTTTCAGGTATTTTGGCTTAAAAACGTAACTTAAAGACTCAAAGAGAAATACTGGAAGCAATACATCACAAATATATTAATAAATAAATGGGGAAAGGTCAACAAATATGGAAAAATTGGACAAAATGGGTCAAAAGGGTCAAAAATGTCAAAAAGGAGAAAATCGCGCCGCCGCGCCCAGCCGCGCCGAGCCCCGCGCCCGGCGCCCGGCCGCGCGCGGCACGCCCGCGTCGGCGCGCGTCGGCGCCCCAGTCCCTGTTCCGCGCGCACCCGTGCGCGTTCTCCTATCCCGCGCGCGCCCGTGCGCGCAGCGCCTGTGCGTGCCCCAGCTGCCCTCCGCGCGCGCCACTGCCATTTCGCCCCATTTTTTGCGCGCAGCCGCCTCATGTCATGCTGACGTCATCAGTATGATGTCAGCAATTACCACTCCGCGTTTTCACATTTTTTTAACATTTTTTCCCCCACTTTTTCTCTCCATCCTCACCTATAAATACACCCCTTCTCTTCACTTCATACCACACCTCAAAACACATTCTCTTCTCTCTTTCTTTCTCTCATTTCTTAGTTTTTTTAGTTTTTCTAGTTTTTCTTAGTTTTTAGCTTTTCTAAGTTAGTTTTTAAGTTCTTCCCTTTTTGGGAAGAACTAGTTATGTTTTTGTAATTTATTAGCTTTTTGATTCAATAAATGGGAGTCAAATTTCGCTTGGAGGTTTTCCAGCAACGGGAATAGCATCGAAGTTCTGTAAGGATTTTATTTTCTTTACAGTTATTTTTTATGCTTTATTCTTACATGTTATATTTAATTTGTCTGTGATTAAATTTAACTGTGTTGGCTATTTGTAAACATGATGTAATAATAACGTTGTTATGCTTCCGAAATATTAAATAGGTAAAAATCTCTAAAATGAATTGATTTTATTTTTATTCAAGATTTTATATTAAGAATGTTAGACAGAAATATATTATTTTTCATTACAAACTTAAATCTGAAAATTAGATTTTAAGGTTTAGTTATCCTGCGATTTAGAGTAGTGCTCTTTTATTTGTTGGTACAATCGCCGGTAGTTAGAGTGAAGCTCTATTTCAAAACTTTTATAAGAATTATTATCTTAAAATGTATTGACAACATGTTTTCAGTAGTGGTTTTAAAACTTGAAAGTTAATACTCGGATAACTAAATTCTTAGGTTTAATTTGGACACCTTGAATAAAGTTTAAACTGTCTAACCTCACCAAATGTGGCATTTAAATGGTTCATTTTCAATCTCTTAGAAAAAAAAATTAATTTAATTAACCAAATTAGTTATCAACCCCACCCATAGGTGTTAATTGATTTGTTTAGTTAACAAAGAATATTTAACCCCACCAAAGGTGGTATTCATATAAAAAAAGAGAGAATTAATAAATATCAATTCATATCTTTAATAACCTAAATAATATGGGCAAGCATAATTAACTTAATTATTATATCCATAAATACTCCACTGTTTTAACAGATAAAATTTGCATAAATGTTTATTGAATCTATGTTTATTTTTATGTAATTAGATTAAAAACACAAAACCCAAAATATCGTGACAGGATGTTTAGGATTTAATTTCATTTTTAAAAGTTTGTATAATAAATTAAAAACCACATACATTCCTTCCTTAGATCGACCTTGGGAGTATACTTATCATTTTCTACGAAATGATTCGTGCACTTGCGAGAGTTTTATAAATAAATAAAACCAAATGAACGGGCAGGATCGGCGATGTCGGTTTTGCCCCGATCAAGCTACAAAGAGAATTCTTCACTATATAAAAGGTAAAATTGACTTTGGCTTATTCTACTTAGCTTCTTGATGGGTAGAACCGACATCGCCGATTCTGCCATTACTTTGGTTTTATATTTATAAAACTCTCGCAAGTGCACGAATCATTTCGTAGAAAATGATAAGTATACTCCCAAGGTCGATCTAAGGAAGGAATGTATGTGGTTTTTAATTTATTATTCAAACTTTTAAAAATGAAATTAAATCCTAAACATCTTGTCACAATATTTTGGGGTTTTGTGTTTTTAATCTAAAAACATAAAAATAAACATAGATACAGATTCAATAAACATTTATGAAAATTTTATCTTTTATAATAGTGGAGTATTTATGGATATAATAACTAAGTTAATTATGCTTACTCATATTATTTAGGTTATTAAATATATAAATTGATATTTATTGATTCTCTCTTTTTTATATGAATACCACCTTTGGTGGGGTTAGATATTCTTTGTTAACTAAACAAATCAATTAACACCTATGGATGAGGTTGATAACTAATTTGGTTAATTAAATTAATTCTTTTTTCTAAGAGATTGAAAATGACCCATTTAAATGCCACTTTTGGTGGGGTTAGACAGTTTAAACTTTATTCAAGGTGTCCAAATTAAACCTAAGAATTTAATTATCCGAGTACTAACTTTCAAGTTTTAAAACCACTACTAAAAACATGTTGTCAATACATTTTCAGATAATAATTCTTATAAAAACTTTTGAAATAAAGCCTCACTCTAACTACCGGGCGATTGTACCAACAAATAAAAGAGCACTACTCTAAATCAAACCGGATAACTAAACCTTAAAATCTAATTTTCATATTTAAGTTTGTAATGAAAAATAATATATTTCTCTATAACATTCATAATATAAAATCTTGAATAAAAATAAAATTAATTTATTTTAGAGATTTTTACCTATTTAATATTTCGTAAGCATAACAACGTTATTATTATATCATGTTTACAAACAGCCAAGAAAGTTAAATTTAATCACAGATAAATTAAATATAACATGTAAGAATAAAGCATAAAAAATAACTGTAAAGAAAATAAAATCCTTACAGTACTTTGATGTTATTTCTGTTGCTGGAAAACCTCCAAACGGAATTTGCACTCCCATTTATTGAATAAAAAAGCAAATAAATTGCAAAAAAATAATTAGTTCTTCTCAAAAAAGATAAGAACTCTAAAACTAAGAAAAACTAACTAGGGAAAAACTAAAAACTAAGAAAAAACTAAAAAACTAAGAAATGAGAGAAAGAAAGAGAGAAGAAGATGTGTTTTTTAGGTGTGTTTTGAAGTGAAGAGAATGAGGGTATTTATAGGTGAGGAGAGGAAGAAAAAGTGGGTGAAAAAATGATTAAAAATTGAGAAAACGTGGAGTAGTGAATGATGCAGTCATACTGATGACGTCATGCTGGTGTGGGCACGGCAGTGCGCGCAGATGGGGCGTAGGTGCGCACAGATGGGGCACAGATGGGGCACAGATGGGCGTAGGTGCACGTAGATGGGGCACAGATGGGCGCAGGTGCATGTAGATAGGGTGCAGATGGGCGCAGGCATGCGCGGAATAGAGCAAGGATGCGCGCGGAATGGAGAGCAGGCTCGCGCTTTGCTGGGCGTGGCTGGGCGATTACGTGCGCGATTTCCTCCTTTTTGACATTTTTGACCTTTTTGACCCATTTTGTCCAATTTTTCTATATTTGTTGACTTTTCCCCATTTATTTTATGAATATATTTGTGATGTATTGACTCTGGTATTTTTCTTTGAGTCTTTAAGTTATTTTTTAAGTGAAAAATACCTGAAAAACAATAAAAATACCTGTGATTCCGAAAAGATAGATTTATATAAATATATAATAAAATCATATAAATATATAATAAAATCATATAAATATATATATTTTTTAATCAATTAATGTGCATAAAATCATGATAATTTTAGTACTTTTTGAGCACTCATCACTTCTAATGATTACAAGCTTGTTAGATATAACGATAGTAATTGGGGTGCAGACATAGATAATTGAATAAGCACTACTAGATTCATATTTTTCATGGGAGATATTGTTTTCACATGGATGTCAAAGAAACAACCGATTGTCACATTGTCCACATGTGAAGTGGAATATGTTGCCGCTACCTCATGCCCTTGTCATGCAATCTGTCTTAGAAATCTATTGAAGAAGATAGGCTTGATACAACAAGATTCGACCATGGTTTGTGTCGATAACAAGTCAGCCATTGCCTTAGTAAAAAATCCAGTATTCCATAATCGAAGCAAGCACATCGATATTCGCCACCACTATATAAGAGAGTATGTCGTAAGAAAGAATGTGCAAGTTGAATATGTGAAGTCACAAGATCAAGTTGCCGATATTTTTACCAAGCCACTAACAAGCGAAGACTTCATAAGATTAAAGAACTTACTAGGGGTCACAAGATCAAGTTTAAAGGGGGATGTTGGATCATAAACTTGATTTATTATTTTCTATAAGTCACTTATTATTACTTTTAGATTATCTTAGACTTTGTTTGTTGTATCAATAAATGCTAGTAGTTGTAGAAGATGATTTAGAAAGAGTGAGACTAAAGAACGTAAGTAGGTATGGTTAGTATCTTGTAGATGTGAGACTAATTAATGTAAGTAGTTACAGAAGTAATTTAATGAGTGATTGTGAGGTGTAGAGAAGTATTTTTGGAAGCCTATAAATAGAACTTCTCTAGGACCATTTGTAATCAAGAAAAATTAAGAGCTTCTAAGAGAGTGAAGAAGCAAAGCCTAAATAAGAGTAAGTTATATCTTGTATTTTGAATGAGAGTGTTCTTGTAATATTTCTTTGAGTTTAAATAAAAGTTGTTTGTATGAGTGTTTATTTACAACACTAACAAGCTACAACCCCAACACTTTTGTATGTTATTCTCTCTCCAACTTATTCGTTTTTTTATTTTAATCCCCATTTTTTACCTTATGTAAATAATACTTTTTAATTATATATGTTAAATAATAATATTTTATTGTAAATTTTACTAAAATTTGAGTTTTTTTCTTCTATCTCCCCTTGTGCAATAACAATAAGACAAAAAAAACTAATTTTCCACTCTAAAGAACTATTGATCACTTAGAACTAACCTATAGCGACAATCATTTCTCATTTTTTATTGTTGGAAATGAATTTAAATAAAAATATTTTTATTACTTTATGAAAATTATTTCATAATTATGTAACCGTTATTTTTATAATTATGTGTCCGTTATTTTCATGATTATGTGGCCGTTATTTTCATGATTATGTGGCCATTATTTTTATAATTATGTTCGTTATTTTTGACCATTATTTTCATAATTATATTACTATTACACATTTTTTTCAACTATAAATAGAGGGATATAGCTCTAAGTTTTAGAACACAACTTAACAACTCAAAAAAATGGTTCTATTGTTCTTCGTAGCAAAACCAAAGAAAAGAAAATTCAGAATTGTTTTCTTAGATTTTTGAGTAACATAAATATTTGAGAGGTGTAGTATTCTGGATTTTATCAGTGTAGTGAAGCTCCAAGATAGAAAAAAGATTTTGGGCTCTTTTATCCTAGGGACAATGAGACTGTGTTGGCTTGCAAAAATTTGGGCAGAGCCGCAAAACGTCTTAAAGAGAGCGGCCCAGTTCGTGACTCAACCCAAGCAGTTCATTTCAGTGTATCAGTAATATTGTTCTTAAATTATTTTCACATACTTGTTTCAACAATTTTAAGACGTATTTCTATCTACTATGTCTACCGAAATGTTAACTACTGATCTCAACAAACCATTTCGTTTTGAGGGACTACACTTTAAAAGATGGAGACAAAAAATGTTATTTTTCTTAACCATGAAAAAGGTCGTTTATGCTCTTACTACTAAAAAACCAACACTCTCTAATCCTTCTACTGAAGCTACAACTAAGGATTTAAACACCTGGATGGAAAATGATTTTCTATGAAAAAAATTTATTCTTAATAGATTAGCTGATGACTTGTATGATTATTATAATTCTGATAAGTTTGCTAAGGAAATTTGGGATGCCCTGTAAAATAAGTACGACACTGAGGAAGCTAGAACTAAAAAGTATGATGTTAGTAGATATATGAAGTACCAAATGATTGATGGCAAATCTGTGGAAGCTTAATCACACGAACAATAGAAGATAGCACATGAAATAAATTCTGAAGGTATGACTTTAGATGAACAATTTCAAGTAGCTGTTATTATAGATAAATTACCCCATGCTTGGAAAGATTTTAAGAATGTACTTAGACATAAAACTACGGAATTTTTTTTAGAAAAGTCTTATAACCCATCTAAGAATATAAGAAGAAGCTCGAAAACAAGATCAAAGAAATGAAGTAATCGTTGTCTCAAACAACAGTATCAAAAACAAATTCTCCTCTGTAATTCTGAAACCTAAAGGAAGAAATATGAAAACTCATAATCGTAACAATAACTAAAATTGTAACCACCAAATAGAAACAGAAACTATCCTCCCTATAATGGACCTCAACCCCCCCCCCCCCAAGAAATAACACATTCATGTGTTATAGTTGTAACAGACCTGGCCATTTGGCCAGGAACTGCTAGAATAGGAATCGTCCTACCCCGCAGGTGAACCATACTGAAGATCAACTTATTGCTATGATATCTGAAATCAATTTTTTTATGGATCTGAGGGGTGGTGGGTGGACACTGGTGCTTCTCGCCATGTTTTCTATAATCAAGAAATGTTCAAGTTCTCTTCTATGTTTGAGAATAAGAAAGTGCGGCTGGGCAACTCCTACTTCACTAAAGTTGTTGGTATTGGTAAGGTGGAATTGAACTTTACCTCTGGAAAGACTATCATCTTGAAGTATATCCTGCATATTCTAGTGATTAGAAAGAACTTAATTTCGGGCTATCTTCTTAACAAATCTGGTTTTACTCAAACTATAAAGGCTGATTTATATACAATAACTAAAAATAATATTTTTGTTGGAAAAGGATACGCCACTAATGGCATGTTTAAATTGAATGTTGAGTTCTTTTAATATTTGGCATGCTAAACTTTACCATGTTAATAAACACATAATCAAGAACATGGGTACCTTAGAACTAATTCCTAAACTATCTTTGAATGATTTTGAAAAATGTGACTTTTGTAGTCAAGCTAAAATAACCAAAACTTCACATAAGTCAGTAGTTAGAGAATTGGAATCTTTAGAATTAATACACTCTAACATAGGTGAACTTGATGGAAATTTAACAAGAAATGAAAAATGTTATTTTATAACTTTTATAGATGACTATTCAGATTACACTTATGTATATCTAATGAAAAATAAAAGTGAAGCATTTGACATGTTTAAAATAGTTATGACTGAAATTGAAAATCAACTTAATAGGAAAATAAAGAGTTTCAAAGTAATAGAGGCACTGAATATGATTCCAATATTTTCAATGATTTTTATAAAACTCATGGAATCATTCATGAAAAAACTATAGGTTATTCTCCTTAAATGAATGGCAAAGCTGAAAGAAAAAAAATAAAACTTTTACTGAATTAGTTGTTGCAATTTTATTAAACTCTGGTGCTGCTTCCCATTGGTGAGGAAAAAATTTATTAACTGTTTGCTATGTGCTAAATAGAGTGCCTAAATCTACTAGTAAAATTTCACCATATGAAATTTTAAAAAATAAGAAACCTAACTTAACCTATTTTAAAACTTGGGGTTGTTTAGCCTATGCTAGGATCCATGATCCTAAAAGAAATAAACTCGCTAGTAGAGCATATGAATGTGTATTTATATGATATGTTGTGGATAGTAAAGTTTATAAATTCTATGACTTAAATGATCATGTAATTATAGAATCAAATGATGTTGACTTCTATGAACATAGGTTTCCCTTAAAATTGAAAAATAGTGGGGGCTCATCTTCTAGTAGTTTAACCATAACTAAAACTAGTGAAAAAAATGAGGAATTAAACACTGAAATTAGGAAAAGTAAACGAGCTTGAACCCTTAAAGATTTGGATCTGATTTTTATGCTTATACCTTAGAGGAAGATCCCCAAACTTTTAAAGAAGCATTATCTTCTTTAGATGCCAACTTATGGGAAGAACCATAAATGATGAAATGGACTCTCTTGAGTATAGTAGAACTTGGCATTTAGTTGACTTACCTCCTAGTTGCAAAACCATAGGATGTAAACGGATACTAAAGAAGAAATTAAAACCTGATGGTACTATTGAAAAGTACAAAGCTCGTCTTGTAGTCAAAGGGTATAGGCAAAGAGAAAATGTAGTTTTCTTTGATACATTTTCACTAGTCACATGAATAATTTCCATACGTTTACTTTTCTCTCTTGCTGCTATCCATGATTTAGTAGTGCACCAAATGGATGTCAAAACTGCTTTCTTAAATGGTGACTTAGAAGAAGAAATTTATATGGATCAACCTGAAGGTTTTTTTGTCCCAAGTCAAGAAAATAAAGTTTGTAAACTAGATAAATCCCTTTTATGGTCTAAAACAAGCACCTAAACAATGGCATGAAAATTTTGATAATCTAGTTATCTCATATGGATTCAAAATATATGAAAGTGACAAATGCATATATTATAAAATTAGAAAATGAAATTTGCACTATTATATGTTTATACGTGGATGACATGCTTATATGTTTAGTATCATTGGTAGCTTACGTTATGTTACTGATTGCACTAGACCAGACATAACTTATGTTATGGGACTACTATATAGGTTTACCAATAGACCTATTATAGAGCATTGGAATGCTAATGAAAGTGTCATGAGATACCTTAAGAGAACTATGAACCTTGGATTACATTATAAAAAGTTTCCCGTTGTTCTATAAGGATACATCGATGCTGATTGGAACACTCTATCAGAAGACTCCAAAGAAACTAGTGGCTATATATTTAGTATTGCTTGTGGAGTTGTTTCTTGGAAGTCTAAGAAATAGAAAATATTGGCTCAATCTACAATGGAGTCTAAAATGATAGCACTAGCTACTGCTAATGAAGAAGTAGGTTGGTTAAGAAGTCTGTTAGCTGAGATCCCTTTATGGGAAAAGACCGATACCAGCTATCCTGATCCACTGTGATAGTACCATGGCTATTGCAAAGATTCAGAACCCTTACTACAACGACAAGAGACGATAGATATGTCGTAAGCATAGTATTGTTAGAAAATTTCTCTCTATAGGAGCTGTAAGAGTGGATCATGTACATTCTGATGAAAATTTGGCTGATCCTTTGACGAAAGGATTAACAAGAGAGAAGGTTTTCAAAACCTCAAAAGGAATGAGACTGATGCCCTTAGAATGAAGAGTTACTTATGATGGTAACCCAACTTATAGACTGGAGATCCCAAGAAATAAGTTCAATGGATAATAACAAGTCATGAAGTGATACGAGATAAATCATGCTATTATGAAGTCCCATTCTATATTGTTAGAAGCATGAAGTTCTGAAGCTACAGAAAAGGATGAGTTAATTATTAAAACTCTTAATGAGTTCTATACTCTATGTGGAGTGGAGTACATAGCTACAAGATTACTCTTGATAGACTCACCTATGTGAATGTGGAAATATGGCCGCTTCTTATGAAAATTTCTTGGGCAAAAGTTACTAAAGCATTCACTATACTGGGATACACACGCATGATTGTAATACACGGGCTTTTCGAACTACACCTTGGAAAGGTTGTGTGTAATTTTGTTAGAAATAGAGTTCAAAACTATGAGTTACTCTAGTATATTCTAAAGCATTAACACTATGCAAAGGTTCAAGTCGATAGACACCTTTTATTTATGCATAATCTTATACTTTTATTTGATCAGTTGCTCGATAAAACTATTTTTATGTAAAATTCAAGTGGGGGATTGTTGGAAATGAATTTAAATAAAAAATATTTTTATTATTTTATGACCATTATTTCATAATTATGTAACCGTTATTTTCATAATTATGTGGCTGTTATTTTATGACCGTATTTTCATAATTGTGTGACCGTTATTTTTATGATCGTTATTTTCATAATTATATGTCCGTTATTTTTTACCGTTATTTTCATAATTATATGACCGTTACACATCTTTTGTCAACTATAAATAGAGGGATATAGCTCTTAGTTTTAGAGCACAACTTAACAACTCAAAAAATCGGTTCTATTGTTCTTCATAGCAAAACCAAAGAAAAGAAAATTCAGAATTTTTTTCTTAGATTTTCGAGTAACATAAATATTTGAGAGGTGTAGTATTCCAGACTTCATCAGTGCAATGAAGCTTCGAGACAGAAAAAAAAAAGATTCTGGGATATTTTATCCTAGGGACGACGAGACTATGTTTGCTTATACAAATTTGGGCAGAGCCGTGAAATGTCTTAAAAAGAGCGACCTAGTCCGCGACTCAACCCAAGCAGTTCATTTCAATATATCAGTAATATTGTTCTTACATTATTTTCACATACTTGTTTCAACATTTATACTGAAAAGGGTACTCTCTTTCTTGATTTTGTTTTTGATGTCTTCTTTTTTGTCCATAACAGCAAGATAGATTGTTATATTATAATAACAATGATAGCCTAATCGAATTATATATATTCAGGTTGTTTTTCCTTAGTTGCTACATGTTACTTGATGACACTAAGCATTTCATAAATAAAAATCCTGCAAATTTATTACAAATAATTAAAGTGTCCAAAAAATAATTTTAAACAATATTTTTAAAATTAATACAGAGATATATCAAGAAATTTTGGTGTGAAAAATCAAATCTAATAGAAAAAATTGGAAAATTGGACCTTCGGTGAAGGTGGTCGATGAGCAATAGTTTTGTCAATAAATTTGACTAAATCCTCCCCTGTTTTCTATACCCAATTTTATCTCCCCTCCCTTTCTCTAAAATTTTATCTCTCTATATGGTTTGGGTTTTTTAGAACATTTCAAAGCGTATTTTGGGGACAAAATATCAATGAGTATGGGTTCAAAATTTCACCCATGTAATGACTTTACAATAGGATTTTCTATTCTAAACTTTTTATTTCATGCATTTTTTTTAATAAAATTATTATGCATTACATATTATGAATAAAAAAGAGAATCAGATTTCATGATTTGTATATAATAAGTGTCGTAAATATTGTTTAAAATAATCTACTCATTATAAATATTTTATTGTACTTATATTGAAATTTTTTATATATAAAACGAGTATTAAATCTTGATTTGAAATGACTATTGAAAATATAACACATGCATGTCATATGAGATTTTTATACATTTATCATTAAAATGGTTTATTTTGTGAGGAGTGTATTATTTTCTATAAATTACAAGTAAACATCGAATATACATATATTCTTGGAGTATTTCGGTCTACGATGTCTTATCATATTTGAAAACAAGAAAACTTCAAGCAATATGATTTTAAAAGAAAAATAAAAGCTAAACCTTAATCTCACGAAGAACATGATAAAAAAATGAAATTTCGTTCGAGAAGTTGGAACGATAAATGACGAGCTTAGGGATTTGGACTGCAAGAAACTAAGAAGTGAAATGGAGCAATGAGTGAGCGGGAGGAAAATGGGCTATTAATGATATATTAAAAATGACAAAATGGTAAAATTATAAAAAGCAAAACACTGCATGCCTTTTAACTAATTACCTAAAAAAGAAAAAAGCACCTAAGATTTATAAGTAGTTTAAGTTGGGTAATTAATACAGAAAAGAGAGCCTAAGTCATTTATCCCTAAATAACACAACATTGATAGAGAGATTTTACGATGATCAACAATTAAACTGACATACGCAAACAGGCCTGCGAAATGCTGCATATTCACAAGCACCACTAATAGCATGGTCGTCATTAATGCATGTGCCATTGCAATTATCATCAAGAATACAAGGCCCATGAAATGCTCCGCTCCATCTTTTGCAAATGTCATTTTCCTTTGCACCTATTTGTCTCCCTGCCAAATTATTTATTAAATCTTAAAATACAATATCATGGTACACGTCTATTATTTTGGCATGCTGTCCATCTTATTGAAAAAATGTATGCATGGGCCGGGAATGAAAATCAATATGAATCAAATTTAAAATGATGTGTAAAATTATTCTCTTTTTTTTTTTTATTTACTAAAGAACGGTGTGAAATTGAAATTAAATGTTAATTTATTTAAAGGTATTTTGAAAGTAATAATGTTTAATATAAAATGAATGAAAGTATATATTAAAATTAGGCATAGATAGATTTGTATTTGCAACATGTAAATTTGTGGAATTAGATAAATAACAAAGGGATCGAGTATATATAGAAACTTTTAATGAGAATTATTCCTAACTTGTGAAACCCTCATTTTGTATTCTACCTTATTTTTCAAAAAGTAACCAAAAAAATGAAATTAACCAACCCAATTTTGACATTATTTTTCATTAACTGTTAATTAGTAAACACACGTAGTTAGCACTAGGTTTATTATTAGGTTCAAATATGCATCATGAACAACCAATAAGATATTGAATTGAACAATTAATCATAAAAAATATAATTATGAGATAATGTTTTTTTTTTATGTACGTGCAATGATATGAATATAAAAGCTCAATAACCATGAACCCGCGATGAAGTGAGGAGCAAGAAAAGACATAATAGAACAATGCAATTCATATATTTGATAATGTATTTAGCCATTAATTTAACTTTTTCGTGTGATCAGAATTTACAATTAAGAAAATTAAGGCCTTTATATATACAGGAGTATAATCGAATATTGGTCTTTCAATCAACAATTTAAAATTCATTACAATCGTGAAAATCTAAAAGTACTTGTAGATTATTTTATTCTAAATTTGTCGAAATTGTATTATTAATTAAAGCCTATAAAAGAACCATTGTCTTATTTTTAAAAACAATATCCACCATTCTACCTCGGAATTGGAGCTCTTTATGCTCAATGCTGGAATGAAACATAAGTTATCTCCGTCATTTATACATGCGCATTAGTTGTAAGTATTCAGGATTATTATTAAGCTACCACACATAAATTTAATTTTAAAAAATAAATAATTTTTACATCATTATATAAAATTTATGAATTATTCATTGATTTATTATAAAATAATATGAAAAATTTCATTTACAAATTTTAATATTTTTGAATATTATACCAAATGTTATATGTTAAATGTGTACTTTTATCTAATTAAAATAAAAATTAAAATAAAAACTAAAACCAACGTAAATTAAATTGTAACAAAACTAAATAATATAACCTAATATTTATGTTGATTGATAAAAAAAATGAAAGAAATTAAACAACATAAATTATAATAAACATGTAAAAAAATTAAAGTACGTTAAAGAAAAATAAATAACATCAATATTATAGAGTATAAAAAATTATGAATATTTATATAATTATATGTGGTGTAATACATAATAGTTAAATTATATGCTAGATAAAATGCATTATTTTTTAAAAAAAGGCTAAGAAAACTAAATTAGTAAAATTTGAGAAAAACAACAAAATTACATTTTTAAAACTAATAACCATAAAAATAACACCCCTTATATCCAATTCATATATTTTTTTATTAAAAAAAGTTTGATCTATCATTTCATATTTAATGTTCATATTGAATGTCGTCCAATTGAATGCCATTCTAGTTGAACTATGGCTATTTAAACTCGTTCAGTATTAAACTCTATTTAATATTAGTAGGGTTATATTTTTGTTATTATATATAAGTTTTAGATATTATTTGATGTAATTTTCTTAAAATTTATGAAAAGATGTTAAATAGTTATCGTTTTACTAAAATCTAATTAGTAAAAATTGTATAATAGTAGACTAAAAGCGAAAAATATATAAGAAATTTAAATGAATACTTAACATAATTAAAGGAAAGAAAAAATAATATTTAAATAATAAACTTGATGGGAACTGTTTTATATTTTTTATAAAATAAAAAAATATATTTATAAATACAATAAATAAAAAATCTTTGTTGAAAAGTTGAGGAGTACACGTGGCCCCTCTTACCTAAGTTTGGCTCCGTCCCTGGCTACAGTTATCCATACATGTCAATTAAAAATAACAACGATATTCTTGCATTTACTAAATTTAAGTTTTTATTAGAAGATTTAGAGAATTCTTAGAATAACATCAATAAAATGTTCCATCTTTATTCAATTCATTGGAAAAGAAATGAATTAATGATGATAGAATTTACACAGCACTATTTATAGTAATGTTACACCAGCACATGCAATATAATTAGCCTAACAAACTCATTAACTAATCCTAGTGTAATGATCACATACGACATAGAATATAGGACATATAATACTCTAATAGCCACTATGAAATTAGTGCTTAAAATCACTAAAATTATAATGATTTAATGTATATTGATAAAATAAATTTATATTTGTATGATTTTATCATATTTTATATAAATTTGTATTTTCGGAATCATGGATATTTATATTATTTTCAAATATTTTCACTTAAAAAATAATTTAAGACTCGAAGAAAAATACTTTAGACAATATATCACATATATGTTGAAAACAAAATGAGAAAAAGTAAAAACAAAATGAGTCAAAACGATAAAAAATGTCCCAATCTATGCCGAGCTGCACGTGCTAGTACCAATTTACGTGTATATCACGTTGAGAGCCAAGACCCATCCAGTCGTAAATCTCACCCATCAGTGCATACCAATGCCCCTACACGCGTGCCAGCCTATCCAAACGTGTCCAAGACCAATTTTTGAGATATTTTTTCACTTTTTAAGCCTTTTCTCATCTATAAAAGAAACCCCTCCCCATTGTAAAAATCATCCCTCAAAATCCCTTCTCTTTCTCTCTCTAGAAAGCGTTCTTGGTTTTTTAGTTTTAAAATTCTCTTTTTGAGAAGAATTAATTATGCTTTTATAAACTTTTAGTTTTTGATTCAATAAACGGAAATGCAAATCCATTTTGAGATTTTCCAAATTAACATCAAAGTTCTATAGGGATTCTTTTGAGGTATAATTTTAAAATGAATTCTTTATAGTTATTTTTATGTTTCATTCTTATATGTTATATTTAATTTGTCTATAATTAAATTTAACATGACTGGTTGTTTGTAAATATGATATAATAATAACATTGTTATGCTTACAAAATATTAAATGGATAAAACATTTCTATAAACTAAATTGATTTTTTTTATTCAAAATTTTATATTAAGGATGTTAGAGAGAAATATATTACTTTTCATTACAAACTTAAATATGAAAATTAGATTTTAAGATTTAATTAACCGGTCTGATATAGAGTAGTGCCCTTATATTTTTTGGTACAATCGTACGGTAGTTAGAGTGAAACTCTATTTCAAAATTTTTAATAAGAACTATTATTCAAAAATATATTGACAACATATTTTCAATAATAGTTTTAAAACTTGAATGTTAATACTCGGATAATTAAATTCTTAGGTTTAATTTTGACACCTTGAATAAAGTTTAAAATGTGCAACTCCACCAAATGTGACATTTAAATGGTTTCAATCTCTTAAAAAAAGGAATTAATTTAATTAACCAAATTAATTATCAACTTCACTTATAGGTGTTAATTGATTTGTTTAATTAACAAAGAATATCTAACCCTACCAAAGGCGGTATTTATATAAAAAGAGAGAATCAATAAATAACAATTTATATATTTAATAACCTAAATAATATGAGTAAACATTATTAATTTAATTATTATATCTATAAATACTCCACTGTTATGAATGATAAAAATTTACATAATTGTTTATTAAGTCTATATCTATGTTTTTTATGTTATTAGATTAGGAAATACAAAAAATCAAAATATCGTAACAGGATGTTTAGGATTTAATTTTATTTTTAAAAGTTTGAATAATAAATCAAAAATTATATATATTACTTCCTTAGATTTACCTTAATTGGGAGTATACTTATCATTTTCTATAAAATGATTCGTGTAGTTGTGAGAGTTTACAAATATAAAGCCAAAGTATTTGCAACCCAATGCCCGTTTTGTTTCATCACATATTGGATGAAAATTTGCGTGTGACGAACCTAATATTTTATAAAATGTTGGTCAAGTTCAATGTGTTTAGAGCGTGAATATAGCACTAGATTATGAGCTATGGATTAGGCATTCATATTGTCACATAAGAGCAAAGGTAGTACAATGAAAGATAACTTTAACTCGGAGAAGTTTAGTTGTGGTGTTTATCAAAGCCATGTACTCTTATTCAGTACTAAACCTAGCAACAACATGTTGCTTAGCTTAGTGCCATGCAATTAAGTTGTTTCAAGGAATATGCAAAATGCCCCAGTAGACTTATGATCATTAAGTGATGAAGCCCAATTAGCATCATTGTATGCTTTATGATCAAGGTAAGATGGCTTGCAAAAATTGAGACCAAAGGTGATAGTACCTTTCAAGTATCTCATCAACCTCTTGGCTGCAATCTAGTGAACATCAGTAGCTTAGACTTAAATTGACACATTTTATCAATGCTAAAAGCAATTTCTGGATATGTCAATTTACAATACTGAAAAGCCCTAACAACGCTTCTATATAAGAAAGCATCATCACTAAGAATAATTATGTCATTACCTTAAGATAAGCACTTTCCAGTAGTCATTGGAGTGTCACAACTTTTTGTATCAATGAAGCCACATATGTTAGGAAGATCTTGTATATATTTTCTTCTTATTTAGATGAATAGTATCACCTTGAAAAGTAACTTCTATGCCCATAAAATGATTGACTATACCAAGATCCTTCAAGTTGAATTGAACATCTAGTTTAGAGATTAAAGACTGAACAAGCTTTGAAGAATTACCAGTTATTAGTATATCATCAACATATACCACAATCAACATATAAACTCAAGGAGTATTGAGTTCAATAAAGCTGCAATAGACCAATACTTAATTTCTAAAACCAAGCATGAGGTGTTTGTTTAAGGCCATAAAGTGCCTTCTTTAACTTGCATACTAAACCCTACCTTTTGATAGCCACACACAAAGTGTGTGTAATGAATACGTAAGTATACATATCATAACAAGTAGTATAATGATAAGAAAAGTTTGTTCCCATGGAGATTATGTTATTAGAAACTAATATTTATGTGTTTTTTTTATTTTAAGGAAGCAAAATTAAAAGAAGTAAAAATAAATAGAAATAATTAATTAAATCATATTTGGTAACTAAAAAAATATATGATAAAATATTTAGGAATATTTAATCCTTCAATTTTAAACATGTGAATCGATAAAATACCCCCAATATAATTATCAATTAATTACATGATCAATTGAATCTAACCTAACATGTATTTTTATCTCAAGTAAACTACACACCATATAGTAATTAACTTAACTATACTCTCATGTCAATTAAATTACATACTACACATTAAGCTCGTCAATTATGGATCACATACATAAGAATCATACATTTTTGCCTAAAAACCATGCATGTTATTTAATCAAGACAAATAATTAAATAATTCTCTCTAATCTATTTAATTTCTTCCATAGATAAATTATTGGTCAAACATTTCATAACATAAAAATCAGATTAAATAATATAATTAAATTAAAATCATAATTAGGGTAAAATTTTAGATCATCACATGGTGAAAATTGGGTTCAAAAGATCCCTAAATTAATAAATTAACTACACATAATTGTGTTCATAAAGCTCATATTTTTCATAAAGAAAGACATAAAAATTGACAAAAAAAGGAGTAGAAGAAGAAATACATTCAATCTCTGGATTTGTAATACTAATCTCCTCTTGAAAAGGGAGACCGATCATAGTCAATGCATGCTGAGTCAATGCAATGCGGCACAATGTGATTCACGGATGTAGATGGAGTGGCACGCTAGTGGATCCAAGGGAGAAATTGCTTGACAACATGTGGCAGTGTTGTTTGACTGCCTCCGAACTCGAATTGAACTCTGTGTTGACATATGGCATGTGCTACATCGCTCCTCACACGTGGCAATCTACGATTCATCATCTTTGCTGGAGTGGCATCAACGTGGCTTACCTAGTGAGCTACTCTATTTACATGGCACCATATGGAATCATATGATTGGTACTGCATTAAAAATTCATAAAAACTCCATAAAAATTTCAAAACAATCCCAAAAAAATTTCAAAAATTATATTTTCATCCCTTTTTACTAAAAAGTTTATATTTTAATATTTTTGGCCCGAAAAATACTATTTATTGAATAAAACAAGTAAATATTAAGTAAAAAGGTGCGCTAATGACTCTACTTTCTTATAGTTATCACCTTTGCTTAAAACTAAGAGCCCGAACCATATATACATCCTTAGTCAAAATTCCATTTAAGAATTCATTTTTACATCAATCTACTTGATGTCCCACCCTTTATGCAGTGCCAAGTTAATCATAACTTTGGCTATAGTTGGCTTCACCATAGGAGAAAAGGTCTCAAAGAAATCTATGCCCATAATTTGCATAAATCCCTTAACTACCAACATTTCCTTATACTTATCATAAGTTATATCAACCTTTAGCTTAACTCAAAACACCTATTTTTATCCTATTGCCTTTTTGCCTTCAAGTAGAGAAATAAGTTTACAAATTCCATTTCGTTTTACAGCATCAAATTACTGTTGCGTAGCTTGATTCCAAGTTGGAATGTGTACAATTTGTTTGTAAGTTTTAGGTTTAATGAGGATAGGAACACCATGTATTGTGAAGGCACACAATTTAGGATTAACAATGCCTGATTTGGCATGATTTGTCATAGAGTGAGAGTTTAAAGCTTGAATAGGAATTGGGAGATCAAAAACTAACTCAAGATTATTTGAAGGTGATAAAGATATATTTGGCAAGCTTGGAGAGACACAGGGTATAACTTGTAAATATGGAATTTCAGAATTAGAAAAAGTTAACTAAGAAGAAAGGGAGGGAACAATAGGTGAATCTTAGGAAGTAGATGACATAGAATGATGTGAGGGTAAAGACTTATGGGTAAAAGACTATAAATGTCTATCTTTCTAAAAAGTGATATATTTAGTTATTGAAGTTGAGAAAGTACCAAAATTAAGAGTAAGGACATACAAGAAATAGAAGAGGTACCTGGTGATTTTGAAAGAATAGACTCATGAGACATATGGTAAGGAAAACATGTTTCCTGACACACAATATTCCTGCTTATATAAACCTGCCAGTATCAGTATCATAAAAATGCACCCCATTTATTTTTATACATAGCCCAAGAAAGAACATACCACAAATGTAGGCTCTAATTTTATCTTATCATAAGCTTGAGTACAAGAAAAACACCTACTCCCAAAAACTCTTGAGTAAGACAAATCAAAATTCTTACAATAAAGAAGTTCATAAGGTTATTTATCATTTAACACCTTGGAAGATTGCCTATTAAGAAGGTAAACAACTGTTTTGAATCCATAATTCTAGAAATATAAAGGAACATATGACTGAATAAGCAAAGTTAGGCTTCTTTCCCCTATTCTTCTATGTCTACTTTCCACAATCCCATTTTGTTATGAGATATGATGGCAACTACATCTATGAACAACACTTTCAAGCACTTACCATAAACCAAAGGCTTACTTTTAACACCTCCAATGGTTTGTAAAGCATAAAAAGAAGCATTAAACTATACTTCAATTGTTTTTTTAAATGGTAAGAAAACAATGATAATTGATTCTTTGTTGGAATAAGAAAAATCCAAATAAACCTACTAAAATCTTCCACAATTGATAAGAAATATTTGTAATTATTATAAAAGAGTTTAGGTGAAGTCCACAAATTAATATATACAAGCTTAAAAGAAATGGGAATTCTTTCATAAGAAGATACAAAATGAAGCTTGTGTGATTTAACGATTTAATAAACATTACAATATAATGATTCTCTACTAAGACTTTTACAAGGCACATTGTAAATTTAAAGAACCTTGAGTGTACTGTTATGGGATGGATGCCCAAGTTTATGATGCCATCTCAAATAAGATGACATAGCCCTTGAAAGCTCATAAGATGTCTTATTGCACTCAACCACAGTTACTAAATGAGTTGATGGTAGACTTCTTACATTGCCAAGCACCTTGTATAAGTCATTTTCATTCTTACCTTTCAAAAACACATCCTTTATATGAAGATCCTTTCAAAAAATCAATCAAAGTAAAACTCAATGAAAATTTTATTTTCATCACATAATTCTAAATTGAAAAAATATTTGTTGAAGAAAGAGGTGTATGTAAGATATTATGAACAAAAGGCATGCGTTCATTATCACTACCAAAAGCAATTAATGCACCAGAACCAATACTTGTAATGCTTAGGGTATTATCATCCTCAATTAAAACACTACATATACCATTGTAGATAGATGAGTGAGGAGCTTGATATGCATTAGGTGTGAGATGATGACTCGCACTAGATTCAAGTAACCAAGCATTGCTACTTATAGGAGAGGATTCATAAAAAGTGAAGCTAAAGGCATGTAAGGCAGTTGGAGCAAACGTTTTGTACACTCGTTTACTAGTAAAAACATCTATCAGTAGAAAACAAGCAAATGTTATATGATCAAGTTTATCACATATTTGGCAAGCTGGCCAATCTTTCTTAAAGGTATCAAAATTTCCAAAAGAACAATTCTTGGAACCAAGATTCATAAAGGAACTCAAAACCTTATCTTTAAGAAATAAATGAAAAGTTGAAGAGAAAGAAGATTTAGTTGAATTGCTTAGACCCATGAAAACCTTTGTTAAACTGATTGCTATGCATGCTACAATTACCAGCAAAATTGGCTTAAAACACAGAATCTTGATTAGTCTTATCAGATACACCAAGAATTCTTTCAAAGTTTTCAAGAAGACTATGTAAGACATTAATAGAAGGCCTAGATTGTGTCGTATTGAAAGAAGTAACAAACACCATGTACCTAAGGTCAAAACCATTCAAGACTTAAAGCACCAATTCCTTCTTAGGAATTATTTCAATTGAGGTAGCTAAATGATCAAACAATATTTTGACCTTTAAGAGATATGCACTCACAAATGAACCATCTTTCTTAAGAGATTGTAGTTTTCCTCAAAGCTCTATCACTCTGGATTGAGTTGTATTAGCAAAAATTTACTCTAAAGCAAGCCACTATTCTCTAGAAGTAGAACAACCTACTGGTACAACATTCATGCCAGAAGATACCGACCCATAGATTAAACTTTTCACCATTGAATCATGCTAAACCCATATATCAAATTTAGAGTTTAGAATGGTTCTTTCTTGATCAAGAAACATACAAGAAATTAGCAATGACCCATTGACAAACCCCTATATTCTATAAGCCATAATGAGGCTCGTGATTTATTCTCACCAAATGAGATAATTGTTCTCATCAAGTCTTATTGATAGAGACAAGCTATTTGGTTGAACTGTAAATGAATTTTGAGAAAGAAATTCAAGAATAAAAGATTGATTGCATTATCATTCTCCACTACTAGAATGTATTGAAAATCAATAAAAGCATATCCTAATATAATATTCTTTGATTATAACAACTTAAAGAAATTCATAAGCTCGAAATTCTTGGTCTCTTTTTAGCTATTTGTTGAATTAAACAAGCTCTTAATTCAAAATCTTTCTAATACACATACTAGAATAAGCTTTCTAAATTTAATCTTTCAAAAGCATTCAATTTCAAGAAGCATATTGAATCAAAGTTAAACATACAAGCTCAGTTCAATTATCTTGTGAGTATTAATTTTCATTGTAAGCAATATATTTATCACTTATCATGAGTATTAATTCCCATTGCAAGCAATTTATCACTTGTTATTTAAATTTATTAAGCAATTATGTACCTAATTAACTAAATTGATTAGTGATGAAACCTAATTATTCAATTGTACACTTGAATAAACCAAGAAAACCCATACAAAGATTAAATCTAGGAGTTAATACATAATCAAGAAAAATAGTTGAATAGAATATTCCAGATTTTATTGAATATTGCAATCCATATCTAGGGCTTTGAAATCACCCACAATTAATTATAAAATTAAATACTCATGAAAAACAATAAATTTAAAATAGTATCCATAATTACAAATAAAATAAAGGAGAAGAAATACTGATGTTATTGAATCTTATCTTCAACTCTAATAAATTGCCTTTTGAACTTTCTTCTTAGTTTTGTGCCTCCAGTTGAGACTGTGGTTATAATTATGTGCCTCTTTTGTAGTTAAATCTAGTTACATATTTATAGTATGAGATTTACACATGATTTAATTAGGATTTGGGTTGTGAAGGTCTAAAAAAATTAGAATTATAAGCCTAGAAAATGTAGAGCAAGTGGGATTAGGATGATGAAATCTAAAAGTTATGTGCATATTCGAAAGTGTAGGTCGTGGTACACATAAACTCATGCCACAACACAATATGTTTCTCTAGATATCCTAGCAAACCCAAGAGGAGTATGACACAACACACTATTTTTGTGCCCCATTGCACTCTTAATTGTTCAATCTAGCACTTTTAACCCCTTCTTGATGTATTTTGTGTAAATATTTTACAATCAAGTCCTCCAATTTGTCATTTATATCTTTTAATGACCAAAACACCTGAAATACATCAAAACATATCCCATGATTATGAAAACACATTTTTTAATATCATTAAGTAAAAATGTAATGTTAAAACTTAATTCTCCTGATTAATTTTAATAAATTACCAAGTAAGTGTGCGTTTCAAGCACTTATCACAACCTCCAACTAGCTTTTAACTAGTCTTTAACAAACTAAGTGGTCCGAAGAGGTTCTCAAAAGGAAAATAAAAAATTCTATACTAATCTAACCTAGATCACTTACGTAGATTAACATGGTTACATTTAGCATATGCAATAAGCCTTTAAACCCCTAGATGATCCAAGTGGATGAGATATAATCTCACGAGGGTTTCCAATGATAGTTCCCATAAACATCCAAATTAAACCGACATAAATAAAATCAAAATAAAAAAAATTAGAAATAAACAAAAGTAACATTTGGCTTCCAAATCATTTTTATATCTTTATCTCAAAAACTACCTACAACACATAACACATAGAATACTTAAGTATCACTTACGATTAAAGGAAAATTCAAAAATTAATTTCACTTTCATAATCTGCTCTTAAACATCCACATAACCATAAACCTTTAATCTAAATACTGAATGATTTCATGTACAACATTCATAGAATAATTTTTTTAATCTCAAGATTATGTAAATATGATATGTGTAAGAATTATAATAACAAATTTCGTAGAATTAATTCTCAAATCACTCTCCACTAATGTAGGATGGAAACATTACTTCGGATCAATAGGTCTTTATCAAGATTGTAACGTTAGGCTAAAGTGTGGGGTTATGAAAAAACAAGAAGGTGAATACAAAAAAAATAAATATAAGAGAACTTAATTAAATTCAAACACCACAATTTTAAATTATAAAATAGCTTCATATGTTACCTAGCTCAGCGAGCTAGTATTTACCTTCATATCCATAGTTAAATACACTATGGCTACAATTTCACATTGTATCAAATATTAATATACTCCCTTTTTTGTCTTTTTTTCCTTTTATAACTAAAGAGATATAAAATTGAATTAATCAAATCTTTTATCCTTTGTACATTCAAAATTGATTTTTTTATAACCCCCAACATGTTATTTTCAATATTGTTTGAGTTGTAGTCAATTTTTATTGAAATTTTCACCCTTTCTTCATGGTTAGTTCATACCAAACATGTATTTATGTTATGTTCTCTTAGAGAGTAGAAAGGTAAGATAATTTGTTTCTTTGGCTCATAAAAGGGTAGCTTATAACATGCTTAAGAAATAAATTTTTTTATAATTTAAATAAGTTCAAGGGGCTACTAGTGAAAGGAGACAAATGCTAGGCTTGAAAAGGTTCAAACACTCATAAAATGGCCAAAATTCTTTCTTAAGCACTGTATATTATATCATTTCATATTAAGTGATTTTCAAATAAGCTCTTCATTTTATTGACACCTCAAATATATCTATGAAAAATTTACACATAAAATACTCCTAAATATTTAGATTAACAAAAAATTCTTACAACATATCATAAGAGTCTTAAACTAAATGACATTTTAATTCAAATCATACTCTAACCGAAGTTAAATTTAAAGTCCTCTATATGTTATTGTTATCACAATATTATTCCTATCATTGACATATAAATTGACTCAAAATGAAAATAAATATCAAATAAAATAAAGAGTAAACAAAATGCTAAACTTATAATAAATAAAAATAAAAATTGGAAAGAAACGTATGAAAATTCCATAATTCAAATTTTTTAATGAAATTTCTCCTCATTCTAGACCTAAAACCTAATATTCAAATGTAAATACAAGGAAAAGTAGAAAACAAAGGAAAATTTACTCTCCTTGTAGTAGCATAGTGTGATTAATCATGACGATTTGGGTTACACTCTCTTTGCATTCCATCATTTGAATCAAATACTATCATGCATAGAGTTACATTGAACCTCATATATATAACATATCACCAAATATTTATGAAATTAGGGGTTCCAAAACAAAGAAACATTGATCAAATCAAATAAAAAAAATAAAATAACTAAATAAAAAAAATTATTAACAAATAAAAATCTTTCAAGACAAACTAGAATGAAATAAAATAAATCTCAATGGGTTGTCTCCCATTTAGTGGTTAGCTTAATATTCTCATACCAATAGCACCTCATATGTTTCTTTAACCATCCAAATTTGTTGGTTCATGTAAAATCACCTCTTTTATATTAATTGGTGAAAAACGTTCATAGTATGGCATTAATATGAGTGCATTCACTTTGAATTCTTTAACAATACTTGGCCTTTGTATTTTAAGTGCACCATAAGAGAAAATATTAGTTATGATAAAATGGATTGACCAAATAAGAACATAACGTACTTGTAAATAGTTCAAGGCGTGAATGAAATAAGTGAACTTTATCACCAATGGTGAATCAATATCATTCTATCATGAAACACCCTTCTTTTTTCTTAGTAGACTTTTTAGCTTTCGTTGGCATCATTTCCAATTTTCTATAGCTCACACATTTGTAATTTTTGGTGTCCTCTTGCTTTGTCTAAGTCTATGTTACAATGTTTTATAGCCCAAAATGCTTGGTTCTCTAACTCTACTAGTAGATGACAAGGTTTACCATACACCAATTAGAATGGTGACTTCCCGATTGGCATTTTATATGCAATTGAATATGCCCACAATGCATCACCTAGTTTCAAGCTCCAATCCTTTCTATTGGGTTTGATTGTCTTATAAAAGCATGGACTTGATTTCTCTATTGGACATTATACGTTTTAAGTAGAGCACAAAAATTCCTAGAGAAAAAATGTAGTACACCATCACTAATGATAGCTTTTGGTGTTACAAACTTAACAAAGATGTTAGACTTCACAAAATCTACAACCACTTTAGATTCGTTAGTTTTAGTGGATTTTGCTTCCACCTATTTACACACGTAATCCATAACAAGTAATATATATATATATAAGAAGATGGAAAAGGTAACATGAAATCCACACCCTAAGAATCAAAGATTTCAACAATAAGAATTGGAGTTTGTGGAGTTTGATTACTAGGGCCCAATTTACCTTTTCGTTAACAACAGCCACATGTTTTACAAAAGGTGAAGGCATCCTTAAATAGCATTGGTCAATTAAATCCACTCTCTAAGACTTTGAAAGCAGTTTTTTTGCTCCAAAATGTCCCCCACATGCATGAAAATGATAAAAAGTTAGAATAGAATTAAACTCACTATTAGGTACACACCTTCTTATCGATTGATTCGAGAAATTTTTCCGAAGGTAGAGGTCATCTCACACATATTGTGTTGTAACCTTCAAGAATTTGAGTTTGCTACTTGTAATAGGTCTTGTGGGATATTTTTAATTATCAAGTAGTACACTATATATGCATACCAAGGAGTAAACAATGTGGTCTCAAGTAATTTCTCATTTGAAAAGTCCTTTCTTAATGAAAGTGATTCCTCCTCTTGTATTAATCTACTGAACTGACTTACTACCATATTTTCACTTCCTTTTTTCTCTTTAATTTCATTATGAAATTATTTTAGAAGAAGAATCCACCTTATTAACTTTGGCTTGGAATCTTTATTTTGAGTATGTATCTAAGAGTTGTATGATTAGAGAAAAAAAAATTATTTTAGTTCCAATTAGATATGATTGAAAATTTTCTAAAAAACATATCATAGTTAAAATTTATTTCTCTATTGTGGAGTATTTGAGTTAGGCGTCATTTAGGGTCTATAATGCATAATATATGGCATTTGGTAGCTTGCAAACCCTTTATCCCAAAACAGCTCCAACTATATAATCACTTGCATCACATATCAACTAAAATGGTAGAATTTAATAAGGTGGTTTAATAATAGGTATTTTGGTTAAAATTTGTTTCATTCTATTAAATGCTTTGAGGCACTCTTTAGTGAAAACAATGCCACCTTTTGTTTTGGAGAAATTGGCATTAAGGCCTTACTATCTTTGAGAAATCATATATAAATCTTCGATAAAATCATGCACTATCAAGAAAAGAACAAACCTCCCTTACATAATTGGGAGGTGGTAAGAAATGAATAAGATCTATATTAGATTTATCAACTTCTATTCCCTTAGATGATATCACATGCCCTAAAACTATACCTTGATCTACCAAGAAATGGAATTTTTCCCAATTAAGTACAAGGTTAGTAACTTGGCATTTCTCTAGAATTAATGTAAGGTTATTGAGGCAATTATCAAATGAATCCCCGTATATAGTAAAATTATCCATAAAAACTTCTATAATGCTCTCTTTAAAATAAGAAAATATACTTATTATACACCTTTGGAAGGTGGCAGGAGCATTATAAAGGCCAAATGACATGCATGTATAAGAAAAGATTCCAAAGGGAAAAGTGAATGTTGTCTTTTCCTGATCTTCTCTTGTGATAACAATTTGATTATAACCCAAAAAAACCTTCAAGAAAATAATAGTGTGTATGGGCCACTAAATGCTCAGGTATTTGATCAATAATAGGTAGAGAAAAATGATATTTGTGAGTCATAGAGTTAAGGTTTTGAAAATCAATGCAAATTTCCCACCCTATTTGAAGTCAAGTAGGAATTAATTTTTTATCCTTATTCTTTACCACTATAACTCTTGGCTTCTTTGGAACAACTTAGACTGGGCTAACCCACTTGCTATTTGAAATTGGATAAATTACTTCAACTTCCAATAGCTTGATAAATTCTTTATCAACCACTTCCATCATTGGAAAATTCAATTGCCTTAATGGCTCTCCCATTAGTTTGGCCTCGTTTCCAAGTAATATTTGATGCATGAACATAAAGGTACTAATTCTCATGATGTCAATAATTGTCAACCAATTTGTATTATCTTAAAACATGGATTATTATATTCTTGAATAGCTAAGAGCTTAGATGGTATAATTAGTGGAAATGTGTCTTTCTCTCCTAAGTATATACATTTGAGATGTTTTGGGATAGGTTTGAGCTCTAAAGTGTGTTCTTGCACAATGAAACGTAAATATTTCTCATTAGAAATGAGAAGGGAAATATAGAAAGATTGTACCTTGGGTTTATCTAGGGAGAAAAGTTAAGAGAAGTGACAATCTCTTTCAATTCCTCTATTTTGTTAATAATCCCTACTTCATCACTTCGGTATTTGGTTATTGTACTATCTCTTATAGAACCTCCAATTAGTCTTTACTTTCGATGTCAAACATTTTTTGTGCTAAAGAATCAAGTGATAATTCTATAAAAATAGAATTATTTTATCACTTTTGTACTTAATATTTATTTTTTTAATTAATTATATTATGTTTTTGGCCTAACAAATGAATATTTTAGGTAATAGGGTGAAAAGGAAAAAAACACAATTTTTGAGAATTGTTTAGAACTTTTTATGAATTTTTTAACTTAAGGGATGCATATGGAAACTTTTCAGCATGTGCTTAGATAATTAAGAAGCCCAATTAGAGCATGTCAGGTTATGGACAAATCATTATTCAGATCCAAGTGGCAATTAGTTAACAATTGTAAACCCAATCAATGAAAGTTGTGTCATCACGTCATCTGCCTTGATAGCATAGTATCACCATGCCACATGGTAGCATCGTATTTGTTGAGCCATTTTTACATCCCACATCATCTGAAATACATCTCCCATGAATCAAAGCATGCCACATCATGCTAGTTAATCTTCACATGCCATGTCACCAATATGTGATCCTTTCCCTAATTCGTCAGAGTCTGACACACATCCTTAACTAATAAAATGGTCTAGAATTGTTTCTGCATTCTCCTAGGTTATTTACCAATTCCAACCCCTATTTTTGGGCTGTTGGAGGCTAGGTAGAGAAAGAAACTCCCTACGTAACAATAGAGATTTCAGAGAAACTTGAATATTCTTTTTGGATTTTCTTTTTTCCTCATTCTTGTGTTTCTTTTGCATTTTATTTATGTATTTCTCTAGATTTTGCATTAAGTATTTATAGAATAGTTTTTATATCTAGGATTCTAATGGAACCTAAGCATGTAATTTGAATTTTTAATTTAATTTTATAGATATATTTTATTTAATTATTATTGGCCAATTTACATTATCCTTAATGCTCCCAATTAATTGATAACTAATTAGTTTGATTTCATAACATGCGTGTATTTGAAAAAAAAGATATGTGTTATGCCATAAATAAATTGACATATGCTTTATAAGGTTAGAAATACTCATTTATGCATGTACAATCACTAATTAATTATTGATGCTTAATGATTCATATAATGATAGATGGCCATAGACACGTGTGCTAGGATATGGTTACAATTTACATGACCATAGATATGCGGGCTATTATTAATTGAGATATAATTTGATTAACAATTCAATTAGATTAATTATATTTAGGTTGATTAAAGGATTAAATGAAATTATTAGAGGAAATTATAATCCTAGGAACTCATTATCTTAACTTGTCAAATATTTTAATTATTATAATTAATTAATTTAGATATATTTTACTTTATTTAAAACAACTTTTTGTTAGTTTGGATAGAATTAAAGTGATTCAATTTCAATACTTGATAGAACTAGGAAATCCTCGTGCGTATGACAACTCCATTTTTTAAAATACTTATTACTTGTACCCAATACATATATTTACGGGTAGCAAAAATTATTAACAAGTTTTGACGTCGTTGTCAGAGATTTGTCTAATTTTATTGATACTGATATTAAATATATCTAATTTTTTATTCAAATATTTATTTTGTTTGCTTTTAAAAAAATAATATTTTTTTGTTTTTAATTTTTTTTAATTAATTTTTATCTATTTTTCTTTTTAGTTGCTTTGATTTGAGTAATTTTATTGTTATTTTGTTTGCTTTTGTTGCTTAATTTTTTTAATTTTAATTATTCTTCCTTGTTTAATTTGTTTTTCTAAGTATATTTTAAATTTTATTACATTTTATTTATTTTTTTATTTAATTTTCTTTGTAAGTTATATGATTATAGGTGATGGTTTTACATAATTTTCAATAGTCCTCAAGATGGAGAATGTCATTAAGGGGTATTGCGAAGCAAGAATGTCATTAAGGGGTATTGCTGATGAGTGCTCAAAAAGCACTAAAATAACCATGATTTTATGCACATTAATTGATTAATATATATATATATTTATATGTTTTATCATATATTTATATATATTTGTCTTTTCGGAATCACGGGTATTTTTATTGTTTTTCAGGTATTTTGGCTTAAAAACGCAACTTAAAGACACAAAGAGGAATCTTTGGAAGCAATACATCACAAATATATTAATAAATAAATGGGGAAAGGTCAACAAATATGGAAAAATTGGACAAAATGGGTCAAAAGGGTCAAAAATGTCAAAAAGGAAAATCACACACATACACCACCATGGCTGAGCCGCGCGCGAGACGCCCGCCGCGCGCAAGAAGACGCCAGATCGCGCGCGCAGATGCGATCCTCCGCGCCCTCTCTCCACGCGCGCCGCGCGCGCGCACTTGCCTCTTTCCGCGCGCGCCACTCTCGCTTCTGCGCGCGTAGCGCCAGCCCCCTCCGCGCGCCCAACGCCTTTTCGCCCCATTTTTCACGTGCGGCCCTGTGACGTCATGCTGACGTCATTAATGACATCAGCAATTCCAATACGCGTTTTTACATTTTTTAATATTTTTTTAACATTTGTTTACTCATTTTTTCTCTCCATCCTCACCTATAAATACCCCCCTTCCCTTCACACCTTCAACACACCTTCAAAACACACTTCTCTCTTCTTTCTTTCTCTCTTTTCTTAGATTTTTAGGTTTTTTTAGTTTTTCTTAGTTTGTAGTTAATTTCTCTTAGTTTTAGAGTTCTTCCCTTTTTGGGAAGAACTAGTTATGTTTTTGTAATATATTAGCTTTTGATTCAATAAATGGGAGTGCAAATTCCGCTTGGAGGTTTTTCAAATAACGGGGAATAGCATCGAAGTTCTGTAAGGATTTTATTTTCTTCTGAGTTATTTTTTATGCTTTATTCTTACATGTTATATTTAATTTGTCCGTGATTAAATTTAACTATGTCATTTGTTTATAAACATGATGTAATAATAACGTTGTTATGCTTGCAAAATATTAAATAGGTAAAAATCTCTAAAATGAATTGATTTTATTTTTATTCAAGATTTTATATTAAGAATGTTAGAGAGAAATATATTATTTTTCCTTACAAACTTAAATCTGAAAATTAGATTTTAAGGTTTAGTTATCCTGGTCTAATTTAGAGTAGTGCTCTTTTATTTGTTGGTACAATCGCTAGGTAGTTAGAGTGAAGCTCTATTTCAAAAGTTTTTTTAAGAATTATTATCTGAAAATATATTGACAACATGTTTTCGGTAGTGGTTTTAAAACTTGAAAGTTAGTACTCGGATAACTAAATTCTTAGGTTTAATTTGGACACCTTGAATAAAGTTTAAATCGTCTAACCCCACCAAAGGTGGCATTTAAATGGTTCATTTTCAATCTCTTAGAAAAAGAAATTAATTTAATTAACCAAATTAGTTATCAACCCCACCCATAGGTGTTAATTGATTTGTTTAGTTAACAAAGAATATCTAACCCCACCAAAGGTGGTATTCATATAAAAAGAGAGAATCAATAAATATCAATTCATATCTTTAATAACCTAAATAATATGAGCAAGCATAATTAACTTAGTTATTATATCCATAAATACTCCACTATTTTAAATGATAAAATTTGCATAAATATTTATTGAATCTTTGTTTATTTTTATGTTAATAGATTAAAAACACAAAACCCAAAATATCGTGACAGGATGTTTAGGATTTAATTTCGTTTTTAAAAGTTTGAATAATAAATTAAAAACCACATACATTCCTTCCTTAGATCGACCTTGGGAGTATACTTATCATTTTCTACGAAATGATTCGTGCACTTGCGAGAGTTTTATAAATAGATAAAACCAAATGAACGGGCAGGATCGGCGATGTCGGTTCTGCCCCGATCAAGTTTTTGGCGCCGTTGCCGGGGAAGGAATAGCGTTTTTAAATTATTTATCAAAATTTTAAAAACCTTTTGTGTTGTAAATAATTGTGATTTTTTTTATTAAAAAATTAAAAAAAATAAAAAATTTTGTTGTTTGTGAAAAGTAAAAAAAAAAAAATTCAAATTTCAATTTCGTAATAAATAAAAAAAATATAGCATGAATAATAAAATAATTTTGCATTTTGAAATTTGAAGTAAAAAAAAAAAAGTAAATAAATTTTAAATTAAATTAATAAATAAATAAGAATAAAAAAAATAAAAAAATAAAAAAATAAAAAAAATAATAAAAATAATAAAAATAATAAAAAAAATAAAAAAAATCAAAAAAAATAAAAAAAAAAATCAAAAAAAATCAAAAAAATCAAAAAAATCAAAAAAAACAAAAAAATCAAAAAAATCAAAAAATCAAAAAATCAAAAAATCAAAAAATCAAAAAAAATCAAAAACTTTATTTTCAATTTTTTTTTTATTTTATTTTTGTTGTTTTTTCTTTTTTTCTTTTTTTTTTTTTTACTTTTCAATTATTTTTTTCAATTTATTTTATTTTATTATATTTTTTTTTTGGCTTAATTTTTATTTTTTCTTTTTCTCTTTTTATTTTATTTTATTTTTCAAATTTTTTAACTACTTTTTTTTTAATTTTCGTTTAAGTTAATTAACTTAGGTTTTTAGTAACTTAATTTACTAACTTATATTAATTTAATTTACTAACTTAATTAACTTAGATTTTCATTAACTTAATTAACCTACCTTTTTATTAACTTAATTAACTTAAATTTTAACTTAACTTAACTTAATTAACTTAATTTTAATAGCATGAAAAGTAAAGATCTAAGGGAGTTAAATACAGGAGACTAGTTCCTGGAACCCTTTGTCCCACTAGTCTTTCCTGGGACCCTTGCCCTCTCTAGGACGATGGTTTTTAAGGAGCCTTTGCCCCACCATTCTTTCCTGGGAGCACTCTTGGTTAATCTTGATTATGTTATTTTAACTTGAAAAAATTAAAAAAAAAATTCGAAACTATCTCCAAAATTTTAAAGCTTTAATTACAATCTAAGGAGTTAGTTGTTTTGTTTGTTCTAGGTAGAATTGTGTTTTGATGCACTAATTATTTGGTTTGCACCTAGATGTGGGTTATCTAAAACCTCAAGCATGCCCCTAGTTTTTGGTACGAGAAAAATTTGAAAATCAATAGGGCATGTTTGAAAAAATATAGGTAGACAACATTGTCTTACTTGTAGGTTTGATTGACTCAATGATGAGGGGACATTGAGTTTACTTAAAAGGCAATCCCAAGTTACGTCTTGCTAAGGCGTTAAACTAAGCTACTGGATGGGAGGCAACCCATCATTTTAGGTAATTTTTTTGTTATTTGTTTTAATTTTATTGTTTATTTTGGTTTAATTATATGTGAATAATTCTTAAATTGTTAAAACTAAAAATATTTTTGAGTTGTTAGAAGTTCACAAACAATGCAATACGTATACACTTTAATGATGAATATGATGAATGCACTTGCATTTCTCCATTACTACTTACACATTCTCAAGAAATAGGTAATCTTTCTTCTCTTTTCTCTTTATCTTTAATTTCTGATTGTTACATTGAAGACAATGTAAGTTCTAGGTTGGGGGTGGTGAAAAGTTACCATGCTTAATTAGAAAAGAAAAAAAAGATTTAACAATTTAAAAATTAAAAAAAAAATTATTAATTTTTTCTTTTTATGTTCACATCTTCATTTTTTGTGTTTAGTTTTATTTTTGTTTTGTGTGATTTAGTAATTTTGGAATTAAAAAAAAAAAAAAAAAAGTTTTCCCAAAAATTTATCATTTCTTTAAATCAAATTTAAGTAAAAAGTTAAGTTTTTTGTACTTTGTTAGATTAATTTTGGAAAACATATCATGAAATATTATGTAATTATTTTTGATAATTAGTTAATTTTTGTCATAACTAGTATTTCTTGATAAGATGTAGAAATTATATTAAACCCAAAATCGGTATTTATGAATTTGTTTTAGTGGAGACTACCTTTGTGAGATATAATTTGAGCCTAATTTCCTTTATTCAGAGTGAAATATATATTTTTTCTACTCCAAACACATTTCTTATTTCTTCAAATTCTTAGATGATCTCTATAGGCATTAATATTGAATGTATGAATTTTTTCTCATCTTAATAGAGTGTCGTATATTTTTTATTATTATTTTTGCTTAGATTAAATGATTTGAGTAGAAATTGATAGTATATGCTTTTATCTCATTCGTGCATGACTGTTACAAAAAAAAAGAGACATATCTGGGGTTACCTAAACCAAGATCAAACAGAAAAGCCACAAAATTAACCACTCACCAAAATCCAAAAAAATGTACAATCTGTACATGGGTTGACTCTCTAAAATATACATATATTGAAAAAAAATTAGAGAGATAAAAAAATATAGTATCATCTTCATACTATGACCCACATTCCCTACAAAGTTGTGAGTACAGGCTAATTACAAAAAAAAAAAAGATATAGGAAATAATTCCCTAAAAAGTCATTGCAATTTCTTCATTTGTAAAAAGCATATATCTTGAAATTCTTTCTTAATGAGTTTGATTTATGCATGAAAATAATTTTTATAAATGATATCTTTATAATTTATACATTCGATTCCTTTCATGAGATCAATATCAAAATAACACTTTGAGCCTTTATTCTTTATACATATGCGAACATATTAGTTCATTTCTATACATCAACTCTTTCGCATATAAATTAGTATGAGTGTTTGAACCCATAGGATTCAGTGTTTTGAGAGTATTGACTTGTGAGGAATAGAGTGGCAATTCGGATTTATGACACTGAAATTGGGTGAAATTAAATTGATACATTTTTGATATGAAATATGAAAATGATTTCCGACTAATTATTATAATAAATCATGATTGTTTAAAAAGATTAAAATAACTTATGCTTGAGATTTTAATTATGATCTTAAAGGAGATTAAAAATTATGAGACATTTTTGTGATATGTTGTTTTCTTTTATTCTTAAACGTTAATTTTTGATTTTGTTGTAATTTTAGTTTTTAAGTTGATTGTTGTTATTATTTCTTTTAATTTTTACATTTAGTTCAATGTTTGTGGGTATCATTACTGAAAACCCTCACGAGACTCAAACTCGTCCACTAGGGCAACCTAGGGGTTTAAAGGCTTGTTGCATAGGCTAAATGCAACCGTGTCAATCTACGGAAGTGATTTAGGATAGTTTAATTTTTAGTTTTTATCGCTTCTCTTGCTAAGGGACTAGCAAGAACCTGGTTGGTGGTTGTGATGAGTGCTCAAAAAGCACTAAAATAACCATGATTTTATGCACATTAATTGATTAATATATATATATATTTATATGTTTTATCATATATTTATATATATTTGTCTTTTTCGGAATCACGGGTATTTTTATTGTTTTTCAAGTATTTTGGCTTAAAAACGCAACTTAAAGACACAAAGAGGAATACTGGAAGCAATACATCACAAATATATTAATAAATAAATGGGGAAAGGTCAACAAATATGGAAAAATTGGACAAAATGGGTCAAAAGGGTCAAAAATGTCAAAAAGGGGAAAATCGCGCCGCCGCGCCTCCCAGCCGCCCAGCCGCGCCGAGCCCCGCGCGACACGCCCGAGCGCGCGCGGCAACGCCCGGTCGCGCGCGCGGCATGCCCGGTCCGCGCGCCGGCCTGCCGGTCGCGCGCGCCGCGCGCCGCACACTGCCTCTTTCCGCGCGCGCTCTGCGCGCGCCATCTGCCCGCGCGCGCGCGCGCATCGGCGGCCCCCCGCGCGCCCAACGCCTTTTCGCCCCATTTTTCACGTGCAGCCGCCCCTGTGACGTCATGCTGACGTCATTAATGACATCAGCAATTCCAATACGCGTTTTTACATTTTTTAATATTTTTTTTAACATTTTTTTACTCATTTTTTCTCTCCATCCTCACCTATAAATACCCCCCTTCCCTTCACCTTCAAAACACCTTCAAAACACACTTCTCTCTTCTTTCTTTCTCTCTTTTCTTAGATTTTTAGGTTTTTTTTGTTTTTCTTAGTTTTTAGTTAATTTCTCTTAGTTTTAGAGTTCTTCCCTTTTTGGGAAGAACTAGTTATGTTTTTGTAATATATTAGTTTTTGATTCAATAAATGGGAGTGCAAATTCCGCTTGGAGGTTTTTCAGCAACGGGAATAGCATCGAAGTTCTGTAAGGATTTTATTTTCTTTACAGTTATTTTTTATGCTTTATTCTTACATGTTATATTTAATTTGTCTGTGATTAAATTTAACTATGCTGGCTGTTTATAAACATGATGTAATAATAACGTTGTTATGCTTGCAAAATATTAAATAGGTAAAAATCTCTAAAATGAATTGATTTTATTTTTATTCAAGATTTTATATTAAGAATGTTAGAGAGAAATATATTATTTTTCCTTACAAACTTAAATCTGAAAATTAGATTTTAAGGTTTAGTTATCCGGTCTAATTTAGAGTAGTGCTCTTTTATTTGTTGGTACAATCGCCCGGTAGTTAGAGTGAAGCTCTATTTCAAAAGTTTTTATAAGAATTATTATCTGAAAATATATTGACAACATGTTTTCAGTAGTGGTTTTAAAACTTGAAAGTTAGTACTCGGATAACTAAATTCTTAGGTTTAATTTGGACACCTTGAATAAAGTTTAAACTGTCTAACCCCACCAAAGGTGGCATTTAAATGGTTCATTTTCAATCTCTTAGAAAAAGAAATTAATTTAATTAACCAAATTAGTTATCAACCCCACCCATAGGTGTTAATTGATTTGTTTAGTTAACAAAGAATATCTAACCCCACCAAAGGTGGTATTCATATAAAAAAGAGAGAATCAATAAATATCAATTCATATCTTTAATAACCTAAATAATATGAGCAAGCATAATTAACTTAGTTATTATATCCATAAATACTCCACTATTTTAAATGATAAAATTTGCATAAATATTTATTGAATCTTTGTTTATTTTTATGTTAATAGATTAAAAACACAAAACCCAAAATATCGTGACAGGATGTTTAGGATTTAATTTCGTTTTTAAAAGTTTGAATAATAAATTAAAAACCACATACATTCCTTCCTTAGATCGACCTTGGGAGTATACTTATCATTTTCTACGAAATGATTCGTGCACTTGCGAGAGTTTTATAAATAGAAAAAACCAAATGAACGGGCAGGATCGGCGATGTCGGTTCTGCCCCGATCAATTGCGAAACAAGAATGTCATTTATTAATGTAAAAGTCCCCTATAGAGAACCAATCCTAACAAAGTCGATTAGAAAGTCATGAATGGTGTGGAGGAGGCCACACTTATGAAGGATATACCAATCTAGAGTACTCACTCCTTACAACTCTTGGGCTCATAATCATGAGGGGTCTATCACCTACATGGCCAATATATGCATTGGAATAATACAATTATCAACAACCACCCCAACAAATGGAAAGACCATCTGACAAAGAGAAACTTGATTTATTCATGAAAATGATGAAAAGGTTTGGAACCAAAATTGAGAATAAGTTGATTGAAGAATTTCAACGCATAGAGGAATGAGTAGATATGGTCAAACATTATTATGGGGAATGGTTAAGTAAACTCACACAACTTCAAGAGTCCTTGCCAAGTGCCAACGAAGCCAACACAAATATGGAAGGTAATGAGCTCTACAATGATGATATAACCTTTACGAGTGAAGAGGAGGTGTACGAGAGTGTGGAGCTAAATGAAGATTTTAAGCATGTGGTGTAGGATGAACCCGAGGACATAAATGAGGAGCATGTTGTAGTTTATGAGTAGATGAAGGTGATTCCTATTTCTTTGGAGGTAGAACTTGTGGAAACCAAAAGACTTAGATTTGATGGACAAAATTAGGAGCTTATCATGATAAATTTAGGTGGATTGGTAAGCTACAAGATCTTTAAAGCTATGGATCTCCTTTACTATGTCGATGAATGCTATGAGTTGAAGTTTGGACAAGAACTTGAAGATTGTAAGTCCTTGGGGGATACCCCAACTGATCCTTTTGATGAAGCCATTAGGCTATGTGTTTGAGTTGGAGGTTTTCATTTTCTCAAAAAGGGTCATAAAGAAGTAATCACGAGGATGTGGGTTTGGGATCCTATGGACAAATATGAAGACCGTGAATCTACCTCAATGAAAACCATAAAGTGGTTATTCACGTAATACTTTCTATACTATCCATTTTTACAAGTGGTGAAAAGTCTAGTCAAGGACTATAAATGTAATGCCACTTGAAGGCAACCTAAGCAATTTAAATTTTAGTTGCTTATAAATTTTTTAATGTTTCATTAAGTTGTCTTTTTCTAATTAGTGTGTTCTTAGTTTTGAAGGTTAGCATAAATAAGGAAGTTGATGCTATATCAAATTTATCAAGTCATCAAGGCCCCATCATCAATTTTGGGAGTTTGCTAATCATTTATTTACTATTCCTTTTAATGTTTTGCATATTAGGGACAATGTGCATATTAAGTTTGGGTGGGGGAATCTCTTCATTCCTTTGGTATTTTTCTATTATTTATTTTATTATTGTGAAAACATGTCTAAAAATGATGGAATATGTGGTTTTATGCACTTGTTTTGATGATTGATTTGTAGTTCCAATGATACTAATCATAGTTTCTTTGAGCATGATTGTTTGGAAAGGCATACATGTTGACTAGTATGGATTTGTTCATGTTGTATGTTTTATTTTTGATTAGCTTGCATGTTTAGTGAGGTTCCTATCTTGTACATATGCATCCTTAGTCACTCATTTTGAGCCTAAAGTTGATATTTTTTTGGCACCCACATATTGGCCATCCTAAAATAATTTCTCACTTTACCCTCACACCCTTAACACTTGAGTTCATTTACATATATTTTGATGTGTTGTATGATGTTGGGAGTAAAGGTTGGCACAAAAAATTGAAAAATAAAAAATTGAGAGAAAAAGAGTGCTACACTAAAACAAATTGATAGAAAGTAATAAGTTTAGGGGTTTAGTGACTAAAAACAAAAACATAAGTTATTTTTGGAAATCAAAGGAAAAAAAAATTTGGTGGAGTGATTGATGGGCTTATGTGGTCCTAGTATAAATTGTTTATGTTGGGTGTAAATTGAGTTTAAAATATGTCATATTTCCTACACCTATACCAACCCTAACCTTACATTAAACTTTTAAAGAAATCCTAATGATCCTAGGCCATATTTATGTCTACATTAGTCGAGAGAAATAAGAAAAATAGACATATGGACTTGGACTATTTATGTTTGAGATTTAACTTGCATTACATGTTTGTATGAACTTATCCAACAATCATGCAAGTAAATGATAAAAGGCATAGCTTATACACACATAATGATCAATTGAAATGGACAAATGAATTTTTATGCTTAGCCAATGTTTGTGTGTATCCTTTAATCATATACATTGTGCAAGCTTTAAGGAACTTCGTGGGATAACTTGCATGTGCATTAATCATTCTATCCATTGTTTCTTATTTAGGTTTCCTTACATATTTGTAGTTTTTTTCTACTTGGGATAAGCAAAATATTAAGTTTGGGGGTGTGATAATTCTATGAAAATAGACTTATTAGATCCCTTTTATACTTATTATTTACTTATTTAATTAATTAAATTATGTTTTTGGGCTTATAAATGACATTTTTAGGCAATGGAGTGAAAAAATATAATTTTGGGAAATTTTTGAAATTTTTTAGGAATTTTTAACATAGGTGGATGCATATAGAAACTTTTCTAGATGTGCTGAGAAAATTTAGAGGTCTAATCAAAGTGCACCATGTTACAGAAAAATAAGGCTAGCAATCGCATACCCAATTAATGAAAACTGCATGTCACCATGTCATCCGCATTGCAAATGAGCCCCATCGGTGTTAGCATCATGTTGCTCCATTTTTACATCCCATGTCATTTGAAAGCCATCTCCCATGAATTAGAGCACACCATATCACTCCAGCTAAGCTCCAATTGCTACATCATCAATCTACATCCCTTTTCCTGATTTTCCAAAGCATGACACGTTTGCTCAACATCGAATCATCACGACATATGGTACATAGTTTATCAATGCCTATTTCTTCATTTTACATGTGTACATGTACAAATTTGTCCTTTTTAGTTTATTCAATAATTTATAATTGTTTCTACATTTTTTTAGGTTATTTAGCAATTTTAGCCCCCATTTTTGGGGTATTGGAGGCTAGGTAGAGAGAGGAGCTCTCTAGATAACAATGGAGGTTTTAGAAAGAGAAAATACATAAAATATTTATCCTAGAGCATATGAGTCACTTTTGAGCATGGAAACTTGAAGATTCTCATTGCGTTTTCTCTTTTCCATGTTCTTTTGTATTTTATCTATGTATTTATCTAGATTTTGCACTAAAATATTTATGGTGTAGTTTATATCTCTAGGATTCTAATAATACCCTAGCATTTAATTTAAATTTTTAATTTAATTTTACATATATATTTTATTTAATTGTTATTTCTCAATTTATTTTATCCTTAATGCTCCTAATTAATTGATCACTAATTAGGTTAATTTGGTAACATGTATTCCTTTGAAAGAATGATATGTGTTATGCCATACATAAATTAACATATGATTTATAAGGTTAAAAATAACCATTTATGCATGTATAGCCATTAATGAATTTTTGATGCTTAATGAAAAAGTTAGAGAGACTCATTTTTGGTACTTAATAAAAGTAGCAAATCCTCGTTGGTATGACAACTCTATTCTTAAAAATACGTATTATTTGTATATGATATGTATATTTATGGGTAGAAAAATCGCTAACATCAAGTACATCACAAGAAAAGTAAGAATTATAATCATTAAGGTACCTCATTATATCAAAGATATTGAAGGGAATAACCTCTCTGTTACACTCCATAGTTAGAGTTTCAATATGCATATTTATCTTTTTCCCGATGGTTCTCATGAATGGTCTACCTAAAAGAAAGGTGTGAACCTACTAGTGGAATCATTTCTCATATTAAACGCATAAAAATAGACCGAGAAGATAAGCTTATTAAACTTCACTAAAATATCTTCCAAAACTCCCTTTAGATTCACATTAGATCGATCGAAGACTTGAATGACTATACCAGTTTCTTGAAAGGGACCGAGATTTAAAGTAACATAAATTGAGTAATGCATAACAATAATTAAAGCTCCTAGATCTATCATTGTCCTTTCAAATTTAGTGTTACCATCAACGCATGGTATGGTGAAGCTATGTAGATCCTTGCATTTCATGGAAGTTTCCTCTCTCCCATGTTCACCACTTCAGTGCCTTTGAGCTTCCTCTTGTTTATACACAATTCCTTGAAAAATTTAGCATTGCATGGCACTTGCTTGATGGCATCCAACAATTCCTTAGGTGTTTATTTTACTTCATTTGGCACACTATCAGAATTACTTTCTTTTTCTTGAATTGGTTCTTCCTTAGTTTTTTTATTATCATTTGTTTGTTTCATATGAGTTTCTTCAAGTTGCTTTTTGTTTCTCAATGATATAGCACTAACATTCTCCCTATGATTTACCATGGGTTGAAAGGAAAACCATAAAATAGTAGCTAACTATTTGAATCCATTTTCAAGGTTTTTTATAGTAGTTTTTGTGTTTTACTGAAACTAACTGAGTCTTGTTGAAAGTTCATAGTATCTTGTTGGAACTTGATTGTATCTTGATGGAATTAAGCAATGTTAGATGCTACCAAACTTATTAACACCTCTAAATATTTTCTTTGAGATAAGTAGAATTTTGTGGTCTTACTTGATAAGGTTGTGAAGCCCTTGTATAAGCAAAGCTTGGTGGAGTAGCATGGGTTGCTACTCGATTGTCTCCAAGTAGCTAAAGTTTGGATTATCCCTCCAATTGGAATTGTAAGTGTTGGAAAAGGGATCATATCTTTGCCTTTTTGTCCGTAATATCGCCTCATAACATTCACTTGTTCAACATTAGGATCTTGAATTGTAGGAACTTGTTCGATCGGTAATAGTTGCACAATTGAAGTAAGGATGCTTAGCTGTTGTTTAATATTTTTTGAAATTCCTCTTTATTGACCTTTTATGGTGGGTTTGATTGGGTGTCAAACTATCGAGCATTTGTAGCCATAGTCGTAATAACCGTTTTTGCATTTTTAGGGGTCTTCTCAACTAATGCCACTATATACTCCTCTAGGGTTCATGGCACGGTGCAAGGCAGTTTATGTTTCTATGAAGTCCATCCGAGAGTGTTATACTATAGTGCACATAAACTCATGCAGTGACACACTATGTTTCTCTATAATTCCTGATGAACCCTAGAGGAGTATGTAGTGGCACAATATTTCTATGCCCCGATGTTCTCTTAATTCTTCAATGTTGCCTTTTTAACTACACTTTAATGTATTTTGGGTAAATATTTTGTAATTAAGTTCTCCAATTTTTTATTTGTATCTTTATTGATCAAAATACCTAAAATATATCAAAACATACCCTATGATTTTGAAAACATATTTTGTAATATAATTAATTAAAAATAAAATATTAAAACTTAATTCTTTTAATTAATTCTAATTAGTCATTAGGTAAGTGTGCTTTTCAAGTATTTATCGTACTCAACATTTCTCGGAGATATGATTAGTGTAATAGGTGAAAAAGAAGAAACTACATCTCTATAGGACCCTTTTGATACCATGATCAATGGCCACAAAGAATCTTTGGAAGTTCTCATTCTAAAGACTTAGAGATCTTAGAAGAACAAAAATGAAATGTTTAAGAGAAATTTTGGAAAAATATCCATTTTTTTTTACTACAAGGCATCTATTAAGTTGAAGTTATGAAAATAACCTTTACATCCCAACAAAAATTCCAAACAACTTTCGTTCTTCAGTGCCTTCATAGGATATCCCTTGAGAAAACCCAAAGGAAATTAACCATTATTTCTTGCCTTTTTTCTTGATGAAACCACCATCCATAACCATGAATCATTAGGTTGAAGTCTACATAGATCCATAGATCCATACATAGTAGTTTTGCACCGATCAAGTTTTTAGTACTGTTGTCAGGGATTGATTTTTTTCTTATTTTTGCCAATATTGATAAAAAGTAATCTTATTTTTAATTTAGAATTATATTACATTTCATTTTTATTTTTATATTTTTTCTAGGTGTGTTTTTGACTTTGGATGCACCATGCTAGAACTCAAAACATTATTCCTTTTGATCCGGAGATTGAAAGAAATGTTAGATCTCGAAGAAAGAAGAAAATACTAGCCATGAATGAAGTAGAAGAGAATGCATTGCCACACACCTTGATGGATTATGTTAGGCTAATTGTGAATGAAAACTACTCAGGTGTAAGACTCCAGATTATTAATGACAATAATTTTGAGCTCAAACTTGTGTTGATCAACATGGTGCAACAAGCCCAATTTAGCGGATCTCCACTTGATGATCCCAATATTCATTTGGCAATGTTTTTGGATATTTGTGACATTGTAAAGATGAATGGTGTTACTAAAGACACCATTAGACTAAGGTTGTTTCCTTTTTCATTGAGGGACAAGGCTAGAGGTTGGTTAAAATCTCTACAATCGGGATGCATCACTAGTTGGAAGGATATGGCATAAAGGTTTCTTGCTAAATTATTTCCACCTCAAAAAATTGCCCAACTCAAGAGTGAGATTGGTCAATTCAGAAAAAATGATTTTGATAAACTCTAGGAAGCATGGGAAAGGTATAAAGATATGATTTGGCATTTCCCTCAACATGGATTTCTAGATTGGCTACAAATTCATATGTTCTATAATAGGTTAAACAGACAAACTAGAACCATAGTCGATGCTACTTCTAGTGGAACTTTGATGTCAAAGACATCTGAAGGTGCTACTTTGCTTTTGGAAAAAATGGCCTCAAACAACTATCAATGGCCAACTGAAATACCTATGGCTAAGAAAGTTGTCAGGATTCATGAATTGGAGCCATTTTCTGCCCTTTTAGCTCAAGTAGCTTCTCTATCTAATCAGATTTCTACCTGGACAACCCAAAGTATACCACAAAGTGTAGAATATGTTGCAACTTTAAGTATAATAGTTTTGATGAATGGATTGAGTCAAGAGTATATTCAATACATCAACAATGACAACTATAATTATCTTGGTAATCCTATGCCAAATTACTACCATCTAGGGCTTTGAAATCATGAAAATTTTTCTTATGCAAACATAAAGAATGTCCAACAACCTCCTCTAGGGTTTTATAGTAAACCAAGCGAGAAGAAGATGTCACTTGAGGATGATATGGGTTCCTTTGTTGAGGAGACCAAAGCAAGGTTTAAAAAGAATGATTCACAGATGGATAACATTGAGACTTATTTTAACAATATGGAAGCCATTATGAAAAATATTGAAGTGAAAATTGGGAAAATAGGTACAACCATCAATGCTCAACAAAGAGGAACTTTTCCTAGAAATATAGAAGTGAATCCAAAGGAAAAATGCAATTCCATTACACTTAGGAGTGGAAGAGAAATAGAGAGGTCACCATGAAAGGAAACCGAGTACACCCCCATAGCTCCAAACAATGGACAAAGCAATAATAAAGTAGAAAAAGTGGAGATTTTTATTGATACACTAAGAGAGACTGACGTGCCTCCATCAATTTCATTTCCTAACAATCCTTTTATTCTCTCTACTCCATTTCCTTATCCTCAACGCTTTCAAAAACAAAAATTAGACTAGCAATTTTCTAAGTTTTTGGATATCTTTAAGAAAATTCAAATAAATATTCCTTTTGTACGTGCCTTGGAACATATCCCAAATGATGCCAAATTCTTGAAGGACATCATGTCTAAGAAAATAAGGTTGGAGGAGTTCGAAACAGTGAAGCTTTTATGAAGAATATAGTCCCATTCTTCAAAAATTAAAAGATCTAGGAAGTTTCACATTGCCTTGCACTATTAGAAATTCATTTTTTGATAAATTTTTATGTGATCTTGGTGTGAACATAAATCTTATGCCACAATTTTTTTATAGGTGAAAGTTTATAATATATGGACAGAATTAATCTAGAGGGGGGTGAATAGGTGATTTTTAATTTTTACGAATTTATAACTTAATAACCTAAACAAACCGGTCAGGCATGCAACCGCATGTAAGAATAAAATGAAAAAATAAAATAATAACACATGATATTTTTAGGTGGAAACAACCTAGGTCACAACCATGACCTAAGAGGAAAATCACTTGTCCACCGGACCACCTAAATTTCAACTATGAAAATCAAATATTCAAGTACAAACTCGGTTTTATGCTACGTACCCTTCCTAGAATACTGCCCCAATGTACTTTACTTACAAGCCCATGCTCTATTTTCATAGTTACCAATATTAGCAGGAGCGATTTCCAGACGAACGTTCCAATAAGTTTCCCGCCAATCAGATACGTTCCCAAATTAACTGCAAAATTGTTAGCACAAAAACACAAATGTCCCTATATATTCTAGAGTGGATTTACTAATTAATAATCCTAACTAGATGATTCAAAACATATGTCACTTAAATAAAATCAATTAGTGAATCCTAGAGCAAAACGATCAAGCACAAGTTTAATAAAAATAGCTTCTTTAAATATTAATAATCAAATCAAATAACTATGATATGATAAAAATAATTATTTGATCTAACAATTTAAGAAAAAAAAATAAAGAAGCCTAAAGAATTACGATCTTATAGTAAAATAATTAGGCTTATTAATCAATCAAACATAACCACAAATATTTGATAGATTAACTAAATAAAGAAGCCTAAAGAATTACGATCTTATATTTGTAAAACAAGAGAGAGAAATTAAGAAGATTAGAATAATGCTCTTGTGTGGTTGATTGTAACAATGAGCAATGAGTTTTATTTATAGTAAAAATTAAAACTCTTAATCCTACGTAATTGATAAATATCTTTTCTATTACAAATAGGATTAGTAATATTTATTAATTAAGACAACTCCTATATGATTGATAAATATCTTTTCTATTACAAATAGAATTAGTAATACTCACTAATTAAGAAGACTCCTATTTAAAATAGATTTATTTTAAAATAGATTTTATGTTATCTTTTATGCTAAAGATTTCAGTTACAATTTAGGGTATATTTTATCTAATATCTTTTGAAATATATTTTATGCTATCTTTTATGCTAAAGATTTCAGTTACAATTTAGGGTATATTTTATCTAATATATTTTGAAATATATTTTATGCTATCTTTTATGATAAAGATTTCAAATGTAATTTAGAGTATATCTTATATAATATTTTAGCATATCTTATTCTATATTTTAGCAAAAAATAATTTCAGATTTATTAGCATATGTTATTAAATGCATAAATGTAATCATATGTGTCGTAGTTATCAAAGATATACCTGAAATATAATTATTTAGAACTCGAGCGTTTGTTTGAATTTTCTTGATAGACTTGATAGCAGGCTTAAAAACAAATTTACAGATAAATATTTTGTCCACGAAAATAGCCAACACTCATAGTCCTTACAATAGAAAATTGGGACTTGGAGAGATGAAACAAATGTATTTTTCCTGTTGATTTTGTGGTGTTAGATATGGATGAAGACCAAGATGTCCCATTAATTCTTGGCTGACCATTCTTGGCTACCGGAAGAGCTTTAATGGATGTTTAAAATGGTGAGTTAACATTAGGAGTGAACAAAGAAGAGGTTACATCCAACATCTACGAAGCTATGATATTTCCAGAAGATCCAAGCACTTGCTTTCGGGAATATGTCATTAAGAAATGTGTCATAAAAGCCCTTCAAGAGGATATGTCAGTCGATCACCTAGAATGATGTATCACCACTTCATCTCATGCTTATGATTTCAATAACTCTATTGTTTGTGAACTTGATTTACCTTTTGTTAGTGAAGAATTTCTCCACTATGTATTTTCCTTGGAAGCACTACAACAAGTTACATCATGTAGCACAGAAATGAAGAGGCTAGAGCCAATGGTAGGAAAGATGCATTCTATAATCTCTACAGAAAAAGTGCAGCAAAATATAACTCCAAAGTTGAAGCAATTGCCTGATCATCTTTACTATACGTTCTTAGGTGATAATCACACATTTCTAGTGATTGTTACGACATCACTTACACCCGAAGAAAAGGAACAGTTACTATGTGTGTTAGGGGAGTATAGAATAGCCTTAGGATGGAGAATCTCTAACATAAAAGGTATAAGTCCATCCATTTTCATGCATACGATTCTAATGGAGAAACCTTACAAACCATCAATTGAGCCCCAAAGAAGATTAAATCCAATATTGAACGAAGTTGTGAGAGCTAAAATTTGTAAGCTCTTCAATGCTTTTTATTTCAGACACCTCATGAGTAAGTCCAGTGCATGTTGTACGAAAAAAGGGTGGAATGAAGGTGGTGAAAAATGACAACAATGAGCTTATTCCTACAAAAATAGTTACGGGTTGGCATGTATGTATAGATTACCACAAGTTGAGCAAAGCAATAAGGAAGGATCCTTTTCCATTTTCATTAATTGATCAAATGTTAGATCGATTGATCATTTTTATTGCTTCTTAGATGGCTATTCGAGGTATAATCAAATTTCCATAGCCCCCGAAGATTAGGAGAAAACTACATTCACATGCCCCTACAAAATGTTTTCTTTTAGAAGGATACCATTTGGATTGTGCAATTCCTCAACAACATTTCAACGTTGTGTGATGGATATCTTTTCTACTATGAAGGAAGATATAATGGAAATTTTCATGGATGGATTTTTGGTTGGAAAAGCCACTCATCTCTCTGTTGAGTTGGAGAATAATTATTAGGCTATAAAGAAGTTTAATTTTGATTTGAATGCAGTAGAGGAAAAGCAAATTCTTCAATTGAATGAAATGGATAAATTTCAAAATGATGCGTATGAAAATGCAAAGATCTACAAAGAACGAACAAAGAAGTGACATGACAAATAGATTCTTAGGCATGAGTTTGCTCCAGGACAACATGTTTTTCTCTTCAATTCACGACTAAAACTCTTCCCCGAAAAGTTAAGATCAAGATGGAAAGGTCCTTATACAATTGACAAATTTTCCACTTTTGGACCAATAGACTTGAAGAACAAGGCAGAGAATATATTCAGAGTTAATGGTCAGATATTGAAGCACTATTATGAAGAACAAGTGGAAAGAAATTGTGCATTTATTCCTCTTCAAAATCTTGATTGATGAAGATTGAAAAGTCTGGTTGTAGACTATAAAACAAGCGCTTATGGGAGGCAACTCATAAAAGTTTTTTATTTTATTTTATTATTATCTATTTTAATAATTTGGATTTTGATGCTGGTTTATTATGCAAGAATAAAAAGTTGAAAATTAAAAACTAATGCGGATCCACCATAAAACAAGGGAAGTTTCTTTCAATTCTTCTATTTGTCTCACTTTTAAATTACAATGAGGACATTATTTAGTTTAAGTCTGGGGGTGTCAACTCCTATAGTCTTGAGTTATTGAATTCTCTTATCAAGCATGCATTTGAGTATGATTTAATTATCTATGAGTATGAAATTTGTGATTGAGGATGAGTTTGAGCAAGTTTTTTCAAAATGTGCTATTATGATAGTCAAAGTTTTGTGGATACTTTGAGTTAAATCTTTGTCCTTAAAAATAATTGAGCATATAGTAAATTTTCTCTACTCTATTTAGCCAATAAAGAGGAGTTGAATTAACTGGGTTAGGAAATTTCAATCTTGCTTTGCTCTAGAATCCATTGATGGATCCTTCAGACAAAATCCTAGTTGATACCAAATATTAGAGAAATGATCTAGGCAATTTTTTTGTCATAACCAAAAAGCTTTCCCAGCCATCCTAATTATCATGCCATTATTGCATGGTGTATTCCCATTAGGGGTGTCCATGGTCCGGTCCAGTCCTGTTTTGCCTAAAAAAAATTTAACCAAATCAGACCGTTCATATAGTTGAAACCGGATCAGACCATTTGGCTATCTAAAATGTTATAACCGAACGGTTTGGTCCAGTTTGGTTAACGATTTTGAACGGTTTTTAACAAATAATAATACATAAATATGATTCAGTTTAATATGATATAATTTAATAGGATACAATCAAATGTGATGCTCATTTATCATCATACATAGATAGATATTATTGTTAAATACATAAATACATAAATAAATACATAAGATGTTATCAAAATCTAAAATCAAAAAAAGATTAGACATGAAGAAATGAATTCCAAATATCTCGTTTACACAGAATTCTTAAACATATACAAACATCCAAAGTCACAATCAACAACAATATATCATTAGATAATAATATTTAAAACTTACCCATTATTAATCATCAACGATCATTGTAGTGTCTTTAATGAACTCTACAATCAAACAAAATCAACATCTTCATAAATCTCTAGGTCATCATTGTATTCTGGTAAGAGGACATAGTCATTATTAATTGAAGAACGAAACCAATTTTGACTACATACTAATGTCTCTACCATTTTAGGATTCAAAGAACTCCTAAATGGATCAAGAATGCACCCTCCTTTGCTAAAAGCTGATTCTGATGCAACAGTTGAAACTTGAATTGCTAAAACATCATGTGCAATGAGATAGATGATAGGAAACCTAAAAGAATTTTCCCTCCACCATTTTAATATATCAAACTTATCCAACATGACATTTTCACATGGGGTGTTCAAATATTTCTCAACCTCGGTTTTTAACTCCAAACTATTTTTCTCCTCTAAGCGTTTAAGAAATTTCAACTTTCTTGCTTTCTCAGATGAAGGAATCCTTCCTATTACATCTTGTGAACTAGTCACATTAGATTGAAAATCTTTTCCATGCACTAACATATAGTAAGCTTTGAACAGATCCATAAAAGTATTTTTGACATTATCTCTCAATTTTTGAACAATTTCTAAATCATAAATCTCTTCAAATAAGAATTTCAAATACTCTAATATGTACCTTGGATCAAGTAAAAATGCAATATACAACATCTTATTAGTCTTATCTACATTTCCCCAATACTTCTCAAATTTTGTTTTCATGCTAGTAGCCATATTTTTCAACAACAAGTCATCGGAACCATACCATGTAAGTATTTGAGATTGAATGTTATACAGTTCTGTAAAATATAAATTTGATGTATTACATAAAGATACACTGAATGCTAAAGTGGAGTCATAAAAAGTCTTCAAAAACTTGACAAAAACACCAGCATTCTTCCAATCATCTAATGTTGGCGGCCCAACATTCGATCGCTCCTCATAAAAATAAGAAATAAAGTTTGTTCCTTCCTCTTCTTCAAGATGATCAAATGCTTTTTGAAAATCTAAAGAAGATTTTAACATTAGATATGTGGAGTTCCATCTTGTAGGCACGTCTAGCACGACACTTCCTTTGGACTCAATATTTTCCTTAATAGAACACATTTTAAACTTTTGTAATCTCAAAGGAGAGGATCTAACATATCTCACAGTGCAATGAATACTCATAATAGTACTATGGAGATCTTTAAGTATCGCACATGAAAGAACTCTCCACTCATAACAAGTCTATCATTCCAATTTTTTAGCTTCCTTTTCAAGTATGACACAACAATATCATTTGAGGAAGCATTATCAAGTGTTATGGTGAATACCTTACATATACCCCAATCACGCAAACTCTGTTCTATCAATCTCCCAATTGTATCACCTTTATGATTCTCAACTTGACAAAATTTTATAATTCTCTTTTGTAATTTCCAATCTTTGTCAATATAATGAGTGGTTAGAAAAATATAATTAATCTTTTGAATTGAAGTCCAACAATCACTAGTAAGACAAACTCTTTGCTTTTCACTTAAGACAAACTCTTTGCTTTTCACTTATGAAAAAGTTCCTCAAACTTTTTTTCTCATCTAAATAAAGTTGAAACACATCTCTAGAAATTGTTTGATGAGATGGCACATGAAACTTAGAACAAATTTCAGCTATAAAATCTTTAAATCCCTCACCCTCAACAAACCTAAAGGAAAATTCATCAATAATAATCATTTTTTCCAAAGCAACTCTAGCACGTTTTGCATCAAATGATACAACAACTAATTTATGAGTTGTCGTATCATCCTCTCCTTTTTGTGTTTGAAAACTTAACATATTTTGTCCTTTATCTACTTCTTTAGGAATCTTCTTACATAAATTTTTGAAGTGATATATCATTGAAGTAGTTCCATTCCTTGTGGGATGAGCAGCATAACGTTTTTTACAATAATGACATGTAGCTCTAGGATTTTTCACATCATAGGGTAAAATATATGAAAAATGATTCCATATTTCTGACCTAAAAGTTTTTGGTTTCTTCATATCAGATTTGTTATCGAGGTGAACATTACTTACTTCTATTCCCCTTTTTGAAGATGAGTCATTTAAATTCTGTGGGGAATTTTCCATTTCATTCGGATGAATTTTAGGTTCAATGTCTTCACTCATTGACATAGTAAAGTCTGTAAATTGACTTGGTCCAATAAACTCATGTAAATCATCACCTATATATAGAATATAGATTAGTACATATTCTTAATATATTAAAATATTACTTTTTGTACTTAATCAAAAATCATTTTAAAACTAAAATAATATCAGTCACCAAAGTGTAACAAATAATATTTTAAGACTGATATTTCACATATATACGAGAACATTAAGTTTAAGTAATTAATAGATTATTGAAAGTTTAAAGAATTTATTTTTATTTTTAGCTAAGCTTAATTATAAAGGAAACCTAAAGTGAAGGACATTTTGTGAATTTTTTTTAAATACCATTTACACGACTCACACACTGAAACAATCCAGGACATTACCTTAAATTTGAGGGCTTCATAAAATGTTTGGTGCCACTACATTACAAAGCTGGTAATTTTGTACAATTGAATGTTTAAACACTTTTTAAATGTAGGAGAATAGTCATATAAATAAATAAATATATATTGGATACAAATGCCCTTAAACCTATGACGTTTTTTTGGAACACTCTCTAGACCATCAACAAGACATGAATTTGAACTGCAAGTTTAATTAACTTTTTCTAGATCAAAAAAATATTGATAACAATTTGATGGGAATTGGAATCAGATCCAACAGGCGAAAAATAACTTTACCTTCTAACAGAAGATCATGGTGGGTATAAGAAAGGTGGAATGCATCTTGATGATTATAATTAGCTTAAAATGAAAAATGAGCTATGTAGATGAACAAATTGATGACATAGAATTTTTATTCTCGGGGGTAGAAAATGATGCCTTTGTACCTCTATTCTTTCTAGACCTGTACCTCTTGAAATTCATAATGATCAAACATTAATAAAATGAACTATATATATTTAATCTATAAAGAAAACTTAATCAAAATAATTAAGCTTTAAAAGAGGGGCAACGTACGAACAATTTAACTGAAGTTCTAAGTTCTAACTTCTAACAATATTAATTAGTTTCCACCATTTAAAAAAACTGAACTCTGTGAGAAAAAAATGTTCAGACTTCAGAGTTAAGACTAACAAAAAAAGAACATACCATTCAGATTTCAGAGTTCATACTTGCCATTCAGTTTATTCAGGAAAAAAACTACTACGAGTAGTAGTAGACCACATACCTATTTCGTGATTTTTGTCCATGGTTGTCATGACATGACGTGACGCGAGGAGAGGTGGTTAGTTTCTGGTGGAAGCAATACGAGGATAGGTGGCTAGTTGTTGGTGGAAGCAACGCGTGGAACAATGGCTAGCTACTGGTGGAAGCAATGCGAGGAACAGTGGCTAGCTACTGGTGGAAGCAACACGAGGAATGGTGGCTAGCTGCTGGTGGAAGCGACGATGGCCAGACCCACTACCCAGAGCCTAGACGGCGAACGTAGAGCTCAGAAGAAATGAGGAATTACGATTTCTAGGGTTAGGGTTAACGACTTAATGCCTTAACTTGAAAACAAAATATATATATACCCCGGTTTATAATATTTTATATAAAAAAATTATTTATTTAATAAAAGTCCAGTCCGGTCCGACTGGTTTATAATATTTTATAACTAGACCGGATCGTTTTAAAATCGGTTTTACTTAATTTGGACCGAACTGGACCATTTAAAAATCGGTTTTACGTAATTCAGATCAGACCGGACCGGACCGTTTCATTTACAAAACTGTTTGGTTCGGTCCGAACCAGACCGGTTTTTCAGTTTAAACCTTTCCAGTCCGATTTTTGGACATCCCTAATTCCCATAGTCAACCCCCTTGAGCATTATTTTATATAAGCCTTATTTTTTCTTTTAACTACATAAACTATTCCCATTCTAAGCTTAAAAAACCATGAACTTATCTTAAATTTTGAGAAAATATTTTAGTGAAAATTTGCATTTAAAGAGAAAGTTAGTTCAAATTAATTAATTCACATTATTTTTTCTCTATTTGATCAAAGAAGAAAAAAAGAAAGAAAGAAAATGGAAGGCAAGAATCGAAAAAAGGGTAAAAATGGTTGAAATTAGTAAAAACTATGAATGTCAAGGAAACCACACAAAAAAAGTAAAAAATCATGTCACTTATTAAGTATCAAGGTGAAAAAAAAGAGTACTCCACTTATTGAGTATGGAAACAATATTGTCATAAGTATGAGCATATTGTCGAGAAAGAGATATGGTGTGAATCCTGTGGATATTCTTTTTATTGTTTCTTTCTACCAAGTATTTTCCCAGTTTGTTTTGATTTTCCATATCCATTTCTTTCTTAGCCCTCATCCTGTGGCCTATCATTACAACCCTAATTAAAGACCTTTTGATCTTTGAATTTGATATTTGATTACATTAGTGGAGAGGATTTCTGAAAATTGGACTTATGCAGTTAAATTTTGAGAGAATTCTTCTAATTTCAGTTATTCTACTTTTATTTGAATTTACTGGTGGTTTGGAGTTGAATTGACTACTTTACACACACTTAAGGACCTATCTTTAAGTCGAAATAAATGCTTAACTCTTGATTGACAAATTGCAGAATTTCGATTGATTTTCTTGCTATCTTTAATGTAAAAAGAGTAAGTTATTAGAGATAAAATCTAAATTCATATTATGGCTTGGTAAGTGATGGTAGTTATCTATGGGATCTCGTTGACACTGTCTACAATAGTCTTTTTGTTTGAGAACAAATAAATTTCTAAGTTTGGAGATGTTTGATGACTTGCATAATTTTACATAATTTATCACTTTTTAACTTTAATTTTAGTCTAATTTTATTTATTTTTATTGATTTTAAACTTCATTATTATTATTTTAATTTTATTGTAGATTTGAAGATAATGAAAATCCAAAATTTTATAAGCATATCATCTAAGAATTATCAAATTTAAATTTAAATTTATTTAAATCAAATTTAAATTATTATATATATATAAGAGAGGGATGATAATAGAACAGGGAATGAAGGACGGCCACAAGACAACATAAAATTAAAATAGGTAGAGGAGGTGCACAAAGAGAGCACATAAATAAATAAAAAAAAACAAGTTGGGAGAAACAGTGAGGGGGTAATTAGCAAAGAAAAAAAAGATGAAAATAAAACGCAGTAGAAGACATAAAAGTAGATTTTTTTGTGATTCAATTTTCTTTCGATTCTGCTAAGAAATTTATGGTAAATTCATTTATGTTAAATTTGATTTTTAGCATGAACTAATTTTTCTTTATTCTAAGAAAAAGATGTAATTTTATTCTGAACTATGCTTAATTTTTTATAGTAATTTGAATTATTTCTCTTTATGTTTGTTTGATTTATTCTAATTTTAATGCTTCTAATTAACTGATCATTAATTAGATGATTTTAATTTTGTGTTTTACTATCGAAAGAGATAATTATAGGATAGATCTGGAATATTTTGGAATAGATAAATATACAAATCGAAAGACTTGTATGAACCTGTGTAGTTTTAAAATTATTGATCTTAATACTTTCTTATTTTATTAAATTGCATACTCTTGTGTAAATTAATGAATAAGAATATTTCCAATTGACTATCAAAAGAGGATTTTGGATGGAGATTGCTAACAAACAAAGAGAATTAAATTCAATTAATTAAATGAGTAAAACATAGTGAGGAATTCGATAAAATTGATTTTCTAGAAACTTTCTTCCTATTAATTTGAGTTTTAAACAATATCTTTAAACTTCAATTGCAATAATTTTAATGATTTTTCTAGATAAAATTGAGATTAGTATAATTTTAATATTTGTGAAACATAAGTTATCATTCCTTGAGGACGAAACTCTTCTTATGACATTATTAAAAAATAAGATATTGTACACTTGAAGTTTTGCACCAATCAATGAGGAAGGAATAATGGGATGTATTGAGTTTTTCATAAAGAATTTTTTTTTTCTTTTTGAGTGAATGGGATGTCTTGTTTTATTTTAAGCATACTAGGGTAAATTTATTTTTTTGTGTGTAATAATAATTGATTTAAACTTCTTCTTTTTTGTAATTACTTCGATGTTTCTTAATAAAAAAAGGGGATTTCTCGATAATTTCTGAATGTTCAGATTTAATTCATTAGAAAAGAAAGAAATAAATGACAGCAGAATTTACACATCAGTACTTATAGTAATGCTATACCAGGACATGCTTTACAATGAGCCTACAAACTCACTAATATCTGATATATATATATATATATCTGAGATACAATACTCCAATATTTATAACAATTTTGTTCATATAATTTTAAATAATTTTTTAAAAAATAATTACATTACTTACTTTTGTTAATGTTATGTTCACATTAATACTAATAAATCTAATATATATATTTGCAAAAATGATTGAAAGCAGTTATATTTATTTTTTCAAATTTATGTACTAATGCTAAGATAAATATTTCATAATTTTTTAATTTTTTCCTTAATGATTAATAAAATAGAAAATGTTTCCATTAAATGACCGAACATGTAAATATGATTCTTATATGTAAACAATATAATTCAAAAGATGAGATAATGCAATTAAAAGTATTTCCTATAAACAATATAATAGGAAACATGAATTGAAATGTCTCTAAACGTATTTATGTTTTTTGCGAGCAGTCGTCATCAATTTCAATAACTTTGGTAGTAACTTTGTGTACAAGATGAACTTCCTGTGCAATGACCATTCTTTTGGATAAATTTTTCTTTGCTCTTTCATCCAACTTGGCAAAGAATTTTTGAAAGGTTTGTTTTCTTGGAGGACTAACTCTCTAAATGGTTTGCTTGAATCCAGCTCTTACATATGACATTCCCAAAACAATAAATTTTTTTATGACTATATTTTCAAATAAGAGTTGATAACTGAAAATTTATTTTTTAGTTACAGATCTAATTAGCTAGAAGGTAGGTGAATAGAAGAACAACAAAAATATCACAACTTAAAATTTCACAAAACGATCAGACATGCAATCGCCTGTAAATAAAGTAATGTAGAAATCATCACAAATATCAACATTTTAATTAAAGATGTAGTAATTTTTTTTATCAATATACCTTTTTAACATATATAAATTATTTTTTGTGAATTCATGATATTACATTCTTATTTTGAATTTAAATATATATAGTTCTTTGGTTGGAACAAGTCGGGTTATGACTTGCAAATTTTTGATTATTTACGAGAGGAATGTACAGAACACATGGTTCAAATTATATCATCACAAGAAGAATAAGGAGAAGATTCTAATGATCTTGAATAGCATATCACAGCATCATGGTAATTTTTATAATGCTTTAATTTCTCTATTCATGTGTCTGAAGTTTATGCAGCTTGATTGATGGATGTTTATGTGCTCATGTATTTAGGGGAATGAATTGTTATATGGACCTATTTTTTGCCTAAACTCCATCTCATCTCTCTTACCTAGTTCCTTGGTATGACAACATCATAGTAATCACTGGCCAACCAAGTATAGGAAAACTACCAAGAATCATCATATCTTTAAGAGTAATTATTGTTTCACCCGAAGGAAATACAAAAATATTAATTTATAGGCACCAAAACTTAACCAACCCAAGTAACAAATCAGAGTTACACTTGACTTCATATTTAGAGCTCATTATAGCATTAAAAATATCAGCTTGATTCTAGATAGCTTCATATTTATAGACAAAAAATTAATACAGTGTTAATATAATTTCAAAAAGGATGGGATTATTATTATATCACTCTGGTGTCGATGCGGTAATCCCTTTTACTAATTTTTTAACATATATAAGTTACTTTTTACGAATTTATGATATTACATTCTTGTTTTAAATTTAATTACATATAGTTCTTTGGTTGGAACAAGTCGAGCTATGATATGCAAATTTTTGATGATTTACGAGAAGAATGGACAAAACATGTGGTTCAAATTATAACATCACAAGAAGAATCAAGAGAAGAATATGATGATCTTAATTAACATAGGACAACAACATGGTAATTTTTATAATGCTTTAATTTCTATATTCCTTTTTCTCTGAAGTTTGCACTACTTGTTTGATGGATGTTTATATGCTCATTTATTTAGGGGAATGAATTGTTATATGGACCAGTTGTTTTTTGCCCAAACTCTATCTTATCTCTCATGCCTAGTTTCTTGGTCACTATACTGGTGATTCTAAGCAAACCAAACTTTCTTTCCTTAAAATAAAATGAGAATATCACAAAATTCATGACAAAAGAGACGACCTCATATTATTTGTAATTTAGGTTATATATATATATATATGTATATATATATATTGTATATAAATTATTTTTTTTGTAATAAATTTAATTCCCAAGTAATTAATTAATATTTAATTTTTTAATTATTTATATTATTTAAACTTTGTTAAAGGGATTTTGGTTTTTTATGTTATTATGTGATCAAATACAAGTTTTGAGTATAGTAGAAAATGAGTAAAATGTGTAACAAAAACCAGACCACCTAACTATCCACTATGAAAAATAAGGTCCAATTACAAAGCTAGGACTCAAACTATCCACTAAGGTAATGATGCAAAATAATCTACTTATAAACCACTACTTTCATCATAATCCCTAACAGAAAGGTGTTCAGATCCAAACCAATGGACAAAACATTGTTGATTCTTTGAGTCAAGATGTCAATAGTTTTATTTTGAACAAAAACTTTGTATTCCTAGGTGATGGATTTTAGGGTCAATGTTTCTATATAATTCATGGACCAAGGATGAGTAACATAATTGTTTTGGTGTATACAATAATTGCCAACCTAGAACCGTAATGGCTTGGGTAATTCCTAATGCATGAAATTCTATCCAGGTAAACCCATGTTCAAATAAAATTAGACGTCTAGATAAAATAGTGTTATACCTTAATATGGATTCATTGCCCAACCATAAGGAGGAATGTGGGGCTGGAGAATAAAGAGGTAATTCATTATGTCTGGTAGCCATTATAGAAACTAAGCCAAAATACAAAAATATCCTTAAATAGAAAATTTACCCAAATTGGTGAAATTTTCCAAACAAAATACAAAATCAAGATTAGGAAAAAAATTTTGGGAAGATATTCTAGAAAAAAACTTAGAAAGGGTGTTTGTTTGGTGAGAAAATGAGGAAAATAGAGTTATGATTATTTCTGCCCAAAATTGTGTTTTTTTAGAGATTGGTGCTTATAAAGTTAATAGTAATCAATTCTAAGTAATTTAGGGAACAAAATAAGTGGAATTGATGTATTTTTTTTAGTGAAAAATGAAAAGGGGCCGAGAGAGGAGGTTAGGCTTTGTATATGGCTAAGAAAAAATAAGGGTTGTATATAAATTGATCCTACTCAATCGATCAAGATTAATGTTGATCGATCGACATTCATACGTCGATCAATTGAATAACATAAACCTAGAAATATTTAAAAAGAACTCCTCCTAAGTCCTATATTAACTCAACTATTTCAAACAAACACCCAAAATCAAAATAAAAGGGTAAAAATTCAAACAATAACAAAAATACTCATTGTTTTATATCAAGGTAATAGATTTATTTCAACATGAACCCCACTCAAATAAAAAATTTTGAAATAAAAATTTATTTTTTAACAAGATTAAATTATTTATTATCTACATGAGTATTCCAGTAAAACACACATACATTTTTCAACCACATGGTGACATATTGACAATTCCTCAAAGTATGAAGAATAATGGAACTCTAATGGTACGTTGATTAGTCCATTCATGATTAGTTACCAAGAATTTAAAGAAAAAGTATCACAAATCATTAAAGAATTTTAGTTGAATTTAGACTTGCACAAAATAAAACTCTTCTAACAAAGAGAAAGCTTTGTAATTTTTTTTGTTATGCCCCTCTTTTTATATCTTAATTAATTTTTGTGAGGAAATGGTTATTTATTTTTCTTTTTGTAAATTCATTTATGGCTCTTTATTTTTGTGCATAAAAAGTGTTTGCATTTTTATTTTCCCTTAATATTATTATTTTTTTGAAAATATGCACGAGACAAGAACCTAGTGTAATGACTTTCGCATTAGTTGTGAGGTAACTCTCTCTACTCACTGTGGTAGCTTCACACATTATAGTAGGTATTATCTAAAAATTAGATGTGTCTTTATAATAGCATTTTATAAAGTGAAAATGAGAGCTCAAACACAATTCTGGCAGTAAAGGTTATCAAAGGCCCTAAAAACTCATGTAATCGATCATAAATTTCAAACGTGACATATAATTATGTCTAGTGACTGTGTGGATGGGTTTTTGTTAACATTGATCACTAGATGTAGGAAAATATAAGTTCACAAAGCAAGATACTCAATTACACAATGAATAATTAAGCAAGTTATATATAAAAATATTTTATTTGTGCTTCAAAATGATATTTGTAGTTTATTTCAATGTTAAAACAATTCTATTCTTGTGAAATATTTTATAGTTTTATTTTTTAATATTTTTTAAAAACAAAAAATTAAGAACTAAACAATCAAACTAAAATTAGAAACAAGAATCAAACTAACATGGTCACTCATAACTCTATGAAAGTAGAGTCATTAGCACAATTTTTTACTTAATATTTCCTTATTTTATTCAATAAATAGTATTTTTGGGGCCAAAAAATATTAAATATAATTTTTTTTTGTGAAAATGGGTGAAAATATAATTTTATAAAATTCTTTGGGATTTTTCTAGAATTTTATGGATTTTTTTATGAATTTTTAACGTAGAACCAATCAGTAGCTGTTATGTGGCATGCCACACAAGCAGAGACATCGAATCCCATAATTTCGCATATGAGGAGGATGCAAAGTATGTCATGTGTCATCATGGCATTCAATCTGAGTTCAGAGATTGGTCAAACCGCATTACCACGTGTCTCCACCCAATTGCTTGTCGCGTTCCACCCGTGCACCATGCCATCTATTTCTTCAAATCACATTGGGCTGCATGGTGCTGATGTTGTCAGTTTTGCTTATTTTGATTACAGCCCTTGATTTGAAGCTAATTTGACGATCAAGATCGCACCTGAGCTATATTTAAGTCCTTAATCACTCCATAAACCCTAAGGGGCCATCATTAGCAGAATTTTGGTCAATGTTTGGAGCTAAAAAGAGAGAAAAATACAAAAAAAATCAAAAAGAGAAACAATTTTGGTGGAGATTCAAGAGGAGATTAACACTACAATTCAAGAGATTTATTGTATTTGTTTTTTTACTCTTTTCTTTATCAATTTTATATCTTTATTTATGAAAAATATGAGCTTTATGAACACAATTATGTGTAGTTGATTTATTAATCTAGGGATCTTATGAACCCAATTTTCACCATATGATGATTTAATATTTTACCCCACTTATAATTATAATTTAATTATATTATTTACTTTGATTTTTATGCTATTAATTGTTTGGTCAAGAATTTATCTATAGAGACAATTAAATAGATTTGGGAGAATTATTTAATTATTTGTCTTGATTAAATAACATGCATAGTTTCTAGGCATAGGTGTATGATTCATATGTATATGATCCAAAATTGATGAACTTAATGGGTTGTATGCAATTTAATTGGCATGAGAGTGTGATTAAATTAATTACTATATGGTGTGTAGTTTTCTTGAGAGAGGAATACATGTTAGGTCAAATTTCATTGATCATGTAATTAATTGATAATTATATTGAGAGGATTTTAGCGATTCACATGTTTAGAAAATTAGGAGGTTAAGTATTCTTAGATATTTTCTCATATATCTTCTTAGTTACAAAAACTGATTTAAGTAATTGTTGCTATTTACTTTTAGTTATTTTAATTTTGCTTCCTTAAAATATAAAAACACATAAAAAATTGTTTTTATTTATTTTTTTAGTTTTAAAAATCAATATCTAATAAAATAATCTCCGTAGGAACGATCTTTTCTTATCATTATATTACTTTTTTGATACATATACTTACATATTCATTGCACACACTTCGTGTGTGGCGATCAATCACCTAGGGTCATTGAAGCACAAAATAAAAATTTATGGGTGAAAGGGAAAGATGGTTAGTTGATCGAAAAAAGATAATTTTTCCTAACTCAAACTTTCTTCAATTTTGGTTTCATTATATTTTTGGGTTTTGTTCAATTGACTTTATTATGTTCTTGGATTTATCCTTATTTTGACTCGTTCTTTTCTTTTTCATTATTGATGGAGATTTAGCATTCATGTATAGATGATGAAAATTGATCTCATAATATCTAGCATGAAAGCTATTGTTAAAGTAAGAATATTTGACAAGAAATCTAAAATGTGGTATAATATAACTTTTCCTATCACAGTTATGACAAACAAACACAAATTTAACATGTTTTTTTAATTACAAGTACAATTGTTCTTTGAGTATAATGAGTAAAAATAAAGATAGGATTAGAAGGTCGTAAAAACTTAGTTCGTGATGATGAAGGTGTAGTATGTGAGGAAAACATATCTTAAGGCTTTGAGTAAGATTGCGTAGTGTTATCATCTATGTATCCTAGCCCTTTCTTGTCTCCAACAGGCTTTTTATAATCTAGAACTTTGTTCAATCTTTTAGCTCCAATTGATAGCCTTTTATAGCTTCTTTGCATTGTTCAAGTTCCTACATCATATTTTGTTTTTCCTATTCTAAACCTACGAATTGAGACCATTAGTACATTCAAACAAATCAAGATTATCTTTTTCTAGTATCAATAAATTTATTTCATAAGATTTAGTTTTTCATTGAGTTTGATTACTTCTGCAAGTAACTTATCTTTGTTTCTTTTACACCTTACATAATCGACAAACACATCTTCAATATTAGCGACATTAAATTTCTTAAGTAAGAATTTAGTATCACTTTTCTCATTATCAGAATCAATGTCAAACTTACTAAATTGTCCACCTACAGTTGCAATAAATGCTAGAAAGTTGATGTTACCGTTTTCTGAATTAGTTTGATTGTCATTATCACTTTCTGAGTCGGTAAGGGTAGTGTTGCAAGCTTTTCCACTTTTGTTCTTATTTGTACAACCAGTTACAAAGTGACCAAAACCCATACATTCAAAGCATTTCGGTCCAATGGTTTTAGGTTTCGTACCATCACAAATCATAGATTTGAGTTCTCTCAAATTTTGATCCTTTTGACGAATTGGTTGCCCTTTGTTATAAGGATTTTTTTAAAGAGTTTGTTTAGTATTTTAGTCAAGAGTGCCAATTTCGATACTTTATTGTCACCTTCTTCAATTATAACAGTTTTGAAGGCAACACCTTTATTCTTGGTAGGAGGACAAAAACTCATCTCAAAGGTTTGAAATGATCCAACAAGTTCAATTTTGATAGTATCCATATCCTTGCTTTCATCTATAGCACTGACATTTGCATGGAAGTGATCTGGTAACGAGTAAAGAATCTTTCAAACTATCCTAAAATCATCCATTTTTCTCCTAGATTGACAAAGGTGTTAGTAATATCAGATAACTTAACACTAAATTAAAAAAAAGGTCTCATCCTTTTTTATCCTAATATTCTGAAATTGAGTACTAAGTATGTGAAGTTTTATTCATTTAACTTGTGAGGTACCTTCATGAGCAACCTCCAAAATATCTCAAACATGCTTAGCAGTTTTAACATGAGAAATATAAGAAAACTCATTAGTAGACACAACATTGAAAATAGCATTAATATCTTTTTTATTCAACTTACTACTAATTTTATATTTTGTATTATATTATTTCCTATGTTTAAGAGTAACAACATTATCTTTAGTAACAATAGGTGGTTTCTAACCATAAAGCACAAAGTTCTAGATGCTTTCATCTATAGATCGTAGAAAAACTCTCATACATGCCTTTCAATATGGGAATTAGGCCAATCAAAATAAGGAGCAAGGGTTGTAGATAAACACTCTCTCAAGTGATTCATAACAAGTTCTTTGACAAAATTAAATAGATAATATTAAACTATTATAATAATATAGAAACTTACGAGCATTAATACATGTTTAATAGTAAAGTAGCTTTACTTGAAATAAAGTTTTTAGATAGTAAAATCAATTAATGAATGGAACTAATACTCTTAGATATGGAATGAAACAATATAACCATTGTATCATATGGAAGATCTCGAAGGATTGCATGAAACTATTTATATATAGTGCATGAAATACTGAAGATGAAGAGGTAATTATCTCTAAAGAGATGCATGGGTTAGAGGGGAGTAAAACGGAAAACACTCTAGAGCACGACTATATTATTAAATAACACGTACGTGTTACAAATTTAACAGTAATTCAAATGTTAATAAAATTCAATCAATGAAAATAAACTAATAGTAATTCAAATGTTAATAAAATTCAATCAATGAAAACAAACTTATATACTTAAGTAATTTTTGTGCATCGATAATTTTATATAGAATTACTCGAGTAAAATGTTTAAATAATTGTATTAAGATAATTATTAAATAGCGTGAAAGGATGGAACAGCCCTTTCAAGTTCCACGGGCAGAATCAATAATTAAAATGCGAACATACTCTTCTAAAGAATGTGAAACAGAATATTTGCACGGCAATTTTACTAAAGTGAAGAAAGTGATGTAAGCACTTTCGGTTTCATAAGAATTGTTATCAATTATTGTTTGTAAGAACGTGAAAGTGCCGGACACAATTATTAAAAATAAAATAAATTTAATAAAGTAAAATAATAATATCGATAATTTAATATAATTTATCATTTAATTTGGATTACATTTATAGGACAAATTTTGAAAAATATTTCTTTCACTAATAAAATTAATGGGTATAAAGTGAGAGATAAGGCAACAAATTGAGATAAATTCAAAATAAAAACACATAAGTGTTTTCCAAACTCACTATTTTCTCACTCCCTTTTAGAAAAATATTCCAAATATTTTTCTAAAATATTTTCTCCCACTCTCTCACACACACACCACTATTTTTCATTGAAGGAAATTGTTCTTTTGGTTTTGCTTTGCTTCTCTTCTTTTGGTGTGTCTCTAAGGTAAAAACATTGTCTATTTATAGGCAAAATTGTCTATCCCTTATGTGGCCAGAAATTGACCACGTAGCTGGCCAAATTTTAGCCGTAATATATATATATATATATATATATATATATATATATATATATATATATATTATTTGATGCATTTGTCAAATGTGGTTGCACCTAACATTTTTTTATTTTTTTCCCTTTCCATGTGAGCAGGACTTACAAATCTCTCCCTCTCGACTATATGGAGGGCTCCACCAATCTAGTAGTTAAATGATAGTATTCAAAATTCGATCTTGGAAATATTTTTTTCAACATGTCTTATCCATTATCCTCTTTATGGATATTCTCAAGGTATAGTAGCTTCTTCTCCATTATATGCATAATCCAGTATCTCACATTAATATGTTTTGATCTCGAATAAAAGGAGGCATTCTTTTCAAGGTGAATAGCACACTGACTATCACAAAATAACTAGTAACTGTCTTGCTAAAACCTAAGTTCTTTCAAGAACTTTTTCATCCATAGCAACTCTTTACATGCTTCTATTGCTACTATAAACTTTACTTCTATAGTGGACAGTGCAACACATTTTTTTTAACTTTGATTCCATGACACAGCTTCCCCTACAAATGTAATCAGGTAACTTGAAGTGGATTTTTTGGAATCCACATCGCCATCCATATTTTCATATGTGTATCCAACTAACACAAGTTTGTCATTTCCAAAACATAAGCATATTTTGGAAGAATCTTAAAGATACTTAAAAATCCATTTCACTATAGCCTAATATTCCTTTCCAAGATTTGAAAGGAATATACTCACAACTCCAACTACATGAGTGATATATGGCCATGTACAAACCATGCTATACATCAGACTTTCAACTACTGAAGCATATGCAACCCTTTTCATCTCTTCCTTCTCTTTGTCTATAGAAGGGCTCTACTTAGAACTTACCTTAAAGTGATTAGCAAGAGGATAAGTACTCGCTTTTGACAACCATAATTTCATGGTGCCTTTGTCTCTAATAATACTCATGCCAAGAATCTGCTTTACTAACCCCAATTCTTTCATGGCAAGAGACTTACTCAATTGCTTTTTCAAGTTGTTGATTTTGGAAATATTCTGGCAAAAAAAAAACATATCATCCACAAAGAGCAAAAGAATAATGAAATCATCTTCAGAAAATTTCTACCTAAAAATACAATGGTCAGAAGTAGTATTTTTGTAGCCTTGCTCCCCAATAACAAACTCAATTGTCTCGGTGCCTATTTTAAGCCATAGAGGCTTTTCTTCAATTTCCAAACATAATACTTTTTTCCCTTTTTGCTTGAAACCCTCTAGTTACTTCATGTGTATCTCTTCTTCCAAGTCACCATATAGGAAGGAAGTTTTGATATACATTTGCTCAACCTCAAGGTAAAGACTTATTGCTAACCCCAACACAGTACAGATGGATGTCATTTTCACAACTGATGAGAAAATCTCGTCAAAGTCAACTCATTTTCTTGGGCTAAATCCCTTGACAATAATTCTGGCTTTGTATCACAAACTAGAATTGTGTTCTTCATGTTTTACCCTGAACATCCATTTATTTTTCAAAGTCCTCTTCCTTTTGGGCAACTTCATTAGCTCAAATTTTGTGTTATTATGTAAGGACTTCATCTCATCTTGCATTGCTTCAATCCATTTTTTTTTCAATTCGTCATCCATGGCTTCTTCATAACTCTCAAGTTCTCCCCCACCAGTGAAAGTTACATACTTATCTAGAGGATATGTGGTAGAGGGTTGTCTTAGTCTATCATTTCTTCTCAGTGGAACAAGAGAAGTTGCTGGTGTTTATGCTAGATAATGAACATCATCATCTCCCTCGTCTTCAAAACTACCTTCTATGGGAGCATCATTTTCATCAGGTGGATAAACTTGGTCTTCATTTCCAACTTGTCTTGGCACTGATGTTGGAGGAATTAATTACAAATTTGATGAGTCACCATTGGAATTAGGATTATCCTTCTTCATTTTGACAATATCTTCAATGGTCTCATTTTTAACAAATATAGCATCACAGCTCCTAATAAGTCTCTTTGCAACCGGATCATAAAATCTATCACCAAATTGATCTTGACCAAAGCCAATAAAAATACATTATCTTGTCTTGGCATCAAGTTTGGATCTCCCATCCTTGAGGATATGAAAAAATTCTTTGCAGGCAAACACCTGTAAATGATCATAGGAAACATCCTTTCCTAACCACACTTTATCTAAAACATCCATCTTGAGAGGAGTACATAGTGAAAGATTCAACACATGTGCAACTATGAGTATGGCTTCACCCCATAATGTTTTAGGCAACTTTTCATGTGAGAATAGACATCTGACTCTCTCCATCAAAGTTTTGTTCATCCTCTCATCTAAGCCATTCAATTATGGTGTCTTTGGATGTTTCATTTGATGCCAAATACCATGCTTTTTGCAGTAAGAGTGAAAAGGTCCTATGTATTCTCCACAATTGTTTATCTAAATGCACTTAAGCTTCCTCCCAGTATGTCTCTTAATAGAGGCATGAAATTCTTTGAAGACATCTAGCACTTGATCCCTTATCTTCAAAATATATACCCAAGTCTTCCTTGGATGATCATCAATGAAATTCACAAAGTATTGAGCACCACCAAGTGACTTTGGAATGGGTCCACACAAATCTGAATGAATCAAATCTAAAATATTATTCATTCTATAAAGAAGGGAACTCTTGAAAGCAACTCTATTTTGCTTTCCTACTAGACAATCAACACATTTCTCCAAATGTACTTCATCCATTTCAGGCAGTATCTTTTCTTGGATATACTTGTCATACCTTTTTCACCTATATGAATGAGCTTCCAATGCCATCATTCAACTGCATTGTCTTTCTCCACAACATTTACTGTGTCGGTGGAGAGCTTCGTTTGCATTATATACAGAGTTGTATTCTGCTTACCTCTAACCACTACTAAAATGCCTTTTGTAAGTTTTCATTTTTCATAAATGAAAAAGAAATAGCCTTCATTTTCAAGTTTGCATACAGAGATTAAATTTAGGCACATATCTGGAATATGCCTGACATTCTTCAGAAATAGTCTAGTTCTATTACACTAAAACTTCCAAGTGTGTATGATACGAAAAATTCTTTATGCGATGTAGCGTAAATTGTAGCACCACTATCAATCACCCAAATGGTCTCGTGTGATGCAAGATTGGTAAAATATTTATCATAAACGATATTAAACTCGTCTATGGTATTTGTTTACTCATCATCACTATTGTCGCCTTTCTTCACTACTTTGCCTTTGTTTGCTTCATGTTCCTTCTTGAAGACCCGACAAAATTTCTTGATATGACCCTTCCTCTTACAGTGATGGCATTTAACATTGTCATATTTGTTTAATTTTCCTCTGCTCTTGTCTCTTGGTTTCTATTCTTTATACTATCTCCTTCCTCTGAACTCTATTTTAAGGGCTTGCGCTTTTGAATCTCTCTCCCTCTTATAGTTCTCATATGACAAAAGGACTTCTATAACAACTTCAAACTCCATCTTGTTGTGAGATAATTATATAATGAGGGTAGTGATGCCAACAACATCACAACTTTCTCTTCATCGTCGAAACTCACATTGAATCTTGCTAAGTGAAAAGCTTGCTATTGAAACCGCTAACGTGCTACATCATGCTCACATTATCTTCCTTCCTTATCTGATATAGCTTTTCCATAAATAAAATTTAAATCAAAGGTTCTTAAACATGTATACATTTTCTAGTGTCTCCCATGTTTCTTTTGTAGTCTTGTAATTTTTTGATTCAATATTATGTAAGACACTCCCTGAGAGATTTAGATGGATTGTACTGGCCGTTATCTCATCTATCTCCTCTCACTATTCCACAGTGATGGTTGCTGCCTTTTTTTCTTTCCCCAACAATGCCTTATATACTTTCTGTTGAATAAGAATATCCTTCATCCTCCTTTGTCATAAAGAGAAATTATTATTTCTATTAAATTTCTCAATATCTATCTTTTGGCTTGACATTTTTTTTCGATGTGTTTTTTTTTCTACAAATAAATATGCCCTGGACCTAATAAAATATTTTTTGATATGACAGATCAGTCTATGCTGCAATCACAAAGCATACTAAGAATTTTACTAGACCAACTCTGATACCAGTTGTTGGGACACAACGGGTAAAAATAAAATAAATTCAATAGAGTAAAATAATGACATCGACAATTTAACGTGGTTTACCCTTTAATTTGAGCTACGTTCATAGTACAAACTCCAAAAAATATTTCTTCCACTAATAAAATTAATGGGTATAAAGTGAGAGACAATACAACAAATTGAGATAAATCCAAAATAATGACACACAAGTGTTTCCAAACTCACTATTTTGTCACTACTTTTTAGAAAAATATCCCAAATATTTTTGTAAAAATATTCTCTCACACTCTCTCACATACACAACACTATTTTTCATCAAAGGAAATTTTTCCTTTGGTTTTGCTTTGTTTTGCTTCTCTTCTTTTGGTATATCTCTCTAAAATAAAAACATTACAAATCCCTTATGTGGTCAGAAATAGGCCACGTAGTTGGCCAAATTTTAGCCACAAAAATGTATGTATATGTGTGTATATATATATATATTATTTGATGAATTTGTCAAATATGATTGTACCTAACATTTTTATTTTCTTCCCCTTTCATTTAGATAGAATGTATTTTATTTATGAAAATATAACATGTAACTTGTGAAATTATAATAGTAATAAAACCCTTAAATAATTGTATTTTGTATTAAATAGCGTAAAATGGATGGAACAGCCCTTTTAAGTTCCATGGGCAGAATTGTTCTGGGCACTTGATTATAAACAAATGGGAACATTATTGTTAAGAAAATGAAAAGGTTATTTGATTTTAATAATTAATTAATATTTAATGTTGATTATACGAGGAAGTGCATTAGTTTTTGTGATAGATCTTATCATTAAAAATACTACATGTTATTTATACAGTTTTATAATAATCTCCTTTTAAAATTAAAATTCATTCTTTTATAATAATTATAAGATATAAATATTGGATTTATATTGGAATTTTTATTCAAATTTCCATCCAATTGTGTGGCTGTTGATGAATAGATAGAAAAGACAATTACTGAATTATAAGATTTTTTTCCTCTTAAACCAGATTGATGATAGCCAATAAATAGCAATAGCAAGCTAAATTTATTGTTACATTATTAATAATGCTAGTTTTTTTAAATAAATGGTTGTACTTGATAAGCTATAAAAATGCATAGAGACATTCCAACTAGGTCCGCACCCTAGCAAAATCTTTTTTCATCTAACTCATCAATTACAAGTATTTTTTAATTGATAAAAAATATAATGTAAATTAATTTAAAAAAAACTACAATTAAGTTGTTGTTAGCATCCAAAAAATAAAAACATTAACAATTGGTGGGATATCCCATCAACATGTCGATGTACTAATATTAGGAACCGTAGAAACTATTCAATCAACTAGAGCATTGTTCTCCCTATATATGACTAATCTTTTCTAAATAGTCAACTTACGTAGAGTACCATCTCTACGACACTGATAATGATCTAGGGTAAAGAAAGTCACAGCATAAATCGAGTTCGACTCCAATCAAAATATTGGCCTACCAAAGGTGATAACATACAATACTACGTGAATAACTATAGCGAGTTCTGCCTCAAAAACATATGTAACCCCAAGTATAATATAAAAACAACTTTTGACAAATGATTGATATATGAAATACACCTACACAACCTACTAGACCAAATAATCAAAAAATGACACCATTTTTGTTGACCTTTATCCACCCCAAAGACGACGATTTATAAATTAGCTCTACAATCCATGGAACTCATATTGGAATCCTTGTGTATGTAATCTTCAAAGGACTACGAGATCATCCATTGTATTTTACATAAGCCTATGATGAGATAGGCTCACTTCATTAATAAAATATCAAACTATATAAAATACGAAGCTTAGAGAAGTATGTTTGTCCTCGGAACGAACATCATTCATTTGGAACTTTTATTATTTGTTGATTAAAATGAATGATAAATTATTAAGTTATTTAATACCTTTAGCATTTATTAATTATTAAAACTCTTATTTGAAAAACAATAAGAAAGTAACCAAACAAATTTATACTAATCTAAAAAAAATCAATAAGTTAAACCAAAACAAAAAAAATAGTTATGTTTTGTTATAATTAGTAATATTCTTAGTTTTCATTATTTTTTCTCCTATTTATATTCATTTTCCCTAGATTTTAATTCTTCCATCTCAAATCCCTAATTTTGAATCCTAACCCAATCACATCTCTTTATATTATTCCCCACTACTATTTTTACCTGATTCACGTCAATAACTAATTAAAAGTAAATATTAAAAATTTAGAATTTATTAAACAAATTATTTCCAATAAGATGCACTAAGACATTCCAATAAGATTGACACTTCTTTAGCACTATGCTCATCTATCTCAACAACTATAAGTACTATTAAATTTAGTAAAGAGAAAAGATTTTTCGACACCAAACTTCAAAGTTGTTGAAAAAATAACATCTAACTTTTATTTATTATTTTCATACCATTAAATTTTACAATTGTTATAAAAATATCATTAAATATTTTTGTTACTTCTATATTATTAAACTTTGTAAAGTGTTACCAAAATACCATACATGTCAATTAGGTAACGGGAGTTAACAACAAGATACTCGTATGCCAATGGTATTTTTATTACATTTACAAAGTTTAATGGTATGAAAATAACAAATAAACAAAATTCGATGGTATTTTTGTCAAATTTATTAAGTTTAAAAGTATGAAAGTAACAAATCAAATAACAATTCTCATAGTTTAGTGGTAAAAAAATCTATTTACTCTTAAATAATTGTTTTCTTTTTAAATTAATTTTCTACCACTAAATTTTAGGAGTTACTACAAAAATACGATCAAATGTTTTTGTTGCTTTCATACTATTAAACTTTATAAATTTTATAAAAATAATATAAATATTTTTGTTACTTATATATCATTAAACTTTACATACGCTATAAAGATATTATCTATGTATGTATAAGTTGCCATTAACTTCAGTTAATTGATCGACTTCAATGATATTTGACAAAAAAATTAATGATACTTTTGTAATATTTATAAAATTTAATAGTATATAAGTGATAAAAGAATTGATGATATTTTTATAACAATTCTTAAAATTCAATAGTAAATATCCTTTTAGAAAGGAGAGAAGTAAAAATCTAGTTACCTAACAAAATAATTAGATTATTTATTTTAACAATATTTCTTCAAACCCTTTTACAAAGTTTAACATAAATTTTTTACCCTATTCTAATAAAAGCAACAAAAAGAAACATTATATTTAAGTAATTTTTTTTTCTAAAATAAATAATATTAAAATAATGTTAGTTTTTACTTATAAAAATGTTTATATATATTTATCAAATTATAACCACCAACTCAGGTAAGTGCACGGATCCAAAACCAATAGCTTAGTAAAATAGAGAATGATGAATATAATGATAGGTGATCTCACGAGTGAAAAAAGAAATGTCCTTGTGTTACACCCTTTTAACATTTAACTTACCATATCATTTATGTCAAATTTGATGAAAACTTATGCAAGAGTCCACGATCCGATATACTACCAAGTTAAGGAGATACAAACTTCTGAACGATTCAATCCTAACTCGTAAAAATAGAAAAGTACACACTTAAGTTGATAATGCAGTAGAAGAGAAGCAAACAACTTTTCACAACATATATTATATAATCAAGAGAAAATAGAAAAATATTAAATGCTTTCTAATAAGAGTTTAAGCTACAATATGTTGTAACATATATACCTTAAGCTCATATTGTACTAGCACAAAAATGGATCATGCATAACAAGCGATGCATCGAGATAAAACTAGATATAAACCGTAACTATATGGTAACATCCTCAGATTGCTTAACACAACCATTTAGCAATAAAAAGTCTACTAAAAAATAAAACAATTACAACCTAAAAGAAATAAAGCTACTATTATCTCTATCAATCATGACCTCTATCTAAACTATTTATTGTTGCTCTTGCTTACTGCTTCAATAACAAATTGGTTAGACATACGAACCTGGCTCTCTTCCACAACTAACACCACCCAATATGGTGTGATCAATAGCCACATATTAGTAATGAGAAATGTATACAACAAGAAACCTTGAGGATCACTCTCAATCTCAAAGCACCAAAGGACACACTGTCCTTCACAGAAATCAAATCATGTATAGGTTACAGTTTGATCACTAAGCATAATAAATGACCAAGACTCAAATGTAAGCTCTTCAAAATGATTTAAGAATCTCGATGTGAATTTTGGCAGAGTTTCGATACTAAATTTAATAGGTAATGAAAAGAGATAAGTGAGGGTTATTTATAGAACTCGATTGGCCACCTTGCCGACACCTCGCCAACCACCTTGCCAAAGGTGGGTGGTGACAAGTTGCCAAAAATAGATTTTTTTTCATTTCCAAATATGTCAAGTAAATTCTACAAGTAGCCATACCCGAAACGAACCAAAATCCATCACTCTCGACTTAGTATGCATACTAAAACAACCAATCCTATGGTGTGTGAAAAAAATGCTTTCAATCATATTGTTCCTAACTATGTGCATGTGTATATTATTGATTCATAATAATCAACCTTACATAAAGGAAGATAGAACACTAAATAAAAATAAATAGACATTGTGTTCTATATAGGGAAGCCAACACACATAAAAATTTATAAAAGGACTTACATTCTCCCTTTAACTTTCCATGTCAAAAGATTGCACAACTAAACACATATTCACATCTATCATGAGATGATCATGAAGATGACCTAAAGATGTCTGTTCCCATGAACAAAACATCAATGAGCACCCAAACTCGAAAAACACACCTAAATCAAGTGCATCCAATTCGTGCACTTCATCCAACTTCATGTATTAACTCATCCATTCTGCCACTCTAAAACACAAGTGTCTCACCACTATAGCACACAACACACATGAAGCTCAAAGACTTCAATCTATGCTTGTAGCGTACACACATGAACAAACATATACCTTATGAACATATCATGCATAACAATGTGTAGTCAAACCATGTACTATCATATCACCTCTACACAGGTAAACACCAATAGGAAAATCATATGTATAGCACATAAAATCCCCTTGAATTTATGCAACACTCCCCTAAGTATATGCAAGTCAATCACAAGATGTAGGGCAATTATGACTAAAACTAGTTATACACTGAGAAACTTCTCCATAGTTTTTACACTAAAATTCAAACGAACACCCCTATATGAGAAAGAGAAAACATACAAATATACAATTATTTTAATAACCATGCAACACTACAGATAGGATTAAAAGAGAAAATAATTTGAACAAACTAAAGTATAAATTAAGGAACAATTACAAACTCATACTCATTAAACAAACTTTATTTTACAAAAAAAATAAGTTGAGAAATAAACTAAAGCAATGAAAAATAAACAAAAGCAAAAAACATAAATAGAGATCAACACTCTCTATCTCCCTTTACAACAACATCATTCCCTTGAACACCACTTTGAGAAGATTTTCCAACATCAGAAGGGGAAATAGGTGGTGTAGTAGTTTGTGAATTGTGAATGTCATTGGCAAACTGGTCAAAGGAAAGGTCAGTTTAAAAGGGAACACTATGTTCATCTCTACCAAACATGTTAAACATAGAGTACAACAACCCAAGATATGAAGCACCAGTGTAAGGAGGTCTAGCTAGGGCAGGACGAGATCTGACTGAGGTAGAAGAAACGGATGAATCATGAAAAGATGATAAAATAGGATGATAAGAAGCATCAACACCCTAAGAAAAAGCATGAAAACAATGCATATCGATGAAAATTATGTTCCAAGTTTGTAACTACTAAAAACATTAAACCAAAGTTGAGTAGACTCTATATTTAGAGAGGTAGAAATCTAAAGAGTGGAAAAAATAGGAATGGATTCACAACGAGTAGACTGATTAGTATTCAAAGAATATGAAAAAGAAGTGCTAGTAGATGAACGCCTAGACCCATGATTGTTGGAAACAATAATGCAAGAGAGAATAGACCTACTCAAATATTCTAAATAAATTTGATGAAAAATAATGGAACCTCATATGCAAATTAAAGAGAGATAATGGAGTGCATAAGAAAGTGGAGCAACCCTACAGAAAATGATAGTTCAATGGATCATACCAACAAGATATAAATCATCACCATTTAGAATCACACAGAGGAAGTGTCCTCGATACGGAAAGAGTGTATGAAGATGAGAACGAGGATTAATAACAACACTAACAATAATATTAAGGTGGCATTTAGTTCACTGGAATGGAATGGAATTGGAATTAATCCCTTCCAATTTTATGTTTAGTTATGATAAAAAGTGGGAATGGAATGGAATCAATTCCTAAAAGAGAATGAATGATATTTTCTTCTCTCCCCCTTAGGAATCATGATTTCATTCCCATCTTAATTTTTTATTCTAATTTTACCTCAATCCTAAATATAACCCTAAATCCTATACCTTAGACCCTAAACCCTATACTATAAACCCAAAACCCTAAATCCTAATTAGAAAATTAATAATTTGAACCCTAAACCTTAACCCATAAATATAACCCTAAACCCTAAATCCTAATCCCTATACCATGTACCCTATACTCTATACCATATACCCTAAATCTTAAACCATAAACCCTAAAACCCAAAACCTTAAACCTTAAATCATATTTAGAAAAATTATGTTTGTAACCTTAATCCAAAATCTTTAATCCTAAACCCTATTTAGAAAAATAATAATTTTAATCCTAAACCCTATTTAGAAAAATAATAATTTTAATCCTAAACCCACAAATATAACCATAAACCCTAAACCTTAAATCCTGTATGCTATAACCTATACCCTAAATCCTAAATCCTAACCCCCTAAATCCTAAACCCCAAACCTCAAAACCCTAAACCCCATTTAGAAAAATAATAATTTTAATAATATATTTTATTTTTTAAGTAATAATTATTTAGAAAAATAATTATTTCAATAGTGTATTTTATCTAACAAAAAAATAACAATTAAATGATATTATTTAAACTTTATTGAATATATGAAAATTAAGCTAATATATAATGTTTTTCATTTTATTCCAATTGTAAACCAAATACTGCAATATTGATTCATTCGTTGATTCTAATGGTTAAATCAAATAATACAATTTCCTTTCTATTCCACTCTATTCCAATTCTCATTCTCATTCCCATTCCAATTCTATTCTATGAACCAAACACCACCTAAGTGAATGGCCAAGGGTAAAAGAGTGAAAAAGGGCACTATTAACATACATGCGATTAGGCCTAACAAACTAGTTCGTCATCTCAATAGTGTTGTGATCATTCACAATATCAAATTCAAAAAGGTAGGAGGAAGAAACATTTCAAATTCAAAAGGGATGATAGGAAAAGACAAAAACAGAACATCAAGAAGAGATAATAAATTATGAATTTCATCTCAAGAAAAGGTAACTCTACGTCCTCTAAGGACAAAATAGGTAGAGAAACTAGTACACAAGGAATGGAAGCATAAAAATCCTTAACAAACTCATCATTATATGAATAATTCAAAGAGTAAAAAGAAAGCCAAGAAAATAAGCAAACCTTTCCTTTATTTCAAGAAAGTCATGGATATTGATAGGATGTTCTACAAGAATGGGTGCCCTGCTAGACGGATTGGAAGACTCGGGCTACTTTGACTTCTTACCGCTTCTAGTATTCGATGGGGCCATATTCAGTAAAAATTAAAAAGCATGATAAATTGGTAAAGTGAGAAGAGAAGGAATCTAATCAAAGGTGTAAAGAAAGTAGGCACCAGAGAGTTCAATATATAGACAAAAGAAAGCCCTGCTGTGTACCTTGCCAACCCCCTTATTTGAGTGCTTGGCGAGGTGGTGGCAAGCTTAGTGGTGAGCTAAATTTCTCAAGACCAAAATGTTTAGCAAAATTAAACTAATACACTCAACATAAAAATTCATGTGACAATCAATCCAAAATACATTCAAATAAGCGTATTATTGAGACTCAATACTTTATAGAGAGAGATTAGAGAGAAGTTAGTACAATGGGCTGAATCTATGGATCCTCATGAGGGGTCCATCTATTTATACCACATTTATGGATACAGGTGTTAGTTATATAATGTATACATATAATTACATGTCATGAGGGCATAATTGGCCTAAAGTATAATATGTCAGAGGTCCAAGTTGAGTTTTATTAATGATGCCCACGAGATCGTGTTGTACTTGAACTCGTGTTGCCTTTGGGCTCGGTCTTCACTTAGGCTCGTGCTGCCATTAGGCTCGGTCTATCCCTAGTGGGATTTCTAGAGTATTTCATCTTTCATATTGGGCTAGTGACTCGGTCTAGGGTGGTTTACAAGGGCTGGGCTTTGGGTCAGTCCAAATGTCCAAACATCAAGTCCCCCTACTCTTTCAACTTAGGCTTTGGTCTGAGGTGGAAGAGTGAATACCAAGCATAGGATACAAACCGTTTGGCTCCCATAATAAATGCATGTTAGTTGATTGGAAAGAGAAATCCAATGCCCCTATATAAAGGGGTGCTTAGATTGGGACATTATCATTGTTCACTTCAAAATTGAGAAATAGTGAAGGAAAATGCTCTTTCGTTTCACCTCGAGTTATAAAAGATTTTTAGTTTGGTGGTAAGAATTTAGATTGTGCTATAATATTTCTCAGTTTGGCTTATTTAGAACTCAAGCGTTGAGAACCTAACAATTTTCTACTTTCTTTTCAGGTCGATTTTAAAAGGATCATTTTCTTTTATTTTTAACTTGTCTCTAGGTAATCTCATTTTCTGCTACCTTACCACATGCTATTTTTTTTATGTTTTTGTAGCTTTTAACAAAATGCAAAGAAAAGAGACATCAGCTTTTGGCTCAGGCTCATGGGAGAGTCCCCGATATTCTGGTATAAGTGGGAGCTTGGGGTCTTCTAGCTCGGGTTCTCCTAGCAAAGTGAGTGAGGCTTCACCATAGCTGTCTACCTCTACCCCGCATCCACAAACCGATCCTACTATGAGATTGAGTGTCTAGGATATGGAGGAAAAAACAAGAATATAGGATTTAGTGAACCGATAGGTCATGGTAAAGGCTGGACGGCCATTCCTAAAACTTGTAGGTTGTTTTCCTAGGATGAGGAGAGAATAAGAAGAACCTACGACATCCCTCCTACAGTTTAGATAATGATTCCTTTATATATGGTAGAGTTTAACTAGGCGTGTGTTTAACGATACCAGCACCATTACCAATACTAATCGATGTTACTTGGTTTCCCTCGTTGATGCCAATGTTGCTAAGGCATCGATGTGAATTTTCTTGCTTCATGCTATCTTTTTTATCTTGAACTCAAATTATTTTGAGCATTCTCATTTTAATCTCTCCAAATACTTCTTCATCATTCCATCCTTGCTTCAAATGTTCCCAAAAAGTGATTGACCAATAGCCTGGAATCGTTGTGCAGGGTAATTCTATCTACCTCTAGCTTTTTTGCTATCATAACTCTAAATATGGTAGCTTCATATTCTATGATGTTATTGGTTGCTTGAAAATTGAGCCTGATCGCGTATTCAAAGCAATTTTCCTCCCCATCCAGTATAACCACCCCTAGTCCTTCGACATTGAAGTTGTGTGCACCATCCACAAATACCTACTAGGTTGGTGCATCCTTCTAGTCTATCATACATAAACTTCAATGTCTTTATTTTTTTAACCTCAAGACCATCAATGAATTCAGCCACAAATTTGGCCACAAACTGACCTTTGATGGTTGTTCTAGCCATGTATTTGATGCCATACTCTCCCAATTCCATGGCAAATCTGGGCTAGTCTTCTTACAACCTCTGGATTTGTTAGTACATTTTTGAGAGGGTGTGAGATGAGTACTATGATTGAGTATGAGCCAAAGTAATTTCGGAGCTTCCATGTAGTAATCTTAAGAGTAAAGGCAAGTTTATCTATGGTGGGATATTTACTTTGGGCTTCTGTTAAAATTTGGTTGACATAGTAGATGGGGTGTTGAATTTTGTTCCTCTCTGTTATCAACGTTGCACTGCATGTCTGGGGTGTGATAGCCAGATATAAATAGAGAATTTCTCCTGGTATGGGGCTAACTACGATAGGGGGATTACTAAGGTATTTCTTTTTATTTCTTTAAAGGTTTTACTTTAATCCTCGTTCCAAAAGATAGTCTTGTTCTTTCTCAACATCTTAAAGAAGGGCATACACTTATTTGTGCATTTGGCAATGAATCTTCTCAACGCCCTTATTCTTCCGTTTAATTGTTGTATACCCCTAAGATTACTAGGTGGCCTCATATTTACCAATGCATGTATTTTGTCTGGATTAGCCTCGATTCCTCTTGCTGACATGAGGTACCCTAGGAATTTTCTTATAGACACACCAAAAATGCATTTTTTTGGGATAAGTTTCATGCCATACCTCCGTATCACTTCGAATATCTCTTGTAAATCTCTGATATGGTTTAGGGGTTAAGTTGAATTGACCACTATATCATCAATGTATTCTTTAAGATTCTTGCCCAACTATTTTCGAACATTTTGTTGATGAGAAATTGATATGTTGCACCTGTATTTTTCAATCCGAGTAGCATTCTTGTGTAACAAAATGTTCCTTCTTTTGTTATTAAATAATTTTTCTCCTCATCCTCTGAGTGCATCTTGATTTGGTGATATCTGGAATATCCGTCTAAGATACTCATCAACCCAAACCCACAGGAGGCATCTACCAGCTGATCAATACTTGGGAGGGGGAAGTAGTATTTGGGAGAGGCCTCATTTAGATCGATGAAGGCAACACACATGCGAGATTCTCCACACACTTTTTTTACTAGTACCACATTTGAGATCCATGATGGACACTTGACTTCCCTAATGACCCCCACCTTATTGAAGGTAGCTACATGATGTTTGATTGCCTCATTTTTTTTCTCTGGACAATTTTCTTTTTTGTTGTTGAATGGTTCTAGCTTCTAGGTCAACGTTTAGCTTATGTGTTATAACCCTTGAATCAATTCCTGATATGTCCATAGGGGCCCATGCAAAGATGTCTACATTAGCTCTGAGAAATAATGAAAGTTGTTCCTCGAGCTCCACCTTTAAATTGTCACCTATCTTCACAAGATGGCTTTTTCCCTCATTATCCATTGGAAAATATTTTACCTTATTTAGATAAACTGACTTCATTATGGCTTTATTCCTTGGTCTCTTTGGTGGGAGACCTCTTGGATTGCTATTTTGGGGCAGTTTCTTTCATTGTGGCATTATAACAACTCCTAGCATTCTCTTGATCTCCTCTCACCTCTTCAGGACCTTGAGTGGTAGAAAATTTGATTACGTGGTGGAAGGTGGATGGGACTACCTTTATCTTGTGTATCTAGGGTCTTCCTAGGATGGCATTGTAATATACCAGGGCATCAATGATGACAAAATTGGTCATTATTGTTACCCCTTTTATCATAACAGGTAGGATCACCATTCCTTTTGTGTAGATGGTTCTGTTATTGAATCCTATGATAGGAAGCTCTACTTTAGTAATTTTGGTGTCTCTTAGCCGAAGAGCCCTAGTGGTAGTGAGGAAAAGGAGGTCCACTAAACTCCATGTATCAATCATTATTCGAGAGACATCACAAGACTCGATCCTCAGGGTTATCACCAGAGGGTCCTCGTGATGGGATGAGGTTTTGTCCCTTTCTGTGAAGATTATTTTGGTAAGGGGTCTCACTTTATCGAAAACGTATACGTGGGGGGCATTATGTAGCTCCCTTGTGAATCTTTTGCGAGCATTATTAGAGACACCACTGACTCCTGGCCCTCCATGTATGGTGTGAATGTTTTAATGTTGGGCCCATCATGAGGTTCTTTGCCATTGCTTGATGAGTTCTTTGGTTGAAACACTCTTCATTCGCCTCAGTATCATCTTCTATCTTCATTTTCTATGACCAGGTCTCTCAAATATCCTATAGTTAGTAGTATTTCCAACTCTCTTTTCAGTTTTCTATAGTCTTTAGCCTCGTGACCTATATCTCTATGAAAGGTGCACCATTTGGACACATCTCTCTCTAGAACATGCATCTTGGTGGCCACCTAGTTTTGGGCTCCCTCTCCATTGTTTTTACAATTTGAGTTAGATCAACCCTCAAAGGACCTCTGAAAGGAGATAATGCTCTTCCCCAACTTTCTCCATTCTCTAGCCCGCTTTTATTTATCGCCCAGTTTCTGGCTTTTCTATTGCCTGTAACAAAGCGTCTATTTTTGTAGCCTTGGTGTACTTGGTCTGGGCTCATCCTCTTTTTTTCTTTATTTGGGACCGGGATCATCTCTACCCCCGTTCAACGATCCTTGACTAGGCTAAGCTCCTTTTCTAAGTTAACAAACTTTCTAGCCTCTTCATAAGCTTCCTCCAAAGTGTGTGGCATCGTTTTAGTTAATTATATGAACAGGTTAAAGATTTTTATCAGGTCTCGCTTGAAGGCCTCTATAGCAATAGAGCTAGGGCAGTCAGAGATTTCCCATTTTTCTTTTCTGAATCGCTTCATGTATTCTTTAATGGGCTCTTTTTCCCCTTGTATAATTGAAAATAGGTGGTGAGATTCTTGCCTCAATGGTTTGATGTAGGCGTAGTTCATGATGAACTATTTGGTGAACTGTGGAAAGAAGGATATAAACCTGGGAGGTAGGTTTTTAAACCATTTATGTGCGCCATCATAGAGGGTGGCTGCAAACATCTTGCACATCACCACATCTCTTTTTTCTTAGGAGAGACTCATGGGCGCCATAACTGTTTTGAAATGTTGAACGTGTGTTACTAGATCTCTTGCCCCAAAATAATTAGGGCATTTGGGAGCTTTGAACTTGGGTGAGGGCACATCATTTTCAATTGTATCTGAAAAGGGGGAGATGTATAGTTGTTCACAATCCCTATCCCGCTTTTCCCTTTTCATGTTTCTCATTTTCCACTTTCCAGGTCTGCTCTTGCCTTTTGTTGTTTTCCTCTAGAGCTTGTAGTCGTATCCTCAACTCCTTTTTTTCTAGGAGCCATTGTTCCTCCTCACGAACGAGCCAAGCTGGAGAGGAGATTTCTTTCAACTTCATGCTCGGTTTGTCGGGGCTCGGAATGACCGCGTCATATTGCCTCTCCATTGGTCAGTTCAGCATTAGGATTTTCTAAGATCCTTCCCTCTACTTGAGATCGTAGAGTCCTGCTTTCTCTTCTAGTTTCATCAAGCTCTTTCCTTACCTCGAGGAGTTTGCAAGATAATTCCTGATAGAGAGCGTTGTCCTCTATTCTAGCACCATTGGTGTCTGATGGTGTGTTTCCTTGGGTAGCCATTGTTTCAGGATCACTCAAATTTGACCGTCTCTCAAACCGAGTTATTGTTGTGATTTTTGGAGTTACAAGTAGTACACGATGTACCTTTCTAATTTCTCTCTAGGATAAGGGGTCAGAAAATTGTGATTAACCTCGGAATCTGAGCCCCACGGTGGGCACCAAAATGTTAATACTCAATGCTTTGTAGAGATAGATTAGAGAGAAGTTGGTACAATGAGTTGAATCTATGGATCCTTATGAGGGGTCCATCTATTTATAGCACATTTATGGATACAGGTGTCAGTTATACAATGTATACACATAATTACATGTCAGGAAGGAATAATTGGCCTAAATTACAATATGTTAGAGGTCCAGGTCGAGTTTTACTCGTGCTACCCACAAGCTCATGTTGTACTAGAACTCATACTACCTTTGGGCTCAGTCTTCACTTAGGCTCATACTGCCATTGGGCTCGGTCTGTCCCTAGTGGGATGTCTAGGGTATTTCATCTTTTGTCTTGGGGTGGTGACTCAGTCTAGGGTGGTTTACAAGGGTTGGGCTTTGGGTCAGTCTAGATGTCTAAATAGGTATGATTAAATTTTTTATGCCATACACTGTGTGTGTTATGATAAACTTGCTTGCTCTATCTGGCATCAAGATATACTTATATGAATCAAACAAATAGAAATATAGACTCATGTAAAACCAAACTTCATATGTTCACATTTAGCCTCTCTTTTCACTAATGTAAGTGCCAACTTAGAAGAAATCAATAGACCTTTCAAATTTTGTAATAATAGGCTGAGGTAAGGGTAGGAGAGAGATGAAATTTTGGCTCAAACATACCTTTGTTTCAAAAACAATCCACAGAGTTCATGTCCATGAAAAATATTCCCTCAAACTTGAGTTGTTTTCCCTTCACTTCTAAAAATTCATTCACAAACATAGATGTCATATGAACTGCACAACAAATTCAACAACTTATAGATCCTTCCCTTTTAACATCAACATTACTTATTCTCATTCTTTTCCCCTTTTTTTATTTTTTTATTTTTTGAAAAAAAAAATCATTCTTTTCATTCCTTTTTTTCAGTGAAACCAAGAGGGTAACATAAACAAATTCAAGACACATATGCTCAATAAAGGGTGTACAAGGTAAGTGGGACAAAACATTTGGGTTAGGTTTAAAGAGGTGACTTGAAAGGTTCAAATAATTTAAAAAATGCCTAAGTCTTCCTTCTATCTAAGCAGCGCCTAAGATTTGACCTCAAGAGATACTAAAGTGAATTCTAGAGCTTATAGAGACATACAAATAATCAAAGCATGAAATCCATAAAAACTTATCAAAATATCCATACAATTTACAGAGTTATAGCATGTGTAAAAAAAGTTCATTTCAAATAAAGTACAAGAATTTAGTCATACATGGACTCAAGGAATACACATGTCAAAATAGCAACACTTCAATTCAAGTCAAAAGCATCTCAACCATAAAACAACATTAGTTCCTCCAAAAGTTCATTACACAAGTAGAATGAAAGCTAGACAAAGAAACTTGTAGGACAATCCCAAAAATAGAGAGAAAGGAGAAAAAGAGAATAACAATACAACAAATAGAATATATATTTTTTTATTTAAATAGTAATGGGTGATAAAGCAAGAAGATAGACAACAAAAAATACACAATGAAAGACTAGACTCATAGGAGAGAAAAGAAATTAATAGTTCAACCCTATACAAATCACCTGAAGATAGTGATCAAATAGCATCCCTCCGTTTAAAGAATTTATGAAGGGTAACTTATTTAGGAGATAGTCTTTATGTCATGGAGCATGTAGAGTATATGGTACTTGAGGTTTGTTTTGTTTATTATTTCTAGAAAATCCTATCGAGTTATCCATATAGACAATGCTAGATGAACTTTTTGAAGTTGGTTTGTTTCTTTTCGATCTATGCCTAGTGCATAATGTAACCTACTTGAAGATGCTCAGATGAGCCATAGTAGCTACATCCTATCATAGAGGATAGGGTGAACGAGGAGGAGAACTTTGAGAAGTACTTCTCATATATCTAAGACACTACCTAGCAAGGTGGCCAACAATGCTACACATATAGCAAATACGAGCAAGGAGTTAGAGAATCTGAGTCCCTAACTTCAAGAAGTGGTACGCAAAAGAGAAGAGGAAGAAATTCTTACATTGATTTTCACACGAGGATAAGTAGTCAAATTCCCATAGTATGGTCTCAAATGCCCAAGTTCACTAGAGTGGTGAAAAGTAGGAATGACAATATGTAGAGGCATAGACCATCATTGGAGCATTGGGAATAATTAGCCTTAGGTGAAAGGTTCACCTTGATAAAGGAATCTGGATGGGGAGACACAACAAACTTATCTCTTGAGTCGGTAGCAGCAGACTTCAACTTTGGATCTTGATCAGAAGCTTTGACAAGCTTAATAAAACCAACTTCAGATGTTGAAATTCCTTCACTGTAACCAATGCTATGTTTGTCCCCAAATGTCTTTTTGTTGCTGAAGATTTCATTTAACTTCTTAGAGCTAGTCATCATTTTGTTCAAGTTAGAGCTTGAGTAAGCCAATTCCTTCTTACTGATATTAAGCTTTTCTTTTAAGGCTTTAACCAGTCCTTCCTTTTCCTTAAGGAAGGTTTCAAGATATACTATTGAATTGTTTAGAATCCCAACTTTCTCATTTAGTTTTTCAATCTCAGCTTCCTTTTTATTAAGTGAGTAAGCTAGATATTCCTTTTACTTTGAAGGACTATAATCTGCTTCTTCAATTTTTTAATATCGACATTCTGATCAAAAGAGGGATAAGGAATAACAAACAATTGTGTAGCTTTATCTAAGTTAGGAACCTTTATTTTTTCATCAACCTTTTCCACCTTTTCATGATTTGCATCAAATTTCTCAACCAAATTAGAATATCTCTATTGAATAACCTCATATTTTTTGGTGAGATCAATTTTTTGACCATCAACAAAGGACTTCTTTTACTCTATATTTTATTTTTCCAATACACTTATCTCACACTCTTTTTTGTCAAGGTTCTCCAAGGTCTTTTTCTTTGCTTTTTCAAACTTGTTATGCTCTAATAAGAGTGCATTGTAGGAGTTAAGCAATTCATCTTACTAGTCATCATCATCAGTTTTAGTTGTAACCTCTTGAACATTTGAGGAAGTAGTCAAATGATCAATGATGCTACTAAAGGCAATGAAGGCCAAAAAAATTAGTGTCATCCTTATCATCACTACTGGTACAGTTTGAAATAGTAACCTCAACTTTCATGGCATACTTATTTGTGCATTTTTGTTTCTGGAAACAATTTGATGCAATGTGTCTAGACTTATTCAAGTATCTTTTGTTAGACTTTTCATATTCATTATCTGAGCCTTTATCATCTTTCTTTGATTTTGGGGCTTTAGAGCTTGAAGTATCTCTTCCAATGCTCCAAGAGGAGGGTTTCTTCTTTCTAAAAAAATTGGTGAATCTTTGGGTAAGGAAATTCATTTCCTCCTTATTGGGATCAGAGTCATCATTACCACCAACTGTGACATAAATATCTTTGATTAAATCACTTCCCCTTGGTTATCTTGAGAGCCAAGCTCTTTCCCTTCTCCAAAGTAATTTGTTCTTATATTTCCAGTAGGTGATGCCATTTAAAACTTATAGCTCACCTACTAACTCATTTACTATGAGTTCGCGAGGTTTGTACTTGACTCAAGTACTGTAACTTTAGCATACAGCCTATATGGTATACTAGCAATGATCTTTTCAATCTATTTTTCTTCGCAGATGGTTCTACTTAGATTGTTTGAACAATTGACATTGTTTGATAATCATGCATACAACTTATCAAAAGTCTCATCTTCTTGCATAATGCACAACTCAAAATCTCTATTTAACATTAGCATTCTGGACCTCTTAACGGTAGACGTACCTTCATAAGTAGTCTCAAGAATATCTTAAGCTTGTTTTGACGTTGTGCAACATTGAATCCTTCTACACTCATCAAGCATCACAGCTCTAATGATACCATACAAACCCTTTTTGTTCCATTCAAACTCCTTAGATTTTTCATTAGTCCACTCAAACATTGGTTTTGGAATAACAATATTATTAGGTAGGGTTTTGTTTGGATACGTCCAAACATTCTTAATAAGGAACCACACATAGCCTCTTTAGGACCACAAGAATTTCCTCATTTGTGATTTCCATTAAGTGTAGTTTAGCCCACTAAAGAATGGAGGTCCACCTACATTACCTTCTTCTCGTAAATCTATTGGAGAGAAATTATGTGTGAAAAGCGAGTTAACAAAGTCAACACCTGAGCGGTTAAGCCCAAAAAGGGTACAAATACTCTGATACCAATTGAAAGAGTCCATGACCCTGTATACTGCCAGGATATGGAGATATAGACTCCTTAATGACTAACCTTAACTCACACAAACAAAAAAAGTTAACACTTAAGTAGATAATGCATTAGAAGTACACATTATATAATATCATATAAACAGACAACTTCTCACAACAGTAATTATATAATCAAAAGAAAATAGGAAAACAGTAAACATTTTCTAATCAAAGTTTGAGCTACAGTGTGTTGCAACATACACACCATAAACTCAAAATATACTAGTATAACAATAGATCATGCATAACAACCAATGTAACAAGCTAAATCGATAAAGATACCGTATCTATATAGTAATGTCCTCAGGTTTCTTAAGGCAACCACTCAGTAGCAAATATTCCACTAAATAATAAAAACAGTTGCAACTCTAAAAGTAATAAAACCATTATTACCTCTATCAATCTAGACCTCTGTCCGAATTGCCTATTGTTGCTCTTGCTTGCTGCTTTCGCAATGACTTGATTTTACACACGAACCTGATTATCCTCTATAGCCAACATCACCTAATGTGGTCTTATCAGTAGTCACAGATCAATAACGTGAAATATATAGAACAAGCAATCTTGAGGATCACTCTCAATCTTAAGGCACCAAAGGACACACTGTTCTTCACATATCTCAAATCATATATAGGTGACTCACAGTCAAACCTCATACGTATATAGTCTACAATTTGATCACTAAGCTTAATAAATGTCCTACACTTAAATATAAGCTCTTCAAAATGATTTAAGAAACAGATATAATTCTCAGTGAGAATTTTAGTAGAGTTTCAGTACTAAATTTAATGGGTCAAGAAAAGACAAAAGTAGGGGATATTGATAGAACTTGACTAATCGCAAGCCACCTCACCAATCACCTTGCCAAAGTTGGTGGCATGGTGCCAAAAATCATATTTTCTTCATTTCTAATCATGCTGAATAAATTACACAAATACATGCACTCAAAATGATCTAAAATCCATCACTCTCGACCTAGCATGCATATTAAAACAACCAACCCCTTGGTGTGTGAAAGAAATTCTTTCAATCACAGTATTTCTAACTATGCGTGTGCATTATTAATTCGTATTAACCAACCTTACATAAAAGGAAATAAAACACTAAGTAAAAATAAATCGATACCGTATTTTGTATATGAAAAGTCAATACACAAAAAAAAAGTACAACATAACTTACAACTTAATAGAATAAAGTCACTAGGTTTTGCCATCATCTTTCTAATACACTTTATAAAAGACTTGGTATTTATTTTAAACAGTTCTTGGTTCCAATCCCTAAAACTAAATGTATGTTTAAAAAAAGGTAGATTTGGGTGAATTCATGTTCATAAATGTCATTGGCCACTTGTATGACGAAAAAATAATGGATGTGAGGTAGCTAAGGTTTTTCTTTTCCTTAAAAAAAATGTGCATTTTAATTTTTAATTTATGATTTATACTTTTATTTTCAATATATTAAAAATGAGACTTTTAACCCTTTGATTATTAAAAATATCACTTCTAGTCCTATAAGAAGAACAATTTTTACATTGAAATGTCCAAGTTTAATTGATAGAAAGACTAATGAAGTATTTATTTGCATGTAACAATAGAAGTATTATGACCATTTTCCCAAAACTCAACTCTATGTCTCGGTCTGTCTTCCTTATGTGCTGATAGAAGATGGAGAGAAACAGCAGCAACTATTAGTATTTAAACATGTTAATCTTTGTAACGTCTTTACGCCATGACCAAGATTCAGAAGGACACTTAGGAAGTGGAGGAAGTAAAACAGCTTTACGGCAAAGTCCAAATGGCCACCCATCACAATGACACAGCTCTTTAATTATGGAACGCCTAAGTCTCTGGATATCTTTAAAGTAGGGATCAATCTCACTTAAGCTACAACATCTAGATAGGCTTGTCTTCACAGAATGAAATGAATCCTTACTTGAGCAATAACTGGTTGAGAAATCACTTTTGGCTGATAAGAACTCTTCTCTTTCTAGTTCACAATCTTTAATGTCTTCTTGGCCCGTAGCTTCCTTCTTTATTTCAGCTTCATGTGTCCTTATGTACAATTCCCTGCTTATAGGAGAGTAGACCCAAGAAAAGCTATCTGTCAAACTGCTCGGCTTCCTTCTTAACTTCTCCATTGATCGGCTTCGAATGAGTGATACAACAACCTGATCAGGAAAAAGTTTGAGAGAGAGATATAAGAGAATATAGAAGCAACTTAATTAGGCTAACGACTTTGAAATCTGTTTTGATTTTTTTTCCCCAATTATCCTTACTATAAGGATCTCTGATTCTAAACTATACTTCAAGAAGAAGATTTTTAATCAATTTTTAAATTTTTAGGTTTTTTCATTTTCATGGGACATTTTTCTATTAGTTAAGTTTTGTGACTTTTCATGAATAATTATTATTAAAATTGATTAAAAATATGAAATTTGGGAAGAAAAAAAACCCCAAAATATTCTTATTTATCCAGGTTTTTGAAAAAAAAAACATTACTTGAAAACTTAGAAGATTTGATTTCTTTTTCTTAAAAATTGTTAAATATAAATTGTCATCAAATTTATTGGTGATTTTTTTAACAATAGAAAAAAATTAAAAAAAATCAATTATTTAATAAAAAATCAAACATTACACTAGATAATCAAAGAAACTCTATTGGAATGAAAATGAAAAAGCCTATACATTAAGATGGGAAAATAAGTGAGTACTTTATTTTCATAATCGATTTCACTTGATTGATAATTCTCTACAAGAGGACTTGAAGTTGGAAGCCGTCCACTAGAAGAAGTATGGCAATTGGAAAATGCATCCTTCAAACATGAAGTCAAATATTTGCATCTCTTGTTAGGTTTTGATGCCTCTTCGTGATAAAACACACACATATTAGTTAACAGGGTTGGGATGCTAGCTACTCATTTGTAAAGCACATGTAATATATACAATATACTCAAGGATAAGTCGTACTCAATTTCTAGCTCAAAATTGACATTCTCATGTAAAATGGGCTTTCCATCTTATTTGAAAACTTTGTTTTTTCATTCTTTGGGGTAAAGACTAAGTTTATAGAGCAAAAGACGTTTTAACTGATAACCCTTTAAATAAAATCAAGTTAATGGTCAGATATATTAACTTTTAATTTTTAATTCTTTTTAAGTAAATTTTTAATCGGATGTATTTGATGAAAATTCCTTAATATAATTTTTATATTTTTAAAAAATCATTCCCAAAATATGTGTTTCATAAATATTTAAAATTATATAAAAAATTATTTAATTAAATTTCTAATTTTTGAATTTTTTTTCATTTTCACCGAATATATTATTAAAATAAATTAAATATTATGACATTTGTATATATAAATATTCAAAGAAAATTAATAAAAAAATAAAATCTATAAATAAGAATTAAAATTTTCTTACTACTCCAGGTTTCTTTTGTGTTTTTTTTTTTTGGTTTTGGTTTTTTTCTTTTTTTATCAAACTTAATGGTGATTTTTTACTTTTTATTCCTTAAAATTCATTAAGTATAAATTTTTATCAAACATATTAACGATTAACTTTAAAAAAATCAATAAAAAATCAAAAATTAAAAATAAAAACTTATTTATTAACAAAGATACTTGGTATAATTCAAATTCTTGGCTTAAAACGGGGAGAGATTATGAGTCTTATCACTAGAATTTAAGTTAAAGTAATGGAAACTAGGACATATTACCAACTCATGACTCATTTGATATAAAAATTTGCAAAAGATAAGAACACTTTCACATGAAGTTATTCCAGTGGAAAATAATATAGAGACAAACAAGAGCCATTCGCCAAGAGAGAAAAAAGTGATCATAATATGGTCATCACGGAGCTTTAGATTTGGCATTTTATTGAAAGCTATTAAAATGATCAAAGCATATTCGATTTTCGTATAGCATTACAACTACGAATGAAAACATAATATGATATTTTCATCCAACATTTGTAAATCAAAAGGTTACAATAAGATGAAGAATAAGAACAATCAGTAGTTGAAAATCAAGATGTTAGTTTTTTAGGGTTTGCCATTCTCTTTCACTTAGAGACACAAGTGGACAGTCTCACAGCAAACTGCTTCATATTTGCAGGGCTTTAAGTCATTGCTTGACGAGATCGGCATAAAAGAAATTAAACAATTCAGTATTAGCGTTCTAATGATTTTGAGAAAGAGAGGTGGGTGGAGATGTTAAAATAGAAACCCACTCAGATAACCTTGGTCTTTACAGATGAGATAGCCTTAATGAACTCTGTTAGGCAAGTTGTACGATAAACCCTTTGTTTTCAAAGATAGAAGACATAAGAAACAAGATTAAAATAATAGTCTTAAACTCATCAATAAAACCCTCAATCGAGTTATAACATTTATTTACAAAACTAAAAAATTATTTTCCGAAATTGAACACAATACTTCTAGATCCCAAGTAGAGATTTTCAAAGGAAATGTCAGTAAGAAACAACAAATTGTTACTGCAACAGCAGAAGAAGACAAAAAAGAAAAAGAAAAAGAAAAAAAGAGCCAAATCCCAATAACAAGCAAGTACATAAAACCTTCAACTTCTAAAAGTAGAAAGGTACAATTGATTTAGTTGGTAGATTTCTGGAGTTGCTCAGATGTAAGGGAAATAAGGGACTGAAGCTTGGCAACTGCAGATGTTTTCTCAGGTGGACATTTGGCAAGAGATATGGTCAGTGACTGAAGAGCTTGATCAAGCTTGCCTGCAGCCAATGCTGCACATCCTGCCTTGTATGCTTCGTCTGCCAAGCGAACATCATACTGCGATGATGTATTCCCAATGAAGCTCTTATCCTTCGAGAGGGCAGAAGTTGGAGATTCAAGGAGAGCAGTTGCTCTGGAATACTCAAGATTAGATATAGCATTGCTAATCTCTGCCATTAACAATTCAGGAGCCGCTGGGATAGTTTTCACACTATCAAAGACACTCCAATGAGAGCCTCCTTCAGCAAAACCAGGTAAAACTCTTTTTGAGTGTCGTTGTGAGTCTGATCTTACACTAACCCGTCCCCACATAATACCTTGAAAAAAAAAGAAGAAAAAAAAAGCCAACCCATTATATTCCCATCAGCCAATAAACTAAATATTGAGGGAGTTATTTAAAACTGTTCTTAAACGATAATCATCAATCAAAATGACCCAGAATAGTACAGGCCACAAAACTCCAATCAACCCACTAACAATATCAAAGCAAACATCCTGTAATGGTGCTCACTAAGCCAAAAAGCTTTACCTTTTACCAACTATAAATTTTTTCATGAGAAACCTTTCTTGCAATGGACATAGTAAAAATTAAAAAAAGAAAAATAATTTCCTCTTTACCGGCGATGTAACTTGCATACCATTTCAAAGATAATATGAAAAGATAAAACACAGCAAGTTGGAAGATGTTATTTGTGTGGCTTCATAACATACTTTAGAAGGGGCATTATGGTAATATATGTTTCTTTTAATATTGTCATCAATGTCTATCCTCTTAATTGGGTTTGAAGGCATAGTCATGAAATATATATATATTGTTGCCTCAAGTGAGAGAAGTCAAAAAGGTTCTCCAATTAATATTGAAGTCATTAATATTATGATTGAATCAAGCTATAGCAGCCAATACTTTGGGAGTTGAAGCCATTTTAATACCTTTGGTTCTTTGGTCTCCATGCGAAGAGAATAGGTGGTGGTGAGTACTCTCAGTATCTACCGATAGCATTGCAGTAACTTTCAGTCACCATTACCAGGATTTGGCGTATATATTTCTTGTTAATTTGTGTTATCATTTTGATTGTGAGAGTAATTGGGTGTTTATACTCTCCATTTCGATTTATTAATGGATTATTCCTCGGTGTGTTGTTGCTAGTAGAATAAACTTTTTACATTAAAAAGTTGAAACACTTAAATCTTTATATGTTATTTATTTTCTTATTGTTTTATTATGTTTTCCATACACATAATTATTTAATTTGTACAATTAAATTGGACTGATTTTACTTCTGTTAGTGTTAATTTATAACAAATTGGTATCAAAATTTTCGGTTCTCATTTTATTTATTGGGACTGATCGAGTTTACACTTTTGAATTTTGAACTTTTGAGTATCTAATTGGTTTCATATTTTTGGATTGTGTTTTTGTTTATTTAATATTAAATTTTCTATCATAACAACAAAATACAAATGACTTAATCTAAAATATTTATATGACAAGTGCTCTAGCCAAATTAAAGCCATAGCCAAAAAGCTTCTCCAAACATTTTAGTCTATTGAGTACAATGGAAACGCGAACCAACAAAAGTAACAACAGTGAATGCAAAAGTAAAAAAATAACAAGCAAACAACACAAAAAATTTAATGTGGTTCAACAAATTAGCCTAATCCACGGTCCAAAATCACAATAAATCCACTAATACAAGAGTCCTTACTTAATACCCAATATACCATGTATGTATCCCAAGAATAATATTAAGATCCTAAAATAACAATGATATTAAGAACCTGAAATAACACTCAAACTTAAAACCCAATATAACCAAATCTCATATATAACCAAAATAAAGAACCCAAAAATATCCATAATGTACTTTTCTTTAGATGCTCAGAATTGGAAAGATTTGGTCTTGTATGTGAGATATTGTAGCAAAACTTCTTAAAAACACAAACTATTTTGCGACAATACTCCTTGATAATATTAAGATATAAAAATGTATATATATACCCATAACTCTAATAACACCCGTCCGACTTTCTATTACTTCAATTAAATTAAAGTTAATTACCACACTTCATCACCCTCACATTTTCACTTTTCATTCCTTAGAACTTTCTTTTCTTTCTCTTTTGTGGCTTTTGAGTAACTTTCTCAACAATCTCTACCTTGGCTCAAAAGCTACCAATACCTTGTACCAATTCATGACATGTCCAACTTGCCATCATTGCACCCTGTTTATAGGTAGGATGCACTCACTATTTCATCTTCAACTGAATACAACCTTACTCCAAATTGTTCCAACTTAAAAGCAATCATTTAACACCATACTCTTATCACAAAAAACGATAACCACTTTATTAAACTTTACATATTTCTCTTACCTCACATTATTATTATAATGCAAGATTTTAAGTTTAACTTGCCACCAATATGCACCTTACCATTAACAGTGGTTACAACTCCACCTTGAACAGAATCCCCAATCAACTTGTACAAATTATCTCTCATTTTCCCTTTGATAATAACCAAAAAAACTTTACCTACTTCCATAAACTCGTTCCTTGTAGAAAATCATAACCCTAGTTATCCAGTCTATTTAATGAAACCAAATTCTTTCTTAAGCTGGGTACATGTTTAACATCACCTAATGTCCGATCAACTCCATCAACCACTTTCATCTTCATCATACCCATACCAATAACCTTGATCTTTGAACCATTAACCATCATAACATCACCAACATTACAACGTTTATATCTATCAAACAACTCCTTATTTGTAGACATGTGAAATGAACAAGCAGAATCCAAAATCCAATCATCTCGAGAACCATCACCAGTTATCACACAAATTGCATCATTATTAGTATCACAAATTTCAATCACCTTTGCCCATTTAACACCTTGCCTTTTCTTGTCATAAAGGTCTCTTATGGCCTTCAACCTTTCTATGCAACACCTTTTGATGTGTCCTTTCATGTGACAATAAAAACAATCAATATCGTTTCTTGGATGAGGTTTGAACCATTTTTCATCTCTACTTGAATATCCTCTCCTAGATTTGCTTCTTCCAATATTCAAACTTACTCTTAAATCACTCTTAATGGCAAGATAATCTCCATATGCAGAACAAGCCAATTGCTTCTTCCAAGTTTCCAAGATAACTGTCATCACCTCATCCACTATCAATGTAGTCTTTTCCTTAAATAACGAAGACACCAATACATCATATAAATCAGGCAGTGAATATAACAAAATTATTACTTGATCGTCATCTTGCATCTTCACATCAACTCGTAGCAATTCAATGGCAAGATAATCTCCATATGCAAAACTAGCCAATTGCTTCTTACAAGTTTCCAAGATAACTGTCACTACCTCATCCACTATCAATGTAGTCTTTTCCTTAAATAACGAAGATACCAATACATCATATAAACCAGGCAATGAATATAACAAAATTATTACCTAATCGCCATCTTGCATCTTCACATCAACCAGTAACAATTCAAAAAAAATTTGTCTAAATCTATTAAAATGACTTTTCATATCACAACTTTCATCCATCTTCGAGGCATACAATTACTTCTTTAAGTGTACCTTAAGAAACCCCTTCTTGCACCCATATACCTTTGACATTGTCATTTCAAGTCTCAAACTATCTTGTTTCCATATTTTCCTTAAACCATAATCTCCCAACCATTAGCTCTAATACCACTTGTTGGCACAGCGGAAGCACAAACCAACAAAAGTAACAAAAGTGAATACAAAAGCAAAAAATTAACAAGAAAACAATAGCACAAGAAATTTAACATGGTTTGGCAAATTAGCCTAATCCACATCCAAAGCCACAATAAATCCACTAGTATCAATTCTTGATATAGGAGTCTTTACCTAATACTCAATACATCCTATATCCCAAGAAAACAATAGCACAAGAAATTTAACATGGTTTGATAAATTAGCCTAATCCACGTCCACAATAAATCCACTAGTATCCATTCTTGATATAGGAATTTTTACCTAATACTCAATACACCTTTTATCCCAAGAATAAATTAAGATCCAAAAATAACACTAATATTAAGAACATGTGATAACACTCAAACCTAAAGCCACGTTATCACCAAATATCACACACATACCCAAAACAAAGAACCCAAAAATACCCATAATGTACTTTTCTTTAGCTGCTTACAATTAAAAAGATTTGGTCTCACATGTGAGATATTGCAGCAAAACCTCTTATAAAAGACAAACTATTTTGCGACAATACTCCTTGATAATATTAGGATATAAGCATGTAAATATACCCATAACTCCAATAACACCCGTCCCTTTATATTCAATTAAATTGAAGTTAATTACCACCTACACGTTTTCACTTTTCATTTCTCAACGATTTTTTTTCACTTTCCTTTAATCTTTTGTACAACCAAATTGAACCTTGCTTCCATTATTACTAATTTATAACAGAAGATTAAAGGACAAATAGCTAAAATCTAAAAGCAATGATGATGAATCAACAGAATGAAAGGCTAACTGATGGGAAACACGAAACCCTATCTGCTAATTTTTAATGAAGAAAATGCAAAAATGTCCTAAAGTAAACAAATAAAAAAATAAGAGAATATCATAAACCAAGATAATCGTAATCTTACCAAAGAAAATCGGGATCGAATTGGGCAGAAACTTCGTAAATTCTCTTAAGAAAGCAGAAATATTTTCCCGTAATTTCAATTGACTCGTCACTCGTTAAGTTCCCTTTCTTTTCTTTTTTTTTTTTTTTCCTTTTCCCGCGAACTTCATTTCCCATCGGTTGAAAAAACAAAGAGAAAATAACCAATTTTGTTGGCGTGCACTTTACTTCCCAACGTTTTTTAAAAGATGCACCATATTAATTATTTTAATTTCGCTATTGAGACGCATAAATGTTACGTGATATTATAATTTATAAAAAAATCTATTTATTAAAAATTTAGTATTATTTTTTAATTATATATTTAAAAAAAATTAAATCTTATTATTTTAATAATTATTATTTATCATATCAATTATGATTGTTTCATAACTTATAGCATAAGTGTTCATAAATTATGGGTAAATTTGTGGATATAAAAATATTTATTTTTTCTTTAAAAATCAATAATTTTTTTTATTTTCATTAGTGACAAATTAACCTCTTATTTATGACATAACACGATTTTAACATATCTAAATGGTAGTCAAATTGAAATAATTAATTTAATTTAACATCTTTAACCTCACGTTACCACTTTTATCATCTACTAAAGATCTTAATGTGTGTGATGTCAAACTTATGAGATAGTAGTTCATTATCTACATCCTTGCACTTTAATGGTAGTCTCTTTTGAAAAAATACTAGACACCTTAATCGAATATCAAAATCCTTTATCAAATGTTATTTTTATAATCCAATTTGGTTGTATTTTCTTTTGAGACAAAGCTCATGGCAACTATACATGCAGTATTGTATACAACCAAATTTGGGTGACAAAGGCTTTGGTTGGAGTTGGACTCTGCTTATGTGGTGACTATTTTTGCACTGGGAGATGGTACTCTTCTTCGATTGATTGTTTAGAAAAGATTGTTCACATAGATATTCATTAATTATTCTCATATTTTTAGAAAAGACAAAGTATCATTGTTTAAGTATACAATGTAGCTCTCAACGCTTTCTTAAATTCTATTAAATGTGTGCTAATCTTAATAGTAGTAAATTTCTCTAATTTTATTCTTCTTTTTGATATTTTTTTATTCAACCTAATATTTTAAGAATTCCATTTGCAAAGATGCTTCTTTTCTTCTTGAAAATCAATTTTGTAGGATTGATCTTATTTCTTCAAGTAAACATTTTACTGATGTGTCTCTTGAATCTCTAATATTGCATTGACATGTTTTGCATTATTGGATGTCATAAAATTATATCTTGTCCTTGTGATGGACATTGTGATTTTTTGATAATGAGTAGCTTGCTACTTTCAATTATTTCATATATATTGTCTTGATTTCTTCATGAATAAGTGTTATATTTCCTTCAAAGTCCTCTTGTGTGTATGCATAAGTGACCCTTTTGAAGTATTGGTTCACTACTTGCTTGTGAAATCTGGTAAGATTCTGTGTTAGGTGATAATAACAATAACAATGTATGCTTCATCTTCAAAAACTGTTGTGATTGTTGACTGTATGCTTGCATTTCTATCGAACATAATAACCAAATTTTTTACCAATGGATATACCTGAATTGTAAGTTAAAAAAGTTATTTTTACCTTTGAATAAGAAAGAATTTCAAATATGAATATAGATTAATTAAAATGTAAATTGTTACTTACTTATAAATTTATTGTATAATATATTACATAGTATAAGATATATATTTAGGCCTAATTTTTTACTTGTTACACACACATTTCAATCATCACGCGTAAAATTAATTTAAATAATTAATATGTTATATATGCGTTGTTGTTTACGTTATCATATTTGATTTTGAACAAAACAAGCAGTATATATTAATATTGATATTTAATTATTTAAATCATATATTTTAAAATTTTAAAAATTTATAATATTATGAAATACATGTATTAATACCTAGTTGTTTCCATCTTTTGTCACAACTACCAATAAGACATCTCTTATTCTCTTCTTGAAGAATGTACCATCAACAATTATCACAAGTCACATGTAGTTTTTAAACCCTTATATGTATGCACCAATGACAATGAATCCATATTTGAAATTGGAATCTGTATCTTTTTTAATATCTGTGTTTTAAGTTTGGGTCGCTCTTCTTCAACATGTAGAATAATGATAGTAGCATGCTATGAGATTCTTCAAGATTTCCTCTTAAAATTTTGATTGTTTCTTTTTTTCTTTTTGACCAAAAAAATAATTTCTATAACTTACATCAAGACTTGTCTCTTATTTTATGTTGCTCATATCTTTTGGCCTCAATTTTCTACCAGTGTCTTTAAAAATCTCCTTTATTTTGACTGTAATATACTTGTGTTTTTCAGTACATTGGTTCTCTATGTTGTTTTTGTGACTTTAAATGCCTCTGGCTTCAATTTTTTGTTCTACCAAACTCCACTTATAGTTACCGTCTTTGCACTTTATCCTAATTGAAGTTTTGTTAGAGCTGTTGGTTTTGTAACAAAACTTGATCTTGATTACATACTTGGTGACTAGTTTCTTTAGTTCATGCTTACGTTTGTATACTTTTCCAGGATATATGTCTTCACTTTCTGTTGATTCTACAGATAAGTCAATGACATTGTTTTCTCCTCGTATTTTGCTTAGGAACTTATTTCTTCTTGGTTTTGTTGTTTTTTTGAAGTTATGCATAGAATTGAAACCTCTACACTTTCTGTGTTGCTTGCTTGGTTGAAGAAGAATTCTACATCTCTTGCTAAGTGAATTCCTAGGCAATTCTTCTTCATTGAAATATTTGAATGTATTTGTAGAGCATCTATAACTTGTCAATTTAATTCTTTAATGTTTGTATATTTTCTTGTGATTAATCCTTTTAGTATACCATTTACATTTATCTTTTTCACCTTCAAATATCCATGTATCACCATGCATAAGTACCATGCATAAACTTGACTGTCCTGTTTCATGCTACAATTTTATTAGATATAGTATTATTAATGTAAGGTAAATAGATGAAGAAAACAGACTGCAAAAGAAAATCAAAGAATCTTAGTTAACTTACTACAATTCTCAACTAAACAGTTATTGTATATAAGGACTAAATGTAAAATATTACATATTGTTTCATTATTATTACATGTTATTTCACTTAAGTTATGTTGTTTGGCTAAGAGAATAAGCCACATGCTATAACATTCTAAATATATTTATAGTATTTAGCTACATAGGATGCATTTTCTTCAAATATTAAAAGTATTATGTTTGTGTCGCACATTATATGCATGCAAGGACTAATATAAATAATATGTAATGGATTACATATTGTTTGAATAATATGTAATATATTACATACAAGCCATTACATGCACGTCGTTGCATACAACATTCTTACTATTACAAGTGATTTCTTTATATACTTTCGACAGAGGAAGAGAAAAAATTTCTTAAGAGAAAAGAACAAGTGATTAATGACCTTAGATTTCCATGACATACTACCACAATTTATAAGATCATTTACATAGAAGAAATCCACCCTATACTCACTTAAACAATCACATTCCAAAAACCATACATCATACCATATATTAAATTGTGCACCATATAAACTGAAAGCTAGTGTTCTATAAAAAAAATAAAAGTTAATAGTACTATAGCAGAATAACGACACTAACATAGTAAACAAACTATACTAATATAGCAAAATAATCCAAGTTTAGATTGAAATATAGCTAGAAAATCATCAGTTAAGATTTTAGGAGTGAAAATTTGGATAACCAAAGGATAGAAGGATGACATGTAGTGCTCAACAATGAGCTTCCAAGAAGGGAAAAAAAGATCAAGGAGCTAGACACGAAAATATATCTTCAATAACATTTTCGAGTAGTATATCATTTTTTGAATATATACATACAAAATGTTCTTACATTGATTGGGCCATTGTTTATTTGTTTTTGAAAGAATGGTGGAGAAAATTGTTGAGAAAATTATTCTGAAAATCAATGAAGAAAATTATTCTGAAAATCACTGAAGAAAATCATAAAGTTGATGAAGAAATCATGTAGGTGACGTTGAAGAAAATCAATGGAGTTTCTTAGATTCTCAATCTATTTTTCCGGTGATATCATCGATGATAGTTTTGAGTGATGGTGATGTTTATTGGTTATGTTTGATAGGAGTCAAATTATTGCATTTTTGTTATGATTTAAAGGTTGATATTTGTGTGAAAATTGCGTTTTATTTTATTATTTAATCCACAAATGTCATTTCACGGGTATTTCGTGTTTAAAGTGCAATTGCAGGTAAAATCATAATTATGGAGAAGTTTAGGACAAATTTCAATGACCGGGATTGAATGCAAATAAAAAGAAAACAAAATTTCAAAATTTGAAAGTTCGCCGCCGGCGAGAATATTCCCGCCGCCGGCGAAAACCTTACTGAGAAAATGTTGAAAATCATGCAGGGAGCACGGATTTTGGCAAAGCAATCTCGCCGCCGGCCAAATCAATCTCGCCGCCGGCCAAGTACATCTCGCCGCCGGCCACAATAATCCCGCCGCCGGCGAGATTTAGCGGAACCGAAATCGTAAGTTTTCCAGAAATCTCGCCGCGGCGAGAATAACTTCGCCGCCGGCGAGTTTCGTTCGAAAACACATTTTTATGCTGTTTTGTTCCAAAATTGCCCTCCAAAACCCTAGATCTATATATACATTATGATGGAGAAGGAGGGGACGGCGTAGCGTAGTTCAAAGGCATTTTTGGAGAAGAGAAGGAAATTTTGGAGAAACTTGAAGGATCTTCACCATTGTTGCTACCAAGCCTTCATCTTCTAGAGTTTTTTCATCTCTTCTCCTTAGTTTTTATTTTCTGCAGTTTATTCATATTTGTTATTCATGGATTCAATTGAAATAATGGTTGTTCTTATTTCCGTTATGAACTAATTCGTTTTTGCTAAGGCTATGATGTAGTTAGATCAAGGAAATCTGATTTCTTTTGTTATGGTTATATGAATTCATTGTTTTCAAGTCGAGTATTTATTTCCATGTTTAATGCTTTTAAATTTCTGATCAAGATTTAGATGATTTGTTGCATTATATTGAGACCGAGAGGAGATGTGTAATGAATGCTTCTTGTGATAAATACCGTATGTTGAATGCGACTTTGACACCTAATTCATGATTTATGTGGTTATTCCATAAATTCCATAAATCGTAATGTGCTTATTTGTGATTAAATCTTCATAGAAATATAGTCGGTTTTCATAGATAAGTAATTCTAATATAACTTGAGAAAGAGTATTAGATAAGTTTGGGTTTTTCAACCATCACTTTTAGCTTTGATTCTCATATAACATGACTTGAAATCGGATTGAATTGATTTAGGGAAATCAAATGCCTTAGCGTTTTTAATCATTAGTGAACAACATTTAATTTTACTAGTTGCGTTTAGTTTTATGTTAATTTTCTTTTTAAACAATTTCAACAATTCAGTTTTCAAATAAAATTAGGGTTAGTCAATTTCGGTACTTAGTAACGCCATTCCTTGTGGGTTCGATATCCGTACTTTTATACACTTTATTACTTGAACGATTCGTACACTTGCGAAAATAAGCATCAATGTTCTTCCAAAAAGTTTCGATGCCTTAACATTTGAGTTGGATAAGATATAAACTAGAGATTAAGGTAAAGGACATCTGCTACTTTTAACTCTATATTATGTTTTAAAACTGTAGTATTTTTATCATATTGATTTTTTAATGTATTGATTCTATATTGGTAAAAAACTTGCTCTTCAACATCTAATTCCATTTTTTTCACTAGATACTAGCTAGGTTGCGTTTGTAAATTTTAATTTGAGCCGACTAAGACTGTAAAATTAAGAATAACATTTTTTTAAGATAATATTTTAATCTTTAATAACTTTAATTATGGGAATTTCTATGTTTAATAACTTAATATTATCAAAGAAAATTCATTTAAAATAAAAAAGAATTATAATCTAACATAACATTAAATAATAATCTTGATTTTAATTGTTTTCCTTTAATATTTCATATTTTAATTATTTGATGACATATATCTAAACACAAACATAAAAGATATATATATATAATTGTGTCCATGTGTTAGTGTCCGAAAATTGGACACTTTATATTTATATTCAAGTCTTCTAAAATTATAAGCTTAGAAAGTTTGATACCTAGACACATACCTAACACTTGCATCCAAGTCCAAGTAATATAATCTATGAGCGATGATCCCCCGATTCTTTACATACTGAGTAAACAAAGCTTGCTCCTAAGGGTAATTTTGGCCTTGCTACCCTAAAGTAAGTTGTTCAAATTACCTGTTCGATTTGAGTTGCAATCATTGATTTTATCATATTTTTTATATAAGTTTGTATTTTCGGAATCACGGGTACTTTTACTGTTTTTCAAGTATTTTGGTTTAAAAATAACTTAAAAATTCGAAGAAAAATACTGGAGGCAATATATCACAAATATATTGAGAAAAGAAATGAGAAAAAGTCAAAAAGATGGAAAATAGTAAAAAATGGTAAAAAATGTCAAAAGGCTGAAATCCTACACGTTGAGCCCAGCACACCCCCGCACGCAGCCAGCACACGCCTACGCCGTATCCCGTGCGTGCCCACGCGTGCCAAACGCCCATCTATCAAAATTTTTGCACCCCACACGCGTGTCAGCCTGTTCAAACGTGCCCAAAATCAATTTTTGAAATATTTCCCCCCATTTTTTGGCCTTTTCCTCACCTATAAAAGGACCCTCTTCTCCCATTCTAATACACACAATTTTTTAAGCTTTTTCTTTCTCTAGTTTTCTCTCTCTAGAAAGTTTTTTTTAGTTTTTAGTTTTAAAGTTCTTCTCTTTTTGGGAAGAACTAGCTATGTTTTTATATATTTTTATTTTTTGATTCAATAAGCAGAAATACAAATCCGTTTGGAGGTTTTTCAACAACAAAATTAGCATCAAATTATTGTAAGAATTTTTTAAGGTATAATTTTAATGGATTCTTTATAGTTATCTTTTTATGTTTTATTCTTATATGTTATATTTAATTTTTTTGTAATTAAATTTAACATGGTTGGCTATTTGTAAATATGATATAATAATAATGTTGTTATACTATCGAAATATTAAATTGGTAAAACATTTATATAAAATAAATTGATTTTGTTTTTATTCAAGATTTTATATTAAGAATGTTAGAGAGAAATATATTATTGTTCATTACTAACTTAAATATGAGAATTAGATTTTAAGGTTTAACTATCTGGTTTGATTTAGAGTAGTGCTCTTTTATTTATTGGTAATCTCCTAGTAGTTAAAGTGAAGCTCTATTTCAAAAGTTTTTATAATTATTATTATTCGAAAATGTATTGATAACATATTTTCAATAATAGTTTTTAAACTTGAAAGTTAATACTTAGATAATTAATTTCTTAGGTTTAATTTGGTTACCTTGAATAAAGTCTAATTAACTGATTCCGCCTAAACCTGTGATTAGATGATTTGCTATTTTCTTAGAAATAAAACTGAAATTTAATACTTAATTAATTAATAGGTCATGTCTAATGATATTAGTTAATTAATATTAAACAAAAAAATTTAGGCTTCGCCTAAGGACACTTTCATACCAAAAATAGAAAATCAACAAATATCAATTTATATTTTTAATAACCTAAATAATATGAGTAAGCATAATTAACTTCATTATTATATTCTTAAATACTCCACTGTTATGAATGATAAAAATTTGCATGATTGTTTATTGAATCTATATCTATGTTTATTTTTCTATATTATTATATTAGAAAACAAAACTAAAATATCATGACAGGATGTTTAGGGTTTAATTTTATTTTTTAAAATTTGAATAATAAATTAAAAATTACATATATTTCTTCCTTAAATCGACCTTGGGAGTATACTTATTATTTTCTATAAAATGATTCTTGTACTTGTGAGAGTTTTAAAAATATAAAACCAAAGTATCCGTAAGATTGACATTGCATTGGCGATCTTGTACTCATCAGTGGGATGAGGTAAGCCCCTTGCAAATAGTCAACCAATAGCCACTGTCATCGAATTTTATTTTATTTTATTTTATTTTTTCCTTCCTAATTGCCTAACTTTTAATGTTCAAAGTTATTTACAAAGTATTATTAAAATTGACATTTTTTTAAATAATATACTCTTACAAGATTAAATGCACTCCATTAGATGTAAAATATTTCGTCCCAACTATAAATGAAGCACCTCATTCTAAATGAATACTACTTATTTTTACATACTAAAAGATAAATTATGATTGTTATTAAGGGATGATCAGATTTAAAAAGAAAAAATAGAAAGACGTTATAAATGTGAGTGAATGTGTCTGGTTCAGAACCATGTTCATATATATAGGGCATTGTTGTTTCTTTAAGAGAACATAAAAATGTGTAAGTATACACGGTCACAACTAATAAAATGATAAGTAAAATATCATTCTCACGGAGATTTGTTACTATAATTTGTTAAGTACTAAAATTGTTTCACTCTGATTTTATCCAAACAAACGAAAATTGATGGGAGTTTAACAAATTAAGATTTTTATAACAATATATAAAAACATTCTAGGATTACAGTTTCACCAAATTAATCCACTCAAATCATATTATTTTCTCTTGATTTATATTTTTGAATTTAATTTGTTAACCAAGAACTCCTAATTTTATCCGTACATCTCTTCCGAGCTCCATATAGACACATCTCGCTAAAATAATTCATTATATTCCTATAAGAATTAAATTCACCAAGATTCATTAAGTTTAAAGTTCTCAAATAATTACACATACAATAAAGGTATATTCCTATCCCTTATATATACATGTTATTCTATCCACGAGCAACACACAAAAATGTCTCTTCTAAGTTTATATAAGTACCACAGATCAATTGATAAATTTTCCAATAATCAAAAGCATTAAGTATAAATAGAATAAAAAAATTAAAAACATTTCACAAATCATTCCAAAATAATTAAATCCAAGCTTCATAAATTAAGTTACATTGCAACCCTAGAAAAATTAAATTAGTTCATAACAAAAATTAAAATTACAATACTAAAATATTAAAGCATTTAAGGAATATTAGATAAAAAAACAAAAGAAAATTAGAATTTCATCTACGCAGAAACACAACAGAAGCCAAAAATGGCTTCTGCGTGTTTCACAGTCCTCTATCCAACCCCCCTAATTTTATCGCAATAATAACCTATTTATAGCTCCAGCTCTCTCAAAAAATTACATCACAAAATATATATATATATTTTACAATTATGCATGTAAAAGTGGGGGGACAGAATATTACATCGAAATTAATATTCAAACACGCGTTGGAGACACAAAACCGATTGAAAAGTGCATCATTTCTGCATTTTCATTTTTTCAAAACTCATGCCATGTGTCGGCATCTGATTTGCTAGAAGAAATAACGAGACAAGTGGTAGCTTCGTATTCGGTGGAATGGGAGGGCGCACACAGATTACATGGACCGCAACGCACGGGAAAATGTTTTGCGCAACAGACACGTAGGTCCCACCCTACACACCGGTCTGCGCGGCCAGGTATGCCCCACTCTGGGCGTCGAGTAGCGTGCAATCCAAGAAACACATCCAATCTCTTATGTTGCATCTATATCACACTCGCCTAATCCTCACCGTTGATTGTGTGATCTAACGGTGCGTGATGCGCGTTGATAATGGCACGTGTAGTCCTCCTTTCCTACACAAAAAAACAAAGTTTATATAATTGCATTTCAGCCCTCCAATTTAATTCAAATTAAATTTTAAACTTTTGATATTTGCAATTATGCCCACTTTTAATTCAAATTATATTTTCAACTTTTATTAATTGCAATTAAGTCCTTTTTCACTTCAAATTCTTTAATTTTCTATAAAAATATATTCCTTAAAAAATTAATAGTAAATTTAATTTAATACATTAAAATTAACTACAAATATTAAGAACATAGCAATTATAATTAATAAAATGGACAAAATAACTGTATAATATACAGTTATCAAGCATTTACATGTACATGTATCAATTACATCTAGGGTACACATTAGCATGTGTTAAAAGGTTTCAATAGTAAAACCATTAACTAATCTAAGTGCAACCACATGGTAAGTCCAAGCTGGTTGTTGCATGTAAAGTTTGAGCTTATGTTTCGAATGTTCAGGTTTAAAGTGCGAGTATGATCCAAGCCTTAGGAACTATATCTCATGGCTTGACAACTATGGAAGGCTAAGGAGCAGGTCGTAACTTATGCTCAAACATCAAGTCCCCTTACTATATTAGCTTAGTTCTTCAAAAGAGATGAAAGAGTAAGAGTCATGCCAAACGAAACATCAAAAAAGGGATCCAAACCAATCTTGTATGCTCCAATGAATGCTCTAAGGACCATTCGACTTGTCAGTTGATTAGAATGAGAAAATCCAGACTCTTACACTAAGGGGGAGGCAAAGCATTCATTTTCACAATTTCCAAAAACCAACTCAATTTCTTCAAAAACAATCTCTATGTTGCTTCACCTCGCGTTTTGACACTTTGTTGCTCATGTGGTAAGATACTCAGGTTGAAACTAATAATCTTTTCTCAACTTTTAAAAGACTTATCCTCATGTCTAACCAATTCTATTTCCTTTCAAGTTAATTCTTAATTTTCTTCCTTGATTTTAGGTAATATCTTGACTGCTTTTTTGTCTCTTATCTTTTTCACCTTGTTCTTTGTTTTCTTGTAGCAAACATGCGTAGAGAAATAATAAGTAGGTTTACAAGTAAAGTAGTTCTTCCCTCATCCTCATTGGGATCTTCCTCTTGGGAAAGTTGCCAATATCCGTTGTACTCAAATGAAGATGAGAGTGGGAGCTCAAGGTCCTTCCTGGATGAGAGTACGTCCGAAGAAGATGAAAACATGACAAGTGCTCAACAAGAAAACCCTATTGTAGCTCTACCACACACCACCCTAACAACTAGGTCGAGTGCCCCTCAATAATAAATATTTTCTCACAGAAAGTATAGAAAAAAGCAACGCCAATGAGGGGTAGGGAACCAACTGGTCGTGCTAAAGGTTAGATAACCAAAGTGGTTACTAGTGGTTTAATACAAAGGGATGAGGAAAGGCTCAGAAAGATATACAAGATACCACAAATTTTCATCATCATGACTCCCAACCTATACCTAAAGAAAATGATCTCCCTTAGGGTTGGATGACTCTCCACAAAAAAAAAGTCTATGGCTCGAGCTTAGGTTTTCTTTATATCCATTTGTTAGAAAATTCTTAATGAGGACACAACTGATGCCCAATCAACTACTACCAAATGGTTGGAGGTGTTTTCTATGCCTCACATAAATATACAAAAAGCTCGGGATGGAATTGGAGATGTTCGAGTTTAATGAAGCCTACATGTTGAAAGTGAACCCCAGTGACACAGATTGAGTCTACATGGTAGCTAAGAAAGACAAGGGATTGAACATTGTGCTTATTGAAAATGAGAAAAATTAGAAGCAATACTTTTTCCTATTTCTCAAGTAGGTAGAAGACCAAATAAAGTGATGAAAGGCTCGTAAGAAACTCATGGATTGATGTCAAGCTTGTGATTTGAAATGCGAGCACATATATAATGAATTTCAACCCCAAAACAAAGGATAGGTTGGCTCGCATACAAAACTATTTGCTTAAGCCTAAAGCTTAGAAGGAGCTTTTGATGACATCTCGATTCATAGCTTATGGATTGATGATCTTGACATCCATTCCTCCTCCAATCATAATCATACGAGTACATCGAGTTAAAACTCCACCAGTTGACTTTGGGGTGGTTTTGAAGGTTCCAATTGATGGTTGAGCTTGCTTCTTTATTAGCTCGTGCTCATTTTTGGTTAATTGATTTTTTACTATCATGCCCTTACTTGTTTGTAGCAATAGAGCTTGATCCCAAGGTGATGCTTGCTAGGTTTACACAGTACTTCATTTTCGAATTGCTTAGGTCAAAGAAATGTAGAGACTCATTTTTTATGGTTGTAGATAGGTTTTCTAAAATGGCACACATCATAGCATGTCATAAAACTGGTGATACAACTAACATAATGAGGTTATTTTATAGGGATATTGTTAGGCTACATGAGATACCCAAGAGTATTGTGTCTGATCGGGATGTTAAATTCCTAAGTTACTATTGGAAGACTCGATTTGCTAATTTGGGGCTAAACTTTTGTTTTCTACTAAGTGTCATCCCTAAATTGATGGTCAAATTGAAGTAGTCAATAGAACTTTGTCTACTCTATTGAGACATATAGTTCAAAAGAACTTGAAAAATTGGGAGGATTGCTTGCCTTTTGTTGAGTTTGCTTATAATAAGAGTGGGCATTCAACCACTGACCATTCACTGTTTGAAATTTTTTATCGTTTAACCCATTTACTTCTATGGATTTGTTTCTTTTGCCTACTTTAGAAAGAACTAACTTAGATGGTAAAAGAAAACCTGAAATGGTGAAGAAGCTACATGAAAGTATTCATAATCATATTGAAAATAAGAACAAGGAATATGCTTCCAAAGCTAAAAGATGACGATGCAGAGTTATTTTTGAACCTAATGATTAAGTTTGGGTTCACATGAGGAAAAACTTATTCCCTAAAAAACTATGATCCAAGTTGCAACCTAGAAGAGATTGACCATTTCAAGTACTTGAATATATTAATGACAATTCCTACGAGCTATATCTTCCATGTAAGTATAGCATCAGCACTACTTTCAATGTTTTTGATCTTTCACCTTTTGATTATACAAGTGATGATTCGAAGTCGAATCCTTTTGAAGAGCGGGGGATGATGAAAATGATGGACTGTTACAAATTTTGAGTAGACCCATCACAAGATCAAATAAAGCATTAAATGGGCTTATTTAAGAATTAAATCATGATCAAAGAGCACCCCAAATAAAGCACAAGTCATGAAGGGAACCCGTCAATGAAATAAAAAATTATTCTAGATTTTAAAGGCACATCGTGGCATGGATCAATATGAGCTACGACATGACACCCACGGGAAGATTTTAGAATTCAAGTAGGGCCATATGCACCATGGCATGGATTTTTGGCCACCATGGAGAGGGATTCTCAGGAATATTTTGGACTTCAACTAGGGTCATATGCGTTGTAGAATAGATTTTGGCTGTCACGGCCAGTGTAGTTTTTCCTATATTTTTTTCTTGCATGCCTAGTTATGTTTTTGTTATTTTATTTTATGTTTTAGGGTTTTTTTTGTACCCTATATATACATTTATGTCTCCAGCTACTAAAACACCTTACATTTAATACATTTTGATAGATGTCAAAGTTGAGAGCTTTAATGCTCTTTGTTCCTCTTCAAATCGACTTATCAAGGGATTTGCAAATCCTGTGGTGTCCTATCATCTTTGTATCTTTGGTTAGTAATATCCACTGATGTCAAGGTGAGTCCTTTAAATCTAAATATTGGTTTTTGGGATCTATTTCAATTTCATTGTTAGGTCTTTAGCTATCTCTTATAATTCTCAAACTGTATCATGTTTATGGGTTACAAGGTCCATGTTTTTAGGTTCATATCACTATAAGTATTATCAAAATGATAAAAAAGGGTAATATAAATCATTACCTAATAAACCTATAATTAGATCTATTGTTAATATCCAAAAAACAAAAGCATTAGCGAATGGTGGGGCATCCCACCATCATGTCGTTGTATAGATACTAAGTGCTCTAAAGGCTAATTTACCTTCATTAAATTATTTGTTCATTTCTTTATTTTCATTCTCATTCCTTTTTTTCTTTTTTTTTTCCTTTTCTTCTTTCTTTCCTTATATAGGCTTTCATTCTTTCCATTATTCTTTTCAATATTCTAAAAACACACAAAAAAAAATTATTTGCCTTTATTCTAACCATGTGATTGATTTTTGTGGTTTGGATTGTTGCAAGTTTCTTTTAAATTGAGTTTGATAAAGAACCCAAAAAGAGGACTTAAGTGAGAATTTAAATAGGAGAGTGAGTGACACAAAAAAAAGTATAAATGAAAGGAGTGTAATTAACACTAAATCTGATTAATTTGTGTTTTAGTTGTTTGTTCTTGTTACCATGTCTTCATGAGGGCCTTCAAACAAAGAATCAATGACTGGTCCAAAAATTAAAGTCAACGTAATGTTACAAGAGATGAACTGATTACGAGGAGCCTTTTTGGACCAATTTGAGAAACATGATTCAACCATGAAGGAATTTAATGAGAGGATCTCCAAACTTAAAGAACCAACAAAGCACATACCTATGGATGACGTTGATGACCAAGAAGGTGACAATAAGTATGAAGGGAGCTATGGCTCTATGCAAGACATGGGTAGATTTGTGCCAAGATAGAGGACATGGAAGAGGTCACATGAGAGAACCTAGGTGGCAAGAACAAATTGAAAATAGCTTGAGCAACAAAGACGAAGATTCCATATTTTTAAGGAAAAAACAACCCTGAAATTTATATGGAATGGCCAAAAAAGATGGAGTTGGTGTTTAATTGTCATAACTATTCTAAATTGAAGAAGGTAAAATTTACTGCAATAAAATTCACTGATTATGCTATTACTTGATGTGATCAACTTTTTTTGAGTAGGAGAAGGTATGGAGAAAGGATAATTGACACATGGGACAAGATGAAGGCGGTTCATTCCAATTCAATACCATCGAGATATGTTTCGAAATTTGAAAAAAATGAAATCCAAAAGAGCCCTACATCGATGAGATGTTATATTTGAAGACATTAGTTATCATTAAAATATAATAAACAAGGAGAATGACTTATTCCTAAAAAGAGAGAGTGAGTTAGAGAGAAAGAGAGAGAGAGAGTTGAAAAAAAGAGATCGAGTTAAAAAGAGAGGTTGAGCAAAAGATAGAGAGGGATTTGAAAAAAGAAAGTTAATTACGAAAAATAGTGATATAAAAAAAGAGATCAAATTAAAAAAGAGAGAAAAAAAAGAGAGATTGAATTGCAAGAAGAAGAGAGCTTGAAAGAACATATGAGTGAAGAAAATCATAGTAGAGAAGAGCTGAAGAAAGATGAGGGTGATTTATAAGAAGAAAAGAGTGAAGACGAGAGTAGAAAATAAGTGAAGATTGAAGAGAGATGAAAAAGGATGAAGAACACAAAGTTAGTGATAAAATTTATTCTTTTCCTAGTGTTGCTCCTCTTGTCTTGAATTTAGGAGTTACACAACAAGTTGATTTTATTGGTGTTGAAAAACAAATTAATTTCATAAACAATAAACATCAAATTTATGCTATAATCGGTCAAGAAAATACAATTAGGGAAACCATTAGATTAATGCATCAAGAGTTTGAAACATCATCCATAGTACAAACTATTTGCAACATTTTGGAGAAGATTCGGGGACAAATCTTTATAAGAAATGAGTGGATGATGAGAACCAAAGAGCATCACCGATGGATTCATGACACATTTCAACTAGTCCAATTAATCAAGAATCATTTAATAGATCATGGAGAAAGTATAGGCATAATTACAAGTTATTTGGACTGCTTAGACATGAAGAAAAATGAAGGAACATATAAATTTTGAAATAGGAAAGTTTCATTGAGTAGTTGCCAGTATGATCACCATATCTTTTCTATCCAATATCTAATTTTAGGTAAAACAAATTGCGTTCAAAAGATGGATACAATATTGACATATATATCATTTTCATAATTTGAAAATTTACTAGGTCAAAAATGACTTTCAATCAATACCTAAGAATCTGTCAAATAATTACCTTTCTTAGTTTCATAATTTATTTAATTGGTCTAATATTTACTTTTTTCATAAGATTTGATATTCAATTCTTAGCAACAATATTTTGATTTTTTGATTTTTTGATTTATGTTTTATTAGCTAGGGTTTAGAGTTTATAAATACCTATGTAAGGTTTTAATAAAAAAACTTTGAATATAATTTTAATGAGTGTTTCTCTTTAGTTCCTCTAAGAACTTTTATCTGAACTTATCAAAATAAATCTTGATATGTTCAAAACTTGACTTATCACTCACATCTCCCCATGTTCTTGAGATGGGCATCTAAAATAACATTCTTTGATACTAAGATTTATATCTCGTTATAGATAGTGTGTGGTGGTCCTCATTTTCTTTATCTTTACAATCTAATTTAAAACATTCCTAATGAAGATCTCAACATTGATATTCGGGTTTCACTTCTTTAGGTGAGGTTCGTATCATTTGTTACAAAGCTCCTTCATATAAGAAACAAGTATTGGTCGGTATATTTAAAACTATATTTTTTCAAGTGTCAAGCATTCCAATTCATGCTTTCTTCTACACCTTATGTATTCCTTAATATGTAGGCTCAGCCTGGTGTCACCTTCATTACTTGGTATGGGCTTTCCTAGTTTACACCTAACTTTCTTAATATCAATTATTTCTTACTATGAAAGACTCTTCTAAGTACCCAATCCTCTATAGAGAATTACTTGTATATACAGCTTTGTTGTAGTAATCTTCCATACTTCTCTTTTGTTCAACTATTCTTCTCAAGGTTTGATCTTTCTTTTCTTTTGCTAGAACTAAGCCGACCGCTCTTCTATAGAATTTTGATCTTCGCTCTTATTGTGGGTACTCTTACTTTTGTAGGGATTGCAACTTCTGTCCTATATACCATAAAGAAAGGTGTTTTGTTAGTTATCCCTCAAGGACTAGTTATGATGGCCCATAACACACATGGTAGCTTTTCCACCCACTTTCCTTTGGCAATTTCTAGCTTATTTTTTAGTAAGTTTAATATCAATTTATTTGAAGATTTTGTTTCATCATTTGCTTATGGATAGTATGGGAATGACATAGTTTAACATTGTACGTTAACGTGAACTCTTTGTGACCTACGAACTATTTCCCATTTTCAATGACAATTTCAAAAAAAAGTGGCATATTAATTTCTTTCATATGAACTAGATTACTTTCTCCTCCTTTATTCTTCCTAGAGGCTTAACTTTAATCTATTTTGTGAAATAATTTGTGGCGACTAACAAAAACATCTTTTGGCCCACTCCCTAGGGCAATGGGCCAACTATATCAAGCCCCCATTTAAAAAATAGCCATGGGCTAGTGACATCTATCATTTATGCTGATGGTACATGAGACAACGGAGCAAACCTTTAACATTTATCACAAGCATGGGTGTGCTTCACACAACTTGCTAGAATTGTTGGCCAATAATAAGCTTGTCTCATGATCTATTGCGATAGGTTTCTTCCACCTAAATGAGAATCACACTCTCCTTCATGAAACTCATAAATGACTCATGCCAAGAATTCTTTGGCTATACATAGGAGTCTAGGTCATAGGGATATTTTCTGGTATAGTTCATCACCTTGTATCATGTACTATATGCCCTTTCACTTGATTTCTTTTGGCTTTTTCTTATCTTCAAGTAGGTTTTCATTTTTTAGGAAGTCGAGGAGTGGTGCAAACCAAGGAGTGGTGACCTCAAAAACATTTCCAATGGTTTTTTCTATTTCTTCCATGCTAGTTTCTATGAGAACAATTACTGTGATTATCATGTTGCCACTAAATTCACACACAATGGCTAGGGTGGCTAAGGCAGTAGCATCATTGTTCTTATTTCTTGGTATCTTCTTTATCTCAAAGTTAGCAAAGCTTAGACATTCTTTTTTCAATCATTTTATGTACCTCTACATTTTACTATCTTTGGCTTCAAACATGCCCATATATTGGTTAAATACCAACCGTGAGTCGCTATGAAGTATAATACTATTTTCTCTAAGATTTTTCGAGATCAATGCTCCAAAAATGGTTGCTTCATGTTCAACGAGATTTTTAGTTACTTGGTAGTCCACCCTAATAGAGTACTCAAAACAATTTCCATCATGATCTAGTATGACAACCCCCAATCTTGCTCCTTTAAAATTATGGACACCATTTACAAACACCTGCCATATTTGGGCCTTATTTACATCCATATTTCACACATCAATCGTGCCTTCATCATCAATAACTTCAGGTGAGTCACTAGATTTGGCAATGAAATTTGCTAGGATTGGGCCTATACAAAATATCTTGGCATAAACTTGATATCATATTCTCTTAACTCAATTACAATGTATGCTAACCTCCCTACAATTTCTAATTTCTTCAGTATACTTTTCAAAGGATGTCAGATGAGCACTACTATAGCATGTGAGCCAAAGTAATGTCGTTTATTTCATGTTGCCATTTTTAAGGTAAAATAAATCTTATCTATCATTGGGTATCTTCCCTAAGCAATGGTTAGGATTTGACTAACATAGTAAATAGGGTGTTGAAATTTGTTTCTTTCTATAAGTAGTAAGACACTTGACCTTTGGAGAGTAATATCCAGGTATAAATATAATGTCTCTCTTGGGGTAGGGCTAACCAAGATAGGAGGGGTGCCTAAGTATTGTTTGATTCCTTGGAAAGCCATGTCACAATCCTCGTTCCAGAAAACAAATGAGTTCTTTCTTAATAACTTAATAAAGGACACACATTTGTCTGTGTATTTAGAAATAAACCTATTAAGTGTTATAATCCTTCCATTTAGTTGTTGGATTCCTTTCAAGTAACTAAGTTGTTTCATATTGACTCGGGCCTAGATCTTATCAGAATTCGCTACAATCTCATAAGCTAAGATAAAATATTCCAAGAACTCTCCCAAGGTAATGCCAAACACACATTTTTTGGGATTAAGTCTCATCCTGAAACTTTTTGATGACCCAAACACTTCTTAATGTGTTCCATGGCCTATATAGTTTTTATTATCATATAATCCACGTATGCTTCCATGTTTTCCCTTAGGTGATCCTTGAACATTTAATTGACTAAATGTTGATACATAGCTCCATTATTTTTCTACCCAAAAGGCATTTTGGTATAACAGAAGCTACCTTCTTAAATGATGAAATATTTTTTTCTCTTCATCCTCTAGGTGCATCTTGATCTGGTAATAAACAGAGTAAGCATTAAGAAAACTCATCAAACTAAACCCGGTAATAGCATCAACAAGCTGATCAATATAAAGCAATGGAAACAATCTTTTAAAAAAGCATCAATTAAATGGGTGAAGGCCACACATATTCAGGGCGACCCACATGCTTTCTTTACCAACACACATTAGATATCACTTTGGATAATCTACTTCTTATAGATAATTTTTGCTTCTTTAACTATGGCTACCTAAGATTTGATTACCTCATTCTTTTACCTCAAAATATTTCTTTTCTTTTATTGGATGAGTCTAGCTTTGGGGTTAACATTTAATTTATGCATTATGATTTTAGGGTCAATAAGAGGCATATCTCCATGAAAAAATGTCAGTATTAGACCTTAAGAAACATAATATCTACTTCCTAACTTCTGTTGTTAAGTTGATGTTTATTCTCAACAAATGGCCCTCTCCTTCAAAACCAACTTGTATGATTTCAATCTCATATGTATTGACCAAACTGACTATACACCCTTTGCCTAGATGTTATTGGGATAGCTAGCTCTTTTATTGCTATTTCGGGATAGCTTTTTTAATGGTAGCATTGTAACAACTTATAACTTTTTATTGGTTAGCCTTACTTCTTTTATACCTTCATCAATCTAGTATTTGATGACTTTGTGGTAAGTTGATAGGACAACTTTCGTTTTATGTATCCAAAGCCACCCTAAAATTACATTATAATGAGTTGAGATTTCAACTACCACAAAGTTTGTCATAATGATGGAACTAGTTACCATGACCAACAACACCACAGTCTCAACAACATACATAATGCTACTGTTGGATCTACCAAAGGCATCTCCTTTTGGATAATATCACCATCTTTCACCCCCAACGCTTGTATGATTGTAAGGAAGAGAAGATCTATTAAGCTCCCAGTGTCAATTAAGATCCTACAGACATCATATGATTCTGATCGAAGCATGATCACCAAAGGGTCCTTGTCTAGAGATAATGCTTCATCATTATTTATGAAGGTGATAGGAGCGAATGGAGAACCCTTGTGTAGGTTATAAATGTAAGGGACCCATGCACTTCACGCACCTACCTCTATCTTGCATTGTTAGAGGCCATATTCAGTCTAGGTCTTACATGTCTAAAATGTATGGTCCTCACATTGTCTTCATTACCCAACTTTATTCTATTGCTAAGTGGTATAGGTAGCCTCAACATCTCTCGTTATGGACAATAAGTCTTCCATTTCTTTCTTCAAATGTATACAATCCTGTGTTTCATGCCTAATGTCTTTGTGAAAATCACACCATTTAGAAGTGTCCCTTAAAAGTGCTATCATTTTTGGTGGCCATCTGACATTCTACTTGTTGTCCATTCTCATCAGAACTTGAACCAAACTTACCTTGTAGGCCCCTAAAAGGCAAGAGTGTTATCCCCAGGGCCTATTATTTCTTGAACATTGGCCTCCTCATATGTGAGTCAAGGTAAAACGTTTATTTCTAGTAGCAACTATTTTATCTGGGCTCAATTGTTTTTTATCTTTTTTCTAAGAAAGCTTCCACAACCGCCTTTCCTTTCCTACCAAATCTAAGCTCACGCTTGAGGTTAACAAATTTTCTTGCTTCATCATAAGTTTTCTCCATCGTACAAGGTACAATCTTTGCTAATTCTACAAATAAATTTGAACTCCTTAAAAACCCTTGCCTGAATGCCTCAATCGTGATTAAACTAGGACAATCCACTATTTCCATCTTTTCTTCCCTGAATCTGTTCATGTACTCCTTCATAGACTCATCATTTCCCTGAGTATTCGAGAAAAGATGGTGGGACTCCTTTCTCATTAGTTTGTTGCTTGCATAATGAGATGCTAAATTTTTGAACCACTTTTATGCTCCATCACACAAAGTAGTTACAAAGATCTTACACAAAATATCGTCTCCCTTCGCTCGAGTGAGACTTAATGGGGCCATAACCATTTTAAGATGGAGCCCATGTGTTATAGGATCTTTTATTCCTTAATAATTTAGGCATTTTTTAGCACTGAACTTTATGGTTGGCGCACTTTGTTCTATTTCATAAGATAAGGGGGACATACATAGTTGTTTATAATCCTTATTAATATCATGATGAATTTTTCCCTCGCCTTATTTCGTGTTTTTCTCCTTAAGAGCTTGAAAATTTGTCTCCTACAACTTTCTTTCTTTAAGCAACTGCTCATGATTGTATCAAGCTACCTTTCACTTTAACTAGGCTAGTTGTACCTCAGCCTAGACATTATCATGTAATACTTCCTTCACTACATTCTCTCCTCCTTTTCTGAGTTCATCTCTTTGTGGTATCATCTCCTCAACTTCTTTGATTAATACCACAATACGACATACTTATGAAGCAGCTTTTGGTAGGTTAATCCTATTTGCTTAAGAACATAGCTCTCTATTTTCTTGTCTCATCTCCTCGAGCTCTCTCATGAGCTCGAGGAGCTATTGTGTAAAGTGATGTGAGGATTGGTCTCTTGTGGAGCATCGTTCAGAGGTGCATTTGTGCATTAGCGCAACTACGATTTGTTCATTAGCTAACCTCATTCTCTCTTCTGCTTGAATACCAACTAGTGTTGGTACAAGACATTAGGTAGAATACAAGGTGTAAAAAATTTATTTGTCTTTCAAGGTTTCTCTCCAAAACACGAGATAAATCCTAATAAATACAGGATCATAAGTAAAAAGCTCAATCTCTAATCCTAAGCTCCACAGTGGGCACCAAAATATTGGTGATGATCCGATTTAGAAACATAATTAAAGATATGTTATAAAAGTTAGTGAATGTGTTTATTCATAACCATATTCATATATATAGGACATTTACAAATACATGTGTCGATTATATAGGAGATAAGTATACCATCAACATGTGTCAGAAAGTTACAATAGTAAAAACATTAACTAATCTAAGCGCGATCACTTAGTAAATCTGAGCTAGTTGTTACATGTTAAGTCTGAGCTTGTGCTTCAAATATCTAGTTTTAATGCATGAGCATGATCCAAGGCTAGGGTTCTATGCCTCATGGCTCAAGCACAATGAAAAGCTGGGCAACAAGTTGTACTTTATGTTCAAACAAATGCAATACTTTATGTTTCTTAAAAAGCAAAAGAAAAAAAAGGTAAAATTTTAATAATTTTATCCATATTCATTATTTCAAACTTTTTCAATGAACATATTTGCAAAATGTCACATAATTTAGGAAAACATATTTTCATAAAACATTGAGGGGATGTGGTTGCCCTTTTCTTAATTTGAGAGATATTTTTGTAATTTTAAAAAATGATTAATGGTTGTATAGGTAAGTTTTTGAAGGTCATGCACTTGGAACCCTCTAATTTGTTAGAAGATCAATCAACTTTAGATAATCTTTTTTTGTTGGTAAATTTAATATTTCTTTTGCAAAAAAAAAAAGCTCGAAAACAAACCACGGTCTTCAAACCACTACTGCCACTTGCTACCATCCCACCAACTTTAGAAAGACATCGTCGAACAAACTTTATAATCGAAAAATGATACCTCTCGACATCGCATATACACGATAAGAAAACATTAAATGTCCTAAGCCATGGCGAACAAGGCACCATTTGTCCTCATCCTAAGCATTTACAGCAATATGTGACACCAACCTATCAAACCTAGGTGGTGTGGTAGCTTATTGAAGCCATTTTTTTGCATAACAATAAACCATAAGGGCTGAAAATTTCATCTAAAACCCCTAAACTGACAACCCGATGCTCAAGTCATCATCGCCAACAAGTGAAGCCTTCCTTCGACACAAATAGGTGAAGCCCAACTAGTCCAGCCACCACTATTCTTTGTTTCAACCTCTATATGCTGCGAGAAAATGATTATTTGGATTTTTTATTTTTTATTTATTTCAAATGTAGATATATTTTAATTTTTAGCTTTTTATAAGAGGTATTTATTGAACAAAATATTAATAATTATAATCACTTCCGATGTTTTTAATCAGAACAAAAGTTCCCCCGTTCTTTTCATACAGTTTGACAAAAGCGAAGACTCTGCGAAAGATTCCCCTTCTACTTCGTGCTGTTATTCTTTCTGATTACTTTTTTTACTTTTTTACTCCTTTTTTTTTTTGCACGCAGTGGATTCAAACCCAGACCTTTAAAAGATTACAACTCTCCATTGGAGAACATACCGCTGAGCTACACATGCCCCGACAAGAGATGGGGAAGAAAATAGAGACAACAGTACAGGGAATAGAACTCAGAAAATTAAGCTTTGAGGCTCCAACTCAGCACAATTTAGGACCCAAGATAAAAAAGAGAGTAGTTACATCATCCTCCTTCAATGCAAGAAGAAAATGAGTAATTGATTTAAGGATGATAAATAAAGCTATCACTGTACAAAAATCCATCGATTGCCTACCTACAACTATACAAGAGTTCAAAAAAATTGCCCTAACGCTAGAAACTTGTTATATATATATTTGCCAAACCTGGTTGCGCAATAACTTTCAAAGAAATGATTATGTTCCACAAAAACTTATGACAAAATTCCTTATGAACATCAAAACAATGCCTCGGACGTATGGCATCTTACTTCTCAAAACAAGAGACCTCGCAATCAACTTTCAAAATACATCTATCTGCATTCAAATGCCAAGACATTCGTACATAAACCCAAAGAAAGCACACGATGAGATCGAAATAATTTTGGAGACAAATAATTATAGACTAGTTAAAGTTACAAAGTATATATATGTGAAGCCAAAGAAGGAGCAACACAATTTTAAGTAAACATATTAAGCTAACAAATGAGAAAGCCAATGCTAAAGAAAGAAAAAGAAAACCGTTTGAAAAGTCTCCCAGGATAAGCAGCCCCTCAAAAAATGGACGAAGAAACAAGATATAGTCCTACATGTGTGACTTCATTAAAAGATTTTTTAAAAATGTGGGATTTCAATCATTATCCAACATTCTCTAACTTGATGAGTTACTGATAACAAAACTCCTTCAATTCATACAGCAAAAGGATCTTTTGATTCAAAATGCACAACCATAAACAAACCTTGTTCAGAACAATTACAGACCAAAATATCATGTCTGGAACAGTCAAATAATTGTCAAGAGATGCGTAGGAGAGCCTATAAATTCCTGAGAAGATGGTATGGTATTCCACACTATGTAAAGTTAAGAACTTTAATGGAATGTATTAGAAAATTACAGAATTTAACCAACAAAACTGAAAGATACAACTACAACCAATATTACCCACCTAACCCAGCATCTAATTAATAGGATTGTGTAGGCCATTATCCATGTCAGAGAAATATATCTGATTATGTTTGAGAAGACCTAGCAAATCAAGCTGAATCCAATGTACCAACATGAACTATCAATCTATTGCTAGTAGATCAGGATATCAAAGTCATAATCAATCACTTTTACCATGGATTATTGGTCTATAACATGAAAAAGCAAAATTCCAGAACCATGTATAAAAAGAAAGATCATATTTGTTGAAAGCTTACCAAGATGATTAACAAGTTCACTACTTGGCCTGGAATTTGGCTTTGAGTTTCATAAACTCCTTGCCTTGTTGCTAGTTAAGAGACGAGAAGAAAAATACCCAAGTTCAGCAAATATAACAAGGAAAAAAAACAAAAAAACTTTACCGATATGTTATCTTAATTGGAGATTATTTTAGATCAATATAAGACCTCATGCAACTTTTTCCATGATATGTCAAATCTCTCTTGCAATAAGCACCAATCCATGGCCATATCATACTCAATCGTGTTAGGCTGAGAGCAGTGTGAAGTAGATACAGCATCTTTCTGAACCACAGAAAATAACAATAAGCACAAAAGTAGAAGAGATAAGGGAAACAACATAATTCTAACAAGAAAAAATTGGAATAATACCACAATTGAATAAAATTTAACAAATAATTGAATGAAATAAACATGAAGGATGACAAAGAAGTAAAATAAAAATACAAAACAGTAAAAAGAAGAAGAAAAAAATAACACTTGCTCCATACATCCCATGGAAGATACAGAATAATATACCAAGAACAGGCTCAAGTAGACTATACAGAAGTGTGGGATCTATGATATTATTAACATAATAATGAAAATATTTAGTTTTCTTTATTTATCCTCCCTCAGCTTCTTCTCGTTTGCACGGTTATCAACATGATAACAAAATAATATACCAAGAACAGGCTCAAGTAGACTACACAGAAGTGTGGGATCTATGATATTATTAACATAATAATGAAAATATTTAGTTTTCTTTATTTATCCTCCCTCAGCTTCTTCTCGTTTGCACGGTTATCAATATGATAACAAAGCAAGGTTAAACTGAGAATAAATTATGAACATTTAATTTTTCAAGTCACCGCAGCTATTTTTGACAAGTATTTCTGCTACTCTTTACTTTTGTTGTGGAGCTCTTTGCAATGTATGATTTGATATTTGATAAATTTTGGATAAATTTTGGTGTTTCTAATCTGAGATGATTTGGTATGTTATGACCAGACATTTGGTTGTTGACACAGACCATTCAATTTAAACTTGCACCGTTCTATTATTCATGTGGTTTTTTTTTCTATGGATCTTTGTTGGTTGCTTTCTATGGCTGACACCAATTGTAGATGGTAAGGTAGTTTTCGTGTTGCCCTCTACTAGTCAACACATGGCTTTTGGCTTCTTTTATGGTGTGGTTGTTGAGTCTTCTACAGTTAGTTGGTTCTTAGACTGTTCGATTTCTTTTCCTGGATTATTGCTATGGTCTAATATGTTTAGGTGCTTCTAGGTTGATGATTTGTGGGCTCTTAGATTGAGATTAATATTTGATTGATTGAAGATTGTTTGGTTATATATTTGTATATGTCTAAATAAAGGCATCATTATGAGCTTGATAAAATTCGAGTTCTAGTGCTATGCACAAAAATAAGGTTCTTTGTTATTAGAAGATTTTCATAACTCACCGTTCAAATTGACATGTTTGATATTTATGCGTCAATTTGAGAAGAGTTAGAGTGTGTATCCTTCTAACTGCATTGATAGCTACTTGCACAAGCCTTTATTTGTTTGATATCATCACTATTTGTACTGCTACCGCTGACTATCCCAACTTCCAAAAAGGAATTTTTTAGTAGTGTTGCACCGCTTTATTAGAATATGCCACCACTTGCATTTTTTGCATGGTTTTGCTACTATTTGGCCTGTCAACACATCCATAGTTCCAAAAAACGTACTAAGGTTACGCCTGGACTTAATGCTATCGTCTACATAATTTGAGGCTTATGCCTTTTATAGTGAGGCACACGCCTTGAGACACTATTAACCTTAAACCTCTTTCATGAAACAATAAAAGGGTCAAATTGTATTGTTTTAAAATAGGCCCAATTTTTTTTTTATAAAAACTCTATAGCCATTAAATGAAACAAATGGAATAAAAAAATAAAAGAAATGAAAGGACTCTAAAAATCCTTTCATAAAATTGATTGAGCACACTTAGGATAAATTTTTTTATTTATATTATGTATAACAAAAAACTTAAACATAGGCACATAGAATTTAAGACTCAGAGAAGATGAGGATCTTTTGGTACTTGATGATGTGTCATCAAAAGATGAATGGTGTGCTAGTAGTAGAAACCTAAAAATTTTTCAAGAAGGGGATAGAAATGAATTTGATGATGAGCCTTTGGTCGAAGGGAAAGAAGGAACATCACATCAAAAAAGTGAAGGATCTTTTGAACTAAGAAAAAATTCCACCAACGAATATTAAGAGTAAAGATAAGTAAAGATGTTGATGAAGATGAACAAGACATGAATTAGATATGGTAATGATTCAATGAATGATAAAACCAGTAGAGACAAAGGTACTAATGAGTGATGAATAAAGATTTGAATTAGAAGACTCAAGAGATGAAGAGGAAAAAACTAACAATAACCAACACACTAGAACATGTTTGTGTTATTTGTTGTTCATTTTGAAACTGGTTTTGTAACATTATTTGAATCTTAACTTGTATTTTAGACGTTTATTTATATGGTTTGACTTTATATCAAAATACTTGTGTTATTCTTACATTTTATGAATTATCTTAATCTTTAGTGTAATTTTACTCTATATGATAGGTTATTAATAATCTTATGTATTTTTTCGATTTTAAGTAAGGCTTACGCCTCATACTGCAGGCTTATTCCTTGCCTTATTTGGGACTATCGTCTTGGTACCCATTTTCATCTTTTGGAACCTTGACCATATCCTTTGTTTCTATGTCTTAGTGACTTTTCTATTACCCTAAACTCTTAAAGACTTTCTACTACATGTGACCTAAGACTCGATCAAGATTAATGTCATCAATAAAGTTGCAAAATCATTACTTCCAGTTATGTCTAGTTGGTACATTGGCTACTTTTTCACTATCGGCAAGACTACTGTAAGTAACTTTGAGGCTCAACTTTAACTATTATGGATCTATTGAAGCCTTTGGTAATTTAATCTTTTTTTATTTCTCTTTTATTATCTTTTGTAATTTTCCAAGTTGAACGTATCTATGTTCAACTTGAGAGAGGAGAATTGGAATATTAGATAATTATGATTAAGATTCGTTATTCATCTAGAAATCGTATTAAAAATTCTATTAAGATTAGGATTTTAGGTCTTATTATTCCCATAATTATAGATGTAGTCTCTTATTATTATAAATGAATGAAAATACTAATTTCTTTGATTTCTAGTTCTCTCAACTATTTTGATTCCTTAAATTTTGCTTTTAAATAAATGTATTTTATATTTCTACTCTAACTTCACTTGATAGGCTTTCAAAACTATCTACTCAAGTCACAATTTCAAACCTATCATACTCATCTACTTTAGCCTACAAGTGAGAGCTTATTAATTCTAAAGGACTATTAAAACAAACAAAAACATTCATGGAAGGAGGGGAGCGTTAAAACCTAAATATAACATATAGGAAATTAGTTAGCTCTCCTCTTAACAACTTGAGCTTACAAAAGAAGTGGATACTAACTCTTCTCCTACAAAAATAAATGCAAATTTAACACAAGTCTAGTCAATGATTATAGAAGCAATACAATGAAATCCACACTAATTGCTAGCTCTCCTTTAAATAAAATGCAACTCCAATAAGTAACTTAATTATTTTTGTTTAATTTTTATTTGTCATTAATATTTTAAGTAAACCTATAAATACATTACCAAACTATTACATTTGTATCGTTTATATCACTAAACTAAATTTCGTCTTATTTCTACCATCAAATTAAAAAAAAATGTTTCATTCATATCATTCTGTTAATTTTTCATCCATTGATGCCGTTAAAAATAAAAATTAAAAAATCTAAAATTCTCCAAAATTCATTATTCGTCTTCCTCACCAAACCTTAAATAAATAATCCTCTATCAACAATCCTCATAAACTCTTTGTGCAAAAACCTCAAGTTTCCATTAAAATCTTTCACAATCCAAAATTTCTTTCTAATATCACTTGGGAAAAAAAGCAAGTTTCAAAACAAAAAAGCCCAAAAAATATTAGTTTGAAAAATTGTAATAATATATATATTATAGACATTTCAAAACGAGAAGCAGATTATCAATCCACGAAAATCCTCTAGGTCCATAATATTTACAAGCTCTTTTCATTCCATAGGCCTATCCATCCATCTTGGATTTATTCGTCATTGCTATCAAAGAATTTAATGTCTTCATAATGAATATGCCAGACAATTTAAAAAGCATATAAACTCAAGGGTTCCAAAAATTTAGCCTAATATATTACAACTTTTGAAACTGATATTTTGGGCCGATTATGAAGTTTTTTAGGCTTTTTCTAGTCTTAAAACCTACTTTTTTGCCAAAAATTATGAGTGATATTGAAAAGAAACCTTGGATTGAGAAAAATTTGAATGGAAAGTTGAGGTTTTTGCAAAAAAAGTTTCAAAAGATTGTTAATGGAGGGTTATTTGCTTAAGGTTTGGTGAGGATAACGATGAATAGTGAATTTAGAGATTTTTAGATTTTATTTTTATTTTTAACGGCATAAATGGATGGAAAATTGATAGTGGTATAAATGTAACATTTTTTTAGTTCCATGGTAGAAATGAGACAAAACTTAATTTAATAATATAAATGTTACAAATGTAATTATTCGGTGGTATATTTGTAAGTTTATCCTAAATTTTTCTTTTTTTGGTGTCTTTGTTATTTATCTATCATTTTTGTAATTGTCCAAGTTCAATCTTGAGAAATTTCAAGGAATAGAATGTTTATATTTAGTTTTCTTATATGTTTAAGCGTCTTTAGATATATAAATTCGAACGAGATGGGCTAACCCAAGCCAAAAATTTCAAGTTTGAACTAAGCTTGGATTGAATATTATAAGCCCAAGTAAATTTTTGGGCCGATCCATGCAGAGTTTTTTAAATTAAATAGAAGCGTAGTTCTCAACCCAAAAATAATTCAAGTGCGATTGGGCCTGTCTTTTTGAATGTCGAATTAATTTACATCCATATCTAAATTACATTATGCAAAAGTTCATGAAATAATAATATGAAATTATAAAATATAAATATATTTAATAAAATTTAATTTAATTCACATTTCAAATAGGGTACAGATCGGAATCTCAATAAAAATGTTTGGCTCTAAACCTAGCCCTAAAATAATTCAAGAATCAAGGCCAGTCTTATTCAAACCTAATCGAGCTTCAAACTAAATCAAATCAAATCGAGTTAATGAAGCTTTGAGCAAACTAGGATAAATTTACATGCCTAGGTATCTCATTATGATATTGTATCACTAGGATTTCATTGTCATAGCGTGCATATATGAGATGTACACCTTTCATTTTCTCATCCTCCTTTCAACCAATAACGATTTCTCACCACTATAACTAAGTTCCCTTATATTAAATAGGGTCCCAATAGCATATATTTTAAAGCCTAGCTTGAACTCTCATGCAAGCCAAGAAAATTATGTTTGTAAATAGAATAAGACTTCCCATCCAACAATATTAAGTTTTCTTAGTGGCATTTCCTACAAATCATTGTCTCCTTGCCATGGGTCATGAGTTTAAACAAGGTAATTGCACTTCAAATTATATATTTATTACATTTCGTTATTTCTCAAGCTTCTTATCTCTACAAGAGGATGGCATGCATGAAAAAGGAAAAGTTATGAGATATACCATATCTCGTTGCATCTGGTGTTGTAGTTTGTCAATAACAAGATGGCCAAAGAATGTTGGCTTCATTTCTCTCAAGCAAGGTGCTCCTATTTTGCCTCCAAGAGGCCTGCAACTTGTTCAATAAACATTATAATTAAGAAATCATCCCGAGCGTAATAAAATAGCTTTCATAAGGTAAAAGGTAGTAAAAACACCATCTAGGAAAGGAGAGATAACTATATGAAATGTCAATGAAATGAGAATGCTTCCTCTAAAGAAGGAAATAGAGAAGCGAATGAAAAAATGACAATTTGATGAGATCATGTAGCCCATGTAAGGCTTTCTCAGAGCGCAAGAAAAAATGACCAACATGAATTGTCTTTGGAGTTTTTGATCCTCGTAAAAGGAATATAGGTACTTCTTCAACCATTAGTTCCACCTCTTACTTCTTCACCACAAGAGAGATAACCCCGAGCAAAATTAGTGTACGATTGAAAATATTTTGTAAAAATAATCATGGGTGTATGAGTTTATCTCTCTCCAAGGGAGAACCCAATTTTTCAATACTCTAGAAGTACTTGAAAAATATTTCCCAACCACAAGATTACAGTAAATAAGATCCCCTTAAAAGGAAACACAACTTCACATTGATTCTTCCCATCATTTTGCTAGCATCCCCTCCTTGCTTAAAGGCAATGCCATTTCAAATTCCTCCTTAGTACATACAAAAGAAAGGAGACAATAACTCTAACAAGCTAATAGACCTATTATCATCCTATCCAACAGCTTTAACCATAACATCCATGACATCAATGAAGCTACTAGATAAGTATACTTTTGTTTAAAGATTGGGTACTTCTACTTGCATACTGATGAGTAGTTTCAATTTTCTAAACAAAGAAAGCAATAGGAAAGGGATTACAAGCAACAGTGAGGAAATCTCCACTAGTGTTGAAATTATTAACAACAATACATTTACATAAATTATTGCAGTTTTTTAAAACATTCATTGTATGTTAATAAGATATGGATTCATATATAGTAAAGGATATCTTGAAAAGTACTTCAAGTTGCTTGAGAGGATTTCTTTTGGGATAATTAAAGTTTTGTTTAGGATTGACATAGATTCATGTAGAATCATTTATAAGAATTATGATAAAGTTTCTTGTTTGGTAAAACAACTTGTCTTAAATTGTATAGAGAACAACACGATTATACAAATGCTTTTAGAAACTACAAGAGAACATATTTCCAGAAGATTATTTGCTAAGAGTGTTCTTTTTCAAGAAAAAATATGCATCCATTTTTGGCTTGTTTCTCTATAATTGTTTTGGAGGACTAAAATATCAACGTATATATCATGACTGAAGACATCTTTTAAATGCAATTATATTTGTCTTAATCTATGTTACTTGACTCTTCATTTTCGCAAAATACTTGTGTCCAAATGATACGATTTGAACAGTAAAGTGAGTACCAAAACACATCAATTTGGTGTAAATTTATAAAAATTAAGAAAAATGGATGTGGCTAACACCCACATACGTATTCAAAAATTTACGACTCTTGATGTCTTAAAAATTTCGGTGTAATAATTCTTAATCTAATTGCAAGTCTTCATTTGTGATATTTTAATTCAAAATAGGTATACCTAGATTGGGATATTTTAAGCAAAATTTAATTCTTAAAATAAAAAAGACATTAACAGCCACAACACCTTGATGTTTAATTTACCACAAACTAGAATTATATTTACACATCTCACATCACTTTATGATTGTATTATACCAGTTGAACTTAGGAAAAATAAGTTTTTTAATCGTATTATACCCAATGACGTCGTATGAGTATGATAGAGGTAAAAATGAAAATAAAATAATCTTCCAGAGAAAATCAAAGTGAACTTAAATCAGCTTTTCAAATGCTACTATTCCCTCATATTGTAGATTTTAATCCATCAGATTACGGAAAATGCAACCTAACATGATTTTCACATATCACTTAACAACTCGTTTAAAGATAATCTCAATAGAATCAATCCTTATTCTTGATGCATCTTCATTCAAAACCTCTTGATGATTCATTGAATCTAGTAGTGTGTCGATCATCTTGATGAATCCGAAAAATTTGAACCAATATCTTAAACTTTAAGTGTTTAGAACATACGATTAAATTATATTGGAATAATACCAACTTATTAAGTTGATTTGGGTTGGTGAATTGCATTTTCTACCATCCACTCCAATCTGAACCTATACCATTTTTTAACATTCACTCTCTCTCAATTTATTGAATGTAAAGTTTAGAATATGGTCCTTGAGTTCTTCTCCTTTGACATTTGTGACCTAATTTTAGAATTAATTTTGTAAGTAGATAGTTTAAGATACTAATATTATCAAACTATTGTAATTTGTTATGGTATTGTGATGTCTGTATTTAATTTTTTGTTTTTTTATTCTTTTGCTATGAGTGATGTTTACAATTTTATTTTCATTTTTGATGAGGGTAGATAGTATTTAAAAAAACCAAAGCACATAAAAGATATTATAGATAAGAATTTGAACCAATTCAATCAATTAATGGATCGCATCAGATGGAAAAAAGTATTGGATGAAATTGGATGAAAAGATGATGTTACACAATTGAACCTTCCCCTAAAGGTTTACACAAGACGCAACAAAGAAACTGCATTCAATCGTTAACTGATTTGAAAATTGCAATTAAAGCTTGATTAGAAATCAGCCACTAAGGGGACAGCTGAAAAGTTAAGCTTTAGGCAGGATTTAGGGAGGGATTTAAGGAAATGTGATATTATTTAATCAGTACTTTAAAAAGGACAGCTGCTAATCTTTAAGCAGGTTTTAGGGAAGGATTTAAGGCAGGATTCAGGGAGGGAATTAAGGTAGGATTCAGGGAGGGATTTAAGGAGATCTGATTTATATTTAATTAGTACTTTTGTTTAGGCAATAATCAAAGACTAATAGCCTATAAGTATACCTATTGAGAAAGGAAATGGAAAAGATATTCGGTAACTTTCTCTCTTTCTCTTTCTTTATCCCTCTTATCCTAGATTTCTTCTTTCTTCTATCCTCTATTTTTGCTAATTTCAGCTTCTACCCAGAAATTCTCCTAACAGATGAAATCAAAACCAACATTTCGAACCAATGAACAACCCTAATTGAAATTGAAACCCCCCCTCTTCCTTTCTCTCTCTCTCTCCTCTCCCTCCAAAAAAATAAAAAAGAAAATTAATTGATATTGTAAAAAATAAAAAACATCCATATGCCTACCTCCCATTTGAGAGCAACAAACAGCCTTCAGCTAACTTTCTAACAACCATATCTGCTGTTTCTACCTTTTTGAAAATAACAAAAGCTTGACCTGAAACATCAATTAACAACTTTCTTAAATCAAGAAACACAATGCAGAAAACAACATAAAAACATTTCCAGTTCTTCAATGTATTTCTAGAAAGTGACATATTCCAAATGTACTTTAGGCTTAATATATATGTACCAGAATGAGGGCTAGAAAATGCGGTTCGCTGAATCATCTTTGCTGTGCAAGTTTCCTTGAAGACATGACACACCATATCCTAAAACATAACATGAAACTACAATGATCTGAAAATAAATTTTAAATAATAAAAAGAGCCCATAGAAGAATCAACTTTCATCAAAAATGGAACCCAACAGACCCACTCTAGACGTTAAAAAATAGAAAAAGATTAAGATGCTATATTATACTGCAAGATAAGGTGAACTATATTACCTCTACATCTGTTGAAGTATAGCTTAGATCCAAATTATCGAGCAGAACAAGCCTCCCTTGCTCATGCGCGGTTTTCATTCTATCTTCCCAAGGCTGATTTTGACAAGAAGACAAATCATAAATTACTCATACATGATCTATTACTTCTTTTTTTTCTCAAATAATAGCATTCAAGTTCAATTGACTCCAAAAGTCACATTTTTCTTTGGGCACTTAATGGAGACTATTTAATCTACCCCTTTAGTTGCGTCCAGAAAGGCTCAATATTAAAATAAAGTCCATTTTACACCCCCTCATTAGTTACAGGGAAAAATGTTCAGAGAATTCCAGATTTGTCAATATAAACATCAATAATTTCAAGATATCCCAGCAAAAATAAAACTCTGAAGAGCATGAGCAGGTGATAACATACCAGCCCCTTAAACCATCTCTTCCTATCCTGTCAAATTAGAAAAACGATAATTGTTAGAAAATGGTCTCGTATTTGACAAGCAATTTTTCATAGAAAGGAAATCGAAGAGTTACACCAAGAAACAAGTTTGCATGAAGATTTAACAGACACCTTTTATCGTATTCAATGCTTTTACAAATTGAAAAGGCCCACCTAGCTATTGATAGGGGGAAAAAACATAAGAAGGAATGCCAACAGCCCCACCCAGCCCAAAAGACCCTGTATGATCCTGGCTCATCACCATAGCCAGTTCAATCATATCTTTGCAGCTACCATATAAATGAGAAGTAAATAAAAAATACAAAAGTATTATAATTAAACTTACAACATCTGGCCGACGATTCACTTCCAATTCTTGGCCATCGTTTTTGCAATCTACATTTCCTGACTGCTTGGGAGATGCTTTAGGTGAATTGCCATTTGAATGTAATCTTGTTTTTTCCCCAGGCTTCAACTTCTTACTAGATTCTTTGTCTGTCACAATAGCATTCTTAGAAGGTATAGATTTAGGTGAATAATCAGCAGCAGAAGTAAAAGGTGCAGAAGACTTTGTGTCATTTCCATAAGAAACAAGTCTCAGTTTCTGCATGCTATTTTTACTCTTTCCATCAGGTACTTCAACAGAATCATCAATTTTTGCCTTTTTAGAAGACCTATCAGAGTCGAGAGGATCAGCGCTTTTAATTTTTCCTTCACTCTCAGCTTGTTTGGCAAGAACTTTATCAGTTATACCCTCTCTGACAGCAGATTCTAGTTTAGAACTTGATAAGGACTCATAACCTGACATGCCATCTTGTCTCTGATTGGTTTTTGCCTTCTTTCTGGATTCTATCCCTACACCAGGAGCTGGGTTCTGTTGACATGATGTTTTCTCCAAAGATGTAGCATTTGTATCTGCAACTTCATCGCGTGAAACATAAATACCATTCTCATTTCTTTTTACATCTGTGTGACCTTCAGAAAAGTTTTGATCTGATGAAACAGCTGTAGAATAACTTGCTATGGCCTTCTTGCTGGCTTCTTTATTTGATGAGTCAATTGTATAAGGTGGTTTCTGATCAGCTCTGTTAAATATAAATTTAACTGCAACATTCAGAGGAACAACAAAGAGCTTACAAATTTGAAACTAACAAATGTAAACAAAAATATAAAGAGCAGAAGCTTCCATTTCAACAAGCGCAATACCATCAATTCCAGCAATATTAGAATCTATCTTATCCATGATTTTACAAAGTCCAACATCAAAAGTCCGATAAAAGATGTAGTCTGCAACTTGAAGCTCTTCATCTGACGGTTGAGGGTTTCGACTGTCCTTTGAAACACAGAGAACGTTACATTTTCCAGCAACAGCTTCCTGATTTAAAGTATATTAATAGTTAGCCACTAGAATGATCTCTAATGGCAGAAATGCACAACTACTAAGTAGGCATGAAATATATTTTTGCTTGTCCCTATATTGTTATCATATGTACAGCATATAAGACATGAGATACTTTAATTTTAGGAGTCACTAGTACTAATCATGAATCTAATGTGGGCTCATTTGAGAAAGACATATCAGTGTGAATGCTACATGAGTACTTCAACAAGTTGAGTTTGGGAAAGGAAGTAGCCAAAACAATTCAAGATATTCAATTACCAAAGGATTGATATTTGCAAGGCCTGCACCTTCACCAGATGCCAAAAGCAACTCTTTCTCTTGTAACTTTGCACCTTCAAGAAAATTGAGTATCTCACAAGGGCGAAAAAACCATAAGACTTTCACTTTCTTAGTCTTTTTCTTATTAGCCATCTCCCATAATTTTATAAGTTTTCCAATATAAGGCTCGGGTTCACCTTCTTTATAGAGATAAACACAGTCAAAGAGCACATATACCACACCATCATAAGTAAAAGATTCATAGAACTGAACATCTTTACTTTTCCCACCAACTCCTCGCTTCTTTCCCCAAATAAATTCAGCACCTTCAATCATACCAATTTCTACCATATTCTAGTTTCAAGCCTCCTCCCCAAACAGATAACAAACAACCTGAAAAGGACAACAAAAGTCTATGTTTGCACCATAATAGAACCCATGGAGCACCATTTTTATTAAACTCATTCATCACCAACTTAGGAATTATATTTATAGCAGAGGAATTATTGGTTTGTCGTCCAGCTACCATGTTGGTCCATACCCAATTAACATGAGGAGAGAGGATAGTGAAAGGTAAAAAGATACACATTTTCTCTTTTCTCAATTTTAATATCCCTCACTAATCTTACTTCTCTATTTTAATATCTCTTGCTAGTCTGATCAACGTTTCAGCTGTACCCTTGTCCAAGACCAACAAATAATTTTTCATCATTGCATTGGGCAAGCTTTCAAAGCAAATAAAAATAAATGCAGACAAAAAGCAAAAGTAACTACGTATATTTACAAAAACTAGTGCATCACATTTCAAATTTAGGATTACCAAAGTAACATAACAAATCCCCCAAAATGATGTTTACCAAGTAAGAGAACGAAATCTTAGATTAACCTTAAATAAGCAGAAGAATTTAAAAACAATCCTGCTCATTTCCAGCAAAAAAAAAGTGTCAAAACCTTCGGCATGTAATGTAAAAATAATTTTACAACTGTGATTAGAGATGTAAATTGAAATGAGATACACAACCCATTAATTTTTAAAACATATGTAATTTAATATTTTTTAATTTTTAATGAGACGAGATGATAATAAAATAATATTAATTGAAATATTTTATTTGTACCTAATAAATTTAAATAAGACAAATAAAAATATAATAAATGATAGTTTATAATATAAATTTAATAAAAAAATAATACATGTGTTTAAAGTTAATACTTAAATAAAATAAAATAATATTTAAATTAAATAAGATAATATTATATAATAAATGATAGTTTATAATATAAATTTAATAAAAAAATAATACATGTGTTTAAAGTTAATACTTAAATAAAATAAAATAATATTTAAATTAAATAAGATAATATTAAAATTAATACTTAAATAAAATTAAATAAGATAATATTATAACATAATTTAATTAGAGACACCGAGATGAAATAATACAGTACATTTACATCTCTAACTGAATGACAACAATTGTATTGCCTCTAATTATCCAAATCTTCTATAGAGCAGTTGTTTCTCAAAAGACAATTTTCAGTCAAACCAAACAGACCTTGAAAAATCCTAAAACAATAAATAAGGAAATACCGACCATTGAAACGCAATGGATGCACAAAGGAGATGATCAATGGCGGAAACTCATAACAACTCGTTTTCTTTCCGTCTTGGGTTTAATGCTCTTTGTTAATCAAAACCCTAGAGATTATATCGGGTTCTCTCAGTCCCGACACCTCCACTCTCTATCGTCATTAGAATTTTGGATTAGAGTACAAATGGTCGCTCACGCTTTATTCCTGTTTTTTATATTTGATATTATTTAAAGCTTCGGTTAATACCTTTTTAATCATTTTAAACGGTGCTTAAAATATGTGACTTAGATTATATAATGTAAATTTGATATTTGGTAATCAAAAGCTCAAATTTGATTCTTTTTCTAGTATATATAATATTCAAATTGATTTCACGATTACTTCTTTCATTGAGAATTTAGTTTTTATATTTGACTCTTTTGTCACTAAAATTTTGGAAGATAACAGTTAGAAATTCATCATTTTGGGTGTTTTTTTCCTTTTTTAAATTCACACGATGTAATTATAAAATTTATTATACAAGGCATGTGTCTTTGACAAAAAAAATACCCTTCAAAATTGTTAAAAGGATATTATACTTGAAGTGTAATAAAAGAGAGACTTTAAAACATAATATACATAAATACTTTTAAGACACTAAATCCAATTAAGTCTAATCTATCTATTTATTTATACTATATATAAAAATTTAAATCATATTTTAATAATTTTAGATAAAATTATCCATATATTTTAAAATAATTATTATTATTATTTTATTTATTGTATAAATAAATTAATATACTTATTTTTTATTAATTAAATAATAAATTATTATTAGTTAAAATATTAACAATCATCTATATTATAATTATTTATCTTATATACAAGATTATTTGTTTTATATTCTATTTATTGTATAAAAAGATTAAGATTCTTATTTTTTATTAATTAAATAATAATTTATTTTTAATTAAAATATTGATAATTATTTATATTATATACAAGATTATTTGTTTTAAGTAACCAAATAATTATTATTTTTTATTAATTATCTACATTATAATTATTTATATTTTTATATAAGGTTATTTATTTTAAGTAACATAAATAATTATCATTTTTTTTAATCATTTTAAGTCTTTTTTAATCAATTAAGTAATACATTACAAATATCTCACATGTTAACAAACTTTTATATTGTAGTTATTTTTTATTTTATATAAAATTATTTATTTTAAATGACATAAATAAATTTTTCTTATTTATTTCCTTAAATCTTATTTTTTTTATCATGATAGCACATGAGCTTAACTTGTTTTTATATAAAATATTAATTTTTCTTGTAAAATTAGATTTATATCAAAAATAAAAATAAGAACAAAAAAAACTATCTCCTTTTCAAAAGTATTATTTTTCACCCTCTCATCTTAATTTATCTTATTTTATCTCATCTTAATATATAAGCATTATAAATTGTTATTTTTTCTCTTCTATGCAATTTATAAATTATGTCATATAAAAATGTATTTTTAATGGAAAATAGAGACTCAAATGAAAGAAAATTTATTTTTATTTGAGAATAAAATTAGAAGAATAGTATTTATTTTTTAATGTTATTTTTAAGAATGTTATAAATAAAATATTACTTTTTATAAAAATACAATTCTATCATTGGAAAATATCTTCTTTTTTAAATGAGCTAGATTGAATTTATCTAAAAATTACATCAACAAACTTACAAAACTTAAAAACAAGAGTAAAATATATTTATTAAAAAGTTATAAGACTATTACGAGCCTTATCACTTAGAATTTAAAGATAATAGTCTATAATATCTCCACATATAAGTTTGATCTCTCTCCTTTCTAGCAATATTATTTTTCTCTCTCATATCAATTTATATAATCTTTTATCCTCTTAGTTTTTAAGCAATATAAATTTTATTTTTATCTCTTGTTTGTATTTATAAATTATGAAGAAAAATAGACGAACAGAAATGAGAGATAAATTATTTTTATTTGGAAACAAATGGAGGGAAATCTTTTTTCTTATAATGTTAGTTTTAGAAGTATTATATCTACAATGTTATTTTTAATAAAAATTTAATTTTATCTTTTAAAAATATCATTTAAAAAGATAAAACTAGATTAACTCTTTTTAAAAATTATATGATTAAACCTACAAAACTTAAAAATAAATTATCATTTTTAAAGAGTTACTAGACTATTGTAACCTTAATTCCTTAGAATTTAGTATTTATGACTATTTTATATATACTTCCAATTAGGGATTTTTTCTAATTTAAAAAGGATTTGAAGATGACGAGGCTAATATCATCACCATGTATTAAAAAATAATATAGCAATCTATGCATGAATTTATATGTTATAATTAGTGTAATAAATTCTTTATCAGGATGGATAAAGAAAAGTTAAAATTTCCACTGAGAAAATAACTTACTGGGATGGGTTAGATTATTACACTATGTAGTAGGGGTATCCATAAATCGGTCCGGATCGAACCAAATTGGAAAATTGGATCAGATCAAACGGTTTTACAAATCAAACGGTCTGATTCGATTTGTATTAATTAAAACCGTTTTTCAAACGGTCCGATCTTGTTTGTATTAATTTTTAAACTGTTTTTCAAACGGTTCGGTTTAATTTGTATTAATTTTAAAACCGGTCGAATGTACAAAATCGGGTTAATAATATATTAAAATTTTCATATTATTTCTCATTAAAAATATCTAAAAAACGAACCAAATCAGAAACCGGACTAGACTGGACCGAGTGATTTTATAAATCAAACGGTCGAGTCCGATTTGTATTAATTAAAACCGTTTGAAACGGTCTGATCTGAGTAATGTAAACGGTCAGATCCGGTTAAATTTTTTTCCCCAAAATCGGATCGAAACGGATCGGTAGACACTACTACCGAGTCCATCAAATCCCCAAACCCGTTTTCGTACAATTTTATAAAGAAAAAAAAATATATTTATTTAGTAACTTAACTCCTCTTAATTTGATAATAAAACTTATTTTTATTAAACGAAATATTGCATTAAGGAAATACAATATTGTTCTTGTAAATTCATTTTATTTTAATTTTTTAAAAACTATGAAAAACAAAAATCACAATACATCTATAATTTATTATGTAAATTTAATACATATTAAACATAATTTCAAATTTTATTTTATTTTCACAATATAAATAAACATATATTTTTCATTAATTAGAATACACTATCCCTACACATTCTTATAAACTTCGGTTGGGTATCTCATCCACTCCCACGAACATTTAGAATGGGGATGGGGTATCAACCCTGCCTTATTAACAATATAAGTGGCCCATATACCTAAGAAGCCTCACAATTATCTCAAAATTTTCACCTTTTTAATCAACATTTCTCTTCACGAAATACAAACCTAAGCAAATGATAATCATAATAGTAATTGAACTAAATGAAAATAATATTATTGTGGTTATATTTATTAAAGTATTGTAATAAAATAATGGTAAAAGTACAAATAAAATTTATAATACTTAAAATGAAGAAAACTTAGAAAATAAATTTTTTTCTTTTAAATGAAAAATAATAGAAAAAAATAAATAATATTACAACTTAGTGATAAAATATAGTATATCAAGGTATTCTTAAAATGTGTGGAAAGAATGATTTTTCATCCATTTTAGATTAATAGTAAAATCAAATATAAAAATACTCTAAATAATTTTCAATTTTGATTAATTTGTATTAATTTTTAATTAAAATTTGCTTAGTCACTTATATGACATTAAAAAAGATACGCAAAGTGTTATTAGGTAATATTTTTTTCTTTTGAAAAAAAGTTATATTTATTCTTGATATATCTATTTTTTAAAAGTAAAAGAACCTAAACACATTCCATAAGCTATAAGACTAAACACTATCAAAGGCATAAAAAAAAGTACATTCATAACATTTTTTCAATAACAATAAATAAAATAAAAAATAAATGCTATAAAAACTATTAATTTTCATTTTCCAAAATTATTGTGTGACATGGATAATCATAAATGACGTGTCTTATTTTTTTAATTTGTATCCTTATAATTATTAAAAAAAGAAAAGAAATGTTATCTAACATACTTATATGCACGTCTACACTTACACTAATTATAATATGTTATAGTAACAAAATAATTTTAAAAATTATGAATTATTCACATTTTAAGAAATTGCTTGACACATCATAATTGGCATGATTATAGTAGCACTGGGCACGCAAGGTGCATAGGCGCGCGCAGATAGAAGGCACAAAGAAGACGCAGAAGGCAGGACCACTAAATAAGCAGCATAACCAGAATTAGGATTCAGTTAGAAATGTCATAAATTAATTAGAATGTTGTCCTTTTGATTCCATTCCTATAAGGCTATATATAAAGCCTCTTGAATTCAACAAAGATATATAGAAAATACATTATCAAGCTTCTCTTCTTCCTCTTCGAGTTATCTCTTCTTCCTCTATTCTCTACTATAGCTCTATCAGTGGTATCAGAGGTGTTGGCCATGGATACCCATTGTGCTCACTGAGTTGCAAGCTATACACGCAACTCATACCATCCCAGAGCTTAATCCCTTCACATGAGAGGAAACTCTACGTCCACACCCCTATACTTCACGATCAAACATAGACAATCCTCACCCTAACTTGAAACTATCATTTCCTAGATTTTCTAATGAGGATCCCACCAGTTGGATTTATTAGGCAAAATAATATTTTGAGTTCACCAACGTTGCCCTAGACTAGTAGGAGTAACTCACTTCCTTCCATTTGGAAGGCATTGCGTTATAGTGGCATTGGTGGCTAACAAATTTTCATGGACCACTCACGTGGGTGGAATTCACCAATGTTGCTTAACTCAGATTGGGCCAATAGACTATGAGGACCCCTTAGAAGCCCTAACTCGTCTAAGGCATACCACTAGTGTAGTAGTATACCAGGAAGTGTTTGAAAATTGTCCTATAGAGTGAATAGTTTACCAGAAGAATTCCTAATAGGGTGCTTCATAGCTGGATTAGCTGATGTCATTGGTGTAGCCAGGCTCATTGAAGAAAGAAATCTACTATAGAAGAAGTCTGCTCAAAATCCACGTTATCAGTCTTATATATCCCCTCCAAACCAACAACCAACACCAACGCTAGTGTGCTTGGCCCCCCATCTCAACAGCGTTCCACTCCACCCTAAAAATTAGCCTTTAGACGAATAACTAATCAAGAAGCATGGAAATGAAGAGATAATGGCTTATGCTACTATGGTGATGAAAAATTTGTAACATGCCACCCTGTGCGCGACCTCAACTATTTATGATTGAGGAATTGCCTCAAAAACCAATAGAAGCTCAAGAAGAACTTCTTGAACAAGAGCCTCAGAAGTTGGTGCCAGAAATCTCATTTCATACAATAACAGGTACCATTCATTCACAGACACTCTCAGTTATGGGAAATTTAAGAAATAATAAGGTTATAGTTTTGATAGATGGGGGTAGCACTCATAACTTCATTGATCAAAACCTAGTTTCTCAGTTTGGCTTAACTGTCACTAAGAGTAAGAGGTTGGAAGTTATGATAGCCAATCGTGAAAATATAGAATGCATGAGGTAATGCAGCAACCTCACCCTTTCTATTCAAGGGTATATGGTCTCAACTAATTACTATATGCTACCAATAGCCACCTGTCAAGTAGTGCTCAGGGTTCAATGGCTTGAAACCTTAGGCCCAATAGAGATGGACTATAGGAAGCTCACCCTTAGCTTCAAGGCAACATTGAAAGGAAGAATGAGTAATATCCTAAGCAAGCCAATAAGGGGAGTTTGAAGGTTATTTTCAAACCTAGTGATTAGGTTTGGGTGCATATGCGTAAGGAGAGGTTTCCCATACAACGAAAATCAAAATTATAGCCTCAAGGAGATGGACCTTTTCAAGTCTTGGAACGGATCAATGATAACACCTACAAGATAGATTTTCCAAGTGACTATGGTAATGTTAGCACAATTTATAAAGTCACTGATTTATCTTTGTTTGATGTAGGTGATTTGAGGATGAATCTTTTCGAAGAGGAGGGGAATAATGAAGATCAAGGTGCTAATCAAGTTGATGTTCCCAAATATTCTCAAGATCCTTTGCAAGGAATTGGCGCTCTAATGACTAGGGAAAAGATTAAGAGGATGAAGGAAGCTTTGTAAGGCTTGATCATGAAAGTGCAATACAAAGAGGCTGTGTTAGAAGAATCAAAAACTAAATTCGAAGATTCTAAAGTTTCACCATGGATGGTTGATGAGTGCTCAAAAAGCACTAAAATTACCATGATTTTATGCACATTAATTGATTAAATATATATATATATATTTATATGATTTTATCATATATTTATATAAATATTTCTTTTCAGAATTACGGGTATTTTTATTGTTTTTCAGGTATTTTCGCTTAAAAAAGTAACTTAAAGACTCAAAGAAAAATACCAGAGGAAATACATCACAAATATATTCATAAAATAAATGAGGAAAAGTCAACAAATATGGAAAAAATGGACAAAATGGGTCAAAAAGGTCAAAAAGGTCAAAAAGGAGGAAATAACGCATGCAGCCACCCAGCCGCGCCTAGTAAACGTGCGCACCATGCCAGCATCTGCCCCAACCGCGCACAGCAACACGTGCGCCTGAGCCCCATCTTTCATCCATTTGCGTGCGTTGTCGCGGCCACACTAGCATGACATCATCAGTATGATGTCATCATTCACTACTCCACGTTTTCTCAAATTTTAATCATTTCTTCACCCACTTTTTCTTCCTCTCCTTACCTATAAATACCCTCTTTCTCTTCACTTCAAAACACATCTTCTTCTTTCTTTCTTTCTCTCCATTTCTTAGTTTTTAGTTTTTCTTAGTTTTTAGTTTTTCCTTAGTTAGTTTTTCTTAGTTTTAGATTTTGAGAAGAATTAATTATATTTTTGTAATTTATTTGCTTTTTGATTCAATAAATGGAAGTGCAAATTCCGTTTGGAGGTTTTCCAGCAACAGAGTTAGCATCAAAGTACTGTAAGGATTTTATTTTCTTTACAGTTATTTTTTATGTTTTATTCTTATATGTTATATTTAATTTATCTGTGATTAAATTTAACATTACTGGCTGTTTGTAAACATGATATAATGATAACGTTGTTATGCTTGCGAAATATTAAATAGGTAAAAATCTCTAAAATGAATTGATTTTATTTTTATTCAAGATTTTATATTAAGAATATTAGAGAGAAATATATTATTTTTCATTACAAACTTAAATCTGAAAATTAGATTTTAAGGTTTAGTTATCCGGTCTGATTTAGAGTAGTGCTATTTTATTTGTTGGTACAATCGTCCGGTAGTTAGAGTGAAGCTCTATTTCAAAAGTTTTTATAAGAATTATTATCTGAAAATGTATTAACAACATGTTTTCAGTAGTGGTTTTAAAACTTGAAAGTTAGTACTCTGATAACTAAATTCTTAGGTTTAATTTGGACACTTTGAATAAAGTTTAAAATGTCTAACCCCACCAAATGTGGCATTTAAATGGTTCATTTTCAATCTCTTAGAAAAAATAATTGATTTAATTAACCAAATTAGTTATCAACCCCACCATAGGTGTTAATTGATTTGTTTAGTTAACAAAGAATATCTAACCTTACCAAAGGTGGTATTCATATAAAAAAGAGAGAATCAATAAATATTAATTTATATATTTAATAACCTAAATAATATGAGCAAGCATATTTAACTTAGTTATTATATCCATAAATACTCCATTATTATAAAAGATAAAATTTGCATAAATGTGTATTGAATCAGTATCCATGTTTATTTTTATGTTATTAGATTAGAAACACAAAAACCCAAATATCGTGACAGGATGTTTAGGATTTAATTTTGTTTTTAAAAGTTTGAATAATAACTTAAAAACCAACCACATACATTCCTTCCTTAGATCGACCTTGGGAGTATACTTATCATTTTATACAAAATGATTCATGCACTTGCGAGAGTTTTATAAATATAAAACCAAATTATCAGCAAGATCGGCGATGTCGGTTCTTCCCATCAAGTTTTTGGCACCATTGTCGGAGAAGGAATAGCATTTTTAAGTTATTTATCAAAATTTTAATCAATTAATATGCATAAAATCATGGTAATTTTAGTAGTTTTTGAGCACTCATCAATGGTCTATTACGTTTTTATGCAAGAGATAGATTTGGAAGATCAAGTTGGAAGCAAGGATTGATTTAGGAAGTAATATTTTTGTTTTAGCAAATTATGGGCTTTTATATTTAGTAATTTTATTTTAGTTAATTGTGGGCTTTTATTTTAAGTCTTAGTCTTTTATTTAATTGTGAGCCTTTTATGTTTAATAATTTTTATTTTAGTGAATTGTGGGCTTTTTATGTTAAGTCTTTTAGTCTATTATTTTTAAGGTTGGATTAGGCCCAATCCATAACTAAATAGGCCCATTAGGCCCATTTCATCTTGGGTTTTTTCTTTTAAGGTTTCTTGTTTATTAATAAGAAGAGCTATGTAATTTGGTGGCAAGACGAATATTACTTAATGAAAAGAAAATTTTAGAAAGCTTCTTGCTTTGCCTTCTTGTGTTCTTGATTAAATACTTGAATCTGACTTATCAAAGGGAGTGATCATCCTTTGTGACGTCTCAAGGTTTGGGTTTTAAGGACTTTGTTTCCTTGGGGTTTTAACTTGATGATCTTTAACACATTCTTGGCAAATCAATTGTTTCTATTCCTTTGAGTTTATGGGTTCCTAGGTTGTTTACCTAAATGGTCTGTATCATATTTTCCTCAAATTTAAGTTGATGTCATTGTTAATAAATTTATTTGATTTATGTAGGAAGCTAAATTGGGTAGACTAGTTACCCGATCTGAATTGTATATAGAAGCAAAGACTCCCAAAACAAAGAAGTCAAGACCAATGACTAAACGAGGAGAAGAATAACTTAATAAGTTGGTTAGTAATTTAACTTGATACAAATTCTTTATGATTTTTGCATATTAATGTAATAATGTATGATATGTTTTTTTATTTATTCTTTATAGAGAGGTGTTCAAGAACAAATAGCCAGGGAAAAAATAAATGAATAGCTAGGGAAGATGCGATATATCATACATTTGGATGTGAGCATTATGGTTATGTTAGGGAAGGAAGCCAATATGATGGTTATGTGGAGTTTTTTAATAATCCAAAACAAAGGTCTTAGATGGTCAGTAAGGAGAAGTACTATAAAATTGAAGAATAATTGAACTTCTTTAAGGCCTCAGTGTTAAGTGAGATTGCCACTTTAAAGCAATATCAATCATAACACATGTTAGGTATGGCACCATACTAGAATCAGGGCATGTCTCATTGGCCAGGCATGCCATTATCCATGCCACACATGAAATCTCATGGTGCCCAACCTATATCCTCTATGAGATATAGTCATCCTATTAATCCTTCATTTATGAGAGGAATGTAAATACAATCAGGTAGTGGTTCAATATCTTCAATGCAATCTATGCATTCTTACCATCCATCATATGATGAATTTTTTTATGAGAATGTCCTCCAATAGCTACTCCACGTGGAATCCTCCTCCATTTGATGAATCATTTGTGGTAAGATTTAATGCTTATGTAGATACTCTATTATTTTTATTGTTTTTTATATATTTTATTTATTATATATAATGCTTAAAGTTTTTATAGAATATGAAATGTTTGTTGAAGCATCCATCATCTAAGGACTATGTTGCTATTTGGACGGTACAACAATTGAGCGATAATGGAATGGTTTATAATCAATATTTGCCAAATTATTAGCGAATATTAATTTATCAATCATTACTTCATCATTGTCCACTACATGTGCCTTCTGATGCTACCACGGTCCAAAAAGTTGTTGGAAAATATGTGGCTTGGCCGTCGAATTAAGTTGTGATAAATTTTGATATGGTATTATTTTTTGTTACTTAAGATAAAAAAAATTTTAACTACTATTATATTATTATTCTTTTATTGTTATTGACATATATAATATCTCTTCTTTAGTCTATTTTACCAGAATTAGTAAGTGCGACACATTTAAGAGATACAAAGCAAGTATCTCGTGAAAAATCTATAACTAGTGGACAATTATCACTCCCAAAGTCATTCAAGAAGAAGCCATAGAAAAAGTATAGTTATGAGTATGCTTTAAACTTTAGGAGAAATCTTGGCTCTTTGATGACTATTATTGCAAGCAAGACTAGCATAAATGATAGATGGATTGTGCCTCTTCCTAGAGAAATTTTTGGCGTAGACATTGGGAAAACATATATATTGATATAATGCATATTACAACTATTTGAATTTCAAATGATAGATTTAAGTATAATTCAAGTGTGGATAATGTGAGTCCTCAATCAATAAATAACTTTCATTTATATGGACATATAATTATATTTATATTATCTAATTATTTATATATATATATATATATATATATATATATATATATCACTTATCACATTTATCAATGTTCTATGATTCATCATTTGTCAATCAATATCAAGAGAAGGATGTTAGCATCAGAGCTAAAAAATTATGTGATAAAGCATTAACACTTAACAAAAATCAGAAGTTGATAATCCCTTGACCACTAAAGTTTGAACAAGGCCAAGATCATTGGATGTTGATAATCCTTGGTCTATATGAAAATTATGTTTGGTACTATGACTTAACTTCCATAGAATTAAGTAAAGACACAAAATTAGTTGTTGAAATACAAAAGTTATAGTTAGCTATTTTTCTTCTATTGTTCTTTGTAATATTTCATAAAGAACTAATTGTTTTAGACTTTGATAGGGCATGGAAGCTATGGAACAAGAATAGGGGCATTGCACTTAAAAAATCACATAAGCTTATATTGGACAAAGTTCTGGTATGTACAAGTGAATATTAATAATTTAATGAATTTTACTTTTGATTAATAAAGATATTCAAATATGAAAAATCATGTATACTTTTTTTTGTAGGTTTTACAACAAAATGATGGAGTCATGTGTGGTTACTTTGTCATGAAATTTATGAGCAAAATCCCCTCAAATATCAACATTCCAATTAAAGATGTAGTAATCTATTTTACTAATATACTTTTTTAACATTTATAAGTTATTTTTTGTGAATTTATGATATTAAATTCTTATTTTGAATTTAAATACATGTAGTTCTTTGGTTGGAACAAATCCGGCTATGATATGCAAATTTTTTAGAATTTACGAGAATAATAGACAAAACACATGCTTCAAATTATTACATCACAAGAAGAATTAGGAGAAGAATCTGATGATATTGAATAGCAAAGGACAATACAATGGAATTTTTTTAATACATTAATTTCTCTATTCTTGTGTCTCTAAAGTTTGGGCTTATTTAATGAATGTTTAGGGAATGAATTGTTGTTTGGACCTATTTTTTTACTCAAACTCCATCTCATCTCATTGGAGAGTTCCTTAATCATTATGAATGAGACATTATTGGTAATTCTAAGCAACAAACCAAGTTTTTTCTCACTTTATTTGTAATTTAAGTTAAATATATATGTATTGTATTTAAATTATTTTTTTGTAATAAATTTAATTCTCAAGTAATTAATTAATATTTAGTTTTTCAATAATTTGTACTATTTAAAAACTTTTTAAACATATTTTGGTTTTTCCTGCAATTATGTGATCGAAGATGGGTAGTGTGGATAGAAGAAAATAGGCAAAATATGTTAAAAATATAGAATTTAAAGTTGGTTCATGAGTTGAACCGACTTTAAATTCTAAGTCTCCTCGTGTTATGTTAGTTCACCTACCGACTTAAAACAACTTTTAAGTCAGTTAATAACTAACTTAAAAGCTTGAATTTGTAGTAGAGTAATGATTGTATTCTTTATCGAAATGAATACCATGACATTGTATGTTTGCATTGCCAAAAGTCAAGGTGGAAAGTTAATCGAATATCAAGGAAGGAGAGAGTTAATGTTCCTACAAAGGTATTGTGGTACTTTCCACCAATTCCACATTTTAAAAGAATGTTTTAGGATGTAACAACATCTCAAAATCTAATATTGCATGTGAAGGAAAGGGAAAATGTTTTGATGTTATGACATCCATCTAACAAACCTTAACGCAAGTCGATTATAGTTGGCCTGAGTTCAGTGTTGAATCTAGAAACCTTAGCCTTACACTTTCAATTGATGGGATCAATCCTAATTGCTCTTTAAGTAGTAGGTATAGTTGTTGGCCTTTATACTTGTCATAATATAACCTTCTTCCTTTGCTATGTATGACAAAAAATACATGATGCTATCTTTTTCATATTTGGATCCAAGTAACCAAGAAATGATATTGACATCTACTTAAAGTCACTGGTTAAAGACTTGAAGTTTTTGTGGACCGAGGGAGTGGAAGTGTATGATAGTTTCAAACTTAAGAATTTTAAGTTGAAAGTTATTGTGTTATGAACCATCAATGACTTCCTTATGAAAATCATTATGGTCATGTTGTAAAAGCATTTTATGGTTATCCAGTAAGTTGTAAGGGGTATTGTGGATCAAGATTAAAACATTCAAATAAGATTTCATATATGAGTTATAAAAAATGGTTAGTTCGGTATCATCCATATAGAAAACAACACAAGTCTTTTAATGAGCATGAAAATGAGGGAACATAACCAGTTCCCTTAATTGGAAGAGAAGTATTAGCAAGAGTTGAAATAACGACTTTTGCATGTGATAAATATAATTATAAAGTTGATATAAGCACTCCATGGAGGAAAAAATCAATCTTTTTTGACTTATAATATTGGAAGTTCTTGCATGTTATACATTTGTTAGATGTCATGCATATAGAAAAGAATGTGTGTGATAGTATTATTGGTACATTTCCAAATATTTCTAGAAAAATAAGATGGTGTTCGTCAATGCATAGATCTCGTCAAAATAGGTGTAAGAATTGAGATTAGCCCAAAAGTGGATGCGAATAAAACTTACTTACCTCCACATGTTATACTTTGTTGACGATGGAAAAAATATCCTTTTGTAACTCATTAGCAAATGTTGAAGTCCCCAATGGATATTCATCCATTATAAGTAGTTTTATTTCTTTAACTAACTAAATATTATATGGAATAAAGTCATATGATTGTCATGTTTTGATGCAACAATTGTTGCCTATAGCATTGCCAGGGGTGTTGCCTAAATAGGTGAGAAGTACAATTACTAAACTTTGCTATTTCTTCAATGATTTATGTAAAAAGACCATTGATATGTTCAAAAGCTGGATCAAATGTAAGCATATCTTATAGTCATCTTATGCAAGTTAGAGAAATTCTTTCCACCTTATTTTTTTGATGTGATGTTACATCTCACAATCCATCTAGTAAGATAAGTGAAGTTATATAGATTAGTATTTTTGAGATGGATGTACCCATTTGAATGAGTAATGAAGTATTTGAAAGGGTATGTGAGGAATAATAACCGACCTGAAGGATATATAGCTATATGTTATGTAGCTAAAAAAGAAATTAGTTCTATAACTTTTCCCATTTCCAAGAACATAATTCCAAATGAAGGAAGATATATTGGTGAATCTATAGGAATAGGAAAACAAGTACTAGTAGATTGTAAATTATGGAAGCAAGCTCATCGTCATGTCCTATCAAACACACATGAACATCAACCATATCTTGAGTAATTTTCTAAATTTTATTACTTTTTTTTTAATTATAGTTAAAATATAAATAACTATATAGATGCAATAATTATATTATTTTACTATAAAGCACTTAGAACATATTAAGGCTAAGTATAAACAATCTAGATGCACAAAAAATGGTTAATTGATGACTATAACCATACTTTTATGTATTGGATTTGTGATGAAGTGAGCACATAAAAATCTAACTTTCTAAAAAAAAAATTAAAATGTTTTCGTATATGTTAATAAAATCATATATTCACTTAATGCTTAGATTTTCAAAAAGCTCAGAGATCCTAATAATAACATTTTTACCACACTTAGATGGATTTCAATGTGAACTAAATGTGATTAAATTTCATGGTTATATCATCAATGGGTAAAGGTTTCAAAGATTTTTATCTTGGCCTATCATGCAAAAGAAGTTTTTTATATGCACGATCCAATTGACACAAGATGGTTGTTTTATTGACACCTCATTCAAAAGAATTTTACCTTGAAAATAAAAACATAGAGGATAATGTACTTGACTCATTGCCAACCTTTAATGTTACACTACTTATGTTTCAAATTTGACCAAGATTCTAATAATGAGGATGATGATTCATTAATGTATCTATGTAAAGAAATTGATGATACTTATATATATATATATGTATATAAAGAAAAAACATAAAGTAACTTAATAAATTGAATGTAGAAGGTATATATAATGTGTTTACTTAATAATTCTTATGAAATTTATTCATATTTATTGTCTAACATATGAGTTTTTTATAACTAATTTTTTTTATCTTCTTTGTTTTACATCGTGGATGACGAATTTGATATCAACATGTATGATCAAATCAATCAATCTAATGAAGTAGAGATGGAGGATACCGAAGATATGTGAATTAATATACAAAGGGAAGGGTGTTATAATATACTTGATCAAATTAATGACCAAACTACTCGACCAGTCCTTCAAATCGATAAAATGGAGACCCTATAAATGATATAAGGGAACAATGTAAGACAATTATTGGTAAATTGGAAAGAACCACAATACCTACTAATATTCTAGATTGAAGAAAAGTTGAAAAATATGAGAAACAAAAAATTTGGAGGAGTACTAAGGTAATACTTTAAAATTACAACCAATGTATTAATTTATGAAAAATATTAGTACTTGCAATTTTATTTTGACATTTTGAAGTTAGGTATAGCATTCTGGAGGATTGGGAATGACATTGCTATAGGATTACGGTTCGATATGGAATGACTATAAAACAAAGGACCTTAATGTTTATTATGTAAGGCCTTTTCAGAACCCATTAAACAAAAAATAGGTTTACATAAAACTACCAAACATGCCTTGGGTCACAAATGAATATCAAAATGACTGTCAATTATAGATGAATTGATAAATTTAAGAGATACTGTTCATATATTTATCATTCATAATGTCTTGTTATATGTTCAATTAATATAATTAGTTTGTATTTTTCGAAAAATCTCTTGTAATCAAGAAGCAAATAATCGAAGAAGCCATATGCAGAAAATAAATTCCTTAATAAAAGTGGGAGAATGAGCATCCCTAAGATGAAAGCTAAAATGGTAAGGACATTATACATCTAAATGTTACTAAAAAATTTCAAATTGAAGTATATATTGAGTATATTTTAATGAGTGAATAAAAGAAAGAGTTAAGTCATGAAGTCAAGCGAGTGGACTTGTTTATGGTGAAGAAGTGCCTAAGAAAGGATTTGACAATATGTTAAAGTAATTAGCAAAAAAACATTACTTGATTTAGTGGTAAGTTAAATTTTATAAAAAGATACTTTTATTTATATTAAGAAAAAAATAGAATAAAATAAACAAAGTTGAATTTCCAATGAACCTGGAAAGGATGCTTTGTATTATACATTTAGTCTAGATTACCCGAGACGAGTGAGAGGGGCTTTACAATTTTTGAGTCTAATGCAATATCATAATGTTCCTAGGAAAAAGCCTAAAAATGTACTAGTGAATGTACATATGATCTTAGTAAATATCTACAAATTGTTGGAAGAAAAGCTCACAGTGCTAAGCCAAAGAGTTGTTGAGAGGTTTAGAGATCAACTTGCATTTAATTATGCCAATTAAACTACTAACTTCCAACCTATGAATGATAGTCCATCTCAAGCCAATCAAACTGCTAACTTCCAATCAATGGATGTTAGTCCCTCTATCTCCAACATGGTACCAATTGTTACTCCTTAGTCCACTAAACCTCCATTTGATATTTCCAATATTTTTGGGTAGTTAACTTATAATATTCAAGATGTATGTTATATTTGATTTATAATTAATAACTAATTTATATTGATCATTACTTTAAGGTAATAGGTGTCTAATGAAGGATATAACAAATGAGAGATTTGTTGGTATTGTTGATAAGAGTCAAATTATTGCATTTTTGTTATGATTTAAATGTTGATATTTGTGTGAAAATTGCATTTATTTGATTATTTAATCCACAAATGTCATTTCACGGGTATTTCATGTTTAAAGTGCAATTTCAGGTAAAATCATAATTTTGGAGAAGTTTGGGACAAATTTCAATGATCGGGATTGAGTGCAAATAAAAAGAAAACAAAATTTCAAAATTTGGAATTTCGCCACCGGCGAAAACCTTACAGAGAATACATTGAAAATCATGCAGGGAGCACGGGTTTTGGCAAAGCAATCTTACCGACGGCCAAAGTAATCTCATCACTGGCCAAGTTCATCTCGCCGTCGGCCAAGTGCATCTCGCCGCCAGCCAAGTGTATCTCGCCGCCAGCCACATTAATCTCACCGCCGGCAAGAATTAGCGAAACCAAAATCGTAACTTTTCCAGAAATCTCGCCGTGGCGAGAATAATGTCACCGCCGGTGAGTTTCCTCCGAAAACACATTTTTTATGTTGTTTTGTTCCAAAATTGCCCCCAAAACCCTAGATCTATATATACAATATGATGGAGAAAGAGGGGGATGGCAGAAAGTGGAGTTCAAAGACATTTTTGGAGGAGAGAAGAAAATTTTGGAGAGAAAGTTTGGAGAAACTTGAAGGATCTTCACCATTGTTGCTACCAAGTCTTCATCTTCTAGAGTTTTTCATCTCTTCTCCTTAGCTTTTATATTCTGCAGTTTATTTAGATTTGTTATTCATGGATTCAATTGAAATAATGGTTGTTCTTATTTCCGTTATGAACTAATTCGTTTTTGCTAAGGCTATGATGTAGTTGAATCAAGAAAATTTGATTTCTTTTGTTATTGTTATATGAGTTCATTGTTTTCAAGATGAGTATTTATTTCCATGCTTAATGCTTATAAATTTTTGGCCAAGATTTAGATGATTTGTTACATTATATTGAGACTGAGAGGAGATGTGTAATGAATGCTTCTTGTGATAAATATCGTATGTTGAATGCGAGTGTGAGAACTAATGCATGATGTATGTGGTTATTCTAGAAATTCCATAAATCGTAATGTGTTTGTTTGTGATTAAATCTTCATAGAAATATAGTTGGTTTTCATAGATAAGTAATTCTAATATAACTCGAGAGAGAGTATTAGGTAAATTTGGGTTTTTCAACCATCACTTTTAGCTTTGATTCTCATACATATGACTTGAAATCGGATTGAATTGATTTAGCAAAATCAGATGCCTTAGCGTTTTTAATCATTTGTGAACAACATTAAATTTTGTTATTTGCATTTAGCTTTAAGTTAATTTGGTTCTTAAAAAAATTTCAAAAATTCGGTTTTCAAATAAAATTAGGGTTAGTCAATTTCGGTACTTAGTAACGCCATTCCTTGTGGGTTCGATATCTGTACTTTTGTACACTTTATTACTTGAATGATTCGTACACTTGCGAAAATAAGCATCAATTGTATACATAGAACCTACTCAAGGAGGTTTCTTATGTCAAGTGCCTATTGATAATAGTTATAGGATTTAATTAGAGAAGAATTTTGAGCCTGAGTACGTGTTATAAGTTTCAAATAGCTATCATGAAACATTAAGAGAGCTAGAAGGTTCATTTGTATCCTGGCCATCTCATCTAGTTCATCTAGATCTCGATCTAGTAATTTTTGCATTTGATTTATTGAAATTTTCATAAAAGTTATTTAATAAATTATTTTTTAAGTTTTTATGGTTTTATATGTTGGCCTTTGCTGATGAATTAAGTTATCTAGTGGATATTAAAATGTCTCATGGTAAACAACAGTGGACCTCCCAAAGTAGCATAGGGACGATAGGGTCAAGAAAGAAAAAACCCTGAAAAGAGTACAAGGATATCTTTGCCCAAGATTATAGTCAAAACTTGGCGACTTTAATGGTAATAGTAAGTTGTTATCATAAGCTTTTCAACAATTGGAAGGTAATGTTTCAGTCATATATTTTGGGTTTTGACTTTCAATTCATAAATATATTGGTTGAATGCTTGATACCTTTCTTAAAAATGGATTGTACTGGCCAAGATACAATCCAAGTGTAGGTAAGGTAACATTCAAAACATATATTTATATATGATTTTAATAAATAATCATGTCTTACTACAATTATATTTTACTTATATTCAATGTTAGAAGTGTTATGATTATTTGAATTTAGGGATGAATCTCAACTATGCAAGTTCCTTGACACATCATTGGTTGATCAAATTGTAGATAAATTAATATTAAACTGAGCTAATAGAGTATGTAATAGGTCTTTAGAGCCACGGGTGAATCAAAAGTTACTTATTTCATATTGTGCAAGCTAATTAATTTATATTTTGACTTGATTGTAACAAACCTATAATATTTATGTATATAAATTTTCTTGTTTAACAATTGTAGTCATCATTAGGTTTTGGTTGTCTGTGAGCCATACATGTCATTATTTGGAGTTTTTGAAAGAATATGGTATAAAAGATGTTCACAATGTACTTAACATATAAGTTTAATTGATTAAGTATTATAATTTGAATATATTAAATCATCATGCATGTTTACTAATATTACATGTGAATTGTATAGGGCTCATAAACTTTGGTGTCTTTGATCAGTGAAATGACCGACATGTGATCTGCCCAGATACTTTGGTTTTATCTATTTATAAAACTCTATAGATCACACGAATCATTTCGTAGAAAATGATAAGTATACTCCCAAGGTCGATCTAAGGAAGGAATGTATGTGGTTTTAATTTATTATTCAAACTTTTAAAAAACGAAATTAAATCCTAAACATCTGTCATCACGATATTTTGGGGTTTGTGTTTTAATCTACTTACATAAAAATAAACATAGATTCAATAAATATTTATGCAAATTTTATCACATTAAAGCAGTGGAGTATTTATGGATATAATAACTAAGTTAATTATGCTTGCTCATATTATTTAGGTTATTAAAGATATGAATTGATATTTATTGATTCTCCCTTTTTTGTTTGAATACCACCTTTGGTGCGGTTAGCTATTCTTTGTTAACTAAACAAATCAATTAACACCTATGGGTGGGGTTGATAACTAATTTGGTTAATTAAATTAATTCCTTTTTCTAAGAGATTGAAAATGAACCATTTAAATGCCACCTTTGGTGGGGTTAGGCAGTTAAACTTTATTCAAGGTGTCCAAATTAAACCTAAGAATTTAGTTATCCAAGTACTAACTTTCAAGTTTTAAAACCCTCTTGAAAACATGTTGTCAATACATTTTTGAGATAATAATTCTTATAAAAACTTTTGAAATAGAGCTTCCTCTAACTCTGGCGTGTACCAACAAATAAAGAAACCTTTACTCTAAATCGAATAGGATAACTAAACCTTAAAATCTAATTTTAGATTTAAGTTTGTAATGAAAAATAATATATTTCTCTCTAACATTCTTAATATAAAATCTTGAATAAAAATAAAATCAATTCATTTTAGAGATTTTTACCTATTTAATATTTACTTAAACATAACAACGTTATTATTATATCATGTTTACAAATAGCCAACAGTTAAATTTAATCACGGACAAATTAAATATAACATGTAAGAATAAACATAAAAAATAGCGTAAAAAAGAAAATAAAATCCTTCTGAGAACTTGATGCTATTCCGTTCTTGGAAAACCTCAAAGCGGAATTTGCACTCCCATTTATTGAATCAAAAGCTAATATATTACAAAAACATAACTAGTTCTTCCCAAAGGAAGAACTCTAAAAATAAGAGAAATTAACTAAGAAAAAGCTAAAAACTAAGAAAAAACTAAAAAATCTAAGAAAAGAAAGAAAGAAGAGAAGTGTGTTTTTAAGGTGTGTTTGAAGTGAAGAGAAGGGTGTATTTATAGGTGAGGATGGAGAGAAAAAAATGAGTGAAAAAATGTTAAAAAAAATGTGAAAAGCGTAGTGCAAATCTTTGAGGTCATTGATGACGTCGGCATGGCGTCATGGGGCGGTACACGTGAAAAAATGAGCGAAAATAGGCGTCGGCTGCCCTTGATGTAATGGCTGCGCGCCTGTTGTAGCGGAGTGGAAATTTGGCCAATATGACGATCTGAGCGTGGGGCGTCTTCTGCCGGTCTGGTATTGTATGTAACGTATGCGCGTTACTTTCAGCCTTGGCCAATTTTCTCCTTTTGACATTTTGACCACTTTTGACCCATTTTGTCCAATTTTTCCATATTTGTTGACCTTTCCCCGTTTATTTATTAATATATTTGTGATGTATTGCTTCGGTATTCCTCTTTGAGTCTTTAAATTCACGTTTTTAAGTGAAAATACCTGAAAAACAATAAAAACACCCGTGATTCGAAAAAGACAAATTTATATAAATATATGATAAAACATATAAATATATATATTTTTTAATCAATTAATGTGCATAAAATCATGGTAATTTTAGTGTTTTTGAGCAACTGTCCACAACGACGAACTTCTTGCTAGTCCATAGCAAGAAAGCGATGAAAACTAAAAATTAAACTATCCTAAATCACTTCGTGGATTGAAAGCGGTTTGCATTTAGCCTATGCAGCAAGCCTTTAAACCCTAGGTTGCCTAGTGGGCGAGTTTGAGTCTCGTGAGGGTTTCGATAATGATACCCTGAACATTGAACTAAATGTAAAAATTAAAAGAAATAATAACAACAATCAACTTAAAAACCAAAATTACAACAAAATCAAAATTAACGTTTAAGAATAAAATAAAACAACATATCACAAAAATGTCTCATACTTTTTAATCTCCTTTAAGATCATAATTAAAATCTCAAGCATAAGTTATTTTAATCTTTTAAACAATCATGATTTATTATAATAATTAGTCGAAAATCATTTTCATATTTCATATCAAAAATGTATCAATTTAATTTCACCCAATTTAGGTGTCATAAATCCAGTGCAACTTTGACTCTATTCCTCACTTAAAGTCAATACTCTCAAAACTCTTGAATCCTATGAGTTCAAACACTCATACTAATTTATATGCGAAAAGAGTTGATGTATAGAAATGAACTAATATGTTAGCATATGTATAAAGAAGAAAGGCTCAAAGTGTTATTTTTGGCGTTGATCTCATGGAAGGAATCAAATGTATAAATTATAAAAGATATCATATATAAAAATTATTTTCATGCATAAATCAAACTCATTAAGAAAAAATTTCAAGAGATATGCCTTTTACAAATGAAGAAAGTGCAATGACTTTTAGGGAATTATTTCCTATATCTTTCTTTTGTAATTAGCCTTTACTCACAACTTTGTGAGGCAATGTGGGTCATAGTATGTAGATTATACTATATATTCTTTCTCTCTATATTTTTCTGAAGATATTTTTCAATATATATCATTTTTAGAGAGTCAACCCAGTATGATTGTACATTTTTTTTTGTTTTTTGGATTTTGGGTAATGCGGGTCATAGTATGTAGATTATACTATATATTCTTTATCTCTCTATATTTTTAGAAGATACTTTTCAATATATATCATTTTTTAGAGAGTCAACCCGTATGCAGTTGTACATTTTTTTTAAGGATTTTGGTGAGTGGTTAATTTTGTAGCTTTTACATTTGATCTTGGTTTAGGTAACCCAGATATGTCTCTTTTTTTTTAACGGTCATGCACGAATGAGATAAAAGCATATACTATCAATTTTTACTCAAATCATTTAATCTAAGCAAAAATAATAATAAAAAATATACGATACTCTATTAAGATGAGAAAAAATTCATACATTCAATATTAATGCCTATAGAGATCATCTAAGAATTTGAAGAAATAAGAAATGTGTTTGGAGTAGAAAAAATATATATTTCACTTTCTGAATAAAGGAAATTAGGCTCAAATTATATCTCACAAAAGGTAGTCTCCATTAAAACAAATTCATAAGCTGATTTTGGGTTTAATATAATTTCTACATCTTATCAAGAAATACTAGTTATGACAAAAATTAACTAATTATCAAAAATAATTACATAATATTTCATGATATGTTTTCAAAAATTAATCTAACGATCTGAAAAGACTTAACTATTTAGTAAATTTGATTTAAAGAAATGATAAATTTTTGTGAGAACTTTTTTTTTTGTTTAATTCCAAAATTACTAAATCACACAAAAAATAAAACCAAACACAAAAAATGAAGATGTGAACATAAAAAAGAAAAAATTAATAATATTTGTTTTTTTTTAATTTTAAAATTGTTAAATCTTTTTTTCTTTTCTAATTAAGCATGGTAACTTTTCACCACCCCCAACCTAGAACTTACATTGTCCTCAATGTAACAATTGTAAATTAAAGATAAAGAGAAAAGAAGAAAGATTACCTATTTGTTGAGAATGTGTAGAAAGTAGTAATGGAAAAATGCGGTGCATTCATCATATTCATCATTAAAGTGTATACGAATGATTGTTGTGAACTTCTAACAACTCAACAAATATTTTTAGTTTTAACAATTTAAAAATTATTCACATATAATTAAACTAAAATAAACAATAAAATTAAGTATATAAAATAAATAACAAAAAATTACCTAAAATGATGGGTTGCCTCCCGTCAACGCTTAGTTGCGTCTTAGCAAGACGTAACTTGAGGATTGCATTTTAAGTAAACTCAATGTCCCCTCATCATTGAGTCAATCAAACCTATAGGTAAGACAAGATTGTCTACCTATACTTTTTCAGTCATGCCCTATTGATTTTCAAATTTTTCTGTACTTAAAACTAGGGACATGCTTGTGAGTTTCATATCATCCACATCTAGGTACAAATCAAATAATTAAAGGCATCAAAACACAATTGTACCTAGATCAAACAAAACAACTAACTCCTTAGATTGTAATTAAAACATTAAAATTTTGGAGATAGTTTCAGACTTTTTTTTCGATTTTTTTTTTTTTTTTTTGGTTTTTTTTTTATTTTTAACTATAATATCTAAGTTAAAATAACATAATCAGTATTAACCAAGAGTGCTCCCAGGAAAGAATGGTGTGGCAATGGCTCCTTAAAAACCATCCTCTGAAACGGGCGGCGTTCCCGGGAAAGACTAGTAGCAAAGGCTTCGAGAAACTAGTCTCTAAATGAGAACTTCCTTAGATCATTACTTTTCATGCTATTAAAATTAAGTTAATTAAGTTAAGTTAGGTTAAAATTTAAGTTAATTAAGTTAATAAAAAAAAAGTAGGTTAATTAAGTTAATGAAAATCTAAGTTAATTAAGTTAGTAAATTAAATTAATATAAATTAGTAAATTAAGTTACTAAAATCTAAGTTAATTAACTTAACGAAAATTAAGATAAAAAAATAGTTAAAAAAAAAAATTAAAAAAAAAAATTAAACTAAAAATAAAATAATTTCAAAAAGAAAAAAAAAAAAAAAAAAAAAAAAAGAAAAAAATTTTAATTAAAAATTAAGCCAAAAAAAATAAAATAAAAAAAAAATTGAAAAAAAAAATAATAAATTAAAAAGATAAAAAAAAAAAAAAAAAAAAAAAAAAAAAATAAAAAAAAAAGAAAAAAAAAATTTTGACTTTTTTTTTGAAAAAAATTTTATTTTTTAAATAAAATTTTTTTATTTTATTTTTTTATTTTTTATTTTTATTTTTTTATTTATTTTATTTTTTATTTATTTTTATTTATTTTTATTTATTTTTATTTATTTTTATTTATTTTTATTTATTTTTTATTTTATTTTATTTTTATTTAATTAATTTAAAATTTAATTACTTTTTTTTACTTCAAATTTCAAAATTCAAAAATTATTTTATTATTCATGTTATAATTTTTTTATGAAATTTAAAATTTGAATTTTTTTTTTATTTATTATGAAATTGAAATTTGAATTTTTATTTTATTTTTTATTTTTTATTTTTTTTATTGTTTATTTTTTATTTTTTTATTTTTTTTAAATAAAAAAAATCACAGTATGTTACAACACAAAAAGTTTTTAAAATTTTGATAAATAATTTAAAGCGATATTCCTTCCGCGACAGCGGCGCCAAAAACTTGATGCCATCCCGTAATGGCGCCAAAAACTTGATCAAATGACAGGCATGTAGATCTGCCTAGATACTTTGGTTTTATCTATTTATAAAACTCTATAAATTACCTGATCATTTAAGTGAAAATGATAAGTATACTCCCAAGGTCGATCTAAGGAAGGAATGTATGTGGTTTTTAATTTATTATTCAAACTTTTAAAGCAGAATTAAATCCTAAACATCTGTCCACGATATTTTGGGGTTTTGTGTTTTTAATCTACTTACATAAAAATAAACATAGATTCAATAAATATTTATGCAAATTTTATCTGTTAAAACGATTGGAGTATTTATGGATATAATAACTAAGTTAATTATGTACTTTCGTATTATTTAGGTTATTAAAGATATGAATTGATATTTATTGATTCTCCCTTTTTGTATGAATACACCTTTGGTGGGGTTAGATATTAACTTTGTTAACTAAACAAATCAATTAACACCTATGGGTGGGGTTGATAACTAATTTAGTTAATTAAATTAATTCCTTTTTCTAAGAGATTGAAAATGAACCATTTAAATGCCACCTTTGGTGAGGTTAGAAACGATTTAAACTTTATTCAAGGTGTCCAAATTAAACCTAAGAATTTAGTTATCAGAATTACTAACTTTCAAGTTTTAAAACCACTACGAAAACATGTTGTCGATACATTTTGAGGATAATAATTCTTATAAAAACTTTTGAAATAGAGCTTAACTCTAACTCTGAGGCGATTGTACCAACAAATAAAGAAACTACTCTAAATCGAATAGGATAACTAAACCTTAAAATCTAATTTTGATTTAAGTTTGTAATGAAAAATAATATATTTCTCTCTAACATTCTTAATATAAAATCTTGAATAAAAAATAAAATCAATTCATTTTAGAGATTTTTACCTATTTAATATTTAGCAAGCATAACAACGTTATTATTATATCATGTTTACAAATAGCCAACATGTTAAATTTAATCACGGACAAATTAAATATAACATGTAAGAATAAAGCATAAAAAATAAGCGTAAAAGAAAATAAAATCCTTCTGAACTTGATGCTATTCCGTTCTTTGGAAAACCTCAATGAATTTACTCCCATTTATTGAATCAAAAGCTAATATATTACAAAAACATAACTAGTTCTTCCCAAAGGAAGAACTCTAAAACAAGAGAAATTAACTAAGAAAAGCTAAAAACTAAGAAAAACTAAAAAATCTAAGAAAAGAGAAAGAAAGAAAGAGAAGTGTGTTTTTAAGGTGTGTTTGAAGTGAAGAGAAGGGGTGTATTTATAGGTGAGGATGGAGAGAAAAAAAATGAGTGAAAAAATGTTAAAAAAATGTGAAAACGCGTAGTGCAAATCAAAGGTCATTGATGGCGTCGGCATGGCGATCATGGCTGACGTGAAAAATGGGGCGAAATGAAGCGTCGGCGCGTATGGCCTTCTTGTACTATCAAGTAATTAAATTGTAGCGCTGATCTTGCTGTAGCGTGGGCGTCTTTACCGTAGTGCAGAGGCTGTAGCGCGCGCGTTACTTTCGGCGCGTGACGCGCAATTTTCTCCTTTTTGACATTTTTGACCCTTTTGACCCATTTTGTCCAATTTTTCCATATTTGTTGACCTTTCCCCATTTATGTATTAATATATTTGTCATGTATTGCTTCGAGTATTCCTGTTTCTGTCTTTAAGTTGCGTTTTTAAGTGAAAATACACGAAAAACAATAAAAACACCCATTGATTCGAAAAAGACAAATTTATATAAATATATGATAAAACATATAAATATATATATTTTTAATCAATTAATGTGCATAAAATCATGGTAATTTTAGTGCTTTTTGAGCACTCATCATGTGCCAAAGTTGAACTGTCAAAAACAACAAGTAGTATGATTATACCTAAATGTAAGTTTATAGATTTTACATTTAATTGGTTTTGTTAATAATTTGTATTAAATACTTAATATTTAGCTAAAATAATTTAATTTTAAAGTGCAAAGAAAGTTGGTGTCAAATTGTGGGGGTTTTATGTCATGAAGTTCATGAATAAAATCATACACAATTTTGTCAACACCTATTATGGATTTACAAATAGGTTTTTAATTTATATATCTTCATTTTAATAATATTTTGTCAATTACATTAACTATATATTGAATATTGATTCTCATTTGTAATAGAATAAAGTAGACACTCTGTACAAGTGCACATCTTTAGATAAACTATGAGAGACATGATCAAAGTACATGTTATCGTTCATGGTTGATAATGAAGATGATGATGATGATGATGATTAAATGTATATGCATTTATTGAATTATTTAGTTATGTGTATATATGTTGTGAATTAATTTTGTATTTAAAACATTTTGTAAATTTTTTTTTAACTTCGTAATAAAATACAAACTAGTTTTTGAAATTCTTATGTACTATATAAATCTATATAGGATGTTGAATTATGAAATTTGTATGAATACAGGTAAGATATATAATGTAAATAACAGTTTTAGAAATAGGAATTGCAAATTTTGCATCATTTTTTATACGAAGTTAATGCTAATTTGCATCGATTTTGTATAAAAACTGACTCAAAATTTGCATTGATTTTGAATAAAAATTGAAGATAATTTGTGTTGGTTTTGCTTACATAAAATATGCAAATTAGTGTTAGTTTTTATCAATTGATCCAAATTTTTCTACGCTCGATTTGCATCTATTTTGTCAAACCAACGCAAAAGATGATTTTAGTGTAAAAAAGATGTAAATATCCAATTTTGGTGCAATGAGCTAGAGTCAATGAGATAGGTTCCAAGAACCAGATGGCCACGCAACTTGTAGAATTGACTAAGCAATTTCAACTCCTCACTACCAAAAACTCTCCAAGCCAAGAAGTGTGTGGAATATGTGGTACATATGGGTATTGTGCTAATGTTTTTTATTTTGTAGGTGATTACTATGCAGGTACCCATCAAGAAGTTAATCTTATGTAGGGGTACTAGCCTAGACCTAAGAATGATCACTATTCCAACACCTGTAATCTTAGGTGAAGAAATCAACTAATTTCTCATGGAAGGAAAACACTAACCCACCTTATACCCAAACTTAAAGCAAAAATGCCACACCATCCATATAATAAGCCAACCTTGAAGCATAAATTGAATGTTTTCACTCAAGTGAGTAGAGGTAACCACATGATAACAATCAAAGGTTAGATTCTTTAGGGGTATCTATGAAGAGCGTGGAAGGTCAAGTTGGGAAAATAGTTGAGTATATGCAAAGGCAAGAAAAAGAGAAGCTTCCTAATCAATCTAAACAAGAAAAGACTATTATAGTCCTTTAGAGTGGTAAGGTTTTAAATAACGATTTTCTTAAAATTTCAAATGATTTTCCCAATAGTGTAGAAAATATAGGTGGAGTGCAAGTAGCATCTAAGGAAGGTGTGGACATAGATGATAAAATTATGAAGAATTTTGAGGGGATTCAAGGAGATTCATCTGACCCATCTATATTGCTTAAGGCATTTGAACTTTACTGACTGCCCATGCTATTTCCACACAGTCTGAAGAAAAATAAACAAGATAAACAATTTTTTTATTTGATTGATATGCTTTCTAAAGTTAACATTAATTTCTCTCTTAGATGTCCTTAGGAATGTGTCATCGTATGCAAAATATTTCAAGGAATTGAACACAAAGAGGAGAAGGTAAGTTAATGAAAGAGTAGTTGTATTAGAAATTTCTAGTGTGGTACTTAAATAAAACCTTTCACCAAAATTGAAGGATCTTGGCAGTTTTAATATTAACATTACTATGGGGATAAGAATGTGTTTAAGGCTATGCTAGATTTAGGAGCAAGTATTAATCTTATGATTTTCTTGATATACTTGCTATTCGGTTTAGGGGATTTGAAGCCCACAACTATGTCCCTTTAATTAGCTGAGAGGTTTGCCAAATATCCTAAGGGCATGGTTGAGGATTTTCTTATATAGGTAGATAAGCTAACTATACCTATTGATTTTGTTATAATGGATTTGCAGAAAAACCCATCTATGGACAAGGAGCACACTATCCTTCTTGGTAGGCCATTCATGGCCACACCAAGACTATTATTAATACCATAGTGGGAGCTTAACTATGGAAATCTTAGGAGAGACTATCCATTTTAAAGCTTTTGTTTCCTCACCTATTTATTCTATTTCTAATATTGATGAGTATTCATATTTTGATTATGTAGATACACTTGCTTATAAGACCTTTTTGCTAGACAAGATAAAGGATGAACTTGAATATGCTTTAACTATTGATAGGTTGTAGGAAACTTTAGATGAGAATACTAAGAGGTACCATGAAATGTTAGATAGTGTTGAACCCATAGAAGAGCATAGTATACCCTTAGATTTACTAAGACCCCACCCATGAAAGAGAAAAATCTACCTAAGTTGGAGCTTAAAGAGTTACATAAGGATGTTAAATATGTGTTTTTGGGAGAGGGGGAGACCTAAACCGTCATTATTTCTTCTACTTGAATGCCAACCTAAGAAGAAAAACTAGTGAAAGAGCTTAAGAAATTCAAGAAATCTATAAAGTATTGAAGACATTAGAGGTATTAATCTAGTTATTTTTATGCGTAAGATATTGTTAGCCGATAATACCAAACCTATGAGATAAGCCCAAAGAAGACTTAACCCAGTTATGCAAGAGATTATGAAAATTAAAATTTTAAAACTCTTAGAGGTAGGAATTATTTATCCTATTTCTGATAACAAGTGGGCTAGTTTGATACATGTGGTACCCAAGAAATTAAGAATTAACATGGTAAGAAATGATACGAATGAGTTAGTGCTTACTAGAATTATCATGTGATGGATGATGTGTATTGATTTTTGAAAACTAAATTTGCATACTAAAAATATCATTTTCCCTTCCTTTTATTGACCAAATATTGGAAAGATTAGTAGAGCATGACTAGGTGCCAATTGTAGTAGTAGATCAAGATAAGACCACATTCACTTATCCATTTGGGAAGTTTTCCTTTAGAAGGATACCATTCAATCTATGCAATGCTTCCACCACGTTCTAGAGATACATGATGTATATATTTTTGGATATGGATAAGAAATTCATTGATGTATTCATGGATAACGTTTCTATCTTTGGAATCTCATTTGTTGAATGTTTGCATAAGATGATTTTAGTTCTATAAAGATGCATGAATGCAATTTAACTCAAAAAGGTCATTTTATGGTCACACAAGACATTGTTTTAGGACATGATATTTAAAGTAAAGGTATAGAAGTGGACAAAGCTAAAATAAATTTGATTAATAAATTTCTACCCCCAATAATGTAAAGGGCATTAGGAATTTCTTAGGTCATGCATGTTTTTATATATGAGATTTATTAGTGCTTTCTTGGCCAAGGATGTCTTCTTGTGTTTGATAATGATTGAAAGAAAAATTAACATCTATATCTATTATCATGGCACGTGATTGGTCTTTACCTTTTAAGATTATATGTGATGCTTCTGATTTTGCTATAAGGGATGTTTTGAGGCAGAGAGTGGATAAACATTTACATGTTATTTATTATACTACTAAAACACTCAATGATGTCCAACTTAATTATTCTACCATTGGAACAGATTTGTTTCCTGTTGTGTGTACATTGGATAAATTTAAATCTTATTTGGTAGGGTCAATAGTAATTATGCATTTTGATCATGTTGCTTTGAGATATTTATTGAGTAAACATAATGCTAAGTCAAGACTAATTAGATGGGTGTTTTTTTGCAAGAATTCTGTCCTAGAGATAAAAGATAAGAAAAGGACTAAGAATGTAGTAGCTGATCATTTGTCTAGATGATTTTTTTTATTTTGACACTACAAAGAATGTGAATGGAATGCATATTGTTGAAACTTTTTCTAATGAATAACTATTTACAATAGGTCCAAACCCATGGTATATTGGCATAGTCAATTATCTTACTAGGGGTATATTCAGGCCTAACATTTCTTTTTAGGAAAATAAAAGACTTTTCTATGATTGCAAGCACTATTTTTGGGATGTCCCTTATTTTTCCAAGCTTAGCCAAGATCAAGTCATCTAGAAATGTGTGCTTGAGGAAGAGCATGAAATAATTTTGGCCTTCTTCCATGAGCTTCATTTTGGGGTCCTTTTTGGAGGTAAGAAAATAAGCCTGAAGGTATTGTAATCTTATTTTTATCGGCCAAACTTGTTTTAAAGATCCTCGTACTTTCTGCATACATTATGATAGATGTCAAAGGACTGGTAATATAGGAAAATATGATGAGATGCTTTTGACATGTAATTTTTTTGTTGAACAATTTGATGTTTGGGGGATTGACTTTATAGGCCCTTTTCCACTTCTTTTTTTAGTATATTTTAATTGTGATTGATTATAAGTCCAAGTGGGTTGAAGCTATACCCAATAAAACTAATGATGCTAATCGTGTTGCCAAATTTTTGAAGGATATGATATTTCGTAGGTTTGGGATATATAGAGCTATAATTAGTGATAAAAGAGCCACTTTTGTAATAAGCTCTTTGTTGGATTACTAGAAAGTGTATCATCAGACAAAAGGTGACCACTTCATACCATCCATAATTGTCTACTCAAGTTGAGATAAGGAATAAACAAATCAAGGTTATCTTGGAATAAACAGTTCAGCCTTCAAGGAAGGATTGGGCAACCAAGTTGAATGATGCATTATAGGCATACCACACATCTTATAAGACACCCGTTAGTAAGAGTCTTTACCAATTGATTTTTGGAAAGACATGCCATTTTCCCATTAAGCTTGAGCATAGAGCATATTGGGAAATCAAGAAGTTGAACATGGACTTTGAACAAGTAGGAGAGAAATGGTTGCTTCATCTTGAAAGGCGAGAAGAGATTAGAGATGAAGCCTATGAGAATGCCAAAATCTACAAAGAATGAACTAAGCATTACCATGACAAGGCCTAGTCTATAAGTCTCTTTATCCTAGAATAAAAGTACTCTTATTTAATTATCATTTTAAATTGTATCTAGTAAAGTTGAAGTTAAGATGGAGTGGACCATTTCAAATTGTTCAAGTCTTTCCCCATGGAGCTATAGAATTGATGAACCCAAAGATTTAAATGTCATTCAAGGTGAATGTGCATCATGTGAAGCCTTAGTTGGAAGGATGGATACAAATGAGGATCTTGAGTGCATTGAAGTGCACGAGCATTAATGTCTTGCTGAGACGTTAAAATAAGTGCTTGGTGGAAGGCAACCCACTATTTCCTGTATTTGTTTTTGTTTTTGCTTCAATTTAGTTGTTTTCATTTTTTTAGTAGTTAATTTTCTATTTTCCCTTTTGAATGCTTCTCCGAACATATTGGTAGTTAAAAACATTGAGGAAAATGTTTAGTTTAGGTTTATGGGGGTTCAAATAGGCCCAATAAAAAGTTTTTGATACAACAATATCACACTTTTGGTCAATTTAATGTGAGTAATTGAGTCTTTATGTATTTTTTATTTGATTTCTTAAACATGTTAAGTTTGTTGTAAAAGTTAGTTCCATTCATAGTCTATTTTTCATGCTTGGAATGTTGAATTTGAGATGAATCCAAATTTGTGTCTAGGAATCAAATAATGGAGACTATCTTGTGAGATTATTAAGCCTATAGCGTTTTATTTAGAGATATAATATTTCTTCTACTCTTTTAAATATTTTCCTTATAATTCTAAGTTGTTAGATGATCTCTATAAGTTTTGTATTGAATGTTATGGTTTTAAACAATCAAATGAATTATCATTTACTTATTTTCATTGCTTTGATTGAATGATTTCTGTAAGGATTGAAAGTGTGTGCCTATTTTCATTTTATACTTGACTTCTAGTAAACAATTTTTGATACATATTTGGTTCCCTTAGAAAAATAAGCTATAATAGCCACTCACCATACATACTATATATACATGATTTATTTCTAAAAAAAATACAGAGAAAAAAGAAAAGAAAAAAAAGCACAAATAAATACTATGATCTTGAAATCTTAAAAGTAGTGATATGGCTATTGCAAGATAGTAAAAAATAACCCCTTGAAGTTAAAAAGTGCATTTTTATTCATCTATAAGAACATACTTGATATTTCTTGTTTAATTAGTTTGTTTCAAGTATAATAAGAGCAATGTGGTGTCTTCATAATCCTAGCACTTGATTCTATTCATGAGATCTATTTTATGCATATTTGAGTCTTTTTATTAATTATAAACATATGCGAATATATTTGCTTTCTTCTTTACATAACTTCTACTCGCATATACTTTGTTGAGTGCTTAAACCCCTAAGGCCGATGTGATATTAAAAGTGTATCGTTTGAGGTATAGAGTCAAAGCAAATTCATATTCTTAACACTAGGTTTGGGGGAATTAGTGTTGATATATTTTGAGTAATGCGTTATGGATTTGTGATAAAAATTTGATTTATACGATGAACCTTAATGTGTTGAGATGTTGGATGAACTTGTGTTGGAACTTTAATTATGAACTAAAAAGAAACTAAAGCATGAGAAATTTTGTTAATTTAAGTTTGTAGTTTTTTTAGTATTATTATTTGTCCTATTAGTTTTTATTTTTCTTGAGAACTAGAAAAATGTAGGTTTGGGGGAATTTGATGAACATTATTTTGACTTATAATTTGCTATACTTTTAAGCGTTAATTTCAAGTTTTATTTTAAAATTATCTTTTTAGAGGGTAATTTTGTGTTTTATAGATTAGTATTCTTTTGGAAGAGTCTTGGACTTAAATTAGCAAAAGGAGTGAAAATGGGGCAAGAAATGGCAACTCGAACAAGTTAAAACAAGCGATAAACAATCCATCATCAATGCTCGTCATGGCCCAACAAATTACATGCTATAGTGAGGTGTTGTCAAGTGTTCAATGCATGCCATGACTCAAAACAATGCAAGCCATGACATAATTGTCTCACGTTGCAACTAGGGATTTGATTTTAATTGTATGCCATGTCACCATTTTTTCCATGCCGCCACCCAAGTGTGAAAATTGGCCAGAAAGTATAGAACACATACGTAACATGTTTTACTCAAAACCTAACATATAAATACACTATAACACCCACTTAAACATATCCAACCACCAATAGACGATTTTACCTTTCCATAATTCAAAATTTAGAGAGAAAACTCCCTATTGTAAAATATTTTCAAGGATTTGAAGAAGGCGATCAACCAATTTAAGGATTTGGAATTGCATATCAAAATTGGGTATTTTTATTGATAGATCTTCTTGTCTCTATATTCTAAACATGTATTTTTTAATTAAATTAATGTTAGTTAAGTTAGTTATGTTAGGCTAAATTTTATATATGGGATTTTAGTTTTTCTTCCATGAGTGGAAGAATAATTTTATGATTTTATTTAAGTAAAAGTTGATTTATTTCTTTTCATGTTTTTTATATCTTTAATTATAAATTAATGATGGATCAAATATTGATTTATGATTAAAGAGAATATTTTAGAACTAAACATTAGACATATTAACTTTGTTTGGTTGTGCATTAATGAACAAGAGTCTAATTTAATTTAATTGATTTGTGTTAAATTATATGGTTTATTTATTTTCCTTAGGTTTGCCAATGAATTAATTTCAAGCCCAATCTAGAAAGTTGTTGGTTAATTGAGAATTATGGGAGGGCTCATTATGATCATTGGGAGTTTGCTTATTTAAAAGAAAAAAAAATAATTCTAACTTTTTGTGAAAATCATTCAATTCGCTCTTTCTATGAATGGATAGGTAGTTAATTTTTTATATTCGTTCATCCATAATTATTCGGTTATATTTCTTTTATTTTAAATGTTAAATAATCTTAGAATTTACAATCTGTTTGATCAATCGAAAATTATAAGAATATTTAGGATTGTTTCATTTAGCTAATTAGGAAAATAAGTTGACATTTTAAAAGACTTGCCAATTACTTTGGAGACCTACCTAAGATAATCTTATCATTAATCTACTAGTGATTCTTGTACTTGTAAGGAACCATGAGAGTCCAATATATAATTGATAAGACATGAAGGCTATCGTAAGGAAGAGATTCATTCCTATCTATAACTATAGGACTTGCACCAAAAGTTACAAAGGCTTAATCAAGGGTTGAATATGGTAGATGATTACTACAAAGAAATGGTGGTGGTAAAGATAAGAGCTAATGTGGAAAAGGATAGAGAAGCCACCATGGCTCGATTTCTAAGTGGGTTGAACCAAGAGATTGCCAACATAGTAGAGCTTCATCATTATAGAGAGTTAGAAACATGGTTCATATGGAAACCAAAGTGGAGAGACAACTCAAGAAGAGGGGTAATCGGTCACTACTACAAAGGCCAAGCTCTTCTACACCTTGGAAGCCTAATTGGAGGAAGGAAGAGAGAATAAGTTCCAAACATAAATTAGATTCATTTAAGTCTAAAGAGGCAGTGATAGGTAAGGATAAAGATAAACTAAAGCACCATCTCATAATCATGATATTAATTATTTTCATTGTGTTGGTAGGGGCTACTGAGGATCTCAATTTCCAAAGAAGAGAACCATAGTAACCCAAGAAAATAAATACGTGGAGACTAAAAGTGAGAGTGAAGATGAAGAGATGCCACCACTTGGGGAAGCTATTGATGAAGATGTTGAAGCATATGATTTGGAGGGTGAAACACTTGTATTAAGGTAAGCATTAAGTGCTCAAATTAAGGAAGATGACTTAGAACAACAAAGAGAAAATATCTTTCATACTAGGTGTCATGTGAACAATAGGGTTTGTAATGTAATTATTGATGGGGGAGTTGCATTAATGTTGCTAATACTACTCTTGTTGAGAAGTTAGGGTTACCCCATGTTGTAACATCCTAGGTCTTGCAAATTACAATGGTTGAATAAGAGCAACAAGGTAAGGGTAAATAGGTAAGTACTAGCTTCTTTTTTCATAGGAAAATATAAAGATGAAGTGTTGTGTGATGTGATGCCAATGCAAGCTGGGCATATCTCATTGGGTAAACCATTGCAATATAATAGGAAGATGACATATGTTGGGTTTAAGAATAAGAACACATTTGTAAAAGATAAACCTTTTACCCTTAAAGTAAATTTATGAAGATCAAATGAGGATGTAAAACAAAAAAGAACAAAAAAAAAATAGAAAAAGAAAAGGAAAAGAGTCTAAAAAGAGGATAAAAATAATAGAGGAGAAAAAGAATGAAGAGAGTAAAAAAGGAAGCAATTGAGTTTCTATATGAAGGCAAGCGATGTTAAAGAGGCATTACTTGCCAATAGGCTATACTTGTACTTATCTACAAGGAGACCCTTCTTTCTACTAACAATCCTACCCTAAAATTTCCTAGTGTTTTTCCTTCTTTGTTGTAGGAATATGAAGATATGTTTTTCGAAGAAATTTCGAGTGGACTACTACCCATTAGGGAAATTGAAAATCAAATTGACTTTGTTCCCAAGGCAATGATTCAAAACTAACTAACTTATAGAAGCAACTCCAATCGCGATGCCAAATTTCTTAGTTACTTTTGGAAAACCTTGGGAGCTAAATTGGGGACTCATATTTTATTTTCAACAACTTGTCATCCCCAAATTGATGGGCAAAAAGAGATAGTCAATAAGACTTTAACTACTTTGCTTAGGCAAGACTTAAAGAATTGGGAAGAATGCTTACCTTTTATTGAGTTTACTTGTAATAGAAGTATGCCCTATGTAGAAGCCATATCTAAGGTGGTTCTTGAAAATGATGATTATGATGATGTCTAATCATGAATAGCATGCATAAATAATATGTACTATAAGATTAAATTTGTGTTATAGTGCTATACTATCCTCATAGGTTAGCTGTGTACCTAATGACTACGTGTGTAGCATGTGTAGCATACCAGTGTTTATGTGCAGCTATTGTAACATATACATGTCAATTGCTTATACAGATCGTGCATTTGACAAGGCTGATGTTGTGTTGCATATGCAGCATATGCAACATATATAGTTATATGCATGTGTGTGTGCAAACTTCCTATAGTGGTTTTGCATATGTCAGACTCATTACTGCACCACATATGCAGTATATAGTCATTTGTGTATGCATTACATAGTTGCACTGCATGTGCATCATATAGTCATATGCATGCGTGCAGCATATACAACATATACATTATATTGTCAAATGCTATATTCACTTAACAAAAGATAGGTCGTGAGTATTAGCACTTATTCTAACACATGCTAAGTTTCATATAATTGTGATAAATGTGATGACTTGACTAAATCTGTTAGGTTTGTTACAAAGGATACTGCTATTCTAATAGTGATGTGGATTTTTGTTTAAGTAAATGAATATCACCATACCAGTATAAAAGTAGCAGCCTACAGTCTGTAAACAATGAGAAAAATAGGCAAGAAAAATAGCATTTTAATAAAATACTTTCACGAAGGAATTATTCAAGAAATATTCTTCAATCTTTTATCTCTCTTTGTCTGCAATTATTCATGCATAGCTCAAGGAAATTATGAAAATGAAAATGAGGAATTTAAATAAGAATTTCTAGATGGTATCAAAGCATCCTTTATTGGCATAAAGAATTTTTTTGCAAGCATCAATCAAAGTGATAGCACTTAAGAATAGAGAAAGCAGTAATGGTAATTCAATAAGAAATAGAGTATGAGATCATTTCCTTCCATAATCAGGTGCCCAACATAAAATTAGATAAATATAATCACGCTAAAGAGTTATGATTTAGAAAACTTTATGAACGGTGTCTACAAATTCCTTAAAAATAGTGTGTCAATGGAATTATGAATGCTGAATATAAATTTTGGATTTGTTAAGATCAAATGATCAGTTCTTGGTGATGAGAATCATTGAGCTCTACAAATTCCAAGTGGACCAATCACAAGGTCTAGGAAGGCACAACTTGAAAAGGCTTTAAATGGGCTCATTCAAGAGGTCATGCATAATCAAGGGGACCTAAATTGGGAGTGCAAGGATTGGGACAATCCTAGGATGGAAATTAGCGCAAAATTGGCAAAATAAAACTAGGCACATTGTTGTGCCATTTGGACTTTTTTAGGCAGCTTCATTTTCAGCCCTTAGATGGAAACAAGGGTTAAGATGTAATATTTTATAGGGTTTCTTTTGTTCTCAACTGCTCCATATTTTGCTCCAATTTTGGAGTGCCATTTGGACTGATTTTGGGCAGCTTTCTTTTCAACCCTTGGATGAAATCAATGGTTAAGATGTAATATTTTATAGGATTCCTTTTGTGGTCAGCTGCCCCATTTTTTCCATGTTTTGGTCAATGTTTTTTGCTACCTTTTCTGCTTTTTGGCTGTTTTTATTTTCAAGCCTTGGATGAGATCAAGGGCTATGATGTAGTAGAGCTTATGGTTGGTTTGTATCCTATTAAGAGCAACTCAGCTGCTATAAAATATAATTTTGAATGAAGTTTGAATATTCAGATCATTTGAGAGCTCATTCTAACTCTTTGTTCCTCTTTAAGCAACTTATCAAGGGATTGGCAACCTTTGTGGCGTTGTTTAGCATCCAAGAATTTTTGGTGAGTAATATCCATACTTGTTAGGGTGTCATTTATGCTAGACTTATCAAGGAATTAGCAGCTCCTTGTGGCGTCTTTTCTCCTCAGAAAAATGGTGAGTAATATCCATTGATTTGTGGAGAAACCCTTTGCTATATAATCTGAAATTAGCTAGGACTTATCCCCTTGGTTCTTATCACTTGGTGTGTAAGATCTATGACTAATGAGTTTGTAAAGAAAGTGTCAGAATTATGCAGTGCAAGACCAAAATGAGTGTTTATCATTGAATATATTCAGCATGTGCAAACCTTGGCATTATAATTAACTTGCACATGATGTGTTGTTTTAGAAGAGGATCAGATTATGAAAATCTTGAATTGTCTTGATAGTGATTATGATTCAACTATGGCAAATGTCTAAGAAGGGTGTGTGAAATTGTAAGAAGTGTTGCACAATTTGTTGAGTCATGTCAGGAGATTGGAGAGGGGGAATATGCTTGTATCTTTGTTACCCACAGCTAATCTTGCAAACATGACATCCTTACCAAATGCAAATATCATCTAGCAATAGCTAATGACACCTTTCCCAATGCCCAATCCAACACAATATGTTTCTACCATCAATTTGATAAACTAGGTGGACAAAATGCAAGGTGATTTAAGCAAAAAGCAAGCATATAATGTCATTTCCCATAAAATCCTCAACCCATCTACTTTCCTCCTCAAAGTATTTCATTCAGTAGAGATCCACTACACAATGCAACCCTTTCAAAACTTTCACATTTTTAACAAAGTAGAGGAAGAAACTATAACAACAACATACCACAATGTTAAATCAATAGTAAGTTGGGCCACTTTGCTAACAAATGCTGTCATTGATTTGACAAAATTGCCACAAAATCAAATCAATCAAAATGCATTTCCACCTAATCCTCCTACTCCACCAGTACACCAATTCTATAATAAAAATGCTCCTTAAACAATGTTTCCATACCAACTCTCCCTAACTAATCAACCTATTTTTCTTCTTACCCAATGAAAAATCAACTATATGCAAAAGCTCCTCTCAATAGCCAAAATGTTCCTTAAGCTTAAGTTGCTATATTCAACCCTGTTATATAGACTACATTGAATAATGCAACATCAGTGACTCAAAACCAAATACAAATGACTACCCCGTGAAATTAGTAATTGAATACAATTTCCACAACCGCATTGATGTAGTAACCTATCTATTACACTCACCCATGTCAACCAATAACTCTTATGATCAATTAACCTACTACTACTCTTCTAGCCAACTAGAATTTTGTTTATGATCTAAGATGGTTCACTAATAGTGGTGTTACTTATCACATCATAGAATATCCATTCAACTTGGCTATCAAAATAGAGTTCATAGGGAACAAGCAACTATAAGTAGGAAATGGGACTTGACAACAAATTGCTAACATCGGTATGTCTTCCATCTCTTATACTCATCATATATACAAGAAATTATTTTTGTCAAACATGTTACATGTTCCATGTTCCATCCATCACTAAGAACCATTTTAGGTGGCTCACTTTACTAAAGATAATGGTTTTCACATGGAATTTCATGCTGATTATGTGTATGTGAAGGACAAGAACATAGGGCACATGCTCATGTAAGGGAAACTTAGGAATGAACTATATGAATTTGATGTGGCTATTAAAAAACAATTACCATTTCATGAACATTTTGCAATTTATCCATAAGTCCACATCTGTTCTACATATGGTAGTAACTATCAAAACATAGTTAATAAGGAAGTTTCTTTCAATGGTTCTAACCTAACTCTATGGCACAATAGATTGAGTCATCCTTCTCTCAAAGTTCCTAAAACTATAATGAATAAGTGTAATGTTAGATGTGAATTGTCTTTGACCAATAATCAGTCCATATATGATGCTTTTCAATTACGCAAGACACATAAATTATCATTTGTTTCTATCATAAATAAAGGTACAACTCCCTTTGATATTATCCATTATGATGTTTGGGGATCCTCACTTATACTATCTAGTCTTGGATATAAGTGGTATGTACATTTCACTGATCATATTTCAATTGGATTTATTTTTTGAAAGAAAAATCTAATTTCAATAAAGTGTTTTTTCTACTTAAAGCAAAAGTTGTGTTGCTCACTGGAAGATGCATTAAGGTTCTCCAATCTAATCGAGGCAGAAAATGTGATATCCTTAATATTGACCTTAGTTTGGCTAGCATAACCAGACAAATATCATGTCCTTACTCATGACTCTATGAAAATAGAGTCATTAATACAATTTTTTTACTTAATATTTACTTGTTTTATTTAATAAATAGTATTTTTATGACTAAAAAAATTAAAATATAAACTTTCTAGTGAAAAGGAGTGAAAATATAAATTTTGAAATTTTTTGGGATTTTTCAGGAATTTTTAGGGATTTTTTATGAACTTTTAACCTAGGACCAATCAGAAGCTGTCACATGACATGCCACGTAAGCATAGGAGCTGACTGAGCAAGCCACGCGGATACCACCCAAGCATGGAGAATGAATCACGTTGTGCCGCATGTGAGGAGGACGAAACACGCGCCACGTGTTAGCATGGCGTTCAATCCGAGTTCGGAAATCAATCACCATGCTATGACACGTGTCACCATGATATTACTTCATGTGTTCCACCCGTGCACCACGCCATCCGTTTTCATGAATCATGTCGCGCCACGTGGTGCTGACTCGGAGAATGTTGACTCTGACTGGTCTCCCCTTCCACGCGTCACTCTTTGATTCATCCAATGAACTTCTAATGCCATGTGTCATGCTGTGATTGGCTGAAACTATCAATTTTGCTTATTTTGATCATATCCTTTGATTTGAAGCGGATTAGACGGTCCAAATCGCACCTGAGCTTTATTTAAGCCCCTAATCACTCCATAAACCCTAATTTTCCTCCATTAGCATAATTTTGGTCAGTTTATAGAGCCAAAAAGAGAGAAAAATACAAAAAAATTCAAGAAACGACACAATTTTGGTGGAGATTCAAGAGGAATTAATTCTACAATTCAAGAGATTGATTGTATTTCTTTTTCTACTATTTTCTTTATTAATTTTATGTCTTTCTTTATGAAAAATATGAGTTTTATGAACACAATTATGTGTAATTAATTTATTAATCCAGGGATCTTATGAACCCAATTTTCACCATGTGATGATCTAATATTTTTTCCCAATTATAATATTAATTTAATTATATTATTTAATCTGATTTTTATGCTATTAATTGTTTGGCCAACAATTTATCTATATAGACAATTAAATAGATTTGAGAAAATTATTTAATTGTTTGTCTTGATTAAATAACATACATAGTTTCTAGGCAGAGATGTATGATTCTTATGTGTGTGATCCATAATTGATGAACTTGATGAGTAGTATGTAATTTAATTGGTATGAGAGTGTGATTAAATTAATTACTATATGGTATGTAGTTTACTTGAGAGAAGAATACATACTAGGTTAGATTCAATTGATCATGTAATTAATTGATATTATATTGGGGGATTTTAGTGATTCGCATGTTTAGAAAATTGGGGGATTAAGTATTCTTAGATATTTTCTCATATATCTTTTTAGTCACAAAATCTGATTTAATTAATTATTGCTATTTACTTTTAGTTATTTTAATTTTGCTTTCTTAAGATATAAAAACACCAAAAAAATTGATTTTTAGTTTTAAAAATTAGTTTCTAAAAAAATAATTTCCGTGGGAATGATCTTTATTTATCATTATATTACTTGTTACGATACATATACTTGCATATTTATTGCACACACAATTTGTGTGGCGATCACTTACACACTTGAGAAAATGGGTTGGCAGAACGAAAACATTGATAGATTGTTGAAATAGGGTTAAGCTTGTTAGCCCAAGCCTCTATGCCATTAAAGTATTGGGATAAAGCATTCTATGTTGCACCATTCTTGGCCAATAGATTACTAAGTTCAGTATTGGACCAGAAAAGCCCTTTGGAGATTCCTTTTTTAGTTTTACATGATTATAGTTTCTTGAAGACATTTGGGTGTAAGCATTTTCCTTTGACAAAGTCATTCAATCAACATTTATTTGTCTTCAAATCTAAAACATGTACCTTTCTCGAGTATAGTTCTTGTAACAAAGGCTACAATTGTCTTACAAATGAAGGTAAACTTTTAATCTCATGTCATGTTATTTTTGAAGAAAATAACTTTCATTTCTTCGGAAAAATTGTATCTCAATCAGCCAACCCAATTCCAAAATATTGTCTCCCTTTTGTTAGTAAATTCATCCTTTCACACATGCGTTGACCATGTTACCTACTGAATCCAACCTCTCTCTTAACATTACACAAAATAATCCTACCAATTCCCATAATTTGTCCTTTGATCAACCACCTGATCCTATACACAACTCATCTTTAACTTTACAACCTAACTTACTTAATGGTTCTTGTTCACAATCCACCTATACAGATTCCCCATAAAATTCTTCATTACTTGTCAAAAAAAGCCACCCAATACTCATAACATCATAACTAGATCAAAAGAAACTTAAATTACACACATAGCCTTTATTTCCATACATAATATCACTTTATCACAAATAGTTTAACAAGCTTTGGGTCATGAGGGTAGGTTTCAATCCATAAAAGATGAATATGATGCCTTTATGAGAAATAATACATGGGAATTAGTTCCTTACCCTTTTAACAAAATGATAAGACAACAAGTGACTTTGAAGGATTAAGGAATGATTTGATGGCTCATTAGACAAGTTAGAATTCACGCTAGTTGCCAAATATTACTTATATTTAGAAGGTTGTGACTTAGTGGAAAAATTCAGTCTTGTGGTAAAACATGCCATTGTTTGAGTTATTTTATCTTTTTCCTTAAGTAATTGTTAGGTACTTCGATAATTAGACATCAATAATGCCTTTCTCGATGGCAATATGTAAGAAGAAGTATACATAAGATAATATGCTTGTTTTTTCGACAAACAATGATCTAACTATGTCAACTAGCTGAAAAAGTATTTATACAGATTAAAGTAGGATCCATGGGTATAGTTTGATATATTATGGATAGCTTTAACTCAATTTGGCCTCACAAAGGAAAATTTTGATGACTTACTATTTTGTATGACTTGTACTATGTACTCCATCTATGTCATTATGTATGTTGATGATATGATCATCACTGGGTCTGATCCAACCAAGGTTAACGCCTTCATTCAGCTCTTTAATGAAAAAATTTCTTTGAAAGACATGGGAAGCCTACATTACTTTCTAGGAATTAAGGGTTTTCAACTTGCAAATGGTTCTTTATTACTTAACAGACCATATACATCAAGTCTACATTTAAAAAGGGTAAACTACTTCATGCCAAACTTTCTCTCGCTCCCATGATTTTGAGTTCAACTTTAAGGGCTAAGGATGGTGAAAATTTTAGAAATGTGGCTTTATACAGGAGTACTATTTATGCTCTTCAATATGTCACTATAACAAGGCTTGATATTGCCTTATTTGTCAACAAGGTATATTAGTACACGAGTCTCTCTAAAGATCTACAATGGACAGTAGTAAAGAGAATCCTTCGTTATCTTAGTTGCACTATAGATCATGGGTAAGAATTCAAGCCTTCAATAGTACACCACATTAATGGTTTTGCTGACTCAAATTAGGCATTATGCCTAAATATAAGACAATCAACATATGGTATTTGCATCTTCTTTGGTACTAACCAAGTTATCTGGTCTATTAGGAAACAATCCACTATCTTTGGATCTAGTACCAAGGCTGAATATAGATGTCTTTCCAATAGTTGTTACTGAGGTCACCTGGGTACAAGCTCTTTTGTACGAAATTGGTATACTTGTTTCATTTTTCCTATTATCTGGTGATAACAACAGTGTATTTTCTTTAATTGCTAACCCCATTCTCCATTCCAAGACTAAACATATCAAGCTAGACCGCTATTTTGTATAGGAAAACATGCTTCAAAAGTAGCTAAGTATCCAATATGTTCCATTCGATGAGAAAAAAATAGATATCTTAACAAAACCCTTCCTCCAGATCCCTTTCGGTTTCTTAAAGGAAAACTCAGTGCTACTAAAGTACCATTGAGTTTGAGGGAGGATGTAGAAGCTATATCTCAGATGGTTCTTAAAAATTATGATGATGCAGTTTAATCATGCATAGCATGCATAAAATAATGTGTACTAAAGCATATAAATATGTGCTATAGTGCTATACTATCCACATAGGTCAGTTGTGTACTTGATGATTGTGTGTGCAACGTGTGCAGCATAATAGTGTATGCATAGCAGATGCAACATATGCATGTCTATTGCCTATACAAATCATGCATATGACAAGCCTGTTGTTATATTACATACGTAGCATAAATAGTAATATGTGTGTATGTTTATGCAAACTACCTATATTTGTTTTATGTATGATAGACTTGTTACTACATTGCATGTATATAATATGCAATATACAATCATGTGTATGTATGCTATATGGCTACATTTCATATGCAGCATATGTAGCATATATTAATGTGTGTGCGTACTGGGTATATGTATTATATCCAATATATACATTACATTGTTAAATGATGTAGTCACCCAACAAAAGATAGGCAGTGAATATTAACACCTACATTGACACATGTTAACTTTGTTATAGCTGTGATGTCTGTGAAGACTATGACCAATTCTGTTAGGTTTGTTGCAAAGGTAGTAAATGCATATTGACATACCACTATAAAAGCAATAGCCTACACACTATAAACAATGAGAAAAATAGCCAAGAAAAGTAACAGTTTGATTGACACGAATTGTGTACAATAGGTACCTAAGTATACGTATCACAAATAAGTAATATAATGATAAGAAAACATCATTCCTATAGAGATTATGTTATTATAAAATAATTTTAAAATTGAAATGTAAAGATTAATTTTTTTCTTCTGTTTTTGGGTTTTAAGAAAGTAAAATTAAAAAAACTAAAAATAAATAATAGTAATAAATTAACTCAAAATGAGCAGCTAAGAAGATATATGAGAAAATCTCTAGAAATACTTAATCTACCAATTTTCTAAATATGTAAATCACTAAAATGCCCCCAATATAATTACTAATCAATTTCCCGATCAATTGAATCTAACCTAGCATGTATTCCTCTCCCAAGTAAATTACATACTATATAGTAATTAACCTAATCACGCTCTCATGTCAATTAAATTGCATATTATCCATTAAGTTCATAAATTATGGATCACATACTTAAGAATCAAACATCTCGGCCTTGAAACGATGTATGTTATTTAATCAAGAAAAATAATCAAATAATTCTCTCAAAGCTATTTAATTATCTGTATAGATCAATTGTGCCTAAACATTTAATAGCATAAAATTTAGATTAAATAATATAATTGAATTGGAATCATAATTGGGGTAAAAATATTAGATCATCACATGTAGAAAATTGGGTTGATAAGACCCCTAGACTAATAAATTAGTTAGATATAATTTTGTTCATAAAGCTTAGATTTTTCATAAAAAAGACATGAAAATTGATAAATAAAGGAGAATAAGAATAAATACAATCAATCTCTTATATTTTATCATCAATCTTCTCTTAAATCTCCACCAAATCATATTCATTTTTAACTTTTTCTATATTTTTCTCTCTTCTTAGCACCAAAAACTAATAATAAAATTAGTTATTAAAATTAACAGGGTTTTCGAAGCAATTAGAGGGGTAAATCAAGCTTAGATGGAATTTGGACCATCAGATCAACTTTAGATTAAGGGTTGAGATGAAAAAATAAATTAAATAGTATTGTCCAATAGGATTGCTACACATGATATGAGGATAAACAATGGACAAATCAGCACACGATGTGTGGTGGAGTGGACTGGTTATGGTCAATAGATGGTGAGTCAACATCACATGTCACACTATGATTCACAGATACAAATTATGTCATGTCCTAGTGGAACAAACGAATGAATCCCATAATGACGTGTGCCATACTTGTTGACTCCGTGACAAAACTCAAAAAGAATGTCGTGTCGACAAATGGAAAAGTCTACATCACCTGGTACACGAGGCACGCTATGATTGGCTGCCCTATGCTTGCATGGCATCCATATGGAGAGTATTGGTCAGTAGTACATGTGGCATACTCCGATTGGTTCTCTTTACTTGCATGGTATCCATGTGTTCTATTTTAATTGGTCTTGCATTAAAAAATTCATAAAAAGTCGATAACAACTCCAAAAAAATCTCGAAAAATATATTTTCATCCCTTTTCACTAGAAAGATTATATTTTAATATTTTCAATCCCAAATGTAGTATTTATTGAATAAAAAAATATTAACCAGAAAAGTGCATTGATAAATCTATTTTCATATAATCATCACACCCCTAAATTTAACTCTTTGTTTGTCCTCAAGTAAAGCCAAGTCTAACTAGATAAAATGATATGGAAGTATATTCATATATATATATATATATATATATATATATATATATATTAATACATGCATATTTAGCGAAAATTATCCCCCTCAAAAATTGTACTATTCTAATACAAAGAGGTTTAAATATCCATCAATCAAAGTTCTATCAATGCAAGGATATGCAAGATTTTTGACGAATTGATTCGTGTGTGTGTTTTGCATTGGAATTCATCCAATGCACTCATGAAATCAACCTATATAAGCATGCTAATAAATTCAATCTTAGAACAAGCCTTATAAGTCTATTTTTAACATCCCTCTCCACCAATATTAATATGCACTTAGCTAAAGATCATTTTTGTTATTTTAGTGAAACCTATCTTATCATATTCTTTTATTCCACATTTTTTGTAACTTCACAACACCTCCAAACTTATTTTCAATTTTTTTAGAGGGATAATTATGTTGTGAGTTTTTTTATAGGGTGTAGTATATTTTATCTTATCTATAGCATCACACAATCTTTCTATACAAGCTAAAGGTGCAAGGGTAAAAGTTGTGCTTATTAATTAGGCATAAAATTTGGCTTTAAGATATGAAAGGTTCTTTGTTAGGCTTAAATGGGTGGCTGGATATTAATAATAGTAAGCTTAAAAGGTTCAATCAATCCAAATAAGGCCTAAATAATTTCTTATGCTAAATATTATTTAAGATTTTTCTCAAGGGATGATCAAATAGATTATAAAATATGGTAGATCTCATCAACTTATATAACTCACTACAAATGTTTTCTCAATAAGAACACCAAAATCAATCATGAACATGTGCATACAAATTTGAATCATTCTAACCAAAACTAGCAAGCATATCACATGATTAATATGAGTATCATAACCACTATGTTACATTCCTTATCCTAGTCATGACAACTAATTCTTATCATTTTGTTTATATGTTTCATATCAAGCATGCATACATTTAGTTTCCATGTATTTATAAACTCTTACCCAAATCATGATTAAAAACATCCTAAAAACAAAATTTTCCCTAAAAATTGAAAATGTGTACTAAATACTAAACTAGAGAATGAAGTTACCTCCTCTAAACTTAAATTGCATACTGTCCCCTATGTGTACATATAAATATGAAAAAGTAAAAGGAAAGAAAACTCCCTTAGTCTTGGCACACCAAATTTGTCATTGAAATGCTCAATCTTATTGTGCCATTGCTCTCTATATGTATTCACTTACAAAACATAAAAAATAAAAGTATAGGTAAAATAACACTAGGTTGCCTCCTAACTAGTGTCACCTTTAATATCCTTAACTAAACAATCATATCAACTCCTGAGGTACATCACTTTATGTTCTGATTTAAAAATGTGGTGCATAATTCTCTTATTTCTTTTTGTATTTCTTGGAATTCTTATAAGCACTCCACCGTAGCTCATCTAATTGATGTATTTACAACATCTTTTTCACCTCTCTATTGGACCCTTCTGCTTGCCCACTCAATTACGGATGGTAGGGTAAAGGTGTTAGGTTTAAACTTGGTGGTCCTTCAATAGATTATTTGAGCTTAGATCCTATCTAAAAACGTTTTACAACACATTAGGTATACACATAGGAGGTGTAGCCTCAAAATAGTTCACACAATCAATAATATCAATCATAGACTCCATACTTTCAAAATTAAAATAGATTGAGTTGTTTCTTGGTGAGTTTACTTTATTCACAGAAAAATGTGTAACATTCCTAAATATGGGTGACTCAACATACTATTTTAAGTTATCATCATGATTAGAAACATCTATCCTAAAGCACTCATTTGCATTATTAATAATCAGGGATTTTGGTGCTTTAAAAACTTTAAATGTTATTTGATCATCTTACACTCTTATTGTAAGCTCACCTTTCTGTACATTAATGAGTGCTCTTCTAGTTGTTAAGAATGAATGACCAAGTATGACATGAATTTTACGGTTGTCTTCCATGTCTAGTACAATGAAATCCGTAAGAAAGATGAATTTGTCTACTTTTACTAGCACATTTTCTACCACACCCTGTGGTCGATTAATTGATCTATCTACCTTTTGTAATGTTATTGAAGTGGGTTTGGCTTTACCAACTCCAATCTCTTACCAATAATGGCATAAGTTTAATGCTTGAACCAAGTCACATAGCGCTTTCCTGAAGTTCATGTTCCCAATTGTGCAAGGAATGTCAAAGTTAACTGGATCTTTCAATTTTTAGGGTAATTTTCTTACAATAATGGCATTGCAACCTTCAATCAAGGTTATTGTTTCATTATCTCCAAGCCACCTTTTCTTAGACAAGATGTCCCTTAGAAATTTGGCATAAGAAGGAATTTGCTCACGTGCATCTACAAATGGTATATTTATGTGCAACTTCTTGAAGACATACAAGAATTTTGAAAACTACATGTGTAACTTTTACTTTTGTAGTCTTTAAGAGAATGGAATAGTGGGTTTGTAAAAGTTACTCATTTTTTGCTAAATTACTTCCTTTTTAGTGCTCTTCTTATCGACTAATTCTGCCTAATCCTTTTTAGCTTCCTATTCCTCCTCATCTTTTTGAGTCTCATGTATTTCATTTACTACATTCTGTAAATATTGTCTTCTTGATGCAGAATCTCCTTGCATCCTAAGATATATTTCATCTGGTAGATTACTAAACCATACTTCAATATTTTCAATCATTTTATGGTCTAATAATACTCTACAAAATGATAGGTTTGTACTAGTTGTTTCAAATGTCTGAATTAATATGCTCATTACATTAGCCCATTCATCTAATGTCTTTTTTCTATCTGTAATACAATCTAGGTCTTGAAAGTCATCATTATTTTGTTTTGTGAAGTTTGAATTCTAGTGGTATAGACCTTCTAATACCCTAGTGTAATTCTTCTTATATTTTTGGTTGTTGCCTTCTCCTATTTGGTGGATTAGGTTTTTTTGTCTTTTCCTATTCCTTTCATTTATATGAGGATCATAAGTTTCTTCATGGATTTTAGGGGGTATTATTGTGTTTCTTTCTATAGTAATTTTGAAATTTTCTAGTTCAAAATCTATTTCATTAACTAGTATCATATCATCTTCTTCTCCATTAGAGCATATTTTATATCCATATTGTTTTCTTAGTTCCTCATTCATTAATATTAATAGACTTACTAATGTATATATATCCTTATTTTCAATATTCATAAATTGTTCATCTAATTGTTTTCTATATTCCATTAAGTTTGAACTATAAATTGTTTTTCATTTTTTTTTCATTAATGAGAATCAATCCATCATATATTCTTGTTGGTTCTTCTTTCAATCATACTAATGGATCTATTTTTTATTATTTCTTAAAGGAGTTTTTCTTTGCTTTCAATTATATTTTGTAAAGATTTTATTATTTCCACTAAAATAATTAAGGATTTCATTAAATCTATCGGGTTATTTAATATGCTTATTAGGGTACCATTATTTTCTAATTATATTTCTTGTAATCTGTGTTTTAACATTTTGAAGAGAATTTTACTTAATAGTTTATCATATTTCATATTACTCTCCTATTACTATATGGATAAGATTTTTGACTTCTTCAATTTCTTGATTTTAGTTATTTTACTTATTCTTCTTGTTACCATTCTTGTTTACTAAATTTTGCTTGATCATTTGTAAATTTGATTCATGATACATTTTTATTTCATGTTTGCATGAAAGGATTTTCTTGTATGTCTAGATTCCACTCTTCTAGTATCTCAAAATTTATTAGTATTTTTAGTTGTCCTATTTTTTAAAATGCCTTACCCATTTTTATGAATTCATATATTGAGCCATTATGACTATTTTTTAGTGAATATCCTACTATGCAATTTATTGAAAATAGATGGTTTTCGTCTTTCATTAAATTTCCTTTTTGAAATTCATATGCTAAGCTTAGTACTTCATTTAGGTTTTTATCATTAATATTAATAGAAAACCTATGATATGTTGTAAATTTTAATTTTTGATATTGTAAATTGGTCGACATGAAGTGTGTGTGATGAATAAGCAAATATACATATCACAACAAGTAATATAATGATAAGAAAATATCGTTCCCATGTAGATTGTGTTATTAGAAACTAATTTTCAAACTAAAAAGAAAATAATTTTTTTATGATTTTAAGTTTTAAGGAAGAAAAATTCAAAAAAAAAACTAAAGAAAAATAGCGGTAATTAATTAACTTAGAAATGGTAGCAAAGAAGATATATGAAAAAATATATATAAGAATACTTAATTCTCTAATTTTTTAAAAATGTGAATCACTAAAATTTTCCCCAATATAATAACTAATCAATTATATGATCAACTGAATTTAACCTATTATGTATTCCTCTCTCAAGTAAACTACACATATATAGTAATTAACCTAATGACACTCTCATATCAATTAAATTGCATACTACTCATTAAGTTTATCAATTATGGATCACATACATAAGAATCATATATCTCTACATAGAAATTATGCATGTTATTTAATCAAGATAAACAATTAAATAATTCTCTCAAATATATTTCATAGAGTCATCACACGCCCAAAGTTTACTCTTTGCTTATCCTCAAGTAAAGCCACATCTAACTAGATAAAATGACATAGAAGCACACATACATACACACACACACACACACACACACACACACACACACATATATTAATACATGCATATTTAGCAAAAACTATCCTCTACAACAGTCGTATAGTTCTAATACAAGGAAGTTCACATATCCATCAATCAACGTTCCATTAATACAATAATATGCAAGGTTTTTAATGAATTTATTCATTTGTGCATGTGTTGCACATGATATCATTCAATGCACTCATGACATCAACATATATGAGCATGCTAATTAATTCAATCTTAGAATAAGTTTCCTAAGTCTATTTTTCACAATCTTCTCCACTAATATAAATATACACTTAGCTAAAGATCAAAAAGGGGTTTTATATGCTTGTAATGTAAGTCTTAGGTCGAGGGGGCGATAAATGAAAACAAGTAGGCTCTTTCCACACCTTAGCTTTCTTTTTATTCATCGTGTACTTTTTAACTACAATTGAGCTTTTACTTGATATTTTAGTGTACCCTATCTTATCATTCTTTTCATATTCTTTTATTTCACTTTTTTTAAACTTGTTTTGTAACTTTAGAATGCCCCTAAACTTATTTTCAATTTTATTCTCTTTTTCTTTAAAGGGATAGTTGTTTTGTGAGCTTTTTTTCTTTTTATTTTCTCTCATTTTTTGTTATAGGGTACATTTCATTTTGCCTTACTCTATAGCATAACATATGATTGCATTTTTTTCATACAAGAAAAAGGTGCAAAGGTCAAGATAATTTTTATCTATTAGGCATAAAATATGGCTTAAAGATACAAAAGGTTCTTAATTGGGATAAAATGGGTGACTAAAAATATTAATAATGGTTAGATTGAAAAGCTCAATCGGTCTAAATAATATATAAATAATTTATTTGCTAAGTACTATTTAGAATTTTGCCTCAAAGGATGATCAAATAGATTCTAAAATATGATAGATCTTATAAACTCGTATAACTCATCACAAATTCTTTCAGAAAGCACATCAAAATCAATTATGAACATGTGCATAAAAATTTGAATCAATCAAAACTAGCAAGCATATCACATGATTAATGTAAGTATCTTAACGAGCATGTTAAATTCCTTATCCCAATCATGACAAAAAATGTATCATTGGGCTTATACATTTCATATAAAATATGGTTGCATTTAGTTTTCATATATTTATCAATTTATACCAAAATCGTGATAAAAATCATACTAAAAATAAAAAATAAAAAAATTACCTAAAATTTAAAAATGTATACTAAATACTAAAGTAGAGAGTGAAGTTCCCTCTCCCAAACATAAATTGCACATTCTTCCCAATGTTCACGTATAAATATGAAAAAGTAAAAGGAAAGAAAACTCTCTTAGTCTTGGCAAACCACATTTGTCATTGAAATGCTCAATCTTGTTGTGCCATTGCTCTCCACATTTATTCACCTATAAAACATAAGCAATAAAAATATAAGTAAAATAACATTAGGTTTTCTCCTAACCAGTATCATGTTTAATGTCCTTGACTTGACAATGATATGAACTCTTAAGGTATATCCCTATATGTCCATTTACTATTGAGTTTGCCTAGACTTATTTGAGTCTTGAATTGTTCCTAATACTTTATGTTTCAGTTTAAAAACACTGTGCTCAATTCTCTTATTGTGCCATATTTTTTATTTCTTTTTGTACTTTTTGGAATTCATTTAAGCACTCTACCATAACGTATCTACTTTATGTATTTGTAGCATCTTTTTCATCTCTCTATTGGACTCTTCTCCTTGCCCACTTGATTGGGGATGGTAGGGTAATGGTGTGAGGTCTAACCTTGGTGGCCCTTCAATAGATGGTTTGAGTTGATATCTTATCTCAAAACTCTCCACAACCTTATTAGGTATACATATGAGAGGTGTAGCCTCCAAATAGTTCATATAATCAACAATATCAATCATAGATTCCACACTTTTAAAATTAAAATAGATTGATTTATTTCTTTGTGAGTTTACTTCATTGTTCACAATATCATCTTGTGTGTGGGCCACTCAATAATATTTTTTAGTTATCATTATGAACAGTAACATCTATCCTAAAGCCTTCATTAACATTATCAGTATCAGATAGCTCAGATTCTTTAAAAACTGTAAATATTACTTGTTCATCTTGTACTCTTTTTATAAGATCACTTTTTTTGTACATCAATAAGTGCTTATTTAGTTGCTAATAATGGATGAAAAAGTGTGATATGAATGTTACAGTCCTCTTCCATGTTTAGCATAATGAAATTTGTCAAAAAGATGAACTTGTCTACTTTTATTAAAACATCTTGTACTACATCTTAGGGTCACTTAATTGATCTATCTACCATTTGCAATATTGTTACCAACCCCAAATCTCTTGAATATTGATAATGGCATAATGTTAACGATTTAACCTAAACCACATAGTGCTTTCTCAAAGTTCATGTTTCCAATTGTGCAAGGAATGTCAAAGCTACTTGGATTTTTCAATTTTTGGGATAGTTTATTAGCAAGGAACGCGCAGTCAAGGTTATTTTTTCATTATATTTAAGCCTCTTTTTCTTAGACAAGTTGTCTTTCAGAATTTAGCATAAGAAGGCATTTGTTCTAGAGCATCTGCAAATGGTATATTTATGTTCCACTTCTTAAAGACATCCAAAAGCTTTGAAAATTATGTATCTAACTTTTGGTTTTGCAATCTTTATGGAAAATGAATAGTAGGTTCATAGAGGTTTGTCTTTTTTGGCTAAATTATTTCCTTTCTAGTAGACTATTGATCCACTTGTTCCTCGTTATCCTTTTTAGCTTTCTATTCCTCCTCATTCGTTTGTGTCTTATGTTTCTCCCTATCCTTTTTAGCCTTATGTTTATTCTCTAGAGTTTTACCTCTATTCAAGGCTATGGCATTACAATCCTCCCTACCTTCTCTTATTGGGTTTATAATTATGTGTATTGGAAGGTTAGGTTGAAGCCTTTGACTTATGGCTTGGGTAAGTTGCTCTATTTGGGTCTAAATTTAGAATTGAAGTATCTTGAGTATACACTTTTGTATTTACTAACTAGATGAAGTCTTTCATCAACTCTATTAATTAGGTGGCATGAATCATTATTGTTTATTTCTAATGGATTACCCATTTTGTTTAACTTGGGTGACAACTTGCTATTTTCTTATTAATCTTAAAGTACGCTCGATTTTGGGATCTAAAGGCAAAATTTCTCCCTTACGGACTCTGCTAATGCAATAAAGCCAAATATATTTTTAATAGCACTAAATGAGATGTTAAAATTAAAAATAAAAATAAAAATAAATAAATAAAAATTAAAATTACACAAAATAAATAAAAAATAACTAAAATAAAGTAAAATTAAAATTAATTTCTAGTGATAACTAATATATTTGTGTGCAGTGGGTATGCAAGTATACATATAACAAAAAATTAATATAATGATAAATAAGATCGTTCCTACTGAGATTATGTTATTAGAAACTAGTTTTAAAATTGAAAAGTAATTTTTTTTATTTTTTTTTGTTATAAGAAAGTAAAATTAAAAGAACTAAAAAATAAATAGCAGTAATTAATTAACTCAAAATTAGTAGCTAAAAAGATATATGAGAAAATATCTAGGAATACTTAATCCTCAATTTTCTAAATATATGAATCACTAAAATCCATCAATATAATTACCAATCAATTACATAATCAGTTGAATCTAACCTAGCATGTATACTTCTCCCAAGTACACACCATATAGTAATTAATTAACTTAATCATACTATCATGTCAATTAAATTGCATACTATTTATTAAGTTCATCAATTGTAGATCATATACATAAGAATCATACATCTCAACCTAGAAACTATGTATGTTATTTAATCAAGATAAACAATTAAATAATTCTCTCAAAATAATTTAGTTACCTCTATAGATCAATTGTGGCTAAACAACTAATAGCAAAAAATTTGATTAAATAATATAGTTTAATTGAAATCATAATTGAGGTAAAAATATTAGATCATCGCATGTAGAAAATTGGATTCATAAGACCCTTAAATTAATAAATTAGCTAGACATAATTATGTTTATAAATCTCATATTTTCATAAATAAAGACATAAAAATTGATAAAGAAAGGAGAAGAAGAATAAATACAATCAATTTCTAGAATTATAGCACCAATCTCCTCTTGAATCTCTATCAAATTGTATCTTTTTTGAACTTCTTATATAATTTTCTCTTTTCTTGGCAACTCGACTAATAGGGTTTTTGGAGTAATTAGAGAGTTAAATAGAGCTTAGCTAAAATTTGGACCAACAGATCAGCTTCAGGTTAAGGGTTAAGATGAAAAAAATAAATTAAATAGTGTTGTCTAATGGGATCGCGACACGTGGCTTGGGAGAAACGCTAGATGAATTAGTGTGTGATGCATGGTGAGTTATATTGGTCATGATCAACTTATAGTGAGTCAACACCACATGTGCACTATGATTCACTAATACAGATTACTTGGCATCCACTTGTCTTGTTCTGATTGACAGGAATTAAAAAATTCATAAAAATTGTAAAAAATTTCAAAAAATATATTTTCATCTCTTTTTACTAGAAATTTTATATTTTAATATTTTTAACCTCAAAAGTGATGCTTATTGAATGAAATGAACAAATATTAAGCATAAAAGTGCACTGTTGACTCTACTTTTATAAAGTCATCACAATTCAATAAAACAGTTTCACAAAAGAATTATTCAAGAAATATTCTTCATTCTTTTATCTCTCTTAGTTTGCAATTGTTCATGCATAGCTCAAGGAAATTATAAAAATGAAAATGAGGAGTTTAAACAAGAATTTCTAAACATTCTACAACTAATTACACTCCTTTTGAAATTGTTTGTGGATTTAATCCACTTAGTCTTATGGATTTTTACCTTTGCTTGTTTCCATAAAGAACTAGTTTAGATGAAAAAAGAAGGCAAAAATAGTGAAGAAGCTACATGAGAGCGTCTATGAACGCATTTAAAAGAAGAATAAGAAATATGCTTCCAAAGACAACAAAGGATGGCACAGAGTTATTTTTGAAACGGACAATTGAATTTTGGTACTCATAAGAAAAGGGAGGTTCCTAAAAAATCAAAGATCCAAGTTGGAACCTAAAGGGGATGGACCATTTCAAGTGCTTGCAAAGATCACTGACAATGCCTACAAGTTTGATCTTCCAAGTGAGTATAATGCTAGTACTTCTTTCAATATTTTTGATCATTTCCTTTTTGATTATGCATGTGACGATTCGAGATTGAATCGAGAGGGGAAATGTTGGGAATCATGGGCCATTGTACATTCCAAGACCAAGAAACTTAAGGAAGCATTGAATGGACTAATTCAAGAGCTAATTCAAGACTAAAGGGTACCACAAGAGGACCCCAAGTCATTACATGGCCTAGTCAATGAAATTATAATTTTGATTCTAGAAAATGGGTGCCCATCGAGGCATCAACTTTTGCACATCGAGGCATGAAAATGTGTTGTGGCATAATATAATGCATGTCATGGCATGTTCCACTCAGTTGGTTTTAGAAAATGAAAATGCATTGCGACATTGAAAATTGCACGTTATTGCATAGTCCTCTCGGCTTTCTATACTGGTTCTAGGAATTAACTTTGTGCTGCAACAAAGAATAATGTGCACCATGGTTGGCCCTTATAATTTTTTTATTTGGATTTTAGAACTTCTTTTCATTTCTAAATTTTTTTAATTAAGATTTTTTAATGTATAAATGACTCCAATTATGTGATAACCGGGCATTTAGATATTATTAATAATATTGTTTAAGTTGAGAGCTTTTTAACCTCTTTGGTTCCTTCTCAAATGGTGTGGGTGTTTTCTTCATCATTAGTCCTTGTTTCTTTAAAACCATAGGGTCAAAGTGTTGTTCCAATCAAAATTTAGTTTTTATGGGATTTTTAATCTATTTCGTTGACAGGTCTTTGGTCATTTTTCTTGGATTTCTCATGTACTAAGTGTTTGTGGGTTTCAAGGTTCACGTTTATGGGTTTGCATCAAATTGTGTGTCTTTAATGAGTCCTTGGTCTCTTTGTTTATTGTATTTGTGAGCTTGATTTTATCCAATGGCTAGGATTATAAGTTGATGCTAAAAATCACTAAATTTTCTTGCGGACTGGATTATTGGATTGATCGAGATCCTTTCTCGATCAATTGACTCACTACGAAGCTCGCTCAATGATTTATTGATCAACCTATATCTCGATTGATTGGCTATTAGCTCTTTCCCTTATTTCCTTGCATCCTCAATCAATATTGAACGAACCTCAATCAAACAACTACTTTGTTCCAATTTTCTACTTGAGAGCACTCAATCGATCTCAATCAAAACTTGATTGATCAATCCCCTGTTTTTTCTCTGAACACATTGTTTTGTCTCTTTTTGCTCAATTCGACCCTAAACACTTGTATAACATAGAATAAATACATAAAATGTATAGGAAACACAAATTAATTGTAAATATGTACGATTTGATATACAAATATATGTATAAAATTACACCGATGAATATAAGAGAGAAAATTAATCATTTAAATCTAAAAAATAAGAGAATGCAAAATATTATTTAATATTTTAGGGTTGCTATCTCATCCTTCAAATTGTTTGTAAATATTACTGGTCAATATTGCCAATGTTGGTAGAACCTTTAGAAATTTTAATTAAAGAAAATATTTGCTGATGTTAAGTCCTATATCTTTATGTCTCTAGAATTATTTTAGAAAACCAACTCCTCCGTATTATTCAAGGCAAAATTTTGAGAGAGAAAAGTAAGTGTCAATAGAACAATGCTATGGAACATTTCTCAAAATCTTGTTCTTAATCATTTACCTATCCCATATTCCTTGAGGTATATGTACCATGAGCCTTAATATTGTTGGATTAACGTTTTAAAAGTGGACCCGCACATGAGTATATTAACTCTGCGAAACTTACAAAATCATGTTTTATGTGCATTATAAATTTACACTTTGCATGTAGTATTCTGGTCAAAATTGTAGGTTTTGCTAAAGTCCATTGCTAATCACGAAGGACTTCACCTTTTAATGTGTTGCATACTTCACAAAAAAAAAAAAAAAGAAAAAAAAACCAAGTAATGCATGAATATGGTCAAAATTGAAGGCTTTGTTAAAATGCATTCCTAATCGTGAATAGTTGAAGTCGAACCAGATCTTTTATAATTGTTACATACTTAAACAAAACAAAAGTAATGCAATGATCATTAAATAAATATCTATTTTTTTTTTCATTTTCTCTAGTATTTAATAATAGGCAAACAATAGGCAAACAATTGTGGGAGTGAATACTATTTTCTTGTCTTAAAAAAAAGTGTTAAAATCTCTTTTTTTATTAAATAAGTAAAAATTGGAAAGATAGGATTCAAACTTGGGTCAAAGGTGGTATGAGAGAGAGTCATATCACAAGTCAATCTCAAATCTTTGAAGAAAAATTAATAAAATATCAGTAATATCCTTAAACAATGCTTTAATTGAATTTCTCAAAAAATAATAATGATTATTGTTTATTTTATTTTATTATCAAAATATTACTAAATGATATATTTATAAAATTTAGTAATCATTCTCCTAATAAGTTAGGATTTATAAGAATTGGTTTTCTTTTTCAAATTCCTTCAAATATGTTGAAATCCCCGACTTATAGTGTCATATATGATTTCTAGCATCTAATTATTTAAAATATTCTAATGATTAGGACATTATTAGGATAAGATCATGATTTAATTAACTTTTTTAATCTTTGATTTGTACAATAAATTAGACCAAATTATGTACAAAATATACTAAGAAATACAAAGAATCAATTGTTCTAATATTTATTCTCCTCTAGAAGATATTAGAGCTTGGTTTTCATTAAACAAACTCCATTTGGGCGACCTAATCGCCACTAAAAAACCATCATCAATCTTTGAAATTCCCATCAAAGATTCAGAATTCACTCTCACTTTCTAACAATAGGCTATTTTTACAACTCACAGTGGATAAACTTAATGGGAAAAATTTAAGAAAATAGGTAGAGTTAGTAAAATTAATTATTGATGGAAAAGAAAAAATGGTTTACCTATTTGGAGACAAAGAAACCAATAATGACCAATCTCTCCAACGGTGAAGCTCAAGAATCTATGGTTACCACTTGACTTATCCAATTCATGTACCCACCTATGGTAAAACTACATGTTTTTACCCAAATGAAAAGATGTAGGGAACGTCGTACGTGGGACTTACTCCATGGGTGAAGTTCTACCCAAATTTTTGAAAAAAAATAATTTTTTTTATTGTAAAATCCAAAACAACCATACAATTAACTATTGTAAATAGTTCTATTCATCCAATTAACAATAAGAATTACAAATAACATCTAATGCAATTTAGTGCATACCCTAAATATATTATCACATACACAATTATATTAAAAATATCATATGTAAGCTCTAATACGAAATGTTGGTTTTAAAAACTCCTTTTTAGTATAAAAATTCAATTTTTATGAACACGTTATGGAAGCTATATATGAAAACAAAACTTTTCCTAAGAAGATCCTTATGATATCAATAATTTAACCATGATAAAAGAACGAGAAACCATAGCCTTGTAATGTGTGAATATCATGGGAACCTTTGGGCTTCTAAGCCTTGTCTCCCAATAGTGATGAATGGAACAAGTAGGCGTCCTTGTTATATCCTCAGTTTGGCGTTGGCTGATCAACTCGATAAAATACACAATTATGCGAGTCGTGCAAATAATATAATGTATCTAAGTATAGATATCAATCCCACAAGGAGTTTTATAACTTATAACCGAGTACCAATACAATTATTACAAATATCATTTGGATAGTAGAAAATTATAAAAATTGAAAAATAAATGATAACTAATTTTAAATCACAAGAATCAACAACTATGAAGATATATGAGAGAACAACCTACGAATCTTTAATGCCCTATTTTCCTTACATATGAATCACTAAAATTCCCTTAATATAATCATATGATCAATTGAATCTAACCTAGCATATATTTCTCTCTCACTAAAAACTATATAGTAATTAACCTTATTACATTCTCATGTCGATTAGATTGCATACTACTCATTAAGTTCATCAATTATAGATCACACACATAAGAACCATACATCTCTACCTAGAAACTATTCATGTTATTTAATCAAGATAAACAATTAAATAATTCTTTTAAATCTATTTAATTGCATCTATTTATTAATTGTTGGTCAACCAATTAATACCATAAAAATCAGAATAAGTAATATAATTGAAATGCAATAAGAATTGAGATAAAATATTAGATCATCACATGCAGAAAATTAGATTCATAAAACCCATAGATTAATAAATTAGTTAGGCATAATTATATTCTTAAAGAAAAACATTTTCACAAAGAAATATAATAAAATTAATAAAGAAAGGAGAAGTAGAAGAGATACACTCAAACTCTTGATTTGTAGTGATAATCTTCTTTTGAACCCTTTACAAAATTATGTCTCCTTTAATCTCATTTTAAACTTTTTCTCCTCTATTTCTCTCTTTTTGGTAGCTACTAAAGTTTTGATTCTTAATTGTGTGTTGTTTATGACCTCTATATGTTGCTTTTTATAGGTTGAAATTGATCCTCATTAGACATCTATTACTTTGATCCAAGGGCAAAGCCAAGTCTAACTAGCTAAAATGATATTGGTAGCATAAACACACACACACACACACACACACATATATATATAAATACATGCATGTTTAGTAGAAACTATCCCCTTCAAGAGTCTTACAATTCTATGACAAGAAAGTTCACGTATCCATCAGTTAATGTTCCATTAATATAAGGATATGTAAGGTTTTTGACTAATTGATTCATGTGTGTTACACACGATGTTATCCAGTATACTTATAAAGTCAACTTATATGAGTATGCTAATCAACTAAGCCTTGGAACAAGTTTCATAGGTCTATTCTTCACACCCCTCTCCACTAATATAAATATGCACTTAACTAAAGATCAATAGGGCTTTATGTGCTTGTAGTATTAAGTTTAGGTGATGGTAGATAAATGGATATGTTTATACTTTTTCCACACCTTACCTCTCTCTTTATTCATTATGCAATATTTAACTTTAATTGAGCTTTCATTTGGTATTTTTTTCCACCCTATCTTACCATTATTTTATTCCACATCTCTTCTTCAACTTTTTTTAGCCTCACAATAACTCTAAACTTATTTTTAATTTTATTCTTTTTGTTTAGAGGGGTAATTTTTTTGTACATTTTTTTATATTTTTTTTGTAGCTATGAAGAAATAAGGTGCATTACATTTCACCTCACTCCATAACATAACACATGATTGAATTTTGCATTCAAGCAAAATGTGTAAGGGTAAAGGTAATGCTTATTAGTCAGACTAAAAATGCAGCTTAAAGATATGAATGGTTCTTAATAAGGTTCAAAATAATGACTAAGGATATAAACAATGGTTAGCTTGAAAGGCTCCATGGATATAATAAAGGCCTAAATCATTTATCAAGAAAAATATCATTTAGGATTTTGCCTCAAGGGATGATCAAATAAATTCTAAAACATGGTAAACCCCATCAATTAGCATAACTCACCCCAAATGTTCTACCAACAAGAACACCAAAATCAATCATGAGCATGTGCATAAAAATTTGAACCAATTCAATCAAAACTAGTAAGCATATCACATGATTAATTTAAGAATTTTAACAAGCATGTTACGTTCCTTATTCTAGTTATGACAACCACTTTTATCATTGGGTTCATATCAAATATGCATGCATTTTATTTCCTTGTATTCATCAATTTCTATCCAAATCATGATTAAAAACATCCTAAAAAATGAAAAATATCTTAAAAAAATAAAAATGCCTACTAAACATTAAAGTAGAGAATGAAGTTCCCTCCCACACACTTAAATTGAACATTGTCCTCAATATGCATATATGAATATGGAAAAGAGTGAAAGGAAAAAAAACACCCTTAGCCTTGGCACACAACATCTATCGTTGAAACTGCTGAATCTTTGTTATGCCATTACCATCCACATTTATTTACCTAAAAAATAGAAAACATATAAGTAAAAAAATTGAGTTGCCTCCCAAAAAGTGCAACATTTAGTGTCCTTGGTTAGACATTCATATCAACACCCAAGGTGTATCCACCAAGGTCTTTACAACCTTTTCATTTGGAAATTGGTCTCCTAGATAGTGCTTTACTCTATGCCTATTAACCATGAACTAATTTTTTTTTTTAAATTCAAAGGCTCTATGGTTTGTTACCTTAGTGACAGTGAATGGACCTAACCATTTACCCTTGAGTTTGCCCTGAAAAAAGTAAAGTCTTCAGTTGTTTAGTAACACTTTCTATCTCTATTCAATAAGATGGCAAACAATTTTGTTATAATGCCATCTTTTGTTCTCTTTTTGTACATCTTTGCATTCTCATAATCACTCCACCGTAGTTCATATAATTTATTTATTTGTAGCATTCTTTTTACCTATTTATTGAACACTTTTGCATGCCCACTTGATTGAGGATGGTAGGGAAAATGTTTGAGTTCTACTTTTGTGGCTTCTCAATAGATGGTTTAAATTTAGAGCCTATCTCATGACACTTAACAATAGCATTAGATATACACATGGGATTCATAATCTCTAAATATTTCACATAGTCAATAGTATTAACTCGCACCATAGATTCCATAGGTTCATCGTTAAAATAAATTGAGTTATTTCCTAATGAATTTATTTCATTGTTCACATCATCATTTGTCCAAGTCTTAAATGTGGGTGGTTCAACAAATTTAGTTAAATTATCATCATGATTGTATGTGCCTAAGTGGTTGTCATGATGTTCAATAGCATGTGTATTCATATAATTAACAAGCATGTATTCTAAAGCATCACTAAGGCATATTTTATGAAGTACTTCATTAGCTAGTTCATTAGTATTAGGAAATTTATTTTCTTTAAAAACATTAAATGTTACCTATTCATCCTGCACTCCCATTATAAGCTGATCTTTTTGTACATGAATGAGTGCTCTTGGTGTTGTTAAGAATGGATGACTAAGCATGAACTTATCCACTTTTACTAACATATATTCTACCACACCTTGGGGTGGCTTGATTGACCTATTTTCCATTTGCAATATCATTGAAGTGGGTTTGGCTTCACCGACCCTCTATCTCTTGAAAATTGATAGTTTCATAAGGTTAATTCTTGCATCCAAGTCACATAATGCCTTGCCAAAATGTATATTCCCAATTGTGTAAGGGATGACAAATCTACCAGGATCATTAAGATTTTGTGGTAGTTTTCTCTCAAGGATGGCACTACCACTTTAAGTTAAGGTTACTATCTCATGATCTCCTAGCCTTATTTTCTTAGATAGGATGTCCTTCATGAATTTGGCATATGAAGGAATTTGTTCAAGTACATCTACAAATGATATATTTATATATGACTTCTTCAAGACATCTAGGAATATTGAAAAATTGATTGTTTAATTTTTTTTCTTCTAGAGTCTTTGAGGGAAGGGAATAATGGGTTTATAGAGGTTGCTCTTCTTTGGTTGAATCACTTATTTTTTAGTAATTTCTTTGCACATATTTCCTCTATCCTTTTTAGGTTCCTTCTTTTCTTATGAGGTTTTACCACTCCTTAAGGCTATTCATTTACAATGCTCCTTATCTTTTCTTTTTGGATTAGCTTCTGTGTTGCTTGGAAGATTACCTTGAGGCCTTTGACTTATAGTTTGGACTAGTTACCCTATTTGAATCTCTAAATTTTGATTATAAGCCCCATGAGTACACTCTATGCGATCCACTTTTGTATTAACTGAATGGATTAAGTCTTTCATCATTCCCATTAAAGCACTTATGTTGTCCTCAATAGGTGGCCTTTTCTCTTGGGCTTGTGGTTGTTGAAAACCTGGTGGTGGGAATGTGGTAATGGGCTATGGGGATATAAAAAAGAAAAGAGAGGGATAACACTTTCTTTCTTTTGGCATAGTGGGCCCCCAATAGGAGGCCCATATGAGTGGCTATTAGCTCAATGGTAGAGTGCACTCCTAATAATTGTATCATTGTGCTTAGATTGTAAGGGCTCTCAACCATATGGATAGTTTAATGTGCTAATCAGCGCCTGACCCTGAGATATGGATCATCTAAGGCATATTATATGTGTTATAAATATGTAATTCTATGTACATTTTATATGTTATATATATATATATATATATATATATATATACATATGAAGACAATAACGTATATTGGTCTATAACAAATTAACCTTTATCTTCATATAGTAAACTTATAAGTATAATAACCATACTAGATAGTATGGTTTATTATGGTAGAAATAAAAATAGATTGTTGTTATTATTCCATGAGAAACTTGGGTGGTTTTTTCATCCTGGGTTGTATATGTTTGAGTATGATTTTCCTTGATAGTTTTTATTGTTGACACAGTTTACTGCTTCAAAAAATTTCCCATATGCCTCAATAGAATGAGGTCCATTGCAATAACTACACACCACGAATGGGATTTGTACCATATTTACCCCCATTCTTCCACCATCTAACTTCTTAGTTAAACCTAATAGTATAGTATTTGTTTGAGCTTACAATACTACAATGGTGTTTATAGCAACTACTCTAACCACTCTCCTTAGGTTAAGCTTTTCCATAGGCCATTGGAAATTGTTAGATGACATCTCATCAAGTAGTGCAAAATCTTTCTCTTTAGTTTTACTCATTAAATCTCCTCCAACTATAGCATTAATTATGGTCCTTGGTTACCCCATTAATCCATTTTAGAATGTTTGCACTTACAACCAAGTAGGAAGACTATGGTGTGGGCATCTTCTTAATAGCTCTTTGTAGCATTCCCAAAATTTATAAAGTGATTTCTCTTTCAAATTGATGAAAAGAAGTGATGTCATTTCTGAGCGTAGTTGTGTTTGAAGGTGGGAAGATATTTGCTTAGAATTTCTGAGCCCATGTATTGATTGACCCCATAGGTAGTGACCGCAACCATGCCTTAGCTTTGTCCCTCAATAAGAAAGAAAAAAGTGAAGGCGAATTGCATGATCTGGTACACCATTCATCTTGAAGATGTCATATATTTTCAAGAATGAAGCCAAGTGAGATTTGGATCATTATTGACTAATTCTCTAAACTGATTTGCTTGTACCATATAAATGACTCTTAGCTTATGTTTGAAGCTATTAGCATTGATGCCCGATATATTGAAAGATTATTGGGCTCTATCTACTTGTGGGACTGCAAAATCCCTTAAAGGTTTAGGGACCATAATAGCTCATTGATCCCTTTGTTATGTTATACCCCTGATTGATCTTATGCTAACCATTCCCTACTTAATCAAAGTAAAGTTATCTCTATTCCTATATCAAAAGGAACAATATTTTCACCTATCGACTTGGGCATACAATAGAAACACTAAAACAAAAATTAAAAGGTCCAAACTATTATAATAATAACCGCTATTGATATCTGATAGGGCAGAACCGACATCGCCGATCCTACCGTTACTTTGGTTTTATCTATTTATAAAACTCTCGCAAGTGCACGAATCATTTCGTAGAAAATGATAAGTATACTCCCAAGGTCGATCTAAGGAAGGAATGTATGTGGTTTTTAATTTATTATTCAAACTTTTAAAGACGAAATTAAATCCTAAACATCCTGTCACGATATTTTGGGTTTTGTGTTTTTAATCTAATTACATAAAAATAAACATAGATTCAATAAACATTTATGCAAATTTTATCTATAAAAACAATGGAGTATTTATGGATATAATAATTAAGTTAATTATGCTTGCTCATATTATTTAGGTTATTAAAGATATGAATTGATATTTATTGATTCTCTCTTTTTTATATGAATACCACATTTGGTGGGGTTAGATATTCTTTGTTAACTAAACAAATTAATTAACACCTATGGGTGGGGTTGATAACTAATTTGGTTAATTAAATTAATTCCTTTTTCTAAGAGATTGAAAATGAACCATTTAAATGCCACCTTTGGTGGGGTTAGACAATTTAAACTTTATTCAAGGTGTCCAAATTAAACCTAAGAATTTAGTTAACCGAGTACTAACTTTCAAGTTTTAAAACCACTACTGAAAACATGTTGTCAATACATTTTCAGATAATAATTCTTATAAAAACTTTTGAAATAGAGCTTCACTCTAACTACCGGGCGATTGTACGAACAAATAAAAGACGACTCCTCTAAATTAGATCAATAACTAAACCTTAAAATCTAATTTTGATTTAAGTTTGTAATGAAAAATAATATATTTCTCTCTAACATTCTTAATATAAAATCTTGAATAAAAATAAAATCAATTCATTTTAGAGATTTTTACCTATTTAATATTTCGCAAGCATAACAACGTTATTATTACATCATGTTTATAAACAGCCAGCAGAGTTAAATTTAATCACAGACAAATTAAATATAACATGTAAGAATAAAGCATAAAAAATAACTGTAAAGAAAATAAGATCCTTACAGAACTTCGATGCTATTCCCGTTGCTGGAAAACCTCCAAGCGGAATTTGCACTCCCATTTATTGAATCGAAAAGCTAATAAATTACAAAAACATAACTAGTTCTTCCCAAAAAGGGAAGAACTCTAAAACTAAGAGAAATTAACTAAGAAAAACTAAAAAATCTAAGAAAAGAGAGAAAGAAAGAGAGAAGAGAATGTGTTTTGAGGTGTGTTTAGAAGTGAAGAGAAGAGGGGTATTTATAGGTGAGGATGGAGAGAAAAAGTGAGTGAAAAAATGTTAAAAAATTGTGAAAACGCGGAGTGCAATTGCTGAGGTCATTGATGACGTCATGGAGGCGGCTGCGCGCAAAAATGGGGCGAAATGGCAACGGTGCATGCGGAACTGGGACTGGGCGCGCGCTGATGCGCGCTGACGTGGGGCGTGCTGCGTGTGGCTGGGAGCTGGCGCACGCGGGGCTCGGCGCGGCTGGGTGGCTGGCGGCGCGGCGGCGCGATTTTCTCCTTTTTGACATTTTTGACCCTTTTGACCCATTTTGTCCAATTTTTCCATATTTGTTGACCTTTTCCCATTTATTTATTAATATATTTATGATGTATTGCTTCCAGTATTCCTCTTTGAGTCTTTAAGTTACGTTTTTAAGTGAAAATACCTGAAAAACAATAAAAACATCCGTGATTTCGAAAAAGACAAATTTATATAAATATATGATAAAACATATAAATATATATATTTTTAATCAATTAATGTGCATAAAATCATGGTAATTTTAGTGCTTTTTGAGCACTCATCAATATCCCTTATAAGTAATTAACTCCTTAGAAAGGGCTCCAAAAACTTGATCAAAATGATGAAATCTACAAGTATACGGGTCGTGCAAGTAATATAATATACCTAAGTAGGGATATCCATCCCACAAGGAGTTTTGTACCTTATAACCAAGTACCAATAAAATTATTATGAATACTATTTGGACAATATAAAATTATAAAAATTGAAAAAAAAATGAAAACTAATTTTAAATCACGGGACTTAATTGCTATGAAGATATCTGAGAGAATGATCTAGGAATTTTTAATCCCTCAATATCCTAGCATGTGAATTATTAAAATTCCTCCCAATATAATCATCAATAAATTATATGATTAATTGAATGTAACCTAGCATGCATTCCTCTCTTAAGTACACTACACATTATTTAGTAATTAACCTAATTACACTTTGATGTCATTTAGATTGCATACTATTTATTAAGTTCATCAATTATAGATCATGCACCTTAGAATCATACATCTCTGCCAAGAAACTATGCATATGATTTAATCAAACAAACAATTAAATAATTCTCTCAAATCTATTTAATTGCCTTTATAGTTCAATTATGGGACAAATAATTAATAGTATAAAAATCAGATTAAATAATATAATTGAATTTCAATAACAATTGGAGTAAAATATTAGATAATCACATGTATAAAATTGGGTTCATAGGACCCTCAGATTAACAAATTAGCTAGACATAATTATGCTTTTAAAGCTCAGATTTTTTATAAAGAAAGGAGAAGAAGAAGAGATACACTTAATCTCTTGATTTGTATCATCAATCTTCTCTTAAATCCTTCATAAAGTTGGGTCTCCTTTAATCTCATCTTGAACTTTTTTCTCTTATTTTCTCTTATTGGTAGCTGCTAGGGTTTTGATTCTTAATTATGTGTTGATTATGACCTAGAAATGGTGCTTTTTATAAGCTAAAATTGATGCTCAATAGATTAGGATTTGTATTACTTGAACCAAGGGCTGAGATTGAAAGTTGGAATTCAATTTAAGGTTGATGCATTAAAATTCTTACCACTCGATTTATTGAGCCTACTCATTGCCATATGAAATCCAAACTAAGCTTATTCATGATATTTAAGTAAAAAGAAGACAAATAAGTGGTTCAGAAATGGCCAAATAACTATACTTTCATAGAGTTATCATTGGCATTTTTGTGTGCAAAATATGGTGATTGCATTTTACTTGATTTTTTGTCTATCTTTTGTAAGCTTAGTTACTAGTGGCTCAATGTCACTTAGGACAAAGTTTCATGTTTGTTTGTTACACACACACTCACTTTCTTATCTTGCATATAGTTTGCTTTGTTGGGTTTTTATTGTCGTGGTGTCCCATTATGGACTTTACTTGTTGTTGTGGTGTCCTATTAGGGACTTTTTTTGTGTTGGGTTGTCTCATTAGAGCTAGGAGTTTCTCCTTATTAAAATTCCATTCATTTTGGTTTTCAACATGTGTGCTTGCAAGCTGTTTGACATTGTTACCATAGGATGTTTTTTGCCTTGTTGGGGTGCTCGCCATCCCTTCACTGACCTTGATCAGCAATTGTGTAATAGTTAGTTTAAATGCTAGTTTTTTTGTTGACCTTGGATGGTGAGAGGTCGATGAGGGTGGCCAAAAAGGGTTTGAGAGGTTGGATTTTTTCTATAAATTCCCTTATCCCTTTTCTTGTTTTCTTGGCTCAAATATGGGGGAAGCTTTGCACATTTGACATAATACTTCCCTGATCCATTCGTGGTCCATTTTCCTTTTGAGTGTTGTGATTGGAAAAAAGTATAGCATCTATGTGACATAAGACATCAGAGAAGGAGTCTCTCTTATATTTCTCAAACATTGGGTTGAGTGTAAAAAATACAAGATTGAGTGAGGTTTTGATAAAAGTTCAAATGTATGGTTGGCTATTGGAGAGCCACATCATTTTGAAGTGTTGCTCTTAATGTCAAGTCATCGTGTGTTGGCTGGTAGTTGCAAGAATACAAAATTTCCTATAGAAGATCAATATGTAGGGTGGTATGCCATGTGTCAGCTAGTAGTTGCAAGAATGAAATAGTTCCTATAGATGAGGAGCCTATGTGGCAGTGTATCGTGTATTGATTGGATATTACAAGATTGTAATAGTTCTCATAGGTGTGAAGCCTATGTCGTTGTGTGCCATATGTCAGCTGGGTTTTTTGGAGTCTCAATGTGTATACATATTAGGAGTTTGTGCCATTAGTAGTCGATTACATCATGTAGGGATGGAGCTTAGATCTATTTAGATTACATTTATATTTTCTAACAAGTTGTATACTATTTAGTGGAGTATTTTCTATCGAGTAATTTCAATAGGTAACTCTAGGATGTAACCGCATAGGTAGGGGTTCTATATGGGTTTACCTCATTACATGTTATGTTTTGTATGATCATATGCTATGAGAGTATAATCATTATTTAGTGAATATGTTCCCATGTATGATGTCATGAAGTGATTTGAAATCCTTTATAGCATTTTTAGTATATTTTTTTGATTCATATTATGTTTGATGTTTGTGATGTATATGCATGTTGCTAACCTGGTTAGGTGCCTATGAGAGATACCGTCACTAGTGTGCTTACGATAGATTGTTCTTTCTTATATGCTGATTGTTTTTGTGGTTTTTTTAATTTAAGCATGTTTTTTAATGTAATTCTGCTATGCTATCTGTTTAATTCATGTTGTGAGGCCTATTGAATTGAAATAGAGCTTGTGACAAGATTCCATGGATTGACATTTTCACCCTTCATCGAGATCCTGAATACCTATTTGAGTTAGAAGTTCAATTGACCTAGGTGAAAATTTTCCAATATATGGAAATTCCAATATCCAAGTTGATAAAAAGTTCATCTTCTAGTTCTCTAACTAGAATCTTATGCTATGCATGAAGAACTATAGTTCTCTCTAGGAACACTCCAAACAAATCAAGAAACAATACGTTCTCACTAGTATGTTTAGGTTTAATTTTATTTTCATAATATTCCTCTTAATTAAGGGTAGAAAATTCACTAATTCTCAATTGAAGGGGTGACCATGTTATCTATCTTTGGGGTGCTTAAATAGTCTCTAATTTTGGCATAAATTTATTAGAAAACCAACTAATAATTCTACTCTACTTAGGGAGTTCTACACATAATCAAATTGTGTACTAGGTAGAATCCTATTCTCATTCATATTAGGAGTCTTACTCCTAATTATGTGCTAAAATTTAATCCAATTAATTTTTAATTAATACATTAATCGCATCCAATTCGACAATTACTAAAATCTCATTGTGTATCCCAAAAGCATTTAAATGTCTACAAATTATTTAAATTTTAAATTTTAATATTTTAATTAATTCTTATATTTTATTTAGTCTAACTAAATATTATGAAAGTAATTACAAGGATTAAATAACCATATCAAAATTACCATCTTACTATTACATATTTGTTTGACAAGTAACATCATTCATTTGTTATTAGAAAGTAGACTTAGAGACCAATGGAATTATGATTTCAAGTTTGAATAAAGACTTGATATATTAATTAAACCTTTAAATAATCATCAATCTTTATTAATCTCATAGTTACTTTGCTATAAATCTAAGACTAAACTCTAGAATATCATAGCTGTTATTTACCCAATCTAATATATTTGAGTAATCCATTGATATAACCATTAGGTGCTGCTCAATCCCTCACATCTAATTCCTAATACGATTGAGGTCATTTAGTCTATTTTACCATATCTATTACATATTCTTCTTGAGTTCCGGTAATGCGTATAAATAACTATCTACAATCACATTATAGAATGTATGCAATTATCCAATCTTTGGATTGCTAAATAAGGGAATTGGTATCTAACATCTGTAAATTGATGAAGTAGATTTCACATCTTTTAAAATAACCTCATGGCCAACCATAAACATCAAGATACCAAGATACAAGGAATCTTATCCAATTAGTTTGAGCATGGTTGAGTAAGTCAAATACCAAGGGGTTATAGGAAGAAGCCTACTTAATCACTCAGGATTAAGATTTTCTGGCACATGGTCATCGAGTGACATATAGAAATATATATGGGTAAATAGAAATTAATAATGTTTCTAATATGTCTGGTCCAATCCTATACAATCAACTATTATACAAAGTATTTGATGAGTTCTTGGAAAGCACTACAATTTCATGGTTTTATTGAACATAAATGTAATAAATAGATTTTAATATGCATGATTTTATCACTACTTAAGTAAATCTATATGTTTGAAATCATAGGTATTTTCTGTTGTGTTTTTGGTATTTTTAGCTTCAAAAATAGAAATTGATCAGCACATAAGGAATAACACCTGAAGCAATCATTTGCACCTTAGATTCTTAAAGGAACAATGCATGTAAGCCTTATATGTAAAAAAAACCATTATGTAAGGGGTGCAAAAATAAGAATTGAAAGCAAGCATTGCATCTCAAGGTGAAGCATATAGTGGGCCATGTCGGACTCTTCATTGCATGAATTTATTGGCACGATGTTTGTTCTGTGTCGTGATATGGAAATGCTAGGCTGTGATACGACCTATTGGAGGTAACATAAGGAAAAGCAATACAAGTCTTGGGCCATGGTATGCATTCATTAATCCATCCAAAAGCCCTTACTTTTCAACTGTTTACTATAAATAAAATGTTATAGCCTCTAAGTTTTGAGTGCAGCCATATAGTTTTAAGTAGGAATTTAGGATTAACTACCACTTTTATTTTTCTTCAGTTTTTAGTTTTTACAATAGGTTAGATTCATAAATAGCAATAGGCGTATCTTTTGTAAATATAGAAGATATTTGTATATTCAAAGAATTCTTTAAGGATCAACATCATAGATATGGAGCAGGACAAACTCGTCTGGCTGAGTATTACTATGACTGAGTATTACTATGAAAAATTAGTTATGTTGCTATGTTTATGAAGATTAATTTAGGTGAATATTTGAAAAAATAAATTAAGATTATTTCTTTATTCAACATTTTTCCAAAGTTTATTACTGATAAATATATTGATGACATAATTTTCGTAATAGATTTTTATTATTATTCCATGAGAAATTTGGGTGGTTTCTCCATCCTAGGTTGTATGGGTTTGAGTATAGGTTTCCTTGCAAGTTTTAATTGTTAACATAGTTTACTACTTCAAGAAGGTTCCTGCATGGCTCAGTAGAATGAGGTCCATTGCTATAATCACACACCACGAATGGGCTTTGTACCATATTTACCCCCCACATTGCCACCATCTAACTTCTTAGTTAAACCTAATAGTATAACATTTGTTTAAGCTTGTAATGATATTATGGTGTCTACCACTACTACTCCACCCATTCTCCTTGGGTTTAGCCTTTACACATGTCATTGGAAGTTGGTAGATGCAATCACATAAATTATTGTAAAATGGTCCTTTTTAGTTTTATTCAATAAAGCTCCTCCAACTTTTGCATCAATTATGGTCCTTGGCTTCCCTATGAATCCCTTATAGAATTTTTACACTTATAGCAAAGTATGAAGACTATGGTGTGGGAATCTTCTTAATTTCTCTTTACCAAGAATTTTTGAACCAATCTTTTCCTTAGCTATTTTCCTCAGTGAGAAAGGAAATAATCGAAGGTGAATTGCATCATCTAATACACTATTCATCTTGGAAATGTCACATATTTCTAAGAATGAAGCCAAGTGAAGACTTGGTTCATCATTGACAAACCCTTATAATTGATTTGCTTATACCATTTGGGAAACTCAAGGCTTAAGTTCAAAGTTGTTAGTATTGATGCCCAGTCTATTGATACATAATTTGGCTCCATCTACTTGTGGGATGACAAAATACGTTATAGATTTAGGGACCATAATAGCTCGTTGATCCCATTCTCCTACCATAACCCCTAATTGATTTTGTGCTAACCAGATGAAATTGTAACTTATAACTAAGTACCAATACAATTATTACGAATACTATTTGAAAAATAGAAAATTATAGAAATTGAAAAATAAATGACAACTATTTAAATCACAAGACTAAACAACTACAAAGATATATGAGAAAAGATCCAGGAATATTTAATCTCTCAATTTTCTAACATATGAATCACTAAAATCCTTCAAATATAATCATCAATCAATTATATGACCAATTGAATCTAACCTAGTATACATTCCACTCTCAAGTACACTATATACCATAAAGTAATTAACCTAATTATACACTCACATGCAAATTAGACAACATACTCCTCATTAAGTTCATCAATTATAGATCACACACATAAGAATTATACATTTTTGCCTATAAACTATGCATGTTATTTAATCAAGATAAAAAACTAAATAATTCTCTTAAATCTATTTCATTGCTTCTATAGATCAATTGTTGGCCAAACAATTAATACTATAAAAATCAGATTACATAATATAATTGAATTGCAATAACAATTGGGGTAAAACAATAGATCATCACATGTAGAAAATTAGGTTCATAAGACCTATAGATTAATAAATTAGCTAGATATAAGTATGTTCTTAAAGCTTATATTTTTTTATAAAGAAAGACTTGATAAAGAAAGGAGAAGTAGAAGAGATACACTCAATCTCTTGATTTGTAGCACTAGTCTTCTCTTAAGTCACTCATAAAATCATGCCACCTTTAATCACCTCTTAAAGTTTTTCTCCTCTATTTCCCTCTTCTTGGCAGCTGCACGGGTTTTGATTCTTAATTTATGTTGTTATGACCTCCCTATGGTGCTTTAAATAGTCTGAAATTGATTCTCATTAAATTAGTATTAGTATTACTTTGATCCAATGGTTGAGATTGAAAGTTGGGATTCAATTTTATGCTCACTTGTTTTAATCCTCGTAGCTCAATTGATCGAGCCTCTTCTTGATATATTGAGTAATGATCCTTCGATTGATCCACTTCTTTTTCTATCAATCCATTTTTTTAAAATTCGATCTATCCACTACCTTGTCGATGGATTGATCCTGTAATTCTATATTTGTCCTCATTTTTTCCTATTTTTGATCCGTTTGATATCTTTTCACCTACATTGCCATATTAAACACACATAAAGCTTAATCATGATATTTTAACACATAATAAAGAAAATAAGTGGTTTAGAAGTGGATAAATAACTCTACTTTCATAGAGTTATCAAGAAAGAAGAGAGATTAAAGAGAACATCTAGGGAAACTTTTGGATGATATTTTGAAGAGAAGATTGAAGATTTTCATAAGCTTTTCTTACTCTTTCTCTATATAGTTTTCATTAATTATAATGACGGTACTTATAGAATCCATATCTAGTTAAACTAATAATGAGGTTATGGGGAATTCGAAGCCCTAGAATATGGTTTAATTAATTCAATATAATGATAATTTTAGTTTTAATTCTTGATTTTTGAAGTTTTTAAATTCTATGTTTAAATTCTATAAATATGCATGTATGAATTAGTATGATAACCTAGTTTGTTGCATGAATATGTTTATTTCTAGTTTAAAATGTTAGTATATAATTGCTAATATTCTCGTTCGAAGTAGTACCTTATAGTTGCTGTCAAAAGGAGGATTGGATACCTACATTAAAGGTGAAGTAATGATCTTTAATCTTGCATAATTTAGTTATCATCTTTTTAGAATTCAAAGAAATGATTGAAATAAATAAAGTAATTGTACATCTAGATTGTTCAAGACTTAGTTTAATTAGCAATTGTATCATTAATCAATTACATGGTAAGAAAAAGTGGGAAGTCTTAAGCGGACCTAAATTTATAAAGCTTAAAGTTAAGAATTCAAGAAGAGTTTTAAATTATGAAAGCTATTTAAAACCTAAGAAACTAATTTTGATTTATAACATGGTTAATAAAATTGTAGACTAGTGGTGAGGATAGTCTCATAATCAGTATCTGTTATAAATCTTGTGCAATTCTCTTTTATCGCTTCAAAAACAATCAAAACCCATCTTAAGCTTAGACATTGTTACCAATCCTTATGGGAACGAAAACCCTTGTTTTTAAATTACTTATCATTGTTCGTAACCACGTATACTTGCGTGTTCTCAATTGTGTCTAGTTTTTGGCATCATTGTCAAGGATTGTTTTAACAATTTTTCTAATAGTTACTAGTTTCTTTTACTTTTAAAGTTTTCTATTGTACTAAATTTTCTCATTCTTGATTCTTAGGAGGCCATTGGATGCAACAAGAACATTCCTACAACTTAAGATCATGAGAACCAATCAACCCAGTGTAAGAGAAGACAACATAATCTACTATTTAAAGTGATTCCATATCTAAGAAGGAAGACATTACAGTGGTTGATCTAACTCTTAAGCAGCTAGCCATACTAGACTTGGAGCAACAACCCCTATGTATTGTATATCCTAACTTGGTGGTATGTTTTAAAATTAAATCTGGACTAATACATTGTTACCTATTTTTTTGGAGTTTAGCTAAAGAAGACCCAAACAACATTTAGAGGAACTCCATCTAGTTTGCTCCATCATGAAATTAGTTGGGATTATAGAGGTGAAAATCAAGCATAGGGCCTTCCTATCCTCACTTACTGATAGTGTTAAGGAGTGGCTCTATTACCTCTCATTTGGTACCATCACAATAGAGTAGTATGAAAAAAATTATTTTTGGAAAGGTAATTTCTAGCTTTTAGGGCCATATTCATTAGAAAAGATATTTATGGCATATGGAAAATCAACGAGGAAATCCTATATGAGAATTGGGAGAGATTCAAGAGGTTATGTGCCAGCTACCTCCATAACCAAATCATTGAGTAGCTTCTTCTCCAATATTTTATGGACTTATGCCTATAAGGAGAAGCATGGTAGATACAACAAGTGGAAAAGCATTGGTATACAAAACCCCAGCTAAGCCAAGAAACTTAATTGTAACTATGGATACTAGTTCTCAAAACTTTGATGTTTTCAATTCCATATTTGAATACCAAACTATGCATGTATGAAATAGAGTGATCAATTAGTTTGTTGCATAAATAATGAGAATTCCATACATAAGAGAAATTGCACAATGGTCAATTGCTCTTCTGACCTAAATAGGAAATTGGGACTAGCTTGAGGGGTAGAAACTCCAACCTATGGAATCTTTTCACAAGCTTTATTCCAATTCGGCCAAGCAAGCCTCATGACATGAATTAGGTAAGTAGCATAGTGAAAGTACAAAACAATATACTTAATTCAATACATAACTAAAACAACCAACAGATATGAAATAACCATTTGCAATAAGCACACTAATAACAGTATGCCTCATAGGATCCTGTCCAAATTAGGTACAAGCAAAAGCATGGAAAAAAACAAACAACATATGAAACAAGAATACATAATGTACAAACAATAAAATATTTCCTATCGTTTCAAAACTTCATATGTGGGAGGATATTATACAAATGATGATATACTCTCATAGCATGAAATTAAACAAAACATAACATACTATGATAAAGACTCGATACTCGGTATGCAATCACAGTAAGGAGATACTAACTCCTTAAAGACTCACACCAAATTCACATGCAGGTATATTAAATTAAATCAATTGAAGAATTAATTAGATAGTTATAGGCATGCTACAAATAAATAAAATAAAGCATGCAACTGCACAAATCAAATAAGGTTTCTAATAAAAGTCCATATCTAGTATGCATGGTTTACCAAGTTCAGCTCCACCATCCTTCACTTGGGTTACACTGCCAGTTCTTATGATTCTGCCTTATTTCTTCGTCGCAATGATAAAGGCACCATTTTGCTTCTCCTATATGTGGATGATATGATCATAACTGGTGATGACCTCAGTGGCATTCAAGAACTCAAGGATTTTCTTAGTCAATAGTTTGAGAGGAAAGACCTTGGACATCACAGCTCTTTCTTGGGTCTTGAGATCACTCGTTCCACAGATGGTCTTTATATTACTCAAGCTAAGTATGCATCTGACCTCTTATCTCAAGCTGGACTCACTGACAGCAAGACTGTTGACACTCCATTTGAACTTAATGCGCATCTGACACCATCATAGGGGTAACAATTGTCTAATCCCTCTCTTTACAGACGATTGGTTGGCAACCTGGTTTATCTTACAGTTACTCATCCAGACATTTCTTATGTTGTTCATCAGGTGAGCCAGTATCTGTCTGCTCCACGATCGACTCACTATGCTGTTGTTCTACGATACTTGAAAAGCACTATCTTTCATGGTCTTTTCTACTAAACTCAGTCTCCTTTAGTACTTCGTGCATTCTCTGATGCTAATTGGGCAGGAGATCCCATTGAAGCAGAATATTGTGCTCTTACTGATACCACATCTGAGCTCCTAGCTACGATGGCTCCTTAAGGATTTGGGTGTGTCCACATCCTCTACAACTCCCTTTTATTGTGATAATCAGAGTGTCATTCATATTGCTCATAACGATGTTTTCCATGAACGGAATAAACACATCGAGATTGATTGTCACTTTATTCGTTCTCATCTTGTCCATGATGCTCTCAAACTTTTCCCCGTTTCCTCCAACGATCAACTTGCAGATATCTTCACTAAGGCACTTCCCAAAGGACGCACTCGTAATTTAGTTGACAACCTCAAGTTGGTCTCACATCCACCTTGAGTTTGAGGGGGGTTGTTAATGTATATCTAGTAACATATTAATGTATATATATCTCCTAATGTATATCTATTTACTTTAGTCATATCTATATCTTGTTATTTTAGACATATCTAATTTACTTATAACTCATATATAAATGCACCATATATATTCATTTAATCACATAATAGAATACAATCATTAAATATTTCTAACAAAATCAATAGTAATATAAAAGCATTATAAACAAATAAATAATTAAAACTAATATGTAATTAATAAAATAAATATTTATTTTGCAATACATAAAAAAAATAAATATATTTTCTAATATATTATACCAATCTGCCGCATTAGTTGTGTTTATATTAAATTTTTGAAATATAGCAGTGTTATTTTCAAAAACCATCACTCAATTTGCTATCATATTGAAAAGAACAGAAAAAAAAGTATTTCATTTCATTTTCCCTTCCTAAACTAGCCTCTAGCTAATGAACTTTATATTCAGAGGCTAATGGTGGGGATGGGTACTGTGTAATGCCACACGGTTTGAAGAATTTTTTTTTCTTTTTAAATCATTACAAACTGCACCTTACAACAAAGAGCAAGAAATCACATTGTATCGCGAAGGATGTAAAACCATATAGAAACTGAACTGCAGAATCTTTTATTTTACTTTTTTTTTTTCATTTTAATTAAACAAATAAAACATTGGGATTTGAGCTTGGATTCATAGTAATAGAGTATAACTCATACCAAGTGGACATCAAGTCAATTACAAATAAAACATTATATTTGATAGTTTGTCATTTTTATGAACTCCGGCCAGATCAACTTTGATAACAACAAACGTTGATACTTTGATTTTCAATCCTGGTCATGAACTTGGAAACAATAACAACAAACTTAATTTGATAAGTGATGAGCATAAACATAATCAATGTACACAACAAAAATATTTACAAAAAGTTTCACATAAGATATGTGCCTTATATTAATTTTATTCCTCATAAAATTTTACCCACCTGTAACTTATATTTTATTTTTGGCTATTGAGGGGTTAGCTCATTGCTAATGATTAACTGTTATCTAGTAAATTCTTAATAATTACACACTACAATTTTAGTTGGATGCGTAACGTGGTTATGTGGACTAATTATAAAACAAATTGAGAATTAGATGATAAGTACCTTAGTTGGTAAAGTCCACCCCTATCAAACTAGAGAGAGTAATCTTACCAATAATGTCTTATTCTCTCACACCTAAAATATGTTTATTGATTTAACTAAAAATGATTATAAAACAAATTAACTCATTATTTTTAATTATTAGGGATAAATAAACTTTTCTTCAATTAAATAATATAATACTTTATGCATGCAAATAAAAGGTCAATACATATCGTATAACAATCTATGTGATATTAAGTAATAAAGTTAAAATGTCCCCATTTCATGTATTTCTTGTATTTTTATTATTTATATTTATAACCACGCTTGGCCCTTTCGCTAGTACAAATTAAACAAAAGGAATATAAATAGAAAACATATTCACCATTCACCAATCTCTCACTCTCTCTCATTTTTTTTTTAATGCCCGTATTATTTGCTCAAGCCTCCGCTTAAATCTCTATTTACCATCTCACTTAGATTCCAAAAAAACAAATAAGTGGATGAGTCTCTCTTAATCCACTGATCCAAATTTCAAGGGACTCCTTCTCACAATATTACTCTTATATATAAATAAACAAGAGAGATTAGTAATTAGAATAAACCAAAATTTTCCCACTAAATCTTTGGCCTAATCTCTTCATCAATCTATCCTCTCAAATGGGTTATCTTCATTTTTTGTGTTTAGAGCTGAAGAGAATCAAAAAATAACCAACCTTTCAGTTTTATATTACTATCACTACTATCTTCAACTGTTTGTTCTGTTTCAAAATTGTCTACTAATGGAGTTTCACGACTACAAAGAAATACAAGGAAAACAAACCCATGATCCTATTTTCATTGACAAAATTACCAAATTTTCCTCCTCTTCTTCAAAATGTGTTTATGTTCCAGGACCAGTTATTGTTGGAGCAGGGCCTTCAGGACTTGCTATAGCGGCTTGTCTCAAACAAGAAGGAGTCCCAAGTATGATTCTAGAAAGATCTAATTGTATTGCTTCTTTATGGAAGCTCAAAACTTATGATCGTCTTAGTCTTCATTTACCTAAGCAATTTTGTGAGCTTCCTTTCATGGGTTTTCCTAAACATTTCCCTACTTATCCTACAAAGCAACAATTCATTCAATATTTACATGATTATGCTACCAAGTTTGATATTAAACCTAGATTTAATGAAAGTGTTAAACAAGCTGAGTATGATTCTAATGTTGGGTTTTGGATGGTTAAGACTGTAAATGAAACAAAGGGTAATGGTTTTGTTGAAACAGAGTATGTTTGCCGGTGGTTGATTGCGGCCACCGGAGAAAATGCCGACGTTGTGGTACCGAAGATTGAAGGAATGAGTAAGTTTGGAAAGACTGTAAACCATACAAGTTTCTACAAGAGTGGGTTGGAGTTTAGAGGGAAAAAAGTTTTGGTTGTTGGTTGTGGTAATTCTGGTATGGAGGTTTGCTTGGATCTTTGTAATTATAATGCTCTGCCTTCTCTTGTGGTTAGAGACACTGTAAGTCCTTTTTTATCCCTTTTTTTTCTTTTCTCAATTCGTCTTGCCATAATACTCGCCCGTTATTATTGTTTTTTTTTAATCAAATTATATTTTAATATGATTTGAAATTATGATTCAAAAAGAGAGTAAACCATAATAGCAAACATATTTCAACTTCATTTATTCCTTTGAATCGTAGGAGCCGTGTTTGATCTAAAAAATAATAATATTTATTTTTCTCTCCATTTCATTGTGATAGACATTTCTAGAGTGAAAAACCCATTAAACCTTTTTTTATCATTCTTGTTTCTCCAAATATAGAAATCTTGATTCGGTAAAGGAGGAAAATTTATGTGTTTTTTTTTTCTTTTTCTTTTTTATCCTTTTTGTTCTCTATTTCATTTTTAACTATAATAAGTATGGACATTAAAGGCTCAAATGCTTGACATTTCTCAAAGAATTTTAATAATAATAATAATAACATTAGTAGTAGTAATTAGTAGTAGTAAAATGAGAAGTAAAAATATGAGCAAACACAATTCATATTAAAATGAGTAGTAGTAGAATGAAAAGTAAAGATATGAAAAAATACAATTCATATTAAAATGAAAAGTAAAGATATGTGCAAACACAATTCATATTTTGACGCCCGATGTGAAACATTTAATTGTTTCATCATAGTTCTATAACAATTTTTAACTGTTAAAAGAGGAGGTGACTTCAAATCCCAACTATTTCTTTCGAATTATAGATTAGAAAACTCAATTTTAATGCACAAAATATATAATTAATTAAAAAAAATTAATTTTTTGGGACTCCTATGTGTAAATATTGGAGACTCATCGTAGATATAATATCACAATAAAATATTTATTATTTATGAAAAATGTGAATATGTGTTATTATAGGTTGTTAAAGAAGATCGTACAAAATAATGAGTCAATATTGTGAATTGATACTTAGTTATTAACTTTTTTATTTTGTATTTGGTCAATTGTAATTATAAGCAATAGAATATGATCGTGATTTATAATTCTAATATAAAGTTGTAACACTTGTTTTGTGAATATGTAATGAAATCAATTCTTTAACATTTTTTTCTTTATGGTATCAGAGCAACGATCTAAGCAAACCTAACCAAACACAAACATCACCCTAGCAACATAGCCATAGGTTACAACACTGAAAAGAAGTCAACTAACACACACATACCTTCAAAGCCAAAAATGGGAAAACCTCAACCACCCTCTCTACCTTCATCATGTAGACCAACCTGACATAATCCTTGTCTCGTAGCCTTTAGTAGAAGATAACTACAACATATGGGTTCAATCTATGAGTATGGCCTTAACGGTCAAAAACAAGATTGACTTCGTTGATGGGTCGATCAAAGAACCAAGTGGGGATAAACTTGATGAATTGCAGCAATGGAAGCACTGCAACAATTTAGTCAAGACATAGCTATTGGGGTCAATGTCGAAGGAAATTGTTGGCAACGTCATTCATTGCAAAGATGCGCATCAGATATGGCTTGAACTCCAAGAGCGATTCTTTCATGTGAATACCGTTCAATTTTTTCATATCGAGAACGAAATCCATGATTGCATACATGGCAACATGACTATGAGTTCCTATTTTACAAAACTTAAGAGCCTTTGGGATGAACGGGACACGTTGTGCTCAATTTTGGCGTGTAGTTATGGGACAATCAAGGAGATTTCTTCATAGATGGAGACTCAAAAAATAATGAAATTTCTCTTGGGTCTAAACGACTCATATGCTATAGTTCATAGTAACATGCTTTTATTGGAACCATTGCCCACAGTAAGCAAAAGCATATTCGCTGGTCCTTCGACATGTAAGGTAGGCGGAGATTTCAAATGGGAAAACTTTTGCCCAACTAAAAGCAGTCACTTTTTCCTTAAAGAACCTGAGTCATGAGTCTAAGTTAGAAGATAGGGGCCTTCGGTATGCAAAGTGACACAAGATGAATCACAACACCAAGAATTGCCATACTCATCTCAAATGCACATTTTATGGCTGGAAAGGTCACACATTTGATTATTGGTGTAAAAGAGTGGCAACATTAGGGGTTGAACAAGGTAATCTCTCAAAGGGAAACTAGGTTGCAACATATGCATCTGACTAGAAGGCAACAATGTCCAATTCTCTTTTTCACATGAGTAATGTAAATAGATTCTTCACATGTTAAGCAAGAACAAATCCTCCATGGCCAATCAAGTTGGTAATTCTTTAAATCATGAAGAACTTTCAGGTAAACTTTTTTCCCTTACTTATAATGGCAAGACAAACACATGGATCTTGTATAGTGGTGTTACGGATCATATGGTTTGTAGCTCTATTGAATTACCAAATGGTTCATTTGCTCAAATCACTTATATTGAACAGATTGTTTTGTCTCCCAATTTCATCCTTAATAATTTTTTATGTGTACCAATTTTTCGACTCAATCTAATTTCCATTAGTAAGTTGGCTTTAGATTCCTCTTGTATCACTATATTTCTAAGACAATTCTATGTCATATAGGATTTACGCTCGAGGAAGATGATTGGGAAGGGATTTGAGTGAGAGAGACTCTACTATCTCGTTCAACAAAATAAAGGAAAATGCAACTTCATTCAAACTCTAGCCTTTAGTCTTTGGCATCAATACCTTGGACATTCGTCAAACAAAGTTTTTCAGTTATTTCCCTTTTCCAAAAATAATTCTTGTAATACAAATAAGTGTCTAATTTTCCCATTGTCAAAACAAACAAGGTCACCATTTCCATTGAGTTTCATTTCCAATAAAGCATGTTTTGATTTGATACATATTGACATTTGGGGTAATTATAAAATTGCTTCTCTTTCTACTACAAAATATGATACAAGGGATCTTCTAGTTAAATTCATTCACATGGTTGAAACTCAATTCAATTCCAAAGTCAAAATAGTGCATAGTGACAATGGTCTTGAGTTCAAACTTGAAAATTTGTATGCCCTCAAAGGCATTATTCATCAATCTAGTTGCGTTAATACACCTTAACAAAATGGTGTTGAGCATAAGCATATACATTTTCTCAATATGGCACAAGCCTTGCTTATTCAAGCCAAGCTACCTAAACAATTTTGGGGAGATGCAATTCTTGCTTCAGCATATCTCATAAATAGAACACCAACTCCTCTTCTTCATAGTAAAACGCCATATGTGAAATTGTTTCATCAAACTCCTAATTATTCTCACTTAAGGGTATTTGGTTGTTTATATTTTGTCTCCACCCATGCACAAAAGCCTTCAAAATTTAACACTCGTACAACTTATTACATTTTTATTGGATACCCTTATGGTTAGAAAGGGTATCGTGTGTTTGATCCCATCCTCAAAAAGGTTTTTGTCTCACAAGATATTACTTTCTTTGAAGAAAAATTCCCTTTTCAAAATCATGCTTATTCTGTTGCACCACATCCATTTACATAACCTCATCCCCCCTTTTGACGTTAGATATTGATTCTTCCTAAAGCCAAGAGCTTCAGCCCATATATCAAAAGAAACTACTTCTTGCCTAACATCACAAGAAGACATAATTCCCACCTCACTTTCTACAACCCCATCATCTGCTCCTACACTTAGTACCATTACTCCATCTCCATCGTCACCCTCATCCTATTCTACTTCAACACTATCACCATTATGATGTGGTGCATGTCAAACCAAGCCAGCACCATTTGTACAGGACTTTCATGTCGAGACAGCCCTCCCATAGAGACTTGTACCTTCATCTTCCACGAACGTGGTCAAGTCTTTAGGTACTTCTCATTGTCATTCAAAAAAATTGTCTTCTAATTGCCTTTCTTCTATTCATAAAGCCTTCACCACTCACCTCACTCTTCTCAAAGAACCTACAATTTTTTCATAGGAAATTATAGATCCAAAGTGGGTAGATGCCATTCAACATGAAATTGCAGCCCTACAAGCCAACCAAATGTGAACTCTCTTGCTCTTGCCTTCTCATAAACGCCCCATCAAATGCAAGTGGGTTTACAAAATCAAGTTAAAACAAGATGGGACTATCGATCATTACAAAGCTTGGTCAGTGGCAAAAGGGTATTGTCAAATAGAGAGTGTTGATTACAGGGAAACATTTTCCCCTATGGAAAAATTGGTGACCATTCGTGTACTTCTTAGCATTACAGCCTTACAAGAATGGAACTTGCACTAGCTCAACGTGGATAATGCATTCTTTCACAATGATCTTGATGAGGATATTTACATGACCTTGCCTCCTAGTTTAGAACAAAAGAGGGAGACTCATATATGTAAGTTAAACAAATCTTTGTATGAACTAAAGCAGGCCTCGAGACAATGGTTTCTCAAACTATCAATCATTCTCAAAGCTATTGGATTTCATCAATCATTATTAGACTACTCATTGTTCGTTCGAAATCGTTAAGGTAGTTTCATAACGTTACTTGTCTATGTTGATAATGTGATATTGGTAGGAAACAACTTATAGGACATTAAGTAGACTAAGCAATTTCTTTCCAAGAGATTTAAGCTCAAAAACCTAGGTCAACTTAAATATTTCTTAAGGATAAAGGTTGCAAGGTCAAAACATGGTATTACTTTGTGTTAATGAAAATATGTGCTTGAAATATTGGATGATGTCGAGTTCCTAGGTGCTAAACCTTCATGGTTTCCAGTGGAATAAAATTTGTCACTCACACAGACAAATGGGTTGCTACTGAATGATCCATCTTCACACAGACAGCTTATAGGTAGGTTAATTTATTTGACCATCACAAGACCTGATCTAACTTATGCAATTTATATATTGAGTCAATTTATGGATAAATCCTGAGAGCCACACCTTGAAACAGCGTATAAGGTTCTCAAATACATCAAGCAAGCACTTGGGTAAGGAAATTTCTTACCTTCCATAGGTTTATTGCAATTATGGGCATTTTGTGATGCTGATTGGGCTCGATGTGTTGATACAAGAAGGTCAATAACTAGTTATTGCATGCTACTCGACCAAGCACCAATTTCTTGGAAAACGAAGAAGCAAAGCACTATATCTCGATCAAGTACAGAGGTAGAGTATCGTTCTATGACTACTGCTTGTTGTGAGATTACATGGCTGAAAAACATCTTGAAAGATTTAAGAGTAAATCACACACAACCAGTTACACTCTTCTACAACAATCAAGTCGTTATGCATATTACTTCTAATCCGGTATTCCACAAACGAAGAAGCACATAGAGATAGATTATCATCTAATAAGCGAAAAGATTCAAGAAAGGATGATACGAACAACTTACATATGAACCATGAATCAACCCACTGATTGTTTTACTAAGCAATTGAGTTCGACGCAATTTGAAGTACTGTTCAGCAAGTTAGATGTCATAAACATCCACTCCAACTTAAGGGAGAGTGTTAAGAAGATCGCACAAAATAAGAAGTCAATATCGTGGATTGATACTTAATTATTTATTTTCTTATTTTGTATTTGATCGATCGTAATTATAGACAATAAAATAGGATCGTGATTTACATTTCTAGTATAAAGGTGTAGCTCTTGTTTTGTGAATATGTAATGAAATCAATTCTTTCATATTTGGTTTTCTATATAGGTCAATAAAATGAAAAATTAATTTTATATTAAGTAAATTGTAATATAATTAGTGAAAAGCATGTAACTTAATTTTATATTAAGTAAATTGTAGTGTCATTAAACTTCAGATTTCTTTGTATGTTAAACATATAGTACCAAATTATTTCTATTTTCACAAATTACAATATAGGAGCATGTAATTTATTGAATAGTGATATGGTGAAAAAATATAAATTATATATTATACTTTTTTAATTTATTATATTTGAGTGTGATTATAATTAAACAAATTTATTGCGACAATAATTATCACTACCCAGTTTATTTTCTCTTAATAAAACATCCCTTTTAATTTCTTATAAATTTGTTAAATTAGTTATTAACATTATTTCTCCTAAAAGTAACAACTACTTATCATTTTGTTCATAAACCTAGATGGAGTAATGCCTGGAAGCAATTAACTAACTAGCCCATGCTCTCTAGTATATTAAACAAGTTGTAACAACAATTGATTTGATTTTTTTAGCATGTTATTATGTACCACATAACTTGTTGTAATACAACAAGACTTATTGTAAATAGATTTTTTCTTTCTTTCATCTTTACCTCTCTCAGTTTGCAATTTTTTGTTTTTCTTTACGATATGGTGATTTTGTGGAGGCCTTAATTTTGGAGGTACACATCCTACCAAGAGAGATGCTAGGAAGATCAACTTTCGGACTGTCCATGTGGTTACTGAAATGGTTGCCCATAAGCCTTGTCGATTACCTTTTGCTGATGGTGTCCAAGCTAATGCTCGGCGATACCTCTCAACTCGGATTAGACCGGCCAAAATTGGGTCCCCTTCAACTCAAAAACTTGTCCGGAAAGACCCCGGTATTAGACGTTGGCACACTTGCTAAGATCAAAAGTGGAGACATTAAGGTACCAATATAAGCCTTTCAATACTCACTACTTTACTTTTGTTTTCCCACACTTTTTTCCACTTTTCTCTTGGCAACTATGTTCATATGCGTCCCATAAATCCCATTTGATTCTTTGGTTTTTTTTTTAAAGTTCAAATGATAATTACATATTTGAGTGTGGAGTGTGGGAGTTGGAATTGAACCATGGTAGACCTTTTGCCAAACATATAAGAGCCTCAGCTATCAAGACATGTGCTAAATTGTATTGGTTGGTGATAAAATTGTGATACTTATAAAATATATTGTTTAAAAAAAATCATAATTTGTTGAATAGTGAATTATGTCTTTCATATATATATATATAAGCAAGTATATTAAATTTATAAATTTTATAAGTTTAACTAGATGCATTATCTAAGTTAATTCATTCTTGTCACCAAATATAAGAAAAATATCTAGTTGTGTAATTTTTTATGAAAATGATCATTTTAATTTTGTTATTTTTGATTTATACACTTTTTTATCTCATAATTGAGAATGAGTACTTATATATATTGCACTTAAATTATGAAAAATTGGTATTTTAATTTAAAATTTATTAAAAATAAATATTTTAATTATAATATTTAATGATAAATTTACCGATTTTTAAAATAATGAAGTGCTGATGATGTGCCTATCTATGCAACTATAACCCAAACTACAAATAACGAGATTAACCTATTTATTTTAAAAATAAATTAGAACTCTAATCAAGGCGGGTCCAAGGCCAAGGTTACGTAGGTAGCTGCATAGGCCCCGATCAAATAGATTTCTTTTTAACATTTGAAATATAATGATAAAAAATTTCTTTTTCATTAAAATGTAAGGGTCACGATGTTGACATGACATGCCAGTATCATGCAAGTATTATTATTTAATAACTAAAGTACATTCACGTTACAATTTATCCTTAATTGCTTAATAAAATTAAACTATTATTATTTTTAATATTTTAAAAAATTGTATAAATTTTTTATTATGTTATAAGATGCAAATTAATAAGTGAATGTAATAAAACATAATTGTCAAAACTAATATAATATGCTACGATAAAATATTAAATATTTTTAAGTAATATATCTATATCACCTAATAAAAAATAAATTTTGATAAATGATAAAACTTTGTTTCTCCTTAGATACGGACATATGACCCGTGAGACTTTATCTTAATTAATTTTATATCCATAATATTAATTTTATGCTATTATTTTTATAGATAAATTACTCGATTAATCATTTATTTTATGTTATTTAGACATTTACCTAAGATATATATGTCTTTAAAAATTTAAAAGTAGGATACATAATTCACTTAACTCTTTCAACCTTATTTAAATTAATCAATAATATATTTTTAACTAGTGAAGTTTATAAGTGTAAAAATTTAAGGATAGAATTGATATTTTAAAAAAATTAAGCAATGAAAATGAAACAATAACACAACACGATTTGATGTTGGTTCTAAAAGAATGATAAATCTTTTCTTTTTTTTGCCTTAATAGTTACCCAAGAACAGAAAGAACATAAACCAAAATAGGTGTTGATGATATTTAGGAAGAACAAGAAAAAATATTATATACTTATGATATTTAGCAAGAATAGTTATTGACTTTAAAAATGGAGAACCTCTAATAACAATTAGTTATAATAAAAGGAAACATGTTAAAAAAATTTTTAACACCATTTAAATATGCACGTTGAAATGTAGAGAGATTTTAATAATATAATATTTCTTTACTGTTAACAAATTACTTGTGTGTTTTAACTTAAAACTTTTAGTGATTAATATGTTTCATATAAAAATTATATGATCAAAGTATCTTAATAACATAACATAAAATAAGCAACCTCAATAATTTACTTTTATTTTGAAGGTTTTTTTAATTAATAAACACCTAATTATTTTCCAACAATATTTCAATCGTGATTTTTTTATTATTATATATTTACAATAAAATGTGTACTTAGTATAAAATATATTTATGTAACTATTTTAATTTAAAAAATTTATTACTTGTTGAAATAAAATATATATGTGAGATTTATTAAAGTATATGTAAGAGTAATGGAAGTAGAAACACTTAACAAATATTTTAATAACTTAAATGATTAAATTTTAAAAATTGTACTTATTATTCAAAAATATAAAATTAATAAAGATGATAATGAACACCTATTTTTTCAAAGTGAATGAGTTCAAATTTTAAATCCATTTTAGAAATTTTATAATTTATATCACACTTTTAATTTTGTTAGTCATGTAAATTGTGAGGAAAAAAAAATTCACCGTATCCATAAAATAAATTTTATAAATAAACTTAAATTTGTTAATTTTTAAGATTAACTAATTTATTAAGATTTTTTGTTATATTTGATAAAAAAAATATACAACATTTGTACTTCCTTCTTTTTTTATAGGTATGTCCATCCATCAAGAGATTAAAAGAACATGATGTGGAATTTGTTAATGGAAAAACGGAGAATTTTGATGCAATAATCTTAGCAACAGGTTACAAAAGTAATGTGCCTGCTTGGTTAAAGGTGCTTTTCTTCCACTTCCAATAGTACTCATCTTTTTATCTTTTTTTCAAATAGAAGTTTCTTGAATCTTAAGTAAAATCATCCTTCAGTTAGATGTTTAATTTAATATAATGGGTTTGAATTTAATTGTACCTCAGGAAGAAGAAATGTTTTCAAAAGAAGATGGGTTGCCTAGAAAGCCATTTCCAAATGGATGGAAAGGGCAAAATGGGCTTTATGCAGTGGGCTTCACCAAACGTGGGTTGCTTGGTGCTTCAATGGATGCAAAAAAAATTGCAAAAGACATTGAAGTATCTTGGAAAGTTGAGGCAAACAACTACTCTTATACCCTCTAATTAAACCTAATTTAAGAGAGCTCTAGTTATTGAATTTGACCAAATTAAGCAAGTATAGAGAGAGAGGACTTAGATAGTCATGTTTTATGTAGAGAATATTTTTAATTTATTATTAAGTGATATCATTGTGTTTTTTTTTAAACATGGGATTGGGGGGTTATTAATTAGAAATTAAAGAGAATATATGCTTATATATTACACGAATATTTTGTTCTTCTGTATTTAGGATTAATTTTTTAACTTCAACCCCGTCAATTTATCACAATCGCAAGATAATTGTGATTTACATTCACACTCTATCAAATCATTTGAGACACATGTTTTCGTTAAATTTAATGTATGAATGAGTTTTTGTTGTAATCATAATTATTAATAATCTATTCTATTATAAAATAGCAAGTTAATTTCTTCTGTGAAAAGAAAATACACAATATTATTGTCCCAATTTTCTATAATACCGCATATATAATTATCATTATTTAATAATTATACAATATTAATTATTAAAGTTATTTGGTGTTTCACTGAAAAAAATATATGTCATAATTCATCTATTTGGACAATATTAATTATTAAACAGAATTTAAAATATTATAAACAGTCACATAAATACAATTATATATCCTATATAAACATTTATTTTTAGATAAAAAGATAATTACATATTATAAGTAAGTATTTTTTTAGCAAATTACAATAAGAGTGTGAGCATACCGTTTTCAAAGTAACGTTCAAACATCCAATAAAAAGAAAAAGAAAGAGCAAGAAGATGAAATTTTGCATCCCAGATTATACAATAACAGACGATATCATTGATATTATTGTTAAGACTCGATATCTTATAGAGAGATATGCATATAAAGGATCGATATCTTATAAAGAGATATGCATGTAAAAGGTTCAATGTGTGAATCTCCATGAGTGATTCATCTATTTATAACACATTTATGAGTATAAATATTAGCTATACAATATATACATATGACTATATATCAGGAAGGCATAATTAACTTAAAGTACAATGTATCAGAGATCTAGATAGAGTATTACTCGTGTTATCAATGAACTCGTGCTATATGTAAACTCGTGTTGTTTTTGGGCTTGATTTGTCTAAGATTCGATATGATATTGTGTTTGGTCTATCTAAGGTTCGATCTGATATTGAGTTTGAGTATGTTACAAAGTTCGGTCTTTGAGTAGGTCTTTGAGTCAATCTGAATGTGCAAACAGTTATTATTTTTTATTTTATTTTCCAATCAATTAAATTTTTGATAATTAAAAATTCATTGCAGTATTGAATAAAAAAAGAAGTTACATTTATGAATTGATGTGAAAAGGTCGAAATAAAGAGCTAATTAATACAATTAAGCTGACTAAGTTCGTTCTTGAAAATTCAAAATAAAGACTAGAGAAACAAAGGTTCTGTTAGAGTAGTGTGAGCTTGCATATGCCAAAAAAAAAAGGTGTGAGCATATCGTTTTCAAAGTAATAAGCATCCACTTAAAGGAAAAAGGAAGAACAACATTCAAGAAGATGAACTTTTGCATCCCATTTTTCGTAGTAATGTCCATTATATTTATAAAAAATAAAAATATATATAATTACCATAAATTTTAATATTAACAAGTACGTTTTTTTTACCCGTACAAATATTCACATTAGCTCCCTTTAAACTCTCACTCATACATATTAGCCTTTGTCCTTAAAAAATTGCAAGAATCCAGCTTTAGATCTTCACATACTATGACCAAAACAAATAACCGATCGAACTTTTAATTCCGTTTGTTTATAAAATTTGTGTTAGATAAGGATAAAATTAATTTTATATCCAATTAATGGAATAATACATGTGATATATAATGTTTTTACTTTTTTATAGACATATTTTTAATAAAATAATTTTTAATTAAAAATTTAATCAATTTTTTTACAAATTATTCGATTAAATTTAAATTAAATTTTTATTATTTAACGTGTGATTAAAGATAATAGACAATAAAAATTTTATTTAATTATGAAAAAAAATATTCTTAAAAAATTTTGTTAATTTTTTAATTAAATATTAATCTTATAAGTAGTTATAGCAAAATATCAATATATATATGACACGTGTTATTTCATTATATTTAACAAAAAAATGAGATCAAAAGTTAAATTTATACTTGACACATTTGTCTCGAATAAAAAAATTAAATAACATATTTGACTTAAATAAAGTGATCATTTAATTATTTTAATATATATATATATATATATATATAGAAAGGAGTACATAAATTGAATTTATAAAAATATATTAAAAGATATTTAACTTTCCGTGTTCAAGGTATAATTTTCTTGTTTCTCATATTACATTATCTTTTTCAGATGGTTATTTTTAAGATATTTAGTTCTTAAAGTTATTTTATTTTGATCCTATAATTTTTATACGAGATATATAAATAACTAAAAATTTAAAATTAAAACATATAAATCACTTTGTTAACAATTAACAAATATTCTATTATTAAAATCAATAATCTATTAAATGAACATATTTAATTGAGAGTATATCTATCTTTTAACATGTTTATCTCTCTTATTACCATTTGCTTTGATTGGTTTCCTCCATTTTTGATGATGGTTTGCATCGGTCTAATCTGCCCTTTTTCTTGCTTTTTTTGTGCACGACCTTCAACTTCTTTTCTTTTTTCTGTTCTTATTTAAAATCATTAGCTTTCATATTTAAATGAGAGTACAACTGTCTTTTAACATGTTTTCCTCTATTATTCCATCTGTCCATATTAGTTTCCTCCATTTTTTATTATATCGACGGGTCTGGATTGCTATTTTTCTTACTTTCTTTCTACATGCCCTTCATCTTTTTTTTTTTTTTTTTTTGCATGTTCTTGCTGGAAATCATCAACTATCATTTTTCTAGAATTTTACTTGTTGAATTCTCATGTTTCCATAACAGAAAGAATCAAATAATGGACAGCTGCCTACTAAATAATAGACATCTTTTTTTTTCTTGCTGAAAATCAACAGCATCTATTTTTTTTCTAGAATTCTAATGTTACTTTTTTCTAAAATACAAAATCTTCCCATGAGCTTTTATACACTTGAATTTTACATATTAAAAATATATTATTTTAATTAGTTTATACTAAGGTTTAAAGAAATAAGTGATTTATTTGTTCTAATTTAAAAGTTTTAATAACTTATGCATCACATACATAAAACAGGTGATAAAAGTATTCAAATATATAAAATAAATAACTTTGAGAATAATTTATTCATTTTTAAATATATTTACTATTTAAATGACGTACGGAAATCTAAATGATGTTTATGACAAACTATGAAGTTACTATCTTAAAAAAGTTAGAAGAAAACTTTGTAAGGGCGCTAATTAGCTATATATTGTGGGGGCAATATTGCCATAATAATAATGTATAAATTGTTTATTTTGATTTTACAATTAATTATATATAGGGTTTTTATTCATTGTTATTAATGTATATTAATTATGTTAATAACATTTAAATTGCGTCAAATATCAGGATGTATTTATTTTTTATTTTATTCTCAATCAAATAAATATTTTGAGAATTAAAAATTCATTGCAGTACTAAATAAAAAAGCAACGATTAGTAAGAGATGAAAGAAAGGCTAAAATAAAGATCTAATACAATTACAGATAGCTAAGTTTCTTCTCTAAAATGTATAATAAAGACTAGAGAAACAAGCGTCCCCTAGGCTGTTTATTTATTTTTATAATGGTCTCTGAGTTTGATATAGTTGTTTAATACATTGAATTAAAAAAAAACTTCAATTATTTATTTTGATCAATTAATAAGGAATTTTTTTGTTTGTTTTGTCACAAAGAGAATATGACAGTTTGTTATGGGAAAAAACCAAACGAAATTTCTTAAGAAAAAAATGAAATATAAAATAATGTTATAGTTTAATTAAGCTTATTATTTTTTTTTTATTTTTGTAAAAAGTGTAATTATTTAAAAATACTGTTTTCTCTTTTATTAAAATCTTAAGCATTTAGGTAAATGAATTAATTGCAATTATACAAGCATAATAACTAATATGATAATACTTTATGATACAACTACCTTAGCGTATTCTTTGACCTACGATTTTCATCTAAGTTTATTCTCCGTATAATCTACAAAATGAACAAATTGTTAGGATCTTAGACTACCTTATGAGGGATATTCTTTGACCTACGATTCTTAAATCAGTAGCTATAAGATGTAAGATAGAGGAGATATTAGTCTCGTTCTAGTAATTATATAAAAAGAGAGTATTTAGTTAAAATTCTATGTTATGAGATGTATAATATTAGATATTAGATATTATATTATGCATATGTGACTATATATAGAGAAAAGACTAAACATGATAGTTTATCCTTATCTGATTAGCTAGGATTGAGTTGTTGTAACTTTATGGATAGATATTTATTGTAGATAGTTATTTGTTAGACAATTATCTGTTGTAAAGATATATTTTCTGTAGATATCTATTCTTTATTATTTGTTAGATTATCCTTTAAAATAAATAAGAATAATATTCGAGCATTTATCTCTTTAAGATAACTAAAAGATAATTATTAGATCTCTATCCTCTTAAGATAATTATATTTCTTTCATACTTGTACGATAATTAGACACTTATTGGGTTTGACCAATAAGATTATTTGCTAATTAGGACCACTCTTTGATTGCCACATGGGAGTACAAAATTACCCCTACCATTAGCCTTTCAGATTTTCTAGCCCTTGGGTATGTCAATACTTGTGTTAAATATTTCTTCTAATTTTGTTAATGATTTTGAGCATGCACTTGAGTGATGTTTTACTCACCCACATAAAAAGCTTTACACTATTTCTAGCCACTCGAAACTTGTACAACAATTTTATGATATTGGTGATGTCTTCGAATATATAATCAGACTTTCAATTAGAAAGTTACGTTGAAGTCAACATTTTTATGAAAGAAGTCAAACCTTCACTTATTTTTGTAGGAAGCTCAAAACTCAAATCCTAACCCTAATCCCACTAGGATTAGCTAAGAGATCTTGAAAATTGATTTTTCTTTATGTAGTGTAGGATAATTATTTTTCATCTAGCTAGCAATCTTTTTAGCGGTAGCCCCTAGATGGTGAAGTCTTGGAAAATGAAGTTCTGGCCAACTAAATCATGGCAAACAAAGTTATGGCAATAAAGTTCTGGCCAACCAAGTCTTGGCCAACAAAGTTTTGGCCAACTTAGTCCTGGCCAACAAAGTTCTAACCAACTAAGTCTTGGCCACCATCAAAGCTCTACCCAACCAAGTTCTCGCCACCAAAGTTTTGGTTAGCCAAGTCCTATCCATCGAAGTTCTAGCCAACTAGCTCATGTCTACTAAATTTTTGGCTAACCAAATCCTGGTCACCAAAGTTCTAGCTAAGCAAGTCCTAGCCACCAAGTTCTAGCCAACCAAGTCTTGCCTAATAATGTCGTGACAAGTGACATCTTAAGTTATGACATTTTGGTTTGCCCATTCTTGGCTGGTAGTCCTCTGGCTTGTGATGTTCTAGTTAAGAGGTCCATATTGATTGATAGGTTTGGTCCTTCCAATCAATGTAATCCTTGTTTGACTATATCCATGAAGATACATCTAGGATCCTGGCAAGAATCATCAATAAGACATCTTCCTTCTTTCTAGAAGAATTTGCAAAAGTCTAGGTATCCTTGATATTGTTCTCGTGGGTACTCCTACTTTCTAACACTTAGAATTTTCTTCGTAACCCTTTTCTCAATTCATTCTCTCCCATTTCTCATTGGAATGAAGTTATATAGAGATATAGAAGGCTAGATACCTTTATGAAGTCTAGGAAATAAGGGTCAATTTTAACCACCTCAAATTCTCTAGAAGTAGTATATCGGGATAATTTAATAAATTATCACCTTGGCTTGTGTCTAGATTTTGTCCAGACTGTAGATAATATTTGAACCTTTAACAAGGTACTCGATAAAGAATGATGCATTAAGATGTGTCCCAATGGGTATGTGTTCCTTAGGAGGACATATATTTTAGCATGGCCTAGAAAGGTGGTGATTTTTGTGGCCTTGGCTCTGAAATACTTTATACAATTTATCTTACTTGTACTTGTAACATTATTTATGGAGATGACTGTCACCTCGTATCTTTGAAAGGACGTGGACCTTTGAGTTGACATGCGAGTGTGGGAGGATACACTGACATAAAATGAAACATAGATCTTAGACCCAAGGTGCATGAAGATGAGGAATGCTTTATTAGATATGGTTGGATGAATACCTATGGAATGTAGTCGACCAGCCACACTCATGGATGATGGTGACACTTTTGGTCGACCGTTTCCTAGCCAATCATACTATCGATGGGCCATATTTCTGGTCGATCACAATCATGGTCGATTATACCCCTAGCTAGTCGATAGTGTCCTTATTTGATGATATCTTCTAGTCCTAGCCTATCTAAACGAATTTTATTTTATCTTTGGACCACGTGTTGGCTCCATTGAGAGATCGATGACATTGAAGTTTAGGTGAAATTTTACTTGTACTTGTGGCCTTACTTTTGTGTTTGGACCTGGTTATGTTTGTTTGAAATTTTTCTAAGTTAGGGGTGACTTTTTGACCCAAGTGTCACTTAGTTAAGCCCTTCAATTTATCAATCACCTTGCATGGAGTAATTGAACTTGTTCAAGTGGTCCAAGTATAAGATAATTCTTAATTTAGAAACTTTTTAGTTATCGCTTTTTTAGAGATTTATCATCTTGTTCACTAAAGCCTTGTAGGCCTAAGTATGGTGTAGGAATTTAAATATAATTTCTAAAGCTGATGAGGTATGGCTTGTGAGCGATAGCTCTTTTTCAGGATTTATGGCCAACTCTAGGCCAGGCGATAGAAAACCTATTAAGTCATTCTTAGTGTTAACTATAACTTGGACCATATTACTAATATATTGATCTTCTGAAAGCATTTTTATAGCCCAACCCTAAAAACACAAAGCTCATATATTGAGATACCTCTTACTCAGTACCTTGGTAGAGGTGTATAACCTGGCTTGATATTGAGGCTTTTATTGCGCTCAATTCTATTGTGTGTTGTGTGTTATGTGGTAGTCTAGAAGCCGGGGCACATGACTTATCAATTGAGATTATTATTCACATTAGTTTTGACTTGGATGGCAATACCTATGTTCAGGGTACGTCATTCAGGGTTATTAAACATGTTCATATTTCATTGATATTTTGATGATCTAGACTTTAAGGCATAGTACTTACTCGTTTTGCACTTAAGGCTCTAGACTCTCTAAGTTCAAAAGTAGCTTAGGCCCATTCATAAGGTTATTTCTTATTCACTAAACGTGGCAGAGGTATATTCTTGATGAGATACTAAGGGCTACTCAGTACCATGGTGGCACAACTTTCAACCTATGATCCCTCTTTCAAGGTTTAAAGTTGATTAGCTGGCTGTTAGACAAAGTTAAGATGTTCTTTAACAAAGTTAAGATGTTCTTTAACAAAGTTAAGATGTTCTTTGTGTAAGCTTGGACTCGAATGGTACTACTTTAGAATAGGGTACGTCTTTCAAGGTTACTTAGTCACCTAGCTTCTATAGTCTATTTGGTGGTCTAGGCTCTAAGACATAGTACTCACCTATAAGGTTGCTTTTTATTCACTACCTAAGCAAGGATGAAATCCTTGGTTGGGTGTAAGGCACCGAGGGATCTAGGTTTTTTCAAGCCCGCTCTTCATTTGATTGTGAATTTTTTTTCTTGTTGAATCTTCTAAGTATGGTCATATGTGACCTAGGTACCTACAAACACAATTTTATTAGAATAAAAGTATTGGTAAAGCATTTTTTGTCCTTCTACTATAGTAGGAATTATTTTTAGCCTATGTAGGTTCTTTATACGTAGCATCATATGCTAATTTCTATCCTTCCATAACTACCATTATATTTGGAGCCTTAGGATGAGATAGTATATAGAGGTGATAACCCTGGCCATATATATAGATAACCTTTTTGAACTTCTGTTATGGGACCTTTTTGGCCCACATTCACCTTTTGGATGTATATCTCTTGGGCATTGTACTAATCTATATAGCCTAGGAGGATTATGAATGCATTCTTGACTTTTGGGAAATTTGTTGATCTCAATGGCTTAAAAGGAATCAGAACATATCCTAGACTTAATGCATCTTTCCTACCCAAGTGCTCTTATAAAGGACTTTGGTAAATCTCTAGAGTACACTCATGAGGTACTTTTACATGCACCCTTGTATAATATGTTATGGTTGGCACATTTTAGTAGGTCACAATCCAATTTGTTGGATAATAATATCAAATAAAAATGCAGACTTCATCTTTTGCATTGACATTTTGGATGAACACACACACACAAGATATATATGTATATACTTTGATACAAGCACTTCTTTACTAAGGCTACACTGATAACTGTTTCTGAGGTTTCCAGGTACAGAGTGAAGACATCACCTAGTTGTGGACTAACCAGTAGCTATGGATAGCTCAAATAATTCTTTAACTCATCAAATGCTTTCTCACAATTCTAATCATAGGAAAAATTAGATTTCTCAAGTAATACTTTGAAGAGATGTGCATACTTGTTAGCTACCTATGAGACAAAATGGTTTAAAGTAGCCACTCTTCCTGTCAATCTCTAGACTTCGTTGATAGTCTTAGGAAGTTGATATCTATTAGATGTGGTGACATTCTCCTAGTAGGGTTCAAGTTCTTGGTCAAGCATAATGGCAGATAACACTATATGGGATGAAAGCAACTTAGGTCCATCTTGCACAACTAGAGGGTCGTTGGTGGGTAAAGGCCATAAAAAAATTACACTATGGTTAGTAACAACTATCTTGAACGACTTTCCTTAGACAACCATGTTTTGGCCAATAGTGTTGGTCTTGGGCGAAAATGTTTGGCTTACCAAATCCTAGGAAATAATACTTAACTTGAGTGGCACTTCCTAGCTGGCTACCTCTTGGCCAATGTTACAAAGCCTAGGACTTAAGTCATGTCTTGAAAGGTCATCTTACCAACCAAGCTCTCGATGGCTATGCATCTAACCTTATGCATTCTAGGCATTGGAGAATTCCATAAAGACACTCTTTAGGATGATTATTGGTCCTAAAGCCAATGGCTCTAATAAGTGCTTTATTATGGCCTAGATGCATTTTCCACCATCTCAAGCGAGCTTGGGTCTGAGCTCACCTTATCTTTTTGGCCTTCCTATCCCGTTATGTGTGGACAGGTCTAGGTGTTGCACTAATATTTCTATCAAGCTATGGTGGAGCTGAAAAGATAGTCTATTGGTTAGCAAGTTGGACCTATGATGAGTGCTTAAAAGCACTAAATATTACGTGATTTATATAAACCTTAATGTCAAAAATAGATTTTATTTGCATAGTTTTATCATTATTTTAATAAATCTATGTTTTTAGAATCATGGATACGTTTTGTTATTTTTAGCTTCAAAATGATTCAATTGATAAACACTTAAAAATTTGTACCTGAAAGTAAATAATTACAACCAAGAAGAATAAAAGAATAACATAGGTGAGTCTTACATATGTTCCAACCAAATGTAAGGGGTTGAAATATAAAGAAATTTGGAAACACACAGTTTAACACTGGCCCATGGCGATGATTAATTTGTGACACAACGTGAGACAATTGGATTGCAATTTAATCCCATGCTGAATCAGCACATGTCACGATAGGGATAAAAGTGTGCCACGATGTCTGATAAATTCTCTTATGGTTCATTTTTTTCTCCATTTTTTCTTCAAGTTCTTCACCTATAAATACCCTTCTCTCTCTCTCTCATATTCTTCATCCCTCTAACAACAAACCTCTTATTTTCTTTAGCAACTTAGAATTTAGTTTAGTTGCAATTTTTATGTAGTAGTTTTCAATCCAATAAACAGTATTTGTTTGGAGCTTTTTCAGATATAGATTGATACTAAAATTCTATATTTTGAAGAATATGCTTGAGGTCTAAATTTTTATTTTTTTTATTTTAGAATTAATTTATATATCTTTCTAAATGCTATATTTAATGTACTGATCATTTATTAAATATAAGCATCCTTGACTGAAAATACTATGAGATATTAGTTATGTTGTTATGTTTGTAAAATTTTAACTTAGATAAATCTTTTTATAAAATAAATTGATTTTTATTTCTTCATTCAAGACTTATATAAAGTTTATTATAGAAAAATATATTAGCGACATATTTTTCGTAATAAATTTAAAATATCAAAGTTAGATTTATGATTTGATTATCTAGATTTAATTTAGAATATATATTTTATTTCAAAGATTTTAATAAGATTTATTATTAAAAAAAGGTATGGAGAACATATTTTTTGTAATAAATTTAAAATATAAAAGTTAGTTTTCAAATACATCAATCTTAAATTCAACTTTGACACCTTGAATACGAGTCTAAATTATGTACTCCATCTAAAGTAGTGATTTAGATGATTTGCTATTTCTTTAAAAAAAAATCATAATTTAATATTAATAAATTTGTAAGCGTTGCCTAAAAATATTAATTAATTTTTATTAACAAAGAATTTTGGCCTCGTCCAACTACATTTTCATATAAAAATGAAAAATTAGTAATATTAATTTATATTTTTAATAACATAATTAATATGAGCAAACATAATTAATTAACTAAATATCCCATAAATTTTACATTGATTATTAAATATTTATTTGCCTGATTTTATTTTTAACTTTATGTAAATAAAATAGATTTTTCAAAATCCAAACAATTGTGATAAGATATTTAGATTTATTTTTTGTTTTTAAGAATTTTATTGAATTTATTAAAACCAACTAGTTTCTCTTTAGACTCACATTGAAAGTATACTTGTTGCATTTTACAAAAATGATTCGTGTACTTACAACATATTTATCAAATACAAAATTTGTGCATCAAATTTTTGCACCTCTTGACTAGTTGTTGGGGTTTGAGAGATAGAGCTAACTGTATGATTGATGAATCTTTTTACGAGTCTAAAAAAGATTAAAAGAGTATAACAGAAGATTTTGATATTTTCTTTTCATAAAACAATATTGGTAAGATCTATCGTCTTTCTTCTTTCAAATATCTTTGTTTTATTTATTTCTTAGCAAATCAAAAATAAAAAAGTGTTTTTGAGAATCCTATAATTTTAATTTTTTTTCAACTAAATAGAACACATTTTTTTCACATAGACAACGCCGATATTGATACCTATTTTTGTTAACATTAAGTATAACTATTCTTCGTTGAATCTGCAAGATCAATAAACTATTAAAACTTTAGACTATTTTATTGATTAGAATAATCTTTAATTGTTATATGAGATGCGATGTTATCCTCAAAGTATAAATTAAACAAGAGCATTTTAAAAAACAATGATTTTAATCATAGAATAATTTAAATATATAGATGATATCATAATTTAAAATTTAAAATAAATTAATAATTTTAAAAACTCAAGAAACACATAAACATACATTCATCGTTAGCAATCCAACGATTAAATATCATGTGTTAAAATTATTTAACTTCGATTTTTGTTCATTCTTAATAACTTCATTTATATGGTATATTTTTTTTTTCAGAATATTATTGTTTGTATTAATAATAGGATTGCATATCAAATGACGAATATATTAAAAAGTACATACACTCTGCAAAATAACAAGAACCGAAGAAAGTGAAGTTGACTTTAGAGTAAATCGAGGTTGTGTAGCACATACGGAACCTTTAACATAAATTTTTACTCATTCTGAGTTTTAGTCAATGCTAGAAAATTATCTCACAATATTACTACCGTATACATGTTAGCAAAACACACCTTTTTGTCTTCTCCTGCTAACTTGAACTATGTCAGAAGCCTATCACATATAATCTATTTTTAGAATTTTGGCATGAGAAAACTAAGGAAACACTGACTTCTATTCTTCTTTTTTTATTTCCTATACTAAGTTGTGTGACATGTTATTTGAGAAAAATTCCATTGTAAATTAATGTTTATAGTAATAATAAATTAATTAAAAATATATTTTCAAACAAGAGATAAAGATATAAATTTCTTTCTCTTGTGGCTCAGGTCACAAATTTAAAAAATTCAAAAATAAAATACTTCCAATTGAATTTATAAATCATAATATCTAAACATATTACATAAATTAAATAAATTATAAAAATATAATATATTTAAAATTTATAAAAAATTAATATTCTAATAATATTAAATAAAATTCAATTTTACACATCTGATTTTAATTGATATTTTAATTGATGTGCTAAATATTAAGAATTATTATTCTAACAAAGAAATAATTGTAATTACAACTGTACTATGTATACATTTTATATATATTTATTTTATCTTAGTTTGTGTATTTTATTTGTAGAAATAAAATTTCTCTTACGGTGTTAAGATGTTGTGTCATAAAATAAATTGCTTAGACCTTAACCCCCATATATAGTATACAACCTCAATACATACTTGCACGTTAATTTTCAATATAATTAATGGAATTAAAATTGAATTCCAAGTATTGAAATATCATTTGTATTTGTGCTAATTAACCAGCTTTCTCTTTAATTTTTTTTTTTAGAAATCTTTAAAAAACTTTTTTTACCTTGTACGTACTTGTAAATTATAAATTTATAATAACACATAAACTTAACGTAATATAAAGAATAAGGTAAAGGATGCAAAACATTCCAATGTACTTGTCCATTAGGTAGATGTGGCGGTTGCTCTAGGCCCGACTTGATAGAGATTCAGTAACAATTATTTTATTTTATTTTTTTAAAATAATTTATTGAAATAAAAAAGTTACAAAGATATTAATTTAAAAACATTATTATGTATTTAAGTAAATATTATTAAGATGTAAATATTATCACAATATAATTTTTTATTTTTATAAAAATAATATATAAATTAATTTTTTAATTACAAATAATTACATTTTAAATAAAAGAGACTTGTATGATTGATGCAATCCAACATAATTCAGTTAATAGTTTAACAATAAGATTCAATTTTTTCCCGTTTTAAGTCATAAATTTGAATTATACGTAATATTATTTAATCTAAAAGAAAATATTAAATATATATTAATAATAATTTACATGTTATTAATTATTAATAAAAATATAGAGTCGTTGACTCTTATTTTTATCATTTAAGAAAAATTTCTTAAATTTTCTAAATGATTAAATCAATATATTTGAAATTTTTAATAATCTTCATTTATTTTCTCTATTAATTAATATTATACAAAATAATAGCAAATAAATATTATAAAAACAACTCTTTTAATGTTTTTTTCTTCTTAAAAGTTAATGTATTTATTTAATAACTTAAGATTCTTGGGGTAAAACAGAAACATAAATATAATCCGAGATGCCTAATTAGCTATAAAAATGATCAATATTATTTAAGTCTCTAGATATCTAAGAATCATAAATCATATTAAACTTATTTAGAAAAAAGTCTTACTTGAGTAATTTGATTATGGATCTCCCAAGAGATAATAAAAGATTCATACATTTTAGCCTTTATGACGTTTTGTTGTCTCCTTCTAAGTAAATAATTTTGAAATTGTTTTAAATTGTCAATTGTAATGAAAATAATAGTGCAATGGCTTTGTCTTCTTCAACTGAATTTTCATAATATGATTTTCTCCAACAACCTTGGATTTGGTCCATCCAAACTCTAATAGCTATACTAGCTATTAAATTTGAATTGAAAATTTTTCGTATCAAAATTGATTTTAACTTCTTTTTTAAAAGGTTTATTCCAAGTTGTAGGAAGGGGGTGAAAATTATGTATCGGTGCAAGAATTCATTGAGCCATCGAAATTAGACTTAAGAATACTTCAAAACTCAATAAATTACGACTCAAACTTTAAAATTAATAAACAGAAGTTTGGAACAATTAAATTGAAAATGATTTTAGCCATTTTTTATATAGGCATCTCTTCTTTCTTTTTTATGTTTTTTTAAAATTTTAAAACTTATCTTATTTATATGTTTGTTTCATTCATATTTCAAAGATAAAAGTGAAGTTTTGTAGAAAATTTTACTTTTTATTTAATTTCAAAGTTTTCTAAAAAATATCTCAATTCTATTATGTTCAAAATAAATTTGTAATTTCTCATTATTTATTATATAAGAAAGGTAATTTTTATATCTTTATTTATTTAATTTTTATTATTTATTTATTTTTAAATTTTTTAATTTATATTAGACAAAAAATTGTTATAAATCAATTTTTATCAACTAATAAAATTTATATTTATAAAAATTTACTTATGTATATAAATGATCTAATTATTTATATGATTTTATTTTTAATATTCTTATTAAAAAAATATATGTTTTATTTTCGTTATAAAAAAATATATGATTTTTTTGAATGATGTTAAAAATATAATTTATATATAAAATAAAATTATATTATGTAATTAAACGTAAAAAAGATTGAATGTTTCGTTTTTGTATGTATTTCGTGATATATCACAAAAGTCGCCCTCAGAAATTCTCAATCGGCGATTTCCACATCAATTGCACTAAACTAGTCAAAAAGAGAAAAGTACAGTATCCTATTAAGACAAATTATAATCATGATTAAATGGTTATTCTAGTCTTAGTTACTTTTTTAACTGACGTTATTCATCAGAGATCTGGTTGATAATGTCAACGACATGGAAATTAGTCCTACTAATTACTATCCTTTGAGATTTGATGAACCTTTGTAAGATTGAGTTTTAATTATTATGATTACTAGCAGTATTCCGTTATTTTCTTCTCGTCCATGATTTTTTTTATCTTTTTTAAAAAATACATTTTTTTTCATGTATATATATATATATATATATATATATTATGAAAATGTAAAAAAAAATATTTTTAAATTATATAAAAAAATAATATATACTTACTATAAGAAGTGACAAATTAAACTCAATTTATTAACTTGGGATATATGTAATGTAATTTAATCCCTTTTAAAAAAATAAAAATATGAAGTATAGGAATGCAACAATTCTTATAGATATTATCCCATAATTAGCGCCTAAATTACTGTAAAACGTCAATGCTAACACTTTTGCAATCTTATTTGAATTAAACGTGATCTTCTCACTGAACACGTGATGGGTTGCCCTTTCCACTTAGTCGAGTTGAGCCTTAAATTAAAGAAATCATATATTAAAGTTCTACGAGAGTGATAATTTGTTAATTGTTTCGTTACGTTATAATTATTATAAAAAAATGTTTGTATTTGTATATAAAAATAATTATTTTAATTTTAAAATAATATGTTATATTTAGATTGATGAGATTTATTATAAATATCAACATATTTTTATATAATTTAATTTAATATTCATATATTAAATATATTATATTATATAAAATATTAATTAGTTGAAAAAATATTATTAGTTACTTTTAACATTCTCTAAAATTTAAATTAATTTTAAAAATTGATTTTTGCTACACATTGAATGAATTATGTAAGTCCTAACTCAAAAACAATATGTCAAATTTTTTGGTAATGTGTATTTTAACAATCATATTATTTTCTCGATCATATGATTTCATTCAATTATTATAATATATATATATATATATATATATATATATATTCTCTAATATTTAATTAATTATAAAAATATAATTAGTTATAATTATATATTTTATAATCTATGTACGATTAAATTTTGATTTATTATATTATTAATTATCATATTAGTTTATTATTAAGGAAGAAACTTATAAGAAAAAATACAAAAATTTGACCATTAAAATTATAAGATTAAAGTTTTTAAGACTTACACTTTTTGAAAAAAGGTTTAATAATATAAATTATTTTGTATTTGATATCTAATTTATTTTGATATTATGTTATTCATAAATTTTTTAAGGTACTTATTCCTTTCATAATTTTTGTTATTATTCATAATATTGAATTATTTTTCATATTTTTATTACAAGATATAATATACTTCAACATATTTATTGACATTTATCTTATAACTATTTTAAACGTACGAGTTTAAAAAAATGTTATAATATTTTTAAAATTTCTATTTGATTTTCCTAAATCTTAAAACAATAATGTATCACAAAATTATTTATGGTTTTTTATTCTAAATTTTTATTTGTATATTTTATGTGCCATACTTCTTTTAAATATTTATGTTTCTAGTAAAAATTATTATTTGGAAGATAATAAATAACAAACATAACTAATGTTAAAAATATTACAAAAGTAAGTCTTTATTATATCAATATAAATAATCACATTATCATAATTACTTTTATATTATTTTTTGACACCTAATAGAGAGGATTCTAAGTTTTTTAATTTTGATTTCCCAACAATGAAGAGCCTTTTGAACATTATTTTTTTTTAAATTTCACCCTATAATTCTATAAGACTTCAATTGTGATTATTTAATCACCCCTTCTTATATATTTTCATATTTTTAATTAAAGTTAATTTGTTGGGAGAATGTATGTTGAATTTGATTTCTATATCTATTGTGTTCACCATTACATTAATGATCTTGATCTTGAAATGGATGAACAGAACAAAGTGTCCAATTCATTTTGATGCATAATTGAAATATTTTTAACTAAAATAATTTTAGATATTAGAGAAGGCGTATAGAAAGCGTACCTTATAATTACACGAAGAGACAATCTATAGGGATTAAATTGATATTGATAAGCTCTAATTATATATATATATATATATATATATATTCCTTAATAATTGATAATTTATTTATTAGATAGTTATCTTATTAAGGGAATATATTTTGGATATGCTTATGTTCAAATTCAAACCTATTAACATATTGTGTAGTATGATAGTGTCCTCATTATACTCCTTTTGACCAATCAAAGGTGACGTGGATCAATTAAAGGGTACCACATGCACTTGATAAAATTTTTCCCTAACATTAGCCTCTCATGCCTTATGAGTTGCTAGGTGGTCTAGCTACTTTATCTTGTTATAGTAGTGTAGTTACATCATGATAGGGACATCTTAATTGTGTAGGCAGATGATATCCTTAATATTTTTACAAAATTGCATTCTTGACATTTTAAGCTTTCCAATGGCTATTTTTGTGTGTAAAATAGAGTATCGATTAAAAACTTGTGGACGATCAAAGTTTTTAGTAGAAAAGTCAACATGGGCACTACGACTTTTGATTCCTAAATCCTGATAGTTATTTAACTTGATTCTTAATTATCTCCCTCAATTTAAGCCCTTGGATCATAGGTCAAAGGGATGGCTAAGATTGAGCTTGTGAACCTATATATAGGTTAAGCCCCTATTCATCTCATTCACTCACATGTCCATTCAGTCAATTATTGTAGTATAATATGTTAGGGTCTAGCTTGATGACCATATTTGAAGGGATGATTAGGATATTTGGATGCAAAAATCTATGAGTAGATGGATCTTTGGTCTTCTCAATGATAAGGATATACCTAGTGCTTAAGTGAATGTTTGAATAGAACATCTAAGGAAGACCAAGTGAAATTACTTGTACAGATTCAATTCAACTAGAAGGCCAAGTGAAACGATTGGTGCAACTTTGATGGAACTAGATGACCATAAATAACTTAGTGATTTTTTTATGGGAATCTTGTGCTTGCTCAGTTTCTACCTAAAATGGCATATTGTTATAGAAATTGTCTGGGTAGGGAGGTTACTAAGAAGACTTGTGAGTTCTTGAAAATCACTATTATTTCATGATTTATTTTCACTTAAATGAAATAAATAAATTTAAATTTGCACAATTTTATCATTATTTAAGAAAATCTATGTTTTTAGAATCATAAGTATGTTCTATTATTTTCAAGTATTTTTGGCTTTAAAATTGATTCAAAAGATAAATACTTGAAAAATCGTATCTGAATCACTCATTTTCAACTTAAAAGAATAAAAGAATAATACATGTAAAGCTTACATGTGATCCAATCAGTTTTAAGGGGTGAAATAATAAAGACAATGAAGAAAAAACAATTTGACTTGAGTTGTGGCGTGCATAAGTGCTATGCGCGGCATAGTATTTTCTAGATAGATTGAGGCTAACCAAAACTAGATGAGGGCCACAGCGATGGAAAATATGGGTTCCAATGCGCAAAGATTTCTCTCTCACAATCCACTTTTCTCTCATATTTTCAATTGTAAATATGACTCTTTTTCTATTATTTCAACACACTAGAATGATAGAAAAACATAGAATGGTTTTATAGTTTACAATTTTTTTCTCTCTCTTAGGAGTAGTTTTGGGATAGATTTTAGGTTAGTGATAACTCTACGAAAGTAGAGTTATTTAGCAACTTTTCAACTATTTATTTGCTTGTTATGTGTTAAAATATGATGAAAATTTTAGTTAATGTTTAATTGTTTCAATGTGAAAATGAGTAAAAAATGGAAAAAATCAGCACCATGCTGTGGTAGGCATTTTTCTATACCACAACATGCTTTTTTTTGGAGCTTTGACATGCGATTTATGACTGGACATCCATTGGTGATCAAAAGAGACCATGCTAAGGAATATTTTTTTTTGCACTGCGACACGCTTTCGTTGTTGAAAAAAATTATATTCCTAATTAAGCATTGGTTTTCAACTTTAATAATCAACCCTTGGATCATTTTAAGAGATAATTCAATGGTCCATATTATGTCATTTTTTCTTTAAATAAATGTCATTCTTTCACAAATAAAACACACAATTAAGAATCAAAAACCCTAGTAGCTGCTAAGAAGGGAGAAAATTGAGAAAAAGTTTAAGAAAAGATTAAAGAAGACACAATTTTGTGAAGGATTCAAAAGAAGATTAATGGAACAAATCAAGAGATTAAGTGTATATCTTCTTCGTCTCCATTTTTTATTAGTTTTTATGTCTTTTTATGAAAAATACAAGTTTTATGAACATAATTATAACTAGCTAATTTATTAATCTAGAGGTCTTATGAACCAATTTTCTACATGTGATGATCTAATATTTTACTCCAATTGTTATTTCAATTTAATTATATTATTTAATCTGATTTTTATGCTATTAATTATTTGGATAATAATTAATTTATAGATGTAATTAAATAAATTTGAGAGAATTATTTATTTTTTATCTTAATTAAATAGGTAGAGATGTATGATTCTTATGTGTGTGGTCTATAATTGGTGATCTTAATGAGTAATATAGAATCTATTTGACATGAGAGTGTGATTAGGTTAATTATTATATGAAGTGTAGTTTACTTGAGAGAAGAATGCATGCTATGTTAGATTCAATTGATCATGTAATTGGTTGGTAATTAATTTAGGGGAAATTTTAGTGATTACATGCTTAGGAAATTAGGAGATTAAGATTCATAGGTTATTTTCTCATATATCTTTGTAATTGTTGAGATTTATGATTTAAAATTAGTTGTCATTTATTTTTTAGTTTTTATAATTTGCTATTGTCCAAATAGTATTCATTATAATTATATTGGTATTCAATTATAAGATACACAACTCCCTGTGGGACAATATCCGTACTTAGGTACGTTATATTACTCGCACGACCCGTATACTTGCGATTAGCATGTCAAGTTTTTTGTGCCATTGTAGGATAGTTTAGTACTTGTAACATATATCAATAACGATTATTATTATACTAATTGGAACCTGTTAATTTTTGTTTTAGTGTTTCTATTGTATGCCCATGTTGATAGGTAAAAATATTGATCATTTTAATCAAAAAATAGAAAGAACCTTACTTCCCTTAAGAAAAGAATCATTAACACAAGATCAATCATGGGTTATAGAAGAATAAGGGGATTAATAAGCAATAGTGGTCCTCAAACCTTTAAGTGATTTTATGATCCCACAAGTAGATGTATCCTAATCATCTATCAATAGAATGAGAATAAATTCTAACAATTTTGAACTCAAGCCAAGTGTCATTCAAATGGTATAGGAATCTCAGTTTGAATGGTTAGTCAACGACGACCCAAATCTTCACTTGACTTCATTCTTGGAAATATGTGACATCTTTAAGATAAATGGTGTATCAGAGGACATAATTCACCTTCTCTTGTTTCCTTTCTCATTGAGGGACAAAGCTATGGCTTGGTTACAGTCACTACCTATTGGGTCAATTGGCTCATAAATTCTAGACAAATTACTTCCCACTTTCAAAGATAGCTAAGCTTAGAAACAACATCACCTCTTTTTAGTAATTTGAAGTAGAATAACTTTATGAAACTTGGGAATGCTACAAATAGCTATTAAGAATATGCTCACACCATGGTCTTCTTACTTGGTTTCAAGTATAAACATTCTATAATTGATTAATGGGGTAACCAAGGACCATAATTGATGTTGCAGTTGGAGGAGCTTTAATGATTAAAACTGAAGAGGAAGCTTTTACATTACTTGATGAGATGACATCCAATAACTCCCAATGGCTTGTGGGGAGGCTTATACCTAGAAGTGTGATTGGAGCAATAGATGTAGACACAATAGCAGCATTGCAAGCTCAAACAAATGCTATACTGTTAGGTTTAACTAAGAATCTAGATGGTGGTATTGTAAGGATAAATATGGTACAAAATCCATTCATGGTATGTGATTATTGTAGTGGACCCTATTGTACTGAGACACGTGGAAACCTTCTTAAAGTAGTAAACTATGCCAACAATCAAAACTGCCAAGGAAATCCATACTCAAACACATACAACACAAGATGGAGAAACCACCCAAATTTCTCTTGGAATAATAATAACAATCAAGATGGTAATTAATTTCACCATTAACCCTTCCCACCACCAAGTTTTCAACAACCACAACAGCCATAAGCCTAGGAGAAGAAGCCACCTAGTAAGGATAAACACTAGTGCATTAATGGGAATGATGAAGACTTCATCCATTCAGTAAATACAAAGCATAGATTCCACTAATGAGGCTTTTATTTTGGAGATCCAAATGGGGAAATTGACCCAAACTATAAGTCAAAGGTCTTAAAGTAACATTCCAAGCAATACAAAAGTTAATCCAAAAAGAGAAGGTAAGGAACATTATAAAGCAACAGCCTTGAGGAGTGGTAAAAATTAAAAAAGAGAAAGAGGAAACTGAAAAGGACGAGGAGAAAAAGTTGATACATAGAGTACTGAAAAAGAAGTGATTCAACCAAAGAAGAGTAACCTTTATAAATCCAATATTATTCCTTTCCCTCAAAGATTCCAAAAGAAAAATTAGACAATCAAGTTTCAAAATTTTTGGATGTCTTCAAGAAGTTGTATATAAACATACCATTTATAGATGCACTTGAATAGATGCCCTTGAATAGATGCCTTCATATGCCAAAATCATAAAGGACATAATGTCTATGAAAAGAAGGCTTAGAGATCATGAGATAATAACCCTGAGTGAAGATTGTATTGCCATCCTTGATACAAAACTACCACAAAAACTAAAATATCCAGGTAGCTTCGACATCTCTTTCACTATTAGGAATACACACTTTGGTAAGTCACTAGGTGACTTGGGTGCTAGTATTAACCTTCTTATGCCTATATCGATTTTCAAGTGACTCGGGGTTGGTAAAGCCAAACTTTATCAATAACATTCCAAGTGGTAGACTGGTCAATCAAGTGACCCTGAGTTCTGATGGAAGACATGTTAGTAAAATTGGACAAGTATATTTTTTTGGTAGATTACATTGTAATAGACATAGAGGACGATCATCACATTCCTATCATACTAGGTCATCCATTTTTAGCAAAAGGAAAAGTACTCATTGATGTAGAAAAAAAGTGAGCTTATAATGAGAATACAGGATAAACAGGTAATAATTAATGTTCTTAAAGCAATTAAATTTCATAATAATGATAATACAAGTGATTGCTTTAGGATAAATATTACTGAGTGCTATGCATTAATGTGTTTCATAACATGTGCCTTAGTGATGCTTTAGAATATATACTTGTTAATTCTGTGAACACACATGTTGATGAATAGCATGACACTCACTTAAGCATACACACTCATGATGAAAATTTAACTATATCTATTGAACCACCCATACTTAAAACTTTAACACATGATGCTATGAATGATGAAGTAGATTCACCAGAAGACAACTCAACTTATTTTAATTCTAAAATCATAGAATCTGTGATGGAAGTTGATATTGTTGACTATGTAAAATATTTGGAGGTATGCCTCCCATGTTTGCATCTAATGCTGTTGTGGAGTGTCACGAGATAGGTTCTAAATTAAACCATCCATTGAAGAGCCACCAAAGTTAGAAATCAAACCTTTTCCCTACCATCCCCAATCAAGTGGACTAGCAAAAGTGTTCAATAGAGAGTTCAAAAGGATGCTACAAATAAATAAATTGAATGAGCTACAGTAGAGTTCTTATGATGAACAAAATCAGCAATGTCAATTTTACAAATACTTTAGTTTTATATTTGTAAAACTCTCGCAAGTGCATGAATCATTTTATAGAAAATGATAAGTATACTCCCAAGGTCGATCTAAGGAAAGAATATATGTGATTTTTAATTTATTATTCAAACTTTTTAAAACAAAATTAAATCCTAAACATCCTGTCACGATATTTTGATTTTTGTTTTTCATCTAATGACATAAAAAAATAAACATAGATATGATTCAATAAAAAATTATGCAAATTTTTATCATTCATAACAGTGGAGTATTTATGTATATAATAATTAAGTTAATTATGTTTGCTCATATTATTTAGGTTATTAAAGATATAAATTGATATTTGTTGATTTTTTCTTTTTGGTATGAAAGTGTCCTTAGGTGAGGCCTAAATTCATTTGTTTAATATAAATTAACTAATATACTTAGGTGGGACCTATTAATTAATTAAGTATTGAATTTCTACTTTATTTTAAGAAAATAGAAAACCATCTAATCACAACTTTAGGCTGAGTCAATTAATTAGACTTTATTCAAGGTGTTCAAATTAAACCTAAGAATTTAATTATCTTAGTACTAACTTTCAAGTTTTAAAACCATTACTGAAAATATGTCGTTAATACATTTTTGAATGATAGTTCTTATGAAAAACTTTTGAAATAAAGTTCCATTCTAACTACCGGGCGATGGTACGAATAAATAAAAGAGCACTACTCTAAATCAGACTAGATAATTAAACCTTATAATTTAATTTTCAGATTTAAGTTTGAAAAATAATATATTTCTCTCTAACATCCTTAATATAAAATTTTGAATAAAAACAAAATCATTTTCTTTTATAGAAATGTTTTACCTTTTTAATATTTCGCAAGTATAACAACATTATTATTATATCATATTTACAAATAGCCAACCATGTTAAATTAAATCAAAGACAAATTAAACATAATATATAAGAATAAAACCTAAAAAATAACTATAAAGAATTCATTTTAAAATTATACTTAAAAAGAATCCTTATAGAACTTTGATGCTAATTTTGTTGCCAAAAAGCGTCCAAATGGAATTGCATTTCCTTTTATTGAATCAAAAACTAAAAATCTATAAAAGCATAACTAGTTCTTCTAAAAAAAGAACTTTAAAACTAAAAAAACTAAAAACTAGGGAGACAAAGATATAGAGAGAGAGTCAAGAAAATTGTGTGTTTTTTACAATGGGGGAGATGGTCCTTTTATAGGTGAGAAAATGGCCAAAAAAGGTGGAAAAATATCTCAAAATTTGATATTGGATATGTTTGGATAGGCGAGCGTGTGTGGGCTTGGGGTGGCGAGTGCGGGACTTGGCATGGGTGTGTGCTGGGTGTGAGCTGGCTGTATGCAGGTGTGTGTTTGTTGTTTTTGATATTTTTGATCGTTTTGATCCATTTTTTCCAATTTTTTCATCTTTTTGACTTTTCCTCATTTTTCTCTCAACATATTTGTGATATATTACCTTTAGTATTTTTCTTCGAATCTTTAAGTTATTTTTGAACAAAAATACCTAAAAAGTAATAAAAATACCATGATTTAAAAAATAAATTTATATAAAAATATAATAAAATCAATTAAAGTACATTAAATCATGATAATTTTAGTGCTTTTTAAGCATTTATCAGCTTGTGAGAATGCAAAGCTATGCAAAAAGAAAACAAAAGATGGCTTGATAAGAAAGTGGTCCATCATACTTTTGAACCATGAGAGCAAGTATTGCTAAAAAACTCAAGACTTAACTTGTTTCCAAGCAAACTCAAGAGTAGATGGTAATGTATATTCACCATTACTTAGGTAACCAACTATGGAGTCATTGAATTGGAGAACAAAAACAAAGAGCAGTTCAGTATCAAATATGGTGGTTAGCAACAATTGAAGAAAAATATTTCAAAGAAGAACCCTTAAATGACTCTAAAAATTTAATTCAAACTCTGAGTATAGAAGAATATTGGTTGCAAAACTTCATCCATACATCTCATATTACCAAATAAATTTATCTAAACTAAAGGATAGAAGGCCATTTATGATAGCAGATGGCAGAAGACTCTTTATCACAAAACTCCCCATCAATTATGAAAGGTCTAAAGATTAGACAAAGGAGTCAGAAAGGATTTTGGGGAATTTCGCCAGAAGAAATAATTTAGATGCAATGTGAGTTGTCACTCTATACTAAATATATGAAATCTTTCTCTCAAGATGCCCAGAGTCCACTAGAGTTCTATAATATAATAAATATTATGAGAGCATAGTGGGCCTAATAATAATAATCATAAAAAGAGGAAAAAAAAGTGGAAAAAATCAAGAAAGCATGGTAAGATATAGATCAAGTTACTATCAAAGCTAGAAAAATGTGGCAAAATAAGGATGAAGTTGATGAGTACTTAAAAAACACTAAAATTACCATGATTTTTTTTGTATTTTAATTAATTAAAAATTTTATATTTATATGATTTTATCATATTTTTATATAAATTTGTTTTTTTCAAATTACGGGTATTTTTATTGTTTTTAAGGTATTTTTGCTTAAAAAATAACTTAAAGACTGAAAAAAATACTGGAGGCAATACATCACAAATATATTGAGAAAATAAATGAGGAAAAGTCAAAAAAATGGAAAAATTGGACAAAATGGGTCAAAAATGTCAAAAAAGACGAAATTGCACGCGTAGCTGCCCAATCGGGCTGAGAAATGTGTGCAACACACCCATTTGTGTCAAACAACACATGCAGCCCACCCAATCGTGCTGAGAAATGCGTGCAATGTGCCACATCCATGTCGAACAAACGCTGAAGTCTGCACGCATCTCCTGAAAAACACCAAAGTTTGTGTGCGCATATGCGTGCACCGCCCAAACAATGTCGAACTCGTGTGCCCATCTGCGTGTATCTACCAAAATCTGCGTGCGCCGTTATGCTCATTAGTGCCCAACCGTGCCCCATATGCTGAATTCGCGTGCCCCACATGTTGAATTCATGCGCCCCACTGCCTACGTCAGTTCCTGTCCTTTCTATGCCAACAATGAAGTCATCATCCACCTATTATGCATTTTTCCCATTTTTTTATAATTATTTCCCACTTTTTCACTATATTTTCACCCATAAATGCCCCCATCTCCTCCATTACAAAACACACCTCAAAAACATCTTCTTATCTCTTTCTTTGTTTCTATTTCTTAGTTTTTTTAGTTTTTAGTTTTAATGTTCTTTTTTTAGAACTAGTTATGTTTTTTTTTTGTAAATTTATAGCTTTTTGATTCAATAAATGAAAATTCAAATCTGTTTGGAGGGTTTCCAAAAACAGAATTAGTATCAAGGTTCTGTAAAGATTTTTATTCTTTACAGTTATTTGTATGTTTTATTCTTATATGTTATATTTAATTTATTTGTGATTAAATTTAACATGATTGGATGTTTGTAAAAATGATATAATAATAACGTTGTTATGCTTGCAAAATATTAAATAGGTAAAAATCTTTATAAAATGAATTGATTTTTTTATTCAAGATTTTATATTAAAGTGTTAGAGAGAAATATATTATTTTTCATTACAAACTTAAATTTCAAAAATTAGATTTTAAGGTTTAGTTATCCAGTTTGATTTAGAATAGTACTCTTTTATTTGTTGGTACAATCGCCCTGTAGTTAGAGTGAAGCTCTATTTCAAAAGTTTTTATAAGAATTATTATTTGAAAATGTATTGACAACATATTTTCAGTAATGGTTTTAAAACTTGAAAGTTAGTACTCGGATAATTAAATACTTAGGTTTAATTTGAACACCTTGAATAAAGTTTAAATTGCCTAACCTTACCAAAGGTGTCATTTAAATGATTCATTTTTAATCTCTTAGAGAAAAGGAATTAATTTAATTAACCGAATTGATTATCAACCCCACCCATAAGTGTTAATTGATTTGTTTAATTGGTTACTATTTTGAATAGTATTAATAGTGATGATGAGCATGATACTAACTCTTTTGCCTTTATGGCTTCAAGAATTATTGAAGATCCTTCGATTTCTACCTCAAAGGTCCAAGAGGTGAGTGTTATTGATAATGATGATAAGGAAGATGAGTTGCTCGTTACCTACAATGAGCTCTTGTTATAGCACATCAAGTTCGAAAAAGAAAATAAAAAGGCTTTGAAAAGCTTTGAAGAGAAAAGGCAAGAGATAGAATCCTAAAGGATGCTATTAAAGATAGAAGGTCCTCAATCAACAGTGAATAAAGTGATCTCATTAGCAAGTGTGAGGTCATACAGAAAGGTACTCTAATTTTCAAGAAATATTTAATACAAATCTTGATAAGATGAAAAGTCTTATGGAATTGTTAAAGTATTATGCTACTTTTAAAGCCACTTCTTTGTTAGTTAATTATGGTCCCTTGTTCGATTAGATGTCTAAAATTTCATGACTAAAGAAGCAGATTATTAGTCTCAAAAGTGATAAAGGGTATTTGGCGTATATACTTACTGGGAAGAAAGTACAACTTGAGTAGTTACTTTCCAAAGTCAATATTCTTAGCAATTCTACTATGTATCTAGAATATTTGCTTTAAGAAAATGAAGATTTGGTTAGATCTTTAAAGGATAAGCTCTCTCTAGTTAATAAGTTGATTATGGGCTCTTTGAAGCTTAATGAGATAATCAACAACACCAAGTCCTTTAGTGATAAAAGGGGAATTGGTTATGAAGAAGGGCTTTCTACTTTAGTGGGTGTTGTGCCAAAGTTTGGTAAGTCTACAACACAAGAACACAAGTTGAAGTCTATTGTAGCCAATCCTAAAGGTAAGTCAATTGCTATATCCTAGCCTCTTTCCTCTAGCAAGGTTAACTCTTCACCTAATGCTAGTTCTTTCTATAATTCCAGTAGCAATCTCTTACCCTTACCTACTTCTTCTCCCACTTGTCAAATGTGATGAATGTAGGCACTTGAGTCCTAACCGTGGGAAATTAACTTTCCATCCTCATATGAGAGTTAATAATAGTGCTTCTTTCTCTTATTTTCCTCTACTTGATACTCTATGAAGTCAGATACTTAGCTACTCTCACTCTTCTACACTTATGATCCATTTATATTGTACTGCTAGCCACCTTACTAGGTTGTTTCCTTGATATATATGGAGTACCTCTTAAAGTTCTCCATCTCACTCTTCCTTATCCTTTCCATCAGGATGTAGTTACTGTGGTTCTTTTGAGCATATTCAAGATGGATGCATTATTCATGTAAGATATAATGTGAAAAGAAATAAAACTTCTTTCAAGAGTCTACCTGGCCATGTGTATGGGTATCACTTGACTGTTTTTTTAAGGATTTAAAAAAAAAGTGTACCTCGAATACCACATACACCACATACTCGTATGACCTAGACCATACTGTCACTCTATTGTCTTTCATAAATTATTTAAATGGAGGGATGTATTTTGATCTCTATTTCTTATTATTTGTGTGGGGTTAAGTTCACTTTTTCCTTTTCTCTCTTGTAGCTTTTCTATATGTGGTATATATGCTTTACTTTGTTTTTCTGATATTTATTTGTGCTATTTTTTGCACTTTAAATTTTTGAAAAATAAAAAATACTTTTGTTTTGTGGTTTGGAACTCTTTTTATCTCTTTATCTCTCTTCTTGGGATGCATTGCGTGTTTATCGGTGAGCCTTTCCACCCCCTTGATAACTGTATTTTATATAGTTATTTTCACCTATTTTATTAATTATAATTGCTATGTTCTTGATGTTTTTAGTTAATTTTCGATTAATAAATTAGTATTTACTGTTTTTATATATTATAAGAAAAATAAATAAATTGTATCGAAAACATTCTTAATTTCAAATTTTTGTCCACAAATGTAATTTCAAATATTAGAGTTCTTAATTACAATTTATAAAAGTTGAAAATATAAATTAAATTTAAATTTGGGCTTAATTGTAATTATTAAAAGTTGAAAAATTTAATTTAATATTAGAAAAGGGGTCAATTGTAATTAAAGAAAGTTTAAAATGTAATTTGAATTAAATTTGTGGGTCAAAATATAATTAAATAAAGTTTAATATTCGTGCAGGAGAGAAGAATGCACGCGTCATCATCCACGCGTACAACGTGGACCGTCCGATCAAATCATAAACGGCTAGGATTGGCGCGTGTAGATCAAACCCGACCAAAGCGAATGGATGCAGGGAAGATTCCTTCACGCGGCTCGGCGCCCGAGTGGGGCCCACCTACCGCGCAGGCCGGTGTGCAGCGTGGGACCCACCTATCTGACGCCGCGCAGACGCTGTCCCCCACGTTCGCGCGCCTCTGATCCCGTGCGCTGATCTCTGCATGCAATCTGATTTTCCTCCAATAAAGATATGACATGTGTCCCACTCAATTTTGCAGCTAATCATGTTGTGACACGTGGCATGTTACAATGAGCGCGACCGCGCTGGATCAAGCCCGTGTTGTAGCCGTTGGCTCCCGTTCGACCATTTATCGTGCGCCCATTTCCCCTCAACGAATGAGAAGCTGCCACGTGTCCCACTAATTGTGTCCGCGAATCAGAACGCGACATGTGGCAGCGTGGAAGAAAATTAAAACAGAAACGCGCAGCGTCCCTCGATCCCATTTTCGATACAATTTTTGTCCCCCCACGCGTTTAAATTATAATTTTCGCCACACCTTTTTGTCCCCCGCGTAGATTTTAATTTAATATTTTATTAATGTATTTTTTTGCTATAAATAGGAGATAGTTTTTAGTTGTAAAAAAGTTTGGTTGGAGTAGAGTTTTTGGAGTAGAGTTTTAGTTTTAATTTCGAAAGTTTTTAGAGTGTTTTAGTTTTTTCAGTTTGTAATTTTTATTGTGTTTGTGTGTAGAGTTTTATTGTGTAATTTCGAAAGTTTTAGTTTTGGTTTTTGTTGTGTTTTGCGTGTCCCAAATATTTTAGTATGTGATATTTTAATTTTATTTCTGCTTCTTCTAATTTTTCTGTAGTTGTTGTAATTTTTATTTTAATTTTATGAAGTAATTTAATTTTTCTAGGGTTACATTTGATCTAAATTTATGAAGCTTGATTTTAATTATTTTTGATAGATTTATAAGACGTTCGATTTGTTCGTTTTATTTTGTTCTTAATGCTTTTTGATTATTTACGAATCTTATCAAAACGATCCGTGACACATGAATAAACTTGAGAAAGGCATTTGTGTGTATATTGCTCGTAAATAGAATGACATGTATGATGAAGGATAGAGATATACCCTAATTGTATGTGTGGCCATTTGAAAACTTAGAACGTAATGAATCTCGGTAAATTTAATTTTCATAGAGATATAGTAAATTAACTTAACGAGGTGTGTTTATACGGAGCTCGAAAGAGATGTATGAATAATAAAAAAAAGAAGTTTTCGGTTGACAAATTAAATGTACTAAAAAAATATAAATCAAAAGAAAATAAGATGATTTGAGTGGATTAGATTGGTGAAAAATTGCAATCCTAGATTTCTTTTATTTTCTTATTTTACTTTTTTATTAACCAACGATTGTTTTGGATAAAATCAGAGAGATACAATTTTAGTACTCGACAAACTATAGTAACAAATCCTCGTGGGATCGATCTTTACTTACAAATCTTTATTACTTGTGACCGTGTATGCTTGCACGAGTTCGTGTGTTGAAAAACACGCAACAACCCCTCACCAAGGAGCTTGATGAGGTGTATTTTTTATGCACTTATCGAGGGTCATATTGAGCACCCCAAAAAGGTGGCTGGTGAGCTATGCGTGTTCTTATATAAATGACCCATATTGTTTATTTCTTCATACCATATACTTGTTACCCTTCTCTCCTTGCTAGACTTGTACCTATTACCCTTTATCTCTTACAAAAATGGTAGTCCAAGCCTACTGGCGCATCTAGATAGGAATCCATCCTTTGATTGACCTATTTTTTTACATGAATTTTTGGCTATCCTAGAAAGGTTTACCTATTTCTCTTGGTTTTTTATTCATATGACGAGGATTTTGTTAGGGGGTTTTATGCTTCACTATCCCCTTTAGTTGCTACTAATGTTTTTATCAACCTTGTCCTCAAAGGGTGAAGTTTTCTTTTTCTAGAGATGATGTTAGATTATTATTCTTATTGATGTTAAGGAACCTTATTTCCCCATCATCCTTTTCGTATTTGCGAACCTTGCTTTTCCTTATCTTCATCATGTTTTTTCTCTGGTGATTGAGCATGACCTTTTTTGAGATGGCGAACTAGTTGGTATGGCTTGGCTATACCTATGGTGGAAGTGCTTACAATTAATAAAGATGAGTCTATTTGTCACCTCAATAATGTTGTTAGTTTAGTCATTCATCCTCGTCTTCATCATTACACTATCACTGCGTGTAAAGGACACTTCCTTTGCACAATCCTTAATAATAAGACTAGATTTTGCAAGCATGATTTATAGGATCATCATCTTTTGATCTGTTACCTGTGCTTTTTCTTCTCTCCACTATCCTTTGTTGGTTTCTAGATGGGCTACTCCTTAGTATTTCCTTTTCTTATCATAGCTAAGTTCCCCTTTCATGTGCACTATTTCCTTTTAGTAAAGACTCATGATGTTCTTTAGCCACACATTCCTTTTCTTCTTCTTAGAATGCTACTTAGTCCACTCATTGTACTTCTACTCACTCTCGTTTTCTTCCTTTGAATGGGGTGATATTTTGGTTTCCATCAATACTCTCACTGAGGAGTTGCATACCTTTAATCGAAATGACATACATATCCAAAGGGCACAAGCTCAACCTACTTCTTATCACCCTACTTCTTTACCACATGCTTATGGTTCTATTTACTCTTTAACCTCTATTAGACCACCATCTACTAGCTCCAGAGGCCTTTCTTCTCTTTCTAGGGACTTTTTAATTGGTTCACTTTCCTTCTTGTTCTGACATTTTTATGGAGATGAACCTAACCCTTCTTTTAACAAGTTTCTTTCCTTATACTTCCACCATCATTCTTTTACACCACTTACTATCCTTTCTAATCACAAAAAGTGTTGACGTAGTGTTATCCACTATGATGATGATGTTAGAGAGGACGATAGAGAGTATTGAACTTGTTTTATAATGTTTTTATTGTATTTTATTTTTTAGCTTTTGAAATAAAATTGCAATAAAATGTTTGTTTAATGAGAGTGAGTTGGTTCTTTATCTTCTGTTTCTGTTTTCTCTTCTTAGATGTGTTACATTTTTTTTATGTTTTCTTTAATCTTCTCTACTATATTGCATGAGTGTTAGATTATTGCATACTTATTTTTCTTCTCTCCCTCATGTAGAGGTTCTTTTGACTTGCTAAGTCAAAAGGGAGAGAAGTTAGTGTGCATAATTAGTCTTTGTTACAATGTTGCATGTTGTATGGAATGTAAATGTAGGATTCCACTTGAATTTTTATTGCCTAAATTACATTCACGTAAGGGCAGTGTTAAATGATGTCAAGAGGAGTTGTGTATTTTGCATGTGTTTTTGTTGCATGTATGGTGGTACTTAGCCTATACATTATTTGTACATGATACATTCATGGGATATGTTTTTATTTCATGTGTGTAGGTTACAGGTGTAAATTGAAGCCTTCGAGTTTTAGACTTGCTTAGAGTACATGAGTTGAGACCTTTATATTTTAGATTGGTAAAGTGTAGCTGAGTTAATCCTAGATGGATGCACTTGGTATAGGTGTGTTTTTGGATGTTGGGTTTGCATTGATGTTTTATTCGTGGGAACAAACATCTATAGGTAATCTTTATAATCATCTCATGATTGGTATGCATCTATTCTTAGTTATGCAGACATGGAGTTTGTTTATTTTACTTAGTATATTTTCTTTCTTTGTGTAATATTAGATACTGACGATCAATAATGCATGTATGCACATATTTAGGTACACTTTTTATTAAAGCATGTTTACACATATCACGAGGTTGGTTTTCATTGTATGATTTCTAGGTTGAGTGTTGCAGTTTGTATTTCCTTGCGTTTATGGGTATTTTGGAACATTACTTGGATATTTTTAAAACAAAAAATCAAATTTTTTGGTACCTCAACAAGCCCCTTGGTGAGCCTCTCGAAGACTCCTTGATGAGTGGTCGATGAGGGTGGTCAACAAGGGCTGGTAAGGGTGACCAACATGGCTATATTTTTCTATAAATACCTCTATCCTTTCTCATCTTTAATAATGAAAAATATAACAAAATTCTACCAAAATTTTCATTGATTTCTAATTCTGTTCCACAAATCACTTTGAGTGTATTTCAGTATTTTTAATACACTTTTGTGTATAAAATATCGTTCTTCATTGGTAAGGGCTTAAGACTATTTTACTATTCATTTGTGAGAAAAATGTGCTTTTGCGTAGGGCTTATAAACTCTTAAGATTCCCAAGAAAGTTTTTGTTGATTGTTGTGGTTGAGGTGTTTTCCATATTACTATACACGTTATTGATTGTTAGTTACCACTCAAATTGTTGTGTGCATTTGGCTCAAGAGGAAAGTTGGATCCTTATGTCGGATCAAGTAGTTACGGAGGCAGTGAGTGAGGATAACAATAGGAAGTTAGGGTCATGTGGTCCTGATTGATAGAGGTATTTGGGTTTATACCTTTTCTCAAGTTGTATCTGTTTATTGTTTAGTGAATTGTCTGCTATCAAGTGGTTGATATATGCAACTTGATGATTTTACCATATGGATAGGGGTTCTTTATGCATTTACCTTGCTACTTGATTGTGTTTATATGATCGGCTCTAGTATGAGTACAAACTGAGTCTTAAATATGTAATTTACAACTAATAAGATTTGGACTCTGATTGGATAGCTTTTTACTTTTTGTATTTGCATGATTTCTTTCTTGATTTTGCAGCATGTTTATTATTTCCTTATTGTGATGTATATTACTTTCCTTGTGAAATTTCGTTGCTTATAGAGGTGAGATTTTAAGGAGTTTGTAAATCGCTACCCTAGTAGTATACCAGATGCTGGACTCTTTCCATTTCTTCATTGTTTCCTTGACACTTTGCGCCCAAGAAGTTCTTATACTATTTTTCATTCATTATTATTGATGTCTTGCATGTATTGAACTTGTCACTTGTATACTTGATAACATTCGACATAAAGTCAAAGCTTTGAAAATTATTGTGCAAACTTGGAATAGAATTATGACGAGACCTTGCACCAAGTTGAAAGCTAATGACTTAGAGGTTACTTAGTGAATGCATAATGTATTTTGTGATTTTTCGGAGAACAAGGTGGTGATCCATAATTAGAGTATCCCTAGTGGTCTAAAAAATATAGAGTATTGCATCATGGTGCATACATAGAAAGATTCTAGAAAACATCAAGTGGGATGGATGGAAGCACAACTAAAACCCAAAAATGGTGATGTGGGATGACACCAAAGAAGGGTAGACCAACATAGGACCAATGGTGGTTGGTTAGTTGATCGACTAGTGGTGGAATAGTATATCAACCGATCAATGATAATAGTCTAGTAGTCAATAGTAGGCTAGTCAGTTGGGCAGTTAAGTGGTTGGGAAGTTGGTTAGTTGTTGGTCGGTTGAGTGGCTAGGCGGTTTGTCAATTGGTTGGTTATATGGATGGTCGATTGATGGGCCAAGGGTTGGCGGACCATGGTCCAAGTAAATAGGGACTAATTGGCCATAACCCATTTTGTAGAATATGGTGTTGCTCATTCTTTTGACACTATGAAATGCATCTATGGTGACTTCAAATTTGAACTGTGACACTTGCTTCTCAACTTCCTTGATACACTATTCCATTCCAACTTCTCTTTTTTCTATTAAAGAAGGTGTTGAGTGGTGTTTTGAATTTGTGTTTAAGTCTTGAAAATCTTGATATTTGTTTTTATGTGATCAAGTTTTGAGGTTATAGTTCGTAGAGCTCCTTAGTCTCTCGGCCCCTTACTCGCTATAATTATTGAGTGTGGAAAGAAACAAAATAAGTATGAACTCCAATTTGTAATAAGTTTGTTCATCAACTTTATTTATGGGGATTGTGTGGTCGAAAGGAACTTAGTACAAATCCCTTGTTTCTAAGGATGTCGTGCGCCGTAACTAGTCCAATGTGAGTTTTGAGTATCAAGGGATAAGTTTCCAAGCCTAAACCCCTAAACTTAGCATCTTGCTTCTCCTCACGCAAGTAAATTGTAAAGAACTATCTAAATACCACAAAAGAAACAATAAAAGCTGAAACAACTAAAAATACTTACTAAAAACTAAAATGCAAAATAATAGACAAAGGAACCTTTTCTTTTAGGGTTAGAAAGAAAGAACCTCACATTCATGATCCAAATAATTTTTTTTCTTAAGTGCTAGCCGAAACCATCTCAAACTCATCAAAAATACTTCCTCATATGTGTGATGTTCATAGTTAGTCATTTAAGATCCCCTAAATCAAGTTATACCACGATCTTTAAGCTTAAATACTTGTCTCCATCGATTGGTCTTTTGACCTCCTCCCTACTAATGTAGATAATCAATTAGCCAAAGATCAAAATGAATTTGTTAAGATTCTAATGTAAAGCTTGGTTAAGGTAGGATATAAGATATGTTTATGCTCAATAATCCACAAGCATAAATATCAATCAAGGACCTCTTTAGAGTTTTGAATACAAAAAAGTTTGACACTCGAAACTTTTCTCTTATTCCCTTTTATCACCACAATTTACTGTCAAACCTGTAGTTATTATTTTAAGACTTATTTTTATATTCAAACTTTCTTAATGTAACTGAAAGTAAGAAACTACAATAAAGCTTGTAGTGATTTTTTTCAATTGTTTTTAATAAAGTAGACTTGTATATCTCTTTTTATCTATTCTTTTCTTGTTTTTTTATATAAATAAACATACAATTTAACAATAGCATGAACTAAATGCAAAAGAACAAAAAAAATTACAAACTAATAAAGTCTTAACTATACAAAGCTCGTCCAATCTTCCCAAACTCCTCAATATTTCTCAAAATGTCAAATTTAGCTCTAAATGAATTGTTAAAGTGATATTAAGATTGTGAGGTAAAGAAAGGATATAAATCAAAAGGCTAAGCTATAAAGTAGGTTATCAAAGAAAGAAATGGATTTAATTAGGCTAAAAGAGGTACTAAGAGTTAAATGTGAATAAAGGTTGGTTAGAAAGGCACAATCAATACAAAGAATTCCTAAATCATCTCATTACCTAAAATCCATCTAATATTTCGCCTTGTGAGTTCTCCAAACCAAATCTAGAGACTTAAGCTCTCCCATAAGCATAACTCTCTCTAAGTTCACATCCAAATCAATCCATGATTAGTGCTCAAATTGTTATGGTGTTAGCATTCTAAAACAAGTTTATGAAAGTTTTTACCATCACTTAATCAAATTAATTCTTTACACAAAAAAAGGTGCTCGTTCTAAGAAATTTGAAAAATAAAGTTGAAATAAATATGATCAAACATTAACAACATTATATTTTTAAAACATCACAGCATCTCATTTTAACACGATAAAACAAACCATAAGAAACAAGGTAAAACTTCAAAATAACATCGCTAAACAAACTTGATTATAACAAAAAGTTCTTGACCCACCAAACTTAAACCAGGTAGTGCTTTCACTACTAATAATTCAAACTACACCACAAAAATAGAGAAAATTCAACAAAATGAGAAAGAGTAAAGAGAAAGAACCTGTTTTACACTGGAAAAGCTGTAGCAATGGCCTTATACCCTTCTTAATTGAATTTAGAGGCACTCCATAGCCTTTTTCTCCTTGAGGCTAATGCTTTGGCTATGCTTGATAGATCAAATTTACCCTTCTTTTTAGGATATTCTAGTTTCTTAATTATCTGAACCTCTTCTAAAATATTTTATTCTTCGTCTTCAACCTCCATGGGTGGGGTATGATGCTCGGGTTGGGGTTCTTCTTGTTCTCCAATTTCTTCCTCTTCCTCTTCCTCCTCAATGATGTTCTTTGGAAATTCTGGAAATGAGAAAAACCTCTTGGAGTTACATCAAATTTTATTTTGAAGTTCCATGTCTCTCATATTGATATTTCCAAAATTTCTCTTGTTGCATGAACTCAAATGTTGTACTTTCAAATCACTTAAACACTTTTCCACTTGAATCATTGAGCTAGAAGGAAATATGGGCTATTTTTGAATTGGTGCCTCAGGCTCACTCTTTTTTTCCAAAATCCTAGCATTGGAAACTTGTATGATTACACCTTATATTTTAAGCTTTTCTTCTTCTTCAGCAATAGTCATATCAAAGGCCCTATATATAGTTGTGATAACTGAAGGAAACATAAAGTTGCCTTTTTTTCTCTTGTAGCACAAATTCTTATTTGCTCATATAATCCTTACAATATTGAGTTGCCTTACTAACAAGAATGAATTAAGGAGGGCATCAATCTAGTCTCCAAGAAATTATACCAAATTTTAGTAGCTGGTAGCAATGTTGTCCTATTGATGGTAAGGACTCCTTGAGTTGATTTGTTCCATGTTGTTCTAGGTTCACAATCCCTGAATAACATTTCTTCCCAACCATACTCATCAAGTGATTGAATATATTCATAATGGCCATCTTCATGTGTTTCTAACTTAAAGATGTGATTGATATCTACCTCTTGAATAGAGACCTACACTCCTCCGAGTAGTACCCATTCTTGGTCATCATCTAGAAAGTTGGTATAAAATTTGTAGAACATTGGTACCACGCTATTTTCTAGTTTCTTAGCAAACTCATTCTAATTGTTTCTTTCAACAATTTCGTGCACATAGATAGGTACCCCTAAATTTTTCCCAGTTGTAAACATGAATCCTTTTTCGACACACATTGTCCTTTTGCTAACAATTTCATCATATTTGGGCCTTGCTTTCTCACTAATTTGTTTTTTTGCAGTATTAGCCCTCTTGGATGTACTTTTTGTTCTTCCCATTATCACAGATTGAAAATCGAAATAAATTACAGATTGGATCTCAAAAACTTTACAAACTTTGGTCCAATTTTTTTAATAAATTCAACCCACAAAGCATAAAATAAGGTAAATTTTTAGAGCTTATTGTGATATCCAAACCAATTTTTATTGAGTGTACACCTAAACTAACGTGATTGTAACTTTTTGAGAGTGATTTTGAGTTGCATAGATTTATGGACCAGTTCATGTTGGGTTTACCACTATCAGGCTTCTAAAATCATGTTTCTACAAGCTTGAGTGTGAAAATATTAGCCAAAGCTTGGGAGTGAAAATGAAAATGGAGAGATTTAATTGCAAAAGCTTGTGGGAAGAGAATGCCATAGCGTAGAAAGGAGTTGTGAGAGTAAGAGTGAGTTAATGGGTGGGGTAGGGCAAAAAACTAAATTCCTACGTTGAACTTGGTGGGTCAAAAATTGGGTTTATCCATTTTAGCTAAAAAAATTATTTTCATGGGCCTTTTTGTTGTCTGCCAAAATTATCAACTTTTATGAGAGACTTTCTCATTGAAATTAATTATTGATTCAACCTAGATCACTATTCATTACTTGTTCCAATGAATAAAAATTGGAAAAGTTTTGCTATAGCATTGCTACAATAATGTCACGACAATTTTTCCCACATATGTTTAATTTGCCTTTTTCGAATATTCGATGTTATTTTACTGAAAATTCTTTGCTCTAAAATCAATGTTTATAAAAACTCATAAACTAACTAAATTAATAATGAAAAATATCAAAACACAATTGTAAATGGAATTGAAAAACACAATTTATTAAAAAACATAGGTTGCATCCCATGAGCGCTTGTTTTAGAGTCAATAACTCGGCTTTCTCTTTTTGTCATGCTTTGGTGGTTGGAATAGAGGTCTGTTGGTTATCTACATTGCCTCTCTGATAGTGCTTGATTCGTTGGATTCACATTGAAAGTGCTTCTTTCTTTTTCTTCAATTAATTCCACAGTCTCAAATGAAAAATATACGTTATTCAGAATAGGCATGACTATAGCTTCCTGGGAAAGAATTTCAATCCTATTGTCCAACTTCAAAGGTTTTAGGAGCTATCCTCTTATCATACCATTGTTTGGTCTTCTCTTTGTAAATCTTGGCATTTTCATAACTTGGTTTCTAAATTCTTCTAATTCATATAGTTGTACCAACCTCTTATATCCAACAACTAGAAAATCAAAATTTAACTTCTTGATAGCCTAATATGCACAGTGCTCAAGCTCCACCAATAAATAAAAAGCTTTTCCAAAATTAAGCTTGTTAGGATACATTCCTAAATGTGTTTTGAATTCCATCCTATAGGCCCATAGTGCGTCATCCAACCATGTTGACTAATCTTTATGGTTTGGACCAACTGTTTTCTCCAAGATCCTCTTGATTTCTTGATTAGTGATTTCAACTTGGTTGCTAGTTTATGGATGGTAAGGTGTTGTAACCTTAGGCTTAACTCCATATTTGGCCCACAATGTCTCATATTGTTTATTGTAAAAGTGAGTTCCTCCATCACTTACACTGGCTCGGGAAGTACTAAAGTAAGGGAAAATGTTTTTCTAAGGAATCTGACCACCACCTTGGCATCATTGGTAGAAAGTACGATGGCTTCCACCTATAGCCTGAAGGAAATGACCTCATAAAGTCTATACTCCAAACATCAAACAATTCAACCTCCAAGATTTTGTTTTGACGCATTTTTTGATTCCTAGAGATGTTTCCAACCCCTTGGCATATTTCACATTGAAGAACAAAGTTATGATCATCCTTGTACAAGTAAGGCTAATAAAATCCAGATTGTAAACCTTGGAGGCTATTCTAGTTCCTCCAAAATGGCCTCTATAAGGTCAAGAATGACATTGTTGCAATGTATTCACCATTTCTTCTTCAGGAATACACTTTATAATCATTTGGTCCATACATTTCTTGAATAAGAATGGCTCACCCCAATAGTAGAACTTCATATTTCAGAAAAATTTCTTCTTTTGTTGGGAATTTAAATCAGGAAACAACAATCCATTATACAAGAAATTGAAAAAATATGCTTACCAAAGCACTTGAACTTGAGAAATTGCAAAGAGCTACTCATTGATGAATTCTTTGAAAGCACTGAATATTACTTGATTTATTTTCAATTTAATGTCAAAAGTAGATTTATATTTGCATAATTTTATACTTATTTTAGCGAATCTAATTTTTTATAATCATGAGTATATTTTGTTATTTTTCCAATATTTTTTACTATAGATAAACACTTCTAGAATCGTATATGAAAGTACCAAATGCAACCAGGAAGAATAAAAGAATAACATATGTAAGCTTCACATATGTAACAACCAAATGTAGGGGGAAGAACCAAAAATAAATTATAAAAATGTAGTTTAATGCATGCCATGATGAGGATATATGTGCGTTGTGGTGCGGCCTTCTCAGATCGTAATTGAACGCATACTAGAATCAATATGGGTCGCAGTGTTGGAAAAAGTGTGTCATAGTGTGCAACCTTACGATTCGCTATTTTCTCCTTTTCTTAGCGTTTTTCCAACTATAATTAACCCCTCCTTCAATTTTAGAACACAACAAATGAGAGAAACATCTGATTTCATGATAGTTTTTATAGTTTTTTATTTTCTTAACTATGTAGTAGTTGTTTTCGATTCAGTAAGTAGTATATAAAAATTTATTTGGAGGTTTTTTAGATAACATATAAGTACTAAAGTTTTGTACATTGAATGATACAATTGAAATATTAATTTTAATTGTATTATGTTATTTTCAAAATTTAGTTTATTTTTTTAATGCTATTTTTAATTTGCTGCTCATTTATTAAATCTAGGCATGTTTAAGTGAAAATACTATGAGATATTATTTATGTTGTTATGCTTGTAAAATATTAACTTAGTTAAATATTTTAGTTTATGAAAGTTAAATTTATGGTTTCATTATCTAGATCTAATATAGAATTTATGTACTATTTTAAATATTTTTATAATATTTATTTTTAAAAAATATATTGAGAATATATTTTTCATAATAGATTTAATATTTGAAAGTTCGTTTTCAAATATATCAATCTTAAATCCAACATTGACACCTTGAATAAGAGTCTAAATTATGTGTTATGTGACTTAAGTAGTTATTGAGATGATTTTTTATTTCCTTAGAATAAATCATAATTTAATATTAATCAATTGATGATTATCCGCTTAGGATATTAATTATTTTTTATTAATAAAGAATCTAATCATTGCTTTAAGATATTTTCTTACAAAACAATTAGTAATATTAATGTATATATTTAATAACTTAATTCATATTAAGTAAATATGATTTACTAATTAATATATCACATAAATTCTTCAGTAAATATTCAATGTTTATCCGCCTAATATTTGTTGAATAAATTTTATCTTTAATTTTATTCCAATAGATTAGACTTTTCAAACTCAAAATTGTGACAAAATGTTTAAGTTTATTTTTCGTTCTTAAGAGTTTTGGTATATTATTTAAAAAAACATATTTCTTCTTTACATTGACCTTAGAAGTATACTTATTATTTTTTACAAATTGATTCTTATACTTACAAGCTCCTTATGAATATACAAAATTTGTGTATCAAATTTTGGTGTCGTTGCTTGGGAGAAGTATCGTTTTGAATATTTATTATCAAAAATATTAAAAATAATTTGTTTTATAAATATTCATGATTTTTCTCTTTATTTTGTTTTTGAGTTTTTTAATTTGAAAAAATTCAAATTTATTTTGAAAAACTTAAGATCTTTAAGAATCTAAAAAAAATTAAGAAATTTAAAATTTAAAAAATTCAAAATTCAAAAAAATTGGAAATAAAAGAATCTAAAAAAGTCTATATTAATTTTTAGTTGACTTTAAATATTCAATAAAAAATAAAAAATTTGAAAATAAAAAATCTAAGAAAAAATATATTATTTATTAATTGACTTTAGATATTAAATAAAAAATCTAAAAAATAAAAATATCTTAGATTTTTTATTATTATTATTTTAACAATTTTTTTGTTGACTTATATATTAATTTATTTAATTATTAACTTAATTTATTTTAGTATTTTTTATACTAATTTTAATTTTAATTTTAACTTAATTATTTTTTGTTTCTTTTGTTTATTTATTTAATTACTGTCACAATTTTTTATTTTTTATTTTAGTTTTATTTACTTTTGTAAATTAGTTTGTTTAGTATTTTTATGTACTAACTTTTTTTTGTATAATATACTTTACTAACTTGTAATATTATATAATGAAATGTTTGTATCATATGTTGCATTTGTAATTATTCATTTAACTTGTATTATTGTATAAGAAATTATTTGTATCATATATTGTATATATATTATTTATATTGTGTTTATTTCTTTTCTTTTCTTTTTATTTTTATTTTTATTTGCTTATTTTATTTTATCATTTATTTATTTTATTATTCTTGTTTAGTATTTTTGTTTAATTTCCTAAAATAAAAAATTTGGATCACGGCATGGTTTTTGTGATAGCCATGGTATGGCGCTATTAGGATAAAATTGGGTTGAAAACATTTTTTGGCACGACGACGTGAATCTTTTTTGCACCGTGTTGAACGAGTTCTTTCTCGAATACATTAAGTTATATGTTTGTTTGTGCTACATTGTGAAACTAAGTGTGCTATGGACATGGATGAATTTTCACACTAAAAACCTCATAAAATGTGTTTCAAATCAAATCCATACAAAACATTTCATCTTCTTCCTCAACCCCAATTTTCTCTTTCCCTAAATACTACTATCCAAGTTTTAAAAAGAACCTAAGGACATAAAGAACTGAACTCTCACCATTGTTCTAGCTCTAACTTTTATGTACTTTTATTTTATTTTTGTTTTTATTTTTATTATGTTTTTTATTATTTTAGATTTGATGTAATTGTTTTATTTTCGTACATTTTATTTCCTATTTATGTGAAATCATGTTTATTTTATTTAAAATTATTAAAATTATACTTGTTTGTTGAGATGTGATGTATAAGGAGAACACATTAAGCTGTCTGTGTGGTTAAATGTTTTGAAATGATAGACCATATCACTATTTGATCACATTGAGCTAAAGTATATGGGTAAATTTTCTTTATCTTTAATTTACATTTGTTACGTTAAGGATAATGTATATTCTAGGTTAAGGGTGGAGGAAAAGTTACATAAATTTAGGCATTTTTGTAATTTTTAAACATGTGTTTATATTTGTTTACATTTATTTAGTTTATTTATTGGTTTAGGAATAGTCAGGTTCAATTTTTTATTTTTTTTTAAGAATTATCATGTTTTTAGTTAATTTTAAGTAAACGATTGGGTCTTTTGCACTGTTGAATTAATGTCATAAATATGTCATAAATATGTCATAAAGTAATGTGATAATTATTTCTTTTTTTCATTGATGAGTGCTCAAAAGAACTAAAATTACCATAATTTTATGTAAATTAATTGATTGAAAAGATATATATTTCATGGGTATTTTTATAGTTTTTTAGGTATTTTTGCTTAAAAAAGTAACTTAAAGACTAAAACAAAATACTGGTGGTAATACATCACAAATATATTGATAAAATAAATGAGGAAAATTAAAAAAAATAGAAAACTTGGACAAAATGGGTCAAAAATGATGAAATCGCTCACCCAACTGCCTAGCCGCACTGAAAAATGCACGCAGTAGCACCCAACCGCACCGAGCAATGCGTAAAGCATACCAACCACCAACTGAAGAAATGTCGAAGTCTATACACACACAACACCGAAGTGGCATGCGCATCTGCCCCATCTGTCACGCTGCTGCCCCCACATGCCAAATATGTCAACGATGACATCATCATTCATCTAAAAAATACCTCAAAAACATCTTCTTCTCTCTTTATTTATCTCTATTTCTTAGTTTTTAATTTTTCTTAGTTTTAGAGTTCTTCTCTTTTTGAGAAGAACTAATTATGTTTTTGTAATTTATTAGCTTTTTGATTCAATAAATGGAAATGCAATTCCATTTGGAGGTTTTTCAGCAACAGAATTAACATCAAAATACTGTAAGGATTTTATTTTCTTTGCAATTATTTTTTATGTTTTGTTCTTATATGTTATATTTAATTTTTTTGTAATTAAATTTTGACATTGCTCGCTCTTTGTAAACATGATATAATATTAATGTTCTTATACTTGCGAAATATTAAATAGGTAAAAATCTCTAAAATAAATTGATTTTTTTTATTCAAGATTTTATATTAAGAATGTTAGAGAGAAATATATTATTTTTCATTACAAACTTAAATATGAAAAATTAGATTTTAAGGTTTAGTTATCTGGTTTAATTTAGAGTAGTGTTCTTTTATTTGTTGGTACAATCGCCCGATAGTTAGAGTGAAACTCTATTTCAAAAGTTTTTATAAGAATTATTATTTGAAAAATGTATTAACAATATCTTTTCAGTAGTGGTTTTAAAACTTGAAAGTTAATACTCGGATAATTAGATTCTTGGGTTTAATTTGGACACATTGAATAAAGTTTAAACTGTCTAACCCCACTAAAAGTGGCATTTAAATGATTCATTTTCAATCTCTTAGAAAAAGAAATTAATTTAATTAACTGAATTAGTTATCGACCCCACCCATAAGTGTTAATTGATTTGTTTAGTTAACAAAGAATATCTAACCTCACCAAATGTGGTATTTATATAAAAAAAGCGAGAATCAATAAATATAAATTTATATCTTTAATAACCTAAATAATATGAGAAAACATAATTAACTTAATTATTATATCCATAAATACTCTATTATTATAAATGATAAATTTTGCATAAATATTTATTGAATCCGTATCTATGTTTATTTTTATGTTATTAGATTAGAAACACAAAAATCCAAACTATCGTGACAAGATGTTTATGATTTAATTTTGTTTTTAAAAGTTTGAGTAATAAATTAAAAACTACATATATTCCTTCCTTAGATCGACCTTATGAGTATACTTATCATTTTCTATGAAATCATTCATGCACTTGTGAGAATTTTATAAATGAAAAACCAATGTATTGGTAGGACTAGCGATGCCGATTTTGCTCATCAGTCATACCTTGTGTTTCATGATAAAATATTAAAATTGAGATAAACCTAAAATTGGTATTTTGGAATTAACTTGTAGGGACTATCTTGTGAGAATATTTTGAGCTTCTTGTCATTCTATTTTGAGAGAATATTTTTTCTAATCCTTTAAATACTCTTCTTAATATTTCAAATTATTAGATGATTTCTATAGGGTTTGCATTGAATGTTAAGATTTTTAACATCTAATGAAGAATTATATACTTATTTGTATTGCTTATATTGAATGATTTGATTAAAATTGAAAGTGTATACCTATTTCATTCATACATGACTTCAAAAAAAGAGATATATGTGGGGTTCTCTAAAACTAATACAAAAAGATCAAAATAACAACTTGCCAAATCATACTTGTTTCTATATACTATTTATAATCTAGTTATGCTATAATTAAAATGTACTAAGTTACAAAGGGTATGTGAAGATGTGAAGTAGTAATAGCTCTTATTAACATTATTATTTTGTTTAGCTAGCTAGCTTTTTAATTTAATATGGTATAAAACCCAAAGGGTAAGTGAAGATATTTCATATTATAGTTTTGTTAATTATATTAGTATGATTGACTTATAAGTTTGTACTGAGTTACTTAGTATTAAATCATCACGTATGTGAAGCCCTTAGAGTGTGATACTTGATGACTGCTCAAAAAGCACTAAAATTACCATGATTTTATTCACTTTAATTGATTAAATATATATATATATATATATATATTTATATGATTTTATCATATTTCTATATAAATCTATCTTTTCAGAATCACGGGTATTTTTATTATTTTTCAGGTATTTTTGCTTAAAAAAGTAACTTAAAGACTCAAAGAAAAATACCAGAGGCAATACATCACAAATATATTCATAAAGTAAATGAGAAAAAGTAAAAAAAAGATGGAAAAATTGGACAAAATGGGTCAAAAAGGTAAAAAATGTCAAAAAGGAGGAAATCGTGCACGTAGCGCGTCCAACCGTGCCGAGCAACACGCGTGCATCGCCCAGTCCATGCATGCCTGATCTCCATTCTGCACACGCTGCGCGCACCTATGCTCCCTTCCGCGTGCACCTCTGCGCCGTACCTACCATGATGTCAACAATGATGTCATCATTTACTACTCGGTATTTCCTCCATTTTTAATCATTTTTCCACCCAATTGTTCTTCCTCTCCTCACCTATAAATGCCCATATTCTCTTCATATCAAACCACACCTAAAACACATCTTATTCTCTCTTTCTTTCTCTCCATTTCTTAGTTTTTAGTTTTTCTTAGTTTTTAGTTTTTTCTTAGTTATTTTTTCTTATTTTTAGAGTTCTCTTTTTTAGAAGAACTAATTATGTTTTTGTAATTTATTTACTTTTCGATTCAATAAAGGGAAGTGCAAATTCCGTTTGGAGGTTTTTGCAGCAACAAGAATAACATCAAAGTACTGTAAGTATTTTATTTTCTTATAATTATTTTTTATGCTTTATTCTTACATGTTATATTTAATTTGTTTGTGATTAAATTTAACTTTGCTGGCTGTTTTTAAACATGATATAATAATAATGTTGTTATGCTTGCAAAATATGAAATAGGTAAAAATATCTAAAATGAATTGATTTTGTTTTTATTCAAGATTTTATATTAAGAATGTTAGAGATAAATATATTATTTTTCATTACAAACTTAAATCTGAAAATCAGATTTTAAGGTTTAGTTATCCGGTCTGATTTAGAATAGTGGTCTTTTATTTGTTGGTACAATCGCCCGGTAGTTAGAGTGAAGCTCTATTTCAAAAGTTTTTATAAGAATTATTATCTGAAAATGTATTGACAACATGTTTTCAGTAGTAGTTTTAAAACTTGAAAGTTAGTACTCGGATAACTAAATTCTTAGGTTTAATTTGGACACCTTGAATAAAGTTTAAACTGTCTAACCCCACTAAAGGTGGCATTTAAATGGTTCATTTTCAATCTCTTAAAAAAAGGAATTAATTTAATTAACCAAATTAGTTATCAACCCCACCCATAGGTGTTAATTGATTTGTTTAGTTAACAAAGAATATCTAACCCCACCAAAGGTGGTATTCATATAAAAAATAGAGAATCAATAAATATCAATTTATATTTTTAATAACCTAAATAATATGAGCAATCATAATTAACTTAGTTATTATATCCATAAATACTCCACTATTATAAAAGATAAAATTTGCATAAATTTTTATTGAATCTGTATCTACGTTTATTTTTATGTTATTAGATTAAAAACACAAAACCCCAAAATATCGTGACAGGATGTTTAGGATTTAATTTCGTTTTTAAAAGTTTGAATAATAAATTAAAAACCACATATATTCCTTCCTTAGATCGACCTTGAGAATATACTTATCATTTTCTATGAAATGATTCGTGCACTTGCAAGAGTTTTATAAATATAAAACCAAAGTATTGGCAGGATCGGCGATGCCGGTTTTGCTCATCAATACTTACCTACTTGGTTTCTAAAACCAAGGGGTATGTGAGGTATTTATAGTATAGCTTATTATATCACTATATAAATTTTATTTGTTCTATATCTGTACTAATTCACAAAATCGGTGGGTGATAGCAAGTCCCGAGGATGAGGCAGTAAAACCATAAGATATCGATCTTTTGTTGATAGGTATGGATAATTATATGGTGAGAATATTAGTTTTAATTTCTATAAAACTTCAACCCATTTATGGTTGGTCAAACAATCAAAGTATGTACGAACCACTAATTAAATAGAAAGATAAAAGTTCTCACATAATAAGACTTAGTATGAATTCCTTCAACCCAAAAGTTCGATAAAACAGACAAATTACAAGTATGATCCCTTAGTTGAATCAAACTATATAGTTCTTACAAAATGAGTTATATTACTTATGAATTCCTTCAACCCAATAGATCGGTAAAAAGATCAAAGTACAAGTGGATATAGATTCGAATAGTATAAACAATGAGTTCTATCTTCTGTAGAACAACTTCATATTCTCTTCTTGATTTTCGCTATCAAAATTTAGAATTATGTATCTATATAGTTGATTAAAGAAAGTAGTATTAAAGATTAAGAATTCATTATTAAAGAATAAGGATATTATATTGATGGTTAGTTTTTAACATAAGTTTTTACAAGTTAAATTTTATTTTGTTTAAAATTTTAAATTATGGCTTTTAGTAGAACTTCATTTTCTAGTTTAACTTATTTTGATAATATTTTTTTAGATTTTTCTTCCTTTTCTAATTATCAAAAAAATGAATCGATTTATGATTCTTTTCAAAACAATGAAAAAGATAACCAACTCTCTTTTGAACACAATCATTTTGATACTCAAAACTTCTCTTTAGAGGAAACTCAAAACTCTTTTGAATACCAAAAACCTTTAAAAATATTGGTAGCACAAACGCTTATATTAAAAAACAAAAATCTCCAAAAAAAGATTATTTGATCAAAAGTCTTTTCTGATTTATCAAAAAAAATAAATTCTTTTTAAAACTCTGCTTAAAAAACAGCTAGAAGTTGCAAACTCCAAAATTGGTGCTAAACAAACATCAAACAAAAAGAAAGAAAACATTTCAAAAAATCTTTCTAACCAAACCAAGGAAAGAGATATCCAAACATCTCTACCTTCTCAAAATCAACCTAGGTATTCTACCTTAGAAATACCTAATTCAAAACTCAAAGGAGTAGAACAAAACCAACAGATGAATCAATTACCTTCGTTAACACCATTCGACATAACCTATGAAAAAGAGTTTAAATTACTAAACATAGAAACCATACGTTTAGATATTGACCTCCCATATAATATCCATTTCAAAACTTGGTTTATTACATCATACTCTAAAGCTTAACAAGAGAGCTTCAAGAGAAAACATCACCGGTATATTAACCAGTACCAAAAAAACATATCATTCTTTGAATGGCTTGAAACAAATATCACTAAGAAAGGTGGTGTATGGAAATTCCAATCACATAAAACCAAAACCGTTGAACTAGTTAAAACAATTGTCATGGTCAACACCAAAAGGAAAACACCTATTTAGGAAACCCAAGTTGATACAATTGAGGTTCAAAAAACCCTACATTGAAACCTATCAGCGTCCCTCATAGCAAAACCCAAAATGTAGAGGCTACACCTCTTCAATACCCCTATGAAGATTCCACTATCTTCCAAGAAGAGCCTACCAACCACAACACTGGTCCAATACTTCTAGAGATTCCTCAAACAAAACCACTGGATGTTAGTATCTTACCTTTAGGTGCTAATACTATAATGTCACTTAAAACATCACAGAGTATCCATATCTTATACAAAGATGTCAATACCTCTAATAAAAAAGCATCCCAAGAACCTTCTCTTCAGATTACAACACGAGCAACACCTTAGGATCTTAACATCTTATAGTTAGATGTTAGCACCTTTGAGAAAGGAGCATTTCAGGAACCATCTCCTAAAATTTCTCCATTAAGTTATCAAAACCTGATGGCTATAACACCTACTAGGTCCTAAGACTTAGAAATAGGAACCCAGCTATTCCAAAACATTCAACAAAAATATCATTCTTCATCCATCTATCAATGGAAGATTGATGGCATGAATGATGAACAAATATTAAACACATTACAACAGATGCCCATGGGTCTAATGCTTACAAAACCCAGTCCAAAACATCGGACAAAATAGTTACTAATCTCCTTATAGTTGGTTTCTCAAGCCAAATAAAAGATGGTGGGATTTCCATATTACCAAGAAATAATGGTTGGCTATCTTAAGTGATATCCAAACTGGAGAGGATGGTGAACCAATTCTCGATCATCACTGAGAATTTATTCAAGATGCAATATCAACTTTGATAATGATAAAATCACTACAATATCAAAAGACTGAGCTCATTTCAAACCTTCAGTGTTCAAAACTCAATGATTTTCACTGGTATAAATCAACCTTCCTTAGTAGAGTTATTGTACAAGAAGAATCTAACCAACCCTATTGAAAAGAGAAATTCCTTGTAGATATTCCTAAACTCATAGGAGAGAAAGTAAGAAACAAAATCCGTGAAATATTTTTGAAATACGTATTCCCTTATGATCAACTCACTTATGGTGAATTGATTAGTTTCACCCAAAACTAAGGACTTCAAACCTATAAAGATTTGAAGTTACAAAACCAACTTAAAAGGGAAATGTGTGAAACACATAAAGAATTGAGTTCTTACTATAAAACAAATTGACATTTATCTTACTAAAATCAAATACTACAATACACTATGCAATAGAAAAACGTCTTAAAGACCATACAAGAGATATCCCAAATATCCAGGAGCCTCTTCAAAAATATTCACTTGCTACAGATGCAGTAAGAAAGGTCACATTTCAACATACTGTTGAGTTTCCAATAATCTCCAGAAATCAAAACATGGAAAAGAGACTCTCCAAAAGGTCTTTACTCTTCCCATTAAAAACTCTGAGTCTGAAGCCTATTCTAAAGACTCTTCTAATAATCAAAACTATCAAATTAGTAAATTAGTCATAACTAATCCTAATTCTGATAAGACAAAACAAGGAAACTTTGTAAAACAAATAATTTCTATATATCAAAAAAATTTCCAAGAGAAAGATATAAAAACTCCAATTGCATTCTCCATTCATGTTTTCAAAACATAAGTTTTGGTAGATTCAATTTGAGCCAAAACACCAATGTATAATAGGATTCATTATTCCATTTGGACAGTATGAATGGACTAATATACTCTTCAATTTAAAATATGCATCTTTTGAGTTTCAAAAAACTATTCTAGAACTATCCTCAGAACTTTGCATTATTTATATCTATGATATAAAACATTTCAAAACTTTCTTTCACACTAGTAAAAGAAATCATTTTCACCTAAGGGAGAAAGAGTTGATTGCCCAGCATACCTCTGGCCAAAAGATTGCTTATCATAAAGATTGTTCACCAACAATCTTATGTATTACCAAACTCAAATCCAATACATTGTTTTCATTAAGGATTGAAGTTTTACAAAATATTTTACAAAACCTTGCCTTCAAGCACATTTTTGTCTGATGGAAAAACATATTAAGTATCCTTAAAGATACAAATTCATTACCAGAATTCCAAATCTAGGAATTCTCCCAAAACTCAACAATACCAAGAAAAGAAAAGGATAAACCACCATTGAACCCCTTTTCTTCTCCAAGCCACATTGCCTATCCAAAATCTAGTATCACGTAGAAAATGAAACACTACTTATAACCATTTCTTCTTTCAAACCCATCACTTGGTCTAAATCAATCAAAATAAGAACCAAACAAAATCAAGAATGGAATTTGTCCCCTTTTGAATATTCAAGTATACTCAAATCCCTTGAAAATTCCCTTTAGATTATTGAAGATCAAAATTAGACAGAGGCCACAGCCTCTCAAGTATAACTTCTGAACTTATTAAAACAAAAAAGGAAGGATCTTCCTCCTCTTCTAATATTATCTCTGTATCAAAGAAAGGAGAGTCATCTCCAAAACTTTTCCCAAAATCATCTGAGTATATTTTGAAAACCCCTCATATTATTAACAAGGATTTTATAAAAGAAATTCTTATATCTCAATTGAAGTATCTTCTTCCAAAATAATCTCCAAAATAGAGAAAAAAGAATAATCTTCTCAAAAATCTTTTCACAAACATCTAAGTCCATTTTAAAAATAACTAAGATTATTATAATAGTGAAACAAGGATTTAACAACAAAAATCCTTATGTTTCTTTAATTGTTTTTTTCTAAACAAACTACTCAAACTATAATAACAGTTATGGAAGGATTTCATAACAAAAATCCTTATATTTCTGAACAAATAATATTTTCAAAACGAGAATTCCATAACAATAATTCTTTACAAAATATCTTCAAAAATTTGTTCTATGGAACTTGGAACCTAACAATACCCTAGAATACTATTTGAGTATTTTGGATTTCAAAAATTGGTCCAATACCTCCTTCATTAAAAACCTAGAATATTTCTTCTGGACATTCTATTTTACAACCAAAATGCCTTGGATGCATAACCACTAGTAGAATTCCTTTCGATGCCTACAGGAATCCAAGCAAGATATAACTTGTTCAAAACACTTGTTAAACATAAAAGAAGTGAAAGAAGATCCACAACCTTGTGTATCTTTCCTACAAAACCATACCTTCCTTGGGTATATCCATTGTCCTTACAACTGATATATGACCTAGGAATTATGAATATCAAATGGTGGACAATACTCAATGTCCCTTAAAAAAATTCAAAACCGTCGGTGGAAGAATAACATGAAGAGCTCCAACCAACCCAACACCAGCTCTTGGCCCAAATCCATCAAGCCAAAATTTATTTCTTATTGCAACAAGAACAGAAGAAAATCTGGACATCATACATCAACTATCGAAAGACAAAACATGATCTTCTAAGTAAACATATGACGACTCTACATTAGAAAATTTAGCACCTCTAGGAAAGACAAGGAAGACTATTTGGGATCCATTCCAAAAATGGTTAGTTGCAAAACCCATGTAAAATAGCCTTTGGGCCTTATTCATGTAAAATGGCCTTTGAGCCTTATAAGTTGTATTTGGGTTAAAAGCCCATTTATTTGTATAAGGGTTAAAAGCCCACTAAGTGGTATCAGATTCAAAAGCCCATTTATTGTAAAATATAAGAGCCCAATACATAGGGCCTCAAAAGGGTTCAAAGCCCATCATGGTGATATCAACAAGATGTCACTAAGACATCAACATCATGGTGACATCAAGAGGACATCACTACAACATCAGCATCTAGGTGAAATCAGCAGGACATCACTAATACATCAACCGTTGACACTATTGAGTCGGCACCAAAGATAAATTGACTACAAGATGGCCGATGATCGGGGCAGAACCGACATCGCCGATCCTGCCCGTTACTTTGGTTTTATCTATTTATAAAACTCTCGCAAGTGCACGAATCATTTCGTAGAAAATGATAAGTATACTCCCAAGGTCGATCTAAGGAAGGAATGTATGTGGTTTTTAATTTATTATTCAAACTTTTAAAAACGAAATTAAATCCTAAACATCCTCATTACGATATTTTGGGGTTTTGTGTTTTTAATCTACTTACATAAAATAAACATAGATTCAATAAACATTTATGCAAATTTTATCTCATAAAACAAAGAGTATTTATGGATATAATAATTAAGTTAATTATGCTTGCTCATATTAATTAGGTTATTAAAGATATGAATTGATATTTATTGATTCTCTCTTTTTTATACGAATCACCTTTTAAAGGGTTAGATATTCTTTGTTAACTAAACAAACCAATTAACACCTATGGGTGGGGTTGATAACTAATTTGGTTAATTAAATTAATTCCTTTTTCTAAGAGATTGAAAATGAACCATTTAAATGCCACCTTTGCTGGGTTAGGATTTAAACTTTATTCAAGGTGTCCAAATTAAACCTAAGAATTTAATTATCCGAGTACTAACTTTCAAGTTTTAAATCACTATTGAAAACATGTTGTCAATACATTTTCAGATAATAATTCTTATAAAAACTTTTGAAATAAAACTTCACTCTAACTACGAGGCGATTGTACCAACAAATAAAAGAGTACTACTCTAAATCAGACCGGATAACTAATCCTTAAAATCTAATTTTCAGATTTAAGTTTGTAATGAAAAATAATATATTTCTCTCTAACATTCTTAATATAAAATCTTGAATAAAAACAAAATCAATTCATTTTAGAGATTTTTACTTATTTAATATTTCGCAAGCATAACAACGTTATTATTACATCATTTTTATAACAATACCACAGAAAGTTAAATTTAATCACGGACAAATTAAATATAACATGTAAGAATAAAGCATAAAAAATAATCAGTAAAGAAAATAAAATCCTTACAGAACTTCGATGCTATTCCCGTTTCTGAAAAACCTCCAAGCGGAATTTGCACTTCCATTTATTGAATCAAAAGCTAGAAAAATTACAAAACATAACTAGTTCTTCCCCAAAAGGGAAGAACTCTAAAACTAAGAGAAATTAACTAAAAACTAAGAAAAACTAAAAAACCTAAAAATCTAAGAAAAGAGAGAAAGAAAGAAAGAGAAGTGTGTTTTGAAGGTGTGTTTTGAAGTGAAGGGAAGGGGTATTTATAGGTGAGGATGGAGAGAAAATGAGTAAAAAAATGTTAAAAAATATTAAAAATGTAAAAACGCGTATTGGAATTGTCGATGTCATTAATGACGCCAAGATGACGTCACAGGCGGCTGCACGTGAAAAATGGGGCGAAAAGGCGCTGGGCGCGCGGAGAGGGGGCTGGCGCACGCAGCGCGTGGGCTGGGTCAAGTGGCGCTGCTTTCTACAGGCGTAGAACAGTGCCACACGATGGGCGCGCGCGAGGCGAGTAGTGGCGCGCAGAGGCCTTGCGAAGAAAGAGTGCTGGCGCGCGCGGATCGGGCATGCCGCGCGCGATCCGCGCGTGCCGGCGCGTCGCGCGTGCGGGCTCAAGGCGCCAGGTACGATGGGCATGTGCGATTTTCTCCTTTGTTGACATTTTTGACCCTTTTCACCCATTTTGTCCAATTTTTCCATATTTGTTGACCTTTCCCCATTTATTTATTAATATATTTGTGATGTATTGCTTCCAAGATTCCTCTTGTGTATTTAAGTTGCGTTTTTAAGCCAAAATACCCGAAAAACAATAAAAATACCCGTGATTCGAAAAGACAAATATATATAAATATATGATAAAACATATAAATATATATATATATTAATCAATTAATGTGCATAAAATCATGGTTATTTTAGTGCTTTTTGAGCACTCATCACAACCTCTTAATCCGCCTTCTGCTAGTCCCTTAGCAAGAGCGTTATAAAAACTAAAATTAAACTATCCTAAATCACTCAGATTGACACGGTTGCATTTAGCCTATGCAACAAGCCTTTAAACCCTAGGTTGCCCAGTGGACGAGTTTGAGTCTCGTGAGGGTTTTCAAGAATGATACCCACAAACATTGAACTAAATGTAAAAATTAAAAGAAATAATAACAACAATCAACTTAAAAACTAAAATTACAACAAAATCAAAAATTAACGTTTAAGAATAAAAGAAAACAACATATCACAAAAATGTCTCATACTTTTAATCTCCTTTAAGATCATAATTAAAATCTCAAGCATAAGTTATATTAATCTTTTTAAACAATCATGATTTATTATAATAATTAGTGCTCAAATCATTTTCATATTTCATATCAAAAATGTATCAATTTAATTTCACCCAATTTCAAGAGGTTATAAATCCGAATTCGCTTCGACTCTATTACTCACAAGTCAATACTCTCAAAACACCGAATCCTATGGGTTCAAACACTCATACTAATTTATATGCGAAAGAGTTGATGTATAGAAATGAACTAATATGTTCGCATATGTATAAAAGAAGAAAGGCTCAAAGTGTTATTTTGACGTTGATCTCATTGGAAGGAATCAAATGTATAAATTATAAAGATATCATATATAAAAATTATTTTCCCGTATAAATCAAACTCATTAAGAAAAAATTTCAAGATATATGCCTTTACAAATCGAAGAAAGTGCAATGACTTTTTAGGGAATTACTTTCTATATCTTTCTTTTGTAATTAGCCTTTACTCACAACTTTGTAGGCAATGTGTCATATAAAGATGTAGATTATACTATATATATTCTTTCTCTCTATATTTTTCTCAAGATATTTTTCAATATATATCATTTTTTAGAGAGTCAACCCATGTACAGTTGTACATTTTTTTGTTTTTTGGATTTTGGGTAACGCGGGTCATAGTATGTAGATTATACTATATATTCTTTATCTCTCTATTTTTTCAAGATACTTTTCAATATATATCATTTTTTTGTAGAGTCAACCCATGTACGATTGTACATTTTTTTTTTTTTTAGGATTTTGGTGAGTGGTTAATTTTGTGGCTTTTTTGTTTGATCTTGGTTTAGTAACCCCAGATATGTCTCTTTTTTTTGTAATACCATGCACGAATGAGATAAAAGCATATACTATCAATTTCTACTCAAATCATTTAATCTAAGCAAAAATAATAATAAAAAATATACGATACCTATTAAGATGAGAAAAAATTCATACATTCAATATTAATGCCTATAGAGATCATCTAAGAATTTGAAGAAATAAGAAATGTGTTTGAGTAGAAAAAATATATATTTCACTCAATAAAGGAAATTAGGCTCAAATTATATCTCACAAAGGTAGTCTCCACTAAAACAAATTCATAAAAACCCGATTTTTTGGGTTTAATATAATTTCTACATCTTATCAAGAAATACTAGTTATGACAAAATTAACTAATTATCAAAAATAATTACATAATATTTCATCATATGTTTTCAAAAATTAATCTAACACTACAAAAGACTTAACTATTTACTTAAATTTGATTTAAAGAAATCATAAATTTTTCTGAATTTTTTTTTTTTTTTTAATTGCAAAAATTACTAAATCAAACAAGGAAAATAAAACCAAACACAAAAATGAAGATGTGAACATAAAAAGAAAAAAAATTAATAATTGTTGTTTTTTTTTTGAATTTTTAAATGGTTAAATCTTTTTTTGTTCTTTTCTAATTAAGCATGGTAACTTCTCACCACCCCCAACCTAGAACTTACATTGTCCTCAATGTAACAATTGTAAATTAAAGATAAGGAGAAAAGAGAAGAAACATTATCTATTTGTTCGAATGTGTAAGTAGTAATGAAGAATTGCAGGTGTATTCATCATATTCATCATTAAAGTGTATACAGACAGATTGCTGTGAACTTCTAACAACTCAACAAATATTTTTAGTTTTAACAATTTAAAAATTATTCACATATAATTAAACTAAAATAAACAATAAAATTAAGTATATAAAACAAATAACAAAAATTACCAAAAATGATGGGTTGCCTCCCATCCAACTTAGTTTAACGTCTTGTAAGCAGTAACGCAATTGGGATTTCATTTAAGTAAACTCGATGTCCCTCATCAATGAGTCAATCAAACCTACAAGTAAGACAAGGTTGTCTACCTATACTTTTTCACTACGTCCTATGGATTTTTAAATTTTTCTGTACTTAAAACTAGGGACATGCTTGTGAGTTTTAGATAATCCATGTCTAGGTACAAATCAAATAATTAAAGGCATCAAAACACAATTGTACCTAGATCAAACAAAACAACTAACTCCTTAGATTGTAATTAAAGCTTTAAAATTTTGGAGATAGTTTAACCATTTTTTTTTTTTTTTTATTTTTTTAAGTTAAAAATAACATAATCAAGATAACCAAGAGTGCTCCCAGGAAAGAATGAAGGGCAAAGGCTCCTTAAAAACCATCCTCCAGATGCATAGAGCAACGTTCCCCGTGAAAGACTAAGCGACAAAGGCTTCCAAGAACTAGTCTCCTAGACAGAACTCCCTTAGATCTTTACTTTTCATGCTATTAAAATTAAGTTAATTAAGTTAAGTTAAGTTAAAATTTAAGTTAATTAAGTTAATAAAAAGGTAGGTTAATTAAGTTAATGAAAATCTAAGTTAATTAAGTTAGTAAATTAAATTAATATAAGTTAGTAAATTAAGTTACTAAAAACCTAAGTTAATTAACTTAAACGAAAATTAAAAAAAAAAGTAGTTAAAAAAAATTTAAAAAAAAAAAAAAAAAAAAAATTAAACCAAAAATAAAATAAATTGAAAAAGTAAAAGAAAAATAAAAAATAAAAAATAAAAAGAGAAAAAATAAAAATTAAGCCAAAAAAATAAAAATAAAATAAAAATAAATAAAATAAATTGAAAAAAATAATTGAAAAAGGTAAAAGAAAAAGAAAAATAAAAAACAACAAAAATAAAATAAAAAATAAATATAAAAAAAAATTGAAAATAAAGTTTTTGATTTTTTTTTTATTTTTTGATTTTTTTGATTTTTTTGATTTTTTTGATTTTTTGATTTTTTATTATTATTTTATTATTATTTTTTATTATTTTTTATTATTATTTTTATTTTTATTTTTTTATTATTTTTTATTTTATTTTTATTTTTTTTATTTTTTTTATTCTTATTTATTTATTAATTTAATTTAAAATTTATTTACTTTTTTTTTTACTTCAAATTTCAAAATGCAAAATTATTTTATTATTCATGCTATATTTTTTTTTATTTATTACGTAAATTGAAATTTGAATTTTTTTTTACTTTACACAAAACAACAAAATTTTTTATTTTTTTTAATTTTTTAATAAAAAAAAATCACAATTATTTACAACACATAAAAGTTTTTAAATTTTGATAAATAATTTAAAACGCTTATTCCCCGCAAGAACTACGCCAAAAACTTTGATACCATCCCCCTACGCCAAAAATCTGATCGGCGTAATCGATCACGATCCTGCCCGTTTCATTTGGTTTTATCTATTTATAAAACTCTCAATAGTGCACTAATCATTTCGTAGAAAATGATAAGTATACTCCCAAGGTCGATCTAAGGAAGGAATGTATGTGGTTTTTAATTTATTATTCAAACTTTTAAAAACGTAAATTAAATCCCTAAACATCCGTCACGATATTTTGGGGTTTTGTGTTTTTAATCTACTTACATAAAAATAAACATAGATTCAATAAACATTTATGCAAATTTTATCTCGTTAAAACAAATGGAGTATTTATGGATATAATAATTAAGTTAATTATGCTTGCTCATATTAATTAGGTTATTAAAGATATGAATTGATATTTATTGATTCTCTCTTTTTATATGAATACCACCTTTGGTGGGTTAGATATTCTTTGTTAACTAAACAAACCAATTAACACCCTACGGGTGGGGTTGATAACTAATTTGGTTAATTAAATTAATTCCTTTTCTAAGAGATTGAAAATGAACCATTTAAAATGCCACCTTTGGTGGGGTTAGACGATTTAAACTTTATTCAAGGTGTCCAAATTAAACTTAAGAATTTAGTTATCCGGTACTAACTTTCAAGTTTTAAAACCACATTACAAAACATGTTGTCAATACATTTTCGATAATAATTCTTATAAAAACTTTTGAAATAGAACTTCACTCTAACTACCTAAGCGATTGTACCAACAAATAAAAGAGCACTACTCTAAATCGTACCGGATAACTAAACCTTAAAATCTAATTTTCGATTTAAGTTTGTAATGAAAAATAATATATTTCTCTCTAACATTCTTAATATAAAATCTTGAATAAAAATAAAATCAATTCATTTTAGAGATTTTTACCTATTTAATATTTCAAGTAAGCATAACAACGTTATTATTACATCATTTTTATAAACAACAAATAGAAAGTTAAATTTAATCACGTACAAATTAAATATAACATGTAAGAATAAAGCATAAAAAATAACTCAGAAGAAAATAAAATCCTTACGTAACTTCGATGCTATTCCGTTGGTCGAAAACCTCAGCGAATTTGCACTTCCATTTATTGAATCAAAAAGCTAGAAAAATTACAAAAACATAACTAGTTCTTCCCCAAAGGAAGAACTCTAAAACTAAGAGAAATTAACTAAAAACTAAGAAAAACTAAAAAACCTAAAAATCTAAGAAAGAAAAGAGAAAGAAAGAAGAGAGAAGTGTGTTTTGAAGGCTACAGTGTTTTGGAAGTGAAGGGAAGCGGGGGTATTTATAGGTGAGGACGGAGAGAAAAAATGAGTAAAAAATGTTAAAAAATATTAAAAAATGTAAAAACGCGTATTGAATTGCCGATGTCATTAATGACGTCGGCATGACGTCATGCGGCGGCCACGTGAAAAATGGGGCGAAAAGGCGTTGGGCGCGCGGAGTGGGCCGCCGGGCGCCGCGCGCGTCAGCGGGGGGGGGGCCGGCCGCGCGCGCGCGCGCATGAGTGCCGCGCGAGGCGCGCGCGTGAGTAGAGAGTGCATGCGCAGAGGCGCGCGCGGAAAAGAAGGCGAGCGCGCGGATCGGCACGCCGCGCGCGATTCCGGGCGCGTCGCGCGCGTGCGGCCCTGGGCGTGTCACATGCGCGGGCTCGGCAGCGGCGGCCAGGCGGCGGCGGCGCGATTTTCTCCTTTTTGGACATTTTTGACCCTTTGACCCATTTTGTCCAATTTTTTCCATATTTGTTGACCTTTCCCCATTTATTTATTAATATATTTGTGATGTATTGCTTCCAAGATTCCTCTTTGTGTATTTAAGTTATGCTTTTAAGCCAAAATACCTGAAAAACAATAAAAATACCCGTGATTCCGAAAAAGACAAATATATATAAATATATGATAAAACATATAAATATATATATATATTAATCAATTAATGTGCATAAAATCATGGTTATTTTAGTGCTTTTTGAGCACTCATCAGCCGACAACACACTATTCAAGTAATAGTGCAAAGTATTTCCTATAGTAAAAGGTGTTAGAAAAACCACTGTTCATGAAATAGTAACGACATCTTTTATAGTATAAATTTGGTGATAGAACATTGTTCACAAACAATGCAAGCATTTCTAACAGTGCCAAATTTTGGCTATAAAAGGAGAGCTCCTAATGGAGATCAAGTTTCTCATAAAGTTGGTGTTCCCAAGTGTAGATCAGGTTAAAGTTCCCAAATATTCTAAAGATCTTTTGCAAGGAATTGGCGGTCCAATGACTAGGGATAGATTTGGAAGATTAAGTTGATGCAAGGGTTACTTTAGGAAACAATTTTTGTTTCAATTAATTGTGGGTCATTTATGTTTAGCAATTTTTTGTTTATTAATTATGGGTTTTTTATGTTTAGCAATTTTTTATTTTAGTGAATTATGGGCTTTTTATTTTAAGTCTTTTAGTCTTTTATTTTTTTAAGATTGGATTAGGCTCAATCTATAACTAAATAGGCCCATTAGGCCCATTCCATCTAGGGTTTTTTATTTTAGGGTTTCTTGCTTATATAGAAGAAGAGTTATGTAATTTGGAGGCAAGAACAAATGTCACTAATGAAAATTATATTTCAGAAAAATTTTACTTTGCTTTCTTGTGTTCTTGATTTAATGCTTGAATTGGGCTTATCAAGGAAAGTGATCATCCTTTGTGGCCTCTCAAGATTGGGGTTTTAAGGACTTTCTTTCCTTAGGTTTCTAATCTGATCATATTTAGCACGTTCTTAGCAAATCAATCATTTTGATTCCTTTGAGTTTGTGGGTTCCTAGGTTGTTTTCCAAAAGGGTCTGTATCATTTGGTATCAAAGCTTTAGTTGTTGAAAATAGGTTATCTATATCCACCTCCTTTTGTTTTGAATTTTAGATTTCAAAAAAAGAAAGAAAGAGAAATTTTGTTCTTTTGAGTCTTGTGTTTTGTTTCAATTTCGTTGTCGTTGTTTTCATATTTGAATTTTGTTTCATACTTTTCTTTGAATTATTTGTATCTTTTTCTTGATTCTTTATTTATATGTTCAATATATATCTTTTTCTTAAAAAAAAGCGAAAAAAATAAGAAAAGAAAAGGGCTACTGTTCAATTTCAAACAAAAACAAATTGATAAAGCGGAGTTGTAAATTTAAATGGCCATAACGTTTGACTCAGGTAATGAAACAAATATTATAATATATCAAATGGAAGCTTGTTTCGATTCTTACAAGAAAAACTAGGCTTCTCTGTTGTTCTTACAATTTTCAAGTACAAATTCCACCATTTACACTACTAACTGAGCGGTTAAAGATTTCTCGCACCTTTTTGTATTGTTTTTGGTTCTTGTTCATTAGGTTTGCAATTTTTTTTGTGACTTTTCTATCCACAGAAGTAGAAGTAAAAATAAAAAAAGGAAAGAAAGGAAAGAAAAAAGAAGAAGAAAAGGAGAACATAGTAGTAGATCCTTCAAGAATCTAATTCTTGTTTTCTTGCTCTTGTTGAAATTGGTTTCATTTATTTTGTTCTTGCTTCCTAAGACTTATTTAATAAAAAAGGGAATCATAGTTCATCAAGAGTCTTTCTTTAGAGTTCTATTTGGTCAAGAGTCTTCCTTGACTCTCTTTGGTTAAGAGTCTATCTTTAGAGTCTTCTTTGGTCAAGTGTCTTTCTTAGAGTCCTCCTTGGTCAAGAGTCTTTCTTTAGAGTCCTCTTTGGTCAAGAGTCATTCTTTAGAATCCTCTTTGAACTTTATTTCTTTAGAGTCCTCTTTGGACTTTCCTTTTGTAATACTTTGCCATTAAGTTTTTCAAAATTCTGAATTTTGAGATTGTTACCAATAAAACGGTTACTTCTTGAGATTAGTTGGATTCTTTGATTTTGTTAAGAATACAAAGGAGGTTAGCGTGAGATTTGATTCGGAAAAAGAAAAAAATGAGATAAAATAGTGTAAAAAAGAAAAAAAGGAGCAAAAATAGTGTGAAAAGAAAAGGAGTATTAAAAATCTTATTTTAGAGCAAACACGTGAGGGTGTACGTGGATTATCTCATTTTATTTTACAAGTTGACAACATGAGTAAGGAAGGAAGGGAACCACAAGAGGTTGACTTGAAATTCTTCATCAAATCTATTCATGACCAATGTAATACGATGAATGCAAGGTTGGATGATTTAGAATTCTCTTTTGATTCTCAATCACATAGAAGAAGAAATAGAAGACATAAGTTCGAGGAATAAGAAGCTAATTCCATTGTGGAAGAGAGAACCAGTAATAAATGGGACAAAAAGACTAACTACAAAGAAGATAGCAATATAGGCAGTATAAAGATGAAAATTCTGCCCTTTCAAGGAATGATGATCTTGAGTTATAATTGAAGTGGGAAAGAAAGGTTAAGCATGTGCTTGATTTTCATAATTACTTTGAGGAGAATAGAGTAAAGCTAGTAGATGTAGAATTTACAGATTATGCTGGTATATGGTGGGATCAATTGGTGGTCAATAGGCAAAGAAATGGTGAGAGACCTATTTGGTCATGGGAAGAGATGAAATTGGTAATGCATAAGAAGTTCATGCCTAGCCATTACTATAGGGATCTATATAGAAAGTTGCAAGGGCTAGTCCAAGGTTCCATGAGTGTAGAATATTATTATAAGGAGATGGAAGTCTCCATGTTTAGAGTAAACATAGAGGAATAAAGAGAAACAAAAATGGCCATATTCATTGTCAGGTTAAATAGGGAAATTGCTGATGTGGTTGAATTGAAACCTTACGTAGAAATGGAAGAACTACTACACAAAGCCATTAAAGTAGAGAAGTAAATCAAATCCAAAAGTTTCAGATCTATTTTGTCCTTTAGTTCATCATGGAAATCAACTTGGAAGGACAACAAAGTTGCCTTTAGAACAAAAGGGGAAGTGAAGTCAAACAATTCAATTGTTGTACCTAAAGGTAAACTTGGAAAAAAAACTCTTTCTAAGTCATGTGATATTAAGTGTTTTAGGTGCCAAGGATTCGAATATATTACTTCTGAATGCCCAAACAAAAGTGTTATTGTTGTAAGTGATAATGGAGAAATCGAGAGTGCTAGTTCAAGTGATGATGAAATGCCACCATTGGAGGATTGTTTTGATGTAGAATTGTAAGAACCTATGCATAGGGAATTGCTTGTCACAAGAAGAGCCCTCAATATACAACCTTAGAGTGAAAGAGATGAGAGCAATGTGAGCATATTTTTCACATAAGATGCCATGTGAAAGATAAGGTATGTACGATTATTATTGATAATGGGATCTGCACTTATGTACCCAGTATTTGTTTGGTAGAAAAGTTGAATTTGAAGTGACAAAAGCATCCCAAATCATACAAGCTACAATGGCTGAATGATTTTGGAGTATTGAATATCAGCAAACAAGTTTGGGTTCCTTTTTTAATTAGAAAGTATGAGGATGAGGTTCTTTGTGATGTGGCACCAATGTATGCTACTCATATTTTGCTTGTACGACTGTGGCAGTTTGATAGAAGGGTGATGCTTGATGAGTATAAAAATTGGCACTCTTTTGAAATGAACAATTGAAAATGGTTATTAGCCCCTCTCAAACGTTTGCAAACTTTTGAGGACCAAATTAGGATAGCAAGGGAGGGAAGATTGTGAGAAAAACAAAAGTATGAGCAAGAGGAAAATAAAAAGAGAGCAAGTGAGGTTGAGTGGAAAAAGGGAGAGAAAAGTGATCGAAAGGAGAGAAAAATAGTGAAAAAAGTAAGCATATATGAGAAAAAATAAGCAAAAGAGAGGAAAAAGTGAGCAAATAGGAAAGAAAAGTGAGCAAACAAGAGAGGAAAATAAAAATATTAGTGTAATTGCTAATAAAACTTGAGATTAAGAGTGCAATGATGGAAAGGTAACAAGTACTTTTACTTATGTACAAGGATGTTTATCTTTTCACTAACGATCTTAACTCATCTTTTCCTAGTGTCATTGTATCATTATTGTAGGAATTTGAGGATCAACTTCCTGAAGAGATTCCCCATGGATTACATCCTTTGAGCATCAAATAGACTTTACACATGGATCTGTTATACCAAATAGACCTTCTTATAGAGCTAAGATTCAAGGACAAATCTTTTCAAAGAGGAGGGGAATAATGGAGATCGAGTTTCTTATCAAGTTTATGTTCCCAAGTGCTGATCAAATTGATGTTCCCAAATATTCTCAAGATCTTTTGTAAGTTATTGGTACTCCAATGACTAGGGATAGATTTGGTAGATCAAGTTGGGTGCAAGGGTTACTTTAGGAAACATTTTTTTAATTAATTATGGGCCATTTATGTTTAGAAATTTTTTGTTTATTAATTATGGGCTTTTTATGTTTAGCAATTTTTATTTTAGTGAATTGTGGGGATGTTTAATGAGCTATTACAAATTGTAGATGCTCATTTCTATATACTGTTTATAATCTAGTTATGCTATAATTAAAATATACTGAGTTAGGAAGGGTATGTGAAGATGTGAAGTAGTAATAGTTCCAATTAACTATATTATTCTATTTAGCCACTGCGTTTGTACTTTAATTTGGTATAAAATCCAAAGGGTATGTGAGATATTGCATATTATAGTCTTGTTAATTATATTAGTATGTTTGACTTATAAGTTTGTAGTGAGTTACTTGGGAATAAACCAAGGGGTTTGTGAAGCCCTTAGAGTATGATACTTACTATATTATTAAGTATAGTTATTGCGTTTGTATAGAGTTACTTGGTTCCTAAAACCAAGGGGTATGTAAGGTATTTATAGCATAGCTTATTGTATCACTATAGGAATTTTATTTGTTTTATATCTGTATTGATTCAAAAAATTGATGGGTGGTAGTAAGTCCTAAGGACGAGGTAGTAAAACCATAAGATACTGATCTTTTGTTGATAAGTATGGATAGAAAGATGGATAAAATTATATGGTGATAAGATGAGTTTTAGTTTCTATAAAGCTTCAACCCATTTATGGTCGGTTAAACAATCAAAGTATGTAAGAACCACTAGCTAGACCAAATCATAAAGTAATCAATTATTACCTATGAAGCTTCAACCCATTTATGGTCGGTAAAGTGATTAAAGTAAGTATGAAGCATTAGTTGAATATTGATATAGTTCTCACACAATAAGACTTAGTATGAATTCTTTCAACCCAATAGTTCAGTAAAACGAACAAAGTACAAGTATGAGCCATTAGTTGAATGAAACTATATAGTTCTTACAAAATGAGTCCTATTACTTATGAATTCCTTCAACCCAATAGATCGGTAAAAAAATCAAAGTACAAGTGGATATAGATTCGAATAGTATAAATGATGAGTTCTATCTTCTATAGAACTACTTCATATTCTCTTCTTGATTTTCGTTGTCAAAAATATAATTCTTCATCCATCTATCAATGGAAGATTGATGGAATGAATGGTGAATAAATATTAAACACATTACAACAGATGACAATGTCATCTAATGCTTACAAAACCCTAGTATGAAACATCAGACAAAATAGTTCTTACCAAGAAACAACGGTTGCATATCTTAAGTGATATCCAAACTGGAGAGGATGGTGAACCAATTCTCGATCATCACAAAGAATTTATTCAAGATGAAGTATCAACTTTGATATTGACAATATCATTACATTTTATGGGTGACTTCTCACACATAAAGGATTAAAACACCGAGCTCATTTCAAACCTTTAGTGTTCAAAACTCATTGATTTTCACTGGTATAAATCTACCTTCCTTAGCAGAGTTTTGTTTTGAGAAGACTCTAACCAACTCTACTAGAAAGATAAGTTCCTTGTAGGAATTGCTAAACTATAGGAGAGAAAGTTAGAAACAAAATCCTTGAAACATTTAGGAAATACATAATCCCTTATGATCAACTCACTTATGATGAATTGATTAGTTTCACCCAAAACCAAGGACTTTAAACCTGCAAAGATTTGAAGTTACAAAACAAACTTAAAAGGGAAATGTGTGAAACATAGGAAGAAACTGAGTTCTTACTATAAAAAAGTTGACGTTTGTCTTCCTAAAATCAAATACTGCAATACACTCTATAGTAGCAAAACATCTTTAAAACCATATGAGAGATCTCAAAAATATCTATGAGCCTATTCAAAAATAATCACTTGCTACATTTTCGGAAAGAAAGGTCATATGTCAACATACTATCGAGTTTCCAGGAAATTCCATAAATCAAAACTTGGAAAAGAGACTCTCTAAAAGGTCTGTACTCTTTCCATTAAAATCTCTAAGTCTGAAACCTGTTCTAAAGACTCTTCTCATAATCAAAACTATTAAATTGGTAAATTATTCATAACTAATCCTAATTATAATTAGCCAAAACAAGGAAACTTTGTAAAACAAAGAATTTTTAAATATCAAAAAAATTTCCAAGAGAAAGATATAAAACTCCAATTGCATTCTCCATGCCTGTTTTCAAAACATAAGTTTTGGTAGATTCAGTTGGAACCAAAACACCAATGTATAACAACATTCATTGTACCAGTTGGACAGTATGAATAGGCTCATATACTCTTCGATTTAAAATATGCACCTTTTGAGTTTCAAAAAACTATTTTAGAACTATCCTTAGAACTTTGCATTATTTATATCGATGATATAAAACATTTCAAAAATTTCTTTCACACCAGTAAAATAAATCATTTTTACCCGAGAGAGAAAGAGTTGATTGCCCAGTATACCTCTATCCACAAGATTGCTTATCACAAAGATTGTTCAACAATGATCTTTTGTATTACCAAACTCCAATACAATACATTGTTTTCATTAAGGATTGAAGTTTTAGAAAGTATTTTACTAAACCTTACCATCAAGCACATTTCTGCTTGATGGAAAAACATATTAAGTATCCTTAGATACAAATTCATTACCAGAATTCCAAACCTAGGAACTCTTACAAAACTCAACTAGTAGGCCTTTTTTAAATCATGATATATTTTTATGCTTATAGGATGTATCATGAATTTTGACTTGTGTTTTTCTCTCATGATCTCTTATCTGAAATAATTGTCTACAGGTACTAATTTCCTTCCATGGAAGCAAAATGTTCCATCACTATATGTCCTACCTTTTGTTGTCTCTCCTTCATTCATCCTACACCATACTTCACAAATTTTAGGATCATTTGGTTAGGTTGCCTTGACATTCTACAATAATGTATGACTAGTTTCGAGGTTGTAAAAAAATACTTGTCTTCCATCATCATACAAGTTAAGCTCGTAACCTTCCACAGTTTGAATGTTTCACTAGGGTTCCAACATCGTTCGTGCAATAAAGTTGACTTTTCAAAGCATTGGCTATTACATTAGCCTCGCCATGTCTAACAATTTAAACTCACACCTAATTTAAGTGTGTGGAATTAACTTTTAGATTTTAAAACTATTATGAACGATATGTCATGAATATATCCTCAATAATAATTCTTATTAAAATCATGAAAATATAGCCCACTCTAACTATACAGTTGATATAGACCAAAAGATTTAAGAGTACAATGCTAAATTAGATTTAGATAATTTAAATCCTACATTGAACTCTCTTATTTATTATAAAAAACACTTCATCAATATATTTTTCAATTTCAAACTTTGGTTTAAATCTTGATGATGAAATAAAACTTAATTAGTTTTATAAAAATGTTTAATCTACTTTAATATTTCACAAGCGTAACAATATTACTAATATCCCATAATATTTATAGCTAGACATACATAGTTTAATAAATAATCAATAAATTAAATATATAGAATATAAAACAATACTTATAATATTCTGAAAGGAATACATTTTAAATATATCTCAACAAAATCCTTAGGATTGCTTCTCAAAAGTCTCTAGATAGAATTGCAGCATTGTTTATTGAATTGAACTAAAAGCTATTATATTAACTAAATTTTTTCAAATCTCGAAGGAGAGAAGAACATTAAACTAGTAAAAGAAATAAAAAGACTAAAGAAAGCTAAGAAATTAACTACTAAGAGAGCTATGTAATTCTAGGATATATTTTTATAATAAAAATAGGGTCCTATTTTTAGGATGAAGAAAGCAGAAAAAAATGGAATTTTTAACTTGGCATTATGGCATACATTTTGTTCATGCTGCGACATTGGAATTTTATACATTCCTTTGGCATCCTACCGCGGCTTACAATGATTTCACACTACGACACATTTTAAACTACATCACATTGAAACCCTAATTTTCATGTATTTTCTATTCCAATTTTTAAACATATGCAATGTCTTACAAATGTTTTCTTTTAATCTTCCCAGATGTAATGGAGTGCTCTAGTATAATTCTTTAAGTTGATTTATTTTAATACAAGAAATACCTAAAAAATAACAAAATATGGCCCTGATTCTGAAAAGATAGATTTGCATAAAATGATTGTAAAACAAGCAAATACAAATTCATCAAATAAAAATATCAAGTAATGCCTTTTTAGGAGATAAAAAAAATGCAAATGACTTTTTGAAGAATTATTTCCTATATTTTTTCTTTTGTATTTAGCTAATTCTCACAACTTTGAAGGATAATGTGTTAGAATATACAATTTATAATATTAATTTTTATCTTTTTTATTTTTATTTTATCTCTTTTTTTAGAGAAATGATCCTTGTACAAATTATACATATATTGTATGATAAGTGAGTAGCTAATTTGTGACTTTTTATTTTATTGATTTAGATAACCTTATACATGTCTCTCTTTTAGAAATCATGCATGAATAAATAGAAAGACATATACTTTCAATTTTCACTTCACTTAATCAATTTAAGCAATAAAAATAAATATATGACACTTTATTAGATGTAAAAATCCTACCATTCAATATGAAGACCTATAGACATCATCTAATAATTAGAATTGATAAAATGAGTATTTAAATAAGAGAAAAATATTATCATTTGGAATGGAAAGATAATGGCTCAAAATATATTCTCACAAGGATAGTCTCCACTATTTGACTCGCAAACATCGATTTTGAGCTTATCACAATTTCAATATTTTATCATAAAATACTAATTATGATCAAAACTAACTAATTATTACATTACTCTACAAAAAAATTTTGAAATTAATCTAACAACACAAAGATTTTATCATTTTAGTAAAATTAACTTTAGAAAACATTATAATTTTTTAGGAAAAATTATAAAATAAACCAAAAGTTCGTAATTCAATAAAAATAAATAAGAGCACACAAAAATGTAAAAAACAAATCTAAAAAAATAAACACGTGTACCTAAAATTTTAATTTTAGCACATAATTTTATAAATATGTAACTTTTCATACTCTCAGCCTAGAATTTACATTACCCTCAATATAACAATTATAAATTAAAGATAAAAAGTAAAGAGGGGAAAATTACCTATTTATGCAAAATTGTACAAGAGTTGTTAAGGAATTGCAAGTGCGTCCATCAATCCAAACATATTAAAATTACACAAATATGCACTTATCACAAATTCAACAAACAGTTATAAAATTAATAATTCTAAATAATGTTCACAAAACAAAAATTTAAAATTACCTATAACATAATAAAACTAAAAAAATACATTATTCAAAATAAATAACAAGTTAAAAAAATAAAATCAAACAAAAGTACATAAAAATAAATAGAATTCTTGATCATTTAGATCTCATGCTCCATGTCATCCAGACCTTAATCTTCAAGTTCTAGTTGTCATGATTTTTTTAATGGTATAAAATTGAAGTCATAATAAGGATACTTGGGTATTGTTAAATGTTTTGTATCTATTCCAAGATGACTTAATTATATCGGTTTATTTCATAAATTAACCATGTATGTTCCTCTTGATCACAATACTGCTAATTTAGGAACACTACTTGTTGGGTAAGATAAACTTGCTGGTATTATTCCATGTAGGTCATTCTCTCACCAAAGTTATGAAATTGATCTTTCATATACATTCTTGATAGAGAAATGGCTCTCTATTATCTTGGAACGATGCTCATACCAGAAGTAACATCATCAAAGTAAGTCATATTCAATAATTCACTATGTTATATAACAACCTCACCTTTTGAAAGGGGTATCCCTACTTTCTTACAAAAAGTAGTTATTCCTTGGTGGAAAAGACACCTATACGATGGCTATTTTTAGATAGCTTTATTCATTGGTGAATTATTGGTCCAACATCCATGGGCATCTTACATGCAATTTATTGATGGACGAAATCGGGGCTAATACTGATTTCGTAAATACTTATCCATTTTAAATTTTATTAATTCTCGCAAGTATATGAATCGTTTATAGAAATGGCATGTATACTCCCAAGGACAATTCAAAGAAGTAATATTGTGTGGTTTTTATATATTATTCAAATTTTAAAAACAAAATTAAACCTAAGAATTATGTCACAATGATTTGGTTTTTGAAAAAAAACTAATCTAATGCATAAAGATAAACATAGACATAGATTCAACAAATACTCATGCAATTTATTACATTCATAAACAGTGGACAATAATAGATATAATAATTTAGTAATTATGCTTACTCATATTGTTTAGGTTATTAAATATATAAATTGATATTTATTGATTTTCTCTTTTTGGTAAGAAAGTATCCTTAGACAAGCACCAAATTCTTTTGCTTGATATTAATTAACTAATATTCTTAGGTGGGACCTACTAATTAATTAAGTATTAAATTTCAGCTTTATTTGTAAGAAAATAAGAACCCATCTAATCATAACTTTAGGTAATCATTAATTATACTTTCTTCAAGATATCCAAATTAAACTTAAGAATTTAACTATATGAAAAATAACTTTAAGGTTTTAAAATTATTTAAGAAAATATATTGTCAATATATTTTCAAATAATAATTTTTTGTAAAAAAATCTTTGAAATAGAGCTTCGTTCTAAATATCCAAATAATTAAATATAAAATAAAAGTGTATTAATTCAAATTAATTCCAGGTACTACTTTAAATAAAATTCTTTATAAAAATCTCGAATAAAAATAAAATTAATTTATTTTAAGAAACTATTTTACCTATTCAATATTTTGCTAGTATAACAACGTTATTTTCATATCATGTTCACTATCAGCCAAACAAGTTATAATTGATCATAGACAAATCAAGAATGACACAACTACTACAAAAAGGGGTATTTAAGTCGATATGTAAAGTCAGTTTTTGGAAAAAATTGACTTTTAATGAATTTAAAGTCAGTTCGGTGTAGAATCGACGCTATCCATATAGGATGTAGTGTCGGTTGATGTGTTGAACCGATGCTACACATAGATGTAGCATCGATTCCAAGTGTCAATTGACGCTACGTCTACGTGTAGTGTCGGTTCGACACGTCAACTGAAGCTACACATGTGGATAAATTCTTTTCTCTTTTTTTTTCAAACAGAAACTATTCCAAGCGCTTTACAACTCTCAAAAACCCAAAACCTCTTCAACTTCTTCTCGACTCTTTCTCATTTTCCGGCCACCTATGACCACCAATTTCAACACCGGTTAGTGGGTTTTCTTCCTCTATAACTGATCTTGTAGATCTCCTATTTTTTTGAGCAAAATACTCAAATTTTTTATACTCATTTCTCACTTACAAAACATGATTTTTTATTCATTTTCTTCATTTTGTCACTTCATTTACTCTTGTAAGTATTTCTATTAATCCTACGCACTTATTATTCATATTTTTTTATGTTATTATGTGTTATTATTTATGTGTATAAATTTTTGTATTTCTATTATTATGTATTATTATTTATGTGTATAGATTTTTGTATTATTTATGTAGGTTTGTATTATAACATCAGAAGAAGAATATGATGATCTTGAATAACATAAAACAACACCATGATAATTTTTTTGCTATTAATTAATATTTTATTTTTCAATTATTTGTATTATTTAAACTATTTGTTAAATTGATTTTATTTTTTTCTACTATTATTTAGTAATCGAATACAGGTTTTAATTTGAGTATAATAGAAAATGAGTAAATTTTGTAAAAAAAACAAATTTAAAGTCGGTTCACCACGTGAACTGACTTTAAACGTATAGTTGGTTCACGAGTTGAACCGATTTTAAATTTTAAGTCATTTCATTCAAAGTCGGTTCATCGAATCGACTTTAATACCCCTTTTGGTAGTAGTGTATAGAAAAAGCAACACAGATATATGGATTGCAAAAGGAATATAATATTTACTTATTTTATTCAATAGATAATATTTTTGGGGCCAAAAATATTAAAATATGAACTATTTAGTGAAAAGGAATGAAAATATAATTTTTGGAACTTTTATGGATTTTTTATAAATATTTAACACAATGCCAATCAGGAGCTGCCACGTGTCATGTCATGCAAGTAAAGGATCTGATTGGGCAAGCCACTTAGAAGCCACATAAGTAGGGATAACGAATCACATTACGCCACGTGTAAGGAGGAAAAACCACATACCACATGTCAGCACGACGTTCAATTTGAGTTAGGAGTTTGGTTAGCCGCGCTACCACGTGTCACTATGCGATTGCTCCCTACATTCTACCCGTGCACCATGCCATCCATTCCAGTGAATCATGTTGTGCCGGATGGTGTTGAAACAGTGAGTGTTGACTCTAACCGATCTCCTCTAGCACGTGTTGCTCTTTGATTGGCAGACGTTGTCAATTTTGCTTGTTTTCACCTCAACCCTTGATCTGAAGCTGATCTAATTGTTCAGATTATACTTAAGCTATATTTAATCCCCTCATCAACCTATAAACCTTAAGAGGCCATTATTAGCATAATTTTGGTTAGTTTTTGTAGTTAAAAAGAGAGAAAAATACAGAAGAATTCAAGAGAAGACACAATTTTGGTGGAGATTCAAGAGAATATTAATACTACAGTTCAAGAGATTGATTATATTTCTTCTTTTACTCTTTTCTTTATCAATTTTTATGTCTTTATTTATGATAAATATGAGCTTTATGAACACAAATATGTGTAGTTAATTTATTAATCTAGAGATCTTATGAACCCAATTTTTACCATGTGACGATCTATGATTTTATCCCAATTATAATTTTAATTTAATTATATTATATTATTTAATTTTATTTTTATGCTATTAATTATTTGACCAACAATTTATCTATAGAGACAATTAAATAGATTTGAGAGAATTATTTAATTATTTGTCATAATTAAATAACATGCATAGCTTTTAGGCAGAGATGTATGATTCTTATGTATATGATCTATAATTGATGAACTTAATGAGTAGTATGTAATTTAATTGGCATGAGAGTGTGATTAAATTAATTACTATATGGTGTGAAGTTCACTTGAGAGAGGAATACATGCTAGGTTAAATTCAATTGATCATGTAATTAATTGCTAAATATATTCAGGTGATTTTAGCAATTCACATGTTTAGAAAATTGGGGGATAAAGTATTCCTAAATATTTTCTCATATATTCTTAGTTACCAATACTAATTTACTTAATTATTTCTATTTACTTTTAATTATTTTAGTTTTACTTCTTTAAAATATAAAAACACAAAAAAAAATATTTTTATTTCTTTTAGTTTTAAAAATTAGTTTATTATAAAATAATCTCCGTGAGAATAATCTTTTCTTATCATTATATTACTTATTACAATACATATACTTGTGTATTCATTATATATACAATTTGTGTGGCGATCAAGTTTTCGGTGCCGTTGCCGGGGATTATAAATATTAGAAATTAATTTTTATCATTATTTTTTATTTTAATTATTTTTCTTAATTTATTTTTATTTTCTTTAATTTAAATTTAAATTTACCTATTTTCTTTTACTGACTTATATATTTATTTATTTTAGTTAATTTATTATTATATTTTAAAAAAATTAAGTGCTATTAGAAGCATATAGTAGAAAATAGTTAGCAATAATTATCAATGTTCAATGGACATAATGACAACCATAAGAAGAATAGTCATAGTGCATGGGGTAAATGATATCACAACACTTATAGCTCAAGTGTCATATTTGGTTAATCTTTTGAAGGCTCAAAACTTGATAACAAGTATAAACCAGGCCCAAAATTCAGGATTATCGTATGTGTTTTGTGGAGGAGCTCATTTGTTTGATAATTGTCCAAATAATCTTGAATTCATATGTTGTATAGGTGATGTGAATCTAAATAATAATCCATACTCAAACACATAAAACCCAGGATGGAGACAACATCCAAATTTCTCTTGGAGTAATAACAACAGTCAAGGTAGTAATCAATTCAACCATTAATCATTTCCACCACCTAGTTTCCAACAATAACAACAATTACAAGCCCAAAAAAGAAGCCACCTACTAAGAAAAATACAAATGTCTTAATGGGAATGATGAAAGACTTCATCCAATCATTTAATACAAAAGTGTCAACTCAAGAGATTGAATTTGAAATTTGGAGAACCAAATGCAGCAACTTACTCAAGCAATAATCAAAGGCCTCAAGGCAACCATCTAAGTGACACAATTGTAAACCCAAGAAGAGAAGGTAAGGACCAGTGCAATTCCATACCCTTGAGGAGTGGTAAAACTTTAGAATAGGAATATAAGACAAAAAAAGATGATGAGAAATAGGAAATTAACAAGGATGAAGAGGAACTAGTGGATAAAGAAAGCACTAAAAAATAAATAATTCAGCCAAAGAAAAAAATTCTTTACAAACCCGCTATTTCTTTCCCTCAAAGAAAGCAAAATCAAAAGTTAGATATGTAGTTTTCAAGAAGCTACACATAAGCATACCATTTGTAGAGGCACTTGAACAAATGTCGTCTTATGCCAAATTCATAAAGCATAAACTATCAAAGAAAATGAGGCTTGAAGATCATGAAATAATAACCTTGATTGAAGGTTTTAGTGCCATCCTTGATAGAAAACTACCATAAATATTGAAAGATCTAGGTAGTTTTGACATCCCTTGCACTATTGGGAACATTCGTTTTGGCAAGTGTTGTCTCTTTTAAGAGAACATAAAACGTGCAAGTATACACGGTCACAAGTAATAAAATTTGTAAGTAAAGTATCGTTCCCACGGAGATTTGTTACTACAGTTTGTTCAGTACTAAAATTGTTTCCCTCTGATTTTATCCAAAACAATCGTTAATTGGTGAAATTGTTTAAGAAGCAAATTAACTTAAAAATAAACGCAAATAACACAATTGAATGTTGTTCACAAATGATTAAAAACGCTAAGGCATTTGATTTCGCTAAATCAATTCAATCTGATTTCAAGTCATGTTATATGAGAATCAAAGCTAAAAGTGATGGTTGAAAAACCCAAATTTACCTAATACTCTTTCTCGAGTTATATTAGAATTACTTATCTATGAAAACCAACTATATTTCTATGAAGATTTAATCACAAACAAGCACATTACGATTTATGGAATTTCTAGAATAACCACATACATCATGCATTAGGTCTCACACTCGCATTCAATATACGTTATTTATCACAAGAAGCATTCATTACACATCTCCTCTCGGTCACAATATAATGCAACAAATCATCTAAATCTTGGCCAGAAATTTAAAAGCATTAAGCATGGAAATAAATACTCAACTTGAAAACAATGAACTCATATAACAATAACAAAAGAAATCAGATTTTCTTGATTCAACTACATCATAGCCTTAGCAAAAATGAATTAGTTCATAATGGAAATAAGAATTACAACAATTAAGGAATATTAGATGAAGAATACAAAGAAAATTAAAACATCTCGGCTCATAAATATTTGGCACACGTAGAACACAACAGAAGCCAAAAATGACTTCTGCGTGTTCCACAGTCCAGCCCAAAATGAACTAAAAATTCCAAAACTAAAAACTCCATTTTTTAGCAATAAATGCCCTATTTATAGCTAAAAAATACATTTTTTAGATACGCGGGACATAAAATAACGTATCGAAAATAACAATAAATTCTGTGTGGGGGACAAAAGGTTGAATCGAAAAAGTTGTTTAAAATTGAGTAGGAGGTAGCCGCGCATTTCTAATTTTCTTTTCCATAAACGATGCCACGTGTCGAGCTTTGATTTTCTGCAAGGAATAGTGGGACACGTGGCAGCATCTCATTGGGTACCAAGAACGGGCGCACGAGGAATTGTCGCACGGGATAAGCGGCACGAGAAATGTGTGGGAAAACTGCTAGAAACGTGTGCCGTTTCCATGCTTTCGTTTTACTCAATATATGCCACATGTCCGCTTCTCATTAGCTGCAAAAATATTGGAGACATGTGGCATTGTTTCATTCGTTGGATGGATAGGCGCACGAAGATTATGTAGACTACGTCGCACGGGATCACGCCTTTTTGGTAGATGCATCACAGACAAGTGGGTCCCACCCTACACGTTGGCCTGCATGGCAGGTGATCCCCACACGGGTACCGTGCAGTGTGCAACCATTAAACCTGCGCCCAATCACTTTGGTCAGGTTTGAAAGACATGCGCACATCCTAACGATTGCTCTTTTGATCTGACGGATCACGTGGCGCGCGTGGGTGATGGCGCGTGGACTTCTTCTCTCCTGCGCAGAAAAATAAACTTTTATTAATTGCATTTTAGCCCTCCAATTTAATTCAAATTAAATTTTAAACTTTGTTTAATTACAACTAAGCCCTTTTCTTAATTTAAATTAAATTTTAAACTTTTAATAATTAAAATTAAGCTCGATTTTAATTCAAATCATATTTTAGACTTTTATTAATTGCAATTAAACACTCTTTCATTTTAAATTATATTTTCAGACATAAATTTGTAATTAAGTACGTTTTTGATTCAAATTCTTTAATTTTCTTAAAAATATATTCCTTAACAAATAAACAGTAAATACTAATTTATTCAACTAAAATTAACTAAAAATGTCAAGAACATAGCAATTATAATTAATAAAATAGATGCAAATAACTATATAAAATACAGTTATCAGCAAGGCACTATGTGACTTAGGTTCTAGCATTAACCTCATGCCATTATCGCTCTTTAAAAGATTGGAGGTTGGTAAAGCCAAACCCACTACAGTAACAATACAAATGGCAGATAGATCAATTAAGAGACCTCAAGGTGTGGTAGAAGATTTGCTAATAAGAGTAGACAAATTAATCTTTCTAGCAGACTTCATTGTGCTAGACATGGAATAGGACCGTGACATTCCTATCATATTTGGTCGTCCATTCTTAGCAACTAGAAGATCTCATTGATGTACAAAAAGGTAAACTTACAATGAGAGTGCAATATGAACAAGTAATGTTTAAAGTTTTAAAAGCATATGAACCCCTTAACATTGATTATGTGAATGAATTCTTAAAGATAAATGTAACTAAATATAAGGACAACTTAATAGAATCTGTTAAGTCACCCATACTTAAGACTTTAACATATGATGCTATGAACAAGGACATATCAAAGCTTGATATTGTGGATTGTGTGAACTTTTTGGAGGATGCGCCTCTCATGTATGTATCAAAGGAGATTATGGAAACTTTTGAGATAGGATCTAAGATCAAACAATAAATTCAAGGGACAACAAGTTTAGACCTCACACTTTTACCCTAACATCCCCAGTCAAGTATGAAAGTGAAAGAGTCCAATGGAGAGGTGAAAAAGATGCTGGAAATACATTAATTGGAAGAGTCACGGTGGATTGTTTATAAGAATTCCAAAAATTTCAAAAGGAAAAAAAATATGGTAGGAGAAGAGAAGCGAGCACCTTGTTTGCGAGCTAGAACATAAAGTATTATTGAACAAATCAAGACTCAAACTATTTCCGAGAAAACCCAAAAGTATTGGACACAAAGGAATGTACCTTAAAAGTTGATATGATCGTCTAGTCAAGGATTTTAAATGTGACACTAGTTGGGAGGTAACCCAACGTTATTTTACTTATATTTTCATTGTTTTTGTTTCGTAGGTGAATAAATATATAGAGCAATGGTGCAATAAGATTGAGCATTTCAGTGACAGATGTGGTGTTCCAAGACTAGGGGAGTTTTCTTTCCTTTTACTTTTTCACATTGAGGACAATGTGGAATTTAAGTTTGGAGGAGGGAACTTCATTCTCTACATTAATATTTAGTATGCATTTTAAATTTATAAGGAATTATTTTTTAAATTTTAAGGATATTTTTAATCATGATTTGGGTAGAAATTGATAAATTTATGAAAACTAAATGCATGTATGCTTGATATGAAACATATGAACTCAATGATAAAAATTGGTTGTCACGACTAGGATAAGGAATGCAACATATTTGTTAAGATATTTACATTAATCATGTGATAGACTTTCTAGTTTTGATTGAAATGATTCAAATATTTATGCACATGTTCATGATTGATTTTGGTGTGCTTATTGAGAGAAAATTTATAGTGAGTTATGCAAGTTGATGAGATTTACCAGGTTTTAGAATCTTTTTGATCGTCCCTTAAGGAGAAATTCTAAATAGTATTTAACAAGAGAAATGATTTAGGCTTTATTTGGATTGATTGAGCCTTTCAAGATAACCATTGTTAATATTCGTAGTCACCCATTTGAGCCTAACAAAGAACCATTCATACCTTTAAGCCACATTTTATGCATAACCAATAAGCATTACCTTTACCCTTGCACCTTTGGCTTATGTGAAAAAAATGCAATCATGTTTTATGCTATAGAGTAAGGTGAAACATAATGTACCCTATAAAAAAAGAGAAAAGAAGAAGAAGAAAAACTCACAAGACAATTATCCCTCTAAAGAAAAAGAAAATAGAATTGAAAAAAAGTTTGAGAGTGTTGTGAAGTTACAATAAAAATAAAGAGAAATAGATGTGGAGTAAAAGAATGAAAAAAGAAGGTGAACTAAAATATCAAGTAAAAGCTCAATTGTAGTTAAAAATTGTATGATGAAAAAAAGGTGTGGAAAGAGCCAAAATGTCTTCATATATCGACCCCCACCTAAGTCTTACATTACAACTATGTAAAGTCCTTATTGATCTTTTGCGAAGTGCATATTTATATTAGTGGAGAGAGATGTGAAAAATAGACTTATGAGACTTGTTCTAAGATTGAATTGATTGGCATGCTCATATAGGTTGATTTCATGAGCGCATTGGATAATATCATGTGTAGCACACACACACGAATCAATTTGTCAAAAACCTTGCATATCCTTGTATTGATGGAACATTTATTGATGAATATGTGAACCTCCTTATCATAGGATTGTACAACTTTGGAAATGCATAGTTTTCATGAAATATGTATGTACTTATAGAAGTATATTTATGGATATGCTACCTATGTTATTTTATTTACTTATACTTAGCTGTACTTGGAGACAAGCAAAAAGTTAAGTTTGGGGTTGTGATGAATCTATGAAAATAGAGTCATTAGATCATTTTTTACTTAATATTTACTTGTTTTATTCAATAAATAGAATTTTTGGGGCCAAAAATATTAAAATATGAACTTTTTAGTGAAAAGGGGTGAAAATATAATTTTTAGAATTTTTTGGGATTTTTTTGGAACTTTTATGAATTTTTTATGAATTTGTAACGTAGGGCCAATTAGGAGCGACCATATGAAATGCCATGCAAGCAAAGGAGTTGATTGGGCAAGCCACATGAGTACCATGCAAGTAGGGACATCAAATCATATTACGCTGCATGTGAGGAAGACAAACCACATACCACATGTCAGCACGACGTTCAATACGAGTTTGGAGGTCGATTAACCGTACTACCATGTGTCACCATAGGATTGCTCCTCGCTTTCCACCCATGCACCACGCCATTCATTCCAATGAATCATGTTTTTCTGTGTGGCATTAACTCAACAAGCATTGACTCTGACTTGTCTCCCCAGCCACACGTCGCGCTCTGATTCGCCCAATGAATTCTGTGTCATGTGTTATGTTATGATTGGTAAGCACTGTCAATTTTGCTCTTTTGATATCAGCCCTTGATTTTAAGTTTATATAATGGTCTAGATCATACCTAAGTTATATTTAAGCCCATAATCATCCTATAAACCCTAAGGGGCCATCATTAGCATGGGTTTGGTCATTTTTTGGAGCTAAAAAGAGAGAAAAATATAGAAAAACTCAAGAGATGACACAATTTTGGTAGAGATTCAAGAGAAGATTAACACTACAATTAAATAGATTGATCATATTTCTTCTTCTACTCTTTTCTTTATAAATTTGTATGTCTTTATTTATGAATAATACGAGCTTTATGAACACAATTATGTGTAGTTAGTTTATTAATCTAGTGATCTTATGAACTCAATTATAATTATATTATTTAATCTGATTTTTATGCTTTTAATTCTTTGGCGAATAATTTATCTGTTGAGGCAATTAGATAGGTTTAAGAGAATTATTTATTTGTGTTGTCTTGATTAAATAAAATGTATAGGTTTTAGGCAGGGATGTATAATTCTTATGTATGTGATCCATAATTGATGAACTTAATGAGCAGTATGCAATTTAATTTGCATGAGAATATGATTAAATTAATTACTATATAGTGTAGTTTACTTAAGAGAGGAATACATGTTAGGTAGGATTCAATTGATCAAGTAACTAATTGATAATTATATTTTGGGGATTTTAGCAATTCGTATGTTTAGAAAATTGGGAGATTAAATATTCATAGATATTTTCTCATATATCTTTTTAGTTACCAAAATTGATTTACTTAATTATTGCTATTTATTTTTAGTTATTTTTAATTTTGTTTCCTTAAAATATAAAAACACAAAAAAAATTGATTTTTATTTTTTTTAGTTTTAAAATTAAGTTTCTAATAAAATAATCTATGTGAGAATGATATTTTTTATCATTATATTATTTATTACGATACGTATACTTTCGTATACATTGCACACATAATTTGTGTGACGATCATCTCTTATACAGAACTCCCTTACATATTTACTTTTCATGCTATTACACAATTAGTTTTTTTTTAATTTTAATTTTTTATATTAATTTTTTTCTTTAATAGCACTCTAGTGAACATAAAAACTAGGTTTGGTAAGAACTCCGATCTTTTATAATTTTTTTCATTAATTAATTAATTAATATTATTTATTAATATTTAATAATTAAATGAAAATTTAGTTAATTATTAATATTTTTTTATTTATATAATAAAATTTAAAATTTAAAATTAAATTAAAAATAAAATTTTATTTTATTTTATAAATTTTAAGTTGAAATTAAATTCAAATTTAAGATGTATTTTTTATTTTGATTTTTTAATGAAATTATTATTCCCGGATTTACCTTTAACAGAACATTAGCTTTTTGTATTTTTTATTTTTTCATAAATTAAAATTTTAGATTTTACTGTTTAAATTTCCCAAAATAGTCTTTGAACTACTTTTTCAAAAAAAAATTCCCATTTTACTGTTTATTTGGTTTTCTTTAATTAATAATTAAATTAATTTAAATTTAAGATTTATTATTGTTTTTTTATGAACCATAAATAACAAAGATTTATTCAAAAAAATTAGATTTTTAATTTTTTAAAGATTTAAATTTTAATTTAAAATCGATATCTTTTATTTATGATTTTTTTAATATGTATGAGAAAGAATTTAGATATTAATTTAAATTATGACTTATATTTGATTTATTTAATGTTTACGAACTTAATAATCAAATCTAATATATTTTTAGATTTTGTTATTTGATTTTTGATTTGACTTTAAATTCTAAAAATAAAAATCACAATATTTACATAACGTAAAGTTTTTAAAATTTGATAATGATATAAAAATTACTATTACTTCTTCGGTAATAGTGCCAAAAAATATGATTTACGAATATCGGGGATAATATCAATTTCGTAAAAACTTATCTATTTTAAATTTTATTAATTCTCGTAAATGTACGAATCATTTATAGAAATAATTAATATACTCTCAAGATTGATTCAAGGAAGTAATATTGTGTTAATTTTTAAATATTATTCAAATTTTAAAAACAAAATTAAATCTAAACGTTATCTCAAAATGATTTGGTTTTAAAAAAACTAATCTAATGTATAAAAATAAATATAAACATAGATTCAACAAGTACTCGTATAATTTAATACATTCATAAAGAGTGGAGAATAATGAATATAATACTTCAATAATTATACTTACTCATATTATTAAGGTTATTAAGATATAAATTGATATTTATTGTTTTTTCTTTATGGTATGAAAGTGTACTTAGGCGGGGCCCAAATTCTTTGATTAAATTTCAGTTTTATTTCTAAAATAATAGCAAATCATCTAATCACAGCTTTAGGTGGAGTCATTAATTAGACTTTATTTAAGGTGTCTAAATTAAACTTAAGAATTTAACTATCTGAAAAATAACTTTTTGGTTTTAATTTTGTTTTAGAAAATATGTTGTCATTACGTTTTCAAATAATAATTCTTTGTGAAATACCTTTGAAATAGATTTTCGCTCTAAATATCCAAATAATTAAATCTAAAATAAAAGAGTATTACTCCAAATTAAGTCTAGATAATTAAATCTTAATTTTAACTCTCATATTAAGTTTGTTATTAAAAGTAATAAACTCCTTCAAATAACATTCTTTATAAAAATCTTGAATAAAAATGAAATCAATTTATTTTAAGAAAATGTTTTACCTATTCAATATTTTGCAAGCATAAAAACATTATTATTATATCATATTCATTATCAGCTAGACATATTATAATTGATCATGGATAAATCAAGAATGATACAGAAGAAGCAACATAGATATACAAACTGCAAAAAGGATATAATTAATACCTTAATAATATCCTTACCAAATTTTGAAGAGTTGATTCTAAGACTAGAAAAATTCTGATAGTAATTGCACTCCAGACTTTGTGGAAATGAAAACTAGAAACTTCTAAAACATAAACATGTTCTTCCTTAAAATTGAGGGAATAACTAAATAAATTCTAAAAGCTAAAAATATAAAAATCTACAGAAAAGTTGGAGAGAAAGTTGCTAAAAATGAAACTTGGAAGCTTATTTTCATGGTATATAGGGGTTTCAATTTATAGGAAAGAATGTAAGAAAAACTTGTGTTTTTGCCACGACGCGATCGGATTGTAACCAGATTTTTGACCTTTTCAAATATACTCATGTCGCGGCATATATTTATTTATTTTTCTTTATTTTCCATTATCTCTTTTCTTCACTTTGGATAATATCATATAAATGATATTCATTGAAGCTCCAAAAAGTGTGATATATATGCTTCAAGTATTTTTTTTATTTTAATATTTATATATTAAAATACTTGTAAAACACTACAATATACCCAATAATATGAACAAATATATTTGTCTAAAATATAATGGAATAAAACAAATAAAAGTTTATTTTATTAATTAAATGACATTAAAACATGATATATTTAGTACTTTTAAGCAATCATTAAATTGCAATGGAAAAAAATATATATCTCTCTCTATCAATAGTGTTGAATTTTTTTCCAAATACTTTGCTTTGAAACCTTTATGGTTACCACTAGCTATTATCCATTCCGTACCTTGTACAATCAGGGCTTCTAATTCTACAGTATCATCTACATTACTAAGATACTACTCATACACACCTTCTACAATATGTACTAAATAAAAACGAGTATTTGTATTATTTGGTCCACATAGAACTAACGCATTCCCAACAAAAACTTTATCATTAACAACGTCCAGAAAATTTGGTACAATTCCCATACTAAAGATTCGATAGCAACCTCTAGTTCCTTAATATACTTTCTCTAACGTACTATTACCTTAGTAATCCCTTTTGGTCTATCATTAAATTTCATCCCCCTTTTTGGAATAAAACCTTTGTTAACTTCTATCGCTTTTTCATAGCAAACTTTAGCATAAAAATTTGAAAATTTTGAACTATCAAAATCTCCAAAAGTTGAAACTTTCTCTCCTTTCCAAGACCTCTTAAGTTCCATTTTCACGTTTTTAACATAAAGTCTTAATAGGGGTTCACCAAAATTTTGAACTACACAATTTATTTGAAATAATTCCTAGCCCTTTCTTGATCCTAAATAGTGCTCTAGACTCTTAATAAATATAAATACTCCACAAATCATAGAAAATTTAAATTGTAGAACTTAATTTTAAAATTTATGATTACTTACTTTTTTGTTAAATATTTGAAGAAAAATTAAGAACACCCCTTTGAAGATGAAAATCTTGAAGGAACTTGAAGAATTTGAAATTTTTTTAATAGAATGGTGAAAATTGGTTTTTAGAAAGGATGTGTGAAATAAATTGAAGAAATATGAGATTTTTTAAGGAGTAAGTGTGTTTGAGAAAAGAGAAAAATCAGGGTTTGAGAGAAAGTGTAAGAATATGGGATAAAAAGATGATTTTTTTCACGTAGGAAAAAGGTTTAGAGGTAGAAATTTTCACATATGTTGTGGCACAATTTATTCGTGCAGTGGCAAGGTCCTTTTTGACTTCTACCCATTACATAATTAATACTCCATCTGACACCACATATAATTTTCTTGATGCGATGAGCTTTTCTCTGTTTCACTTTATTTTTTTATATTTCCCCCTTTTATATATATATAATTTAAAAGAATAAAAATCTAAATTAAAAACACATAAATTAAAATTATAAAAAATAAATAAAATACAAAAAATAAATAAACTAAAAATATAAATAAATAATTAATAGGTTGCCTCTTATCTAAGACTATTTTTATTATCTTTAGTGTGACGTTACTTTGGGAAATTTAAACATTTATGTAAACTCAATATCCTCTTGTTATTAAGTTCTTTTATTATTAGAACTTATAGCTATTCCTTACCTTGCATCTGGAAATGCTCGTTTAATTATTCCATTTGTATTTCCATCTTCCTAATGAAAATTTCTAAAAATCCAACCTTTGATTTTTCTTTGACTAGTTCTCTACTCATTTGAATAAACAAATTCAAGTTTTCTTCCAGATTCATCTTATTGGGAGGATTCCTTTGTAGTTGTTGGTGGAATTGTAAGTCTAATGGATTTGAACTTTGGACAAATAGGGGGTTATTCTACTTCTAAGAGAAATTGGAATGATCCATCCACCCAGGATTATAGGTATTACCACTAAGGTCATATCTTATTCTTCTTTAATATCCCCCAATACATTGACCTGCTCAGATCCAACTGTAGCTTCTAATTGATATGGATAGATATCAACACGATGTCCTAATATACTATAAATACCATATTGTTATTTATTTATTGTGGTAGATTCAATTCCATGTACTATGACTCTCTTCATTATGGAGCTCTTTTACTAGGAAGTAGCACCCAATATATCAAAGTCTCTGAGGTTGTTTTCTCTCCCATTGCTCCACCACTAACATTATAAATGGTAGACTGACATTGTTATGTCAATCCATCATATAAAAATTGGTTTTAAAACTATAGTGGGTAGCTGTGATGAGTACATTCAGTTAAAAAGTTTGAACCTATCCCATGATTCATGGAAAGGTTCTCCCTCCATTTAAGAAAAAGTGGCAATTTTTCCTCTTAGTTCTATTGTATTCTAATGAGAATATAATTTTCCTATAAATTTATTGTAAACTACTTCCCAATTCATCCAGGAACCTGGAAAAAGTGATATTAACCATGACTCGGCCCTATCTTAAAGGGTGTATGGGAAGCACCACATTATGAGTTGATTATCGGTATGTACATTGAGGGGAAAAATTAGAATAAAATTACACTATAGAATAAAAGTACCTAATTAAGAACAGTGAGTCTTTTGATGACTTGCATAATTTGGCATAATTTATCACTTCTCAATTTAAACTTTAGTCTAATTTTATTTATCTTTTAATTGATTTTAGACTTCATAATTATTATTTAAATTTTATTACAGATTTAAAGAAAATGAAGATCTAAAATTCTAGAAGTATATCGTCCAAGGACTCTAAAATTTGAATGAAGATTTATTGTGATCACACTAAAAAAATGCAATAACACTAGAAAAGAAAAAAGGCTAAAATAGAGGACACAGTTTTGTGATATATATAAGTGAGCGCTAAATTGAAAAGGGTGGCATTGGGTTTCATATATATATGTGTGTGTGTGATAGAAACTGTGAACAGAGGATAGAAAAACAAAGAGACGATGCAAAAGCGAAAAAGAAAAACAAAAGAATAGAGAGCAGCACACAACAATACAACAGGAGGAAAACATAGGAATGGCATTGCCATCAGAAAAAAGAAAAGAAAAAGGAACTACACAAATCATAATAAAAAGAAATGCAAGAAAGAGAAAAGAGAAAGTAGATTAGAGCACAATAGATTAATACGAAAGAAAATTATTTTTGCGATTCATTTTCCTTTCAATTCTTTTCAGATAGATTATGGTGAATTTGTTTATGTTAAATTTAATTTTTCTTTATTTTAGGAAAAAGATGTAATTTAATTCCAAACTATGCTTGATTTTCCATGTTAATTTGAATTATTTCCCTTCATGTTTGTCTAATTTATTTTGAGTTTTTTGCTTCTAATTTACTGGCCATTAATTATAGATTTAAATCTTTTGATTTACTATCGAAATAGGAAATTATAGGATAAATCTGAAATATTTCAGCATAGGTAAATATAGATATCAAAATACTTGTATGAACTTGTGTAGTATTAAAATTATTAGTCTTAATGCTTTCTTGCTTTATTAAATTGCATACTCTTGTGTAAATTAATGAACAAGAATGTTTCCAATTGACTTTTGAAAGAGCCTTTTGGATGTTTTCTTAGAGATTACTAGCAAACAGAGAGAATAAAATTCAATTAGTTAGATGAGTAAAGCATTGTGAGGGATTAGGTGAAATCAATTTCCTAGAAGTTTTCTTCCCATTAATTTGATATTTGAACAATATCTTTCTTTTATTTTGTGCATTTTCTTTAAATTGATTTTATTTTAAATTCCAATAATGATAACCTTATTGACTTTTCTAAATAAAATTGAGATTAGTAGAATTTTGGTATTTGTCAAAAGTAAGTTACTAATCCCTAAGGACGATACTCTTCTTATCACATTATTATTAAACTATGATATTATGCATTTATAGTTTTGCACCGATCAAATTTTTGGCACCGTTGACGGGTATTGATTTCTTCTTATTTTTTCCAATATCGATACAAAGTAATCTTGTTTTTAATTTAGAATAATATTTTATTTCATTTATATTTATAATTTTTTATTTTTCTCTTGGTGTGTTTTTGACATTGAATGCGTCGTGCTAGAATTCTAAACGTTATTCCGTTTGATCTAGAGATTGAAAAAACCTTTAGATTATGTAGAAAGAAGAAAGTACTAGCCATGGCTGAAGGAGAATAAAATGTATAGCCACACACCTTGAAGGGTTATGTAAGGCCAATTGTGAATGATAATTACTCAGGTGTAAGATGTTAGACTATTAATGCCAATAATTTTGGAGCTCAAACCGGTGTTGATCAGCATGGTGCAATAAGCCCAATTTAGCGGATCTCCACTTGATGATCCCAATATTCATTTAGTGATGTTTATGGAGATTTTTGACACTATAAAGATGAATGGTGTTATTGAAGACACAATTGGACTGAGATTGCTTCCTTATTCATTGAGGGATAAGGCTAGAGGTTGGCTACAATCTCTACAATCGGGAAGCATTACTAGTTGGCAAGACATGGCAGAAAATTTTCCTGTTAAATTCTTTCCACTTGTAAAAACAACCGAACTCAGGAGCGAGATTGGTCAATTCAAGAAAAATTATTTTAAGACACTCTATGAAGCATAGGAAAGATATAAAGATATGATTCAGAATTGCCCTCAACATGGATTACCAAATTGGTTGCAAGTTTAAATGTTCTATAATGGGTTAAATGGGTAAACTAGAACCATAGTTGATGCTACCTCTGGTGGAACTTTGATCTCAAAGACAACTGAAGGTGCTACTTCTCTTTTGGAAGAAATGGCCTCAAATATCTATCAATGGCCAACTGAAAGATATATAGCTAAGAAAGTTGCTAGGATTCATGATTTGCAGTTGTTTGTAGCCCTTTCAGCTTAAGTTGCTTCTCTATCTCATCATATTTCATCCTTAACAACCCACAGAATACCACAAAGTGCAGAATATGTTAGAGATTCAAGTATGATAGTTTCGATGAATGAAGCAAGTCAAGAACATGTTCAATACATCAACAATTGGAACTAAAACTATCATGGTAATCCTATGTAAAATTAATACCATCCAGGGCTTTAAAATCATGAGAATTTTTCTTATGGAAAGAAAAAGAATATACTGTAACCTCCTCTAGGGTTTGATAGTCAACCAAGCTAGAATAATATGTCACTTAAGGATGCCATGGTTTCCTTTGTTGAGGAGACCAAAACAAGGTTTAAAAAAAGTGATTCACGATTGAATAACATTGAGACTCATTGTAGCAATATGGGAGCCACTATGAAAAATTGTGAAGTGTCAATTGGGCAACTAGCCATGACCATAAATGCTAAATAAAGAGGAAATTTTCCTAGAAATATAGAATTGAATCCAAAGGAAGAATGCAAGGTCATTACACTTAGGAGTGGAAGAGAAATTGAGAGGTTACCATCAAAGGAAACCGAGTCCACCTATACATGTCCAAACAATGGCCAAAACAATAATAAAGTGGAAGAAGAGGAGATTTTTGATGATACACTAAGAGAGACTGACATTCCTCCATCAATTTCATTCCTAACAATCCTCCTATTATCACCACTCCACTTCCTTATCCTCGACGCTTTTAAAAACAACAATTATATAAGAAATTTTCTAAGTTTTTGGATATTTTTAGGGAAATTCACATAAATATTCCTTTTGTAGATGCCTTGGAACAAATACCCGATTATGCCAAATTCCTAAAGGACATCATGTCCAAGAGGAGAAGTATGAGGAGTGCACAATAGTGAGGCTTATTAAAGAATGTAATGCCATTATTTAAAAGAAACTACCTCAAAAATTAAAAGATTCGGGGAATTTCACTTTGCCTTGTACTATTGGAAATTCATTTTTTAATAAAGTTTTATGTAATCTTGATACTAGCATTATTCTTATGCTACTGTCTGTTTTTATAAAATTGACTCTTAGAGAGAAACAAACAACCATTTCTTTGCAACTAGCAGACCGATCCATCAAATATCCCTGTGGAATCATAGAAGATGTATTGGTAAAGATGGATAAATTTATTTTTCCTGCTAATTTTGTGGTGTTAGATATGGATGAAGACCAAAGTGTCCCAATAGTTCTTGGTAGACCATTTTTGGCTACGAGAAGGGCTTTAATGGATGTTCAAATGGGTGAGTTAACATTGAGAATGAACAAGGAAGTGGTTACATTCAACATCTATGAAGCCATGAGATTTCCAAAAGATCCAAGCACTTGCTTTCAAGTAGATGTCATTGAGCAAAGTGTAGTAAAAGCCTTTCAATGGGATATGTCATCCAATCATCTAGAACGATGTATCACCACTTCATCTCATGCTTATGATTTCAATAAATCTGCTCTTTTTGAATCTAATGTACCTTTTGTTAGTGAATAATTTCTCTACTATGTATTTTCCTTGGAAGAATTACAACAGGTGACATAATTTAGCAGAGAAGTGGAAAACTAGAGACAATGGTAGCAAAGACGGATTCTATAATCTCTATAGAAAGAGTGTGTAGCAAACTATAACTCTAGAGTTGAAATAATTTCCTAAGCATTTTTTCTATGCTTTCTTAGGTGATAGTTACACCTTTCTAGTGATTGTTAAGACATCACTTACACCCGAAGAAGAGGAAAAGTTACTATATGTGTTAAGGGAGCATAGAGCAGCTTTAGGATGGACTATCTTTGACATAAAATGTATAAGTCCTTCCATTTCCATACATAAGATCCTAATTGAGAAACTTTACAAACCATCAATTGAACCCCAAAGAAGATTAAATACAATAATAAAATAAGTTTTGAGAGTTGAAATTTTAAAGCTCTTAAATGCTATAATTATTTTTACTATTTCAGAGAGCTCATGACTAAGTCCAGTGCAAGTTGTACCAAAAAAGGGTGGAATAACGGTGGTGGAAAATGACCTCAATGAGCTTATTCCTACAAGAATAGTCATGGGTTAGCGTGTATGTATGGATTATCACAAGTTGAACAAAGCAACCAGGAAGGATCATTTTCCACTTCTATTCATTGATCAAATGTTAGATCGATTGGTCGAATACCCCTATTATTTCTTCTTAGATGATTATTCGAAGTATAATCAGATTGCCACAGCCCCTAAAGATCAAGAGAAAACTACATTCGCATGCCTCTACACAATTTTTTTTAGAAAGATGCCCTTTGGATTGTGAAATGTCCCAACAACATTCCAATGTTGCATGATAGCTATTATTTTGATATAGTGGAAGATATATTGGAATTTTTCATGGATGACTTTTTGGTTTTTAGTACATCTTTTGATCATTTTTTTGCATAATTTAGCTCTTTTTTTTGCAGAGATGTGAAGATAAAAATCTTATCCTAAAATGGGAGAAGTGTAAATTCATGGTTCAAGAAGGGATCGTACTTGGCCATAGAGTGTCATCTAAAAGGTTCATCAAGCTTAAATTGCAACCATAGAATAACTACCACCTCCAAATAATGTGAAGGGAATAAAATGTTTTTAGGACATGTGGAATTTTATAGAATATTTATAAAGGATTTTTCTAAATTCTCTAAACCTTTATGTAATCTTCTTGAAAAAAATTCTACATTTGACTTTGATGATGTTTGTTTGCAGATCTTTAATGCAACTAAGGAGAAACTGATTTTAGCACCAGTAATTATTATACCTTATTGGAGTCAACCTTTTGAAGTCATGTGTGATGCAAGTGACTTTGCAATTAGAGCATTGTTATGACAAAAGCAATACAAAATTTTTAAGGCCATATACCATGTAAGCTGGGCATTGAATGAAGCCCAATTGAATTATACAACAAATGAGAAATATATACTTGTTGTTGTATTTTCTTGAGACAAATTTCGGTCTTACCTCATTCATACAATGGTGATAATGTTCACTAATCATATAGCACTTCGTTATTTGTTTGGAAAGAAGGATGCTAAGCCTAGACTGATTCATTGTATCCTTCAAGAATTTGATTTGGATGTTCGAGATAAGAAAAAAAGTGAAAATTTAGTTACTGACCATCTTTCTCTGTTAGAGCAAGAGGAAGTAAAACCAGATTTAGTGATCCAATAAGCATTCCATGATGAGGAGTTGTTTGCATGTGAGATCAAGCTTCCTTGGTATGCTAATATTGTAAACTACCAAGCTTATAGGGTATTACCCTCATATCTTACTTACCACCATTGGGATGAGTATTTACTTTTCAAAAGATTCCCTGATAAAATAATTCAAAGATGTGTTCCTGAAGAGGAGATGCAAGCCATTCTCTATCATTGCCATTCCTCATCATATTAAGGACATTTTGGAGTAACACAAACAACAGATAAGGTACTTCAAAGTGGTTTATTTTGGACCTCTATTTTTTGTGATATTTATACTTTGATGAAAACTATGATTGGTGGCAACATATGGGAAATATTTCAAGGCATCAGGAGCTACCATCGAAAAATATCGTAGAGGTTGAGTTGTTTGATGTTTGGGGAATTGATTTTATGGGTCATTTTCCTCCCTCTTTTAGCTTTGTTTATATCTTATTAGTAATTGATTATGTATCAAAGTGGGTAGAAGAAATTGTTGTAACAACAAATGATGCAAATGTAACAATTTGAGGACATATTCACAAGATTTGGAACTCTACGAGCTATTGAAGGGACCCACTTTTGTAACAAATTGTTCAAAAAACTTCTCTCTAAATATGGTGTCAAGCACAAGATATCATTTTCCTACCATCCTCAAACTAATGGCTAACTTGAAATTTCAAATTGAGAAACCAAGAATATCCTTGAGAAGCTAGTTAACACCAATAGAAAGGGTTGGGCAAGTAAGCTTAATGATGCTTTGTGAGCATACCGTATAACTTTTAAAACACCTATCGGGATGTCTCCTTATCAATTAATGTTTAGAAAAGCATGTCATCTCGATGTTGAATTAGAGAATAAAGCTTATTAGGCTGTAAATAAGTTTAATTTTGATTTGAATGTAGCAGGGGAAAAGAAACTTCTTCTATTGAACAAAATGGATGAGTTCTGGAATGATGCGTATGAAAATGAAAAGATCTACAAAGAGCTCACAAAGAAGTGGCATAATAAATATATTCTTAAGCATGAGTTTTCTTCAGGATAGTAGGTTTTGCTTTTCACTTCATGACTAAAACTCTTCTGAGGTAAGTTGAGATTAAGATGGATAGACCTTATACAATTGACAAATTTTTCCCTTTTGAAGCAATAGACTTGAAGGACAAGGTAGAACATATATTTAGAGTTAACACTCAGAGATTGAAACACTATTATGAATAAGAAATAGAGAGGAATTGTGCATTTACTCCTCTTTGAAATCCTAATTGATGATATTGAAAAGCCTGGCTGTAGATTATAAAAAAATTGCTTATATGAGATAGCCCATCAAACTTTATTTATTTATTTTTGAATAGTTTAGATTTTGATGATGGTTTATATTAGTAGGGATAAAGAGCAAAAAATTACAAACTAATGTGGATCTACCATAAAACCAGGGAAGTTCCTTTCATTTCTTTAATCTGTCTCACTTTTGAATTATAATGAGAAGATTGTTTAGTTTAAGTTTGGGGGTGTCAACTCCTATTGTCTTGCATTGTTGGATTCTCTTATCAAGCATGTATTTTAGTAAGATTGAATTTGATATAACTTTGAAATTTGTGATTGATGATGGTTTTGAGAATTTTTTTTCAAAATCTACTATTATGTTAGTCAGAGTTTTATGGGTACTTTGATTTAAATCTTTGTCCTTGAAAATAATATAGCACATAGTTAATTTTTCTTTACTCTATTTTGCGTATGAAGAGAATGAGGTGAATTAACTAGGTCAAGAAAGTTCAATCTTGCTTTGCTCTAGAATGCATTGATGGATCCTTGAGGCGAAATCCTAGTTGATACCAAATATTGGAGAAATGGTCTACGCAATTGTTTTTGTCACAACAAAAAATATTTCCCAACAGTCCTAATTGTTACGCTATCATTTCATGGTGTATTCTTATATTCAACCCCTTTGAGCCATATTTTACATAAAACTTTATTTGTTCTTTTAACTACATAAATCATTCCCATTATAAGCTTGAAAAACCATGAACTTACCTTAAATTTTGAGAAAATACTTTGGTGAAAATTTCCATTTAAAAAGAAAGTTAGTTCAAATTAAATAATCCACATTATGTTTTCTCTATTTAATCAAAGTATGAAAAAAAGGAAAATAAAATAAAGTGAAAGGTAAGAATTGAAAAAGGGTAAAAGTAGTTTTAAATCAAAAAAGGCTATGAGTATCAAGGAAACCACAACAACAAAAAAAGAGCACAAAAATTATTTAGTATAGCAACAAGATTGTCATTAGTATGAGCTATTGTCAAGAAAGGGTTATGGTATGAATTCTGTCGATATTATTTTTATTTTTTTACCAAGTATTTTCCCAGTTTGGTTTGATTTTCCATATCCACTTATTTCTTAGCCCACACCCTATGGCCTATCATTGCAACCCTGATTAAAGATTTTTTTTATCTTTGATTTTGGTATTTGATTACATTAGTGGAGAGAATTTTTGAAAATTGGATTTATGGAGTTAAGTTTTGAGAGAATTATTCTGATCTCATTTGTTCTATTTTTATATGAATTTGTTGATGGTTTGGAGTTAAATTGACTATTTCACACACACTCAATGACTTAGCTTTAGGTTGAAGTAAATTCTTAACTATTTCTTGACAAATTGCTAAATTTTTTATTGATTTTTCTACCATCTTCGATGTAAAAAGAGTAAGTTATTAGTGATGAAATCTACATTTAGATCATGACTTGGTGAGTGATGGTAGTTTTCTATAGGGCCTATTTGATATTACCTATAGGTGTATTTTATTTTATTTTCTTTTTGTTTGAGGACAAACAAAGTTCTAAGTTTGGGAGTGTTTAATGACTTGCATAATTTGACATAATTTATCACTTCTCAACTTAAAATTTAGTCTAATTTTATTGATTTTGGACGTCATTATTATTATTTAAATTTTATTATATATTTGAAGAAAATAAAGATAAAAAAATCATAGTTTTCATATCATCTAAGGACTCTCAAATTTGAATGAAAATTTATTGTGATCACATTAAAATAAATGTAGTAATGTTGGAAAAGAAAAAGGGCCGAAATAGAGGACATAGTTTTGTGATATATATAAGTGAGCACTAAACTAAAAAAAATGGCGACATTGGGTTTTATATATATATAAGTTAGAAATTGATAATGGAGGATAGAAAAACAAAGAGACTACACGGAAGTGAAAAAGACAAACAAAAGAATAGAGAGCATCACAGGAAACAAAACATGAGGAAAATAGAAGAACGACACTACTGCTATGACAAAAAAGAAAACGGGACTGTGTAGATTATAAAAAAAGAATAGAAATGTAGGAAAGGGAAAAGCGAAAGCATATTAGAGCGCAATAGATTAGCATGAAAAATTATGGTGAATTCGTTATGTTAAATTTAATTTTTAGCTTGAACTAATTTTTATTTATTCAAGGAAAAAGATTTAATTTAATTCTAAACTATGATTGATTTTCTATGTTAATTTGAATTATTTTTCTTGATGTTTGTCTGATTTATTTTGAGTTTATTGCTTCTAATCAATTAGCCATTAATTAGATTATTTTAATCTTATGATTTACTATCCAAAGAGGGAATTGTAGTATAGATTTGGAATATTTCAACGTAGGTAAATATAGAGATCGAAACACTTGTATGAACATGTGTAGTATTAAAATAATTGGTCTTAATGATTTTTTCCTTTATTAAATTGCATACTCTTATGTAAATTAATGAACAAGAATGTTTCAAATTGATTATTGAAAGAGGCTTTTGGATGTTTTCTGGATATTTTTAACAAACAGAGAGAATTAAATTCAATTAGCTAGATGGGTAAAGCATAGTGAGGGATTAGTAATTATGGAAGGCATTGGAAAGGTTTACTCCTTTTTCACCATAAAATTGAACTTCTACTCCTTTGGAAGTTTGGATGGTAACTTTCTTCCCAAAAGAGTTTACAATGGCTTGATATTTGGTTAGCCAGTGTTTTCCTAGGATGATGTCAAAATAACTCATATAGAGTATAATGAGATTTTCTAGGAATTGGTGACCGTTGAAGTATATTGAATAATTCTTACAAATATACGAGATATTAGAAAAGACTCTAAGATGAGTGTTTAAAGTAATAGGAATTTCAATTGCTTCATAAGTAACCTTCATCATTTGAGCATAGGCTAAAGAAATGAAAGAATGGGTGGCACCTTAATAAAAAAGAACTCATACCAAAGAGTGATATAATAGGATTAGACCTTCCATAATTTTGATGATTTTGGGCTCCATTTTGCTACCAGATATTGCAAAGGCTTGATATTGTGATCCTGGGTGGTAATGCCTTTACCTTTGTATTTTTCATGGTTATACGGTTGACAATGAGTAGTAGGTGTCATACTGCAAGGTTGTTGGAAAGACTATCTTAGAGGATAATAGGGGCTGGAAAATTGCTCTTAGAGTGACGTGTTGGTTGTTGAAAACTTTGTTAGATTCTCCAACCAGTTTGTTGTCTCTACTTATGGAAATTCCTTTGGGTATTTGATGCTCAATAACTAAAAATATATTGAAATCCTCCCTCATATGGACTGATGGTCAGTAAAGGACAATTGTGATTAAAGTGTCCTAACTGGTTATAGTTGTAGCAATTATAAGGATGATAACAATGATGTCTAGACAAATTACTCCCTCATGATCTGTTATACTGGTTACTACGTCTTCTTTGCCAAAATTTATTTTTCTCTTTTCCTTTCTTCTTAATCTTGTGAGATGATGTAGCTACTTTGAACTGCTCTGTGTTGACCTTTTCAACTCTATAAGCTACGACAACTGTTGTAGTATAGGTTTGTACGACTTGATACATTAGTTAGACGTAGATATAATCTTGTAAGCCCATCAAAACATTTCTGCTTTATTAGAGTCTCTTACTTCCATATTTTCTACAAACCTTCATAGTTGATCAAAGTGATTCTTATATTGTATGATGGCCATGTTGTTATGTTTGGGGTTCATAAATTCTTCCACCATTTTACCTTTAGCAGTCTCGTTGAAGAGTCTTTCATAATACATCTCCTCAAATTCTTCCCATGTAATTTTCTCTACATTTCTTCCTCTACTACTAGAGTCTCACCAATAGTCGACTTCACCAATCAATTTATACACAACTAAAGTATCTCTAAAACATGTAGGAATGTTTAGAGCATTCATTTTCTTTTTGATTCCTTGAATCCATCCTTTCATGATGTTCAAATTGGGGCACCATTATAGAGTGATGACCTCATCTTCTCAATCTCTTTGAGGTAGTAAGCTTTACCTCATCTTCTCTTATGGGTTGGTTTCTAGCTACCCTAATTCTTGGAGCCATGTTGATACAAAAATAGTTCATAAATATTTTAAGATTATGAACTAATATTGTTCTCGGGAGACCAGAACATGCTTTGATACAAATTTTCACAAAAAAAGGGTATGTGAGATAGAAGGGGTAAATTTTAAATTATATTTAAAAGAAAATTTAAGAATTTGATTTAGTAAAATCTAAATTAAATTCAAAATATCCCTATTTAAAACCAAAATTTAACAAAAACTATTTAAATTATAAAAAACATCAAATACATATATTAAAAGGTGATTTATTTTACATTATACAAAATGAAATATATAAATAAAATAACTTGAAATCTCCTTCTTTTACTTCTATATTGAGTTGTAAACCATGTTAATGAACTCTAATCAAAAGGGGGAAAGGAAAATGGGATGAGCTACACATATCTCAATAGGAACCTACTCTAATTAATATCATAACAATTCAACCATTCATGATGCATGTTATTCATTAAAAAATCTTCATGAATGTAAGTAATCATTATCAGTATATATTATGGGGAGATTTCAGTCACAAAACTCGGGTATACTTGTACTTTCTTACTTCTAGGGGATCAAGGGAGTGTACATTCTAGGTGTCCCAATGCATGCTTCTACAATATAAAATATGATATGTCATATAAATCTAATGAATGACATGCAACCCCATATGTACTAGTCTCCAAAATACATGGGCATATATGTGGTCCAACTTCAAGATGCGCATGGGTCCACCTCCAACTGCATTTGCAATCATAATATATATGGCTCATGCATTGGTAAAATGAACATCATATGGGCCCTCATCTAAGCGTCGAATACACAATAAGGGGTCTATATCCAAGGCCTATGTGTAGTCATACATCAAAACCCATTGGATGACAAATTATGAGATATAATTAGGGGTCTAGTTTCGATGCCCGTGTACGGTTAAAATTTTAAGGGACCATAGATAGAAAGAATATGTGAATACATGTGTATTTAATGTGTACCTGTAGTCCATATAAAATAGTCCACTATAACTAGTAGCCCATAAGTAACATATTCCTCAAGATAACACACATGTATACGCCATACATATAAAATTATTCTCATGATATATGCATAAAATTCTCAAATGCGATATAATATTTTCAATTCTCATTTAATTTCAAAGTTATATACTAGTTTGTGTAGAAAATTTCTCAATTTATGCTTATAAAAATGTTTATAGCATGTATTTCAGTTTAGCAACATTTATATCATTGTTTATAAAACCATGGCATCCGATTTTCTTTTTTATTCATGACATATGATGCATGATCATTTTATTAAAACCAAGGCATGAATTAAAAACTTAGAGTGAAAAACCTAACTCAAAACTTTTATAGACCCAAAACTGGTGCTCATTAACCACCCTCATCGAGGGTCCTATAAGGTGTTGGTCGAGGGTCCAACAAGGGGTTTGGTGAAGGTGTAGCAAGGGGCTCGGTGAGGCATGTATAAATATTTCAAATATTTCCCCTTTCGATCCTATTTTAAGACATTGTTTAAAATTCCTTTTTTGACACTTTAGTTATTTATTATGAATTTTACGGGTTTTTAAATTCAGAGTTTAGTAGTTTGGGTTATTTTTACTAGAGATCTCAAATATGTTCCTATTTTGAGATCAATAAGTAATTATGTTTTGTCTTTAATTGAGAATAGTTGGAAGTTCCCCACGCATGTTCAAAGATTGGTGTTGTTGAACCCAAACCCATTATTGTTTGAAACAAAGAGGAGCTTCATCTTAGTAATATGAATTGTTAAGGATTACATCTTCTTACCAATTCTGTTACTACTAAAGACTTAAGTTGATCTCAAAGTTTACTACTTCCAATGAATCTTAGGACTTCTGGGAAAAGAAATATGGGATTTTTTCTTCTCATATCGTTGTATCTATTCTAGAAAGAGCTATGATTACTACTTTTAATTATTTTGCATTTATAGCTTCCCATATAGATAGTGTCCCTTCTCGTTCCTCTTATTGGATAGATGCTACTGATGATTACAAGTTTTTCTTCAAGAGTCTTATGACCAAATTATGTATGAGAATCTTAAGCGGAAGAAAGTTATGTCCAAAATTAACATCAACCTGAAAGAAAATGATAAGGAGCATTTGGACCTCTCTGGTCAATTACTCAATCTCACCTTGGATGGTGAAAAGGAAGTAAGCAACCTAAAAATGAAATTTGATAAACAAATTAATTAATTTCAAATTCTCTTTCATGATATTGAGAAGTGTTTCGCTCGCATAAATGAGCTTGAAAAATAAAATATAGGATAAATAATATGAAACTTTCAAAGTTCAATGCAATACTGAGTCCATCTTATAATTCCAATGTTATCTCCACTCTTAAGAAAGATGTTTGTATCTTTAAAGATGAAAAGGATCTTCGTGAGTGTTTGTTGGATTATTATGAAGCTAAAATGAGTAAGCTTCAAGCTCATGCTGACGTTGTAATGCTAAAGTCAAATTTCTGGAATCTAGCTTATTAGAAAAATATGAAATGACTGAGACTTTTCACCTTTAATAGTATGACTATGAGAAAAAAAATTAAGGAATTTTGTGATGTTGATCAAAAGTGGTCTATTGGAATCCTTTTTTTTATAAGTTATTGAAACTTAAGGGTACTCATGCAACTTCATCCTTTACTACAGTTATTGTTTAGGAACTACTCTCACTATTGATATTTTCGATGATGACTGCATTGTCAATAAGTTAATTGTATAGATCCTTTCTTTCTCTCTTTGTCTCTCTCTCTCTCTCCCTTATTTCTAACAACTCTTTCTTCTTTTCCTCATCCAACTCTCACAAAGAGTCTCCAAACTATGACAAGAATATGATGAGCTATATAGAAGAATTGTTAAATCTCTCTATCACTTTGACTAATGAAACTATGGCTTTAAAAAATAAATCAATTGTGATTTTCATGGATTTTAATTCCTTTCTTGTTAATACCTGGTGATCAGAATCTTAATTATAATGTTATTAAAACTAACCTAAAGGATTAATCATTTAGATGTTGGTATTTTTCGATATTTTGATAGTGAATGCTCACAACACATGACTGGAGAAAATCCTTTTTCACCAACTTAATTCTCACTAATGATAGATTAGTTACTTTTGGTGATGAAAGTAAGACCTTATTTTGTGTTAAAGGATCTATCAGTGCTCCTAGAATTCCTGAACTCAAATATTTAATTTATGTGGAAGGTCACAAGGATAATCTTACCAGTATTAGTCAAATATATGATAACAAGTACTCTATCAAATTCATCCAAAAGGATTGTACTATGTTTGATGGTTTAGGTAATATTTTTTTCAAAGGCAGTAGGTTAGAAGACAAATTATATTGTGTGGGTAATCCTTTGGAGGCTATATGTAATAGGTTAAGTTTTAGTACAAAAGAACTTTGGCATCAGTGTTTGGATCATATCAACTACAAACTTTTGAAGAAAATTTCAAGTCTTAAAATTGTTAGAGATCTTCCTAATATCACCTCTATGCCAGAACATATGTGTGGCCTATGCTGGTTAGGCAAGCAAAGTAAGAGCCATCATAAGAAGAATTAATGACTTTTAACTACGTGACCTTTTAAACTTCTTCATATAGATTTGAAGGGTCCTATGCAAACTACAAGAATTGGTGAGAGAAAATATATCTTAGTAAATGTTGATAATTTCTCAAGGTATGCATGGGTTTGATTTATAAGATAAAAATTTAAAGCTTATAATAAGTTCAAGACCTCATACACCAAACTACAAAATGAGAAATGTCACACCATTGGTATCATCATCAAAATAAGAACTGACCATGGTAAAGGGTTTGAGAATTAAAATTTTAGTTCATATTGTGATGAAATAGGTATTCAACATGATTTTTCGGCTCCCAAGTCTCCTCAACATAATGGTATTATTGAAAGGAAAAATAGAGTTATTCAAGTGTCTAGAAATATGTTAACTAGCAAAACTTTGGCAAAGCACCTTCATATGGTTGGAAGTACTTACTACATTCTCATAAATAGATAGAATTTAGATAATTTTGAGGCAAAAAGTGATCTTGAATATTTCTAGGATATTCTAACAATAGATGCACTTATCAGGTTTACAATTTAAAACTTTAACTATTATGGAATCAATCCATCCTATGATTGATGACTCTGGACTAAACTTATTGAGTTTGATGATTGTGATTAGTTTGGTATTTGGGGTTTTTCTAAAAATTCCAAATATAATGTTGAGATTCCATCTACTATAACCCCAATTGACCCCCTAAGGACTTTTGATGATGATAAAGAAAATGAACAAGAAGATCCTTCTCTTCCAAAGTGGGCAAAGAATGATCATTCTATGAAAAATATCATTGGTAATATGGAAGGTCGTGTTACGATTAGATGAAAATTATAGCATAACTTAAATTACATATGTTTCACCTCTACTATTCTTTCAAAAGAAATTAAGAAAACCCCATAGGATGAAAATTGGGTCAACTCCATGTAGAGGGAGCTTATTTAGTTTCAAAGGAATGATGTATGGTATCTTGTCCCCAAACCAACTAAAAAACATGTCATTGGTACATGTTGGTTATATAAAAAATTTGCCTTATTGCTCAAAGGTACATGTATATTGAAAGAGTTCCCTTTGAAGATAACTTTGCTCTAGTTACTAGTCTAGAGTCGGTAAGACTACTCATTGGTCTAGCTTGCTACTTTTGGTTTAGGTTATACTAGATGGATATGGAGAGTTCTTTCCTCAATGGGGTTATCAAAGATGAATTTTATGTAGAATAACCAAAAAGGGTTAAAGACCCTTACTTTCCTAATCGTGTGATGAGACTAAAGAAATCACTATACGATTTAAAGCAAGCTCTACTTGCTTAGTATGAGTGTCTCACCACATTTTTCCTCAATAGGGGTTTTTTGAGATGGAGCGGTGACAAAATGTTATTTGTCTCAAGAATTAAAGGTGAAGTTTTCATCACTCAAATGTATGTTGATGACATTATATTAGGTTCCACAAAGAATGACCTTGCTCAAAATTTTGTTACTACTATGCAAAGTGAGTTTGAGATTAACTTAGTTAGTGAGTTGAGGTTTTTCTCTAGGTTTCAAGTCAAATAAATGAAAGATGGGATCTTTCTTTCTCAAGCAAAGCATGCGAAGGAGCTGGTAAAGAAGTTTTGATTAGAAAATGCCAAACTTGCTTGCACTCCTATAAGTTCCACTATTAAGCTTCATCAAGATCTTTTAGTAAAGACGTAGTACCAAAGTATCATTGGAAGTCTCCCCTACTTTATTGCTAGGAAATCAAATATCTCTTTTACTATAGGAGTTAGTGTAGATTTCTAGCTAGTCTAAAAGAATCTCATATAGCAGCTATCAAATGGTTCATTAAGTATGTTAATGGTACTTCAAAATTTGGTATTTATTATCCTCAGAACACTTTTACAGATTTGATTCAGTATTTTGATGCCGACTGGGTAGGGTAAATTGATGAGAGAAAAAGTACTTTAGGTGGCTATTTTTACTTAGGTAATTCATTGATTTCATGGCACAATTACTCTAGATGAAATAAATGTTGTCTGACTATGGTATCATAGTAAGAAATCATATTTTGCTTTGTGACAAAACTAGTGCTATTTGTATTTCAAAAAATCTAGTCCAACATTCAAGGACCAAAGAAATTTATATTTGATATCATAAGGGACTTAGTGCAATCGAACACATTTCATTGTAGCATATAAGCACTAACGTTCAACTTGCTAATGTATTTACTAAACCTATAGACTTTCTCAAGTTTAAATCCCTAACAAAGGCTATTATTGTTTTTTTCTTCTCTCCTAGAGAGACTATTTCTTATGTTCTTTTGATTTATGTGAGCCTAAATAACTTTGTGTTTTTTTACTTGTCTTATTGATTTCGATTTTTACATGTGTTGCATGTTATTTTTTTACTAAAATCTTCTCTACTGAGTTGCATGAGTGTTAGGATTATTTCATACTTGTATGCCTTATCTCCCTTATTTAGGGGTGTTCCTTTGAATTTTTGTGTCAAAAAAAGGGAAAAGCTTTTATGCATAACTACGTGTTTGTTACCATGATGTTTGTTGCATATGAGGTGAGTGTAGGATTGCACTACATTTCACTACCTAACTTCAATTCACTTAGTAGAACTGTTGCATGAAGTTGGAGGGAGTTGTGCACTTTTCAATTTGCATGTGTTTCTATTACATGATTATATATGTCTAGTTTATTAGTGTGTACCTATGTAAGGGTATCACGGCAATATTTTGATAAACCACACACTATTTTTGTACTATACATTCATAGGGTATATGTTTCTATTATGTGTGCAGTTATAGAGGTAGATTGAAGTCATTGAGCTTCAAATGTGCAATGTGGTTGTGTGATGCCAATCCTGCCCGTTACTTTGGTTTTATTTATTTATAAAACTCTCGCAAGTGCACGAATCATTTCGTAGAAAATGATAAGTATACTCCCAAGGTCGATCTAAGGAAGGAATGTATGTGGTTTTTAATTTATTATTCAAACTTTTAAAAACGAAATTAAATCCTAAACATCTTGTCACGATATTTTGGGTTTTGTGTTTTTAATCTAATTACATAAAAATAAACATAGATTCAATAAACATTTATGCAAATTTTATCTGTTAAAACAGTGGAGTATTTATGGATATAATAATTAAGTTAATTATGCTTGCTCATATTATTTAGGTTATTAAAGATATGAATTGATATTTATTGATTCTCTCTTTTTTGTATGAATACCACCTTTGGTGGGGTTAGATATTCTTTATTAACTAAACAAATCAATTAACACATATGGGTGGGGTTGATAACTAATTTGATTAATTAAATTAATTCCTTTTTCTAAGAGATTGAAAATGAACCATTTAAATGCCACCTTTGGTGGGGTTAGACAGTTTAAAATTTATTCAAGGTGTCCAAATTAAACCTAAGAATTTAGTTATCCAAGTACTAACTTTCAAGTTTTAAAACCACTACTGAAAACATGTTGTCAATACATTTTCAGATAATAATTCTTATAAAAACTTTTGAAATAGAGCTTCACTCTAACTACCGGGCGATTGTACCAACAAATAAAAGAGCACTACTCTAAATTAGACCGGATAACTAAACCTTAAAATCTAATTTTCAGAATTAAGTTTGTAATGAAAAATAATATATTACTCTCTAACATTCTTAATATAAAATCTTGAATAAAAATAAAATCAATTCATTTTAGAGATTTTTACCTATTTAATATTTCGCAAGCATAACAACGTTATTATTACATCATGTTTATAAACAGCCAGCAAAGTTAAATTTAATCACAGACAAATTAAATATAACATGTAAGAATAAAACATAAAAAATAACTGTAAAGAAAATAAAATCCTTACAGAACTTCGATGCTATTCCCGTTGCTGGAAAACCTCCAAGCGGAATTTGCACTCCCATTTATTGAATCAAAAAGCTAATAAATTACAAAAACATAACTAGTTCTTCCCAAAAAGGGAAGAACTCTAAAACTAAGAGAAATTAACTAAAAACTAAGAAAAACTAAAAAAACCTAAAAATATAAGAAAAGAGAGAAAGAAAGAAGAGAGAAGTGTGTTTTGAAGGTGTGTTTAGAAGTGAAGAGAAGGGGTGTATTTATAGGTGAGGATGGAGAGAAAAAATGAGTGAAAAAATGTTAAAAAAATGTGAAAACGTGTAGTGCAAATGCTGAGGTCATTGATGACGTCAGCATGATGTCATGGGGTGGCTGCACGTGAAAAATGGGGCGAAATGGGCATCGGCGCGCGCGGAGGGCAGCGGGGCGCGCAGGGGCGCACGCGTGAGGCAGGAGTGGTGCGCGCGGAAAGAGGCAAGGGCGCGCGCGGACTGGGCATGCTGCGCGCGCGGTCTGTGCGTGCTGCGCACGGTTGGGCGCGTCGCGCGCGGGGCTCGGCGCGGCGGCGCGATTTTCTCCTTTTTGACATTTTTGACCCTTTTGACCCATTTTGTCCAATTTTTCCATATTTGTTGACCTTTCCCCATTTATTTATTAATATATTTGTGATGTATTGCTTCCAGTATTCCTCTTTGTGTCTTTAAGTTGCGTTTTTAAGCGAAAAATACCTAAAAAACAATAAAAATACCTGTGATTCCGAAAAAGACAAATTTATATAAATATATGATAAAATCATATAAATATATATTTTTTTAATCAATTAATGTGCATAAAATAATGGTAATTTTAGTACTTTTTGAGCACTCATCACAACCCCCAACCAGCTTCTTGCTAGTCCCTTAGCAAGAGAAGCGATAAAAACTAAAAATTAAACTATCCTAAATCACTTTCGTGGATTGAAACGGTTGCATTTAGCCTATGCAACAAGCCTTTAAACCCCTAGGTTGCCCTAGTGGACGAGTTTGAGTCTCGTGAGGGTTTTCAGTAATGATACCCACAAACATTGAACTAAATGTAAAAATCAAAAGAAATAAAAATAATCAACTTAAAAACTAAAATTATAACAACATCAAAAATTAACTTTTAAGAATTAAAGAAAACAACATAACACAAAAATGTCTCATACTTTTTAATCTCTTTTAAGATCATAATTAAAATCTCAAGCATAAGTTATTTTAATCTTCTTAAACAATCATGATTTATTATAATAATTAGTTGAAAATCATTTTCATATTTCATATCAAAAATGTATCAATTTAATTTCACCCAATTTCAGTGTCATGAATCCAAATTTGCTTCGAATCTATTCCTCACAAGTCAATACTCTCAAAACACTGAATCCTATGGGTTCAAACACTCATACTAATTTATATGCGAAAAAGTTGATGTATAGAAATGAACTAATATGCTCGCATATGTATAAAAAAGAAAGGCTCAACGTGTTATTTTGACGTTGATCTCATGGAAAGAATCAAATGTATAAATTATAAAGATATCATATATAAAAATTGTTTTCATGCATAAATCAAACTCATTAAGAAAAAATTTCAAGATATATGCCTTTTACAAATGAAGAAAGTGCAATACTTTTTAGGGAATTACTTCCTATATCTTTCTTTTGTAATTAGCCTTTACTCACAACTTTGTAGGCAATGTGGGTCATAGTATGTAGATTATACTATATATTCTTTCTCTCTATATTTTTCTGAAGGTATTTTTCAATATATATCATTTGTTTAGAGAGTCAGCCCATGTACAGATTGTACATTTTTTTGTTTTTTGGATTTTGGGTAATGCGGGTCATAATATGTAGATTATACTATATATTCTTTATCTCTCTATTTTTTCTTGAAGATACTTTTCAATATATATCATTTTTTTAGAGAGTCAACCCATGTACAGATTGTACATTTTTTTTTAGGATTTTGGTGAGTGGTTAATTTTGTGGCTTTTTTTTTTATCTTGGTTTAGGTAACCCCAGATATGTCTCTTTTTTTGTAACAGTCATGCACGAATGAGATAAAAGCATATACTATCAATTTTTACTCAAATCATTTAATCTAAGCAAAAATAATAATAAAAAATATACGATACTCTATTAAGATGAGAAAAAATTCATACATTCAATATTAATGCCTATAGAGATCATCTAAGAATTTGAAGAAATAAGAAATGTGTTTGGAGTAGAAAAAATATATATTTCACTCTGAATAAGGGAATTTAGGCTCAAATTATATCTCATAAAGGTAGTCTCCACTAAAACAAATTCATAAATACCGATTTTGGGTTTAATATAATTTCTACATCTTATCAAGAAATACTAGTTATGACAAAAATTAACTAATTATCAAAAATAATTACATAATATTTCATGATATGTTTTCAAAAATTAATCTAACAGTACAAAAGACTTAACTATTTACTTAAATTTGATTTAAAGAAATGATAAATTTTTGTGAGAATTTTTTTTTTAATTCCAAAAATTACTAAATCACACAAGGAAAATAAAACCAAACACAAAAAATGAAGATGTGAACATAAAAAAGAAAAAATTAATAATATTTGTTTTTTTTGAAATTTTTTTTTTTAATTTTAAAATTGTTAAATCTTTTTTTTTTCTTTTCTAATTAAGCATGGTAACTTTTCACCACCCCCAACCTAGAACTTACATTGTCCTCAATGTAACAATTGTAAATTAAAGATAAAGAGAAAAGAGAAGAAAGATTACCTATTTGTTGAGAATGTGTAAGTAGTAATGGAGAAATGCAGGTGCATTCATCATATTCATCATTGAAGTGTATACAGACAAATTGCTGTGAACTTCTAACAACTCAACAAATATTTTTAGTTTTAACAATTTAAAAATTATTCACATATAATTAAACTAAAATAAACAATAAAATTAAGTATATAAAACAAATAACAAAAAATTACCTAAAATGATGGGTTGCCTCCCATCCAGCGCTTAGTTTAACGTCTTAGCAAGACGTAACTTGGGGATTGCCTTTTAAGTAAACCCAATGTCCTCTCATCATTGAGTCAATCAAACCTACAAGTAAGACAAGATTGTCTACCTATACTGTTTCAAACATGCCCTATTGATTTTTAAATTTTTTTCTGTATTAAAAACTAGGGGCATGCTTGAGGGTTTTAGATAACCCACATCTAGGTGCAAATCAAATAATTAAGGCATCAAAACATAATTGTACCTAGATCAAACAAAGAAACTAACTCTTGAGATTGTAATTAAAACTTTAAAATTTTGGAGATAGTTTCAGATTTTTTTTGTTTTTTTTGTTTTTTTGTTTTTTTTAAGTTAAAATAACATAATCAGTATTAACCAAGTGTGCTCCCAGGAAAGAATGGTGGGGCAAAGGCTCCTTAAAAACCATCCTCCTAGACAGAGCAACGTTTCTAGGAAAGACTAGTGGCACAAAGGCTTCCAGGAACTAGTCTCCTAGACAGAACTCCCTTACATCTTTACTTTTCATGTTATTAAAGTTTAGTTAATTAAGTTAAGTTAAGTAAAAATTTAAATTAATTAAGTAAAAAAATATATATATAAGTTAATTAAGTTAAGTTAATTAAAAAGCTAAGTTAGTTAAGTTAATAAAAAATCTAAGTTAATTAAAAAGCTAAGTTAATTAAGTTTAGTAAACTAAAAAATCAAAGTTAATTAAGTTAATAAAAAATCTAAGTTAATTAAAAAGTTAAGTTAATTAAGTTTAGTAAATTAAAAATCTAAGTTAATTAAGTTAATAAAAAATCTAAGTTAATTAAAAAGTTAAGTTAATTAAGTTTAGTAAACTAAAAATCTAAGTTAATTAAAAAGTTAAGTTAATTAAGTTTAGTAAACTAAAAATCTAAGTTAATTAAGTTAAATAAAAATTAAGAGAAAAAAAATAGTTAAAGAAAACAAAATTTAAAAAAAAAAAGAGAAAAAAAATTTAATTAAAATTTAAGATAAAAAAAATAAAATAAAAATAATTGAAAAAAAAATAATAATAATAATAATAATTGAAAAAGATAAAAGAACAAAAAAAAAGAGAAAAGAAAAAAATAAAAAATAAAAAAAAAATAGAAAATAATGTTTTTGATTTTTTTTTAAAAGAAAATTTTATTTTTTAAATAAAAAAATATTTTATTTTTTTTTTTTATTCTTTTTATTTTTTTTTTATTTTTATTTTTTTTTTGTATTTTTATTTTTTATTTTTATTTATTTATTAATTTAATTTAAAATTTATTTACTTTTTTTTTTACTTCAAATTTCAAAATTCAAAATTATTTTATTATTCATGCTATAATTTTTTTTTATTTATTATGAAATTGAAATTTGAATTTTTTTTTTACTTTTCACAAACAACAAAATTTTTTATTTTTTTTTAATTTTTTTTAATAAAAAAAAATCACAATTATTTACAACACAAAAAGTTTTTAAAATTTTGATAAATAATTTAAAAACGCTATTCCTTCCCCGACAACGGCGCCAAAAACTTGATGCCATTCCCGGCAACGGCGCCAAAAACTTGATAGGGCCGATCCTGCCCGTTACTTTGGTTTTATTTATTTATAAAACTCTCGCAAGTGCACGAATCATTTCGTAGAAAATGATAAGTATACTCCCAAGGTCGATCTAAGGAAGGAATGTATGTGGTTTTTAATTTATTATTCAAACTTTTAAAAACGAAATTAAATCCTAAACATCCTGTCACGATATTTTGGGTTTTGTGTTTTTAATCTAATTACATAAAAATAAACATAGATTCAATAAACATTTATGCAAATTTTATCTGTTAAAACAGTGGAGTATTTATGGATATAATAATTAAGTTAATTATGCTTGCTCATATTATTTAGGTTATTAAAGATATGAATTGATATTTATTGATTCTCTTTTTTGTATGAATACCACCTTTGGTGGGGTTAGATATTCTTTATTAACTAAACAAATCAATTAACACCTATGGGTGGGGTTGATAACTAATTTGATTAATTAAATTAATTCCTTTTTCTAAGAGATTGAAAATGAACCATTTAAATGCCACCTTTGGTGGGGTTAGACAGTTTAAACTTTATTCAAGGTGTCCAAATTAAACCTAAGAATTTAGTTATCCAAGTACTAACTTTCAAGTTTTAAAACCACTACTGAAAACATGTTGTCAATACATTTTCAGATAATAATTCTTATAAAAACTTTTGAAATAGAGCTTCACTCTAACTACCGGGCGATTGTACCAACAAATAAAAGAGCACTACTCTAAATTAGACCGGATAACTAAACCTTAAAATCTAATTTTCAGATTTAAGTTTGTAATGAAAAATAATATATTACTCTCTAACATTCTTAATATAAAATCTTGAATAAAAATAAAATCAATTCATTTTAGAGATTTTTACCTATTTAATATTTCGCAAGCATAACAACGTTATTATTACATCATGTTTATAAACAGCCAGCAGAGTTAAATTTAATCACAGACAAATTAAATATAACATGTAAGAATAAAGCATAAAAAATAACTGTAAAGAAAATAAAATCCTTAGAGAACTTCGATGTTATTCCCGTTGCTGGAAAACCTCCAAGCGGAATTTGCACTCCCATTTATTGAATCAAAAAGCTAATAAATTACAAAAACATAACTAGTTCTTCCCAAAAAGGGAAGAACTCTAAAACTAAGAGAAATTAACTAAAAACTAAGAAAAACTAAAAAAACCTAAAAATCTAAGAAAAGAGAGAAAGAAAGAAGAGAGAAGTGTGTTTTGAAGGTGTGTTTAGAAGTGAAGAGAAGGGGTGTATTTATAGGTGAGGATGGAGAGAAAAAATGAGTGAAAAAATGTTAAAAAAATGTGAAAACGTGTAGTGCAAATGCTGAGGTCATTGATGACGTCAGCATGATGTCATGGGGCGGCTGCACGTGAAAAATGGGGCGAAATGGGCGTTGGCGCGCGCGTGAGGCAGGAGTGGCGCGCGCGGAAAGAGGCAAGGGCGCGCGCGGTCTGGGCGTGCTGTGCGCGCGGTCTGTGCGTGCTGCGCACGGTTGGGCACGTCGCGCGCGGCGGCGCGATTTTCTCCTTTTTGACATTTTTGACCCTTTTGACCCATTTTGTCCAATTTTTCCATATTTGTTGACCTTTCCCCATTTATTTATTAATATATTTGTGATGTATTGCTTCCAGTATTCCTCTTTGTGTCTTTAAGTTGCGTTTTTAAGCAAAAAATACCTGAAAAACAATAAAAATACCCGTGATTCCAAAAAAGACAAATTTATATAAATATATGATAAAATCATATAAATATATATATTTTTAATCAATTAATGTGCATAAAATCATGGTAATTTTAGTGCTTTTTGAGCACTCATCATAGTGTTGAGACCATTGCATTTAATCTTGATAAAGTATGGATGAATTATTCCAAGAAGATGGATGGAGTTCACATGATGGATGCATTTGGAGTAGGTGTGTTTTTTGGGTATTGGGTTGTGTTCATGTTTTATTCATGGTGAAAAACTTCTTTAGGTTATCTTCATAATCATCTCATGATTAATGTGTATCTGTACTTAGTTGTGCAGTGCTTTTACATGGAAAATCAAAGGTGGAGATTGTAAGTCATATTGTCCTTTGTGTCAGTGTTGGCTTCCTTATGCAAAACATGATGTCTTTTATTTTACTCATTTAAGGTTGGTTACTATTTACTAATAATGTGCACACAAACATCGTTAGGTAAACTATGTCTAAAAGCATGTTTTACACACCACGGTTTGGGTTTCTTAGTATGCATACTAGGTTATAAGTGGCAATTTTTGTTGTGGTGTTTGTACGGGTCTTTATGCATAGAAAAATGGGACTTTTGGGAAACTTGACAAGGCCCTTTCCAGACTCCGTCAAACCATCATCAAATGCCTAACAAGGTTGTCAACAAGTGGAGGCCTCAGTGAGGATGGATGCCAGCATAGTAGTTGTCTAGAAAGCTTTCTTAGTTTTTTTTTTGTTTTAAAGTTCTTCGCTTTTTGAGAAGAACTAGTTATGCTTTTATTGATTTCTAGTTTTTGATTCAATAAACGAAAATGCAAATCCGTTTTGAGGTTTTCCACCAATAGAATTAGTATCAAAGTTCTATAAGAATTCTTTTGAGGAATAATTTTAGAATGAATTCTTTACAGTTATTTTTATATTTTATTCTTAGATGTTATATTTAATCTGTCTGTGATTAAATTTAACATGACTGGTTGTTTATAAATAAGATATAATAATAACGTTGTTATGCTTGTAAAATATTAAATAGGTAAAACATTTATATACAATAAATAGATTTTGTTTTTATTCAATATTTTTTGTTAAGGATGTTAGAGAGAAATATATTATTTTTCATTACAAACTTGAATCTGAAATTTAGATTTTAAGGTTTAATTATCCGATCTGATTTAGATTAGTGATATTTTATTTTTTGGTACAATCGCGCGGTAGTTAAAGTTAAGCTCTATTTTAAAAGTTTTTTTACAAAAACTATTATTCGAAAATTTATTGACAACATATTTTCAATAATGATTTTAAAACTTGAAAGTTAGTGCACAGATAATTACATTTTTAGGTTTAATTTGGACACCTTGAATAAAGTCTAATTAACTAACTCCACCTAAAACTATGATTGGATGGTTTGCTATTTTTTTTAGAAATAAAGCTAAACTTTAATACTCATTTAATTAATAGACCCCATCTAATGATATTAATTAATTCATATTGAATGAAAGAATTTAGGCCCCGCCTAAGAACACTTTCATACCAAAAGGAAAAAATCAACAAATATCAATTTATAACTTTAATAACCTAAATAATATGAGTAAGCATAATTAACTTAATTATTATATCCATAAATATTCTAGTATTAGGAATGATAAAAATTTACATTATTGTTTATTGAATCCATATCTATGTTTACTTTTTTATGTCATTAGATTAGGAAATAAAAATCAAAATATTCTGATAGAATATTTAGGATTTAATTTAATTTTTAAAAGTTTGAATAATAAATTAAAAATGACATATATTCCTTCCTTAGGTAGACCTTGGGAATATAATTGTCATTTTTTATGAAATGAATCGCACACTTGCGATAGTTTTACAAATATAAAACCAAAGTATTTATAAAATTGGTATTCCTAACCTGATGATGATTTTATCTCATGAATTTTTTGGCACCATTGCTGGGGAAGGAATAGTATTTTCAAATTATTTATCAAAATTTTGAAAACTTTTTGTGTTGTAAATAGTTGTGATTTTTTTTATTTATTTTGGTGTAAAAAAAGAAAAAAATTAATTTCTGATTTTTATTTAAAAAAAAATATAAAATAATAATAACTAAATTATTTTTTAATTTTTATTTAATAAAAAAGGATAAAAATGAAGAAAAAATTTAATTATTATTTTATAAAAAACTTAATTTATTAACTTAATTAACTTATATTTTCACTTAACTTAATTTATTAACTTAATTAACTTAGATTTTAATAGCATGAAAATGTAAAGATATAAGGGAGTTCTATCTTGGAGGCTAGTTTTTGTAAGCCTTTGTGCCACTTGTCTTTCTTAGGAACGTTGCTCAGTCTAGTAGGATGATTTTGAAGAAGGCTTTGCCCCACCATTCTTTCTTGGGAGCACTCTCGGTTAATACTGATTATGTTATTTAACTTAGAGATTATAATAAAATAAAATTAAAAACAAAAGATAAAAAATTCTAAAGTTATCTCCAAAATTTCAAAGTTTTCAATCACAATCTATGATAAAAAGAGATAATTTCTTTGTTAGATCTAGGTACAACTATTTTTGGATGCATTAGTTATTTGACTTGCACCTAAAAGTGGGTTATCTGTAACCCACAATCATGTCCCTAGTTTAAGTAAATAAAATTTTGAAAATCTATAGGGCATTACTTAAAAAGTATAGGTAGACAAACTTGTCCTACCTCTAGGTTTGATTGACTCAATGATGTGGGGACATTGAGATTACTTAAATGAAAACCCCGAAGTTATGTCTTGCTAAGACATTAAACTAAGCACTAGATTGGAGACAACCAATCATTTTAGGTAATTTTATTTTATTTTATTTTTTTAAATTTTTGTTTATTTTAGTTTAATTGTATGTGAATAATTTTATATTTGTTAAAATTAAAAATATTTGTTGAGATGTTAGAAGTTCACAGCGATCTATTCGTGTGAACTTTAATGATGAACATAATGGATACACTTGCATTTCTCTATCACTACTTGCACATTCTCATGAAATAGGTAACTTTTCTTTTCTTTTCTCTTTATCTTTAATTTATAATTGTTACATTGGGGACAATGTAAATTCTAGATTGGGGGTGGTGAAAAGTTACCATGCTTAATTTCAAAAATTTTATGTTCATATTTTCATTTATATTGTGTTTGATTTTATTTTCTTTGTGTGGTTTGTAACTTTTAGAATTTTAGGATTAGTTTTAAAAAATTTCTAACAAAAAATTATCATTTCTTTAAATTAAATTTAAGTAAATAGTTAAGTGTTTTATACTGTTAGATTAACTTTTGAAAACATATCATAAAGTATATGGTAATTAGTTAGTTTTTGTCATAAGTAGTATTTCATGATAAAGTGTGAAAATTATAATGAACCCAAAATCAATGTTTAGGAATCAAATAATAGAGACTACCATTTTGAGATATAATTTTAACCTAATTTCCTTTAATCTGAGTGAAATATATTTTTTCTACTCCAAACACATTTGTTATTTCTTCAGATTTTTAGATGATCTATATAGGTATTAGCATTGAATGTTAAGATTTTCACATCTAGTAATATGTCATATGTTGGTTTTTACTACATATATTGAAGGAGTTAAGTAGAAATTGATAGTATATGCCCTTTCGTCCTTCATGCATGATTTATACCAAAAAGAGACATATCTGAGGTTACCTAAACCAAAATCAAACATAAAAGCCACAAAATTAACCACTCACCAAAATCATACAAAAATGTACAATCTATACATGGGTCCACTCTCTACATACTATGACCCATATAATCTACAAATTTGTGAGAAAAGGCTAATTACAAAATAAAGTTATAGGAAGTAAATCCCTAAAAATTCATTGCACTTTCTGCATTCTATAAGACATATATATTGAAATTTTTATTTAATGATTTTGATTGAGGTATGAAAATAATTTTGTGATTTCTTTATGAAATCATAAACATTCAATTCCTTTCATTAGATCAAAAATATACACTATTTTGAGCCTTTCTTCTTCTATAAGTATGCAAACTTATTAGTTTATTTTTAAACATAAATTGTATTCGCGTATGCCTTAGTATGAGTGCTTGAACCCATAGGATTCAGTGAATTGAGAGTATTGACTTGTAAGGATAGAGTCGTTGAGAATTCAAAATTTTGACACTAAAATTGGGTAAATTTGAATTGAAACATTTTTTGAAATGAAGTGTGAAAATAAGTTTTGCTTTAGATTTTAATTATGATTTTAAAGGAGAATAAAAAGCATGAGACATTTTTATGTTTTGTTTTCTTGTTTTACTTTATTTTATTTGTAAGTTAATTTTTAATTTTATTTTTTTATAATTTTAGTTTTTGAGGTGTTATTTTTTTATTTGTTTATTTTTGTTATTTCTTTTTAAATTTTATATTTAGTTCAATTTGTTTGGGTATTATTACTAAAAACCCTCACGAGACTTAAACTCGTCCTCTAGGACAATCTAGGGGTTTAAAGGCTTGTTGCATATGCTAAATGCAACCGTTTTAATCCACAGAAGTGATTTAGGATAGTTTAATTTTTAATTTTTATCGCTTCTCTTGCTAAAGGCTAATAAGAAGGTGGTTGGGGGTTGTGATGGGTGCTTAAAAAGCACTAAAATTATTATGAGTTAATGTACTTTAATTGATTAAATATATTTATATTTGTATGATTTTATCATATTTTTTATATAATTTTTTTTTTCGAAATCACGGGTATTTTTATTGTTTTTCAATTATTCTCATTCAAAAATAATTTGAAGACTCGAAGAAAAATGTTGGAGCCAATACATCACAAATATGTTGAGAAACAAAAGAGGAAAAGTAAAAAAAGGTGGAAAACTTAGACAAAATGGATAAAACTGCTCAGTTACGCGCTCATCCACCTAATCCCCCGCACACCCACGCACACTAGGGCCTGCCATGCCGAAATCCATGTCTAGCCACATGCACCAATCTGCCCAAACGCATGCCAACCTATCCAAATGCGTCCAAGACCATTTTTTATTCTTTTGTTTCCACTGTTTTAGCCTTTTCGTCACCTATAAAATGATCCTTTCCCCCATTGTAAAAATCACACCTAAAAATCTCAACTCTTCCATCTATCTAGCTTTCTTTCTCGAGAAAGATTTTTAGTTTTAAAGTTCTTCTCTTTTTAAAAAGAACTAGCTATACTTTTTTAGATTTCTAGTTTTGATTCAATAAACCAAAATGCAAATCCGTTGGGAGGTTTTCCAACAACAAAATTAACGTGGCTAGTTGTTTATAAATATAATATAATAATTGATTTGTTATGCTTGCAAAATATTAAATAGGTAAAAAATTTCTACAAAATAAATAGATTTTGTTTTTTATTCAAGATTTTATGTTAAGGATTTTAGAGAGAAATATATTATTTTTCATTACAAACTTAAATCTAATAATTAGATTTTAAGGTTTAATTATCCGGTCTGATTTAGAGTAGTGTTCTTTCATTTTTTGTACAATCGCCTGGTAGTTAAAGTAAAGCTCTATTTCAAATTTTTTTTATAAGAACCATTATTCGAAAATGTATTGACAACATATTTTAAGTAATGATTTTAAATATTGAAAATTAGTACTCAGATAATTAAATTCTTAGGTTCAATTTAGATATCTTTAATAAAGTCTAATTAATTGACTCCGCCTAAAGTTATGATTAGATGGTTTGCTATTTTTTTAGAAACAAAGGTGGAATTTAATACTTAATTAATTAATAGGTCCTACCTAATGATATTAGTTAATTGATATTAATCAAAAGAATTTGGGCCCTACCTAAAGTCACTTTCATATCAAAAAGAGAAAATCAACAAATATCAATTTATATCTTTAATAACCTAAATAATATGAGCAAACATAATTAACTTAATTATTATATCCATAAATACTCCATTGTTATGAATGATAAAAATTTGCATTATTTTTTATTAAATCCATATCTATGTTTATTTTTTTATGTCATCAGATTAAGAAACAAAAATCAAAATATTGTGACATGATGTTTAGGATTTCATTTCATTTTTAAAAGTTTGAATAATAAATTGAAAACTACATTTATTTCTTCCTTAGATCAACCTTTGGAGTATACTTATCATTTTTTACAAAATAATTCGTGCACTTCTTTTTTTTCAAAGCTTTTACAAATATAAAACCAAAGTATCTGCAAAATTGGTATTACTAACTTCATGGCTATTTTGTCTCATCACAATTCCAAGCCCTAGACTATGGTTTGATTAATTTAATATCATGATAAATTTTAGTTTAAAATTATTGATTCTTGATGTGCTCAATTCTATATTTAAATGCCAAAACTATGTATGTTATAAATTTGGTATGTAATTAATACATAATCATTAATATTCTTATTCGAAATGGTGCATGGATAATTTCAATCCTAGGAACAATAAAATCTCTCAATTTATTTGATTACTTAGTCCAATGATTTGGTTGGTGAGATGAGGTTGTATCTCATTAAAAAAATTTAAATAAACACAAAAGGAAAGAAAACATACAAGAAGATGAGACAAAGAAAGAAGAGATAACATATAATAGAGAAAACATGACATAACTCATAAAACAAATACAAAAGGTTATATGAAGAGAAGGAAAATAAAATATCTCACTCATCCTGATCATAGCAAAAAGTAATCAAACTACATCCCCTTATTTAGAAAAGAATTTGTGACGAACAAATGAGTCATATTACACTTTCAAGTTTAACATAAGCATGTGGTATATGGGACTCGATAAATATTTTGTTTAGAACTTCTTAAAAAACCAATACAGTGATCCACAGATATATCGCAAGAAAACTCTCAAAAGAAAGTTTAGTCTTTCCCACATTGTGCCTAAGGTACATCATGAACATAGCTTGGACATACTCAAACAAACCATAGTAGATACAACCTGATAAAATATGAGAAGGTGAGCTAAGGAAGAGCTCCTAGAAGTAATCTTAACATATCTTGTACACTATTTAAAAATGTGGTCAATAGTTCGATGAAGATGACATGAGTGTGCATAAGAGTGAGAGAATTGGGGTCTTTGCCTCCAAAGAGCAGTGTAAGGAGGAGAAGAAAAGGAAAAAGTGCTAACATTAATTCTCATTTGAGGATAAAAAATTAACTTCTCATAGTAAGATCGCATATGCCCATGTTCACCACAGTGGCAACACACATAAGTAGAAGAAGTAGGTAGGGGCAAGAGGCCATCATTGGGACGATGAGGAGAAAAAATAGGAGGTGAATGGATCACATTGTTGAAGGAATACATTTGGGACACAATAGCAAACTTACCTTTTAGGATAGCTGCAACAATTTTATACAGTAGATATGCTATGACGGGGTTTATAAATTTAGGCACAATATTAGTGTGAGTAGAAAACCCATCTTCATAACCCAGAACCTGTTGGTCACAAGGGGATTTATCATTGCTCAAAATCTCATCCAATTTTTAGGTCTTAACATCAAGTTTTTGGTAGTTCCTTTAAAATGAGCAAGCTCCTTCTCAATTTTGGAGAATTTCTCACTTAAGACACTAATGAGGCCTTCATTTTCCTTGGAAAAATATAGAAACCTATATGAACCATTGAGAAATTTTACTTTTTCATGGAGCATCTCAAGCTCCATATCATTCTAAGAAAGAGCATGTGTCAATGGTGGTAGTTCTTGAAGTCACTTGACTTGAGTCGATTTTCTTCAACCTCTTCCAGAAACTTTATTATGGCATAATTGGCATTGAACACTTCTTGGAGATAAAAGTATAACTTTTGAATAATCTCACACCTTTTTGCAAGATCACTCTAATAATGGGTGATTAAGTTCTTCTTTTCTTCAATATTAGCTTTTAATCCTCTCAATTCTTGGTCCTTTTTCTCATGGCTTTCCAAAATCCATTTCATTAATTTTTTAGAGTTAAATTACTCACAAAGGATTTCATTGAAGGAGTCAAGGAGTTTATCTTGGTCATTTTCATTATCTTTTACACCTCTGTGGCCTTGGAAGTTTGTAATGGGAGGATCTTCAAAAGACTTAGAAGCCATGAAGGCTATAAAGTTGTAGTCATCCTCATAAGCACTATAGCTACTATCCAAAATAGTAATATTAGCCTTCATTGCTCTTTTCGAAGAGTTATTTTGCTTAATGTAACACTTGCAGTGATATGTCCTAGTTTTTTTACAATTGAAACCCTCTATTTTGTTGATTTAGATCTTATTTGGATGTCTTTCTAACTCATATTCAGAGTTCTCTTCTTTTTTCTTTAACCTCAAGTTTTCTTGCTCGAACTATCTCTTTAGGCCCTACCAAAAGGATTTCTTAATTTGAAAGAAATCTTCTTCATTAGGACTTGAGCTCTCATCACTAACAATCATTTTGTGCATATCCTTGCTACTACCACTCCCTTTGGTGGTATTAAGAGAATGTTTTTTTTCCTTTCTCGGCAACAACTTGACTTTTCTCATAAAATGATGAATCTTGTATGTTTGGAGATCACCCACTACATCATTTAGAGTTAGCTCACTAGGTTTGAAAAAGGTTTTGAAAGTAGTAATCTTAACATGAAAGTGCAATGGAAGGCTAGCAATAATCTTCTAGATTTTTTACTTCATCGATTGGTCTTTCAAGGTAGAGAAACTCACAATACTAGTGAAATGGGCATAGAATTTATCAAAGGTTTCATTCTTCTCCATTTTATAGATCTTATAGTCTCTGTTGAGTTTGACTAGTCAGGATTATTTAATGGAAGAGGTACCCTCACCTGTAGACTCAAGAATATCACAAGCTTTATTGGATATGAGGTCGCTCTATTTTTTGATACTCATCTAGAATAACATCTCTAATAATAGCAGCATAGTTCTTTAGTATTCCACTCAGAATCTTTACTCCTTTCCTTGGTCCATTCAATCATAGGTTTGGGAATAACCATTCTATTAGCAATGGTTTTGGTTAGATGAGTCCATTCATTTTCAATGAGATACTAGATGTGGTCTCCAAGCGAACACAATAAATCCTGCATTTGGGACATCCAATAGACATAGGTATACCCACTGAATATAGGCACCTACGTTTTCTCCTTCTCAGTAGTCCATCTAGATAGAGTGAGTTTTTGATGAAAAGTAAATTAATCAAATCAATACTAGAGCATTTAAACCCAAACGATGTACCTATTTTGATACCAAATGAGATTGTCTATGACCCCGTAACCAAATAGGCCAAAAAGATATTAAATCCTTTCCAATCACCCTTAATTAGCAAGTAATAGAAAATAATAAATATATAGAATATAAATAGTTCAATAAACAAAAAAAATAACATAAGAAGATGCAAAGAACTAAGAATATAAATCAGAAGGCATGGAAAAGTCAGAAAGCATGATAGTAGGAAAAGGAATGCATGCCATATACATAAGGAAATGCTTTTCCATCATAATAAGATCCTCATATGTTAAAACATACTTGGATAGATTGATTGTACTAATGAAATAAGGGATCATACAAAAATAGCAATATAAAGAGGTAAACCCACGTAGAAACCCTATCTATGTGGTAATTTTCTTGGGTTGCTTATGGAAACCACTAGTTAGCAAATAATCCACTAATAAATAAATTAGTTTACAAATAGATAGAAATATAAATGAAAATACCTCTATCAGTAAGGACACTTTCCCTAACTACACCTATGCTAACCTCATCAGCTGTCTCCACAATTACTATGATCCAACACTAAATCCAGCTCTCCTCCTAAGCCCTACTAATACAAAATGGGGAAACCAGTCACCAACAGTCAGTATAGAGTGAAATCCTAATGATATGGCTCATCCAAGCACAAGTACCTAACATGTAATCTAAGTTATGAGTGTTTATCCAATTTTACTTAACCCTATATGAAAACATTTTTAACATAAACAATCTCAAATCACTTATACTGAAAAACCACTCAAATTGTTAAGGACTCAAAATAAGATAATAATTTTCAATCTTTGAAAGATGATTTTTAAAATCAATAGAGTTTTCCTAAGTTTTCTAATTAATTGAAACAATTGAAAGAATGGGGTATTTATAGAAAATTTCAAGCTACATGGCTACCTCGTAATCACCCTCATCAACCTCTTGCAAGCCATTAATCGACCAAGGTTATGAGGGTAATAGCTAAACCCTAGCAAGGGTAATAGTCATTACATACTTGCTAGCCATGCTAGCAAAGGGGTAGTGATGAACAAGATCGGCAATGCTAATCTTGCAAATACTTTGGTTTTATATTTGTAAAACTCTCACAAGTGCATGAATTATTTTAGCAAATGATAAGTATACTCCCAAGGTCAAACTAAGGAAGAAATATATGTGGTTTTTAATTTATTAATCAAACTTTTAAAACAGAAATTAAATCCTAAACATAATGTCAATATATTTTTATTTTTGTTTCCTAATCTAATGACATAAAAAAAATAAACATAGATATGGATATAATAATAGTGGAGTATTTATGGATATAATAATTAAGTTAATTATGCTTACTCATATTATTTAGGTTATTAAATATATAAATTGATATGTATTGATTCTCTTTTTTTTATATCAATACCACCTTTTGTGGGGTTATATATTCTTGGTTAATTAAGTAAATCAATTAACACCATTAGGTGAGGTCGATAATTAATTTGGTTAATTAAATTAATTCTTTTCTTCTAAGAGATTAAAAATGAACCATTTAAATCCCACCTTTGGTGGGGTTAGATATTTTAAACTTTATTCAATGTGTCCATATTAAACCTAAGAATTTAATTATCGGAGTACTAACTTTCAAGTTTTAAAACTAATACTAAAAATATGTTGTCAATACATTTTCGAATAATAGATCTTATAAAAACAATTGAAATAGAGTTTGACTCTAACTATTGGACAATTATATTAACAAATAAAAGAGAACTACTCTAAATCAAATTGGATAATTAAACATTAAAATCTAATTTTCAGATTTAATTTTGTAATGAAAAATAATATATTTCTCTCTAACATCCTTAATATAAAATCCTCAATAAAAACAAAATCAATTTATTTTATAAAAACATTTTACCTATTTAATATTTCACAAGCATAACAAAGTTATTATTACATCATATTTACAAACAACTAGCCATGTTAAATTCAATCATAGACAAATGAAGCATAACATAAAAAATAACTGTAAAAAATTCATTTTAAAATTAAAAACCAAAAATCTATAAATACATAGCTAGTTCTTCTCAAAAATAGAACTTTAAAACTACAAATTAAGAAAATTTTCTAGACAGAGAAAGAGTTGAGAAAATTATGTTTTTTTACAATGGGGAAAAGGGTCCTTTTATAGGTGAGACAAAGACCAAAAAAGGTGGGAAAATATTTCAAAAATTAATTTTAGACGCGTTTTGATAGGCTGGCATGTGTGTGGGGCATGAGCTAAAATGGTAGACAGGTGTTTGCTAGCACGCGTAGGACACAACGTAGACGTGTGTTGGTGCGTTCAAAAATTGGCACAACGTGTGCTGGTTGTGCGTGGGAATGTGCTAGGTGTGTGCTAGGCATGTGCACGTGTGCATGCTAGTGCGCACCTGACTTAGTGCGGGCATGTGCTAGCACACGTGGGACTTCAACGTGAATGGGAGGCTACATGGAATTTCGACGTTTTTGACATTATTGACCGTTTTGACCTATTTTGTCCAAATTTTTCATCTATTTGACTTTTCCTCATTTATTTCTCAATATATTTGTGATGTATTGTCTCTAGTATTTTTTCAAGTCTTTAAGTTATTTTTGAACGAAAATATCTAAAAAATAATAAAAATATCTATGATTTTAAAAAGACAAATTTATATAAAAATATGATAAAATCATACAAATATAAATATATTTAATTAATTAAAGTTTATTAAATTATGATAATTATAGTACTTTTTAAGCACTTATCAGGTAGCGAGGGATGGCGAGCTCACAAAAAGTTGTTTTTTGTTTTCAAAAAATTGTTAAGTAATTTTTCACAAATACCTAAAAAAACAACACAAAAAAATTAAACATAACCTATGTGCATACTACAAGATCCAACCCTCGTTTTGTGTAAATATGCTCACATACAAATGGTTTCCATCTAAGTGAGTATGTGTAGTATTGAGTTTCAGTCACTAACCTTACATAGAGGATGATAAAATATTAAATAAAACAAACATACTCTATATATTATACACGTGAATGCCAACATATATTCCAAGGACTAACGAGACTAACAAGTAGTACCCCCATTTAAAAAAAGGTATACATTTGGATTCATATTTTCATAGAAGTACATTAGTAGTTCCTGCATTTAATTTTAGGAACTACAATGGTCTAAATTTAAGATTTAATTAAGAATTTCAGCATATGCCATACATGAGCAACAAAATTAAGAGTAAACTCATTTTCAAAATAAAAAAGCTCATTAAAGGATTTTTAACAAAAAAATATTTTTTAACACCTAAAACAAGAAAAATTATAAAAAGATACGAGCATTTTAAAAAAATCCTAAAGGAATCAACTCATGTTGAATATGAAAATTTTACCAAAAAATCAGAAGGGGCTATATGTCTTTGTGATAAAAACAATTAGGGCTTTTAACTAGCTATAGAGGAATAATGTACACCTAATGATTATATTAGTGGATTACTTAGACATGTTATGTTGGTTAAATTACAGATATGATATTCGAGAGTATTCAGTCTCAGATTTATACTGAGGTAACTTTGAGAATAATCAAAATTGATAATTAGTTAAATGGTTAATTAATGTATCAAGGTTTTATATAAGCTTGAATTCATATTTTCATTAGTCCTCGAGTCTTCTCCATAACAACGATTGAACAATGTTACTTCTAAGATAAATGAATAATTAATTTAGAATCAATTATTTCATGTGATCAAAAATACATATTTATTTATTAGGGTATTTTATGATAATCATAAATATAAAATAAATATGTTAGAGTAAAATGGTAATTTGGCCTAGCCAAATTAATCCAATTCATTAAATAAATAATATTTAGTTTGACTAAATATTCATTTGAATTAATTAAAATATTAAAATATAAATTTAAATATTTGGTAGTCATTTAAATACTTATGAGATAATAATGTCATTTTAGTAATTATCAAATTGGATTTGATTTTGGATTAATTCTTGAATTATTCTTAATGTGGAATTAAATTGTAGCACTAGGACTCTAACATTGGGTGTTGATAAGGCTAAGATAATGGGACTAGAATTTTTATTAAAGCACACGATTTGATTGTGTCTGGGATTCTTAATTTGATATAATTTACAGATCCTAATACAAGTCAAACTAGGTCAAATGGAGATCATCATTTAAGTACACACTATTCCCTCTCATATGGTAGGCCAATAAATAAAAAATTGAGGCAATTTTCTAGCACTCAATTGAGAGAATTTTGAGAAAATAAAATTCAACCCAAAGCCATAGGGATTTAAGAAAGCGTTCTTCATAAAACATTATTGTTCTTCGACAATAGACTTCAATTAGTGATTCTAGTTGGAGAAGTAGAAGTTAGTTTTGATTAAATTATAGTTTTCAAGGATTTTCACCAATTATATTTTTGCTTGTTGGGAGATATGGCTTAAAAACCCAAAGGTTCCAACCATTTGTTTACTAGAAATAAAAGTATGTTTCTTTTTTTAATTTATTATAATTAAATAATTAATATTATAAGATCTTTTGTTCGATGAATTTTTGTTACCTAATACCTATTGGTTTCATAATTTTCATTTTTGAAAATTAGATTTTTACCTCAAAAGGAAATTCAAAAACAACAATTGGCATGAGAGAAAACTTATATATTATAATTTATGAATGTTAATACATTATTAGGGTGGAGACTAATTTACATGTGATGTGATTTGTTTATATGGATTTTTCATTGGTTGAATGGAGTTGTTTGTGATTTTTAATTATATAGTTCTTTTGGGCCCTTGCAATATAATATTAACGCACATCCCAGTTAAGGGTATAAGAGTTTTGTAAAAGTTATTTTTTCAATTTTATATAGTTTCTATAAAGTTTCATGTATTGCGTTTTGATTGAAACTGAAGACTTTTTCATAAAAGAAATGTACTGGGCTATATAGATTAAAAAATGCATATGGACTTTGAATTGTATCCAATAATATTTCTCACAGGTACTTGCAAGTTGGAATATTAGAAATAAATTTTTTTTTCTTCAAATGATTTACGATGATTAAATTGGATTCAATCACATATCATGTAGCTATATGATAATTGGCATGAACGATACGATTGAATCCATGCAGGAGAAAAAAATGACCCCATATGAGAAATTACAATCTCAGTGCTCATTAGGAAGTGCGACCAACATGTTACAACTTGAACTTGCAAAAATTTGTTGTGAATGCTAAAGAGAGAAAACATAGTTTTTTCATAGAGGATGAGATAACAATAAGAATATGAAGGGAAAAGAGAAGAAATGTGCACATGATGATGATTTTCATTTCAAAAACGTTGGGAACAATGTGAGAAGGAATTCTTATTATGCCCCACAACCTATAAACAAGAGAGTGGAGAGGAAATATGATTTACTTGTACTAGAAGTTTGTTTGATGAAAATTATATGTTAGTTTGGATAGTTAATTCAAGTGTGAATAATCATGCATATTCTTCTCTATCATTGATTAGTTCAACTTTTGAACTAAAAGGATCAACAATTCACCATACAAATGGGCAATATAGATGTTGTTTCAGTTAATGTAGTGAGAGAAGTTACATTTTTCTTTAAAAAAAATAAATAGCTTAGTATGAAAAATAGGTATTATATTTTTGGGTTTACTAGAGGTTTGATTTATGTTTTAAGGTTGTACAAACAAGAATGTAAGGTTCCTTTCAAAAATAATAGAATGACTTATTTTTCAACAAAATTAAAGAAGTACTTGTACTTCATTTAGTGGACTTTATATGCAAAACTTGAAATCATGCTCATAGCTCAAAAAAGTTTAGAGTAGAACAACCAAAACATAAAAAGTAAAAATTTTATCCTACTGACAATATCAATTTATCGCATCTAAGGCTAGGTCATTTCAACCCTGACCGTATTCAAAGACTTGTAAAAGATAGTCCTTTAAAAGAATTGGGTATGGTTTTCTTTTAGTTTGTGAATCTTATTTATAAGGAAAGATGACCAAAAGAAATTTTTCAATAAAGGGCTAGAGGGTCATTCAACCACTCGAACTAGTAGATTTAGATGTTAGTGGACCCATGAGTGTTCAAGCGAGTGGTGGTTATAAGTACTTCATGACGCTTATAGATGACTACTCAAAATATTGACATATCTAGCTAGTGTAACAAATGTCAAAAATAATAGGGCAGTTTTAGGAATTTCATGTAAAAGGTGAAAAGCAACTAGATATTTCATTAAAATGTTATGATCAAATTATGGTAGGGAACATCTTTATGTGGAGTTTAAGAACCATTTAATTGAGCATGGGATAGTCTTATAGCTCACAACACCTAACACAACCAATAGAATGGTGCTACGGAAAGAAGAAATAGAACTTTGCTTTACATGGTTGAATGATGAGTAACACATCACTACCTACATTTTTTTGGGAATATGCCCTATAAATAGCTACAAGTGTTTAAAGGAAAGACTATAAAGTAGGGGCCAAGGTTAGAAGTATGTGTTTTTGCTACATATTTTAAAGAAAAAAAGAAGGCTTGTTCTATAATAGTCAAGGTAACAAGGTCTTTATGCCAATGAATGGCATATTTCTTAAACATGGTTATATGAACAACAATAAAACTCAAAGTAAGTGAGGCTCAAGGAATTGGAGTCTGATGGGATCAAGAAACCACCACCTATTAACATTGATACTTGACCAAACAAGGATATCATAATATATAGTCAAGATATACTAGATCTTCATCATAATAGGAATGTAATTAGATTCATTGATCGATACATGGGAGATGGTATGGCATACGTTATGTGTCTGATAGTCATGTAGATGACCCATTGTCTTAAAAACAAGTAATGAGGGATATTAACAAAGATAATTGGATTATAACATGAACCTCAAGATGAAATCAATGTATTTCAATTCTATATGGGAGCTTGTAAACAAATCCTACAAGGTTATACCTATTGGGTGCAAATGGCTCTACAAGAGAAAAAGTGAAGTGGATGGAAAAGTGGAGACTTTCAAAGCTAGACTAGCGACACAAGGTTACCCTAAAAGGAAAGGGTTTACAATATTTGGAAAATGGATGTTAGTATGGTATTCTTGAATGAATATCTTAAAGGGACCATCTATATGGTCGAACCATAGGGGTTTGCAATGGAAAACCAAGAGAAAAAGGTTTATAAGCTTAAGAAGTCCATTTATGGACTCAAGAAAGTGTCAAGTTTATGGAACATATGATATGAGGAAACTGGGAAATCCTATAAACCTTATGTTTACAAACTCATATATGATGTAAAAGTGTGTTTCCCGATGATTTATGAACATGACATTCGAACTATTAAGAATAGTGTCGAGATGTCAAATGTATGGTAGTAGCTGGCTAAGCATATCCAGATAAAGGATCTAGGAAAGGAAAGCTATGTTTTGAATAAATAGATCAATCATGATCGTAAGAACAAGCTCTTAGCTATGGCTGAAGTTGATGCAAAAATTGAAGAAAGGTGCCTTACCTTTTAGACATGGGATTTCCCTATCTAAGAAGTAGTGTTCTAAGGCACCTAAAGTTATAAAGGATATGAGACAAGTGTTTATGCATTAATAGCTGGAAGTTTAATGTATGTCATGTTATATACTAAGCTTGACATCTGTTATATCATTGATATAGTTAAATGATGTCAATCCAACCCTGGATTAGGTCATTGGATTGTAGTCAAGTGAATTCTCAAATATCTTAGGGCAACAAAGAACTATATGCTAGTCTATTATGATGGAGATTTGATTCCTCACCAGATACATGGAATTTGACTTTCATGCAAACAAAAATTCTTGAAGATCTATGTCTAACTTATTGTTTTTTCTTTGGTGGATAAACCACAATGTGGAGGAGCATAAATTAAGGTTGTATATTTGATTCCATAATGGAGGCTAAATATGTTGATGTCTGTGAAGCCACAAAAAAAGGCATACGACGTGGCAATTTCTTGGTAGATTTAGAAGTTGTTCCAAATATAGACCAACTACAAGTATTGTACTGTGATACCAAGACACTACATACCAAGAGTTTTGATGGTCACCTAGAAGAGATAGGGTTAAAAGACATACCCATTTTGCATAAGGGCTAGTGGGAGATGGTTAGAAGAGAGCTCTAAATGGAAAGGAGTTTGTATTAAATTTATGCTAAAATTATAATAAATAAAAGAAACATTTCATTTATTTATATGCAATATTTTATTCTTCAAATAAATTATAAAACATCCTTATTATTTATGTAAGCTTAAAACTCAATATATCAACGTATATGCAGAAGAATATTTTTTCTAATTAAAATGATCAAATTATTTATGAAATTAAAGTATATAATAGGATATTTAATTAAGTCATTTTTACAATCCATATTCATTTGGAATGGAATGACCTTTATTCAAGGTAATTAATATTGAGACATTTAGTTCGGGGTACTTTTAATAATAGTTTATTATACAAGCTCTATATAGACTTAATGACCTTGGTTATGTTATGAACCGACTATGGAGAATTAAATTGGACTTAATGATTATATCAATGGATTACTCATATATATTGTGTTGAAAAAGAACACCTATGATATTCGAGTGTTTTTCAATCTCCAATTTATAGTGGAATATCATTGGGATTAATAAAAATTGATAATTAGTTAAAAGGTTAATTAATGTATCAATGCTTTATTTAAGCCTGAATTCCTAGTTTTATTGGTCCTCAGTTCGCTCTATAACAATGATTGAACAATATTGCTTCCCAGATAAATAAATAATTAATTTATAATTAATTATTTCATATGATCAAAAATACGTATGTAAGGATAAAATGATAATTTTGGATAACCAAATTAATCCAATTAATTTATTAAATAATATTTAGTTAGACTAAATTTTTATTTGAATTAATTAAAATACTAAAATGCAAACTTTAAATGTTTGGTGGTAATTTAAATAGTGGTGAAATAAGGACATTTTAGTAATCATCAAATTGGATTTTATTTTGGATTAATTATTGAAAAAATTTTAATTTGAAATTAAATTGTAACACAAAATTAGGAATAAGACTCTTACATGTGCCGTGGATAAGGCTAAAGATAATGTGAACGAGATTCTCATTAAATATATGATTTTATTGTGTGTAGGATTTCTAATTTGAGATGATTTAAGGATCCTAATCTAAATCAAACTAGGTCGAATGGAGACCATTTAAATACACCATATTCCCCATTCATATGGCTGGTAAGTACATAGGAAATTGAGAGATTTTTCTAGCACTCAATTGAGAGAATTTATGTAAAACAAAATTTAACTTGAAGCCAAAATGATTCAAGAAAGTGTTCTTGATACAAAATTATTGTTCTTCAATGATAGACTTGACACAATAAGAGGTTATAATTGAAGCTTGTTTTGATCAACTTGGAGTTTGAAAGGATTCCTACCAATTTTGTTCTTTCTTATTGGTAGATAAGGTTTGGAAGCCAAAAAGATCTAACTATTTGTTCATAATCTATAAAAGTATGTTTCTTATTCTACATTATTATAATTAAATTATTATATCACAAGATCTTTTTTGAAAAAAATTTACTAGAAAAGAATTTTTAAAACCAATAACAACCCTCAGAAATAAAGTGAAGACTATTTTTGTTCCTTGCCACACTCAAGAAGTATGCCAAGCATGGAGCTATTAGAACCCTCAACAAAGTATAACCTTAGAAGTTGACTGTGCAACACTTTGACACCTTGTGAAAAAAGCAAGAAAAGCAAAAATAAAAGTTTTCAAGACTTAGAACAACTAAGGAAACCACTAACACTTAAGAGAATTTTTTGACATCTTCGACACAAAAAAAAATCAAAAATAAACTATGTATCACAAAATAATGGAAGTAAGAACATTACAATGCTGGAAGAACAAGGACCATAAGCCATCATGCCCATTGGCTGCGAAAAACCAGCATCTATGTGCACATAACACGACCGACTAAACCCTAACACCTAATTGTAAAATTGACCAACTAGCCAGTCACCTCCAATCTTGCTCTAGTCTATCCATCCCTTAATTTTGGCATCTTTCTTGGTCTTTCATGTACCCTCATCCATCTAGTTGGTCCAATTCCCCATCATAATGTGATGTTGTGTTCACTTCAAACCAATATGGCTTCTCCAATTTTGGGCAAGCTCTTTGTCCTCCAAAAGATCCCCAAAATATGCTTGGTATTTCCCAAGAAACAACTAAGTCACACACTCATCAACTGGATACAACGTTTTAACATAGTGTTACTTCGAGTCACAAAATAGTTTTACAAGTGTTACCTCTATGAAAATTTACAAAATATTTTCTCAACAAAAAGTTTGCAAAATATTGTCTCAATGACAAGGTATTGTCATGTAAAAAAATGTCAAGTGCAATACAAGAGACACACCAACAATGATCACAAAATAAAACACAAATAATTATCGTGTGCAAAGGGCCAAGGTCATAAGAAAATGAAGTCTTTATTATTGATACGGAAATAAAGTGTTTATGGAGCTACAAACTAGATGCCAAGTATAACATCACATCCCTTACACAAAAGTAAAATAATTTCCAAGAGTATAATTTTGGTTTAATTACCATTTTACCCTCAATAACATTTATTTAATTATTTTAGATTAATTAGTTTATTATCATCTAATTTATTTAATTAATTACTTTTGTAGAATGAAGTGTCACTATTTGTCCTAAGAGGACACATGTCCTTAATGGCTATCCCTCCTCTCAAGTTCTTCTTATCCTTGAGCATTTTTCAAGCTTCTCTAAGAAGCTTGGCACAAAATAAGGAAAAAAAATAGAAAGAAGAAGTGGAAGAAGAAGAGGATTCTAAGTTAAAGCATAGGTATATAACTCTTTTTGCATAAATTTGGAATGAAAATTGGGTCATTTTTTAGCATGAATCAGATTTTTATGTACAACCTATTAGGAAGGTATGGATTTTAATTTTAAGAGAATTTTTACGGTTTTTTGTTTTGATTTTTCAAGACAAAGTTATACCTTTTAAACCAAGGGTATGTTCTATGGGAATTGTATTGGAAAACTTGTTTGTACTAATTGATATTTTTAGTTTTTGGAAGGGATTTACATCCTCTATGGGTGTGTAATATTTTATATTCAAGCTTGAAATGTCTAGTTTTATTATCTTTTTATAGAATTATGTTTCAACATTTCTATGAAAAGTTATACTTATGTTTGTGATTATAAGCCCGAACTGTTTTAGAATTGTTTATATTAAGATGACACAAACAAAAATTTTAGTTTATATAATAGCATTGGTGATATAAAATGAGCATTTTTTAAGTATTTTGTGGATTTTAATTTGGATATTTTCACTTAAAGTTATGTGTGTTTGAATGAAGAAACTATATTTAGTGATTTCAAAAGATGTTTCACCTATGGTCATGGCTAAAGAGGAGAGTTCAATCTAGAAGAGTCTGAGACTCGATACAATACTACGGTAAAGAATTATAGACTTCTAATGGACTCATCCCCACAAGTAATGGAATAACAAATAACAACAATAGAAGTAAACTCAAAATAGGATATATATAACTTTATAAAGCATTGGAAATAAATAAAGCATGCCAAACAAAATAAGTAGTTTTCCAATCAGTCCTAATCCTATATGTGGTAACATATAATACTAAGACTCAAATTGTAATCATAACATAGTGGATCATTCAAACACAGTCAAGTAATGTCATAAACTCCCATAGAAACTCTATCTATGTGGTAACATCATTGGGTTACTTACTAAGCAATGAAACAATTACAACTTTGACAGAAATAAAACCATAAATATCTCTATCAATCGAGACATCTGTTTGAAATACCTATTACTACCCTTGCTTGCTACTTTTGTAACAACATGTTTGATACAAGAACCTAGCTCTCCTCCAAAAATATATGGTATGATCAATAGCCACAGATCAATAAAGTGTAATGAACAGTCAATGGTGAGAACCACCATCAAGAAATGCTCAAAAACCACTTACGACCCCAAAACATAAGTCGTCTACATGTGACACACAGTCAACCATGTACTACGCATAGCTAACATCTTGATAAAAACAGCCCTAATCAACTCACCTAAGGCAAAAAGCCATTGATATAAGAACTTAACAAATAAGCTCGACTCGCTCACATAAAGTTATTCTCATAAACTTCATAAAATACTCTACCATACTATTTTAGCTCACACATACATATCATAATTATTGAAACACTTTCAAGATAATTAGCGAAGAAGGAATTCAAAACGATAGGAAATTTTGGCAAAGTTTCGATATGAATTTCAAATTAAATACAACAATAGGGGTATTTATGGAAGAATTCCAATGGTTAAACAACCTCACCATGGTCATCCTATGGTCCTCACTGACCACCTTGTCATGGCCTTTTAGAGGAGTATTGTGAAGCCCTTGACAAGAGATGTGGTAAGGTGCCAACAATCATATTTTTACATTCCAAAAATTATTGAGTAATTTTCATAAAATCCCAAACCAAAATCGAGCCAAAATCTGCCAACCATGGCCTAGCATGCATACTAAAAAACCAACTTCCTGGGGTGTGTAAAACATGGTTTCAATCACAATGTTCCTAATTGTGTGTGTGTGCGCATTACTGACCCATAGTAACTAACCTTAAACAAAATAAGACAAAATATTGAGTAAAATACACAGACTTTATATTTTGTACACGAAAATCCAACACACAAACACAAAGTAAAAATGGACTTATAATCTCCCATTTTGGATTTCCATGTCAAAACACTACATAACTAGGTACAGACATACATCAAAAATGAGATGATAATGAACATAACCTAAAGCTGTTTGTTCCTATGAATAAAAAAATGGCACATGAAAACTCAAAATGACACCTACTCCAAGTGCATTCTTCTTGAGTGTTCCAACATAGACCCACTTATCCACTCTTTTACTCTGAAACACCAAGGTTTTAGCAAAAAATGCACACAGTACATTTGAAGCTCGAAGACTACAATCTATACTTGTAACTTACACATACAAAACAAATACCTACCTCTTGGATGTATCAAGCCGAAACAACGTGTATTCTATCCACATACTATCATGTTACCCTTACAAGGTATGCAAAAATTGGTAAAATGCATACATATGCAACATAAACACATACAATGAACACAACCCACCTATCTTTATGCAACACTCCTCCTAAGTGTATGCAAGTAAAGCAACAAGATGCAACACAATCCTACACTCACCATATACAATATACAACATGGCAATAAACATATAGTTATGCAACAAATTTCTCCCTCTTTTTGATATAGAAAGTCAAAGAAACACCCCTATATGAGGAATAGAAGGTATATAAACATGAAATTATCCTAACATTCATGCACACGACAAAAAATATTAAAAGAAAATAACAAAATTCAATATAAAAAAGAATAAGAAATAAGAGCATAGAGTTCTTTAGACTCATAAAAATTTAAAAAACACAAGAAATAGTATGTCATAGAGAGATACAAATACTAATAGCCTTTCTCGGGGATTCAAATGTTTGAAACTCTAAAGGTTTAGGAAAAATATCAGCAAGTTAAAGGTTAGTGCTTATATGGTGCAAAGAAAAGGTGTTCAATTCTACTAGATCTTTTATGAAATGGTATCATATATTAATATATTTAATCAGTGAATTTTGGACCGTATATTTTTAGAAATGCAAATAGCATTAGTGTTATCGTAGAGAAAAAAAAAGGTTTCTTACCTTGATACTACAGTATGATAAAATTTGTTTCATCATAAGTAATTGGGAATAACACAAACTAGTAGCAATATACTCAACTTGAGCAGTGGATAGTGACAAAAAAAATTCTCCTTCTTACTATGCCAAGCAATCAAAGAATTATCCAAGTAGAAACAAGCCTTGGAGTACTCTTCGTATCATTGTTGCACCTAGCCAAGTTAGCATCAAAATACCCAATCCCTTAGTAGTAGTATCCCAAGGATACAAAATACCAAATTCTAAAGTGATAATAACATATTTTATGATGCCTTTTACTGTAGAAAAATGTGATTCTTTGGGGCTAGCCTAGTATCTAGCATAATCTCTAACACTAAAAGATATGTCAAGATGACTAACAATAAAGTAAAGAAGGCTAGTAATCATACTCTAATCCAAAATATTTTCAACTTTCTTTCCTGAAAGGTCTTGATGAATTTTAAGAGTGGTACTCATAGGATTCCGACTGGGAGTGATATTTTCCAAACAAAACTTCTTAACCAATTCCTTGACATACTTTGCTTGAGAAAGAAAGACTCCATCTTTCTTCCGTTTGACTTTAAAACCAAGGAAGAACTTTTACTTTCCAACAAGGCTCATTTCAATCTCACTTTGCATGGTGGTAGCTAACTTTTGAGCCAAATCATCCTTAGTGGACCCAAATATAATATCATCAATATAAACTTGAGAGGCCATAACTTCACCATAATTTCATGAAACAAATAAGGTTTTTTCATCACTTTCTATCAAAAAAACCTTTATTGAGGATAAGCATGGTAAAAGCTTATACCAAGCATATGAAGCTTCCTTCAAACCATACTATGCTTTCTTCGGTCTCAACACATGATTTGGAAAGTGAGGGTCTTCAAAACCTTTTACGTTATTCCATATAGACGTCTTCTTTTATAACTCTATTCAAAAAATCACTCTTCGCATCCATCTAATATAACTTAAAGCCAAAAAAGTAGGTGAGACCAAGGAGAAATCATACAAACTCAAGGTGAGCAATAGGAGCAAAGGTTTCTTCAAAATCTATTCCTTAAATTTGAGTATGTCCTTGTGCAATGTGACAAGACTTATTTCAATAAATTATCCCATTTTCATCTTTCTTTTTTTTTTTGGTTTTCAACATGTGAAAATAACATGTTTGTTTGAAGGTCTGAAAACAAGATACCAGACATCATTCCTCTGAAACTAATTGAGTTCCTACTACATGAAGTTGACCTAATGTACGTCCTACAGGGCTTCCTTAACATTTTTAGGGAGAATAGTAGAAGTAAAACACATGTGATGAGTGTTTAAAAAGTAATAAAATAGCCATGATTTAATGTATTTTAATAGATAAAATAGATTTATATTTTTATGATTTTATCATATTTTTTTATAAATTTGTCTTTTTAGAATTATGAGTAATTTTATTATTTTTTAAAGTTTGTTTTTTCAAAAATAATTTAAAGACTCAAAGAAAAATACTTGAGATAATACATCAAAAATATGTTGAAAAACATAAGGAAAAGTCAAAAAAAATGGAAACATTAGACAAAATGAGTCAAAAGGTCAAAAATGCCTCAATCTGTGCCTAGCCACATGCATGTCAAACATGTCCTATGTGCAGCAGCATGCATGTCACGCCCCTGTCTATGCCCATTTGCTGAGTCCCACGTATACTAGCCTGTCCAAATGCATCCAAGACCAATTTTTGAGACATTTTCCCATTTTTTAGCCTTTTCCTCACCTATAAAAGGACCCTCTCCCACATTGTAAAAATCATGCCTAAAAATCTCAGCTCTTCTCTCTATCTCTCTCTAAAAATCTTTCTTAGTTTTTTTTAGTTTTTTAATTTTAAAGCTCTTCTCTTTTTTAGAAGAACTAGTTATGATTTTGTAAATTTATAGTTTTTGATTTAATAAATGAAAATGCAAATCCATTTGGAGGTTTTCCATAAACGGAATTAGCATCAAAGTCTTGTAAGTATTCTTTTGTGGTATAATTTTAAATGAATTCTTTACAGTTATTTGTATGTTTTGTTCTTATATATTACATTTAATTTGTTTGTGATTAAATTTAAAATGACCAGCTATTTTTAAATATGAGATAATAATAACATTGTTATACTTGCAAAATATTAAATAGGTAAAACATTGCTATAAAATAAATTGATTTGGTTTTTATTCAAGAATTTATATTAAGAATGTTAGAGAGAAATATATTATTTTTCATAACAAACTTAAATCCAAAAATTAGATTTTAAGGTTTAGTTATCTAGTCTAATTTAGGATAGTGCCATTTTATCTGTTGGTACAACCGTTCGGTAGTTAGAATGAAGCTCTATTTTAAAATATTTTACAATAATTATTATTTGAAAATCTATTGAAAATATATTTTTAGTAATAGTTTTAAAACTTGAAAGTTAATACTTGGATAATTCAATTCTTAGGTTTAATTTGAACACCTTGAAATAAAGTTTAAAATGTCTAACCCTATCAAAGTTAGCATTAAAATGGTTCATTTTCAATCTCTTAGAAAAAAGAATTAATTTAATTAACCAAATTAATTATTGACTCTACCCATATGTGTTAATTGATTTGTTTAATTAACAAATAATATCTAACCCCACCAAAGGTGTCTTTATATAAAAAAGAGAGAATCAATAAATATCAATTTATATTTTTAATAACCTTAATAATATGAGCAAACATAATTAACTTAATTATTATATCCATAAATAATCTACTATTATAAATGATAAAAATTTGCATAATTGTTTATTGAATTCGTATCTATATATATTTTTATGTTATTAGATTAGGAAACACAAAAAAAATAAAAATATCGTGATATGATGTTTAGGATTTAATTTATTTTTAAAAGTTTGAATAACAAATTAAAAACCACATATATTTCTTCTGTAGATCGACCTTAGGAGTATACTTGTCATTTTCTATAAAATGATTTGTACACTTGCGAGAGTTTTACAAATACAAAACCAAAGTATTTGCAAAATCGATATTGTTAACCCGATGTCGATTATGTTCATCAAGTTTTTGGCACCTTTGTTGGAGAAGAAATAGAGTTTTTAAATTATTTATCAAAATTTTGAAAAATATTTGTGTTGCAAATAATTGTGATTTTATTTATTTATTTTAAGTTCAAAAATATTAAACTTTAATTTATTTAATTATTTTCTTTTCTAAAAAAATATTAAAAATTAATTAAAAACAAAAAAAAACTTTTTAACTTTAAAATTTGAAGTTTTAATTTTTAATTTTCTTTTAATTTTAAATTTATTTTTTAAAAAAAAATATTAATTAATTTTTAACTTGTACTATTAATTTTAATTTAAAAGATAAATTTTATTTTTATTTTGAACTTAGTTTATTTATATAAATAATGAGCACTAAAAAATAAATAAATAAAAAATAATATAATTTCTATGTACTAATTTGTAAATATTGTATGATATAACATGTATAAAAATATGTATGTATTATATATTAAATAGAGTGTATTATATTTGGTACAATTTAATCATGTATATTTATTTATATGTTTGTATTATATATTAGATAGAGTGTATTATAAATATTTATTTTGTATAATTTAATCATGTATATTTATTTGTAAAAAATATTATTTGTATTATATGATAGATAAAATGTATTATAAATATGTATAGTTTAAGTATTTATAATTATATGTATCAAAATTTATATAAAAGTTGTTTGTATTATATATTGATGAGACAAAACGAGTATCGGTTTAGCAATATTGATCTTGCAGATACTTTGGTTTTATATTTGTAAAACTCTCGCAAGTACACGAATCATTTTATAGAAAATGACAAGTATACTCCCAAGGTCGATATAAGAAAAAGAATTTATGTGGTTTTTAATTGATTATTTAAACTCTTAAAAATGAAATTAAATCCTAAATATCCAATCATCATATTTTGATTTGTGTTTCCTAATCTAATAACATAAAAAAATAAACATAGATATGGATTCAATAAACAATAATGTAAATTTTTATCATTCATAACAATAGAGTATTTATGGACATAATAATTAAGTTAATAACTTTATTCATATTATTTAGGTTATTAAAAATATAAATTGATATTTATTGATTTTTTTCCTTTTTGGTAAGAAAGTGTCCTTATGCAAGGCCCAAATTTTTTTGTTTAATAGTAATTAAATAATATCCTTAGGTGATTGTACCAACAAATAAAAGGGCACTACTTTAATTCAGAACATATAATTAAACCTTAAAATCTAATTTTTATATTTAAGTTTGTAATAAAAAATAATATATTTATATCTAACATCCTTAATATAAAATTTTGAATAAAACAAAATCAATTTATTTTATAGAAATGTTTTACCTATTTAATATTTTGCAAGCATAACAATGTTATTATTATATCATATTTACAAATAGTCAACCATGTTAAATTTAATCACAAATAAATTAAATATAACATATAAGAATAAAACATATAAATAACTCTAAAGAATTAATTTTAAAATTATACCTTGAAAGAATCCTTACAGGACTTTGATGCTAGTTCTGTTTCTGAAAAACTCTAAACGGATTTGCATTTTCTTTTATTGAATCAAAAACTAGAAATCTACAAAAGAATAGGTAGTTCTTCTCAACAAGAGAATAATTTTAAAACTAAAAAAGAACTTAATAAAATAAGAAAGCTTTCTAGAAAGAGAAGAGATTTTTAGGGATTTGAGGGATGATTTTTACAATAAGGGAGAGGGTCCTTTTATAGATGAGGAAAAGGCCAAAAAAGTGAAAAAAAAATATCTCAAAACTTTATTTTGGAGGCATTTGGACAGGTTGGCACGCGTGTAGGGGCAAGATTTGTGGTAGACGAACACTAGCATGCACAAGTGAGGGCAGGATTCAACATGACATGCATACGAGGTGCGCTTGACAAGTGCGGACGTGTGCTGGCGTGCATGGGACAAGTGTAAATGTGTGCGAGGTGTGTGGCATTTTTTACCATTTTGACCCATTTTGTCCAATTTTCTATTGTTTTGACTTTTTCTTATTTTTTTCTCAACATATTTGTGATGTATTAACTCTAGTATTTTTCTTTGAGTCTTTAAATTATTTTCTGGACAAATTTATATAAAAATATGATAAAATTATACAAAATAAAATATATTTAATCAATTAAAATACATTAAACTATAGTAAATCACTTTCATGGATTAGCACTGTTGCATTTAGTGTATGAAACAAGCATTTAAACCCCTAGGTTGCACTAGTAGACGAGTTTGAGTTACGTGAGGGTTTTCAGTAATGATACCCACAAACATTGAACTAAATGTAAAAATTAAAAAGAAATGACAAAAATAAACAAATCAAAAACTAAAATTATAAAAAAATAAAAACTAGATAAAATAAAAAATGAACTTAAAAATAAAATAAAATAAAACAAGAAAACAAAATATAAAAATTTCTCATGCTTTTTAATCTCCTTTAATATCATAATTAAAATCTAAAGCATAAGTTATTTTCAACTTCTTAAAAAGTTATAGTTTATAATAATAATTAGTTGAAAATCATTTTCATACTTAATTTCAAAAATGTTTCATTTTAAATTTACCCAATTTCAATGTCAGAATTTTGAATTCATTTTGACTCTATCCTTACAAGTCAATATTCTAAAAATATTGAATCCTATGGGTTCAAGCACTCATACTCAAGCATATGCAAATAGAGTTTATGTTTAGAAATGAACTAATAAGTTTGCATACGTATAAAAAAAAGAACGAGGACCCATGTACAGTTTTTTATTTTTGTAGAATTTTGGTGAGTGGTTAATTTTGTGGCTTTTCTATTTGATTTTGGTTTAGGTAACCCTAAATATGTCTCTTTTTGGTATAAGTCATGCACGAATGTGATAAAGGCATTTACTCTCAATTTCTACTTAAATCATTTAATCTAAGCAAATGAAAAATAAATATACGACACTCTAAGATGAGAAAATTCATACATTCAATGCAATAATACCTATATAGATCATCTAAAATTTTGAAGAAATAGAGCAAATGATTTGAATAGAAAGAAAATATTTCACTCAAAATAAAAGAAATTAAGGCTCAAAAAATATCTCACAAGGGTAGCCTCCACTATTTGATTCCTAAACACTGATTTTGGGTTCATTATAATTTTCACATTTTATCATGAAATACTACTTATGACAAAAACTAACTAATTATCATATACTTCATGATATGTTTTCAAAAATTAATTTAACAGTGCAAAAAACTTAACTATTTACTTCAATTTGATTCAAAGAAATGAGAAATTTTTATGAGAAATTTTTTAAAATTAATCCTAAAATTCTAAAAATTACTAAATCACCCAAAAAAAAAGAAAATCAAACACAATAAATATTAAAATGTGAGAATTTGTTTTTTAAATTGTTATTTTTTTTGAAATTAAGCATAGTAACTTTTCATCCTCAATGTAACTATTGTAAATTAAAGATAAAAGAGAAAAAAGAATAAAATTTATCTATTTTTTGAGAATGTGCAAGTAGTGATGGAGAAATGCAAGTGCATCCATCATGTTCATCCTTAAAGTTCACACAGACATATCGCTGTGAACTTCTAACATCTTAACAAATATTTTTATTTTTAAAAATTCTAAAATTGTTCACATGCAATTAAACTAAAACAAAAGAAATTAAATAAATAAAACAAATAAAATAAAATTACCTAAATTATGGGTTGTCACCCATCCAGCACTTAGTCTAACGTCTCAGCAAGATGTAAATGAGGGGATTTCATTTTAAGTAAACTCAATGTCCTCACAACATTGAGTTAATCAAACCTACATGTATTATAAAATTGTTCACGTGCAATTAAACTAAAACAAAAGAAAATAAATAAATAAAACAAATAAAATAAAATTACTTAAAATGATGGGTTGTCACCCGTCTAATGTTTAGTTTAACGTCTTAGCAAGATGTAAACGAAGAGATTTCATTTTAAGTAAACTTAATGTCCTCACATCTTGAGTCAATCAAACCTGCATGTATGACAAGTTTGTCTACCTATACGTTTTAAGTCATGTCCTGTGGATTTTCAAACTTTTAGTTAATTAAAACTAATGACATGATTATGGGTTTTTGATAAAACACTTCTAGGTGCAAGTCAAAAAACTAAGGCAACAAAACACATTTCTACCTAGATCTAACAAAACAACTACCTCCTTTTATCACAGATTGTGATTAAAAACTTTGAAATTTTGGAGATAGCTTCATAATTTTATTTTTTATTTTTTTAAACTAATCTAACACCTTAATTAAAATAAATACTAAACAATAAAAATAAAAGTTAAGTAAAAGAACTAAACAAAAGCAAATAATAAAAGAAAATAAAAATAAAGTAAAATAAAATAAAAATAAAGTTAGTAAAATAAAGAAAAGAATAAAAATATAAAATAATTATATATATTTTACAATATATATAATACAAACAACTTTTATACAAATTTTGATACATATAATTTTACATACTTAAACTATAAATATTTATAATACACTCTATCTAATTTATAATTTAAACATATTTTTATACAAATAAATATACATGATTAAATTATACATAATATAATATATTATATCTAATATATAATACAAATACATTTTTATACATGTTATATCATACAATATTTACAAAGTTAAGTTAATCTCTTTGTTAAATAACATAATCAATATTAACAAAAAATACTCTCACAAAAGAATGGTGGGGCAAAGTCTCCTTAAAAGTTATCATCCTAAATAGAGCAATGTTCCTAGGAAATACTAGTGGTACAAAGATTTCCAATAACTAGTCTTTTAGACAAAACTCTCTTAGCTATTTACTTTTCATGCTATTATATAGTTAGTTTTTTTTTTAATTTTTTATTAAAAATTAAAAACAAAAATTAAATGAAAATTAAAAATTAAAATTGAAATTTAAAAAGTTTTTTTATTTTTCAAGACAATAAAATAATTAAATAAATTAAAGTTTAAATTTTTTAAAAACAAAATTTTAATTTTTTAAAGCAAAATAAAAAAAATCACAATTATTTACAACACAAATTTTTTTTTAAAATTTTGATAAATAATTTAATAGTTATATTCCTTCATTGGCACCTATGCCAAAAACTTGATGAATACAAAACCAAGTCCCTCATAATTGTACCAAAAACATGACGAGACAAAACCAGTATCAGGTTAGTAATACCAATCTTATAGATACTTTGGTTTTATATTTAAAAAACTTTCGCAAGTGTACAAATTATTTTATAGAAAATGACAAGTATACTTCCAATATCGATCTAAGGAAGGAATATTTGTGGTTTTTAATTTATAATTCAAACTCTTAAAAAAATTAAATCCTAAATATCCTGTCACAATATTTTGATTTGTGTTTCGTAATCTATTAACATAAAGAAAATAAATGTAGTTATGGATTCAATAAAAAATAATACAAATTTTTATCGTTAATAACAATGGAGTATTTATGGATATAATAATTAAGTTAATTATGCTTGTTCATATTATTTTGAGTTATTAAAGATATAAATTGATATTTATTCATTTTTTCCTTTTTGGTATGGAAATGTCTTTAGGAGGGGCCCAAATTATTTTATTTAATATTAATTAACTAATATCCTTAGGCGAACATATTAATTAATTAAGTATTAAATTTGAGCTTTATTTTTAAAAAAAATTGTAAACCATCAAATCACAACTTTAGGCGGAGTCACTCAATTAGACATTATTCAAGGTATCCAAATTAAACTTAAGAATTTAATTATCCAAGTACTAACTTTCAAGTTTTAAAACTATTACTAAAAATATGTTGTTAATATATTTTCGAATAATAGTTCTTATAAAAAAATGAAAATAGAGTTTCACTCTAATTATCGGACGATTGTACCAACAAATAAAAGGGCATTACTCTAAATCAGACTGGATAATTAAACCTTAAAATCTTATTTTCAAATTTAAGTTTGTAATGAAAAATAATAGATTTTTCTCTAACATCCTTAATATAAAATCTTGAATAAAAACAAAATCAATTTATTTTAGAAAAATGTTTTACCTATTTATTATTTCACAAGCAAAACAACGTTATTATTATATCATATTTACAAACATCCAGTCATGTTAAATTTTATCATAAAAAAAATTAAATATAACATATAAGAATAAAACATAAAAATAAATGTAAAGAGTTAATTTTAAAATTGTACCTTGAAAGAATATTTATAGAACTTTGATGCCAATTTCGTTTCTAGAGAACCTCTAAACAAATTTGCATTTCTGTTTATTGAATCAAAAACTAGAAATCTACAAAAGCATAGGTAATTCTTCTAAAATAGAGATTAACTTTGAAACTAAAAAAGAACTTAATAAACTAAGAAAGCTTTCTAGAGAGCAAAAGCTAGAAAGAGAAGAGACTTTTAAGGATTTGAGGGATGAGTTTTACAATGGGGGAGATGGTCCTTTTATAGATGAGGAAAAGGCCAAAAAAGTGGAAAAATATCTCAAAACTTTATTTTGGAGGCATTAGGACAGGTTGGGACGCGTGTAGGGGTGAGATTTGCGGTAGACAAACACTAGGACATTAAGCTAAGCGCTGGATGGGAGACAACCCATCATTTTTGGTAATTTTATTTTTATTTGTTTTATTTATTTAATTTCTTTTTTTATTTTAGTTTAATTGCATGTGAATAATTTTAGAATTGTTAAAACTAAATATATTTGTTAAGATGTTAAAAGCTCACAACTATATGTCTGTGTGGACTTTAATGATGAACATGACTATGTGTGTGTATAAAAAACATGCTTTCAGTAATAATATTCCTGACTATGTATGTTTGTATATTACTAATCTGTAGTAATTGATCTGACATAAAAGATGACAAATAATGAGTAAAATAAACAAACTCTGTGTTTTGCTCATGGGAAACCAACACACAAACACAAAATACATACAAACTTACATAATCTTTGTATTTAAGTAATGTTTCTAAATAGTTTTGGACTTATTTTACTTGTATGTTTAACGGATTTTAGAGTATGCATTTTTTTATTAGGATCTTGGAGAGTAAGAATATCAAAAGTATCAATAACGCTTTGGTTTCTACCAAAGTATTGAAGAGAATCTTGAGTTATATGTTAACACCTATGTTTTAAGATTTTTACGGTACCATTTAGTTTTAAATTAGTCAAACTAGCTATGGTGTTATTCTTTTTTCTCACATAAATATGATTATATAGTACGGGTTGATCGAGAAGATGTTTAAATGAAACTAGAGCAATAGAGATGATATAGTACTATGAAGGGATATTCAACATTTCAAAAACTACATCCCATGATTTTACATGCTTACTTGACTATTTAATTTAAGTACCAATTCATTGAAATATTTAGCAAAGTTTCATGCATGTGGATATGAGATTATGAGGTCAGCTAAAATGAACTTTTAGTACCACATATTATTTATTTTTTAATTGTATAGCTTCATGCCAAGATTTGTTACTAGAGTTGTCCATATCCAATTTAAAAATGTATGTTCATGTTAATGCATTTTATGTGCTTGTACAACAAACCATATTATGGAAATATATTTGGATTTTGGCACTTGAACCAACCAATACATAGTTTGCAACATGATAACTCTATGAAAGTAGCATTATTTATCTACTTTTAAACCACTTATTTGCCTTCTTATGTGTTAAAATATCATAAAAAACCTTAATTTGTGTTTAATATGGAAATGTAGGTGAAAGTATATCAAACTAACCAAAAATAGGAAAAAATGAGGACAAATACAGAATTACAAGGTCGATCAATTGATTAGGAAATGGATCAATCAAATTTTTATAACTGGATCAATCGATAAAGAAGTTGATTGATCAAAGGGTCATTATTGGATCGATCAAGCGACAAGGATTAAAATGCATGAGCACTAAATTAAATCCCAACTTTCAATCTCATCCCTTGGATTAAAGTAATAGGAATCCTAATCTAATGAGAATCAATTTCAACCAATTTAAAGCACTATAAGGAGGTCATAAGTAACACATAATTAAGATTATAAACCCTAGCATCTACCAAGAAGAGAAAAAAAGAGAAAAAAAGGTCAAGATGAGACTAAAGGAGACACAACTTTGTGAAGGATTCAAGAGAAGATTAGTGCTACAAATCAAGAGATTGAGCGTATCTCTTCTTCTTCTTCTTCTTCTCCTCCTTTCTTTATCAATTGTATTGTCTTTCTTCATGAAAAATATGAGCTTTAAGAACATAATTATATCTAGATAATTTATTAATCTTGGGGTCTTATGAACCCAATTTTTCGCATGTGATGATATAATATTTTACCCCGATTTTTATTTCAATTCAATTATATATTTAATCTAATTTTTATGCTATTATTTGTTTTGCTAGCAAATGATCTATATAGAAAATTAAATAGATTTGAGAGAATTATTTAATTATTTTTTTTATTAACTAACATGTATAGTTTGTAAGCATAGATGTATGATTATTATGTTTGTGATCTATAATTGATGAATTGAATGAGTAGTATGCAATCTAATTTATATGAGAGTGTAATTAGATTAAATACTATATGGTTTGTAGTGTACTCAGAGAGGAATGCATGCTAAGTTAGATTCAATATATCATATAATTGATTGAGGATTATGTTGGGGGAATTTTAGTGATTCACATGTTAGGAAATATGGAGATTAAAGATTCCTAGATCGTTTTCTCACATATCTTCATTGTTGTTGAGTCTTGTGATTTAAAATTAGTCGTCATTTATTTTTCATTATTTATAATTTTCTATTATCCAAATAGTATTAATTCGTAATAGTTATATTGGTACTCGATTATAACTTACATAACTCTCTGTGGTATTGATATATGTACTTAGGTACAATATATTACTTGCACAACCCATATGCTTATAGATTGCATCATGTTGATCATGTTTTTGGTGCCATTATTAAGGAGTTAATTACTTATAATTGATATCAATAATGGTTATTATTATACTAGTTTGGACATTTGTTTTAGTATTTATGTTGTATGCCCAGGTTAACAAGTGAAAATCTTGTTTCTTTTGATCTGAAAATAGAGAGAACTTAACTTCACTTAAGAAGGGAACAATTACCATAATATCAACTAGGGGTTATGGTAGAACAAGGGGATCAATAAGCTATTATTGTCCTTAAATCATTAAGGGATTTTGCAGTCCCACAAGTAAATAGAGCCCAATTATTAATCGATAGACTAGGCATCAATGCTAACAACTTCAAACATAAGCCAACAATTATTCAAATGGTACAATCAAATCAGTTTGAAGCATTAGTCAATGATGATCCAAATCTTCACTTGGCTTTATTCTTGGATATACATGACACTTTCAAGATGACTTGTGTATCATATGATGAAAATTCATATTTTCTTGTTTCCTTTCTCACTGAGAGAAAAAGCTAAGACATGGTTAAGGTCACTACTTGTTGGGTTAACCAATACATGGGATCAATTGGCTTAGAAATTCTTAGCAGAATACTTCCCACCTTCAAATACAACTAAGCTAAAAATTGACAGCACTTCCTTTCAGCAATTTGAAGAGGAATTACTTTTTAAAGCTTGAGAACACTACAAATAGCTGTTAAGAAGATACACACCCCATGGTCTTCCTACTTGGCTGTAAGTGCAAACACTATAATGGATTAATGGGGCAACCAAGGGCCATAATTGATGCTACCATTGGAAGAGGAGCTTTAATGAGTGAAACTCAAGAGGAAGCTTTTGCATTACTTGATAAGATGGCATCTAACAATTGTCAATGGTCTATGGAGAGGCCAAACCTAAGAAGAGTGGCTAGAGTAGTAGATATAGACATCATAGTAGCATTGCAAGCTTAAAAAATGCTATACTACTAGGTTTTAACAAAGAGATTATATGGTGACAATATGGAGTAAATATGGTATAAAGCCTATTTATGGTGTGTGATTATTGCTCTATACCTCATTCTACTAAGGCATGTGGAAACCTTCCTAAATAAGTAAACCATGTCAACATTCAAAACTACCAAGGAAACCCGTACTCAAACACATACAACCCAAGATGAAGAAACCACCCAAATTTCTTATGGAACAATAACAATATGAAGGTTGTAATCACTTCAACCATCAACCCTTCCCACCACCAGGTTTTCAACAACCACAAGCCTAAGAAAAGAATCGACATAGTGATGGGAACACAAATGCTTTAATGGGAATGATGAAAGACTTCATCCATTCAATGAATACAAAAGTGGATCGCATAGAGTCCATTCATGGTACTTCTATACAATATTTAGATATTCAAATAGAGAAATTAGCCCAAATAACCTTCCAAGCAACCCAGAAGTTAATCCAAAAAGAGAAGTTAAGTAGCATTGTAAAGAAATATCCTTGAAGAGTGGTAAAACTTTAGAAGAGGAGGGAACTAAAAAAGATGAGGAGGAAAATACGGACAAAGAGAGAACTAAAAAAGAAGTAATTTAGCCAAAGGGAAATCTATACAAACACACTATTCCTTTCCCTCAAAGATTACAAAAGCAAAAATTAGACAAAAAGATTTCAAAATTCTTGGATGTCTTCAAGAAGTCACACATAAACATACCATTTCTTGATACACTTGAACAAATGCCTTCGTATACTAAATTCTTGAATGGAATAATATCTAAGAAAAGAATGCTTCAAGATCATGAAATAATAACCCTAATTGAATATTGTAGTGCCATACTTGATATAAAACTACCACAAAAACTAAAATATCTAGCTAGCTTCAACATCCCTTTCACAATTAGGAATATACATATTGGCAAGACATTATGTGACTTAAGTGTAAGCATCAACCTTATGCCAATTTTAGATTTCAAGATATTGAGGGTTGGTAAAGCCAAACCCACTTTAGTAACATTGCAAATGGAAGTTAGGTCAATTAAGCGACCATGGGTATGGTAGAAAATGTGTTAGTAAAAGTGGACAAGTTCATCTATTCGATAGATTTCATTGTACTAGATATGAAGGAGGACCATGACATTTCTATCATACTTAGTCATCCATTTTTAACAACTAAAGAGCACTCATTGAAGTGCAAAAAGGCAAGCTTATAATGAGATTGTAGGATGAATAGGTAACATTTAATGTTTTTGAAGTATTTAAATTTTCTTATACTGGTAATACTAGTGATTGGTTTAATATAGATGTTACTGATCAACTAGCCAATGATGTACTTCATAACATGTGCGGTAGTGATGCTTTAGAATACGTGCTTGTTAATTATGTAAACATAAATGCTATTGAACTCCATGAAAATCACTTAGGTAGACACATTCATGATGATAATTTAACTAAATCTATTGAACCACCCAACTTGAGACTTTGACACATGATGCTATAAACAATGAAATAAATTCATTAGAAAATAATTCAAATTATTTTAATGATGAAACAATGGAATCTATGATGTGAGCTGATATTGTTGACTATGTGAAATATTTGGAGGTTGTGTCTCCCATGTGTTTATCTAATGCGGTTGTGAAGTATCTTGAGATAGGGTCAAGGCTCAAACCATCCATAAAGGAACCACCCAAGTTAGAGTTCAAGCTCTTACCTAACCATATTCATTATACATATTTGGTGTAGAATGAGACACTTCCAGTCATAATCTGTACTAGTCTAAGTATAGAGCAAGAAGAGTCACTACTAAAGGTACTTAGTAAATTTAAAATAGCTATGGGTTGGTATATTACCAACATCAAAGGAATAAGCCCATCCATATGCATGCACAAAAGTTTCTTAGAGGATGGATCTAAGTCCACCAAGGATACAAAATGCCATTTAAACCTTATTATTAAAGAAGTGGTGAAGAAATAAATTGTTAAATGGTTGGGCATGAGCATTATTTAATCAATATCTGACAGTGAATGGTTAAACCAAGTTCAATGTGTACCCAAAAAAGGTGAAATTACTATTAGGGTGAATGAGTCAAATGAATTAATATCCATAAGAATTATCATGGTAGGGTGAGTATGTATGGATTTTCACAAGGTGATAAAGCTTCAGGAATGACCATTTTCCTCTCCCATTTATGGATCAAATGCTTGATAGATTAGCCATACATTCCTTCTTTTACCTTTTAGATGGATATCCTGGCTATAATTTGATCATCGTGGCATCTAAAGACAAAGAAAATACCACCTTCACATTTCCATATGGAACCTTTGCTTTTAGGAGAATGACATTTGGGTCATGTAATGCACTTGCAACATTTCAATGTTATATAATGGCTATTTTCTTAGACATGGTGGATAAGCATTTACAGATCTTCATGGATGACTTCTTAGTCTTTGGAAACACATTTGATGAGTGTTTACAATATCTCTCCCTTATGTTACAAAGATGTGAAGAAACCAATTTGGTTTTAAATTGGGAGAAATGTCACTTCATGGTGTAAGAGGGTATTATCTTGGGTTATAAGGTCTCATGTGAAGGTATTGAGATTCATAGAACTAAGAAGGAATCGAGAAACTACCATCATCCATCAGTCGAAGAGTAGTTAGGAGTTTTCTTAGACATACAGGCTTTTACCAAAGATTCATCAAATATTTTTCCAAAGTTTCCAAACCCATGTGTTATCTATTGGAAAAAGATGTGCCTTTCAGATTTAATGATAATTGTTTAGAGGCATAACAAGTGCTTAAAGAGAAATTAGTGTTAGCATCAGTTATAGGAGAACCTAATTGGAGCAAGCCTTTTGAGTTAATGTATGATGTAAGTGACTTTGCTATTAGCGCTATACTAGGACATCAAAGAGAAAAGATGTTCCATGCCATATATTATGCAAGAAAAATACTCAAATAAATTATGCTACTATAGAGAAGGAACTTCTAACCATTGTGTATGCCTTTGAGAAATTCATACCATATTTTTTTGGGACCAAGGTGGCTATCTATATAGATCACTATGCAATAAAGTATATCATGATAAAGAAAGATTCCAAACCAAGATTGATAAGATGGGTTATCCTTCTACAAGAGTTTGACTTGAAAATTCTTGATAAAAGAGGGATAGAGAACAAGATGGCAGACCATCTTTCTAGACTAGAAAATGAAGCTAATATGGATGAAACCATAGAAATTGGGGAATCTTTCTTAGATGAGAAACTTCTCTTAGTGACTCAAATTGATATCCCATAATATGTAGACATTGAAACTTCTTGGTTGCCAACATCCTTCCACCTTATCTCATATGGAAACAAAAGAAGGAATTCTTCCATGATGTAAAATAATATTTTTGGGATGACCCTTACCACTACAAATAATGCAGTGATGGTATTTTGAGAAGGTGTGTCCCTTATGATCAAATTGGAAGTATTATTCACCATTGCCATAGCTTAGCCTAAGAAGGCCACTTTGGGTGCACAAAAATAGCACCTAAGGTACTTCAATCATGTTACTTTTGGCTTACACTATTTAGAGATGCTTACCTTTATGTAAAATATGTGATAGATGCCAAAGTATAGGTAATATTTCCAAAAGAGATTAGATGCCTCTAAAGAATATATTTGAAGTAGAATTATTTGATGTTTTGGGCATTGACTTTATGGGACCTTTCCCCTCATCCTTTAGTAACCAATACATACTAGTAGGTGTGGACTATGTGTCAAAATGGGTAGAAGCCATTGCTAGTAACAAATGTGATGCCAAAGTTGTCATGAAATTTCTAAAGAAAACATTTTCACTAGGTTAGGAACTCCTAGGATTATTATTAGTGATGGTGGTAGTCATTCTTGTAATATAGCTTTCATTATTTATTGTCTAAATATAGGAACATAAGGTATATACTCCCTATCATTACCAAACAAGTCGGCAAGTAGATGTGTCCAATAGAGAGGTGGAAAGAATTTTGGAGAAAACAATGAATAATTATAGAGAGGAATGGGCCTCTAAATTAGCTGATGCTTTATTGGTGTATAGAACTACATTTAAAACACCAGCTAATACCACCCCCTATAGGCTAATATATGGAAAGGCATGTCACCTACCAGTGGAATTGGAACATAAAGCATATTGGGCATTAAAATAATTGAATATGTCTATAGATACTGGTGGTTAAAAAGGGATGCTACAAATAATGGACTAGATGATCTACAATGGAATGCTTATGAGGATTCCAAGCTTTACAAAGAGAAGACAAAGAGATGGCATGATAAGAAAATTGTCCATCGTACTTTTAAACTAGGATAAAAAGTATTGTTGTACAACTCAAGACTCAAATTGTTTCCGTGTAGACTTAAGAGTAGATGGTTAGGTCCATTCATCATAACTAAGCTAACAAACCATGGAACCATTGAATTGGAAAACAAAAACAAAGAGTGGTTCATGGTTAATGGGCATAAAGTAAGGCACTATCTTGGAGACCAATTGCCAAATGAAAAGGTTGTGATGACTTTGGTAGATGCACCTTAGGAGTTGATATGAATGTCTAGCCAAGGACGTCAAATGTGGAAGTTGTTAGGAGGCAACCCAATGTTATTTTACTTATATGTTTTTTGTTTTGTAGGTGAATAAATATGGGGAGCAATGGTACAACAAAGATTGTGCAGTTTCAACTATAGATGTGATGTGCAAAAGCTAATGGAGTTCTCTTTTCTTTCACTCTTTTTAATATTCATATGTGCACATTGGTGATGATGTAAAATTTAAGTGTAGGGGAGAGAACTTCATTATATACTTTAGTGTTTAGTATGCATTTCATGTTTTTGGATATTCTTTCATGTTTTAGGATGTTTCATTAATGTATTGGATGATATCATGTGCAACACACACACACGAATCAATTTTTCAAAAATCTTGCATATCCTTGTATTAGTGGAACATTAATTGATGGATATGTGAACCTCTTTGTCATGGAATTGTACAAATTTTAAGGGGGATATTTTTTAATAAACATGCATGTATTAATTGTTATGTACTTATGAATATAATGCCCATATCTTTATAGCTTGATAGACTTAGCTTTGCTTGAGGGTAAGTGAAGAGATACGTTTGCGAGTATGATAATTCTATGAAAGTAGAGTTATTTATCTACATTTAAATCACTTGATGAAAAATCTTAATTTGTGTTTAATATGACAATATATTTGAAAAGATATCAAATAAATCAAAAATAGCAAAACAATGACGACAAATATAGAATTGTAGGGTTGATCGATCGACCAGGAACTATATTAATCAAATTTTTATAACTAGATTGATCAAAAAAAGAAGTTGATTTATCCAAGAATCATTAGTCAATTGATCAAAAATAGGCTCGATTGATCAAGAGGTGAGGATTAAAAAGCGTGAGCACAAAATTAAATCCCAACTTTCATTCTCAGCCCTTCGGTCAAAGTAATATGAATTCTAATATAATGAGGATCAATTTCAACCTATTTAAAGCAATATAGGGAGGTTATAGACAACACACAATTAAGATTACAAACCCTATCAACTACCTAGAAGAGAAAAGAAGAGAAAAAGGTTCAAGAGAAGATTAATGCTACAAATTAAGAGATTGAGTGTATCTCTTCTTCTTCTCCTTTCTTTATCAATTATATTGTCTTTATCTATGAAAAATATGAGCATTAAGTGCATAATTATGTCTAGCTAATTTATTAATCTACGGGTCTTATGAACCCAATTTTCTACATGTGATGATTTAATATTTTACCCCTATTGTAATATTCTACCAACAACTGATGTATAGAGGTAATTAAATAGTATGCATGTGATCTATAATTGATGAACTTAATAAGTAGTATGTAATCTAATTGACATGAGAGTATAATTAGGTTAATTACTATATGGTGTGTTGTGTACTGGAGAGAATAATGCATGCTAGGTTAGATTCAATTAATCATATAATTGATTGATGAATGACTATATTGGGGAGAATTTTAATGATTCACATGTTAGGAAATTGGGGGATTAAAGATTCCTAGATAATATACTCATATATCTTCATTGTTGTTGTGTCTTTTGATTTAAAATTAGCTGTAATTTATATTTTAGTTTTATAATTTTCTATTGTCCAAATAGTATTCGTAATAATTATATTAATACTTTGTTATAAGTTACATAACTCTCTATGGGATGAACATACATACTAAGGTATATTATATTACGTACACAACCCATATGTGATTGCCACACAAATTGTGTATGCAATGAATACACAAGTATACGTATCGTAACAAGTAATATAATTATAAGTAACAATCAATCTCTTGAATTGTAGTATTAATTTTCTCTTGAATCTCTACCAAAATTCTGTCTTCTCTTGAATTTTTCTGTATTTTTCTCTCTTTTTAGCTCCAAAAAATGACCAAATTATGCTAATGGAGGCCAATTAGGGTTTATAGAGTGATTATGTGCTTAAATAAAGCTCAAGTGCAATCTAGACCATCAGATCAGCTTCAAATGAAGGACTACGATCAAAACAACCCAAACTAATAGTTTCAGCCAATCATAACGTGACACATGGCAGGGGAAATTCACTAGGCTAATTAGGGAGTGACATGTGGCAGGGGAGACCGATCAGAGTCAATGTTCACTGGGTCAATGACATGTGGCATAATGTGATTTACGGAAATGAATGGCATGGTGCACTAGTGGAACGCACGGAGCAATGGCAAAGCGACACATGGCATGACATATTGACCAATTTCTGAACTCGGATTGAATGTCATATTGACACATGGCATGCGTTTCATTCCTTCACACATAGCGTGACATGATTCACTCTCCGTGCTTGCGTGGTATCTACGTGGCTTGCCCAATCAACTTCTCTGCCTACGTGGCATGCCATATAGTAGCTTCTAGTTGGTCCTGCGTTAAAAATTCCAAAAAATTCCAAAGATTATATTTTCACCCCTTTTCATTAAAAATTTTATATTTTAATATTTTTGACCCCAAAAAATTCTATTTTTTGAATAAAACAAGTAAATATTAAGTAAAAATGTACGCTAATGATTCTATTTTCATAGAGTCATCACACCGCCAAACTTAACTCTTTGCTTGTCACCAAGTAAAGCCAAGTATAACTAAATAAAATAACTTAGATAATACATTCATAAGTATACTTCTATTAGTACATACATATTTCACAAAAACTATCCCTCTCAAAAGTCATACAATTCTATGATAAAGAGGTTCACATATTCATCAATCAATGTTCCATCAATACAAGGATATGCAAGGTTTTTGAAAAATGATTTGTGTGTGTGTGCTGCACATGATATCATCCAATGCACTCATGAGCATGCTAATCAATTTATTCTTAGAACAAGTCTCATAAGTCTATTTTTCACATCCCTCTCCACTAATATAAATATGCACTTAGCTTAAGATCAATAAGAACTTTACATGGTTGTAATGTAAGGCTTAGGTGGGGGTCGATAAATGAAGACATTTTAGGGTTTTTCTACACCTTAGCTTCTTTTTTTCATCATGCACTTTTTAACTGTAATTGAGCTTTTACTTGATATTGTAGTGCACCCTCTTTTGACATTCTTTTCATATTTTTTTATTTCACATTTCTTTTCTCTCTTTTTTTGTAACTTCACAACACCCATAAACTTATTTTTAACTTTATTTTCTTTTCTTTTTTTCGTTTTTTATGGGGTGTATTACATTTCACCTTACTCTAAAGCACAACACATGATTGCACTTTATTTTTATACAAGCTAAAGGTGCAAGGGTAAAAGTAATACTTATTAGTTAGGCATTAAATGTGGGTTAAAGATATGAATGGTTTTTTGTTAGGCTAAAATGGGTGACTAAATATATTAACAATGGCTAGCTTGAAAGACTCAATCGATCCAAGTAAGGTCTAAATCATTTCTCTTACTAAATACTATTTGGGATTTTGCCTCAAGGGAATGATCAAATAGATTCTGAAACTTGGTAGATATTATCAGCACGCATAACTCACTACAAATTTTCTCTCAATAAGCACACCAAAATCAATCATAAACATGTGAATAAAAAATTTGAATCAATTCAATCAAAAAAACTAGCAAGCATATCACATGATTAATGTAAATATCTTAACAAATATGATACATTTCTTATACTAGTCATGAAAACCAATTTTTATCATTGAGTTCATATGTTTCATATCAAGCATGCATGCATTTAGTTTCCATATATTTATCAATTTTTCCCCAAATCATGATTAAAAACAACCTAAAAATTTTAAAAAAAAATCCCTAAAAATTTAAAATGCATACTAAATACTAATGTAGAGAATGAAGTTCCTTCCCTTAAACTTAAATTACACATTTTCCCCTGTGTGCACATATAAATATGAAAAAGTAAAAGGAAAGAAAACTCTCTTAGTCATGGCACACCACATCTATTACTGAAATGCTCATTCTTGTTGCGTCATTGCTCTCCATATTTATTCACCTACAAAAACAATAATGAAAATATAAGTAAAATAACATTGGGTTTCCTCCTAACCAATGTCACGTGTAACATCCTTGACTAGACGATCCTATCAAGTTCTGAGGCATATCCCTTTGTATCCATTTACTTTTGAGTTTTCTTGGAAACAATTTCAGTCTTGATTTGTCCAATGATACCTTATGCTCTAGTTCACAAAAACGGTCCTCAATTCTCTTCTCATGCCATATTTTTGTTTTCTTTTTTAACTTTCTGGAATTCTTATAAGCACTCCATCATAACTCATCCAATTTATGTATTTCCAACATCCTTTTCACCTCTCCATTGGACTCTTTCACTTTCATACTTGATTAGGGATAGGAGTGTAGAAGTGCAGGGTCTAAACTTGGTAGCTCTTCAATTAATGGTTTGAGTTTAGATCTTATCTCAAAATATTTCATAATCGCCTTTGATACATACATGGGAGACAACCCATCATTTTAGGTAATTTTTTGTTATTTGTTTTATATACTTAATTTTATTGTTTATTTTAGTTTAATTATATGTGAATAATTTTTAAATTGTTAAAACTAAAAATATTTGTTGAGTTGTTAGAAGTTCACAGCAATCTGTGTGTATACACTTTTATGATGAATATGATGAATGCACCTGCATTTCTCCATTACTACTTACACATTCTCAAGAAATAGGTAATCTTTCTTCTCTTTTCTCTTTATCTTTAATTTACAGTTGTTACATTGAGGACAATGTAAGTTCTAGGTTGGGGGTGGTGAAAAGTTACCATGCTTAATTAGAAAAGAAAAAAAAAGATTTAACAATTTAAAAATTCAAAAAAAATAAAAAAAACAAAAATTCAAAAAAAAATAAAAAATAAAAAATAAAAACAATTATTAATTTTTTTTCTTTTTTATGTTCACATCTTCATTTTTTGTGTTTGGTTTTATTTTCCTTGTGTGATTTAGTAATTTTTGGAATTAAAAAAAAAAATTTCTCACAAAAATTTATCATTTCTTTAAATCAAATTTAAGTAAATAGTTAAGTCTTTTGTACTGTTAGATTAATTTTTGAAAACATATCATGAAATATTATGTAATTATTTTTGATAATTAGTTAATTTTTGTCATAACTAGTATTTCTTGATAAGATGTAGAAATTATGTTAAACCCAAAATCGGTGTTTGTAAATTTGTTTTAGTGGAGACTACCTTTGTGAGATATAATTTGAGCCTAATTTCCCTTATTCAGAGTGAAATATATTTTTTCTACTCCAAACACATTTCTTATTTCTTCAAATTCTTAGATGATCTCTATAGGCATTAATATTGAATGTATGAATTTTTTCTCATCTTAATAGAGTATCGTATATTTTTTTATTATTATTTTTGCTTAGATTAAATGATTTGAGTAGAAATTGATAGTATATGCTTTTATCTCATTCGTGCATGACTGTTACAAAAAAAAAAAAGAGACATATCTGGGGTTACCTAAACCAAGATCAAACAGAAAAGCCACAAAAGTAACCACTCACCAAAATCCTTAAAAAAATGTACAATCTGTACATGGGTTGACTCTCTAAAAAAATGATATATATTGAAAAGTATCTTCAGAAAAAATAGAGATAAAGAATATATAGTATAATTTACATACTATGACCCGCATTACCCAAGATCCTAAGAAAAAAATGTGTACAATCTGTACATGGGTTGACTCTCTAAAAAAATGATATATATTGAAAAATATCTTCAGAAAAATATAGAGAGAAAGAATATATAGTATAATCTACATACTATGACCCACATTGCTTAGAAAGTTGTGAGTAAAGGCTAATTACAAAAGAAAGATATAGGAAGTAATTCCCTAAAAAGTCATTGCACTTTCTTCATTTGTAAAAGGCATATATCTTGAAATTTTTTCTTAATGAGTTTGATTTATGCATGAAAATAATTTTTATATATGATATCTTTATAATTTATACATTTGATTCCTTCCATGAGATCAACGTCAAAATAACACTTTGAGCCTTTCTTCTTTATACATATGCGAACATATTAGTTCATTTCTATACATCAACTCTTTCGCATATAAATTAGTATGAGTGTTTGAACCCATAGGATTCAGTGTTTTGAGAGTATTGACTTGTGAGGAATAGAGTCTAAGGGAAGTCGGATTTATAACACTGAAATTGGGTGAAATTAAATTGATACATTTTTGATATGAAATATGAAAATGATTTCCGACTAATTATTATAATAAATCATGATTGTTTAAAAAGATTAAAATAACTTATGCTTGAGATTTTAATTATGATCTTAAAGGCGATTAAAAAGTATGAGACATTTTTGTGATATGTTGTTTTCTTTTATTCTTAAAATTTAATTTTTGATTTTGTTGTAATTTTAGTTGATTGTTTTTATTGTTTCTTTTGATTTTTTTTAGTTCAATGTTTGTGGGTATCATTACTGAAAACCCTCACGAGACTCAAACTCGTCCACTAGGGCAACCTAGGGGTTTAAAGGCTTGTTGCATAGGCTAAATGCAACCGTTTCAATCCACGAAAGTGATTTAGGATAGTTTAATTTTTAGTTTTTATCGCTTCTCTTGCTAAGGGACTAGCAAGAAGCTGGTTGGGGGTTGTGATGAGTGCTCAAAAAGCACTAAAATTACCATGATTTTATGCACATTAATTGATTAAAAATATATATATTTATATGTTTATCATATATTTATATAAATTTGTCTTTTTGAATCACGGGTGTTTTTATTGTTTTTCGTATTTTCACTTAAAAACGCAACTTAAAGACTCAAAGAGGAATACTTGGAAGCAATACATCACAAATATATTAATAAATAAATGGGAAAGGTCAATAAATATGGAAAAAATTGGACAAAATAGGTCAAAAATGTCAAAAAGGAGAAAAATCGTGCTGGCCAGTATTGACCCCATCCAGCGCGCCCAACGCCTTTTCGCCCCATTTTTCACGTGCAAATTACTGTGACGTCATGCTGACGTCATTAATGACATCAGCAATTCCAATACGCGTTTTTACATTTTTAAATATTTTTTTAACATTTTTTTTTACTCATTTTTTTCTCTCCATCCTCACCTATAAATACCCCCCTTCCCTTCACTTCAAACACACCTTCAAAACACACTTCTCTCTTCTTTCTTTCTCTCTTTTCTTAGATTTTTAGGTTTTTTTAGTTTTTCTTAGTTCTTAGTTAATTTCTCTTAGTTTTAGAGTTCTTCCCTTTTTGGGAAGAACTAGTTATGTTTTTGTAATTTATTAGCTTTTCGATTCAATAAATGGGAGTGCAAATTCCGCTTGGAGGTTTTCCAGCAACGGGAATAGCATCGAAGTTCTGTAAGGATTTTATTTTCTTTACAGTTATTTTTTATGCTTTATTCTTACATGTTATATTTAATTTGTCTGTGATTAAATTTAACTTTGCTGGCTGTTTATAAACATGATGTAATAATAACGTTGTTATGCTTGTGAAATATTAAATAGGTAAAAATCTCTAAAATGAATTGATTTTATTTTTATTCAAGATTTTATATTAAGAATGTTAGAGAGAAATATATTATTTTTCATTACAAACTTAAACCTGAAAATTAGATTTTAAGGTTTAGTTATCCGGTCTGATTTAGAGTAGTGCTCTTTTATTTGATGGTACAATCGCCCGGTAGTTAGAGTGAAGCTCTATTTCAAAAGTTTTTATAAGAATTATTATCTGAAAATGTATTGACAACATGTTTTCAGTAGTGGTTTTAAAACTTGAAAGTTAGTACTCGGATAACTAAATTCTTAGGTTTAATTTGGACACCTTGAATAAAGTTTAAACTGTCTAAACCCACCAAAGGTGGCATTTAAATGGTTCATTTTCAATCTCTTAGAAAAAGAAATTAATTTAATTAACCAAATTAGTTATCAACCCCACCCATAGGTGTTAATTGATTTGTTTAGTTAACAAAGAATATCTAACCCCACCAAAGGTGGTATTCATATAAAAAAAGAGAGAATCAATAAATATCAATTCATATCTTTAATAACCTAAATAATATGAGCAAGCATAATTAACTTAGTTAGTATATCCATAAATACTCCACTATTTTAAATGATAAAATTTGCATAAATATTTATTGAATCTTTGTTTATTTTTATGTTAATAGATTAAAAACACAAAACCCAAAATATCGTGACAGGATGTTTAGGATTTAATTTCGTTTTTAAAAGTTTGAATAATAAATTAAAAACCACATACATTCCTTCCTTAGATCGACCTTGGGAGTATACTTATCATTTTCTACGAAATGATTCGTGCACTTGCGAGAGTTTTATAAATAGATAAAACCAAAGTAACGGGCAGGATCGGCGATGTCGGTTCTGCCCCTATCATGCACATATAAATATGAAAAAGTAAAAGGAAAGAAAACTCTCTTAGTCATGGCACACCACATCTATTACTGAAATGCTCATTCTTGTTGCGTCATTGCTCTCCATATTTATTCACCTACAAAAACAATAATGAAAATATAAGTAAAATAACATTGGGTTTCCTCCTAACCAATGTCACGTGTAACATCCTTGACTAGACGATCCTATCAAGTTCTGAGGCATATCCCTTTGTATCCATTTACTTTTGAGTTTTCTTGGAAACAATTTCAGTCTTGATTTGTCCAATGATACCTTATGCTCTAGTTCACAAAAACGGTCCTCAATTCTCTTCTCATGCCATATTTTTGTTTTCTTTTTTAACTTTCTGGAATTCTTATAAGCACTCCATCATAACTCATCCAATTTATGTATTTCCAACATCCTTTTCACCTCTCCATTGGACTCTTTCACTTTCATACTTGATTAGGGATAGGAGTGTAGAAGTGCAGGGTCTAAACTTGGTAGCTCTTCAATTAATGGTTTGAGTTTAGATCTTATCTCAAAATATTTCATAATCGCCTTTGATACATACATGAGAGATACATCCTCCAAAAATTTCACACAGTCCACAATATTAACCTTCGATGCCATACTTTCAAAGTTATAATAGGTTGAGTTGTTTTCTAGTGAGTTTATGTCCTTGTTTACAGCATCATGTGTTAAAGTCTTAATTTTGGGCGACTCAACATATTCTTTTAAGCTATTCCCACAATCAATAACATTTATCCTTAAACATTCATTAGCATTATCAATATCAGGGGGCTTGTGATTGCGATGGTTGTTGAAAACCAGGTGGTGGAAATGATTGATGGTTGAATTGATTACCACCTTGATTGTTATTATTACTCCAAGAGAAATTTGGATGTTGTCTCCATCCTAGGTTATATATGTTTGAGTATGGATTATTACTTCAATTCACATTACCCACATATCATATGGATTCAAGATTATTTGGACAATTATCAAACAAATGAGCTCCTCCACAAAACACACATGACACTCTTGAATTTTGGACTTGGTTTATACTCAATGGAGAGTTTTGTACCTTCAAAAGATTAACCAAAGATGAAACTTGAGCTCTAAGTGTTGTGATATCATTTACCTCATGCATTCTGGCTACTCGATCTTCTTATGGCGGTTATTCTGTCCATTAGCCATTGATAATTATTGCTAGCCATTTTCTCAAGTAAATCATAAGCTTGATAATAAAATTTGGCTAGCAACTCCATTAGCATATTCATCCACAATAGTTCTTGTGTGAGCATTGAGACCATTATAAAAAGTCTCCATTTGAATCCAAGAAGGAATACCATAAGGAGGACATTTCCTTAGCAATTCCTTGAATCTTTCCAATGCTTCTTATAGAGATTCTCCTTCGTGTTGTTGGTAGGAAGTAATGTCATTACTAAGCTTGGCATTCTTTGTTGGTGGAAAGTATTTCATCCAGAATTTCTTCGCCAAACCATTCCAAGTTGTAATGGAATCAGGTAGCAAACAATTTAGCCAAGCGCGAGCACGGTCTTGCAAAGAGTAAGAGAATAATCTAAGCCTAAATGCCTCGTCTGCCATACCATTGAACATAAATGAATCTACAACTTCAATAAACAATCTGAGATGAAGATGAGGATTCTCTATTGGTAATCTGCTGAATTATCCAACTATTTGTAGCATTTGAAACATCACTAGATTTCATTCAAACTGATTAGCTTGAATGTTTGGCCTTGTAATACTTGGAATCAGCTTTTCCAACGTAGGTATTGCATATTAATTCATAGCTGTATCTCTATCATCTATCAAAAACATTTGATTATTCAAGTTTAGCTCATTATTGTTTATTTCTAATGGATTAGTCATTTCTTCTTCTTGGGTGATTTGTTTTCTAATTAATCTCAAAGTACGCTCAATTTCAAGATCTAAAGGTAAGATTTTTTCCTCATGAACTCTACTCATGCAATAGGCTCAACTATGTTTCTACAATATTAAAGGAGATGTCTAAAGAAAAACTAAAACAATAAAATAAAATAAAAATTAACAAAAAAATAAATAAAAGTAAAGAAAATAAATAAAAGAAATTAACAACAAAATAAATAAAAGAAATTAACTAGAAAAAATAAATAAATAAGTCGCTAAAAGAAAATAACTAAATTAAGATTAAATTTAAAGTAAAGAAGAAAAAATTAAGAAGAAGAAAAAATAAAAATAAATAATAATAATAAATTATTAATTTCTAATATTTATAATCTCCGGCAACGGTGCCAAAAAATTGATCACCACACAAATTGTGTGTGTAATGAATACACAAGTATACATATCGTAACAAGTAATATAGTGATAAGTAAAGATCGTTCCCATAGAGATGATTTTATTATAAACTAATTTTAAAACTAAAAATAATAAAAATCAATTTTTTTGTGTTTTTATATTTTAAGAAAGAAAAATTAAAATAACTAAAAGTAAATAGCAATAATTAATTAAATGAGATTTTGTGACTAAAAAGATATATGAGAAAATATATAGGAATACTTAATCCCCCAATTTTCTAAATACGTAAATCGCTAAAATCTCCCAATTTAATTAACAATTAATTACATGATCAATTGAATCTAACCTAGCATGTATTTCTCTCTCAAGTAAACTACACATTATATAGTAATTAATTTAATCACACTCTCATGCTAATTAAATTACATATTACTCATTAAGTTCATCAATTATGGATCACATACATAAGAATCATATATTTCTACCTAAAAACTATACATGTTATTTAATCAAGACAAACAATTAAATAGTTCTCTCAAATCTATTTAATTGCCTCTATAGATAAATTGTTAGCTAAACAATTAATAGCATAAAAATCAGATTAAATAATATAATTAAATTAAAATTATAATTGGGGTAAAATTTCACATCATTACATAATGAAAATTGGGTTCATAAGATCCCTACATTAATAAATTAATTACACATAATTGTGTTCATAAAGTTCATATTTTTCACAAAGAAGACATAAAATTGATAAAAAAAAAGAGTAAAAAAAAGAAATACAATCAATCTCTTGAATTGTAGTATTAATTTCCTCTTGAATCTTCACCAAAATTGTGTCTTCTCTTGAATTTTTCTCTTTTTTAGCTCCAAAAAATGACCAAAATTATGCTAATAAAGGCCAATTAGGCTTTATAGAGTGATTATGTGCTTAAATAAAGCTCAAGTGTGATCTAGACCATTAGATCAGCTTCAAATCAAGGGCTACGATCAAAACAACCCAAACTGACAGTTTCAGTCAATCACAATGTGACACGTGGCAAAGGAAATTCACTAGGTTAATTAGGGAGAGACATGTGGTAGGGGAGACCGGTCAGAGTCAATGTTTGTTGTGTCAATAACATATGGCATGATGTGATTTACGGAAATGAATGGCATGATGCAGTGGTGGAACACATACAACAATGGCGAAGAGACACATGGCATGACATGTTGACCAATTTCTGAACTCGAATTGAACGTCATGTTGACACATGGCATACGTTTCATCCCCTCACACGCAACACGACATGATTCGCTCTTTGTGCTTATGTGGCGTCTGCGTGGCTTGCCCAGTTTGCTCTTTTGCCAGCGTGGTATGCCACGTGGTAGCTCCTGATTGGTCCTACATTAAAAATCCCCAAAAATTTCAAAAATTATATTTTCACCCCTTTTTATTAAAAAGTTTATATTTTAATATTTTTTACCACAAAAAATACTATTTATTGAATAAAACAAGTAAATATTAAGTAAAAAAATGCGCTAATGACTCTATGAAAATAGTCATCAGTATACTTGTGGATTGCATCATGTTTATCATAGCATCATAATAAAAGAAGTATTTTTTACAAGCTATAACTATTTTAAATGGAAGCTCACAAATTGATATTGAGTTCACTTTTCTAAAGATTTGATAGCATCATAAGAGAGTCATTCATACTCATGTGAGTTCATTTGGTATTAGTAGCATATTTTTTAACAAAAAGTTGAAAGTGATTCACTTTTTAATTAGAACTTGAAGAACAAAATGTATATTAGTTTCAATGTACTTACAATAAGATAACACCCTAAGAATATATGTTATTTTTATGATCAAAACTGGCTAGGTAAAAGCAAGATGATTTACAAGCAATTTTAGCTAAAGTTTAATTCAATTTATCATATATGTTTTATACAAGCTTGCAAGTTAAGTAAATATTTTAGAAATTTTAGAGTTCTTCCTATTCAGTATTTAGTAGTAGTTGGTTCTACTCATAATTTAGAATATTAGTTTGACTTGGTATGATATCATGGCCAATAGATTTGGTCTAATTTAGTTTAGTATGATACTTACCAACTCAGTAAGATATCTACCAATTCAGTGAAGTCAGTAAACATGACATGTAAAATAGTAGTGCCTCTTTAGCCATTATAATGGCTACATCAAGTAAATTTCCCACACATGTAGTTGAGAGCTTATGCTGGTACTAAGCATGAGTCTTTGTGCAACTAGATCCTCAAGTACTCTTGGCATACAAAATTGAAAGTACATTCCTCATAGTCATACTTCTTATTTGCATACTTATAATAGCATGTTGTTATATTCTAAAGATTAGACAAAAATCATTTTCATCCATAAGTTATTTTATGGTAACTCATAAGATAGTACATTATTATATTCTATAAATTAAACAGAAATCATTTTCATCGTAATATTATTTCATGGTAACTTATAAGATAATGCATTATTATATTATAAAGATCAACCACATATCATTTTCATCAACATGCTATTTTATGAAAACATATAAGATATTACATTATTATAATATAAAGATCATATAATAATCATTTTCATTAGAATGTTATTTCATGGTACTCATATAACAGTACATTCATTTTTACAATTCGTGAGAATTTATACACAGTTTGCATAAGTATAAAGTACAGTTATTTTATAAACTTATCCACTCACTATGCTTTAATGCTTACCCTTTATATTTTTTTTCCGCACTCAAGTAACAAGTTTAAGAAAAAATAGTGTAACAATAAGTTTGGGGGCATAAGATCAATATTTTGTTGTATAGTTTAAATGGTTTGATCTCTTTACTCTTTTGTATAGTAAATGTTGTTTGGCCTACAATTGGACTAGTAGTCAAGATTAGAAAGCTTTATGATATGATGTATAAAATATATATCATAATCTATAGCCATGTTGATGGACATCAGTTACTTTATAATTGTGTAGAAGATTGTGAGATCTATTAGCATGTGGAAATGTATTATATGGGAATTGTTGTCATTTTACTATAGGATTGTTAGTTTTGATTAAGGGGAAACTCTGCCAAAACTTTTGTAGACAGTTATGGTTTCAACATAACCTAGAATTAAACAAACAATTAGTATGATATTTGGAAAGTGTCTCGTGCTATCAGGGAAGATTCAGAGTGGGTCTTAACACCTAGTGATCACATTTTAGCATGAAAATAAAAGACAACTAGTACAAACAAAGTCTAGAGGAAAATCACAAAAACTTCCCAAGGCTAATGAAGCTTACCTTCCCTGGGACATTTGGGATCACCATAGTAATAAGGTCTTCCTCTTGAGCCTCACCAGTTGATTAGGGTTAAGGCTTTATAGTATTATTAACTTCCACATTAGGTTAGGGTACTACCTTAGTCAAAACCTCTCTTGCCTTAATTTTTGACTCATCATCATACTCAACGTGCTTAGTTGTAGCACCTGAGAAGTCTAGTAAGTGATGAAGTAGAAGGAAAAGTTTGAGATACAATTTCCTAACTCTCTTCTTAATATACTTAATCTTGTATGTCTAAGCCACAACAATGTCAGCTACAAAGTCTATTGAATCAAGATATTCATTAATTGCATTCTAAGTGGAAACCTTAAGCTAGGATGCCAACCTCTAGGTCTTAGCTTCCAAATTCTCACAAAAAGATTGCCTCTAAGACAAGCTTTCCTACAACTAATTCTTCAGGGCCTCTACAATCTTCAAGGCTTTCACAGTAGCCTCAAGAGTTAAAAAAATATGCAAGTCTTGGCTGAATGCTAAGCATCATGAAAGTCTTAGTTTGTAGACAAATTTCAAAATGCAAAGAGTGATGTGGTCCCATAGAGAACATTACAACAAAAAAGACAAGTCATTTATAGTCTATCAAGCTCTCAAGAATAAACACATTTGAAGGAAAATTTTCTAAAGCATCAAGATTGATTTGGAAGAATAATTTCTTGGGTAGCAAAAGATTCCCCAAGAATAAGAAAAACTCATAGCAGAAAAAGTGCCTCAAAAGCATAAATGCATAAGTGCATGCTCGCTTGCCAATGCACTAAGTTAAAGATGGGCTCCAGAAGTCACATAAAAGCCTTGCATGCCTTCTCTTTTTCCAGCTATTCATATTACACTATAGTCTCTTAGGACTCATCAAGTCTCAAGGTAGAACTAGAGCATATTGAGAATGGGTTGAGAATTAAGTTCAAGTCTGGATGTATAACTTAAACATTCTCATGGAAAAATTAAACTTGCATTCTTAAGAGGCTCTTATACCATTAAGCTATAGGATTTTTGGACTCTATATACTCTTATATTGCCTTTTTTTCTTTGGAGTTTAGAATTAGGACCTAGACTTCTACACTCTCATACAATTGACCTATCTCTTGCTAGCAATAATCTCTCATAAATCAGGATAGCTTGCAAGCATTGTTGGACTTATTCTATGAATTCTCATATCTCTTCAAAATCTTTTTAATAGCCTCTCTAGTTGGATAATTTCAATAAGAGTATGCAATTTCTAGGAAAAAATTGGCAAAGCATGTGAATCGCACCAGAAAATCACAAAGTTATTTATAGTCTTTTAACTCCATCAAAGCTACTCCGACCATTTCACGTGGTCTTCCTTGGGCATTCTATTCATTCACTTGAGCATTGGGTACATCCTTTTCATTGAGAAAGAAATCCAAATACTTAAAGATCTTACATCTGAAGGTCCAAGCCATCCTTTCAAACTTTTGTCACCTAACCAGATCCTTCTAGAATATCTAACAATTGCCAGAATGGACTTGGGAAAGAATGAAAATAATCAAGGCTTGACATATATATATAGGTTTACAAGCTCAATATTATAAATTCATTAGACCCATAATCTAGGGTCTCAAACTAAAGGAGTGATAACTGTATTTTATATAGTTATTTTCATTTATTTTATTAATTATAATTGCTATGTTCTTGACATTTTTAGTTAATTTTAATGGAATAAATTAATATTTACTGTGTTTTTTTAAGGAATATATTTTTAAGAAAATTAAAGAATTTGAATCGAAAAAGGACTTAATTGCAAATATATGTATGAAAATATAATTTAAATTAAAAGAATGTTTAATTGCAATTAACAAAAGTGTAAAAGTTCATTTAAATTAGAAAAAAAGGGCTTAATTGTAATTAACAAAAGTGTAAAAGTTCATTTGAATTAAATTGGAGGGCTAAAATATAATTAAAGAAAATTTATTTTTTTACATAGGAAAGAAGACCACGTGCAGCTATTATCCACGCGCGACACGCACCGTCAAATAAGAAAATCAACGTTGAGGATCAGCGTGTGTAATGTAAACATGACAAAAGTGATTGGACGAGGGTTTTTCTGGTTGCACGCTGCTCAGTACGCCGTGTGGGGCCTACCTATTACCCAAGCCGGCGGGTAGTGTGGGACGAACGTGTCTGCCAAAAGAAGTGGTCTCGTGCGACGTGGTCTAGATAAACATCGTGGGCCCTGCCATTCCAACGAATCATACATTGCCACGTGTCTCGAATATTCTTTAAACAAATCAAACTCTAACACGTGGCATGTGTTGGTTAAAATAAAAACACGGAAATGGCACACGTTTCTAGCCGCATCTACGTCTGCCTCGTGTCTTTGAAGCATTTCTCCCCCTACGCCACATTCCTCGTGCGCCCGTGCATCATAGCGAATGAAAGGATGTCATGTGTCGCATTATTTCTTGCAACCAATCATATGTTGACATGTGGCATGCGTTTTAAATTAAAAAGAAATCAGAAATGGCGCACATTGTCCATTGTTTTGCACGATAAATATTCTTCCACGCGTGTCTTTAATATTATTTTCATTGTCCCCCACTATTCATGCATGGTTGTAAGAAAAATATTTTTTTGATGTATTTTTTGCTATAAATAGGACATTTATTGCTAAAAAAAAGGTTGGGTTGGAGAAGGAGAGTTCTGGACAGTGGTACACAAACAGTAGCTATTTTTGGCTTCTATTGTGTTCTACGTGTGCCAAAAAAATTTGAGAGCAGAAATAAATTTTAATTTTCTTTTGTTCTTCATCTAATATTCTTCGTATTGTAATTTTAATTTTATTTATGAAGTAATTTAATTTTTCTAGGGTTACATTTTATCTAAATTTATGAAGCTTGGATTTAATTATTTTTGAACGATTTATTATATTTTTAATTTGTTTATTCTATTTGTACTTAATGTTTTTGATTATTGGAAAATTTATCAATTGATCTGTGGCACTTAAATAAACTTGGAAGAGGCATTTTTGTGTATATTGCTCATGGATAGAATAACATGTATATACGAAGGATAGGAATATACCTTTATCGTATGTGTGGCCATTTGAGAACTTAGAACGTAATGAATCTTGGTTAATTTAATTCTCATAGGAATATAGTGAATTAATTTAAGCGAGATGTGTCTATACGGAGCTCGAAAGATATATATGGATAAAATTAGAAGTTCATGGCTGACAAATTAAAGTTACAAAAAAAAAATCAAAAGAAAATAATATGATTCGAGTGGATTAATTTGGTGAAAACTACAATCCTAGAATTTTCTTTTTATTTTGTTATAAAACTCTTAGTTAGTTAAAACTTGTTCCAACTTTTCGATCGTTTGAATAAAATCAAAGTGAAACAATTTTAGTACTTAACAAACTATAGTAAAAAATCTCTATGGGAATGATAATTTACTTATCAATTTTATTACTTGTGATTGTGTATACTTGAACGATTTTATGTTCTCCTAAAGGACACAACAGGGAGATAATTGAGAATCTAACTAGATAGTAATCAATATTGTATGTCATAATTTTTAGGATCTGTGTTGATTTTTCAACAAGGAAGTTTAACTAGCCATAACTTTCTAAATGAGAGTTTGATTAAGATTGAAAAATATCCATTGAAATAGCTAGATGACCTCACCCGCTAGAGATGGCCTAGGAGACCTAAGGGCTAATATTGAGAGAAATTTCACTTGGTATTTATGACACACTTTGATTGGTCCACATCACCTTGGAATAGTCAAATGGTACAGTCTGTACATAGTCAATACACAATTAGTAGAGGTTTAAATTCAATTGGAATTCATTTATGGTAATTATCCTTTTATTTAAATATAAAGAATATGTTTATGCACTACTACAAAAAGGGGTATTTAAGTCACTGTGTAAAGTCGATTTTTGGAAAAAATCGGACTTATAATGAATTTAAAGTCGCGACGCTATCCACATAAGACATAGCCTCGGTTGATGTGGCGAATCGATGCTACATCCTACGTGTATTTTTTAAATTAAAAAATGCAAGCAGTTTATAATTTAAATTTTTTTAAGTCAATTATTATTTTATTTTACTCTTTAAAATTTAAGGTGGATATAAATATATATATATAGTATAATTTTTTCTTTTTTTTTAGACAATTAGTTTTGAAAATTATATAATTTTGTTTATTTTTTTGGATATTTAAATTTATATACGTATGTACAATATATCTTTATTTAATTTTGTGTATTTGTTTTAATTATTATTTTAAAATTATTATTTTTTCTTTTTCTATAGTACGTATATATATATATAAGAGTTACACTTGATTTCATATTTAGAGCTCATTATAGCATTAAAAATGCCAACAGAGATTCTAGATAACTTTATATTTATAGACAATTGATTAATAAAGTGCTAAAATGAGTTCGAAGGGTTATATCACTCGGATGTCACTGTGGTAATTTCTTTTTTATGGTAATATTTATAATGATTTAATTTCTCCATTCGTATGTCTCTAAATTTTAGACTGCTTGTTTGATGGATGTTTAAGTGCTCATATATGTAGGAGAATGAATTGTTATATGGATCAACTGTTTTTTGTCCAATTTCCTTGTCACAATGCTATTGATTCTAAGTCAATCAAGCTTGCTCGCACAATCCAATTACACTTTGACGATATTATTTTATTTGTAATTTAAGTTAACTATATGTATTGTATATACATTATTTGTTTTTGTAATAAATTTAATTATCAAGTAATTAATTATATTTAAAATTTTAATTATTTGAATTATTATTTATATTTTGATTTTTTTATGTTATATATATTGAATATTGAATACAGGGTGGAGTGAAAAATGAGAATAAAAATAAAAATAATCATAAAATGTAAAGTCGGTTCACACGATGAATTGACTTTACATTTTAAGTCACTCGATTTAAAGTTGGTTCAACGAACCGACTTTAAAGCCCATTTTTGTAGTAGTGATGATTTAATAATTTCATATATGGAAGGTCATAATATATGGATTAAATCAAAATAATATCTTATTTTGATATTATTTTAATATTATAAATCTTGATAATATTATGATATTGCATTTGATATAAGCCTATAAATAGATCCCTCCATTTATATTTCATAGTATGTGATAAGTACATGAAACACACTAAATATCAGGTGATTTATTTTCATTTTAGTGTCAAAATAGATTAGTATTTGCATAATTTTATTATTATTTAAAAAAAATCTATGTTTTTAAAGTCAGGGGTAGATTTTATTATTTTTTAGGTATTTCTTTCTAAAAATGATTGAATTTATTAAATTTGAATAATTGTACGTAAAGGCACTTAATTGCAAGAAAGAAGAGTAAGGATTAACATATGTAAGCCTTATATATGTTCCAACCAAATGTAAAGCGATAAAAAATACAAATAATTTTTGAAACGCTCCTTGGTTCAATGCATCTAGAATCAATGGGTTTAGAATCAATGCATTCAGATTTAATGTGTCTAGATTCAACACATATAGATTCAATACATCATGATTAAAGTGCATCTAGATTCAACGCATGCCTCGGTGGTGGAAAATGTATGTCATGGTGAGCAATGATTCTCTTCACAAAAAATCATCCTTCATTCCTCAGTACATTCTCTAGCTAATTTCTTAGTTTCTCTCTAGTTTTTATTTTCTTTTTAATAGTTTTAAAGTTTTTCTCTCAATTTCAAAGTTGAACATAGTTTATGCAGTAGTTTTATTTTGATTCAATAAACATTATTGGCAATTCTATTTAGAGATTTTTCAAAAACCAAAACGATACTAAAACTCTATAAGGATACACTTGAGGAATAATTTAAATGTATTATTTTCAAATTAACTTGTTGTTTTGAATACTATGTTCAATTTACTAATCATTTATTAAATTAAGCATGTTTGGCTAAAAATGCTAGGGGATATTAGTAATGTTATTATGCTTTTGAAATATCGAAGTATGTAAAACATTTTTATGAAATGAATTAATTTTTATTTCCTCTTAAAGATTTAAACTATGTATGTAACAAAAAAAATATATTGAAAATTTTTATAACAAACAAAAGAGTTGGATTAAGGATTTAATTATTTGGATATAATTTAGAGTAATGCTCTTAAACCTTTGATTTATATCAATTGTATAGTTAGAATAAAAATTCTATTTCATAGATTTTTACAAGAGTTACTATTTAAAAATATATTTACGACATATTTTTAGTAGTAGTTTTAAAATTTGAAAGTTCGTTTCCAGATACTTAAATCATTAACCTAAATTCGACACCTTGATAAGAGTTTAAATTGATAGCCTCATCAAAAGCATGAATAAAATGTGTAAGTCAAATTGTACCTGTGTTTAGTGTTGGCTTCTTGGATGCAAAACACAATATTTGTTTTATTCTTACTTAGTGTATTTGTCTTCTTCTATATATGCTTGGTTATTATGGATTAGTAATATACACAAGAATATAGTTAAGTATACTTTGTATGCAAGCTTGCTTACACACACTGATGCTTACAAAGGTTAACTATTTTTCAGTGCTATTACCAATTCTACACCAAAAACTTGATGTTCGTGAATTAGGCAAACAAATTTTGTATAATTTATAAAATAGCTCACAAATGCATAAATCACTTATAAAAAATGATAAGTATACTTCCAAGGTCAGCCTAAAGAGGAATCATGTTGTTTTTAAATTATTAAAAAAATTCTTAAATGAAATTAAATAACCTAAACATCTTATCACTATTGTTTTGGGTTGATTTTCTAAACTAACAATATAAAAATAAAGGTAGATTCAATAAAAATTTAAGCAGTTAAACATCTATCATACAGGAAAGAATTTATGGGATACATTAATTAGTTAATTATACTTATTTAATATTAAATAAGATTTTAAGGATATGAACTAAGATTATTGGTTCTCTCTTGAATTTAAAAATAGAAGATTAATTAAGTATACTATTATTATTAATTAATATCACTTATTGTCTTTGATTGGGTCTAGTAGTTAATTTTAATTAAATTATGCTTCTTTTCTAAGAGATAGTCAACCATTTTATTACTGCCTTTGGTTGTGTCGAGCAATTTAAACTCACATCAAGTTGCCTAAGTTAGGTTTATGATTTAAGTTTCTGGAACCAACTTTCAGATTTTAAAACTATTATGAAGGATATATCTTCAATAATATTTCTTATAAAAATCTTTGAAATAAAGCTTATTCTAACTATACAATTGATATAGACCAAAATATTTAAGAGCGCAACTCTAAATCATACTTAGATAATTTAAATCCCAAATCTAATTCTCTTATTTATTATGAAAAACACTTCGTCAATATATTTTTCATTTACAAACTCTTGTTTAAATCTTGATGATGAAATAAAACTTAATTCATTTTATAAAAAAATATCTAATCAAATTTAATATTTTACAGTGTAACAACATTAATAATATCTTATACTATTTGTAGCTAGACATCACAGTTTAGTAAATTATATATGAATTAAACATATAACATGTAAAACAACACTTAGAAATACTCTAAAAGGAATACATTTTAAATATACCTCAACCAAATCCTTAGGATGGCTTCTGAAAAACCTCCAAATAGAATTGTTGCATTGTTTATTAAATTGAAACTAAAAACTATTATATTAACTAAATTTGTTCAACTTTCGAAAGAGAAAAGAGCTTTAAACTACTAAAAGAAATAAAAAAAATCAAAGAAAGCTAAGAAATCAAATGCTAAGAGAGTTATTGGATTCAAGGATATATTTTTACAATAGAAATAGGGTCCCATTTATAGAGTGAGCAAAGGAGGAAAAGTAGAATTTTTAACTTGGCATAGCAGTATACATTTTATTCATGTCGTGTCATACACATATGTACAATGTTTGAACATGATCTAATCTTTTTGTATAGTGATACAAAATGTTTTCACGCCATGGCAGGAAATATGCATGGAACACATTTAATCTTTTACTTTGGCCTCGCACCATGGCTCATAAAAAATTCATGTTGCATTACACTCCAAAGTGCAACACTTTGAAACCCTAATTTCCATGTAATTTCTTTTTCCAATTTTTAAACATATATAATGTTTTACAAATGTTTTCTTTTAATCTTCCAAATTGTAATGGACTGCTTCAAGGGTAATTCTTCAAGTTTATTTATTTTAATATAAGAAATATTTAAAAACAACAAAATATACCCATAATTTTAAAAAGATAGATTTGCATAAAATGATAGTAAAACAAGAAAATAGAAGTCTATTGTCATTAAACATGCATAAAATCATGATATATTAAGTGTTTTTGAGCACATATCACACACCACAGGGTTGGTTTTCATAGTGTGAATGCTAAGTGGTGCAACGTTGTCACTTTTGTTTTTGGTTCATTTTGAGTGCAGGTATTTATAGGAAGTACTCAATAATTTTTGGAAATAAATTTTTTTGACTTTCTAGTACCTCACCACCAAGGTCACCACCATCCTCACAACCACCCTTGGTAAGGTGGTTGGTAAGGTTGCTGTCGAGGCTAACCATTAGAGTTGAAAGGTTGAACAAGATTCAAGATTACGAAAAACCTATTGGAGACAAGAGAGGACTAGGCTATGTAGATAAGCATTCTATGTCATCTTCTTTAAAAAACACTGTTTGTAAGACCTTTTGATCTCTACTCTTGACACACTATAGACAATTATCATGCATATGCTTCTAAATTTATTCTTACATGCCATTATTGTGGTAGAAAAGAGCATACTTGAGCTAGGTGTAAATTCTTGATGACATATAACTATGTTGATAATTTGCATGCATCTTATTCAAGAATCAAATATCATGTTTCAAAAAATAAGAAAATAACTCAAAAAACTAAGAAACATTGGGTTAAAAAATCTTATTTAAATTATTTTGTAGCTCACATTACTTTTAAAGCTAAATCTACTACTACCTGGTATTTCAATAGTGGTTGTTCTAGATAAATGACTAATGATTGTTTGCTTTTCAAAACTTTTGATAAATATAATGAAGGAACAATTACCTTTGGTGATAGAAATAAATCTAGGATTATTAGTAAAGGTACAATTCAAATTAAAGGCATACCTAGGTTGGAAGATGTACCTCATGTTGAAGGAATTAAAGCCAACCTTATTAGTATCAATCAACTTTATGACAAAAACTACAGTGCCCAATTTATCAATAACCATTGTATTATGACTGATCCAAATGGTAAGTGTGTGATTACAGGAACTAGGTTTCATGATAACTACTAATACATTGATATAGGTCCTACTACATGTAATTTAACTAAAAATCATTATTTTTCTTTATGGCATCAAAAGATGGGCCATATCAATCTTGAAGATCTTGTTAACTTAAGTAAAAAGAAAATTGTGCATGGTCTAACTACTCTTCTAAAAACTAAGAAAAACCTTTTGTTAGTCATGCCAACTTGGAAAACAAACTTGCTCTTCTTATAAAAAAAATTAAAGAAGTTAAAACAGGAAGAACACTTGAGTTAAGTCACATTGACCTCATGAGTCCTATGAGAACTGAGAGTTTTGGTGGCAAGAAATATATTATTATTGTTGATGATGATTTTTTTCGTGTTACATGGGTTAGATTAAAAAAAGAAAATTCTGATTATTTCATTTCTTTAGTTCTTTTTTCTCAAAGTGAAAATTAAAGCAACAAAATAACCAACATAATAAAACTAATGATTGATTATAGGAGGGAATTTGAGAACTCAAGATATGCTGAATTTCACAAGTAGCATGGTATAGCACATGATTTCTCAGCATAAATCACTCCACAACAAAATGGGATAGTTGAAAGGAACAATTAAGTACTACAAGAGATGGAAAGAGTTTTTCAACATGCAAGGGATATTCTTAATTTTGGGTTGAAGTGGTAAATACGTTGTGCTACATAGTGAACCGTGTCTACCAATACCTAGGTACAAACCAAACTCCCTATGAGTTATGGAAAGTTAAGAAACCTACTCTGAAACACCTACATGTGTTTACAAGTAAATGTTACATCTTTAAAGATCATGATAATCTAAGAAAATTTTATTCTAGGAGTGATGTTGGTATCTTGATACTTGCAAAGTTTAACTATTCTTCAGTGTTATTACTGGTTTATATGAAAATTACACCAAAAACATGATGTGCCAAAATTAGGCATATAAATTTTGTATAATTTATAAAATAGCTTGCATATGCATGAATCACTTATAGAAAATGACAAATATACTTCAAAAGTCAGTTAATTAAACATTTATTTTGGGTTGAGTTTCTAAACTAATAACACAAAAATAAAGTTTGATTGAATAAACATTTAAGTAATTAAACATTTATGATGTTGTAGAGAATTTATGTGATATATTAGTTAGTTAATTATATTTGTTCAATATTAAGTAGGATAAAGATATGGATTAATATTATTGATTATTTCTTATATGTATAAAATAGCCTAAGGTAGAGATCATTTTCTTTGTTAATTAAACATTAACTTGTCACCTTTAGTCGGGCCAACAATTTAAATTTTAATTATATTATACTCCATTTCTAAGAAATTAACAAACTATCTAATTGCCACCTTCGATCGAGTCGATAATTTAAACTCTTATCAAGGTGTCAAAATTAGTTCCATTATTTATGTATCTGAAAACTAACTTTCATATTTTAAGACTTCTATGAAGTATATGTCTTCAATATATCTTTAATAATAAATCTTATAAAAATCCTTGAAATTGAGTTCACCAAAGATTTGAATAATCAAATCCAAAATCAAAGAATTAACTATAACTCATATTCAGATAATTTAAATCTTAAATCTAACTTTTTTAATTACTACGAAAAAATATTTTATCAATGTATTTTCTTCTATAAACTTCATTTAAATCTTAATGACAAAATAAAAATTAATTCATTTTATAAAAATATTTACTTATTTTAATATTTCACAAGCGTAATAATATTACTAATGTCTCATACTATTAATAGCCAGATATGCATTGTTTAATAAATGATTAATAAATTAAACATATAGCATTTAAAAACAACACTTAGATATATTCTGAAAAGAATACATTTTCAATACACGTCAACATAATCCTTATAATTGCTTAAGGAAAAACTCCAGACATATTTGCTACTATGTTTATTTATTCAAAACTAAAAACTATTATATTAACTAAATTTGTTTAACTCTCAAATGAAAGAAGAACTTTAAACTACTAAAAGAAATAGAAAGACTAAAGAAAGCTATGAAATCAACTTCTAATAAAGTTATGGGATTCTAGGATATATTTTTACAATAGAAATAGGGTCCTATTTATAAGGTAAAGAAAGAAGGGAAAAGTGAAAACTATTTACTTAGCGTAATAGCACACATTTTATTCACGCTACAGCATACATAACTTGTACAGGATTTCATCAAGATCCATTCTTTTCGTGCCATGAAAGAACAAAGTTTTCATGCCACAGCCCGTATCACATCTAGGACATATTAATATTTTCCTTTGGCTTCGTACCTTGGCTTACAAAGTTTTTACGTCATGGCACACTTCAAACTGCATCCATGGAACCTAATTTTCCATGTAATTTTCTTTTCCAATGTTTTGTTTTATTTAATCTTCTGAGTTGTAATGAAGTACTTCAAGTACAATTCATCAAGTTGATTCATTTCAATATAGAAAATACCTAAAAACTAGTAAAATATATCGGTGATTGAGAAAATATATATTTGCATAAAATGATACTAAAACAAGCAAATATAAGTCTATAATTATTAAACATTTATAAAATCATGATATATTAAGTACTTTGAGCACTTGTCATGACCCCTAACTAGCTTTTGCTAGTCTCAAGCAAGAATGGCAAAAACCTTAAAAAAATACTAGTATTTAAATTAACCTAAATCATTTTCATAGATCTGTATGTTGCATTTAGCGTATACAACAAGCTTTTAAACCCCTAGGTTTCCCTAGTAAACAAGTTTAAGTCTCGTGGAGATTTTCAGATATGATACCACAAGCATCAAAAGTAAAACAAAAATCAAAAATAAAAACAAACAAATAAAATTTAATAACAAGATAAAAAGAATATAAAAAAGAAATCATAATTTCTAATGCCTAAAAATTTATTTTAATTTGTAAATAAGGGAACAATACCAAAAATCAAGAGCATAAGTCATCTCAATATTCTAAATATTCATGATTTATTACAATAATTAGTTGAAAATCACTTTTTATATTCAAATTAAAATGTATCATTATAAAATTTACCCAATTTATGTAAGAAATTCTAATTCGTTTCAACTCTAACCTCACAAGGCATATTCTTGATAACACTAGTCCTATTGATTCAAGCACTCATTCAAATGTTTATGCCAAAGATTTTATGTGAATAAATGAGCTAATAATTCACATATATTAAAAGAATAAAAAGCTCAAAGTGATGCATCATATTGATCTCAGGATGGAATCAAATTAAAGAATTTTTAAAGAAATCACATATTATTTTTATACATCAATCAAATTCATCAAATAAAAATAAAAAATAATGTCTTTTAGGAGATGAAGAAAATATGAATGACTTCTTCGGGAATTATTTTCTATATATATTTTTTCTTTTGTATTTAGCTAATTCTAACAACTTTAAAGGATAATGGGTCATATCTAATTCTTTTTTGTATTTTTCTTTTATCTCTCTCTTTTTAGAGATATTCATTTTTTTTAAAGAAATTACATATGTACAAATTGTACATATATTGTATGATAAAGTGAGTAGCTAATTTGTGACTTTTTATTTTAGATGTAACCCCGTATATGTCTATTTTTTAGAAGTCATGCATGAATATACTTTCAATTTCTACTTAATTTATTCAACTTAAGCAATTAAAATAAATACATAACATTTTAATAGATGTAAAAATCTTAATATTCATTACAAAGGCCTATAGAGATTATCTGATCATTAGAATTGATAAGAAAAGTGTTTAAAGAGTAGAAAAAAATATATATCATCACTTAGAATGGAAAGATAATGGGTCAAACTAAATTTTCATTGGATAGTCTCCACTATTTAATTCTTATACACCAATTTTGAGTTCATCATAATTTCCACATTTTATCTTAAAATATTAATTATGATAAAAATAACTAATTATCACATTATTCCATGAAATATTTTGGTAATTAATCTAACAATATAAAGTCTTTAATCATATTCTTAAAATTAACTTTAAAATATATGATAATTTTGTTAGAAAAATTTAAAATAAACCAAAGGATCCTAATTCAATAAAAATAAATAAAAGTACACAATAACGTAAATAAAAACAAATTTAAAAATGTAAACATGTGAACATAAAATTTCAATGTTAGCATATAATTTCATAAATGTAACTTTTTCTACCTCCAACCTGGAATTTACAATGCCTTCAATGTAATAATTATAATTCAAAGATAAAGAGTAAGGACATAAAAGTTACCCATTGAACTTGTTTCAAGTGTTGGTATGAAAGTGCAAGTGCATTCGTCAATCCAAATATATTAAAATTACATAGATTTGTACTTCTCACAAATATATTAACCGATAAGGGCTCATCCCAATGGGTGTTTTGTATGCTATGCAATAAGCCCATAAGGCATCATTCAACTTGATTGCCCAATTCTTTCTTAAAGGGTGCATAATGTGTTCCAAAATCCTTTTTATTTGCCTATTACTCACTTCTACTTGATTGGAAGTTTAAAGATGACAGGGAGTAGCTATTATATGCGTGATATTGTACTTTTTTAGTATTTCATCAAAACTATTGTTGCAAAGATGACTTCCTCCATCACTTATTATTACTCTAGGTACTCCAAAACTGCTAAAATTTGAATCCTTTAAGAATTTAACAATAATATTAGCATCATTAGTTTGAGTGGGTATAGATTCTACCTACTTGGACACATAATCCACAACAACTAGGATATATTAATACCCAGAAGACGAGGGAAAAGGACTCATATATAAAGTCAATCCTCCATACATCAGAAAGTTCAACAACTAAATTAGATATTAAAGGAATTTCATCCCATTTTCCTATATTACCTATCTTTTGACACACAATGAGTACAAAACATAATAGCAACTTTAAAATGAGTCGGCCAACAAAATCTAGATTCTAATAGTTTCAAGTCTATTTTGTTACCTTCAAAATGGCCTCCATAATCTTGAAAAATATCCAAGATGCTTTTATGTTCTTATTCAAGCACACATTTCTAGATGATTTAATCTTAGTCATCCAAAAAGCATTGCCTACAAGAGTTTAAAAACTATTTCTTTTTTTGATAAGATATATTAGTTCTCAAAATACCACTAGTAAGATAATTAACTATATGAGCATATCATTGATATGGACTATAGGAAATAATTGTTCATTAGGAAAAGTTTCAACAATTTCTTCTTTACTCTTACCTTCAAGAGAATTGAATTCAGAAATTAACCTAAATAAGCTTTCAACAACTAAATTTTCATTGCTCTTTTTTATCTTTAATTTATAGGTCGAATTCTTATAAGTGTAAAACCCATTGGATTAATCTTGGTTTTGCATTAGGTTTACTTAGTATATATCCTAAAACAATATGATCAAAATGTATAAATACTTTAGAACCTACTAAATAAAACCTAAATTTATATAAGAAAACAAAAAGGCCAAAAATTCTTTCTATGTGGTGAAATAATTTATCTGGACATCATTGAGAGTTTTGATAGCTAAATAAATAACATGTAAATGCCAATTCACTCTTTTCCCCAAAACTACTTCGATTGCATAATAAAAAACATCACACATAATTTCAAATGGAAGAGACCAATCATGTGTCAAAATTATAGGGGCATATGTTAATTTATTTTTTAAAGTATTAAAAGAGAAGAATTCATCATTAAAATAAAAATAAACATCTTTTGATAGAAAATTGCATAAAGCAAGACTTATTTTATAAAAATCTTCAATAAATCACTTATAGAAACCTACATGTCCTAAGAAGCTTTTAATCCTCTTAACAAATGTAAGGAAAGGAAATTTTGCAATCAAATCTATTTTTTCCTTGTTAACTTTAATTCCTTTGCTAGAAATAACATGTCCTAATACTATCCCCTATTGTATCATAAAAGGACTTTTCTCCCAACTAGATTCTCTTGAGGCAAAATCGTAAGTACAATATAGATTCAGAGAAGATTTAGGTATTCTTTAGATCGTTTGAACTTTTCAAGCATCAATGATTATTTATATCCTTAATTACTCCTTTTTGAACCTTTATGTTATCTCTTCATTTCATTGCACTTTTATATTAACTTAACCCAAATGATAAATTCTACTTATCTTGTATACTCTTAGTTGAGTTTCTATTATGTTATATATTGACTTTGTATATTTTACCTTCTTGGGTTAAAAAAATAAAAAATAAAAGTAAAAAAGTGAGAATAAATTATTGAATTCGGTGTGTAATTCTCCAAAAAATGTTAGTGAATGAATTTTGGGATGTGAAGGGCAAATAACCTAAGTTTAGGGGTATAGTATTTATAGTTGTGAACCCATTGGTTTATTATATGTAATTGGCTAACTAAAGGTGTGTTTAAGCCTAAAAATTACTTATCTCACCTACCCATGCATACCTTAGCCTATCTTTAAAAGCTTTGAAAAACTTATTGATTTCTATCTAAGTTGGCATTTATATTAGTGGATAAAGGACCTAAATGTGGACTTATGAAGTCTGGTGCTATTTGAGATTGTATTTCTAATTGCATGATTCACATGAGCTTATCTTGATAGATACAGAGCATGTCATCAAAAAATTTATTTATACCCTTATATAGATGCATTATGGATTGATAGCCTTGTAGATATTTACGTTGAGTTTATTGATTAATCTCTAAAGGCTCTCTAGTTTATTGAGCATGCTTAAAACCAATATTACTTATAGTTTTATATGTGTGATTAATATAATGAATAAAAATTTATTTTAGAACGGTTAATAAGAATGAATATGTTGTGTTTCTTGACACTATTTCTGTGTGATTAGAACATGTTTATTTGCTTTAATCTTATTTACCTCATTGCATGAATGATAGGGTTATTGCATATTTATATGTCTTTTCTCTCTTATATAGGGGTGTTTGTTTGACTTTTTGTGCCAAAAAGGGAAAGAAGTTTATGTGTACAACTTAGGGGGAGTGTGTTGTATGACATTTTTTTGCCTAACTTGCATGCACTTACGGGGAGTGTTGCATGTAGTTAAGGGAATTGTGTACTTTGCTTGCATGTGATTTTCCTACCATTTGTACCTGTGTAGGGGTAACACGTTACTATGTGGATAGACTACACATTGGTTTTGCATAGTATCTTCACAGGGTATGTGTTTGTTTCATGTGTATAATTTACCAGTATTGATTGAAGTCTTTCAGCTTCGGATGTGCTATGTGCAGTTGTGTAGTAGGATCATTGAAGATGGATCAAAGTGTTGATGCGTTGATCTTAAAAGATGGATGCACTTGGTTTAGGTGTGTTTTTTTGGTCTAGGTGTGTACCGATGTTTTGTTAATTGAAACAAACATCTTTAGGTCATCTTCATGATCATTTCCTATTTAATATATGTGCGTACTTAATTATGTAGTGTTTTGATACGAAAAAGCTAAAGGAAGAGAATGTAATTCCTATTGTACTCTATATCTATGTGTTGGCTTCCCATGTACAAAATATGTAGTTTGTTTATTTTACTTAATATTCTATATATTTCTGCGTAAGTTTAGTTACTGCGGATCAGTAATACAAATATGCACATAGTTAAGAACATGATATGATAATTCACGAGTCAAGTTGACTCATCTCATTTGATATACCTAGTTCTCTCTTATTGTCACTTGAATATGTGTTTTAACGTTAAAATTAACTTGAAAAAATTTTGATAAATTTTTTATACCAAATATATAAATAAATTTGACGTTATTGTCATTGTTTGCTTTTCATAAAAATAGTGACTTTAATTTACCAATATTTATTTTGAATATACAAATAATTTTGAATTAAATACAATAACAATACTTTAAAATCAAATTACTATAATTTAAATATAAATATAATTTTTAGACTAAAATAGATATAATAATAACACTTTAAAATCAAATTGGGTTAAAAAAATTTTAACCATTAAATGAAGAATTATTTATATATTTAGTCCATAATTTATATAGAATATTAAAATTTGATAACTAATTTTTTAAATAATTTTAAATTTAATTTATATTAAATTGATATAATAATATTATATTTAATAATTATATAATTAAAAGAAATAAGATTAAATTATGTTTTTCAAAATAATTTAAAGATAAAGTAAATTAAAAACTCGGATTTTATAAGAGGGATTAAATAATATGAATCTAACGATTATGGATTAAATTATAACCTTTTAAACCTGGGACGATTATTAAGCCAAAAATTAAATAGTATAGTACCAAAAGGTGATTTTGATCCGAAACGAACTATTTCTTCTTCTCGACTTCATTTTTCAGAGACACAAATTCGTCGCGAACCTATTTCTATTTCTTCTCAGCTACTGCTGCGAAAAATCTCTGCGATCTCCGAATCCCATATCATCGTTCGGTGTCGTTTTGCGGCATATTGCCATCTTAGCTCATTTCTCAATTGCGATGGCCCCGCCGGCGCAGTCTCATCGATCTGCATCACCGTCTCAACCTTCCGGGTAAGTGATGCCTTTAAGAGGTAGCTCCTACTTTCTTTATCGCGTCTATGTAAGTACAATAAAATGTTAGAAACTGGTTGTTCTTCTATGCGAATTTCCTTTGGATTCAATAACTTCGGTCTAAAGTCGGACGCTATCTACATACATAAATGATCTCCAATTAATCTATCGATTTAGTTACAAGAAAGTGAATTCTATTGAAAAAATAATAATTAATTTTCAGTATTATCGTTTCTTTATTAATTCCTTTTTACATTTATCGTGCTACTAAGAATCTCTTATTTGAAATTGAATAATGAATTTGAAATCATTTGCTACTCTCTTTTTCTACGTTTTGGAAGAAGTGGTTAGAAATGAGAAGTTGTTATCGAATTCGATTACTCATTTTCGAAGCTACAAGTAACTGAATTTAAAATTTCTTTTTGTTTGAATACTTACTCTTAGCCTACTTTCTTCAATAGAAAAGGTGAAGTCTCCGATCTAAGATTACAGCTCCGGCAGCTTGCTGGGAGCCGAGCTCCGGGAGTGGATGATTCAAAACGAGAGCTTTTCAAGAAGGTGATATCTTACATGACAATTGGCATTGATGTCTCATCACTATTCGGGGAGATGGTTATGTGCTCAGCAACTTCTGACATTGTTTTGAAGAAAATGTGTTATCTCTATGTTGGAAATTATGCAAAGGTTAATCCTGATCTTGCACTTTTGACAATCAACTTTCTTCAAAGAGATTGTAAGGATGACTACCCAATGATTCGTGGGCTTGCATTAAGGAGTTTATCTTCTTTAAGGGTACCAAATCTAGTGGAGTATTTGGTGGGACCATTGAATTCAGGGTTGAAGGATAGTAATAGTTATGTTAGGATGGTGGCAGTAATTGGGATTTTGAAATTGTATCATATTTCAGCTTCAACTTGTCTCGATGCGGACTTTCCTGCCATGCTTAAGCAATTGATGCTTAATGACCCAGATACCCAGGTGAAGTATTGCAGTTATATAATGACCTATAGTCTTCTTAACCATTTTACTGATAATATGAATGTTCTATGTAGATGAATTTATATGTGAAAAATTGAGCTAGTAGATATTATGAAAATTTATACTGTGTTAATATGCCGGCTAAAGGATCTAATAAATGAACCATAGTAAAAAATATTTAAATCATCCTTCATTTGTACTGCAGTTTAGTCTGCTGTTTAGATTTTAATTCTATTCATGGAAATTTTTTTCCCTCTCTTTATTCAAGTAGAAGAAAAGATATCAAGAAGAGAGTTCAATTCTTCACATCTTATGCCATCATCTCTCTGATCTCTGCATATACAAAAAATATTCTTGCCTTTTTCATTTGTTTATCCATGTATTAATTGTTGTCCTGATTTTTTGTTATTGTAAATTATTGTGCAAACATATATTTGTTATTTTATTAAGTAGATTTCACTATGGCTGATAATCAGGTCGTTGCAAATTGTCTTTCTTCCCTGCAAGAGATTTGGAGCTCAGAAGCGGCCACCTCTGAGGAAGCATCCAGGGAGAGAGAAGCTTTACTTAGCAAGCCAATTATATTCTACTTTTTAAACAGGTGATAATTCTTCTTGCTTAAATTTACAACTAATATGGCATTCTCTTAGGTCATTGCAATAGCTGCTAGGTCATTTGGGTCATGTAAGAATATTTGGATGCTCAATTTGTGGTGATTATCATGTCCAATAGAGACATACATCTGTTATTCATTGCTCTCTATTCACTTTACTTGGTTTTTTCATTATCATAAGTCTCTCAACTGCTGTAGTTGAAGCTAGTTGATGTTGAGTTAAGCATGTAAATTAATTCTGTATTGCATGGGAATATGATACATGATAGTTTTGATGCATTTCTTAATTAATAATGCTCGATTATCACATGCATTTTGTAATTTTGGTGCTAACATGTTACCACTTTTAAATTGTGAAGAGTTGATGTTCTCTTGGGAGTCATAATCTGAAAGGATTTAGCTCAAAACTACCGTGAGGTTTCTTGTAATATCACAAACTTACTCTCAGGTTTGAAAAATATCAAAAAAAGAAAAACCATTCCGTTATATTTTAGAGTTAAATATAACAGAAATGAGTAGCATAAACATAATATTTAAATCTATTGTATTTTATGTGTAATTTTTATTATTAAAATTTATAATTAACATTTTTAATACGAGAACCAACCCTTTACTCTCTTTCATAACCCAATTTCTCTCATTCAAAACATCATTTTAAGATTTTGAACTCAATTGTTTTAATAAATTTTTTTAAAATAAAATAACATACAAAATTTTTAAAAAATCAATAATTAAAATAAAAAAACTAAAAAAATAATTCTATTATTATTTTATTGTTGATTTTATGAATATCAGAAGAGACAAAGAAATAAAGTATTTTAATTTTTACTTTTTAATATGTTTCAAACTGATATTATATTTAAAATATATGTTGAAACAATTTTACCAATATACTCTCAATCCCACATGTCAACTGATGTTAATAGAATTTATAACATCGTAAGCTTTACAAGTGTATTTGTGATAATATATCATACCTCAAAGTAAATTTGTTACATATTTTCAAACCTTGAGGATATTTGTGATGTAATGCAAAGGTGACAATAAAATTTTCCCTATTCTAAAATGCATTACTTAGTATGCTACGTGTTTTCACATGCAGGCTTAAGCAATTTAATGAATGGGCACAATGCCTTGTACTTGAATTGGTAGCTAAATATGTACCTTCTGATACCAATGAGATATTTGATATCATGGATCTTCTAGAGGATAGACTTCATCATGCAAATGGTGCTGTAGTCTTGGCAACCATTAAAGTATTTCTACATTTGACTCTGTCCATGACTGATGTTCATCAGCAGGTATCTATTTAAACTTCTCCCCCTCCTCCTCCCCCTCCCCCTCCCCCTCCCCTACCTTGTCTCATTTTGTTTTTGATTATGTAGCCTTAAATTTAAAAGTTATAATGTTGCTTCAATAATTTCTTTGGTAAAAACATCTTAATTGGGTTCACTTATCTTTTTGAAGACATAAGTAACTTTTCAACTGGATGGAGAATTAAATGCAAATTTGAATCAGGGATGGATCAGTTTTTGACTTCTATTCCATTCCTATCAGTTTCATGACATGCAATCTTTTATTTGATTTATCAAAAAGTGAGCAGGTTGACTTGATCACTCAGGTTGTGTTCATAGGATCACATTTGTCTGATCAACATTATTATTGGTCAGGTATATGAGCGTATAAAAGCTCCTCTCCTAACACTTGTGAGTTCAGGAAGCCCAGAACAATCTTATGCAGTTCTTAGTCACCTGCATCTCTTGGTGATGCGTGCACCATATATATTTTCATCAGACTACAAACACTTCTATTGTCAGTATAATGAGCTTTCCTATGTCAAAAAGTTAAAGCTAGACATGTTGACTGCAGTTGCAAATGAGAACAATACTTATGAAATTGGTAAGAAAAGACCTGTAAATTGCAGGGTAAAATCTGTGTAGTTCATGTTTGATAGTACATTGTCTTTTACAGTTTAAATCGCTTCTTTAGCTTTTAGCTATACCTAATATACAACATTTTGTGTTTCAATCCAGTGACAGAATTATGTGAATATGCTGCAAATGTTGATATTCCCATTGCAAGGGAATCAATCCGTGCTGTGGGGAAAATAGCACTGCAGCAATATGATGTAAATGCAATTGTCGACCGGCTCCTTCAGTTTCTGGAGATGGAAAAGGATTATGTGACTGCTGAAGCTCTGGTATGCATTACATCTGGTTGTGTTAGATAACAGGACAATAACACTGCTAATTACCTGTTATGTTTGTAAATTCCATTAATGATATATCCCATTTCCCTACTCTTATCCCAGCAGTGATCTATAGTGTCATAGTTCAATCATGTTCTTATGAAACATATGTTCAATATTGAATAAATTACTTGCTTCTTGTAGAAAATAAAAAAAGTGAATAAAAGAGGTCAGAAAGAAAAGGAGTAAGAGGGGAAAAAAAGAATTGCATTGATGTTGGCATGCACAATAGTTAGCCAGATAATACAAATTTGGAGAATATTGGTGCAGGTCCTTGTGAAAGATCTGCTCAGGAAATATCCACAGTGGAGTCATGATTGCATTGCAGTTGTTGGAAACATCAGCAGCAAAAATGTTCAGGAGCCTAAGGCTAAGGCAGCACTTTTATGGATTCTTGGGGAATACTCCCAAGACATGCATGATGCGCCTTATATATTAGAGAATATGATTGAGAATTGGGATGATGAGCATTCTTCTGAGGTAATTTAATTCATTGTTTGTTTTGTTTCTTTTAATCCTGCCATCTGTAGGAAGAAATGAGAAAGAAGAAAAAGTGAATAAAAGGATTTTTGAAATCCTTTTGTCAATCCCAGTTTTATATCATCTGACCCTTAGAATGCGAAGCCAATTGTTTTGTCTATACTGCATTGGATTACATATCTATTTGTTGTGTCATTGTTTTTGAATTTAGAGCAGCATATTAGCACGTTTTACGCAAGTATAAGGGTCGGGTAAGTAATATATTACGTGACGCATGAATGTCAAACCTCAAGGAGTTGGGTACTTTATAATTGAGAAATTGGTCTATTATATAGTTATTAAGCTAATTATGATTATGGAGCAGAAGAAATGATTAAACTATCAATGGATGAGAAATTAGGATTTTGGCATCCCCTAACCTTTTCACTTTATTATTGAACGAACTCTTTATATGGATGATTAGCTACACGCTCTAGTCTATAAATATTTTCCAAACATTCAAGATTAACTTCATGTAAATGATCACACTTCCATGCTATTTCAATTACATTATTTATTAAGCTCACCTGCATTCATGCTTTCTCACTGTTCCAAGATGCATGTTAATTATTCAATGTCTAATCTATAACCTACTTTTCCAAGCTAAGCTACAAACCTCAAAATCATGCAGTTATTGGCCAAATAATTTTAGCATTAAACTCATAATAATTAAAGCATCCAATCTATAGAGATAACTCATTCAATATTTTAATTGAGTACTTGCTAGATGGTTAGGTTCAACCAAATTACCAAATAATTAACATAGCCACTCGTATTCATGAAAAACACAACAATAACATGGACCTAGTTCATAGAGAATACAAAAGTAATGAAGAATGAATTTACAATCAATTCCGTGGTGAATTTCCCTTCATTTTCCTAATTTTCTGTCACTTAAGGGCTATACTTCCTATCGTATATTTCTACTCCATAATGCATAGAGACTCTAAAGAGTGAAGTAGAAAAGGAGAAAAATGTCATAATATGACCCATATGTACTAAGGGATGTGATTTAAAACTGGGGACACAAAATACCACTATATTGACATATTTAAATGGCTTGATCGATCGAGGACCCTTCTCCATCGATCGATTCAGCACGCAATGCATAATTTGGACATGTTGGGGGGGCCAATTTCCCTATATGGTGCTCGACCTATGCCTCATACTCTTGTCCTAGCTATAACTTGATGCTTTTCTCTCTCCTTAGGATCGAAGTGGGATAGATCAAATTCAAGAGGCGATTGCCTATGGGGATGTTCAGGTGCTAGCCTTGTTTTGCAATTCCAAAATCAACTTGAGAGAATGAGATCGAATGGGATCAGAGCGGAATTGATCTAGCACATTCGATCAATCAATCTGGGGCCGATCGATCGAGCTTCACTGGAAAACCCCCAATTGGCTTATTTTATGTCCAAATTATGTCTTTCCACCTACAATTGCATAATTAGACAAAACATGAGCCAATGCAATGATAGTTCATAAAAACAAGTCAAATAAGCTCAAAATGGCTAAATAACTATATCATTTATATGTTCCTCTTTCTAATAAACATATTCAAAATCAGGTTGCAAGATCTCCTACTTTAATAGAATACTATAATCTAGATTTGCATTCCAGCTCTTTTTCTTAAATACATGAAAAAATAAAATACAATGTGGGTCTTAATTGGAATGAACAGCTATGAGCTCTGCTACATGATCTGTGATAGCGATTTGCTACTTGCAATTATACAGATCACTTACAAGTAATAAGTATTTTTATGAACGAAGTTCTCGTACCTACGAGAATTTGCTAGTTATATCGAGTACCAAAATTGAGTCACTCTAATTCTATCCAAATTAATAAAAGATTGTTTGAAAGAAAGTAAAATAATATTAATCTAATTTAATTGATACACTTAAAATGATTGGAAAGCTAATAATGAGTTCCCCAATCATTTCATTTAATCTCTTAATCAACTTATATATAATTATTCTAATTAAATTATTAACTGAACCATCTCATTAATAATCTTCCATGTCTATGGTCATGGAAATTCTAACCCCACATGTCTATGTCCATCTAAGATTATATGGATTATGAAATATCAATAATTTATTAGTGATCATACATGCGTAAATGAGTATTTCTAGCCTAATAAAGTATACATCAATTTATTCATGGCATGACACATATCATTCTTTCAAATACACACATGTCACCAAATTTACCTAATTAGTTATCAATTAATCGGGAGCATTAATAATTCAAAATCTAGAGAAATACATAAATAAAATGCAAAAAGATCAAGGGAAAGAAGATGTCGAGTTACACTTCTCAAGCTCCTATGTCCAAAGGTGGCTCCATTGCTCCAAGATGTTTTCTTTATGCCCATTCTCTTCTCACTCTAGAACCTCGATGGATGTGTAGAGAGTTTTTCTCTCTATCTAGCTTCCAATACCCCTAAAATGAGGGTTGAAATGCAGGGACAATTTTGGACCATTGGATCAGGTGAAAATAGACGAATATATGCATGTACACATGTCACATGAGATGAGAAAATGCTGAAACAAGGCATGTGACATGTTGTGAGCTGATTTTCACTGGAGAAATAGGTGAATACGTGATGTCCAACAAGAAAGGCATTGGACGACACACATAATGAAGAGAGATTGAAGATGTTGCGGCTGGAAGGAGAAATGCAATGGTGATATGTGGTTGGCACAGGTTGCCAAAATAGAAAGACTGTCTGCACGTGACACTTGGCTGCGCGGTGAGAATCAACTTACTAGAAACCGACATGTGAATGGCGGCGATTGGGTGTTCTATAACTTTTAAGCATGGTTTTAAATTGCTATTTTGACGATTGCAATGAGGCTCGTTTTAGTAAGCCGCATTTATAAAACGAGTTAAGGCGTAATCTCAAATGGTTTATTTGAGACTTATACCTTTTTCGATTGAGGTTTATGTAATTAAGTGTCACGCAATGATGCTATTGAGGCTATAAACCTCAACATTTATTTTTTCATAGGTGGGTCAAAAATTTATAGTGACACAATTTCAACTCATGCTAAGCTGAGAACTAGTTTTTAGAAGATAAAACAACCAATAAAAATAACTAAGCATTTCTCTCGGTTAATATTCTTAAAATCATATTTTGACTTGTTTTTATTACCATTTTAATATTTGATTATGACTATGTTATTATATATATATATATATATATATATATAAATAAATTATGAATCTTATCTTATTAGTGTTTGCTTATTCATTGTTAGTAGTAATTAAGTTAGATAACTTGTATCGTTGGTGAAAATTGTCGTAAGATGTTAAATGAGGCTTACGCCTAATATCGCCTTGAGGCTTATGCCTCGTTTCATGCAATAAAAATTGCATCAAGGCATAAATCATCTTTTAAAACTTTGTTTTTAAGTGCATCCACCATCATTTCTCGGTCATCTACCAGTGCTTTAAATTCACTCACTTGACCAAAAAATCATAAAACATTACCAAAAAATTAAAAAAATCATATTATTCTCCTTTTAACCTATAAAAGTTAGATTTAGCATTTAAAATACAAAATATTTTGTTTATTTAATAAAAACAAGTAAATATTAGTAATACAAGGTTTGGGACCTAATTGTGATACTAAGGACCAAACATGAGCTAATTTGTTTTTCTTTGAGAACCCAAGTGAATTAAGATGAAAGTTTGGTGACCTTGTAAGAGTTTACCCTATTATTTATCTGCTTCTTTTTTCTTTTTTTATTTTCTTTTCTTGTGACAAGGGAAAGAAAATATTTAATTTGCTGGGTCAAAGAATTGTACTATATTGGTCCAAGGTGAAGAGAAGCTTGAACCAATCTTCCTGGACAAGGGCAATGGAATATAAGAGTACTGAAGTATTTGTCTCCTTATTGTCTCATTCAACAGGTTCGCTTACATCTTCTAACAGCAGTTATGAAGTGTTTCTTCAAGAGACCACCTGAGACGCAGAAAGCTTTAGGAGCTGCATTGGCTGCTGGGCTTGCTGATTTTAATCAGGTACATGTTGATTTATAAGTTGCTCTTATTTTCATTTTAAGTTGATTGGTTCTGAGTTTTTTAAAGTATTATTCGTTTCGGCTGTGAGAATTGTGTTTATAAATGTTCAATAAGTTACTGAGTTTCCCACAGGACGTCCGTGATAGAGCCTTATTCTACTATAGGCTTCTGAAGTCTGATGTAACTGTAGCAGAACGTGTAGTAAACCCCCCAAAGCAAGCTGTTTCTGTATTTGCTGATACCCAGAGCAGTGAAATCAAAGATCGAATATTTGACGAGTTTAACAGTTTATCTGTTGTCTACCAGAAAGTAAGTGCAGTTCCCATAATTGGTATTGGATTGTAAAATTATTTTTTTATACAATTCTATGAGATAGTTTTACTTCTACAAAGTAAGGAAGACCGCAGAAGCAAGAAAGATTGCAGAATTCTCTGGTAATTGAAGCAAGAATTATAGAGATCAGAATGCAGAGACTAGTGCAGGGAGTTCAAAACTTAATTTTCTCACTGTTGATCTACTCGCAGATTTTGCAAAATTCAACTAAAAATATACCATAACTACGTTCATGTTTCCCTTTACTAGCAAGAAAATTATTTAACATGCTTCTGTGAGTAAGAATAAATATGCTTGGTAAGTAGTAAACTAATTTCGGTGGTCTATACCAAAGACTTGAGAATAAACAATTATGATAAGCTTGTAGAGGAGTTTGGTACGGTAGAGGTACTCATGTTAATGCATTGGTACCTTTTATGTCTCATAATATTAAAAGTTTCTGTTTTATTATCTTAATTCAAGTATTGATATCTTTTTAATCATTTTGAATATTGTTTCCTTTTTTTTTACTCAAAAATTGCCATGAGTCCTATGTGGAAAACTTTATAAGATTGTGGGAATTTAAGGAGAAAAAAAGAAGAAAAACAACTGTACTTTGACAACTATCTCTCAAATCTTTTTCTAGCAAGAGAGTTATACATAGAAACTGAAGTCTTACCAAATGGAATTAACCTTTGACTCAGTGAAATTAGTTTTGTTATTGCAAATATGAGGAAAGTGATTAAATTTGGGCATTTGATTGTAACAAAATATCCAAGATGGAGTTCATAATTTGTGAAATATTAGGCAATTATCAATCCTAATACCGGCGGAGGATGCAATATTTTGGACAACTTAGGTAAAGATAAAAACTGTAACTTTGATAGCTACAACTATAATATTGGTCTTTCTTTCTTAAATTCCAATAATTCTTTTGTAAATTTTCCACATAGGATTTATGTGTCATACTTTGATCCAAAAAAAAAAGGAAAGAAAAAAATTACTATTCAAAATGGCTAAAAGGGGTACTATGAATTGGGGTATTAAAACGGAATCTTTTAATAACATAAGACATAAAGAGTATTGAGAGGGTACCAATTCCCTCTTAGAGTCTATCAAACTGAGTAACTTTGTGCCTGCACATCATGTAGGCATCGTCTTATTATCTTTCCATTTTTTTCAAGTATAGTACATATTTGGGTATGAAACTGTACCTGCAGGCTATAAGCATTTTTTGTAACTTATAAACATTTGTATAGGCCAAATCAGGTTCAAAGGGGCTAACATATTTTGTCTTGCAGCCTTCATACATGTTTACCGATAAGGAACACCGTGGTCCATTTGAACTTACAGAGGAGTTTGGAAGCTTAACCACTGGGGTAGAATCTGTAGAGACAGTTGTTCCAGGTCATGCAGTTGAGGCAAATGACAAAGATCTGCTTCTAAGTATTTCAGATAAGGAGGATGCTAGAGTTCTCAGTGACGATGGTGCATATAGTGCTCCTTCCTTCAATGATTCATTGATGTCATTTGCTACTTCGCAAACACAGTCAGCACAATCTGGCTTTGCATTTGATGATCTTCTTGGCCTGGGCTTGTCTGCAACACATGAATCTGCAGGTGCACCTTCTTCTCCTCCTCCGTTGAAGCTCAACCCAAAAGCTGCTTTAGATCCAAGCTCATTTCAGCAGAAATGGCGCCAACTGACAATATCTTTAACACAGGTATTTGTTGATTTTTCCTCTGCTCTTCTATTGATATTGGTTACTTTTTTTTTTTCTTTGCCGTTTTTAGCTTTCAACTCAATGGGCTGAGATCAGTGACAGCCTAATGTTTTTTTAGCCCGTGCAGCATATCAGCTTTTGTATTTGCAAAGGTTTTTTATTCATAGCATAATTTTTGTTGTTTTAGGAGTATTCTTTAAGCCCACAAGGAGTTGCAGCATTGCGGACACCTCAAGCACTTATTCAACACATGCAAAGTCATTACTTCAACTGCATTGCATCAGGCGGCCAATCCCCCAACTTAAAATTCTTCTTTTTTGCACAAAAAGCAGAAGAATCATCAAATTTTCTTATTGAGTGTATCATAAACACATCATCGGCCAATGTTCAAATAAAGATCAAAACTGATCATCAAAGTGCATCGCAGGCAATTTCCTCCTTGTTCCAATCAGCTTTGTCCGGTTTTAATGTTTCTTGAGGATCTTCTGAAGGTACAAAAGTAATGTACATGCGTGCTACTTGTTACTTTTCCCTTGCTCTTAGGGAGATGTCAACCATCATAATGAGACATAGAAACTTCTAGTTTGGAAGGTGTAGATTAGTGCATTGAGTGCAGATAAAGATGAATCCCCTTCCCTGATCCCGACTTTTGAGAAATGTATAATATGATCCAAATATTCAATGTAGAATGCTTCTAAATCCAACTGTTTCAAACTTGTTTTGTTCTAAATCCCCTTCAACTGATCATACAAGATCTTGTTGTGCCATGATGAATTGAAATTGCGATGCCATTCATTGCAAGATGGAGTCTTTTTTGACAAATTTGTTTTTTTCTTGTACCAAGAGCCTCTTTAGACTGAAAGGAAAGAGAATAATGTCAACAGTTTTGTTGCAGTTCGGATCTCCATGCCATATTTTTCTCTATCATGTTTTGGATAAGAGCGTCTAGACCATGTTTATGAACAAAAATGTGAGGAATTATTTATTACTCCTGTAATCCAGGACACACAAATTGATAGGTTATTTGAAAATGCATGGGAGTAAAGTTAAATTTTCAAGAAAAGTTTGCATGTATTCTGTATTTCATTGGTCTAGAGCAGGGTGGATTTATAGAGGCACTAGGAAGGGCACATGTCATCTCATTTCTTGAAAAATAAAATGTGTAGTATTTATAGAATTGTATATAAATTCATTATGGAGTATGGTGATACGAGCTAATTCTATTCATCCTTGTTAGAAAAGCATCGGACGCACAGAGCGCATGGATGTGCGTGGAGGATAGGTGCAGGGAAGGCGCAAATTCGGTTAGAAAAATAGAAAGAAATTACAGAATAAATTAGGGTTAGGAATTCTGTTAGGGATGTCAGAAATCAATTAGGAATTGTTCTTCAATTTTGTTTCTTCAAGGCTATATATAAAGTTACTTAGAAATAAGGATTATCGAGAACCTTACACAAATTCAGCTCCTATTCTGACTCTTCTTCATTTATCTTTCTTCTTTGCAAATTTATTGTTTCATATGGATTTTTACTTTAATGTTTTTTATCACCGAAAATCTCACTATAAAATACAAATTATTTGAACATAATTAAGTTCAAATGAGAATATATATCATTTTTATTTAACTAGAATTTAGTAATAATTTTTCTATTATTTGTGTAGTGCCTCTCCTAAGTTCAATTCTTAGATCCACCATTGGCTTGGAATACTACATTAACAATACTTCAAGAATAATGAATATATCAATAATTATAGTAAGAAATATGAAAATAAAAGTTTAATTTTGGGTTGAATTTTTTTTATGGAAAAATTCATCTTCATCGAAATTTATAACATCTTTTAAAAATTTGTAATGATAAAATTAGAATTCTTTATCTTCAACTCTTATTTTTACTACAAAGAAAAACTTCAACCTAAAAATTTCACATCGAATGCTATCCACTTGGTTGTTATTCAAGTTGAATTTTAGTTGATTAAACTTGTTCAATCTTGAACTCTAACAAATTAGATATCATTCAATATTATTTGAGTATTATTTTTGTTATAAATATTAGGGGTATTATTTGTATCGTTACAAGTTTTAGAGATATTATTTTTTGTAGGTTTCCAAAAAAACATTTATGATTACATGTGATTATTTGCTAGAATTATAATGCATTGTGTTAGGGCTTGCATATGAATGTTACATGTGTGCTTATCCAAAGTCATTAACAAAACCTATGGTTGTATGCTTGTTACTTATGTGCTATAAATAGTTGGAGGTATTTTTGTAATTGATTAAACTATGATTTTTTTGTATTTTCAAACCCTTATGTCTCGTCGTGCATCGTGATGATTCATTGAAAAATTGAGAAAATGACACTAGGGGCTATATAGGGGGAGGTGGTAAGGTAAGCTATCAATATTTTGAGCATAGTCGTGCACTCCCTCGTCTACATCAATAAGAACGAGTAGAGAAATTTCACATGCAATCTATGTGCCATGATCTTCGATTTATGCTTACTTTATACTTTCTTAGTTATCTCAATGTTCTTCGTTCCCTCAATTATGGCTTGTCATGTTTGTATGCTCTCAATTTGTGCTTTTTGTGATGTTGTGTGATGCCTCAATGAATGACTCGTGATTACCCTTTGCTTACTTTGTGTTCACAAGATGCATCAACCAAGGTCACATGTGCTAATTAGGCTGACTTGCTTCCATGAAAATTAGCAAGTTTCAAATGGTTTGAGGGTAGTTAACCTAAAAATTACAATTAGTATCAAAGCTTTGAGGTTATAGGAGGCAAAGGCATAGTGAAAACCAACTATGTTTTCATTTATGTGATCAACAACTAGGTGAGTTAGTAGGCTTGCCAAAGTTCATGCATGAAGTAAGTGTGAGAATGAGTGCAATTGAAGAAATCAACCTTTGTGGTCTTTTGGATACCTTTGAAACTTTTAAGGTTGAATTCTTTTCCCTTGAGAGGAATAAAGGAAGATAATTCCCATTGACTTCTAGTGCGTTATTAGGCGATGAACGCATATGAGGTGTTGAATGCGACACAAGGTTTGATAGGTGAACTCAGAGATGATGTGTGCTTGACAATTGATGCAATCAAGATAGAGTTAAGGGATATGAACACAAAATTGAGTATTACCTACCAAGCTATTGCCAACAGCCACTTAATTCCAGTGGTGCGGAGTATGGAAGACTCAAAGTGCCAGAACCTTAAGCTTACGAAGGGGTATAGGATGCCAAAAAGCTTGAGAAAATCATTTTTGACATGGAAAAATACTTTTTGACACTTGAGACTGACTTAGAGGATGTGAAGATCAACACTGTCATCATGTATATGATTGGTGATGCCAAATTGTGGTAAGGGGAAAAGTACGATGAGATTTAAAAGAGACGGTGTCATTTTAGCTCTCGAGAAGATTTTAAAAAAGATTTGAGGACTCAATTATTTCCTAAAAATATTGAATATATGGCTGAGAAGAAGTTATTCAACCTTATGCAGGTTGAAAAAGTGAGATTATATGAAGTAGTTCTTGGCATTGATGTTGGACATTCAAGACATGTCAGAAAAGGATAAGTTGTTTTTTCTTTCTAGAAGGTTTGAAGCCTTTGGCAATGATCGAATTTCATAGGAAAAGGTTTCAAGACCTTGTACAAACCCATACAATCAAATAGTGCTCAATATATTATGCTGCTGAGCCTAGACAAAACAAGAAGGCTCAACCATCAGAGATTATAGAGCTTTAAAAACAATTGAACAAGTTACTAGAAGAAAACTTCATTAGGTGATCAAAAGTTCATTATGGTGTGTGAGTATTGTTTTAGAGGAAGCAAGATAGGAGTTTGAGATTGTGTGTTGATTATCGTGCTCTTAATAAGGTGTCAGTGTGGAATACTTATCCCATTCTGTTGATAGTTGATTTTTTTGATCAATTTCGTGGAGCCAAATACTTCACCATGTTGGATCTAACATCAAGGTACTACCACCAAGTTAGAATAGTAGATGAGGATGAGCCAGAGGCAACATATGTTACTAGATATGAGGCGTTTTAGTTCTCAGTGATGCCTTTTTGGTTGACTAATGCTTCAACTATTAAGATAGAGCCTTAAATGCAAATGAGTTTTTATTTAATTTTATGATGAAATTAGAATAAATAAAGGAAACATTTTATTTATTCATATGTGATATTTTATTCTTAAGTAAATCATAAAAATTCTTGATTATTCATTTTCCTTAAAACTAAGTATATCATTCCATATACAAGAGGATTGGTTTTAAGTAAAATAATCAAATTATTTGTGAAGATTAATTAAAGTTTATACATTGAGATCATTTATTAAGTCACTAGTACGACCATATCCACTAGGAATAGAGTGATCTTTATCCAGAGTGATTATCATGGAGACATCTAGTTAGTGGTACTTTGTATAATTGTTGATTATACAAGACTAGACCAGACATATTAGAAACATTGTTAATATCTGTATACTTACAATTGTTTCTTTATGTCACTTGATGACCATATGTAGGATGATCTTAATCTTGAGTGATTTAGTTGGTCTCTTGTTGTAGCACCTTGGTATTTGACCTACTTGGTGACCCCTTATGTGTTGGACTAAGATACCTTGTATCTTGGTATCTAAGTGTTTACAGTGGGTTTAGAGATTATCTTATAAGACGTGGAATCTTCTCTATCTATTTGTAGATATTACATAGTAGTTTTCTTATATTACGGTCTAGATCTTGAATGAATGCATGTAATCTATAATATGATTATAGATAGTTATTCATACGCATCATGGGTATTCAAGAAGAATATGTACAACAAATGTAATGACCTCAATCATATTATGAATTGGCTATAAAGGATGGAGCTACACCTAATGGTTCTATCAATGCATTACTCATATACATTTTGTTGGGTAAATACTAGATATGATATTTGAGAGTTTTTAGTCTCATGTTTGTAATGGAGTAACTCCAAGATTAAGAAATTGATAATTAGTTAAGTGGTTAATTAATGTGTTAATACTTTATTTAAGCGTGAATTTGTATTTCCATCAATCCTTGAGTTTTCTCTCCAACAGTGATTGAACGATGTTGCTCCCAAGGTAAATGAGTAATTAATTTGGAATTAATAATTTCATATGATCAAAATACATATTTATTTAATGGGACAATTTATGATGATCATAAATGTTAAAAGGATATGTAAGGGTCAAATTGGTATAGCCTAATTAATTCAATTAATTAATTAAATATTATTTAATGGGATTAAATATTTATTTAAATTGATTAAAATATTAAAATGCTAAAATTTAAATATTTGGTGGTCATTTAAAATACTTTTGAGACAACAAGGGAATTTTTGTAATTATCAAATTGTATCTTATTTTTGGATTAATTATTCAATTTAATATGGAATGAAATTGTAGCACACCACAATGATTAGGATTCCCTGTGGGGCGTGAAGGGGGATAACATAATAGGAATGATATTCTCATTGGAGCTCATAATTTTATTGTGTGAAGGACTCCTAATGAGAGTACAATTGCAAGTTATGTTTTACACCAACTCTTAGCCAAATTGGAGACTATTTAATCACCATCTCCCCTTCACTAATGGCCGATCGTTTGAAGAAAAACTAGAGAATTTTTCTAGCATTCAATTAAGAGACCTTTGCGAGAAGAAATTCAACCTAAAACCCAAGAGTTTCAAGAAGGTGTTCTTGAGAAACAAATTGATCTTCAACAATTTACTAATCAAGCATAGGGATTCTAGTTGGAGAACTTGAATCAAGTTTTGATAAACTTGTATATTGCATGGATTTTCACCAATCTCGTTCTTTTTCATTGGGAGTGAGGACATATGATAACAAATATGTATGCATGTGATAACAAGTGCTCGAAAGATTACAACAAAGGCTAACCTCACACGCGTGCATGCACGCAGCATAGACAATGTTCTATTAATAAGGGGCAATCTCTTATATTCTAAATATAATAGTAACATATGATTGTAAAGTATGAAATTAAGTTGTATAAGTTGTGGAATTATAGAGAGAGAAAGACTTGTAAAAATGAGCATTTCTTGAGAGTTCATGTTAATATTTCTTGATTTAAGGCAAAAAGGATGTGGTTATGAAAGGCTAAATATTTTGTAAGGAATACTTATTGGTGCTTATGGATTGGAACTACAATGGTTTTGATATCTTTCTATAATTTTATATGCATGTTTTCTGTCATCAAATTGTGCTGTCACTCAAGGAAAACTCATGGGCATGTAGGTGTATCAAAGGGGTCTAGGAACTTGTGATTGTCTTAACAATTAGTGGTATCAGAGCTTGATTCAAGAATATTGAGGGATTGATTTATAGGGACACAAACATTGGCAATCAATAAAGGCGTTAGGGACTCGAAAGTAAGTTTTTTAGTTCTTAGAAATTCTTGACACTATTTATCTTCTTAAGGGAATAAAAAACCTCTGAAGATATCAATGGTTACCACCAAGTATGATTTTGAGAGGTTTGATGGAATGGTTGACTTTGCACTGTGGAAAAGAAAGATGAAAAATGTGTTGATACAACAAGAGTTAGACTTGGTTATTGATGAAGTGTTTTCCGCGGAAATGAAAGTGGAAGTAAAGAAGATAATCTTGAAGAAAGCAAGCAATTGCATTGTACTGTTCTTGGCTGATAATGTTCTATAGAAAGTTCAAGATTTGAAGAGAGCCAAAGAGATCTATGAAAGGCTTGAAACCTTGTATAATCATAAGACATTATCAAACAAGATATTCTTGAAGGAAAGTCTCTTTAGTTTCAAGCTTGATCAAATGAAGACACTTGATTACAATTGTGATCAATTCAAAATGATTAATTCCCAATTATCCAATCTAGACAAGAAGGTTGATCAAGAGGATCAAGCAATAATCCTACTCAATAGTTTTCCCAAGTCTTTTAGTGGACTTAAGACAACAGTCAAGTATGTAAGGGAAGAACTAAAGCTCAATTTTGTTGTCTCATCTCTAAAATCTTAAAAACTTGATCACAAGAAGTTCGAGAAAGTAGGAGATACCAGTGAAGGGATCTTTGTAAGAGTGAGATCATAGAAGAGGATTGATGGGTCTGAGGGAAGAAGGAAGTCCATATCAAAGTTTAGAAACAAGAAAAATTTCAGGTGCATCATATGCTATAAAGAAGGCCATTTCAAGAGGATTTATCCATTAAGAAAGCATAAGAACTATGAATCTGAAAATATGTGTACTACTAATGCAAGTAATATGGAAAAAAATATGAAAGCTATAATTTATTAGTTGTTACAACATAAAAGTGTGTGAATTAGAGGGTATTGGATTCTAGCTATACATTTCACATATGCCCTAACAAGAAGTGGTTCAATGAGTTAAACAAAGGTTACCATGGGAAGGTATTGCTTGGGAACAATTATGAATGTGAAGGGAAAGGCATTCACTGCACTGAGATTAGGCTCAATGATGAGACAATAAAGATACTATCTAATGTGAGATATGTGTAGATTTAAGGAGAAATCTAATTTCTCTTAGAGCACTTGATATGTCGGGCTATTCAATTAAATTAGAACAAGGTACATTAAAGGTACTCTAGGGATCTTTGATCATTATGATGGGCTTAGGTAGCATGGGCTTTACATCTTCCAAGGCAAGATAGTTCTTGTTCATGAAATGCTTTGACAACTTCATCAAAATATGTTACTACTCTCTGGCATAATAAACTTGGGCATATAAATGATATGGGTCTCACAAAACTCTTTAAACATGGTATGTTGGGAGCAGATAAGGTTTTCAACAATTGGAAATTTTGAACACTGCATATATGGTAAGAAGACTAAGTGAAATTTGGCACTAGCAAGCATACAACAATAGGCATTTTATATTACATACATACATATCTTTGGGGGGATTTCATTGACACCATCATTGGATGGGAGTAGGTATTATATGTGCTTAATTGATGACTAATCAAGGAAGTTTTAGGCCTATATTTTAAAGGGCAAGGATGAGACATTTGCTATGTTTCAATCTTGGAAGGCTCTAGTGGAAAATCAGTCAGGAAAAAGAATCAAGGTGCTTAGAACTGATAATGGGATGGAAATTTATAATGTTGAGTTTGAGAATATGTGTGAGAATTGTGACACTTAGAGGCATACAACAATAATAGGTACTTTCCAACAAAATGGTTTAGTGGAATGCATGAATAGAACCATCCTAAACAAAGTAAGGTGTATGCTCTCTAACTCTAAACTATCTAACATATTTTGAGCTGAGGTAGTTCAAACTGCTACTCACTTGATTAATAAATGACCATCTTAAAAAATTGACTTTAAAAATCCAAAAGAGAGGTGGAGTGATAGTCATGCTGATTATAGTAAGCTTAGGGTGTTTGGATGTCTAGCCTTTACTCATGTGAATGAAAGGAAGCTTCAAGCAAGAGAAAAAAGGTTGTTTTTCTAGGCTATGCTATGGAGTAAAGGGATATAGGTTCCGAGATCCTAAAGCAAAGAAGTGCTTTAATAGTAGAAATGTGACTTTTGTTTACAGAATTCTACATACAATGACAAAAATGTTGAACCAATTGTTGAGATAGAAAAGATACATGTCTCAATTAAAGTGGAGAATCATCTTGTGAACTCTAAATCAGATCAAAATGTACTAAAGAAACCTGATGGTAATGAGTTTGATCCAATCAATGTTGATTTTGGAGAATCATCTACTATTTAACATAGGGATTTACAATTACTGAACAATAAGATCTTTAGGACTATTCAGTGGCTAGAGATAGGCCAAGGAATGTGATAAGGCCAATCATGAGATATTTCCATGTTGACTTGATTTCCTATGCTCTTACAGTTAATAAAGATATTGATAGAATTGAGCCTCACAATTATGCATAAGCTATGTCTATTAGATAGGCAAGATAATGGGAAAAAGCAATGATGGAAGAAATGAAATCACTCTCCAAAAATGGCACATGGGTTTTGTAAAGAAACCAAAAAAAGCAAGATTGATTGGAAGAAAATGGGTGTTCAAAGTTAAAAAAGGAATGGAAATGGTTGAATCAGCAAGGTACAAGGAAAGAGTGGTTGCTCAAGGCTTCTCACAAAGGAAAGGGATAGATTATAATGAGAATTTCTCACCAGTTTCTAAGTACACTTCAATCATAATTATTCTTTCCTTGGTAACCCAATTTGATCTTCATTTGGATCAAATGGATGCAAAGACTGTATTCTTACATGGGGAGCTTGAAGAGACCATTTATATGAACCAATCAGATGGCTTTAAGGTTAAAGGAAGATATAATGACGTTTGTCTCTTGAAGAGATCATTGTATGGACTTAAACCCATGCCAATGGTACAAGAGGTTTGATAGATTTATGATTGATTTAAAGTTTCAAAGATATGATTATGATGCTTGTGTTTATTTCATAAAGGAAATAATTAGGAACACAATCCATCCATTATTATATGTAAATGACATGTTGTTAGCAAGCAAGGATCTTAAAGATTTGATGCATTTCAAACAGCTTCTGAAAACTAAGTTTGAAATGAAAGATTTAGGAAAGGCTAAGAAGGTCCTTGGTATGGATATTTTAAGAAATAGAGAGAAATGAGAGTTAATAATAACTCAAATTGGATATCTAGAGATGATGCTTAAGAAATTTGGAATGGAATCAACCAAACTAGTTTCAACTCCTCTAGCATCCCATTTTGAACTTTCTATCGTTCAATCTCTCAAAACTTATATAGACAAAAAAATGTCAAGTGTGCCTTATTTAGGGGATATTGGAAGTCTATGATTGCTATGATTGGAATAAGACTAGATTTAGTTCATTTAGTCAGTGTTGTAAGTAGGTATGTCAAAACTTGGGAAGGAACATTGGGCAAGAGTAAAGTAGATCTTATGGTACCTAAAAGGGACTTTAAAGGTGTGTTTTATTTACAAAATAAATCCAACTAGAGTGGTAAAGATAGAAGGGTTCATTGATGCTGATTTCGTAGAATATCTTGATTTAAGAAGGTCACTTACTGGTTATGTATTCACCTTATTTAGAAACATTGTGAGTTGGAAGAGCAATTTGTAATCAATTGTGGCCTTTTCCATTACCAAAGTATAATACATCGCATGTACTGAGGAAGTTAAATAAGCTCTATGGATAAAAGGGTTCATCAGTAAGCAAAGTTCCATCTACTTATCAAGGAATCTAATGTTCCATGAGAAGACAAAACACATCGATGTAAGACTACATTTCATCAGGGATATCATTAGTAGTGGGCTAGTTAAAGTGACCAAGGTTTCGACAAAAGACAGTCCATTAGATATGCTCACCAAGGTGGTTACAACAAGAAAGCTCAAGCACTATATGAACTTGCTTAGGGTTGGTAAAGGTTAGGGATGATGGGTGGAACAAACAGTGCTGGATTAAATTCAACTAGCAAATGAGTTATTTGTCATCAAGGTGGAGATTTGTGGATATATGATAATAAATATATGTGCATGTGATAACAAGTGTGTGACATATTACAACGAAGGCTTTCCTCGCACACAAGTGCACATAGCCAATGCGTAGTGATGAGTGCTTAAAAATTACTAAAATTACCATGATTTAATGTACTTTAATTGATTAAATAGATTCATATATGTATGATTTTATCATATATGGAAAAATTGGACAAAATGGGTCAAAACGGTCAAAAATGTCAATAAAGGCTGAAATCCCGCACGCAATCGCCCAACCGCACCGAGTCCCACGCGGCTGTCCACAACACTCTGTAATCTAGTGTGCAACCATGCCATATCACGTCGAAGTCTGCACATAGATGCCCATACCATGCCAAACAATGCACATAGTCATGCAACATCACATCGAAGTCCACGCGCATCTATACCCATCTATGCCTAGCCACGCGTGCAACTACCTACATCATTGCCTGCATCAACACCTATCCATTCTGTGTTAGCGCCTGTGCATTACGCATTTAAAACCATATTTTATCATTTTTCCCACTTTTTACCATTTTCGTCACCTATAAATACCTTTTCTCCCCCATTGAAAATACATACCAAGAAACAATTTTCTTAGCTCTTTCTTTCTTTAATTTTCGCTCTCTAGAAAGATTTCTTAGTTTTTTTTAGTTTTTAGTTTTGAAGTTCTTCTCTTTTTGAGAAGAACTAGCTATGTTTTTGTAAATTTTTAGTTTTTGATTTAATGAATTGAATTGCAAATCCGTTTGGAGGCTTTCCAACAACATAATTAGCATCAAAGTTCTATAAATTTTTATAGTTATTTTTTATGTTCTATTTTTATATGTTCTATTTAATTTGTTTGTAATTAAATTTAACATGGTTGTCTATTTGTAAATATGATATAATAATAATGTTGCTATGCTTGTAAAATATTAAATAGGTAAAAATCTCTATAAAATGAATTGATTTTGTTTTTATTCAAGATTTTATATTAAGGATATTAGAGAGAAATATATTATTTTTCATTACAAACTTAAATCTAAAAATTAGATTTTAAGGTTTAGTTATCAGGTATGATTTAGAGTAGTGCTCTTTTATTTGTTGGTACAATCGCCCGGTAGTTAGAGTGAAACTCTATTTCAAAAGTTTTTATAAGAACTATTATTCAAAAATGTATTGATAACATATTTTCAGTAATGATTTTAAAACTTGATAGTTAGTATTCAGATAATTAAATTCTTAGGTTTAATTTGGACACCTTGAATAAAGTTTAAACTATCTAACCCCACCAAAGGTGGCATTTAAATGGTTCATTTTTAATCTCTTAGAAAAAATGAATAAATTTAATTATTGACCCCACCCATAGGTGTTACTTTATTTTTTTAATTAACAAAGAATATCTAACCCTACCAAATATGATATTCATATAAAAAAAGAGAGAATCAATAAATATCAGTTTATATCTTTAATAACATAAATAATATGGGCAAGTATAATTAACTTAGTCATTATATCCATAAATACTCCATTATTATAAAAGATAAAAATTTGTGTAAATGTTTATTGAATCCGTATCTATGTTTATTTTTATGTTATTAGATTAGTAAAACACAAAAACCAAAATATCGTAATAGGATATTTAGGATTTAATTTCATTTTTAAAAGTTTGAATAATAAATTAAAAATGACATATATTCCTCCTTAGATCGACCTTGGGAGTATATTTATAATTTTCTATGAAATGATTAATGCACTTGCGAGAGTTTTACAAATATAAAATCAAAATATGTGTAGAATCAACATTTCCGATTTTGCTCAACACGCAGCATATGGCGCAAAGCATGTCACTAGGGTATGCCTACATTAGGCGCATTCCTTGACAAGGCTATGATCATATGTGAAATGTTGTACCAAAAGGTGGTTTCTCTACTATAAATAAGAGGCAATCACTTGTATTCTAAATATAACTGTAACATATGCTTGTAGAGTGTGAAATTAAGTTGCATAAGTTGTAAATTCTAGAGAGAGAAAGGCTTGTAAAAGTGAACATTTCTTGAGAGTTCATGTTAATCTTTCTTGTTTTAAGGGAATAAGGATGTGGTTTCAAGGGCTTGAATTTATTGTAAGGATTATTCATTGTTACTAGTCGATTGGAACTGCATTGGTTCCTATGGATTAAACCTCAAATTGAGAAAGAGTCACATAAAAAATTATGTGTCTTTATATTTTATGTGCTTACATTCTATCATCAAATTGTGCTTCCATTCAAGGCAAACCCGTGGGCATATACGTGTGTCAAGGGGGTCCAAGAACTAGTGATTGTCCTAATAGGGAGAAAAGACTTGAAATCCCAAAAGTTCCAATCGTTTGTTCACATGCTATTAATGTATGTTTCTTGTTTTACATTATTAAAATTAAATTATTAATCACATAAGATCTTTATAGGGAAATTTTTTGTTTCCTAATACCAATTGCTTTAGCAATTTTTGTTAATAAAAATTGGATTTTATTGAAAAAGAACTTTCAAAACCATGAATTTGTATATGAGCCAACTTATAATATTATAATTTAATTATGTACGTGAATACATGATTAGGTTAGGAACTAAGTTACATGTGATATGATCTGTATATATGAATTTTTCATTGATTGAATGGAATTATTTATGATCATTAATTGTATAGTTCTTTTGGTTTCTTATGATAGTAAATTGATGTACACCCTAGCTCTGGTTGATGGTATAGATATTTTGTAAAAAATATTTTTTCCATTTTCTAGATTTTCTATAATTTGTATGGAATTTGTTGGAAATGTTTTTTGTATCATTTTTTATACCTAATTAGTTTGTATCTTATATTGTTTTTGAAATAGTACAAATCAGTCACCATTATAACCTAAACAACATAAGGTCATGTAACCGAGCACTTTTTAGACTGCTATCATTACCAAGTGACCAACTATGAGTGGTGAGTAAACTATTGTCAGATTAATATCAAGTTGGGAAGGGCATTCCATCGTGGTTGATAGTTGGTGTAATGAATACGTATGATATGGCTGCAACACCAACTACTATTTGCCTTATTTTGGGATAAATATTGTTTAAAAGGCTTATATTATGTTTAGTTGTATTGATATAGGTGAAACAACATTAAATGGAGCTAAAAGGAGAAAACTAGGACAAGTTAGGATCAAAACATGCTTGATACATTGATCCATACCTCGATAGATTGAGAAAGAACTAGATAGATTTAAGATCGATTGAGGAAGCATGGCACTAAGCTAATTAATAGCAAGTAAAGTTAGATCAATCGAGAAGGGTCTCGATTGATCGAGAATGGATATATCAATTGAGCTTTGATTGGGCACTCTCAAGTTGAATGACAACATAGTTAGATCGATTAAGAAAGGGTCTCAATCGATTGAGCAAAGTGAAAGTTGACACATCATCCCTATTTTTAAGCAGAGTAGAATTTGACACATCATCCCTACTAAGTCCAACTTTCAACCTTAATTGTAGGATCAAAGCTAATATGATTCCTAAATTGATTAGGACTTATTTTAACCTATTTAGACAATGCTAAAGGCGATAATTCAAGATACAATTGACATAAGTAATAAGAGCAATGCAAAATTTTGAGAAAATCATAGTCCTCTTAGTAAAGAGAAGAGTTGTACATCAAAAGAAAACAAAGCAAGGAGAATGAGGAAGATTAAGATGGAGCTAATGCAAGTCAAGAGATTTTTGTATTCCATTATTTCATATTTTATTAATTTCCATGATCTTCTACATTGAACTTATGAATTTGATCAAGATGTGTAAAGGATAGATTTTATTGCCTAGGAGTGTTTTTAATCCAATTTTATACTATATTAATTAATTATTTTGAACTCGTTATGATTTTTATTTATTTCATATTATTTAATTTGATTTTCATTCTAGAATTATTTGGCAAATAATTAATCTATATAGATAATTAGATAAATTTAAAAGAGTTATTTGATTCCTTATCATGATTAAATAACATCCATAGTGTTTCTACGAAGAGATGTATGCTTCATATGCATGACATTGATAATTATAAGCTTAAAGAGTCGTTTGTAATTTGATTTACATGAGAGTATAATATGATTATTTACTATATGGAATGTAGTTTTTTCAAGAAAGGAATTATGTGCTAGTTTAGGTGTAATTGATTTTATGATTATTATAGAAATTATATGGGTGATTTTTTGTTATTCACATGTGTAGAAAATTGAGGAACTAAGATTCCTATATCTTTCTAAGATATTTGTTTATTTAGTAATTTTAGTCATTAATTTGATAATTTTATGCAACATATATTTCCATTGTGCAAATAGCATTAGTAATATTCCAATTGGTATTCAATTATAAAGCAATTAAACTCTTCATGGGATCGATATCTGTACTTTAAATACACTATTTTACTTGCATGGCCCATGCACTTATAGTTAGTGTGTCAAGGTTTTGATAAGAATGTAAATTGAATTGTCTTTATTTATTATTTAAGTATTATGAAAAATCCAATTTTAACCATTCTTGAGAAATAAAAATTGAATAAGACCATGGTTTTTTGGTCGAGTATCAACACCAACAGATGGTTCTTTTTGGATCCCATTAGATTCTAATTCCTTGAGCAACACCTTTGTATCCCATTCTTGAGGTTTATTGTTTTTTATATAGTCATGCTTGAGAAATATGGCATTTTTTGATAAGAGCATCTTATTCTTTTGACTATTATTGAACAAGCATCTTTTTGTTTCTTTACAATTTCTAAAAAACACGTGTAATTCTAACCTTGGCTCTAACTTTCCAATATTCCCTTTAATCTTATGTGCTAGACATCCCTATATGTGGATGTGGTGCAAACTAGGTTTAAGTTCCATCCATATGTTCCACTGGAGGTTAAGGGAGAAACTTGGAAGGAACAACATTCAATATGTATGTAGCTATTTGTAGGGCTTATTTTGAAAACAATGTGGATAGGGATTCGTAACTCATCATTGACCTAACCATCTCAAGAATAGTTCTATTTCTTCTTTTTGCAATACCATTCTATCGTGGTATACTAGGTGCTATGAGTTGCGAGACTATTCCCTACTCTAACAAGTGGTCCTTGAACTCCATGTCAAGCTTTTCCCCACCATAATCTGATTATAATGTCTTTAATGACTATCTTGGTTCAATTTTAGCTTCAACATAAAATTTCTAAAACTTTCCAAAATTTTTTGACTTTCGTTGTATTAGGAAGATATACCCCTATGTTAAGTAGTCGTCTATGAATATGACAAAGTACTCATAACTACATCTTTCTTGAATACTCACAGATTCACTAACATTAGAGTGTACTAGTTTGAGTGGTTTTGTGACTCTTTGGCCCTTTGTTGAAGGGTCTTTTGGTCACCTTACCTTCAAAACAAGATTCCAATACTATGGGAATATCAACACTTATTTCTCTCAAAAGGCCATACTTTACATATTTTGCATCTAGTTAAGGTTGAAATGACCTAGCCTTAGATGCCACAAATAGGTATCATCATTAGGAGATTTTTGTTTTTGCTTTTTAGGCTTAGGTTGTTCTAGTATGATATTTTAGAGTTGTAAGTGTTGTTTCAAGTTTAGCATATAAATGCTAATTTCTAACAATATAGTTTCCTTAAAGAGAAGTCTAACTTCTCCAATTGCATTAGCTAAATTGACATCCACATTGCCCACTAATATGGTGAGTTGTTGATTCTTTTAATTCAAGATTGAAATAATGAGTAATAGAGAAGAACATACATTATTAGTCATACTTGAATCAACTATTCAAAAGAAGCCTCTAGGAAAAACGAATCATATTTACTCTCCACTTTCTTGTTTATGGGTTATAGGATATGTTTAGAACTCCTTCTCACATTATTCCTACATTGTTGCAATGGAAACCATTTCCATGTGCATATTTCTTTTCATTTCCCTTCATGTTCTTATTGTTATTTCATCTTCTTTGAGAAAACCATGTTTTTTTCTTTAACATTCATAACAACCTTTAATGGGTTCAAGTTGTGACATGTTAGTCACACTTCCTAAGGAGCATTGAGATTGCAATATCTCATGTGGGATCATTTTTCTTTGTTGCATGGATTCGATCGTATCGTCCATGCTAGCTATCATATATCTACTGGATATGTGTCATTGGATCCAATCTAATGATTATAAATCATTTGAAGGAAATATTATATATTTTTGACATTCTAGCTAGCAAGTAGCTATAAGTAATTTTATTGGATCCAATTCAACGATCACATGTGTTCTTTACACTACAAATTACATTTTTAATGAGTGTTACGTGGACATTCCTTCATAAGTCCACTAAGTACATTTACGATCACAAAAGAAGATTCAAGATGCTTTTCCACTTGTTACAGTAGCTACTTTTTATTTTTGAGGGGTTAAAATAATTCATTTTTATGTTGAAACAATAAATAAAAACAATTTAATTTACATGCTTATAGTAGATATTAATTTATACATAGTAAATGATGCATGTATGCTTGACATATAATTTTTTATGTATCTATGATAGTGATTATCCAACTTCCATCAAATTTAGAAGTGAGCTCTGTGTCGATCATTAAATCTCCCAATCGGATGAAGCTTTCTCAATTAGTGAAACTTCTTAATATCCTTGTATTGATAAATTTTTCATAATGCATGTTTGGTCCAAATATAATTAACTCCTTAGTTACATTTGTTGAGTGTAACCCACCATTTTTTATCCCGTTACTTATTTTAAGGACTATTCCTTTTGAGAGTCACTACTTGGTTTCTATAGTGTTTCCATATCCAACTTGGAAGTCACGATTGCTACTAACCTCAAAACACCCTCTTCTAGGAAGATGCTTAATGATGTCAAGAGGCCTCAATCAATTGTTTTCAAGTATGCACTAATGATGTCAAGATACTAAATGGTTTAGTTTAATTTTGAAAAAAATCTCATGTTTAGTATTGGACAATTTACACTATTTAAATTTACAATAACTTTAAATTTATATTAATTTACCCATTTAGCTCAATGCATATAGATTATAATTTTTATAATTTGGTTTAATCATGCAAATAGTTCATGTGTTCTACTTTTTATCAATTTAATTAGATTAAATCAACCTAATACATGTTAACAATGTTTTCGTAAAACTCCTTTTAGAGAATTTTAACTATACATATAGATGCATGTAATACATATATTAATTCAAAAATTAAATTCAATCCTACGGATAGACTATTTAAATTTATATGACATGGTATATGTATATCAATGTTATCTATGTCATGAACAATCACAAATAAAAAATAACATTAAAAATAGTTAAAAATATATATTACTTTATTTTTAATCGGGTTCCTTTGGATAAAACAAACAAATAAATAAAATTAATACACATTTATTTTTAATTCGATATATCCAATTATTCACTTCATGGGCATGGCCCAATCCATTTGGAGTCCAACAAGAAAACTTGTTTTTGTCCCAAATAATCTCAATATAAAACAAAATCAAATTCTATTCGAACCAGAATGAACAAGAAAATATAAAAGACCTACCTATGTAAGCCTACTCCTATGTAGACACACAACAACTATCCCATCATTTGTAACAAGGCAACCACTACGACATCCACCACGCACAACCAATGTGGTATCCCCTTATGAATGTTTTGTGTGCCATGGCGAACATATCCTTGTTTCAAACATTGGGTTGCATTTTTTTCTACGATAAATTTTTAAACTAAAACCTCATAATACGAATTTGAAATTAGACTTATGCAAATTTTATCTTTTTCTTTTTCAACTCAATTTTCTCATCCTAAATACTATTACCGACTTGGTTTGAAAAAGAATCGGATGACATAGAGAATTGAGATCTGATCTTTGTTCCAGCTTTAATTTTTATATACTTTAATTTAATTTTTGTTATTGTATTTTTTTTATTTTTATGTTATTTTAGTGTATTTCCTATTTTGTGAAACATGTTCATTTCATTTAGAATTGTTGAGAAGTGATATATGAAAAGTGCATATCAATCTATCTGTGTAGTTAAATTTTTGAGATGATGGAAGCACTTAGCTTTCCACATCATAACTTGATCACGTAAAGTAAATGGGTAACTTTTCTATATCGTTATCTTTAATATATTGTTTTTATATCGATGGCAATGTAGATTTTAAGTTAGAGGTGGAGAAAAGTTATATAAATTTAGGGAATTTTAAAATTTTTAAAAAACGTGTTTCATTTATTTTTTACTTATTTTATTTTATTTATTTATTGGTTTAGGGATAGTTATATTTTTTTTTTTTGCAAATTTATCATTTTTTAGTTAATTTTAAGGAAATGATTGAATCTTTGCACTATGGGATTAATTTCTTGAACATATCATGATGTAATGTGATTATTACTTTTTTTTTATCATAATATGTGTTTCATGTTTAAATTTTGAGATTAAGATAAATATGAAATTGGTGTTTAAGAATCAAATAGTGGAGACTATCTTATGATAATATTTTAAGCCTATTATTTTTCCATTTAGAGAAAAAATATTTTTCTACTCTTTTAAATACTCTTCTTAATATTTCAAATTGTTAAAAGATCTCTATAACTTTTGCATTGAATGTGTATGCTTTTTTCATTCATGCATGACTTCCAAAAAAGGGATATATAATACAAAAAAAGAAAAATTAGACATTCACCAAATGATAAAAAATATGTACAAATTATACACGAGTCCACTCTATAAGAAAAAGGGTATAAAAAAGATAGAGTAAAATAAATAGTGCAAACTAAATATTATGACCTATAAATTCTTCAAATTTGTGAGAATGGCTTTTACAAAAGAAAAATAGGAAATAAATCCTCTTGAAATGAATGCATTTTCATTCATTCTCTAAAGGTATATAATTGATATTTTTATTTGATGGTTTCAATTTATGCATGAAAATAATGTGAATTTTATAAATCCTTTCACGTGATCGATGTTATGTACTACTTTGAGCATTTTCTTCTTTAGACATACGTGAATCTATTAGTTATTTTCTTTACATAAACTCTATTCGCATATAAATTTGGTTGAGTACTTTAACCAATAGGATCAGTGTAATATTAAGAGTATAACTTGCGAGTATTTGAGTTGAAGTAAATTGGAATTCATAATACTAAAATATGGTAAATCAATATTGATACATCTTTGATATGGATATGAATTTTTTATTTTCAACTAAGTTTTACAATATAATGTGATTCTTTAGGATATTAGTTTAACTTATGCTTTAGATTTTGATTATGAACTTAAAAGATACTAAAAGCATGAGAAGTTTTATATTTTTATTTTTCATTTTAATTTTTTACTTTGTTAGTTTTAGTTTTAGTTTGTTATTTGTTATTTTTTTATTTTTGTTATTTCTTTTACTTTTTTGTATTTAGTTTGATGCTTGTGATTATCATCACTGAAAGCTCTCATAAGACTTAAACTCGTTCACTAGGAAAACTTAGGGTTTAAAGGTTTATTGCATATACTAAATACAACCGTATCAATTTACAAAATGATTTAGGATAGTTTAATTTATTTATTTTACTTTTTCTTTTTAGTTTTACGCTTTTCTTGTTAAGAGACTAGCAAGAAGCTTGTTGGGGATGTGATGAGTGCTTAAAAAGCACTAAATATTATATGAATTTATATGGACTTTAGTGTCAAAATAAATTTATAATTACATAATTTTATTATTATTATAGCATAATTATATTTTCAAAATCACCTATATGTTTTTTTAATGTATTTTTGGCTTCAAAATGATTCAATTGATTATCACTTGAAAAATCATACCTAAAAACACTCAATTGTAGACACAAATTAAAGAATAACATACATAAGCTTTACATATATTCCAACCAAATGCAAGGAGGTGAAATACCAAAAAAAAAAAAAAACTAAAGACATGTAGAAAAATGAGTGTTGCGATAGTGCTTAAATGTGTGTCGTGACACAAGACTTTTGGATCGTGAAGGAAATGGATACCGGATTGATGTAGGCCATGGCGGGGAAAAAGTGTACCATGGTGCCCAACCATACGATCCACTTTTCTCTCCTTCTTGTAGTGCTTTCTCATCTATATAAAGGACCCATTACCCTATCATATTTATATCCCACAATATTCAGTTGTTCTTCTCTCCTAGTTTCTTAGTTTTTTTTTTGTTTTTTTTCTTTATGTTTGCTCAATTTGAGAGTTGCACATAGTTTTAATTTATGTTTATGTTATATACAATTTGGATTAAGTTATCATAATAAGTATCAATAATAGGAGTTTTTTTAGATAACAGATTGGTGTAGGAGTTATCTATAAAAATATAGTTGAGGTATTAACTTTAATTGTACCTTATTTATAGATTTAATTTAATATATCTTTTTGAGTTTTATTTTTAATTTATTGATAATTTACTAAATGTAAACATATTTGGCTCATTGTTATAATGAGACTTAGTATGTTGTTATGCTTCTGTAAATTATTTAGAAGAATATTTTAAATAATAATTAAACACATGATTTTATATTCAAGAAATTTACAAAATCTATTATGATCATAATAGATTTAAAATAAGAAAATTGGGTTTTAGAAATATGAATCTAGTTCTGATTTAATATCATATTCTATTTCAAAGATTTTTATAAGAATTATTATTTAAAAATATATTGATAACATATTTTTGTAATAGATTTTAAAATTTGAATGTTAGGTTCACATTCATCAATCTAAAAACCAATTTAGACATGAATAGAACTTTAAAATTATTATCCTCGCCAAAGGTGACAAGTTAAATGATTTAATATTTTCTTAGAAAATAAGCATACTTTACTTAAGAATTAACTATCGACCCTACCAATGGTGCTATGTGATTTTTTTAATTCATAAAGAATAACGACCCCATCAAAAGTGTTATTTTTATATATATAAGAAATAATTAATAATCAAGATTTATATTTTATTAATATAATTAGTTTTACTAACATAATCAACTAGTCAAATATCTCATTACACTACTACAAAACGGGCCATTAAAGTCGATATGTAACGTCGGTTGACAAGTAATTAATTTTTTTGGTCAATTATCATTTTATTTGAACTGTTTAAAATTGAATTTGGATATATATAGTATAATTTTTTATTTTTTTATTTAGTCAATTGGTTTTTAAAATTATATAATTTATAGAATTTTGTGTATTTGTTTGGATACTTAATTCTATGTACATGTTTTTCATACAGTTATCGAATTTGGATAGCATGAAAAATATAATACAAAAACGTTTATATATGAGCAAAAATATAAAAGGTCTATTGATAACTATATTTTATATAATTATTTTTATCTATTATATTAATTATAATTACTATGTTCTTGACATTTTTAGTTAATTTTAATAGAATAAATTAATATTTACTGTTTATTTTTTAAGGAATATATTTTTAAGAAAGTTAAAAAATTTGAATTGAAAAAGTACTTAATTACAAATATATGTTTGAAAATATAATTTAAATTAAAAGAGTGCGTAATTACAATTAAAAAGTCTAAAATATAATTTGAATTAAATAGGGCTTAATTGTAATTAAAAAAATTTTAAAAGTTAATTTAAATTAGAAAAGGACTTAATTGTAATTAAAGAAAGTTTAAAAGTTAATTTGAATTAAATTGGAGGGCTAAACTATAATTAAGGAAATTTATTTTCTGTGCAGGAAAAGGAGAACATTCGCGCCATCATCAAATGCGTAACATGCCCAGTCAGATCAAAAAATCAACGGAGGATGAACGCGTGTATTGCAAACGCGACAGGTAGGCCCCACACGGGGTACCGAGAAGCGTGCAAACAAAAAACTGGCATCCATTCGCTTTTGTCATGTTTTCAATACACAAGCTCATCCTTACTGTTCATTTTTTTCATTTGATGGTGCGTGTTGCGCGTTTGATGATGGCACAAGTGTTCTCCTTTTATTGCGCATAAAATAAATTTCCTTAATTACAATTTAGCCCTCCAATTTAATTCAAATTAACTTTTAAAATTTATTTAATTGCAATTAAGCTCTTTCCTAATTTAAATTAACTTTTAAAATTTTGTTAATTACAATTAAGCCCTATTTAATTCAAATTATATTTTAGACTTTTTAATTACAAATATACACTTTTAATTTAAATTATATTTTCAGACATATATTTGCAATTAAGTATTTTTTAGATTCAAATTCTTTCATTTTCTTAAAAATATATTCCTTAAAAAATAAACAGTAAATATTAATTTATTTTATTAACATTAACTAAAAATGTCAAGAACATAACAATTATAATTAATAAAATAGATGAAAACAACTATATAAAATACATGCATTTAAAATGGTGATTTTTAAAACATTTCTTTTTGTTTATTTCAAATAACATAACTTAAAGAAATAAATTTTTTTATCTAAGCATTGAAATCAATTTAAAAGTATATTACATTTTCACAATGAATTTTAGTGTGTGTGAGTCTTTTCATATTTAATCACTTGAAATCCGGATCATTTTATACAAATATGAACACAATTAATTTTTAATAAAATCACAAATCTCATAAGTTCATTTTGACTTTATTAAGCTTGTTATGTATGACTTAGGTAAAGGTAGGATAAAAGATAATTTTTAGCTCAAAACTTTTCCAAAACACATTATTTTAGGATTGAAAGAAGATATCTTCTATCATCACATTGAATACTTCCCAATTTGGGATTTAACTTCACATACAACAATCTTTTTTTTTATGTTTTTTTTCCTTCTTTTTTTCTTTTATGTTCTTTTTTTTATGTTTTTTTTTCTTTTTTCAGAATCTTTTTTTTAGTATCCTCTCTTTTTTTCCGATATATCTTTAAACATTTACTAGCAATTGTCACATGTTAGTGAGATAAGAAAAATTGATATATCTATACATACATAGTAAATATATATATATATATATATATATATATATATATATATATATATATATATATTTACTATGGTTTTGAAAGGAGATAAAAATATATATATATAAACTTTGAAGCTCAAAAGGGGTATATTATGGATAAAATATTTGAAGGATAGAAAGGCTCAAACGATCCAAAGATAGTCTAAATCATTTCTTAGTTAAGTGTTATCTAGAATTTGAGAAAATCAAACAAATTCTAAGAACTAATACACCACAAATATTAATCGAATTGCATACTAACATAAACCTTCTCTAAATTACCATAGCAACTCAAAAATCAAGACTAGTGCTCATAAATATATATTCTTGTAAAAATGAAACATACGTAAAAATTATTCATAGCTTAGACAATATTCAAATTTTTCAAGGAGCTATGCATTATTTAAACCAAAGAAATAAAAATAAATCACCATTAAAAACCACATATTCAATCAACCAAACGAATAAAGCTTAGCAAGCAAAAATACCCAAAATATATTTCAATTAAGTTCAATCTCTCTACCACCTCCAAACTTAATATGCACATTGTCCTCAGTGTGCGAAATTAAAGAACATATGAGATGGATTTAAAGAAACTGCTTGGTTTGGTTTGTAAGATTAAAATCCAAAATAGCTTCATTTCCTCCAAATCGCACCTACAAAAACAACATAAAGAAATATAAAAACTAATACATGCGAAAATAAAAATTAAAACATATGGGTTGCCTCCCAAGAAGTGCTTGATTTATAGTCGTCAACTTGACTTCTAAATTTTTCTGTTTGTGAGTTAAGATTTGTGTGTCAAACAAAATCTCAACTTACGAGAAAATTGAAAAATAAATTAAGCAAGTGACAAGAAACATAATTTTTTTTGAATTAAAATCAGATTGATTGGCATTAATATCAACAAAAAATAGTAAAACAAATTCCCGGCAACGGCACCAAAAACTTGTTGTCTCTTTTAGGAGAACATAAAATCATGCAAGTATACATGGTCACAAGTAATAATATGATAAGTAAAATATTGTTCCCATAGAGATTTGTTACTAGTGTTCGTTAATTATTAAAATTATTTCAACCTGATTTTATCCAAACAGTCGATAATTTGATTCAGTTTGACTAACTAATTTTTATAACAGTTTGTAAGAAAATTCTTCACCAAATTAATCCACTTGAATCATTTTATTTTCTTTTGATTTATGTTCTCTTATTTTAAGTTGTTAACCAAGAACTCCTAATTTACCCATATATCTCTTCCGAGCTCCATACAGACACATCTCGCTAAAATAATTCACTATATTCCTATGAGAATTAAATTCAACTAGATTTATTAAGTTCTAAGTTCTCAAATAGTTACACATACAATAAAAGTATAGTCATATCCCTTATATATAAGTTATTTTATCACGAGTAACACACAAAAATGCCTTTTCCAAGTTTATTTAAGTGTCACAGATCAATTAATTAATCTTCCGATAATTAAAAGCATTAAGCACAGATAAAATAAACATCTTAAAACCGTTCCATAAATCATTCAAAAATAATTAATTCAAGTTTCATAATTTAAGCTACATTGCAACCCTAGAACAAATAAATTAGTTCATAGCAGAAATTAAAATTACAATACAACAATAATCAAACATTTCAGAGAAATAAAATTTAAAAGAAAAAGATTAGGAGAAACTCTTTCACGATTCCTCAATGAAAAATAAATTTCTTCCCTTTTCTTCTTCTTTGTTGTCTTCTTTCTCTCTATTTTCTAAGAAAACAACATAAAAATGTTAAAAGAAAAGTTTCTGCGTGTTGTAGAAAACACGTAGAGAAAAATTGAAGTGAACTTGAAAAATGAAAACTGAAAAACTAAAAAAAACTCTCCAACTTCTTTCCTTGCGTCTCCAAATATACCACCCCTAAACAATTATTTTTTTATAAAAATGCATGCATCGGGGGATAGAAATACATGGAGAATGGAGAATAATAAAAGGCAAACATGTATGGAGACAATAATTATTTAGCTGGAAGAGTGCGCCATTTCCAGTGTTTTGATTTCACAAAATGAATGACACATGTCGCAATATTATTAGCTAGAAGATTAAGAAAACACGTGGCAACTTTGTAATAGGTGGAACGTGAGGGGACACACTGCTTTGATGAACCGCGTCACATGGGATATGAGAGCGCTGCTCGGTACGCGATAGCTTGATTCCACTCGTGTACGAATCTGAACTATTCAAAGTTGATCCAACGGTGAGCGATGAGATGCGCCTCGGGAGAATATTTTGCGTAGCCGACACGTGGGTCCCACTCTGCGCACGGTGCAGCGTGCATCCAGGGTCCAATCTCTATTGTCGCGTCTGCATTCCACACGCCTGATCCTGACCGTTGATTGGACGATCGAACGGTGGGTGTTGCATATTGTTAATGGCACGAGTGGCCTCCTTCTCCTGTGCAGAAAAATCAACTTTCTTTAATTTCATTTTGACCCTCAAATTTAATTCAAATTAACTTCTAATCTTTTGATATTTGCAATTTCACCCACTTTTAATTCAAATTATATTTTTAGCTTTTATTAATTGCAATTAAGTCCTTTTTTATTCAAATTCATTAATTTTCTTAAAAATATATTTATTAAAAAACTAATAGTAAATATTAATTTAATTAATTAAAAATTAACTAAAAATGTCAAGAAAATAACAATTATAATTAATAAAATAGAAAAAAATAACTATATAAAATTCAGATATCATCTATATATAGTTAATTAAAATCTTAAAAAATAATTGACCAAAAAAATAAAAAACTTTATTGTTTAATTTCAATTTTAAAAACTGTTAAAATAAAAAAAGTACACTTAGATACATACTTAACTTTATGTACATGTTTTTAATATGAAGTTATCGAATTTTGATAGTATGAAAAACACAATATAAAGAAAAGTTTTCAAAAAAAATATAAAAAGTCTAGTTAATTAAATTCTTAAAAACTAATTGACGAAAAAAATAAAAAAAAATTATATTGTTTAATTTCAATTTTAAAAACTGTTAAAATAAAAAATGCATGTGGATACGTAATTAATTTTATGTACATGCATTGCTTACATAGTTATTGAATTTGGATAGCATAAAAAACACAATATAGAAAAGTTTTCAAAAAACTATAAAAGGTATATAGTTAATTAAAATCTTAAAAAATAATTGACTAAAAAAAATAAAAAAATTGTATTGTTAATTAATTTCAATTTTAAAAACAGTTAATTAAAATAAAAAAAATACACATGGATAGCGTCGGTTGACGTGTTGAACTGACGCTACACACGTGGATAGCATTGGTTCTACGTGTCAACCGATGCTATCCTCGAGTGTAGCATCGGTTGACACGTAGAACCGATGCTATCTACTTGTATAGCGTCAGTTCAACACTTCAACCGATGCTATTCACGTGTATTTTTCCATTTCTTTTCTCTCTTCTCCATCAGAACATCATTTTTGCGCGTAACTACCACCCAAAAAAACTCAAAAACGGAGCTCACCTCCTCTACTCTTTCTCATTTTTTGGCCACCTCTGACCACCATTTCCAACACCATTTAGTGGGTTATCTTCCTCTCTATATTATCTTTCAGATCCCCTATTTTTTTGAGCAAAATACTCAACTTTTTTATACCCATTTTCTCACTTACAAAACACCTTTTTCCCTTCATTTCCTTCATTTAGTCACTTTATTTACTCTTGTAAGTATTTCTATTAATCCTATGCACTTATTATTCAGTTTGCTTTATTTTTTGTATAAATTTTTGATTTATGTATGTTTTGTATTATACTTGTTATTATATGTTTGGCTAATTTTCTGTGGAAATAATATCTAGATGTTGTGGGTTTGAGGCATTAGAATATTTACCATACGTACGTGGATAAATTTATTTACATATAAATAATTATATTTTATTAAGTAAAAGTAATACAATTTTAAAATGATTAAAATGATAAATTTTTGTATTATGTATGTTTTGGTATATATTCTAATAATTAGGAAATTCATATATAATAATACTTGAAATATATTGATTGGATACATAATTAGTATGCTTAATTAATGTCATTAATAGAAAATGGACAAATCTTGGATGTCAAAGTGTAGAATTGAGCAGGACTACATTTCTGGAGTTGAAAGTTTCATGAAATTTGCTTGTAGAAATAGTAATAATGAAATTAGTATGATTCGATGTGCATCTGTTAATTGTAAAAATGAGCGATTTCATGAAGTTGACGAGGTTAAGTATCACCTTATCCATAGTGATAATACTCATGGGGAAGAGATAAATAAGAATGTGAGTGGATTACATACAGACAGAAAATATGTTTCATGGTGTTGAAGATGAACTTCGTGAGGATGATCCCGAAACCTTTAAAAAACTTCTAGAAGATGCCAAAAAATTGTTGTATCCAAAATGCAAGAAATACACTAAAATGTTGGGATTGGTTCATTTGTATAATGTGAAGGCAAAACATGGTTTTTCTGATAAGGGATTCACAGAATTACTAAATCTACTCATAGATATGTTTCCTAGGGTATGGAATTTCCATCTTCAATGTATGAAGTGAAGAAATCTCTTAGTCAATTTGGCATGAAATATCATAAGATTCATGCTTGTCCAAATGATTGCATTTTTTATAGAAAAGAATATGAGACATTAGATGATTGTCCGATGTGTAAAGAATCGAGATGGAAGCATGCTACAAATGAGACAACACCTAAGAAAGGAATGTCCGTAAAGGTTCTTTAGTATTTTCCTCCGATTCCTTGCTTTCAAAGGTTGTTCAAAAGTAAAGAGATATCAAATATGTTGACTTGGCATTAAAATAATCGATCTGATGATGGGGTGCTACATCATCCTTGTGATTCTCTAAATTGGAAAGTAGTAGATAATTTATCCCCTCAATTTGCATCTGATCTGCACAATCTTTGTCTTGCCATTGCTATTGATAGAATTAATCCACATAGTTCCCTTAGTAGTAGATATAGTTGTTAGCCAGTAATTATGGTAACATACAACCTTCCTCCCTGGTTGTGTATGAAAAGAAAATTCATAATGTTAACATTATTGATCTCAGGACTGATATAACACAGTGTTGATATTGATGTATATTTGCAACCTTTGATAGATGATTTGAAGATGTTGTGGAATGATGGTGTAAATGATTTTATGGACAATTAATGATTTTCCTACCTATGGAAACTTATCAGGACATGCAACAAAAGGTTATAAGGGATGCCTTATATGTAGTGATGGCACTTCTGCAACTTATCTTGTTCATGGGCGAAAGATGTATTATAGAAAACATAGAATATTTTTTCCATCTGGACACAAGTTTAGATACTAAAAGAAACCGTTCGATGGTGAAGAAGATCATGATCATGCACCTTGACCTTTGCGAGATGTTGAGCTATTAAGGCAATTGAATGGAATGACATTCAAACGATATGGAAAGATGAAAAAAATAATACTCAATAAGGTAGGGAAATGAAAGAGGTAAACTAATTAAAGGGGTGAAAATGAAAAAAAGAGGAGAATTAGTAGACCATGGTTGTTGGAATAAAAAATCAATATTTTGGGAATTACCTTATTGGAAATACCTACACATTCATTACATCTTAGATGTCATGCACATTGAGAAAAATGTAAGTGAGAGCTTGATTGGTACATTACTTAATATACCTAGAAAAATGAATGATGGAATTAAAGCAAGACTGGATTTAAAGAAACTAGGCATACAAATTGAATTGGCACCAAGGGTGGAAAATGATAAGAATCAAACATACTTACCACCGACATCATATACAATGTCAACAAAAGAGAAGGATGTGTTTTGTAAATGTTTGGCAAGTGTGAAAGTTCCTGATGGTTACTCATCCAACTTAAGAAATTTTGTGTCTATCACTGATAAGAAACTTTATGGATTGAAATCACATGACTGTTATATCTTAATGCAATAGTTATTACGAGTTGCTATTAGATCAATTCTTCCAAAACATGTTTGATTATCAATAATTGTCTTTGTTCATTCTTTAATACAATATGCAAGAAATCTATATCAATTGGCGAGTTAAACTCTTTATAGAAAAAATGTTGTAAAGACTTTGTGTCTAAATGAAAAATATTTTCCTCCTTCTTTCTTCGATATAATGATTCACTTGTGTGTTCATTTAGTTCGATAGGTTTAATTGTGTGGTTCTACTTACTTAAGGTGGATGTATCCTTTTGAGAGATATATGCAAGTCCTTAAAGGATATGTAAATAATAGAAATCGACCTGAAGGATGCATGATGGAACGTTACATTGTTGAAGAGGCCATTGAGTTTTGTTCTAAATACTTTAGTGGTTGCATTGAAATTGGGAATCCTATATATAAGTTGTTGTTAGAATGTCACATGATCCAAGTAGGTAACCCTATGCTTGGTGGAAGTAAGAAATTGTTTATTGATCGCGCTCAATGGGAGAAAGCATAGCGAATCATTTTGGTAAATAATAATGAGGCACAACCGTATATAGAGTAAGTGATGTTTAACCTTTCCATTTATGCAAAAATTATTTTTTATTTAACTATTAATAATGATATCTACTTGATATATATTTAATAACATTACATGATGCATGTAAACTTATTGAAGATCGATCCTCGTTATATAAAAAAGGAGGAGAAAAATGGTTATATGATGAACATAAGCGAGAGCTTATTAATTGGTTTTGGAACCATGTTTTTGTATACATAGATTCGAGATGAACTCAAGAAACCCAATAATAAAATAACAGAAAGTTTAGAATGGCTTACACATGGTCCAAAATTCGATGTTAAATCATTTTCTAGTTTCAGAATTAATGGATCGAGGTTTACGACTCAAGCTAGGGACAAAGTTCAAGTAAATCAGAATAGTGGTGTGAAGATGGTTGCACAAAGTATGCAATTTTCTAGTTCAAAAGATGGTAATCTTGTACTTTCTGATAGACATATTATGGTATAATTCAAGAGATTTGGGTTAAGGTTACACTTGACTTCACATTAGAGCTCATTATAGCATTAAAAATACCAGCTTGATTCCAGATAGCTTCGTATTTATAGATAAAATATGAATAAAGTGATAATATGAGTTCGAAGGGATAAGGTTATTATTATATCACTTGGATGTCGATGTGATAATCTCTTTTACTAATCTTTTGACATATATAAGTTATTTTTTGTGAATTCATGATATTACATTCTTATTTTGATTTTAATTAAATTATGTATATTTCTTTGGTTGGAACAAGTGGGGTTATGATATGCATATTTTTGATGATTTACAAGAAGAATGGATAAAACACTTTGTTCAAATTATAACATCAAGAGAAGAATATAATCTTGAATAACATAGGACCACACCATGGTAATATTTATAATGCTTTAATTTCTCCATTCATATGACTCTAAAGTTTAGACTGCTTGTTTGATGGATGTTTTCCATGCTCATGTATGTAGGGCAATGAATTGTTATATGGACTAACTGCTTTTTGCCCAGTTTTCTTATCACTATGTTAGTGATTCTAAGCCAACCAAGCTTGCTCGCAAAATCCATTACACTTTGACGGCATCATTTTATTTGTAATTTAAGTTAACTATATATATATATATATATATATATATGTATTGTATATATATATATATTTTGTAATAAATTTAATTATCAAGTAATTAATTATATTTAAATTTTCAATTATTTGTATTATTATTTACACTTTGTTAGATAGATTTTGATTTTTTATGCTATATGTGATTGAATACAGGTTATTAGTAGAGTAGAAAATGAGTATAAATATGAAAAAAGAATCAATATATATTTTAAAGTCGATTCAATGCGTGAACCTACTTTAAAGGGTATAAATTAAGAGGAACATATCAATTGGAAAGTGTTTCTATTGTGGAAAAGTTGGCAATTGAAAAAAGGAATGTACTCACTTCTTTGCCTAGTTCAAGAAACACAATAAGAAAGGTAAATATGATTTATGTGCTAATGAATCATTTGTTGATGTATGGGATACATCACTCTTGATAGTTAAATTAGGTGTAACTAACCATGTTTTTTTGTTCTTGTCATTTGATTAGTTCGTCAGTCAAACTTCTAGATCAACACTTCACTATGCAAGTAGGCAATGAGGATTACATCTTGGCTAAAGTAATGGGAGAAATTAGATTTAAATTTAGGAATAATAAAATTTCAGTATTAGATATTGTTTATGTCATTCCTAGTTTTACCAGAAATTGGATTTATATTTTTTGATTGTACACACAATTTTATAATGTTTCATTTAATAATAATAGTGTGACATCATTCAGCTAATAGAGATTTGAAAAAAAAGATGAGAGTAAGGTTGCTTCTATTTCCTTTCTTTTTTTAAGTGCCGGTGTGATGATGTAAGGAAAGGGCCACATGACCTTTATGTCTGTCTACTTGATTTGATGAGTTAGGTATTAAAACCAAAGTTGTATGTAAAGGAAGCAGGGTGATTTAAGAGGATAGGGTGGAATTGATCCCAATATGCCAATCCTAGTCAAAAGAATGAGTCTCAGAGTCAGTCAAGAGTTCTTCCATACCAAGTAGAAAGGTTAGATCAATGATATTGCTCAATCCCAGTGGGGTTCAATCGTAGTGGGGTTCAATCACAGTGGGGTTGTTTGGAATTTCCTTGATGGACAATATAGAGCCAAATCAGACTCGTGAGGTTAGTGAACTAGGTGGAAAGTGCAGGTCAATGCTGTGGAGATAGAAAGGCTGATGGATGGATCCTTCCATTGTCTTTGAAGATACTAGGAAATTGAGAAAACATAGCATAGAAAAGCCTTTCTTTCTCATCCATTTTGAGCTTAATAAACAACAATTGGGATGGAAGAGCATCAATTAGTGCATCTTTCACTTTCATCTTTACCCATTTTTCACTTCTCTTCTCCATACGACTTTCCATAGGTTCCATTCATGATGAATTCTTAGAATGAAGGAAGATGTCTATGAGAAAGGGCCTGAGTAAATGAGTCATAGGTCAATCCATCCAGTTAAACCTTAGGATTTGTATCTTGATTGGTTCTTGCACATGATTTCTTTCCAACATGAGCTTCTTTTAAGCCTTTAACATGGCAAATGAAGCCAATATTCTTGGTTGGCATGGACCAACTTGGGGCTTGCTTTCGTAGGGTCCAAATGGAATCTGTGTAGTGCATCATTTTCACTCACTCTCTATTGAATGAGATGTCAAACTAGTCCTTAGAACCCCTCTCTTTTGGATGACTAATCAACACCTAGTATTAACGAGCTACCCCCTAACGAAAGCATAGACCTATCTCTGACTGACTCTCTTGGTCACCAAAACACGGTTGAGGGCTTCTCTTACCTTATTCACCCCTTGTGTAGGTTAGGATCAATAGGATTGGTAAGGTGGCTAGAAGCTAACTAATTAGCTCAAAAGAAGAACACAATGAATTTTGAATGATCATAAAGGGCTAGACCTCTCTTGGTTGACTGAAGGCCTACTTATTTTCACTAGCTCATAGACTCTGTTCATGAAGGGTACTGAGCAAATCAACTATATAGAATAATCAAGCCCGAATTCCCTTGGATGGAAGGGAAGAATGTGGAGAGATGGAATCAAGGATGAGCTCTCCCTACTTAGCACAGGCTACATTTGACCCCTAGATCATGAAGAAGGTGTCCCCTACACTGGACAAGAATCTCCATCCCGATTGGGAACCAAAATTGTGATTTTCAACGGCCGATTAAGCTTAAGCTCCTATTTCTTAGTCATAAGTACCCTTAGTTTTTCTATACCTTGTAGGAGAAGGGTATAATAATGGATCTCTATTTGTATGAAACTTTTGAAAAATGGCTTAACTCTGAAATGTTCATAGTAGAATAGCCAAAATCTAAAAAAGAAAAGCTGTATTCTAGGGACAATACTTATTTTTGGCATCTAAGACTATCATATCAACCTTGACTGGATTCAAAGACTTGTAAAGTATGGTCCTTTGAGTAAATTAAGTATTGGTATTCTTCTACTCTATGGATCTTATGTAAAAGGTAAGATGAGTAAAAAACCCATTTCATTGAAGGGTCCAAGAACCACACAACAACTTGAACTATTACACTCGGATGTTTATGGAACCATGTGTGTTCAAGCGATAAGTGATTATGAGTACTTTGCCATTTTAATAGAAAACTACTTGAGATATATGTATAACTATCTAATGTAGAGAAAGTCAAAATTTTTGGGAAGTTATAAGAATTTTGTGCTGAAGCTAAATAGTGATTAGGCAATTCATTAAACATGTTATTTTAAAAATATGGTGGGAAATACCTTGACATGGAGTTCAAGGACCATTTGCTGGAGCATGGGATAGTCTCATAATCATAACACCTAGTATACCACAACATAATGGTTTTGTAGAAAGGAGAAATAGAACCTTGCTTAAGATGGTTACACCAATGATAAGTTATGTATCCTTGATTACATCATTTTAGGTATAAGCTCTACAAAGAGTTGCGTACATACAAATTAGGTTTCCTTCCAATTTGTCCCTAAGACTCTTGTGGAACTATGGGTGGTATCTAAAACTAATTTGTGTTATATCTACTGATGAGGATGCCTAGCACACATGCTTTAAGTAAAAGATGGAAAGTTGGAGCCTTGGTTAGAAATATGCATCTTTGTTGGATATTGTAAAGAAAAAAAAGAGGCTTGTTCTATAATAGTTAAGAGAACAAAAGTGTTAATTTTTACAAATGCCATATTTCTTGAACATGATTATATGAACAATAACAAACCACAAAGCAAGTTATTCTTCTAATGATTAAAGTCTGATGGGATCTAGAAACCACCACCTATTAACATTGATACTCGACTAAAACATCTTAATCCTAGTTAAGATCCACCATTTCTTCTTCAGGTGGAAGGGGTTATTAGATTACCTAGCTATTGCATGAGAACTAGTGAGGCATGATTTGTTATGTGTGATGGTCATACAAATGACCTATTGTCTTTTGAACAAGAAAGGGAGGATATTAACAAAAGATAAATGGATTATAGCCTTGAAATTTGAGATGTAATCGATGTATTCCAACTCTATTTAAAAGCTTATAGAAAAAATTAATGAGGTTAGAAGTATTGGGTGAAAATGGCACTACAAGGGAAAAAGATGAGTGGATGGTAAAGTAGAGACATTCAAATCCAGACTAGTGGTATAGGGTTTTAACCAAAAGAAGAGGGTTTATTATAAGGAAACCTTCTCACTAGTAACAATGCTTACATACATTTTGATACTCTTTTCCATAACAATATTTCTTGATTAAGAGATTTGGAAAATGGATGTCAATATGACATTCTTGAATGGCTTTCTTGAGGAGACAATCTATATGGTCCAACCCGAGCGATTCATAGTAGAAGGCCAAGAGTAAAAGATTTACACGCCTTAGCATTCCTTTTATGGACCGAAGCAAGCATCAAAATCAAGGAACATGTGATTTGATAAATTAGTGAAGACCTATGGTTTTGAGCAGAATCTTGATGAACCTTATATTTATAAACTCATCCTGGATGGAAACGTTATTTTTCTAGTGCTTTATATGGATGACATTATACTTATTAGGAAAAGTGTAGAGGTATTGTTAGATGTAAAGTAATGGTTTTCTAAGAAGTTCTAGATGTAGGATTTGTGAGAGGTAAGCCATGTTATAAGCATATAGATCATTCTTGATCATAAGAACGAGCTCTTAGCCTTGTCTCAAGAATTTTATATAGTTAATGTGTTGTCTAGATTTTGAATTCAAAATTCCAAGAAAGGTACATTATCTACTAGACATGGGATTACTCTATCTAAGGAGCAGTGTCGAAAGACACCTCAAGAGATAGAGGATATGAGATGGGTGAATTATGCATCAAAAATTAGAAGTTTGATGTATACCATGTTGTGTACTAGGCTTGACATCTATTATGTTTTTGGCAAAGTTAGTCGATATCAGTCCAGCATAGGATTGAATCATTAGGTTACAATCAAGTACATCCTCATGCATCGTAGTAGAAAAAAAATAATATGCTAGTCTATTTTGTGGGAGATTGAATCCTGACCAACTACACATGCTTTTACTTTGGACTAGATAAATACTCTCGAAGATATACTTCTGGGTCACTGTTTACTCTTGGTGGAGTAGCCATAATCCGAAGGAATGTAAAGTAAGGAAGTTTTTATAACGGATTCTAGAATGGAATCCGAGTATGTTGAATCTTTTGAAGCAATAAAAAAAGGTATATGGCTCTATAATTTTTTGGCAAATTTGAAAGTTGTTCTAAATATGTACTAGTCGCTAACATTGTGTTGTGATAACAATGGAGTTGTGGCTAACTCAAAAAGACTAAGAACCCACAAAAAGAGAATAAAATATAGTGCCCAAGTATCATTTGATTTGAGATATTATACATTAGATACATTTAGCAGTCAAGAAGATAGCTTATAAGAATAACCTTGATGACCAGTTCACCAAGACATTATTGATGAGTTCTTAGAAAGAATTAATATTTCATGATTTCATTGTACTCAAATATGATAAATAGGTTTGATTATAGCATGTTTATATGAATATTTATGAAAATCTATATGTTTGAAATCATAGATATTTTTTGTTGTATTTTAGGTATTATTAGCTTCAAATATATATATTTGACCAACACATGAAGAATCACACATGAAACACTCATTTACACCATAGAAGTTGAAAGGAATAATGCATGTAAGCCTTACATGTAGAACTAATCAGTACGTAAAGGGGTAAAGTAGGAATTGATATCAAGTATTATATGTCGTGGAGAGGATTATTGTAGGCTGTGATGCATTTCTCACTTCATAAATTTACTGGGCATGTTGTTCACTCTGTGTCATAGCATGTAAAAGTTGGGACGTAGTGCAACCAATTCAGGGTAACCTTTGGTGAAGCACTACGAGTCTTGGGCCACAGCATGGTAAAATTTGGGTTGTATCGTATGTTTAATTATTTTTCCCAAAGCCCTTTCTTTTCAATTGGCGTAGAAATTAAACTTTATACTCATTAGGTTAGAACATGTAGAAATATTAGAATAGTTTTTTTTACCACTGCTATCAGCTATTTTGTTTCTTAGTTTTAGGTTTAATTTATATATGGTTTAGATTAGGTAATAGTAAAAGATGAGGTAATAATAGGGAGATTTTTCATATCAAGTGATACAAAAAAATTGCTAGAATTTAGGCAATATTGTGAATATCAACATTACAACCGTGGAGTAAGACACATCCGTCTATCTACTTTTGAGTATTAAAATTTGATATGTATTCTTATTTCTTTTCAGTAAACATTATTGTATTTTTTGAATTTGTTGAAATTAATTTATTGATAATTTATTATTTTAATCATGTCTGGCTGATTGTGATAATGAAATTTTAGTTATGTTGCTATATTTATATAGATTATTTAAGTGAATATTTTTAATCAGTATTACATATAGATGATTTTCTATTTCAAGATTTTTACAAAATTTAATATTTAGGAATATATTGATGACATATTTTTCATAAAAGGTTTAAAATATGAAAATTAGGTTTTTCAGATCTAATTTAAACAGCTTGAATAGAAGTTTAAATTGGTAAACCGACCAAAGGTATAGAGTTAGATGATTTGTTAATTCCTTAGTCCATAAGCATAATTTAGTAAATTAACTAATGACTCTATCAAAGGTGTTAAATTGTTTAATTAATAATAATAGTGACCCAACCAAAGGAATTATAGCCAACATAATTAACAAAAGCTTTATTGTAGAAAGGGAAATGGAATTTCAAGTTAGACAAGCTAGTCATTTGGAAGGGATAACAAATATAATAACGGTGCTTGGATGGAAACAGTTTGTAAAGAACCTAGAAACCGCTATTAATTACATCGTTAAGGAATTTTATTCTAATTCTTCCAACACTATTGATAATAGGGTAAATGTTCAAGGTGTATTAGTTCCATTTGAACCATCATACATAAATTCTTATTATGGTTTAATGGATATGAGCCAAGGTGAGTACGAAAATTACTTGAATAATGTAGACTATATAGAGGTAATAGAAACCCTAATTATAGAAGGGGCTGATTAGGAATATACCAGTGGGAAACCCAACGATTTTAAAGCCAAACATTTAACTAGGTTTATCACATTTGACAATGTTTTGTCTACTCTAGACCTATTCCCACCGAATACTTTAGCTCTGTGCACAAAGAATAGGCTATATTACTCTTTGCTATAGTATCCACTATGAGCATGGATGTTGGAGAGATAATTAACTAACAGATAAGATTATCTGCAAACAATCACAATTTGAGTTATTTCTTTCCCCAACTTATTATCACTTGGTGTATTAAATCAGGGAAGAACTATCCAAAGGATGAGGTGTTATTACAACAGGGTGAATTATTGACTCCAATGTACATGAGTGAACTCACCTTGGGTACTAAAGGCACCCAAAGGGAAAAAAGTGTAGCTTTTCTTCCAGATGTCCATGAAATATGTCCAAGACTATACTACCTAACATGCTAAGTGTACAATTCGGTAACATTGTGTTCAATGTGAATATAATCATAACATCCATGAGTTGTAACAGTTAACTCTCTCATCTCATAGTTGATTCTAGTCATTTGAGAGAAGTCAAGAATCAAGGAGATGGGTTTTTTAGACCACCTGAGCATCTACATAGTTATGAGCAAGGATTAGACAATATAGAGGATTTGGCTCCAACTTTACTTCAAATTATTTTTTATTTATTTTCATGTATTTCATTTTTATGAACTTTTAGTTTAGTTGTTTTTATTTCTAATTTTATGTTATTTTACATTTAATGTAATTTATTTTATCTTATTTCCTATTAATATGAAACAATGTTTATTTTATTCAAAAGCGTTCAATTTATAACTATTTGTTTAAGATGTGATTTATGAGAAGTATAAAGTATTCTGTTTGTGTGATAAATCTATATTAGATGATGGATGTATGACTTATCATATCACTACTTGATCTCATTGAGCTATGACAAATGGGTAACTTTTGTTTTCTTTTTCTTCGTTATCTTTAATTTACATTTGATATAATGAGGACAATGTAAATTCTATGTTAGTATGGAATAAAAGTTATACATGAATTTAGGCATTTTTAATTTTTTTTATTAAATATGTCTTTACTTGTGTTTTTTTATTTAATTTATTTAATTCTTTAGGGATATTTAGGTTCTTTTTAATTTTGTTTACAAAATCATTGTGCTTTTAGTTAATTTAAAGTAAATGATTGATTTTTTTCACTGTTTGATTGATGTCTTAAACAAGTTCATGGAATATTGTGAAAATTAGGTTTTTTATTTATAGTTTGTGTTTCATGCTTAGATTTTGAGATTGAGATAAATCCAAAATAAGTGTTTATGAATCAAATAGTAGAGGCTATCTTGTGAGAATATTTTCAGCTTATAATTATTTTATTTTATGTGATAATATGTTTTTCAATTTCTTTAAATACTTTTTTTATTAATTCAAAATGTTAGAGAATCTCTATAGGTTTTTGTATTGAATGTTAGGATTTTTAATAGCTAATAAAGAATCATATACTTATTTTCATTGCTTAGGTTAAATGATTTGAGTAAAATTTAAAGTGTATATCTATTTCATTCATACTTTACTTCATATATATATGGGGTTCCCTAAAGCCAACAAAAAGAGCTAAAAATATTAGCACTCTTCACTGCATGCATTTACTAGGCAAGTTGCACATTCTATACCATGGGTGGAAAAGTTGGACTATAGTGCAACTTGTTTGGGGTAACATCAAGAGAAGAAGTTAGAGTCTCGGGCCGCAACATGGTAAAAGCTCGGCCATGGTGCATGTATAATTATTTCACTCGAAGCCCTCTGATTTCAGCTGGCCTATAAAGTAAACATTATACTCATTGGATTAGAACATGTATAAAAATTAGAACATTTATTTCTTCTGCCATTATTGATCAAATGTTGGAAAAGTTACCTAGGCACAAATTTTACTATTTTCTAGATCGATTGTCCAGATATTATCAACTATCCATAGCCTCAAAAGATTAGGAAAACACCACATTTACATGTCTTTTTGGGACATTTTCTTTTTGAAGAATTCCATTTGGGTTATGCAATACCCCCACCATGTTCCAGAGATGTATGATGTCTATCTTCTTAGACATGGTGAAAACATTCTTTGAGATTTTCACGGGCAATTTCTCTGTCTTTAGAAACTCACTTGATGATTTCTTACATAAAGTGACTTTGGTTTTAGAAAGATGCATTGAATGCCATCTAACCCTTAGTTAGGAGAAAAGTCATTTTCTGGTTCAATAAGGGATAGTGCTAGGACATATCATTTCAAACAAAGGTATTGAAGTTTATAAGGAAAAAGTTGAACTGATTTCCAAATTACCTCATCCTAAATCTGTTAAGGGGATAAAAAGCTTCTTAGGACATGTAGGAATTTATAGACAATTTATTAAAAATGTCTCTAAAATAAGTCATCCCTTATGTAACTTGTTATCAAAATATTTTTATTTTGCTTTCAACGATGACTGCCATATTTCTTTAATACCATGAAAGAGATACTAACATCTACCCCTATTATTATGGCACCAAATTGGTTTTTACCCTTTGAAATAATGTGTGATGCTTTCGATTATATTATCAGAGAAACCTTTGGACACAAAGTGGATAAGAGTTTGCATGTCATCTACTGTGCTAGAAAAACACTTAATGACACCCAAATGAATTATACCACAACTGAAAATGAATTCTTAGCTATAGTGTTTTCTTTAGAAAAATTCAGGTTTTACTTAGAAGGATCTAAAGTGATTGTTCATTCTGATCATGTTGCTTTAAAATACCTATTAAGTAAACCAAATGCCAAGGCAAGATTAATCAAGTAGGTTTTACTCTTACGAGAATTTGACCTAGAAATCAAGGATAAGAAAGGCATTGCAACTTAGTAGTTGACCATTTGTCTAGGTTGAAAGCTTTCCTGATGAACAGTTATTTTAATTTTAATTTTTCTAATAAATAAATAATAAAATAAATTTAATTTTTGATTTTTGATTTTTAATTTAAAAAATATAAATAAAAAAATATAAAAAATTTACTTTTTTTAATTTTTAATTAAAAAAATTTAGTTAATTTTATTTTCTTTCTTTTTCTTAGTCTATTTATTTACTTTCATTTTATTTTATTTTTTCTTTTAATTTGTGTATAGTGGTTGAATGTTCAGTATAACTTATTCAATTTTGTTTCTTTTTGTATAGTCATTTTATTTTTCTTTACTTGACAAGTGTGCTAACTTTAGTTTTATTTAGTCTATGCGAGGTAGGAGATCCTTAGGGAATTGCCTTACACCGTACATAGATAAGATCGATAAAACTAGGAAACTGTAAAGAAGGTTAAACTTTGAAACTTTTAACCCTAAACCTAAACCAAATACCGAACCTAACCTTAAATCCTTACCCAAACTCTTAAAAATGAAGGATTATCGACCTGCGAGAGAAAATACCATGAAGGAATTTGCAAGGCCAATCATTAGCACTAGAAATGCATCAATCCAACTAGTTGAGGCAGCACAGAATTATGACTTGAAAAAAATTCATTTTTCCAAGCTTCCTTTATTCTATAGGTTGTCTAATGAAGATTATCTTTCCTTTATTAGTGCCACAATCCAAACCTTCTTCCTCAGTATTCTAAATAAGGATAATCTTAGAATGAGGTGTTTCCCTTACACCTTGAAAGGCAAGGCCAAAGCTTGGTTGATGTCACTCCCTCTAGGTTCTCTAATGATCTGGAAGGATCTATACAACAAATTCATGGGAAAATTCTATTCCTACCAAAAAACATCAAAGTTGAGAGCAAATATTTCCACTTTCTCTCAGATTGAAGGAGAACCATTCAATGAAACCAGGGATAGGTTCAAATTTTTTCTTACTCATTGCCCCCATCATAGCTTCCCTCTACAGTTGTAGAATCAATTCTTTTACAATGGGATTATGCAGCAATGATAGTTTATTGTCGAACACACTTCTGGAGGAGATATAGGAGAGAAGATAGCCTTAAAGACATATAACCTCTTTGAGCAATGAAGTTCAATGAAAACTTGTTCAATTGACCAATCAAGTTGCCTTTCTCACTATGCAAACCAACACCAACAATGAAAATTATGGTTTGTGTAGCAACATGGGACATGGTACTGAAGCTTGTCCATATCAAGAAGAAGCACCAGCTGGACCTAAACAAGTTAATGTTTTGGAAGCATATCAACAGAGACCAAGATTCAACCCCAATTCAAATACCTACAATCCTGGGTGAAGAAATCATCTCGACTTCTTCTAGAGGAAAAATAACCCTCATTTCGACCAAAGCTCAAATCAGCGAGGCCAAAAATTCCACCAGTCCATTTTAAGAAGCCTTCCTAGTAAACCAACCCTGAAGGACAACTTGAATTCTTTTATTCAAGTCTATAGAGATAACCAGTCTAAAAGCAATCAATGGTTGAACTCTATGGAGTCTTCTATAAAAAAGATGGAAGTCCAAGTGGAACAGTTAGTTGAGAATTTGCAAAAAACAAAGGAAAGACTAATTGAATAGTCAAATTGAATCAAATAAATTCAATGAAGAATAGACATTGAGTTTTTCATTCTCAAATCTCCATGTAACATCTTACTAGAAGACGATAAATAGTCCTAAGTGGGAGGTCATCCATTAGTGTATTTTCTTCTCTTTTAGTTTGTTTTGTTTTGTTTTTATTTTAATAATGTGTGTAATAAAAATCCAATGAAATAATAGAAATTCATTTGTTTCAAAAATTGTGTCCATTTTTTTAAATTTAGCATTACAAAAAAAAATATTTAACTTAGGTTCCTTGCATCTTTTTTATTTAAGCCTATATATTTTTTCAAGTGAGAAATCCTTCTTAGAGATTTCTACTATTTTTCAATTTAGGAGCTAGATGTTGATACGCAAGAGGAAGAGGATCAATTTCAACTACAAGTAGCCATGTGAGATGCTAAAGATAGGCAAAACATGATGAAGGACTATGCAACACCAATAATTGGCAATGCAACTTCCAGCATACAATTGCAAGAGGCTACTAGGAATTGTGAATTGAAAAAGATTCATTTTCTTTGTTGCCTTCCTTTTAGGTATCCCTAATGAATATCCTTTTCATTTCATTATAGAATTATATACTATTTTCCAAACCTTTCTACTGTAGAGAATTTATGAAGACCAACTTAGGATGAGGTGTTTTCATTACACCCTCAAGGATAAAGCTTGGTCATGGTTGATTACTCTACAACCAAGTTCTCTAATAACTTGGGAGGAAGTTCATAAAAATTTTATGGGTAGGATCTATTCCCATCAAAAGACTACTGATCTAAGGATGAAGATAGCAACATTTTCTTAAATGGATGAAGAGCCTTTTCATAAAGCTTGGGAAAGACTTAAACTTCTTTTCATTCAATGTCCTCATTATATTTTTCCATTACAACAATAGAACCAATTATTTTATGATGGATTGACACTCCAGAGTCAATACATGGTTGATAATGCTGCTAGAGGAGTTGTAGGAGAAAATACCATAGAGGAAACCTATAGTCTCTATAAGCTATTGGGTTCTAATTCCTAACAAATAAGTACTAGAAGAAGGAGAGCAGGAGTCAATGAAGCTAGCTCCAGTAATGAGATGACCTTGCAACTTGCTGAATTGAGTAAGCAAGTGAAACTTCTCTCTACCCACCAAATTCTAAAACAAAAGGTGTGTGAATTGTGTTTTCCAATTGAGCATGATTCTTGTAATTGTTCATATACTTGTGATTCTAGTGTCGATTCTATGGGGGAAATCAATTCCTTTCAAAGGTATCATATACATACTTATAATCACCCTAATCATCATTGGACACCAAATAATTACCAAGCCTACACCCAATGTCAAACACTATGGCCAAATAAAAACCACCCTTACTCACCAAATAAATCTTTTAAGAAAACCTTAGAGGATAGATTTAATGCTTTTATTCAAGTTAGTCATGACAACCATTTTATGAATAATCAAAGGTTGAGCACCCTGGAGGCTTCGGTTGAAAGGATTGAAGCTAAAGTTAAACAATTAGTTGAGAAAATGCAAAGGCAAGAATAAGAAAAGGTGCCTAGTCAACTCGAACAAGAAAAGGATGTAAGAACCCTCCAAAGTGGTAAGGTAGTTAATACTAGTTTACTCGAAATCTCTAAAGATCTACCTTGTAGTTTAGTTAACAAAGAAGGTGAAATTCTAGTCTCGTAAAAAGGAGAGACAAGTGCTAAACTTGACAAACCTTTGGAAAAACTCATTGGAGAGTCATTTGACATCCACAAAATTCAAAAGACAACAAAACCATACCAGCTGCAAGTACCTTTTCCACACCGACTGAAATAATCCAAACAAGATAAGCAATTCTATGATCTTTTTAATATGCTTTCTAAAGTGAATATCAATTTATCATTATTAAAAGTGATTATGAATGTTTCCTCTAATGTTAAGTTTTTCAAAGAGTTAAACATTAAGAAAATAAGGTATGAACTTAATGAGCAAGTAGTAGTATCAGAAATTTCTAGTGTTATAATTCAGCACCAACTTCCCCCTAAGTTTAAAGACCTTGGAAGTTTTATCATAAACATAACTATGGGGGATAGGAAGGTTTCTAAAATAATTCTTAATTTAGATGCTAGTATGAACTTGATTCCCTAATCTATATTCTTACAATTTGAGTTAGGAGATTTAAAACCCATAACTATGTCCCTTCAACTTGTAGATAGATCTCCTTAATATACAAAAGGAATAGTTGAGGGTGTGATAGTACAAGTAGGCAAACTGATAATACCTATTAAATTTATGGTTCTAGATATGCAAGAAAATCCATCCTTGGACAAAGAGCACATAATACTACTTGGTAGACCATTTATGGCAACTACCAAGAGTATTATTGATGTCCGAGATGGAAATTTGACAATGACAGTCTTAAGAGAGATTGTTCATTTTAAAGTTTTTGATTCTTTACCTTTTTCCTTCTATTTATGCCATCAATGAAATATTCGATGTTGACCCTTTGGATAATCTTGTCCAAAGCACCTTCTCCCTAACTAGAATAGAATACAAGCTTGAAATTGTTCTTACACTTGATAGGTCAAAGAACATTTAAATGAGTAAACTAAGGGGTACCTTGAACAACTTGATAGTGATGAACTAATGACAAAATCTAATGCACTTTTATCTACCCAGTTCCCCATCTCGTAAAGAGGCCAATCTACCTAAACTTGAACTGAAAGACTTACCTAAGCACTTGAAATATGTGTTTATAGGAGAAGGAGAAACTTATCCATCAATAATTTCTTCAACCTTGACCAAAACCCAAGAAAATGAACTTATAAAAGTACTTAAGAAGTTTAAGAAATCTATAGGTTTGAGTATCAGGGATATAAGAGGCATTAGTCCTACCATATGTATGCATAAGATCAACTTGAAGTATGGTGCTAAACCAGTACAACATGCCCAAAGAAGACTAAACCCAAACATGCAAGAGGTAGTTAAGAAAGAAATACTTAAACTATTAGAAGAAGTAATTATCTACCCTATTACCGAGAGTAAGTGGGTTAGTATAGTCCATGTGGCACCTAAGAAATTTGAGCTAACACTTATTAAAAATGAAAAAAAAAGTGAATTAGTGCCCACTAGAATATTCACATGATAGAGGATGTGTATAGATTTCAGGAAACTAAATTTATATACTAAAAAGGATCACTTTCCTCTTCCATTCATTGAGATTTTCATGGAGGATTTCTCTCTCTTTGGAAACTCATTTGATGATTGCTTACATAAATTGACTTTGGTTTTAGAAAGATCTATTGAATGCAATTTAACCCTTAGTTGGGAGAAAAGTCATTTTATAGTTCAACAAGGGATAGTGTTAGGACATATCATTTCAAACAAAGTTATTGAAGTTGATAAGGCAAAAGTTGAGCTGATTTCCAAACTACCTCCCCTAAATTTATTAAGGGGATAAGAAGCTTCTTAGGACATGCAGGATTTTACAGATGATTTATTAAATATTTCTCTAAAATAAGTTGTCCCTTATGTAACCTATTATCAAAATATGTTTATTTTAATTTCAACGATGAATGCCTTATTTCCTTTAATACCTTGAAAGTGAAATTAACATATGCCACTATTATTATGGCACCAAACTGGTCTTTACCCTTTGAAATAATGTGTGACGATTCTGATTATGCTATCTGAGTAGTCTTGGGACTGAGAGTGGATAAGTGTTTACATATCATCTACTATGCTAGCAAAACACTCAATGACGCCCAAAATAATTATACCACCACTAAAAAGAAATTCTTGGCTTAGTGTTTTCTTTAGAAAAATTCAGGTCTTATTTAGTAGGATCTAAAGTGATTGTGCATTTTGATCATGCTAATTTAAGGTACCTATTAAGTAAACTGAATGCCAAGCTAAGATTAATCAGGTGGGTCTTACTCTTACAAGAATTTGATCTAGAAATCAAGGATAGGAAAGGTAGTGAAAACTTAGTAATTGACCATTTGTCTTGGTTGATTTTTGACTTCAATTATCTTAAAGGTGAGAGTAAAGAAGATATAGATAAAACCTTTCCTGATGAACAATTATTGTCAATAGGTCCAAACCCATGGTATGTTGATATTGTAAACTATCTTGCCACTATTGTTTTGAGATATAACACTTCATATTTGTATAAGAAAAGGTTCTTTAAAACTATCAAGGACTATTTGGGATGACTCTTATTTATACAAGATTGGTTAAGATCAAGTCATCCAGAGATGTGTACCTGAAGAAGAAAATTAGAGCATTCTGAATTTTTGTAATGAACTTCATTATAGGAGCCATTTTGGTGATGAAAAGACAACTCATAAGGTGTTACAGTTTGGATTATTTTGGCCTAATTTTTATAAAGATGTTCATATGTTTTGTTCACAATGTGATAGATGTCAAAGAACATACAACATAAGTAAAAGAGATGAAATGCCTTTGACATCTAATTTAGTTATTGAACTCTTCCATGTATGAGGGATTGACTTTATAGGTCCTTTTCCCCATCCAATGGTCTTCAATATATTTTGATTGCTATGGATTATATATCCAAGTGGGCAGATGCTATCACCACTAAAACTAATGATGCTAATGTTGTTGTAAAATTCTTGAAGGATTCAATATTTAGTAGGTTTAGAATTCCTAGAGCTATAATAAGTGATGGATGTAGCCATATTTGTAACAAAATCTTTGATGGAGTATTGAAAAAGTACAACATCTCATGACTCTATGAAAGTAAAGTCATTAGCATACTTTTTTACTTAATATTTACTTGTTTATTAAATAAATAGTATTTTTGGGCAAAAAGTATTAAAATATAAACTTTTTCCTAAAAAGGGATGAAAATATAATTTATGGAATTTTTTGGGATTGTTTTGGAATTTTTATGGATTTTTTATGAATTTTTAATGTAGAATCAATCAAAAGCTTCCATGTGGCCTGACACGAAAGCAAAGAAGTTGACTAGGCAAGCCACGTGGATGCCATGCAATCAAGCACAATGAATTGTAGACCTTAGCATGTGAGGAGCGACGAAGCATATGCCACGTGTCACAAAGTTTGATTCGAGTTCGGAGTGTGGTAAAATAACCCTACCACATGTCGTCACAAGATTGCTCTCCACGATCCACCAACACGCCACTCCATCTGTATTTGAGAATCACATTGCGTCGCATGGTGTTGACTCGAACTGGGCTCCCTTGCCACATGTCACTCTTTGATTTTCCCAATGAATTCCTTATGCCATATGTAGCACTATGATTGGCCAGCACAATCAACTTTACTTGTTTTGATCTTAGCCTTTGATTTGAAGCTCATTTGATGGTCCAGATTACACCTGAGTTATATTTAAGTCCCTAATCACCCCATAAAACCTAATGAGCCGCTATTAGCATAATTTTGATCAGTTTTTGGAACCAAAAAGAGAGGAAAATACAAAAAAAAATCAAAAAGAGATACAATTTTGGTGGAGATTAGTACTAGAATTCAAGAGATTGATTGTATTTCTTCTTCTACTATATTCTTTATCATTTTTATATCTTTCTTTATGAAAAATATGAGCTTTATAGATACAATTATGTATAGTTAATTTATTAATCTAGGGATCTTATGAATCCAATTTTCACCATGTGATGATCTAATATTTTACCCCAATTATAATTATAATTTAACTATATTATTTAATCTTATTTTTATACTATTAATTGTTTGGGTAACAATTTATCTATAGAGACAATTAAATAGATTTGAGAGAATTATTTAATTGTTTGTCTTGATTAAATATCATGCATTTTTTCTAGGCATAGATGTATGATTCTTATGTATATGATACGTAGTTGATGAACTTAATGAGTAATATGTAATTTAATTGGCATGAGAGTGTGATTAAATTAATTACTATATAGTGTGTAGTTTACTCGAGAGAGGAATATATGATAGATTAGATTCAATTGATCATGTAAGTAATTGATAATCATATATCTTCTTATTTACGAAATATGATTTAATTAATTATTACTATTTACTTTCAGTTATTTTAATTTTGCTTCCTTAAACTATAAAAACAAAAAAACTTGATTTTTATATTTTTTAGTTTTAAAAATTAGTTTCTAATAAAATATTTTAATTATTCTTCCTTAAAATATAAAAACACAAAAAATTGATTTTAATTTTTTTTAGTTTTAAAAATTAGTTTCTAATAAAATAATTTTGTGGAAATGATCTTTTCTTATTAATATATAACTTGTTGCAATATGTATACTTGCGTATTCATTTCACATACAATTTGTGTGGCAATCAAGTTTTTGGCACCGTTATTGGGGATTATAAATATTAGATTTTTTTTATTTTTTTCTTTACTTTAATTTTAATTTTAGTTTACTTATTTTTTTACTGACTTAATTCTTTATTTATTTTATTTATTTTTGAAAATTTTAATTTATTTATTTAGTTTTTATTTAGACCTCTCCTTTAGTATTGTAGAAACATAGTTGAGTCGATTGCATGAGAAGAGTTTGTAAGGGAGAATTCTTACCTATAGATCTTGAAATTGAGCATACTTTGAGATCGATTAGAAAACAAGTTGTCACCCAAGAGAAAAAAAAAGACAAATCTCTTAGAAATAAACAATAATGAGCTAAACTTGAACAATTAAATGCTTTTGATGGATGATAAAGATAGAGCTATGAATGAATATACAATACCTATGTTGGAAGGGCTAAATCCAAGTATTACAAGGCCAAACATTAAAGCTAATCAGTTTGGGTTAAAGCCAATGATGTTTCAAATGCTAAAATCATAGTTAAAGCTAATAATCGATACTCGAACACATATAACCCAGGATGGAGACAACATCTAAATTTATATTGGAGTAATAACAACAGTCAAGGTGGTAATTAATTGAACCATCAATCATTTCTACCACCTAGTTTTCAACAACCATAGTAATCATAAGCCCAAGAGAAGAAGCCACCTACTGAGGACAATACAAATGATTTAATGGGGATGATGACAGACTTTATCCAATCAGTAAATACAAAAGTGTCCACTTAAGAGACTTCAATTTGAAATTTGGAGAACCAAATGGGGAAACTTGCTCAAACTGTAAGTCAAAGGCCTCAAGGTAACCATCTAAGTGACACAATTGTAAACTCATGAAGAGAAGGTAAGGACCAGTGCAACGTTGTAGCCTTGAGAAGTGCTAAAACTTTAGAAAAGGAACATAAGATAGAAAAGGATGAGGAGAAATAGAAAACTAATAAGGATGATGATGAACTATTGGATAAAGAGAGCACCAAAAAGGAAATAATTCAGTCACAGAAAAACAACCTTTATAAACCCACTATGCCTTTCCCCTAAAGACTGCAAAAGAAAAGGTTTGATTCATAATTTTCAAAATTTCTTGATGTCTTCAAGAAGCTGCACATAAACATACCATTTGTAGAGGCACTTGAATGAAAGTTGTCTTATGCCAAATTCATCAAGGAAATATTATCACAGAAAAGGAGGCTTGGAGATCATGAAACAATAACCTTGACTGAAGGTTATAGTGCCATCCTTGATATAAAACAACCAAACAAAACTTAAAAATCTAGGTAGTTTTGACATCGGTTGCACTATTAGGAACATCCGTTTTGGCAAGGCACTATATGATTTGGGTTCTAGCATTAACCTCATGCCATTATCAGTTTTCTAGAGATTGGAGGTTGGTAAAGCCAAATCGATTTCAGTAACATTACAAATGGAAGATAGATCAATTAAGAGACCTCGAGGTGTGGTAGAAGATGTGCTAGTAAAAGTAGGAAAATTCATCTTTTCGGCAGACTGCATTGTGCTAGACATGGAAGAGGACCGTGAAATTCCTATTATAATTGGTCATCCATTCTTAGCACCCATAAGGGCACTCATTGATATACAAAATGGTGAAATTACAATGAGAGTGCAAGATGAACAAGTAGTTTTTAAAGGGTTTAAAGCATTTGAACCCCCTGATATTGACAATGATGATGAATGCTTAAGGATAAATGCCATTGATTATGGGGACAATGTAAAAGAATCTGTTGAATTGCTTACACTTCAGACTATTACATATGATTCTATGAACAAGAACATAAACTCACTAGAAAACAACTCAATCTCTTTTAACTTGGAAAGTATGGAAGCTAAGGTTGATGTTGTAGACAATGTGAACTTTTTGGAGCACATGCTTCTCATATGTGTATCAAAGGTGATTATGGAAAATTTTGAGATAGGATCTAAGCTCAAACAATCACTTGAAAGCCACCAAATTTAGACCCCATACTTTTACTCCCCCATCCCAGTCAAGTATGAAAGGGAAAGAGTCAAATGGAGTGGTTAAGAACATAGGGTATTATTGAACAAATCAAGACACAAATGTTTTCTGGGAAAACTCAAAAGTAAATGGACATAAAGGGATGTGCCTTAGGACTTGATATGACTATCTAGTCAAGGATGTTAAATGTGATACTGGTTGGGAGGCAACCCAACATTATTTTGTTTTTGATTTGAAGCTGAATAAATATGGAGATCAATAGAGCAACAAGATTGAGTATTTAAGTGATAGATGTGGTGTACCATGAGTAAGGGGGTTAGCAATATCGATCTTGTAGATACTTTGGTTTTATATTTGTAAAACTCTCGCAAGTGCACGAATTAATTTATAGAAAATGACAAATATACTCCCAAGGTTGATCTAAGGATGATATATATGTGATTTTTATTTATCATTCAAACTCTTAAAAATGAAATTAAATCATAAACATCATGTCACGATATTTTGATTTGTGTTTTCTTAATCTAATAACATAAAAAAATAAACATAGATATGGATTCAATAAACAATAATGCAAAGTTTTATTATTCATAATAGTGGAGTATTTATAGATATAATAATTAAGTTAATTATACATGATCATATTATTTAGGTTATTAAAGATATAAATTGATATTTATTTATTCTCTTTTTTACATAAATACCACCTTTGGTGGAGTTAGATATACTTTGCTAATTAAACAAATCAATTAACACCTATAGGTGAGTTAATATCAATTAACTAATATTCTTAGGTAGGGCCTATTAATTAATTAAGAATTAAATTTTAGCTTTATTTCTAAGAAAATTGCAAACCATCTAATCATAGCTTTAGGTAGAGTAAGTTAATTAGACTTTATTCAAGGTGTCTAATTGAACCTAAGAATTTAATTATTTGAGTACTAATTTTCAAGTTTTAAAATCATTACTAAAAATATGTTATCAATACATTTTCAAATAATAACTTTTATAAAAACCTTTGAAATATAGCTTCACTCTAACTACTAAGCGATTGTACCAACAAATAAAAGAGCACTACTCTAAATCAGACTGGATAATTAAACCTTAAATCTAATTTTCAAATATAAGTTTGCAATGAAAAATAATATACTTCCCTCTAACATCCTTAATATAAAATCTTGAGTAAAAACAAAATCGATTTATTTTATAGAAATGTTTTACCTATTTAATATTTTGCATGCATAACAATGTTATTATTATATCATATTTACAAACACCTAGCCATGTTAAATTTAATCATAAAAAATTCAATAGAACATATAAGAATAAAACATAAAAAAACTGTAAAGAATTCATTTTAAAATTACACCTCAAAAGAATCCTTACTGAACTTTAATGCTAGTTTCATTTATGGAAAACCTCCAAACGGATTTGCATTTCCATTTATTGAATCAAAAACTTGAAATATAAAAAAGCATAGCTAGTTCTTCTTTTAAAGATAAGAAATTTAAAACTAAAAAAACTAAGAAAGCTTTCTAGATAGAGAAAGCTAGAGAGAGAAGATAAGTGACTTTTTGGGATGATTTTGACAATGGGGAGAGGGACTTTTTATAGATGAATAAAAGGCCAAACAAATGGAAAAATATCTCAAAAATTGATTTTGGATGCGTTTGGACAGGTTGGCATGCGTGTGGAGCATAAGATTTGCAGTAGACAGGCATTGGCATGTGCGGAACAGGCACGAGCGTAGGATGGGCATGTATTTTCTATGCACTGGTGTGTGCTGGTTGTGCGCAGACTCCACATTTTTTACCATTTTGACCCATTTTTTCAAAATATTTGATTTCTTTTTTACTTTTCCTCATTTTTTCTCAACATATTTGTAATATATTTCCTCCATTATTTTTATTCGAGTCTTTAAGTTATTTTTGAACGAAAATGAATAAAAAATAATAAAAATATATGTGATTCCTAAAAGATAAATTTATATAAAAATATGATAAAATCATAAAAGTATAAATCTATTTAATCAATTATATTAAATAATGGTAATTTTAGTGCTTTTTAAGTACTTATCAAATACTGGAACACACTGTGCATCCTTCAAGGAAGGAGTAGGCATTTAAGTTGAATGATACCTTATAGGTGTACCGCATAGCTTACAAAACACCCATTGGGATAAGCCCTTATAGGTTAATCTTTGAGAAAGCATGCCACCTTCTTGTTGAACTCGAACACAAGGCTTACTGTGCAATTAAAGAATTAAACATGGACTTAGATAAAGTAGGATAAAAATGGTTACTCCATCTTAATGTGTTGGAAGAAATTAGTAACGAAGCATATGAGAATGCCAAATTGTACAAAGAGCGTACAAGAGGCTAGTTCCTAAGACCCTTCACCCTAGAATGAAATTTCTTTTATTTAACTCTTGTCTGAGATTTTTTCTAGAAAAATTGAGACCAAGATGGGATGGACCATTCAAAATAGTCTAAGTATTTGCATATGGAGCAGTAGAATTATTGAATTCCAAGACACAAACAACATTCAAAGTCAATAGGCATTGTGTGAAGCCTTACTTAGAAGGACTGCACAATGTTTCCTAAATTGATTACATTTGATTGAGTAATCCTTAGCACCATAATGATATGTCTTGTTATAATAAATTAAGCGCTAGATGAGAGGAAACCCATCATTGAAAGATGTGTTAGAGTACCTGTTTGTATGATTCAAATCTGATGTTGGATACAACTAGCGTTCTACATCAAAATCCTTAACACATAAAGCAATTTGGTAATTTTTCTATCCCTTCCCTTTTTACAATTTGTATTTGTTACATTGAAGACAATATAGATTTTAGGTTAGGGATAGTAGGGTTTAAAAGTTACACAAATTAGGAAAAATATAATTTTTTTATAAACAATGTGCTCTTAATTTTCTTATGTAGTTGTGTATTTTCATATTATTTGTTTCCTTTAATTTATTTGTTTTCTTTTATATATATGTGTTATTTTCTTTAGTTGTGTGTTTAGGTAAATTAGAGTAGTGTTCAAATTTTTGTTACAAAAATAATCATGTCTTATAAAAATTGAGTTTCAGCAATGATTAAGTCTTTTTTAATTATTAGATTAATTTTCAAAAACATATCACGAAATAATATCATAACTAATAAGTTTGTGTCATAACTAATATTTTATGATAAAATTTTGAAATTAAGCGAGCACAAAATCAGTGTTTAGGAATCAAATAGTGGAGAGTACTCTTGTGAGATATTACATGAGCATTAATTTTATTTCTACTCAAAACACTTATTTTATTTCTTCAAAATTTTAGATGATCTCTATGGATATTAGCATTAAATGTATGAATTTTCTCATCTTAATAGAGTATTGTGTATATTTTTTCATTTGCTTAGATTAAATGATTTAAGTAGAAATTGATAGTATATGCCTTTATCTTATTCATGCATGACTTCAACCAAAAAGAGACATATCTAGGGTTACCTAAATCAAAATAAAACAGAAAAGCCACAAAATTAACCACTCACCAAAATCCTACAAAAATGTACAATCTGTACATGGGTCCACACTCTAAAAAATATATGTTGAAAAATCTCAAACAAATAGAGAGATAAATAATATATAGTGTAATCTATATACTACGACATTTTTAGCCTTAAACATTTGTGAGAGTTGGTTAGTACAAAAGAAATATAGGAAATAATTCTCATAGAAGTCATTGCATTTATTTTCTCCTAAACTTCTAAAAGGCATATATCTTGAAATTTTTTCTTAATGAGTTTGATTGACACATGAAAATAATATATATGATATCTTTATAACATTCGATTCCTTTCATGAGATCAAAGTTATGCATTATTTTGAGCCTTTCTTCTTTTATAAGTATGCGGACTTATTAGTTCATTTCTAAACATAAATTATATTCACATATGCCTTAATATGAGTGCTTGAACCCATAGAATTTAGTGAATTGAGAGTATTGACTTGTGAGGAGTAGAATCGAAGTGAATTCGAATTCCTAACATTGAAATTGGGTGAAGTGAAAATGAAACATTTTATCATAAAATATGAAAGTGATTTTCGACTAATTATTGAAGTAAATCATGAATGTTTAAGAATTAGAATAATCTATGCTTAAAGATTTTAATTATAAAACTTAAATGAAATTTTAAGCATGAATTTTTTGCTTTTTATTTTACCTTTTTATTTTTGTTTTATTTAGTTTAATGCTTGTGGGTATCATTACTGAAAACCCTCACAAGACTTAAAATCGTCCACTAGGGAAACCTAGGGGTTTAAAGGCTTGTTGCATAAGCTAAATGCATTCGTGTAAATCCACAAAAGTGATTTAAGATAATTTATTTTTTATTTTTTATTTTAGTTTTTACTGCTTCTCTTGCTAAGGGAGTAGTAAGAAGTTGGTTGGGGGTTATGCTGAGTACTTAAAAGCACTAAAATTACCATGATTTAATATATGTTAATTGATTAAATATATTTATATTTGTATGATTGTATCATATTTTTATATAAATTTGTCTTTACGGAATTACATGTATTTTTATTATTTTTAAGATATTTTCATTCAAAAATAATTTAAAGACTCAAAGAAAAATATTAGAGGCAATACATCACAAATATGTTGAGAAAACAAATGAGGAAAAGTCAAAAAATGGAAAAATGGGTCAAAAAGGACAAAACTACCCAACCACACGCATCCACTGAGTCTCGCATGTAGTTGTAAATATGTCATACCAAGATCCATGCCTCATTCTATGCATATATATCGAGTCCCGTGCATACTAGGGCACATCCCATCACAAATCTCGTCATCTGTGCACGCCAGCTCTTCCACACGCGTGTCAGCCACTCCAAATGCATCCAAAATCATTTTTTTCACTATTTTAGCCTTTTCTTCACCTATAAAAGGAACCTCTCCCCTATTGTAAAAATCATCACTCAAATCACACAATTATATTTCTCTCTCTAGCTTTCTCTCTCTAAAAAGCTTTCTTAGTTTTTTTAGTTTTGAAGTTCTTCTCTTTTTGAGAGGAACTATTTATGTTTTCATAAATTTCTAGTTTTTGATTCAATAAATGAAAATACAAATCCGTTTAGATGTTTTTCTAGAAAATATAATTAGCATCAAAGTTCTATACAGATTCTTTTGAGGTATAATTTTAAAATGAATTTTTTACATTTATTTTTATGTTTTTTTCTTATATGTTATATTTAATCTATTTGTGATTAAATTAAATATGGTTGGCTGTTTGTAAGTATGATATAATAGTAACGTTGTTATACTTAGGAAATATTAAATAGGTAAAACATTTCTATAAAATAAATTGATATTTTTTTATTCAAGATTTTATATTAAGGATGTTAGAGAGAAATATATTATTTTTAATTACAAAATTAAATCTAAAAATTATATTTTAAGGTTTAATTATTCAGTTTGATTTAGAGTAGTGCCCCTTTACTTGTTGGTACAATCGATTGGTAGTTAAAATGAAGCTCTATTTCAAACATTTTAATAAGAATTATTATTCAAAAATGTATTAACAACATATTTTCAGTAATGGTTTTATAACTTGAAAGTTAATACTTAGATAATTAAATTCTTATGTTTAATTTGGACAACTTGAATAAAGTTTAAAATGTCGAACTCCACCAAAGGTAGCATTTAAATGGTTCATTTTCAATCTCTTTGAAAAAATAAATAAATTTAATTAGCCAAATTAATTATCAACCTCATCCATATGCATTAATTGATTTGTTTAATTAACAAAGTATATCTAATCCCACCAAAGGTAGTATTTATATATAAAAAAATAGAATCAATAAATATTAATTTATATCTTTAATAACCTAAATAATATGAGCAAGCATAATTAACTTAATTATTATATCCATAAATACTCAACTGTTATGAATGATAAAAATTTGCATAATTGTTTATGGAATCTATATCTATGTTTATTTTTTTTATTTTATTAGATTAGAAAACACAAAAAAATCAAAATATCGTGACATGATGTTTTGATTTAATTTTGTTTTAAAGAGTTTGAATAATAAATCAAAAACCACATATATTCCTTCCTTAGATCGACCTTAGGAGTATACTTTTCATTTTCTATAAAATGATCCATGCAGTTGCGAGGGTTTTACAAATATAAAACCAAATTATCTGTAAAATCAGTATTGCTAACACAATGCCAATTTTTATCATCAGTGGACCATCCAAAATCCGGAGGATTGTAAAGTAAGGAAGTTTGTATAACTGATTTTAGAATGTAGACAAATTATGTTGTATCTTTTGAAGCAATAAAAGAAGGCGTATGGCTCCATAAGTTCTTAGCAAATTTGAAAGTTTTTCTAAATATGGACTAGTCACTAACATTGTGTTGTGATAACAATAGAGTTATGGCTAACTCAAAAAGACTAAGAAGCCATAAAATAAAAAATCATATAGAGCCCAAGTATCATTTTATCTGAGTTATTATACATTGGATACTTTTAGCAGTCAAGGAGATAACTTATGAGAATAATCTTGATGACACGTTCACCAAGAGACTATTGATGAGTTCTTAGAAAGCACTAATATTTCATGATTTCATTGTACTTAAATATGATAAATAGGTTTGATTATAGCTTGTTTATGTAAATATTTATACAAATCTATATGTTTGAAATCACGGGTATTGTTTTTTGTATTTTAGGTATTATTAGCTTCAAATATATATATTTGATCAACACATGATGAATCACACTTGAAGCACTCATTTACACCTTAGAAGTTGATAGGAATAATGCATGTAAGCCTTACATGTAGAACTAACCAGTATGTAAAGGGTAAAATAAGAATTGAAATCAAGTATTATGTGCCATGGGAAGGATTATTATGGGCCATGATGCACTTCCCACTTCATAAATTTAATAGGCACCTTGTTCACTTTATGTCGCAGCATGGAAAAGTTGGGTCGTAGTGCAACCTATTTAGGATAACATCATGTGAAGCACTATAATTCTTGGGCCACAATATGGTAAAAGTTGGGTCATGTAGTATGTTTAATTATTTTTCCCAAAGCCCTTTCTTTTTAGTAGGCTTATAAATTAAACTTTATACTTATTAGGGAAGAACATTTAGAAACATTAGAATAGTTTTTTTCCTCTACTATCATCTATTTTGTTTCTTAGTTTTAGGTTTAGTTTATACATAGTTTAGATTAGGTAATAGTAAATAAAAGGTAGTAATAGGGAGAATTTTCATATCAAGTGATACAAAAAGATTGCTAGAATTTAGGCAATGTTGTCCATATCAACATTACAACTGTGGAGAAAGGCACATTCATCTATCTACTTTTAAGTATTAAAATATGATATGTATTCTTATTTCTTTTTACTAAACATTATTGTATTTTTTGAATTTGTTGAAAATAATTTACTCATCATTTATTATTTTAAGCATGTCTGGCTAATTATTATAATGAAAATTTAGTTATATTGCTATATTGATAAAGATTATTTAAGTGAATATTTTTAATCAATATTAAATACAGATTATTTTCTATTTTAAGATTTTTAAAAAATTCTAATATTTAGAAATATATTGATGACATATTTTTCGTAAAAGGTTTAAAATATGAAAATTAGGTTTTTTAGATCTAATTTAAGTAGCTTGAATAGAAGTTTAAATTGCTAAAATGACTAGAGGTATCGAGATAGATGATTTGTTAATTCCTTAGTCAATAGGAATAATTTAATTAAATTAACTAATGATTCTATCAAAGGCGTTAAGTGGTTTACATAATAATAAGAGTGGCCCAACCAAAGGAATTATAGCCGACATAATTAACAAAAACTTTATTGTAGAAAGGGAAATGGAATTTCAAGTTAAACAAGCTAGTCATTTTGAAAGGATAACGAACATAATAGTAGCACTTAGATGGAAATGGTTTGTAAAGAACCTAGCAACCGCTATTAATTCCATAGCTCAGGAATTTTATGCTAATGCTTCCAATACTATTGATAATAAGGTAAATGTTGAGGGTGTATTAGTTCCATTTGAACCATCATACATAAATTCTTATTATGATTTAATAGATATGAGCCAAGGTGAGTACAAAAATTATTTGAATAATGTGGACTATATATAATAGAAACCCTAGTTATAGAGGGGCTAATTAGGAATATTCCAGTGAGAATCCCAATGATTTTAAAGCCAAACAGTTTAACTAGGGTTTCTCACATTTGACAATATTTTGTATATTCTAGACCTATTCCCACCAGATACTCCAGCTCTTTGCACAAAAAATAGGCTATATTACTCTTGGCTATAGCATTCACTATGAGTATAGATGTTGGAGCGATAATTAACCAACAGATAAGATTATCTACAAACAATCACAATTTGAGTTATTTCTTTCCCCAACTTATTATCACTTCATATACTAAAGCGAGGAAGAACAATCCAAAAGATGGTGTGTTATTACAACTGGGTGAATTATTGACTCCAATGTACATGAGTGAACTCACCTCGAGTACAAAGGCATCCAAAGGGACAAAAGTGTAGCTTTGTTTATTCAGAAGTGTTCAATTTATAACTATTTTTTTAAGATGTGATTTCTGAGAAATATAAAGTATTTTGTATGTGTGATAAATCTTATATTAGATGATGGATGCATGACTTATCATATCACTACTTGATTTCATTTAGCTATGAAAAATTAGTAACTTTTTTTTTCTTTTTCTTCTTTATCTTTGATTTACATTTGATATATTGAGGATAATGTAGATTCTATGTTAGTATGGAATAAAAGTTATACATGAATTTATGCATTTTTAATCTTTTTTTATTAAATATGTCTTTACTTGTGTTTTTGTTTATTTAATTTATTTAGTTGTTTAGGGATATTTAGGTTCTTTTTAATTTTGTTTACAAAATTATTGTGCTTTTAGTTAATTTAAAGTAAATGATTGATTCTTTGCACTATTTGATTGATGTCTTAAACAAGTTCATGGAATATTGTGAAAATTAGCTTTTTTATTTATAGTTTGTGTTTCATGCTTAGATTTGGAGATTGAGATAAATCCAAAATTAGTGTTTATGAATCAAATAGTATAGGCTATCTTGTGATAATATTTTCATCCTATAATCATTTTTTCTATTTCTTTAAATACTTTTCTTATCAATTCAAAATGTTAGATAATCTTTAAAGGTTTTTGCATTAAATGTTAGAATTTTTAATAGCTGATAAAGAACCATATACTTATTTTCATTGCTTAGGTCAAATGATTTGAGTAAAATTTAAAGTGTATGTCTATTTCATTCATACTTTATTTCAATTATATATGGGGTTCCCTAAAGCCAACAAAAAGAGTTAAAAAATTAACCACTCACCAAATACATATATGTACATAGGTCCACCTATTGTAGGTTGAGGTGCACTCATCACTGCATGAATTTATTGGGCATGTTGCTCACTCTATGCCACAGGTGCAAAAGTTGGACTATAGTGCAACTTGTTTGGGGTAACATCAAGCGAAATAGTAGGAGTCTTGGGCTGTAACATGGTAAAAGCTAGGCCATGGTACATGTATAATTATTTCACCTGAAGCCCTCTGATTTCAACTGACCTATAAATTAAACATTATACTCATTAGGTTAGAACGTGTAGAAACATTATAATAGTTTTGTTTTCTTCTACCATAAGCTATATTTTTCTTAGTTTTAGGTTTAGTTTATATGTAATTTAGACTAGGTAATAGCACCAAAGGGGCAAAAATAGAAAAATAGAGAGATTTTCCAAATCAATTGATATAAAAAGTTTGTTAGAGTTTAAGAAATATTGTGAAGATCAAAATCCCAAATGTGGAGCAGGGTATATCCATCTATCTACTCTTGGGTATTCAAATCTAATATGTATTCTTTTTTCTTTTCGGTAAAATTATATTTCTTGAATTTCTTGAAAGTAATTTACTAATCATTTATTATTATAAGCATGTATGGCTGATTATAATAATGAGAATTTAGTTATATTTTAGATTATTTAGGTGAACATTTTTAATCATTATTAAACACAAATAATTTTCTATTTCAAGATTTTTATAAAATTTATTATTGAGAAATATACTGACGGTATATTTTTGTTAATAGATTTAAAATAAGAAAAATAGGTTTTTCATATCTAATTTAAATAGCTTGAATAAGAGCTTAAATTTATAAACCGGCCAAAGGTATTGAGTTAAATTGTTTGTTAATTCCTTAGATAATAGGCATAACTTAAATAAATTAATAGATGACTCGATTGAAGATGTTAAATAGTTTTAACGATAGTGACCTAATCGAAGGTATTATTTATATATAAAAGGGAGAATTTGAATTTATATATCATTAACTTAATTAATTCTACCAACCATAAATTTTCCATTAGTTCTCTATTGATTGTTAATTGCATATCTGCTTATAATTCGTTAAGCCCAAACTATCTTTTATCATTTTATTATTTTTTCATTAGTTTAATCTTTTCAAAAACTAAAATATTGTGACAAAATGTTTAGATTTAATTTTCATGTTTGTTTTTTAGAAGTTTGATGAGTTATTTAAAACCATGTAGTTTCTCTTTAAATCAATCTTATGAGTATACTTATCGCTTGTTTTAAGTGAATCGTATAGTTGCAAGTTTTTCATAAATATAAGATTTGATTATCAAGTTTTTGTGCATCAACTACCTTCTAAGAGTTTTGAGGGTGACCTAGAAGGAATGAGGTTAAAAGACATGTCCCCTTTTCTTAAGGGCTAATGGGAGATTGCTAGAATAAAGCCTTAAATGCAAATGAGTTTATATTTAAATTTGTGCTTAAATTAGATAAATAAAAGGAACATTTCATTTATTTATATTTGTTGTTTTATTCTTCAAAAAAATCATAAAAATCATAGATTATTCAAGTATGTATATATAGGAGGATTGGTTTCAAGTGAAATAATCAATTTTTGCGTGATAATTAATTAAAGTTTATTTAATCGGATATTTAACTAAGTCACTAGTATGACCCATATCCATTTAGAATAGAGTTACCCTTATCCAAGGTAACTGATGTAGAGACATCCATTTAGGGGTATTTTATATAATAATTTATTACATAGGACTAGACCAGAAATATTTGAAACACTGTTAATATCCATTTACCATAATTGTTTGTATATTTCATTCAATGATCACGTGAGGGACGATATTAATCTTGAGTAATTTAGCTAGCCCTTTGCTATAGGACCTTAGTATTCGACTTACTCAATGATGCCCAAAGTGTGGGGCTAACATACCTTGTATCTTGGTGTTTATGGTGGGATGAGGGTTATCGCACAAGATATAGAATCTACTCCATCTATTTGCATATGTTAGATAACAGTTTTCTTGTTTAATGATCTAGAGCTTGAATGATTGCTTGTAATTTATAATATGATTATATATAGTTATCCATATGCATCATCAATACTGAACGAGAAGATTTTATAGAGGAGGTAAAATGGACCTAATGACTTCGATCATATTATGAACTAGTTGTGGAGGATTGAACGATACTTAATGTTTATTTCAATAGGTTACTCATATTCATTGCGTTTGGGTAAATACTAACTATAATATTCAAGAGTTTTAAATCTTAAGATTATATTAGATTAACTTTGAGATTAATAAAAATTGATAACTACTAAGTTAATTAAGTACCAATCCATTATTTAAGCTTGAATTTGTAGTTTCATCAGTCCTCGAGTTTGCTCCATAATTACCACTGAACGATGTTGCTTCCAAGATGAATGACTAATTAATTTGTAATTAACTATTTAATGTGATCAAAATCTATATTTATTTATTGGGACAATTTATGATGGTCATAAATTTCAAATAAATATGTTGGAGTAAAATGATAATTTAGCATAGTCGAATTGATCCAATTAATTAGGTAAATATTAGTGAGTAGGACTAAATATTTATTTGAATTAATTAAAATATGAAAATTTTAATTTTAAATGTTTGGTAGTAATTTAAAATACTACGGGACAAGATAGGTACTTTAGTAATTATCAAATTAGATTTGATTTTAGATAGCACACCACAAAGAGTCCCATCAAAAGGGCTAAGATAATGGAATGAGATTCTCATTAGAGCTCACAATTTGATTTTAAAGACTCTTAATGGGAGTAAAATTAGGAGTTGTTTTTACACCAACTCTTAGCCAAATTAGGAACTATTTAATCACCCTCAAATTTTTCTAACACTAAAATGAAAGAGCTTTGTGAGGACAAAACTCAACCCAAAACTTAAGTTTTGATTAAGAAAAAAATTCTTAAAAAGTGTTCTTAAGAAAAAATTCTTCTTCAACATTTACTAATAACGCATAGGGGGTTCTAGTTGGAGAACTTGGATCAAGTTTTTATTAACTTGGATATTTCAAGGATTCCCACCAAATACTAGTCTTGTTCGTTGGAAGAAAAGGCTTGGAAGCTCAAAGATTTCTATGAATTTTTTGGATTATATAAGTATACAATTGAATAATTGGGTAATTCATCATTTATCAATTTAGTTGATTGGGTATATAATTGATTAAATAATTTAAATAACTAGTGATAAATTGCTTGCAATGAGAATAAAAACTTAAGATAAGTAAACAAAGTTTATGAGTTTAACCTTAATCGAACATGCTTCTTGAAATTAAATGCTTATGATGGATTAAATTTAGTGAGCTTATTCTAAGTAGTCTATTCAAAAAAAGATTAAATTAAGAGCTTATTTAATTCAATAATTAGGTAATAAGAGGTTGAGATTTTTAAGTTTGCAAATTTCTCTAAGTTATGTAATCAAAGATTAGGAAGTTAAATATGCTTTTATTGATTGGGAATACGTGCTAGTTGTAGAGGATGATCGTATAATCGTCTTTTATTCATATTTTAATATTATTCTTTGGATCTTATTTTTACTTTACTAGTTTTTAATTGATAGATTAAATTTTCTTTTTATAATGACAAAACCCCCATATTTTTGTAAATATGAGTTATTTTCTAAAATTCTATGCGAGAAAGATCCTTGCTTGCTATAATATGAAATATGACATTTAAAAGAATTTAAATTAACTATTGTATTTGAATGCATCACACTTCAAATCATTTGCCATTGGAAAATTGGGTGTTAAGAAGAGTCTTTCCCAAAAAAATGGAATGGATATAGACAAGCATGCAATTGATAACTATTTAATTACGAGTGTGTCTTTGGGAAATCTATTAACAGGATCAAATTTTCAAAAAATAAAAAATAAAATAAAATAAAATAAAAATTTGCAATTATATCTGATTTTTCTTTCTCAATAGCGAAGAGCTAAGGTTCTTCATCACCCGATTTTATTTGCTAAATCCATCATTCTCCTTCCATTTCTCATCAATTTTGCTAAGGATTACTCAAATTCCTTCAAGATTAATTGTTGTTTTTTTATTTCTTGTTTCTATCTTTTTTATTTCTAGTGCTCTATTTTCAAGCAATCTTGTTGTAGATTTCTAGTGCTTTGTATTGGTGTAGCATGGAAGAAGTTTTGAATGGATTGGATTCTCTTAATTTTATGCATGGAGATAGAGGACTGGCTTATTAAGGAACATGACTCATGTGAGCTAGTGATTATGACTCTAGTGGTAATTGATCGATATATCAATCCAAATGCACTAGTTAGAGTCATTCATTATGTATGAGTGAGGAAACGTGGTATTAAGCTTTGAGGAGATTAATAATGTTGAGCTTGTGCTTATTAAGTCACCATGGAACTTCAATAACTCTCTGGTGATAGTAAAGATATTATAATTTGGTATTCATCCTTCACAAATATGTTTCGAGTCATCGCCTTGCTTATTGCAAGTGCAAAACCTACCCCCTAACTTAAGGAAAACATCAATTGTGATTGGGATTATTGAAAGAGTAGGTAACAATCTAAAATTTTATTTTTACTACCTTAAGAATATTTTTGTGAAGGTTATAAGAGTTAGATTGAACTTACTATTAGTAAACCTCTCTTATATGTTGTTAAAATTCCTCTATCTACTTGTGGTTCTAGTCCTAGGATTATTTGGACTAATTTTATGTATGAGCATCTCCCATGGTTCTATTATCGTTGTGGTTTGGTCACTCATGACATGAAGGTGTGCATGACTAGTAGTGGTTTGAATGTGCAGTTTGGGGGTAGGCATGCTAGATTCGGGGAATGATTGCACTCTAACTTAGCTCTAAGCACCCCTGAAAATATTAAGAGTGATGTATCTTCTCCTGGCCATGCTAGCAAGGGGACTGGTATAATTTCTAGCTTAGGAGATGGATATGGTTTAGTTGATGTGACTTCTGATGTAATTAAGTGCATAGTTGGTATTGTTTATTTAGATGGTGGTAGGGGTTCAACTAATTTGGGACTTACTATGGAAACACTGTTTCAAGCTAGAAGAGTTAATCTTAGAGTAGCTAGGAAGCATAAAGGGTCTTATGCGAACAATGGTAAGCTAATTGCATTTAATGGTGGCAAGTGCCTACATAGTGAGATTGAAGACACCTCTAGCTTTTCTTGTGTACCCAATGAGGCTGGCCAACACTCTCAATTTGAGAATTAGGCTTGTTTTTGTAATTCTTTATGCTATTTTTTGTTTCCATTTTGTATTCTTTGGTAAACTATCTTGATTTGTTTGGCTATGTAATTCATATTGTAGTTAAATGGTTTTGGTAGTAGCTTTGGCTTTATGGGTTTTTTTTTTCTATTCTGTTTTACTTGTTGTTGGTTTTTGTAATTGTTTGCAAATGTTGGCAAAATATTTCTATCTATAAATAAGTGTCTACTAGATAGCGAGATTTAGTTTGATAATTAAGTTTAATGTCTTTAAACTCCTCTTTTGATAGCTTAGACTATTATTGATAGGGTTCAATTTTTTGTAAGCCATTATTTTCTTAGCTTACTAGTTGATGGTTGTAATTTTATTCACTTTGAATGGAATTTCTCTTTTCTTGGCCCAAGAAAAAAAAAGAAAAGGGAATAGATGGTTGAAAAGTTAGGAGCAAACTATGAAGGCACTTACCAAGTGAAAGAAGTGAAACTAGGGAGCATTCATATTTAAAAATGCAAAGGACATAATCAAGAGTATGAAATAGAAAGCTTGCCACCTCAAGAAGTACAACTTCTGATATAGTGGCCAGTTTTTAGGGAGAATGTAGAACATAACATCTTATGTAAAGAGGTCCTTTTGATAACAATTGTAAAAGCCTCAAAAGAAGTTATGAGTTGATCAACTTGATCAGGAACCAATTAGAGCCTTTGGTCTTAGGAAATTAGAATGACCAGCTCTAATCCAAATCCATGTCTCAAAAAAATTTATAATTTGATCACCTTGGATAGGAACCAAGTATAACACTAGACCATAGCCTTTGGTCTTGGCAAGTTAGAATGTCCAACTATATTAGAAAGTTAAGCCTCAAAAGAAATGATGAGTTGATCACCTTGGTATGGAACCTAGTTAAACACACTAACACAACCTTTGGTCATGGAAAGTTATAATGATTAGCTCTAGTCCAAAACTAAGTCTCAAAAGAAATTATGATGTGATCACCTTGACCAGGAACTAGATAGAATGCTTGGGCATAGCCTTTAGTCTTGGGAAGCTAGAATGACCAGTTCTAATTCAAATCTAAGCCTCAAAAGAAATTATAATTTGATCACCTCATCTAGAAACTATATAGAATGCTCTAGAATAGCTTCAGGCTATAGGAAGTTGGAATGACTAGCTTCAATCAAAAGTTAAGCCTAAAAAAAATTACTAATTGGTCACCTTTTTCAGGAACCAGGTAGAATGCTCGGGCATAGCCTTTGTCTTGAGAAGCTAGAATGATCATCTCTAGTCTAAAGTTAGGACTCAAAATAAATTATTAATTGATCACCTCTCTTAGGGACTAGGTAGAATTTTTGAGCATAGCCTTTGGTCATAATAAGTTGGAATGACTAGCTCCAGTTCAAAGCTAAGCCATATAAGAAATTATAAGTTGATCATATTAGTTAGGAATTAAGTATAAAGCTCGGGCATAGCCTCTGATCCTAGGATGTTATAATGACCATCTCTAGTCTAAATTTAAGCCTCAAAAGAAATCAAGGGTTGATCAACTCAATCAGGCACCAAGTAGAACAATCAAGTGTAACCTTCAATCATAGGAAGTTGGAATTTTTAGTTCTAGTCCAAAGCTAAATCTTAAAAGAACTTATGAGTTGGTCACCTCTATTAGGAACCAGGTAGAATGCTCATGCATAGCCTTTAGTCCTAGGAAGCTAGATGTCTAAAGCTAAGCCTCAAAAGAAATTCCGAATTGATCACCTTGGTCAGGTACCAAGTAGAATGCTCAAGCATCACCTTAGGTCTTAGGAAACTAGAATTTCTAGCTCCAATCAAAAGCTAAGCTTTAAAGATAAATCATGAGATAATTACCTCAATCAAGAACTAGGTAGAATGCTCAAGCATAACCTTTTCTCCTGGGAAGTTAGAATGTCCTACTTTAATGTAAAACTAAGCTTCAAATATGAAGTCAGAATTGAAGCAATTCAATCAACAACTAAACTTTTAAATCCTAATAAAATGAGGATGATATGGATTTAAGATGTTTACAATCCAACAAATAAAGGATTTATTCACTAAAAAAATGGAGCAAAGGTTATTGACAACAACTCAGCCTATGCTTTTAAAAACACTTCAAACATTTAGCCACTCAACCAAGATCACAATCCTTCTTTTCCTCCCATATCAATGGAAGAATCTCAACCTGAATCTTGGCCACACATTTTGTAACTTTCTCAGTCTTCTTTGACTAGCTAGAAACCACTAGCACTTTTTTTTATAGCCCTTCAACAACATGCTTGACTTTTAGGAATACATCTTCTCCTCTCTTTAAGTAAAAGCTTACCTAATTAGAATCATTATCAACCATAGTGGCCATCCTTAGCATTGTTTTTTTCTCTCATGAGCCTGAGTGTGTACCACTTGATCACTACAAAGGATGGCCTCACACTTGTATTGATTGTATAGTAAGGCTTCTTCCTTCTTTAAAGAAAGCTTGGTTTTCAATTATTCAATCTCAATAGTTAGCTTGGAATTCTCTTACTTCAAGGTATATGCTAAATGCCTCTATACTCAATTAGAAACTATTAGGGATGATCCAATTTTAAAGTGAGAAACTAGAGAGAAGGTAAAGAAATGAGAATAATGAATAATGTGTGATGTCCTAATATTAGATGTATATACACATATAGGAAATTACTGGTACATATGTCAATTTTATAGGGGTTATACATTTACAAAGTGTCAGGGAATACAATAGTCAAATAGATAATCTAAAGTGGGCTCGATCACTTTGAAAGGTGGAATAGATGGCTGAGCCTTCAATTCTTTAGACTTATGGATTGGTTGGGATACTTGTTAAATCAACACTCTAGTGCCACCAAAACTACATATCTTAGGCTGCTATATCAAAACTTGGGTACTAAAAGGGTCAGGCTTAAGTATGATCCATATGTTTAAACATCAAGTCCTACTACTCTTACATCTTGATTCTTCAATTGAGTTGGGAGAATAGAAAACTATCAAAAATTCTTGAATTTGAAATGACCTTGCATAGCTCAATAAATGCTTGCTAGTTGATTGGAGAGAAGGTGTGAGCCTTTATAAAAAGAAGAGACCTAGACATTCAATTTCATATTTTTTAGGAGTCAAATCAAATTTCTTTGAAAATTGTTCTACCTATTCATCTCGCACCTTGTGATTTCTTTGCACTAGTGGTAAGATTTTCAGTACAATATAATAAATATTTTCTTAGGTCTTGAGGATTTTTCTTTAAATCAAACAAATTTTTTATTTCTTTTCAGGTCGCCTCTTATATTCACTACTCAATCTTTACTTTGAAAACTCCTTAGGTAATTCATATTTTCTCGTTTCTTATTTTCATTTTCTCTCATTTTTATAGGTAACTTGCATAAAGAAATATCATTGAGAGTTACTAATAAATTAGTCCTACCTTTCTGCTCCTTAGGATCATCTTTATGGGAAAGCCCTCAATACCTAAGCTAGTCAGATCGAGAGGAAAGTGAAGAATCAGGCTCAACCATATTAGAAAGTACCTCATCTAATGCTGAAGAAGCATACGATATTCATACAACCTTCTCACCTCTAACCCAAACTATTCTTAACATTAAGTTGCGTGTCTCACAAACCCAAATTTTAGTGGTTTAACTCCAAAGGACGAAGCTAGACTTAAAAAATGTATGACATCATCTCCTCTATTCAAATAATGATACCAAGACCATAAGTTCTAGATAGTATAATCCCTCCAACAGGTTGGACTTCCTTTTATTAAAAATGCCCAGGACAATTGATGCCCAATAGGTGGAGGTATCTTCTATGCCTTACCCTAATATGTCGAGAACTCAAGGTGGATCTAAAGATGCATGAGTTCAATGATGCATATGTATTGAAGAAAAATCCAACTAATACTATAAGGGTATACAAGTCCACTAAGCATGATTGAGGTATAAATGTGAACCTCCCGAAGAATAATAAAAATTGGAAACAATATTTCTTTAATGTATTTACCTGGTGGGAAACTACTAATAGTGATGAGAGGCTGATAAGGAGCACATGGGCATATACAAAGCTCATGACAAGGAACATGGCCTCCTTCATAAAGATCTTCAGCTCAGAGGCCAAGCAAAGACTTGCTAAACTTTAGGACTATTTTTCCAAGAAAATATCTTAGAAGGTACCTTATTGGATTGTACGCTAATAAGACTAGGCTCAATTCAACCTCCAAATTTAATTGTTCATAAGTATCCAGAACTAATAAGAGTCAAATTATTGCATTTTTGTTATGATTTAAATGTTGGTATTTTTGTGAAAATTGCGTTTATTTGATTATTTAATCCACAAATGTCATTTCATGGGTATTTCGTGTTTAAAGTGCAATTTCAGGTAAAATCATAATTTTGGAGAAGTTTGGGACAAATTTCTATGAACGGGATTGAGTACAAATAAAAAGAAAACAAAATTTCAAAATTTGGAATTTCGCCGCCGGCGAGAATATTTTCGCCGCCGGCAAAAACCTTATGGAGAATAAGTTGAAAATCATGCAGGGAGCATGGATTTTGGCAAAGCAATCTCGCCACCGGCCAAAGAAATATCGCCGCCGGCCAAGTTCATCTCGCCGCCGGCGAGATTTAGCAGAACAAAAATCGTAACTTTTCCAGAAATCTCGCCGCAGCGAGAACAATGTCGCCGCCGGCGAGTTTCATCCGAAAACACATTTTTTATTGTGTTTTGTTCCAAAATTGCCCCCAAACCCTAGATCAATATATACAATATGATGGAGAAAGAGAGGGATGGTAGAGAGAACAGATCTGAGTCATATTTGGAGGAGAAAAGGCAATTTTGGAAAGAAAGTTTGGAGAAGCTTGAAGGATCATCACCATTATTGCTACCAAGTCTTCATCTTCAAGAGTTTTTCATCTCTTCTCCTTAGCCTTCATATTCTGCATTTTATTCAGATTTGTTATTCATGAATTCAATTGAAATAATGGTTGTTCTTATTTTCATTATGAACTAATTCATTTTTGCTAAGGCTATGATGTAGTTGAATCAAGGAAATCTGATTTCTTTTGTTATTGTTATATGAGTTCATTGTTTTCAAGTTGAGTGTTTATTTCCATGCTTAATGCTTTTAAATTTCTAGCCATGATTTAGATGATTAGGTGCATTATATTGAGATCGAGAGGAGATATGTAATGAATGCTTCTTATGATAAGTACCGTATGTTGAATGCGAGTGTGAGAACTAATGCATGATGTATGTGGTTAATCTAGAAATTCCATAAATTTTAATGTGCTTGTTTGTGATTAAATCTTCATAGAAATATAGTTGATTTTCTTAGATAAGTAATTCTAATATAACTCGAGCGAGAGTATTAGGTAAATTTGGGTTTTTCAACCATCACTTTTAGCTTTGATTCTCATATAACATGACTTGAAATCGGATTGAATTGATTTAGTGAAATCAAATGCCTTAGCATTTTTAATCATTTGTGAACAACATTAAATTTTGTTATTTGCATTTAGTTTTATGTTAATTTGCTTTTAAAAAAAAATTTCAACAATTCGGTTTTCAAATAAAATTAAGGTTAGTCAATTTCGGTACTTAGTAACGTCATTCCTTGTGGGTTCGATATCCGTACTTTTGTACACTTTATTACTTGAACGATTCGTACACTTGCGGAAATAAGCATCAATTTTTTTGGCGTCGTTGCCGGGGAATGGTTTGATTTGAAGTTAATTTGCTTTATTATTGTTTCATTTTTAATTTTGATTATTTGGTTGTTTTATTTTATTTATCAAAAAAAAAAAGTAACTCTGTGTTGTTTTTGTGCTAGTTGATTTTCTGGTTGTAGGATTTTTGTGTGAGACGTACAAGAAGCCTTAACCTTCTTTCATTTGATCCGGAGATTGATAGAACATATAGGTGTCTAAACCGAGAGAGAAGACGTTCAACTTCAGCTCCTAATAGACAAATAGCCATGGATCCACCATTTGTTGAGGGTGGTGGAAATCGTAGAGCTTTGAGGGATTATGCTGCGCCTAATGTTGTTGGAAATATTTCGGGTATAAGGAGGCCAACTGTTCAAGCCAATAACTTTGAGATAAAACCATCCTTTATCCAAATGGTTCAATCAAATCAGTTTGGGGGAATGTCAAAGGATGATCCAAATGCACATATTGCTTACTTTCTGGAGGTGTGTGATCTTTACAAGATAAATGGTGTGTCCGAAGATGCTGTAAGATTGAGGGTTTTTCCTTTTTCACTTCGGGATAAAGCCAAGGAGTGGCTAAAATCATTACCACCAGGATCAATTACAACATGGAATGAATTGGTTCAGAAATTCTTATCCAAGTTCTTTCCTCCTACTAAGACAGCAAAATTAAGGAATGAAATCACATCTTTTACACAGTATGACCAAGAATCATTGCATGAAGCTTGGGAAAGATTCAAAGAAATGTTGAGGAAATGCCCACATCATGGTATACCAATTTGGCTACAAGTCTCTACATTTTATAATGGGTTGGTTTCAAACTATCGGGCAATGATTGATGCTATAGCTGGAGGGTCTTTAATGGAAAAAACACAAGAGGATGCTCATGAGTTGTTAGAGATTATGGTAGAAAACAACAATCAGTGGCATTCAGAGCGGGTAATTGCAAAAAGACCAGCAGTAGTGCATGAAATTGATTCAATGAATGCTTTGTCAGCTCAAGTTGTTGTTCTTTCAAGAAAGATGGATTCTTTGTCATCCAAACCAACTGCACAATGTGATTTATGTGGTGGAAATCATGCTAGTATCGAGTGCCAAGTTGGAAATCCATTTGCTTCACCAAATGCTGAGCAAGCAAATTATGTTGGAAATCCATTTGCTTCACCAAATGCTGAGCAAGCAAATTATGTTTCAAATTTCCAAAAACCTCAACATAACCCATACTCGAACACCTACAATCCAGGTTGGAGAAATCATCCAAATTTGTCATGGGGAAATAACCAAGGGGAATTCAAACTGTCATCATCTTCCTACCAACCCCAAGAGAAAAAACAAACAAATTTGGAAGAAATTTTGGGAAAGTTCATTGAGGAGACAAGAGCAAATTTCAGAAATTAAGAGGCAATCAACAGGGACATCCAAAACCAACTAGGGCAACTTTCAAAGTAGATTGCAGAAAGGTCTCAAGGATCGCTACCTAGTGACACAATAAATCCCACAGAGCATGCAAAGGCTATTGCATTGAGAAGTGGTAAAGAACTTGAATGGTAGAGGAAATCGGAGAAAAAGATGGAAGAATCTAAAGAAAATCCATCAAGATCCCAAGATATTCAACCTTCCCCATATGCGAAATATGAGCCTCCTATCCCATATCCTCAAAGATTGAATAATAAAAAGCTTGATAATCAATTTGATAAATTTCTGGATATTTTTAAGAAATTGCATATTAACATTCCTTTTGCAGAGATGTTGGAACAAATGCCCAAGTATGCAAAATTCATGAAGGAAATTCTATCAAAGAAGAGGAAGCTGGGAGATTATGAAACTGTCATGCTAAATGAGGAGTGCGGTCAGCTTCTTCAAAGAAAAGCGCCACGTAAATTGAAAGACCCAGGGAGTTTTACTATACCTTGTACTATAGGAAGTTGCAATTTTGATAAAGTCCTATGTGATTTAGGAGCAAGCATTAATTTGATGCCACTTTCTGTTTTCAGGAAACTAGGCCTGGGAGAAGTGAAGCCCACTTCAATCTCTTTCCAATTAGCGGTCCGATCGGTGAAATATTCTCTAGGGGTAATTGAGGATGTTTTAATTAAAGTCGACAAATTTATTTTCCCTGTAGATTTCGTGGTGCTTGACATGGAGGAAGATAGAGAGATACCGTTGATATTGGGGAGACCGTTCCTTGCAACTGGAAGAACATTGATTGATGTTCAACAAGGAAAGCTCATTCTACGGGTGCAAGATGAACAAGTAACTTTTGATGTTTTTGAAGAAATAAAATTTCCAAGTGATGTACATTCTTGTTTTCAAATTAACACTCTTGACGGGTTAATCTCAGAAACTTTTGAGGAGAGAACTCCATTGCTACCACTAGAAGCTTGCCTTGTGAAATCTGCAACAATTGAGGAGGAAGATGAGGGGATGAGACAATGTTCTGAATTACTGGCAGCACCTAATGAATATTTATGCAATGATGAAACATTTAAGGAGTTGGTAACAAATGAAACTCCAACCTTAGTGGTAAAGAATGGAGCCAACAAGATTGAGCTAAAGCCAATGCCTTCCCATCTAAAAAAAATCTTACGTTCACCGCCGGCGAGGGTAGTTTCACAACCGGCGGAAAGGAGATCTCTCTTTCCTTTCTTACATTGAGGACAATGTAAGGTTTTGGTTGGGAGTGCGGTAAACGGTAAATCTTTTCCTCCCTTCATTTTTAGTAGTTTTGTTTGTGTGTTTATTTGTGTTTAATTTTGATTTTCCATTTATTTTTCTGCATTTTGATTTAATTTCTTTTATTTGTTTATTGTCTTATCTCTATTTTTATTTTTATTTTATTTTATTTGCATTTTACTTATTTTAATTTGCACGTTGATGATAATAATGTGATTGTGATAACAAGTAGCTTTTAGAAGACATTAAATTTTGCTTCAGTTTAAAGATAATTTCAAATGTTGATTTTACCTAGTTGGCGACTCTTTTGGTATGTGGTATGATTTGGTTGATTAGTCTAAATGCTTAGAGAAGTCTTATGTGCGAATTTTTCATGGAAATTTTTGTGATCTCAACAAACTCTAGAACTCATTTGAAAACCTCTTGAGGCGAAATAATTTGGAATTGCACTGTTTAGGATATGATGTAGGCCATTTTTGGATCGATTGTGCCATTTTAAGCCTACCTTGTTATCCTTATATCACTAGTAACCTCTTTGAGCATATTTAAAATATTGTTAGCCTTACTTTTCTTTCTTTTTGCCTTATATAACCTACCTTCTATTGAGCCAAATATATATAATTCCTACCTTATTTGTTAAGAGCGCTTAATTTTGAACACAAACTTTTCAAGAGGAATTGGAGAAATCTTCCACATATATTGGAAAAAATTGGTTAGGGGTTATGTCTTTTCAAGAGCAATTGGAGTAAGGATGCAAAAAAAAAAAGAAAAAAAAAGAAATCCACATATATTGGAATTGGAGAAATCTTCCACATATATTGGAAGAAATTGGTTGGGGGTTATGTCTTTTCAAGAGCAATTAGAGTAAGGATGCAAAAAAAAAAAGAAAAAAAAAAAAAAAAAAAAAAAAGAAAGAAAAAAAAAAAAAAAAAAAAAAAAAGAAAAAAAAAAAAAAAAAAAAGAAAAAAAAAAAAAAAAAAAAAAAAAAAAAGAAAAAAAAAAAAAAAGAAAAAAAAAGAAAAAAAAAGAAGAAGAAGAAGAAAGCCTTCACATTCGAGTAAATAAAAGAGTGTTAGTGATGGATGTACTGAGGTGAAAGATTGAGGAAGAACTTTGTTTATCTGTGGAAAAATGGGTTATGATCGGAAGAAACAATTTGGGTTGAATGGTGTTACTCTTTTACTTAATTGGTTGTGTTTAATGTAATAAGTGCTCTTATTTGTATTTTGACACTTCCCGTTTTTCTTAACCAAATACCTAAGCCTAACATTACAAGCCTCATAAAGTCCTATTGATCCAAAGTGGTGTATTTTTCTTCATTAGTGGAGAGAGGTTTGAAAAGTGAGCCTATGGAGTTTGAGATTTCACCTTTTTGTTTGTGGATGTTATGCATAATATTATCCGGGCATTATGGCTATGGGTTTGTGGTTTGATGGATGTTTAAGAGTCAATAACAAAAGTGGAATTGGCATTTGAAATTTCTTAAAGCTTAGGTGACATTTAATTATTCTATAAGTTGGGTGTTATTTACAATTTTTGAGACATTTGTGCAAATTATTTGTTATGTGATTTTATTGTTTTAAGCTAGGATAGTCATAGGCAAGATGTTTGTGGGTATCATCAATGGAAGCCCTCACGAGACTACAACTAGTCCTACTAGGGCCACCTAGGGGTTTAAAGGCTCATTGCATACGCTTAATGTAATGTTGTAAATAGAATAAATTTCCTTTGAATTTTTCTTTTAATGTCTCCTTTGAAATTATTCATAGATCGCTTTTCTTGCTAGAGATTAGCAAGAAGCTGGTTGGGGGTTGTTGATAAGAGTCAAATTATTGCATTTTTGTTATGATTTAAATGTTGATATTTGTATGAAAATTGTGTTTATTTGATTATTTAATCCACAAATGTCATTTCACGGGTATTTCGTGTTTAAAGTGCAATTTCAGGTAAAATCATAATTTTGGAGAAGTTTGGGACAAATACATTGAAAATCATGCAGGGAGCACGGATTTTGGCAAAGCAATCTGGCCACCGGCCAAAGAAATATCACCGCCGGCCAAAGCAATCTCGCCGCCGGCCAAGTACATCTCGCCGCCGGCGAGATTTAGCAGAACAAAAATCGTAACTTTTCCAGAAATCTCGCCGCGGTGAGAACAATGTCGCTGCCAGCGAGTTTCGTCCAAAAACACATTTTTTATTGTGTTTGGTTCCAAAATTACCCCCCAAACCCTAGATCTATATATACAATATGATGGAGAAAGAGGGGGACGGCAAAGAGAACAGATCTGAGTCATATTTGGAGGAGAAAAGGCAATTTTGGAGAGAAAGTTTTGAGAAGCTTGAAGGATCATCACCATTGTTGCTACCAAGTCTTCATCTTCAAGATTTTTTCATCTCTTCTCCTTAGCCTTCATATTCTGCATTTTATTCAGATTTGTTATTCATGAATTCAATTGAAATAATGGTTGTTCTTATTTCCGTTATGAACTAATTCATTTTTGCTAAGGCTATGATGTAGTTGAATCAAGGAAATCTGATTTCTTTTGTTATTGTTATATGAGTTCATTGTTTTCAAGTTGAGTGTTTATTTCCATGCTTAATGCTTTTAAATTTCTAGCCAAGATTTAGATGATTAGTTGCATTATATTGAGACCGAGAGGAGATATGTAATGAATGCTTCTTGTGATAAATACCGTATGTTGAATGCGAGTGTGAGAACTAATGCATGATGTATGTGGTTAATCTAGAAATTCAATAAATCTTAATGTGCTTTTTTGTGATTAAATCTTCATAGAAATATAGTTGATTTTCATAGATAAGTAATTCTAATATAACTCGAGAGAGAGTATTAGGTAAATTTGGGTTTTTCAACCATCACTTTTAGCTTTGATTCTCATATAACATGACTTGAAATCGGATTGAATTGATTTAGCGAAATCAAATGCCTTAGCGTTTTTAATCATTTGTGAACAACATTAAATTTTGTTATTTGCGTTTAGTTTTATGTTAATTTGCTTTTAAAAAAAATTTCAACAATTCGGTTTTCAAATAAAATTAGGGTTAGTCAATTTCGGTACTTAGTAACGCCATTCCTTGTGGGTTCGATATCCGTACTTTTGTACACTTTATTACTTGAACGATTCGTACACTTGCGAAAATAAGCATCAAGAACCAACTCGATGCATGACCTCACCTAATGAATTCGGTTGAAGATTTAAAGTTATGCCCAATAATGGTGATAAATGAGTTCATGCCTTAGCTCGTGATTTATTATTCTTGTGAATGTTCTAACTCCTTTCCTCGTACTGTTTTGCAAGCATAATAAAGTTTAATGCTGATACTTTGTTAGCTAGGGTATAGAGTAGACAAGTGCAAAAAATGATGGGCTCCAAACAAGGCATAGGCCAACACAAGGCACGAACTCTTCTTAAGGAAAAAAAGAGCAATAGTTCTAACAAAGAGACTACACTATCCCAACTGAAAAAGAAGAAGCAAACAATTATCATTAAGGACCCGTTCCTACACCCACTACACAAAATTATATTTTATTGGTTGACATCTCATAAACTTCCCTATGATATCAGACACTCGCATATGTAACACTGAGCTAACTAACACCTCTCTCACTTTCATGAGACTCGATAAGAGGAAATGGTGTTATTAATCACCTCACCACAGAGATGAAGGACGTGGCTATTTATAGGAGTATGACTCTTGAGAGATTAGACCACTACGTAGTTCATCTTCCATTCAAGGCTCATGAAAAATAGCTCAATTCATATGTGAAGATGTGGATCATTTAGTAATGATTAGCAAACTTCTTTTTCAAGTAAGTAGTATCTCAAGCTTTCATTTTGTTTGAGATTTGATTTTACTTGAGCTTTTATTTTGAGGCATTCATGTATTCACCTTACCTCCCTTTTTGTTATATTATTTTTCTATTTTAGACTCAGCTTTTGCATGAGCTCAATAGGACTATGGGTGTTGAGAAATTGAAGCATGAACTCAAGGTTAAAAGGGAGAAGCATGCATCTACCTAGGCCAAGAATGTAGTGCTACTTGCAAATGCAAACAAATGGAAAGGTAAGGCCATAGAAACTATCTAAAGCTATGAACGATCTAAACCCTAACTTAAGATAGATAGAGCTATTTAAGGAAATAGATAGAAAACCTGTGATGAAGGTTGAAGCCTATAGGCGCAATCTGAATAATGCAAGAGAAGTTTATACACAAACAAGAGAAAATTAAGTATGACCTTGATGCTATGGTCAAGTAGCTAACCTCGAGTCTAGAGATTGGCTACAAAATGGCCATGGAATCCTTCTAAAAGGAAGCTAAGAAGAGGGACCTCGGTGAGTACTATTACAAAATTTTGAACATTCTATTCATTCCTTCTTATTCACCTATTCAAACTCAGAATGCGTGTGTAGGTGAAGATGAAGAATCTAAGGACGGTGTGGATGAGCACGAGGTAGGAGATGAAACTCAACAATTTGGAAATATTTAATTTTTTGTAACTTTTATGGCCCTTTCCATTTTCTTTTGTAAACTTTACCTTACTGATGAAGATATACATATCTGATTTCCTTAATTAAGTATTTATATTTATGCATGTGTATATATGTACATTTATACAAAGTATCATAGGCATTAATTTATAGCATGCATTTATTGATGTTGACCTGCCCATTGTATCCTGGACATTTGTCCAATTGTTTTTCTCCATGCTAAGCCTTAAAAAAGGCCATATACTTGCTTATTAAAGCATTCAAATATAGAAAGCTTTATATGCTTTGAAAAATTCATTTCATGAACTCCATTTTTTTGCTCACACGTTATGGTCGATGATCGGGCAAATAGGCATTTAGCTCAGACTTTATGGATTAAGAATGCTAGACTTGCCTCTGAGGTGGATAACTTAAGGGTTGAACTAAGTTATATTAAATATAAGGCTTCCATTTGTGAGGATCTCAAGTGCAAGCTCAAGTCTTATAAAAATAAGTTGTTCAAGATGCAGGCACAACAAGGAAGAACCATGACCAAGATGCATGCCTTAGTTGGTAATGAATCTCATTGGGCTACCTTTTATATGAAGTGAGTTGAAGGCGTGTTTCTCAAAGTAATGAATATTGTTAAATAATTAAAAAAATTTGACAACAAGATCAAGCTTATATTCAACTAAAATAGGTGAGAATATCATAGCAAGGTGGTCAAGATTCAAGCCAAGATTTTTCCTTTAGTGGATTAAACACATGATAAGGATTCTGATCGTGCATTAAAATGCCTTTAAGGATTTTAAGAAAGCATCAATGTCCTTAAGCTTTTTATCAATAAATTTCTAACCCTAATATTTTAGTTTTTTAAGCTCAATCAATGAAAAATGTAATATATACTTTGCTTGATTCTTGAATGAGATAGATTAGTATTCTAATTGTACTCTAATTCTTATTAACCTTTTTATGAATAGCTCTACTTGCTTCCTAACTTGGGTGATTAGCCTGAGGCATGATTTTTATGAGATTTTTCTACTTGGTTAGAGCTTTAATCAAGGTGATCAACCCTTTAATCAACTATGCCAGAGAGTTCTACATGGTTTCTGATTGAGATGACCAACTCGAGGCATGATTTTTATGACAATGTTCTACCTGGTCTTTAATTGATGTGATCAACCCTTTAATGAACTTTTTAACAGAGTGTTTTATCTGGTTCCTAAATGAGGTGATTAGTTCGAGGCATGATTTTAACATGAGTGTTATACTTGGTCTTTAAAAAAGGTGATAAACCCTTTAATCAAAATTATACCATAGCATTCTATCTAGTTTCTACCCAAGGTGATTAGATTAAGGCATGATTTTTACGAGAGAATTCTACCTCATATTTTACAAAGGTGATCAACCCTTTAATAAACCTTTTGCCCAAGTGCTCTACCTAGTACCTAACTAAGGTAATCAATTCAAGGCATTATTTTTATAAGAGTATTCTACCTGATATTTGATAGAGGTGATTAATCTTTAATCATTTATGCCAAAGTGCTCTACCTAGTTTCTAACCCAGGTGATTAGCTCGAGGTATGATTTTTATGAAAGCATTCTACTTGGTCTATGATTGAGGTGATCAACCCTTTAATCAACTGTATCAAAGTGCTCTACTTGATTTCTAATGGAGGTGATTAGCTTAAGGCTTGACTTTTAGAAGAGCATTCTACCTAGTCTTTGATTGAGGTGATCAACCTTTTCCAAGAGTGCTCTACGTGGTTGTTGACCAAGGTGATCAAATCATGGTATGATTTTTATGAGAGCATTCTACCAAGTTTTTTATCAAAATAATCAATCCATTAATCAACTTTATGCCAGAGCACTCTTTCTGGTTCTTAACTGAGGTAATCAACTCAAGGCATGATTTTTACCAAATTACAACCTTTGATCATCAAAAAGTTACTTCATAAATAAAGCAAATAATTTGAGTCTTATATTAAAACACATAAAATGCTATACGTTTTTAGATTTCGAGCATTCCAGCTTGCATTTTCTTCCACACTTTTAATGTTTTTTACCATGCATGCAGGCTCTGGCAGGTGTTACTGCTTTTATTTCATATGGGCCTTCCTAATTTGCACCTAGTTTCCCAACCATCCATTCTTTCTTGTTGGGGAAACCCTTATGAGAACCCAATCATCCATGGAGAATTATTTAAATTGTACGACTTTATTATAGTAATCTACCACACCTCTCTTCCACTCAATCAATATTCTTTAAAGCTTCATTCATTTTTCCCTCTACCAACACTTAGTCGACTTTCTGTCTAAAGTGTTTTGATCCTCTGTTAAACAAAGAAACTAAGCGATTGAAATCAAATAAGAGTCCATCTATAACATGAGATCTCAAAGTTGGAGCTTTTATTTCTACAAGGATTATAGCTTCAGTTCCATAAACTTGTGAAAAAAGGTGTTTCATTGGTGCTACCTCTAGGACTAGTTCTGATAGCCCACAAAGAACTAGGAAATTCATCAACACATTTTCCTTTAGTAGATTCCAATCTCATCTTAAGCAATTTCAATATAAATTTTTTGAAGAATCTGTCTGGCTGTTGGCTTGTGGATAATATAGAGTGGAATGACAAACTCTGATATTGTATTTGGCAACAAACTCTCTGATGTTTTGACATATAAAATGTCTCCCATTATTAGTGACAATCTCTTTAAGTAAGTTAGAGTGACGAATTAGGATTTTCTAGATAAATTGGATTACTTCCTCCTTTCTTATTCTTCTTAGAGGCTCTACTTCCATCCATTTTATGAAATAGTCTGGGGCTACTAATAAGAATTTCTTTTAACCCACAACTTATGGTAAGGGTTCTACTATATCCAATCCCTATTTGTAGAAAACTCATAGGCTAATTACTCTTATCATCTGTGTGATAGGTACATATGACAATGGGGTGAATCTTTGGGTCTTATCACATGCTTGTATATACCTAGTGTAGTCTACTAACATTGTTAGCCAATAACAATCTTATCTCATAATTCATTGGAATATCTTTCTACCTCTTGAATGAGTGTCACATTATCCTTCGTGACCTTCAAACATGACTCCTTCAAAACATTCTTTGGGTCTAAGTGTTGTTATTCTGCATAACTTGTCATTTTGTATCATGTAAGAGCCTTTAACTTGATCTCTTTTACTTTTTTTATCCTCTAGAAGAGCTACATTTTTAAGATAATCGAGGATAGGTGTGAACCATGAGTTAGTGACCCTATACATGTTCTCAATGGTTTTTTCCTCTTACAAGCTAGCCACAATAAAGATGGTTATAGAAAATATTTTGTTGCTATTAGTTGCACGAATAGGAGATAAAGTGGTCAAAGCATCAACATGGCTATTTTCGCTTCTTGGTAATTGCTTAATCTTAAAGTGAGTGAATTTTAAGCATTCCTTTTTTAGCCTCTCTACATATCTTCTCATCTTACTATCTTTGGACTAAAAGGTACCCAAGTATTGATTGATTGCCAAGCTTGAGTTGCTACGCAATACAATACTATTTTCTCCCAACCCTTTTGAAGTCATGACACCAAAGATAGATCGATGCCTCGTATTCTATAATGCTATTAGTTACTTTAAAGTCCATTCTAAATGAATATTTGAAGAAACTTTCCCCATTATTTACTATAACCACTCCTAGCTCTACTCTTTTAAAATTGTAAGCATAGTCCACAAACACTTTCCATATGAAAACCTCTTTTACACCTACCTTACATACTTTATCCAAATCTTCATTCCTAGTAATTTCATAGGAGTCACTAAACTCAATAAAAAAGTTGATTGGGGCTTGATCTTTTATGGAGGTCCTGGGCATATACTTCATATCATATTCTCCCAATTTAATTGAAATATGGGACAATCTTCCTACAACCTTTGGCTTTGCCAATACATTCTTCAAATGATGTGAGGTGGATACCAATACTGTATTCGAACAAAAGTAGTGTCAAAGTTTTCATGCTGCCATTTTCAAAGTAAAAGTTGACTTATCAATTGTTTGATATCTAATTCCCTAGGCATCAGTCATAATTTGGCTGATGTAATAGAAAGGATGTTCAACTTTTCCTCTTTTTTCGCTAAGATCATAGTACTGGATGTTTAGGAGGTAAAATCTAGGTACAAATATAGTGTTTCTCTTGGAATGGAGCTGACCAATATAGGTGACATGCATAGGTATTGATTGATCTGCTAAAAAGCTCTATCACACTTTTCATTCCAAAAGATTGATGTATTCTTTCTCAATAACTTAAATAATGGTAGGCATTTATCAGTGCATTTGGAAATGAGTCTATTAAATGCCACAATTATTCCATTTAACTATTGAATTCCTATGAAATCACTAGGAGGTTTCATGTCAATAAAAGCTTGTATCTTGTCTGGATTAACTTCAATTCAACATGCAAAGACAAAATAACCAAGGAATTTTCCTAATGTAACACCAAAAACACATTTTTTAGGGTTAAGTCTCACACTACTATAATAAAGAGTATTTAAGTCGGGATTTAAAGCCGATTTTTTCTTAAAATTGACTTATAATAAATTTTAAGTCGGTATACTTATTAATCGACTTAAAAAATAGCAAAAAAATAAAATAAAAACAATAGCATCAATTGATGTGAAAACTGATCCTATATGTGGGACATAGATTCAATTATACACGTCAATCGAGACTACACGTGGACTCGCATCGGTTGATGTCCACAATCGACGCTATGTCCCATGTGTAGCATTGGTTGCCACGTCAACTAACGCGTAACTAGTAGCATTGGTCTTACATGTCAACTAACACTACATGTAGAATGTAACATTGGTTCTATGTGTCAATCGACGCTACACGTGGCTCATGTCGGTTGGCATCGGTTGATGTGTACAACCGACGTTATGTCTTACGTGTAGCTTCGATTGACATGTAGGACTGACGCTAAGTTTCTTTTTTTTCCTTTTTCTTCTTCCCCCATTCTACCAATAGTTCATTGTTTTCTCCTCATTTCACACACCTAAAACCATGCATCCTCTACATTTTATTTCTCTATTTTCGGCCACTGCTGATCACTATTTTGGGTATCATTTGTTGGATTTTGTTCCTCTCTAGTTTTTTATTTAGATCTACCATTTTTTAAAACACTCTTTTATTTCATTTTCTTCATTTTGTTACTTTTTTCACTCTTTTAAGTATTTTTATGAATTATTTTATATAATATTTGTAAATTTATTTTTTTTATTTTAATGTATATTATGTGTTATTGATTATTTTTATATTTTTTGTGTTATATAGGTTGTATATTTTATTCAAGCTTAGAAAAGAAGAAGTTATTATTTTTATTTTTTATTTTAATTAATTTTATGTTTTATATATATTAATTTGTTATAAACTTAATTTTTAAAAAATTATTATTATTACATGCATATATAAAATACATCAAATATTTATAGTTAATATTATATATATTATATTAATATATTGTTATGTGTATATTATTAATATTATATATAAATATATATTATTATTAGTATATTATTAATATATTTTATGTGTATTTTTATATATATTATGTGTTATGTAGGTTATATATTTATTTTTATATGATGTTTCAATAGATATTCTAATAACTTATAACTTTATATATAATAATAACTGAAATATATTGGTAATTAATATATTTATATTTTATTAGATACATATTTAATTAATATATTTAATGTCATCAATAGAAAATTGATAAATCTTGGATGACAAAATGTAGAATTAAGGAGAACTATATTTCTGGAGTTGAAACTTTCTTGAAATTTGCCCTTAAAAATAATAATAATGAATATTGTATGATTCAATGCTTATGTGTTAAATGTAACAATAAGAAATTTCATGATATTGGTGAGGTTAGGTATCACCTTATCCATAGTGGTATTCTTTTAAGTTATAAATGTTGATATTATCATAGAGAAGATATTGATAATACTCATGAAGAAGAGATAAATAAAAATTTGATTGGATTATATACATCTTATTAGAATAAGAATGTCATAAATAATGTATAGACAAAAAATATGTTTCATGCTGTTGAATATGTACTACATGAAGATAATCCTGAAACCTTTAAAAAATTTCTAGAAGATGCCAAAAAGTCGTTGTATCCAAAGTGTAAGAAATATACTATAATATTAGGATTGGTTCATCTATACAATGTGAAGGCAAAAAATGATTTTTCTGACTAGGGATTCACAAAATTACTAAATGTACTAATAGTTATATTTCTTGAGGGTAATGATTTTCCATCTTCAATATATAAAGTGAAGAAATATCTTAGTCGATTTGGTATGGAATATCATAAGATTCATGCTTGTGCAAATGATTGCATTCTTTATATAAAAGAATATGAAACATTAGATTATTGTCCGATGTGTAAAGAATTGAGATGAATGCATGCTACAAATGAGACAACACCTAAGAAAGGTGTGCCCGCAAAGGTTCTTTGGTACTTTCCTCCAATTCCTCACTTTCAAAGGTTGTTCAAAAGTAAAGAGACAACAAATATGTTGACTTGGCATTCAAAGAATCAATATGACATTGGAATGCTACGTCATCCTTCTGATTTTCCAAATTGGAAAGTAGTAGATAATTTATCCCCTCAATTTGCATCTTATCAATGCAATCTTTGCCTTGCCATTGCTACTGATGGAATTAATCCATATAATTCCCTTAGTAGCAAATATAGCTATTGGCCAATAATTATGGTAACATACAACCTTCCTCCCTAGTTGTGTATGAAAAGAAAATTCATGATGCTAACATTATTGATCTCAGAACTAAAACAACCTAGAATTGATATTAATGTGTGTTTACAACCTCTTATAGATGATTTAAAGACATTGTGGAATAATGGTGTAAATGTTTATGATGCACATAAAGAAGAATACTTTGACTTGATGGGGGTCCATTTATGGACAATTAATGATTTTCCTGCCTATGAGAATTTATCAAGACATGCAACAAAAGGTTATATGGGATGCCCTATTTGTAGTGGTGGAACTTCTGCAACTTATCTTGTTCATGGATGAAATATGTCTCATAGAATACATAGAAGATTTTTGCCATCTGGACATAAGTTTAGATAACAAAAGAAACCTTTCGATGGTGAAGAAGATCTTTATCCTGTATCGAGACCTTTGTGAGGTGTTGAGATATTAAGGAAATTGAATGGTATAACATTCAAACGATATGAAAATATGAAAAGAATACTCATTAATGGAGGGAAATGAAAGATGTCAACTAATAAAAGGGCTAAAAATTAAAATGTTACTCTATCAGTAGATCATAATTGTTGGAATAAAAATCAATATTTTTGGAATTACCTTATTGGAAAGATCTACAAATTTGTCACATCTTAAATGTCATTCACATTGAGAAAAATGTATGTGAGAGCTTGATTGGTACATTACTTAATATACCTGAAAAAATAAAAATTAAAGCAAGATTGGATTTAAAGAAATTAGGCATACGACCTGAATTGGCACGAAGGGTAGAAAACGATAAGAATTAAACATACTTGCCACCAGCATCATATACAATGTCAATAAAATAGAAGGTTGTGTTTTGTAAATGTTTGGTGGGTGTGAAAGTTCCTAATGGTTATTCATCCAACTTAAGAAATTTTGTATCTACTTGAGAAATATTTTCCTCCTTTTTTTGATATAATGATTCACTTGTGTGTTCATTTAGTTTGAAAGGTTTAATTGTGTGGTCCTACTTACTTAAGGTGAATGTATCCTTTTGAGATTTACATGCAAGTCCTTAAAGGATATGTAAATAATAGAAAGGTGGAATACCTTAGTGGTTGCACTAAAATTGGGAATCCTACACACAAGTTATCTTAGAACATGACATGATCCAAGTAGGTAACCCTATGCTTGGTGGAAGTAAGAAATTGTTCATTGATAGTACTCGATGGGAAAGACACATCAAATCATTTTATTAAATAATAATGAGGCATAACTATACATAAAGTAAGTAATGACAAGTTCAACCTTTTCATATAAAATAAAATATTATTTATTTAACTATTAATTATGAATATTTGATATATCTTGCATAATATCATAGAATGCATTTAAATTTACTAAAGACCGATCCTCGTTATAAAAAAAAGGAGAAGTATGATGAGCATAAGCGAGAGCTTATTAGTTGGTTTCGCAACCATTTAAGTGTTACACAGAGGAATTCATTAGTACTTCTATATAATGTTTTAAAACTTTTTTTTAAACACATTTCATGTTTTTATACGCATAGATTCAAGTTGAACTCAACAAACCCAATCATAAAATAACAGAAACTTTAGAATGGCTTACATATGGTCCAAAATTCAATGTCAAATCATATTCTAGTTTCACAATTAATGGTTCGAGGTTTACTAATGTTTTTATATGTATAAATTTGAGTTGAACTCGACAAACCCAATCATAAAATAACAGAAATTTTAGAATGGCTTGCATATGGTCCAAAATTCAATGTCAAATCATATTCTAGTTTCACAATTAATGTTTTGAGGTTTACTACAAAAGCAAGGGACAAAGTCCGAGTAAACTAAAATAGTGGTGTGAAGATGGTTTCACAAACTAGGCAATTTTCTAGTTCAAAAGATGGTAATCCTATACTTTCTGATATAACATATTATGGTATAATTCAAGAAATTTGGGAACTTGATTATGAGGTCTTCCATGAAACAATAATCTTGTGTGATTGGGTTAAAGTACTATCAATGTTGGATATAAAATAGATGATTTTGGCTTTACCCTTGTAAACATATCTAAGATAGGTCACACTGATGATCCTTTCATGTTAGCACTTCATGCAAAATAAGTATTTACGTGAGCGATCAAATTGACACAAGATGTTCTATTGTGTTAACGCCTCCACAAAAAGAGTTATACCATTGTGATGCTTTAGAATATGATGAAATGCTTGATATGTTATCCAATATTAGTCATTTCTCAAACAAAATTCCTAAGGTGTGATGATCTAGTTGATGATGATGATTCTTCATCATCAACTCGAAGTGATTGTGAAGGAATATATATATATATATATAATCAACAACCTAATTAAATATGATGTATGTTCTATATTATTCTAATAACTATTGTTTATATGTTTGGACTTAAAATTGTGAATTAATTTCTATTTCATCATTGTTTGTAGATATATCATGGATCCGAAGATGCCAGAGATTGTAGATCCAAATGATCCATTGGATACCACTTTGTATTATATCTCCTCTAAAATGTATTTTTTTACATAATCGTTTTAAAGCCCCTAATAATTGGTTAAACAAGTGCTACAAGATTGTAAATAAGGAATGGAAAGAATACAAAACTTCCAAATTGGCCATAAATTATGTGTTTCCATACTTGGAACCACTTAATGAAGTTAAACTGTACAAAATCCATGAAGATCGCCCATGGATTCAACCCCAAGTATGGAAAGACTTTTTAGATTATAAACAAACGAATAAACTTCAAATCATTAGGGAAGAACGTCAAAATATAAAAATACAAAATATTCGTCCTAATCGTATTGGAGGTCATCAAATCTTCAAGTTAGACACAAAATGGTAATATGAAGTTGTTAATTTATAACTATTTTTATATTTATTTTCCTCTAATTTACGTTAATAAATTTATTTAATTTATGTAGGAATCTAAACTGGGTAGATCAATTACCCAAGTTGAATTATATATAGAAACAAAGACCCCCAAAATAAAGAAGTCAAAACCAATGAATAAACAAGGAGAATAATAACTCAATAAATTGGTTAGTAATTTAAATTGATAAAAAGCCCTTATGATTTTTTCATATTGATGTCATAATATATGATATACTTTATTGCTTTATTATTTGTAAAGAACAGTTCAAGAACAAACTAACATGGGTGAAATAATCGAACAACCATGAAAAGATGTGATATATTATGCATTCGGACCTGAGCAGCCTGGTTATGTTAAGGGAGGAAGCCAATATGATGGTTATATGGAGTTTTTTCAATATTAAAAAACAAATGCTTGAGATGGTCAGTAATGAAAATTTGAAGAAGAATTTCACTTCTTTAAGGCCATAATGTTAAGTGAGATTGCAAATTTAAAGCAATTTTAGAGTTTCCAAGCTCAATCACAACACATATTGGGCATGTCACCATAATCAAGGCATGCCCTATTGGCCAGGCATGCCACCATCTATGATAGGTATACCATAATCTATTCCAAGCATGCCACCCATGCAATCCTATGGCCAACCTATATCCTTTATTGGATATAGTCATCCTATTGGTCCCTTACTTATGCTAGGAATGTTGATGCAATCAAGTAGAATTGCAATGTCTCCAATGCAATTTGTGCATTTTTATCATCCATCACGTGAATACTTTGATGAGAATTTCCTTCCAATAGCTACCTCATATAAGAGTCCTCCTCCATTTAATGAATCATTTTTGGTAAGACTTAAAGCTTATGTAGATAGATATTACTTTAATTTTTATTATAGATTTTATTTATTATATATAATGCTTCAATTTTTTATATAATATGCAATATCTTTTCAAAGATCCATCATTTAAGGACTATGTTTCTATTGGAAAGGTAGCACAATTAAGTAATGATTGAAACATTCATAATCAATATTTGCCAAACCATTGTCAAATAGTAATTAATCAATCATTGCTCCATCATTGTCCAATACTAGTGTCATCTGATACTGCCATAGTCCAAGAAGCTATTGGACAATATAGGGCTTGGCTATCAAATCAAGTTATGCTAAATTTACATATGGTACTATTTATTTTAACTTAAGATAACATTGTTTTTACTAGTATTACATTATTATTATTTTATTATTACTAACATATATAATACCTCGTGTTTTGTCTATTATACCAAAATTGATAAGTGCGGCACAGTCAAGAGATGCAAAACAAGTATCTCATGGAAATTTGATGTCTAATGGGAAATCATCATGCACTAAGTCATTCAAGAATAAGCTATGGAAAAAATATAATTATGAATATACTATAAACTTCATCAGAAATCTTGGCTCTTTGATGACTATTGTTACGAGTAAGAATAGCATAAATGATGGATGGATCCGCCACTTCCTAGAGAAATATCTGGCATAGACCTTGGACAGTCATATATATCGATCGAGTGTATATTATAGATTTTGAATTTCAAATGATCGATTTAAGTATAATTCAAGTGTGGACAAGATGAGTCCTCAATCAGTAAGTAACTTTCATTTATATAGAGTATATAATTATAGTTATATTTTCTAATTATTTATATATATTTATTTTATATTTGGCATGTTATTATCGACTTCAAGCAAATCACCTATCACATTTAGCAATGTTCTATGATTCATCATTTTTCAATCAATATCAAGAGCATGATGTTAGCATCAAAGCTAAACAATTATATGATAGGGCCTTAACACTTCATAGAAATCAAAATTTGATAATCCCTTTGCCACTAAAGTTTGAACAAGGCCAAGATCATTGGATGTTGATAATCCTTGATCTATATGGCAATATGTTGGGTAATGTGACTCAGCTTCCATATAATTGAGTAAAGACACAAAAGCAGTTGTTGAAATGTAAGAGTTAAAGTTGGTTATTTTTCTTATATTATTCTTTGTAATATTTAATAAAGAACTACCTATTTTAAACTTTGATAGGACATGGAAGCTGTGTAACAAGAGTATAGGAATTGCCCTTATAAAATCACATAAACTTATATGGGACAAAATTATGGTATGTACAAGTGAATATTAATAATTTAATGTTTCACTATTGAATAATAAAGATGTTCGAATTGATAAACCATGTATAATTTTTTTTTGTAGGTTCCATAACAAAATGATGGAGTTATGTGTGGTTACTTTGTAACAAAATTTATGAGCAAAATCATCTCAAATACCAACATGTTAATTAAAGATGTGGTAATCTCTTTTATGAATATACTCTTTTAACATATATGAGTTATTTTTTTTATGAATTCTTGATATTTTATTTTTATTTTGAATTTAAATACATGTAGTTCTTTTATTGGAACAAATTAGGCTATGGCATGCAAATTTTTGATGATTTAAGAGAAGAATGGATTATAAGATCACAAGAAGAATTAGAACAAGAATATGACGATATTGAATAAGATATGTATCTTATAATATTTAATGATATTGTAATTAAGTTAAATATATATATTTATATGTATTCTAGATAAATTATATATGTATTGTATAATAGAATATATTTAAAACTCTTTTTAAACATATTTTGGTTTTTTATGCTATTATGCGATCAAAAACATACAGTGAGACTAGAAGAAAATAAATCAAAGATTATATAATTTTAAGTCGATTCTAAGATAGAACTGATATAAAATTTTAAGTCGATTCTATTAGTGAACAGACTTAAAATTTAAAGTCGGTTGACACGTAGGATCGACTTTAAATTTTAAGTCTCTTCATTTTAAGTGGTCTCATTTTAAGTCGTTTCACCCAACGGACTTTAAATTCCTTATAAGTCGGTTAATAACCGACTTAAAAGCTTTTATTTGCAGTAATGTCATTTCATACCTTTGGATAATGCTGAATATTTCATCAAGATCTTTGACATGGTTTAAGCTTATATTGAATTGATCACCGTATCATCCATATATACTTCTATATTCCTTCCCAACTGGTCAGTGATTATTCTATTTACCAAACATTGAAAAGTAACACTAGCATCTTTTAAACAAAGGGCATTTGAGTGTTATAGAAGGTACCCTCCTTAGTAATAAATGATTTTTTTTCTTCATTTCTGGGTGCATTCTAATATGATGATAAACATTATATGCATCAAGGAAACTTATGAAATAGAAACCGATGGTGTCATCAACTAATTGATCAATACTTGGCAAAGGAAAACAATCTTTCAATTAAGCATCATTTACTCCAGTAAAAGCCACACATATATGAGGTGAGCCACAAGCCTTATTTACTAACACCATGTTTGACAACCATGATGGATAATCTACTCCTCTGACAATCTTTGTTTCTTTAAGGGTAGAAACTTGTGCCTTGATTCCCTCATTTTTTTCTCTCAAACCTTTTCTTTTCCTCTGCTCGATAGGTCTAGCTTTTGGATCAAAATTCAATTCTAGGTATATCTCTTAGTTTCCATGCAAATACATCAGAGTTGCTTTTAAGAAACATAACATTTTCTCCTTAATCTCTATCGTTAGGATCATACTCAATTTCAAAGATTGGTATTCTCCTTCATTTCCAATTTGTATGTCTTCAACCCCAATTGACTAACCATATCCCACTACACATCTCCCTTTGGATCATTTTTGGGGTGAGCCATACTATGGTTACTACTAATAGATCACCTTTTTAATTGTAGTAATGTAACAACTTCTAACTTTCTCTATATCACCCCTTATCTTTTTCATACCCTATTCAGTCGAGTATTTAATGACTTGGTGATAGGTTAATGGGATAGCCCTCATCTTGTGTATCCATGGTCTTTAAATAATTGCTTTGTAGTGAGTGATAACTCCACAAAAGTAGAGTTATTTGGCCACTTCTAAATCACTTATTTTTGCCTAAATATTATGGATAAGCTTAAATTATGTTTAATAAAGCAATGTAGGTAAAGAGATATAAAACAGATCAAAAATAGGAAAAAATTACGACAAACATAGGATCACAAAGGATTAGATTGATTAAGGGTTCATCACTTGATCGATCGAGAATACGCTTAATTAATCGAGCAGCAAGGATTTTAACGCATTAGCCTTAAATTGAATTACAACTTTCAATCTCAGCCCTTGGATCAATGTAATATGAATCCCAATCAAATGAGAATTAATTTAATCCAATTTAAAGCACTTAGAGAGGTCATAAAAAAGACACAATTAAGAATCAAAACCCTAATAGCTTCTAAGAAAATAAAAAAAGAGACACAACATTCTGAAAGATTCGAGAGAAGATTAGTGCTACAAATCAATAGATTGAGTGTATCCTTTCTTCTTCTCCTTTCTTTATCAATTTTGTATTTTTTTTATGAAAAATATGAGCTTTAAGAACATAATTATGTGTAGCTAATTTATTAATCTAGGGGTCTTATGAACTCAATTTTCTATATGTAATGGTCCACTATTTTACCCCAATTGTTATTACAATTCAAATATATTATTTAATCTATTTTTTATGTTATTAATTTCTTGGTCAACAATTGATCTATATAGGAATTAAATAGATTTGAGAAATTATTTAATTGTTTGTCTTGATTAAGTAACATAAATAGTTTTTAGGCAGAAATGTATGATTCTTATGTGTATGATCCATAATTAATGAACTTAATGAGTAGTATGCAATCTAATTGACATGAGAATGTAAGTAGGTTAATTACTATACAATGTATAGTGTACTTGAGATAGGAATGCATGCTAGGTTAGATTTAATTGATGATTATATTGGGAGGAATTTTTGTGATTCATATGTTAGGAAATTAGGGGGATTACAGATTCCTAGATCATTTTCTCATATATCTGAGTCTTGCGATTCATAATTAGTTATCTTTTATTTTTTTAGTTCTTATAATTTTCTATTATCCAAATAGTATTCATAATAATTATATTAGTACTCGGTTATAAGTTATACAACTCCCTATCGGATCGATATCTATACTTAGGTACATTATATTACTTACATGACCCATATATTTATGGATTGTATCTTATTGATCAAGTTTTTGGTACCGTTGCAAGGGAGTTAATTACTAATAAAATATATCAATGATGGTTATTACCCTTACTAGTTTGGACCTTTTAGTTTTTTTTAATTTTGAGTGTTTCTATTGTATGTTCGAGTTGACAAGATAAAATCTTGTTCCTTTTGATCCAGAAATAGAAAGAACTTTACTTTACTTAAAAAGGGAACGGTTACCACAAGATCAATTAGGGGTTATCGTAGAATAAGGGGATCAATAAGCTATTGTGCTCTCTAAAACTTTAAGGGATTTTGCAGTCCCATAAGTAGATAGAGGCCAATCATCTATTTATAGATCGAGCATTAATGCTAACAACTTTAAATTTAAGTCGAGAGTCATTCAAATGGTATAAGAAAATTAGTTTAAAGGGTTAGTCAACAATGATCCAAATCTTCTCTTTGCTAGAGGACAAGCAAAGAATTACGCTTGAGGGTGTGATAACTATTTAAAATTATAGTTATTTGGCCACTTCTGAACCACTTATTTGTCTCTTTTTTTCTCAAATATCATAAATAAGGTTAAATTGTGTTTAACATGGTAATATAGGTGAAGATATATCAAATGGATCAAAAATATGAAAAAATTAAGACAAATACAAGATCAAAAGGGAGTAGATCGATCGAGGGTTCATCACTCGATCGATTGAGAATTGCCTCCATCGATTTAGAATATGCTCGATCGATCAAGCATCAAGGATTTTGACACATCCATCTTAAATTGAATTCCAACATTAAATCTCAACCCTTGGATCAAAGTAATATGAATCCTAATCTAATGAGGATCAATTTCAACCTATTCAAAACACTATAGGGAGGTCATAAGCAACAACAACTAAGAATCGGAACCCTAGCATCTACCAAGAAGAGAAAAAAATATATAAAAAAAGTTCAAGAGGAGATTAAAGGAGACAACTTTGTAAAGGATTCAAGAGAAGATTAATACTATAAATCAAGAGTTTGAGTGTATCCCTTTTTCTGTTTTCTTTATCAATTTCATGTCTTTCTTTATGAAAATTTGAGCTTTAAGAACATAATTATGTCTAGCTAATTTATTAATCTAGGGGTCCTGTGAACCTAATTTTCTATATCTGGTGATTTAATATTTTTCCCTAATTGTTATTGCAATTCAATTATATTATTTAATCTAATTTTTATGCTATTAATTATTTGGCCAACAATTAATCTATAGAGTCAATTAAATAGATTTGAGAGAATTATTTAATTATTTATCTTAATTAAACAACATGTATAGTTTTTAGGCATAAATGTGTGATTCTTATATGTGCCATCTATAATTGATGAACTTAATAGATAGTATGCAATCTAATTGACATGAGAGTGTAATAAGGTTAATTACTATATGTTATATAATGTACTTGAGAAAGGAATGCATGCTAGGTTAGATTCAATTGATCATATAATTGATTGATGATTGTATTGGGAGGAATTTTAGTAATTCACATGTTAAGAAATTGGGGGATTAAAGATTCCTATATCATTTTCTCATATATTTTCATAGTTGTTAAGTCTTGTGATTTATAATTAGTTATAACTTATTTTTTTAGTTTTTATAATTGTATATTCTCTAAATAGTATTCGTAATAATTATATTGATACTCGGTTATAAGTTACACAACTCCCTATAGGATTGATATCTGTATTTAGGTACATTATATTGCTTGCATGACCTATAAACTTATGGATCATATCATGTTGATCAATGATCTAAAACATCAATTACCACAAAGTTGGTTATGACAATTGATCCTATTACCATGGCTAGTAGCACCACAGTTCCAATAGCTTATATGTTGTTGCTATTGAACCTAACCAAAGGCAACACTTTTTTAGTGAAATCATTATCTTTTACCTCTCGTACTTTCGTTGTGGTTGGGAAGAAAATATCCATTGAACACCCAGTGTCGATCAAGCTTCTACAAATGTCGCATGACCCTAACTGAAGCATGACTACTAAGGGATCCTCATAAGAGGATGTGGTCTTGTCATTATTAGTAAAGGTGATTGCAACAGAAGGTGATTATTTGTGCAAATTATAAATATGATAAGTCTCTCATAGAGGATGAAAATATGCTCTTCTATTATCATTTCCCACAAGATCCCTTAGATATCCCCCTGGATAATAAATCTTCAATTTCTTTCTTTAAGAGTTTATAGTCTTGTGTCCTGTGCCTTATGTCCTTGTGTAAAGGACACCATTTAGATGTATCTCTTAATGGTGCCCTTAACTTTGGTGGCTATCTAACATTCTGTTCATTCTCCATCCTTAAAATAGCTTGAGCTAAACTTACTCTTAGAGATGGACCTCTAAAAAGTGACAAGGATCTACCCAAGGTTCATGATTTCTTGACCACTGACCTACTCCTTTATGATTCGGAAAAATACACTTGTTTTTATTGGTGACCATCTTATCTTGAATCACTTTGTCAAGGCTTATTCTTCTCTTTTCTCTTTTTGGCACAGTCTCCACTTATGCTTTATTCTTTCTGTCAAATTTTAACTCCCTTTCAAGATTAACAAACTTTCTAGCCTCTCCGTAAGCATCATCCATTATGTAAGGCACATTCTTGGTTAATTCAATAAATAGTTTCAGATTTCTCAATATACCTTATCTAAAAGCTTCTATTGCTATAGAACATGGACAATCTACAATTTCTTACTTTTCCTCCTTGAATCTTCTTATGTAGTATTCTATTGACTTATCACTACCTTGGGTGATTAATAAAAGATGATGAGATTCTTTGCTCATAGGATTGTTACTAGCATAATTAGTGATAAAAAAACTTGGAAAATTGAGAAAATGAGGTTATTGTATGAGGCACCAAGTTATTAAACCATTTCTGTGTGCCAACACATAGAATGGCTATGAAAATTTTGCACATTATATCATCTCTTTTGTTCTGAGTGAGACTCATAAAAGCCATGGCTATTTTGAAATGTAAGACATGAGTCATAAGGTCCTTCATTCTTCGGTAGTCAAGACATTTTGGGGCATTAAACTTTATAGGTGGCTCATTATTCTTTATATCATCATAGAAGGGGAAATACAAATTTTCTCACAATCTCTATCAACATCATAATGCGACTTTCCTTTTTCCTACCTCTTATTTTTTTCTTTGAAGGACTAGTCTTATTTTCTATTGGTTTCTTCAAAATCTTGGAAGTATACTTCCATTACTATTATTTCTTCAAGTAATTGTTCATTATTGTATTGGGTTGCTTCTTATATCAAATGAACTAGTTGTGCTTCAGTCCTAGCATTATGCTACTGAGCATCCTTCATTACGTTCCCAACTCTAGCAAGTTCTTTTCTTCTTGGGATTAATTAAATCTTTTCTACGATGTCATTAGCTTGACCCAATTATAGAACCGTATCAATTCAGGTATGTAGCTCTCTATTTTCACGTCTTATTTCCTTGAGTTCCCTTTTAAGCTCAAAGAGTTGTCTTGTCAACTTCTTTTGAGGGTTGACCTCATTTGAGAAATTGACTCATGGTTCATTTCAACCTTCCATATGTATAGGTGTAGTGTTATCCTATAGAATCATTTGATTATCTAGTCTCAACATTTCCTTAGCTCGAGTTCCAACCATGATATATGTAGTGGTCAAGAGCTCGGGATGAAATGTTTGTTATTGAGGTTTCTCTCTAAAAACTTGGGGTGAATCCTACAAAATACAAGGTCAAAAACAAAATCTTAACCTTTAAATCCTGAGCTTTATGATGGGCACCAAAATATTGGGGATGATTCAATTTTAGAAAGAGAAACTAGAGTGTTAGGGAATACAGTAGTCAAACACATATTATAAAGTGGAATTGATTATATTGAAAGGTAGAGCATATGACTGAGCTTTCAATGCTTCAGACTTGTGGACTGGTAGGGATACTTGGTAAATCAACACTCTAGGTATGAGTAAAACTTCATGTCTTGGGCAACTATATCAAGACAGGTCGGGCTTAAGTACTATCCATATGCTCAAACATCAACCATGTCACATAAGGATGCAATAAGTAACTAAAACAAATGTTGGTGCTTACAATCTCCTAGAAACATAAGAGTATTTTCTTACCTAAATAATGAAATACTCTTTTTATAGAAACATTAACAGGACCTTGGAACATTAAAAGTAACATATACACAAATAAGAGTCAATATAACTTAAATGTGTCATAAATTGCACATACACCCAAGTCTATGCATATATGTATATACAATTGTTAAAAACAAAAAAGTAAATAGCTTTACATAACACAAAAGCATTTTGCATTCCATTAAAAATGACAGTTACATTGTAAAAAAAAGACATCAGCAATCATTACAAAAAAAAGGAACAAAAAGAGAGGTTAAGCCTTAATATTGAGCTCAATTTTAGTACAAGTTATTAAACATCCTTGGGCACATTATCAATATCGGCATCTTTAGCAACCCTACCACTCTTTTCAACTTTTTCATCATCATCACAAGTTGGAAAGAGTGTAGGCATCATTGGGATATCAATGATATTATAATAAAACTCAAGCATGCCCTTCTCTTTGGATACCACTTTGAATGAGTCCATAGCTATATTATATTCGGTCTGACCACTTTTCTTGAATTGGTCACTTCTTGTTTCAAGCTCGTGCCTAGCTTGATCCAACTCAACCCTTAGTTTATTTTCCATTTCATTAGCTTGGTCGAGCCTGGAGATGGACTCCTTCAGCTTCTTGATAGCTTTGTTGAGTTTCTTCTTTTGTTAATAGCCATGTTTTTCCAATGTGTTACTTAGGCCACTTTTATGACCAAATTTGATCGAGTCAAGGAGTGGTTCTCCCTTTCTTTAGGAAGCTCCTTCCTTAGGTGCTTTATCTCTTTCACCTTGTATAGCTCGATCAAAAGAAAAGCCTATACAAACAAAAATAAGGTCAAGTGTGAAATAAATCCTACAATTAATTCAAAGACAGCATAATTTGAGCATGTATCTACTAACCACGGTCAAAGGCTCATCTTCCTTACATAATTTCTCCATTGCCTTTTCCATAGAAAGGGTAGGAAGGTGCTTGATGACATGGTCCACAATTGAAGAGGTCAATGTTGGAGTTGCTATAAAGCTCCTTAATTTAAGGAGCAAATTAAGAGCAAAACATGGAGCAAAACATGGAGCAAAACAAGGAGCGAAACATGGAGCAAAACAAGGAGCTTAATTCAAGGAGCAATTCAAGGAACCGTTAATTTAAGGAGTAATTCAAGGAGTGAATTTTCCTATAAATAGATGTGTAATTGTAATGAATTAATCAACCAAGTGTTCATTTCAATTGAGAGAAAAGCTTTTGTGAGAGAAAATTGAGAATAATTTTCTTGGGTGTAATTGGGTTGTGGGTTGTGAGTTGTGAGTGTTGTAAACACCTTGTGTAATTTCTCCCTTTTTAGTAAAAAGATCTACAATAGGTCCAGAGACGTAATCAAGAATGGTCGAACTCCATTATCAAATTTGAGTGTTATTTTGTCTATTTTGCTTTATCATAAATCTGGCTTATCGGGAATTTGCATAATTTCCCAACAACTAGTATCAAAGCTTTTGGTGGTGATTTTTGTCAATTTCCTGTAAGGATACTATTCATATGAATAGCGATGATATTTGTTCATTGACGGAGGTGTTCTAATACATGATGGTTTGTAGAAATAGATAGAAAAGATCCAAAGGAAGTCATATTTGAGTGGGAACAATGGCCGTAAATTAAGGAAGGGTGAAACTCAAGAAATTTGATGGCACTGATTTTGGGTTTTGGAAAATGAAGATAGAGGATTATCTATATCAAAGAAATCTGTATCAACCTCTCTTAGGGAAGAAGCCAAAGGCTATGAAGGAAGAAGATTAGAATCTTTTAGATAGACAAGCCCTTGGAGTTATTTGATTGACGTTATCCCGCAATGTTGCTTTTAACATAGTAAAGGAAAAGACCATGGTAGGTCTTATAACAACTCTCTCCAATATGTATGAGAAGCCATCGGCCTCAAACAAAGTGCATTTGATGAGGTGTTTGTTCAACTTGTGGATGACAGAAGGTGCATTGATAGCTCAACATCTCAATGAACTCAACACAATCACAACCCAGTTGAGTTCAATTGAAATTGAATTCGATGAAGAAGTACGAGCATTGATACTTTTTTCTTCTTTACCAGAAAGCTAGAATGCTACTATCATGGCTGTGAGTAGCTCGTTAGGAAGAAATAAGTTGAAATTTGACGATGTTTGTGATTTGGTTCTCAATAAAGAGATCTGATGTAGAGAGTCAGGTGAATCCTTAACTTCTTCAGTTTTGCATACAGAGTCAAGAGGAAGAGATTCAACCAGAGGGAATGGATGTGGTAGAATAGACTACCAAGGTAGATCAAAGGACAGGAGGTCCAAATCTAGGAATCCTAATAATTCCCATAGCTCGAAGACTATCGAGTGTGGGAATTGTGGGAGAACTGGGCACTACAAAAATAAGTGCAAAAGTGCACCAAAGGACAAACAAGTGAAGGCAGAGGCAAATTTTACTTCCACCTCAGGAAGAGATGGAGGAGATGATGCATTGATATTCTTTTTGAAGAGCAATGAAGAATCTTAGGTGCTAGACTCTGGAGTATCGTTCCCTGTTAATTCACAGAAAAAATGCTTCGAGAAATATGTTCCCGGAAACCTTGGAAAGGTATATCTTGGTGATGATAAACTGTGTGTTATTATTGGTAAAGGTGTAGTGAAGATTAAGTTGAACAAGTCTATTTGGAAATTGAAAGATGTCAGGTATATTCCTGACCTAAGAAATAACTTAATCTCAATAGGGCAATTGGTTAGTGAAGGCTACACTACGATCTTCCATGGTGATGATTGGAAGATTTCAAAAGGTGTAATGATGGTTGCTTGAGAGGCAAGAAGAGTGGCACTCTTTACATAAGAGTAGGGGAACGTTGTTCGATCGTAGCTACAGCAGGCAATGAAACACCAAATCTGTGGCACCAGAGACTAGGCCATATGAGTGAGAAAGGGATGAAGATTATGCACTCAAAGGGAAAACTTCTAGGTCTAGAGTCAGCGGAGATAGACATGTGTGAAGATTGCATACTTGGAAAGCAAAAAAGAGTCAGCTTTCATACAAGTGGTAGAACCCCAAAGAAGGAAAGGTTAGAGCTTATCCACTCTAATGTTTGGGGACCAATGACCGTCTCATCCATTGGTGGGAAATAATACTTCATGACTTTCATTGATGATTACTCTCGAAAGTTATGGGTTTACTTTTTAAAGCATAAGTCTGAAGTATTTGAGGCTTTTAGAAGATGGAAAGCTATAGTTGAAAATGAGACAGGTTTGAAAATAAAAAAGGTCAGAACCAATAATGGTGGTGAATATGAAGACACTAGATTCAAAAATTTCTACTATAAGTATAGGATCAAAATGGAAAGAACTGTGTTAGGCATGCCTCAACATAATCGTATAGTTGAGCATATGAACCGAACGTTGACAGAAAGAGCTAGAAGCATTCATATACAGTCAGGTCTACCAAAGCAGTTCTGGGTAGAAGCAGTCAATACAGCAGCTTACTTGATCAACTGAGGCTCATCTATTCCATTGGAGCACAAAATACCATAGGAGGTATGGAGCAGAAAAGAGGTAAAACTATCACATCCAAAAGTTTTTGGCTGTGTAGCATTTGTGCATATTAGTAATCAAGGTACGAATGAGCTTGGCTACCATATTTGGGATGACGAAAACAAGAAAGTGATCCATAGAAGAGATGTGTAATTGTAATGAATTAATCAACCAAGTGTTCATTCCAATTGAGAGAAAAGCTTAGAGAGAAAAGTTTTGTGAGAGAAAATTGAGAGTAATTTTCTTGGGTGTAATTGGGTTGTAGGTTGTGGGTTATGGGTTATGAGTGTTGTAAACACCTTGTGTAATTTCTTCCCTTTCAGTAAAAAGATCTGCAGTAGGTCCAAAGACGTAAGCAAGATTGTCCGAACTCTATTATCAAATTTGAGTGTTATTTTGTCTATTTTTCTTTCTCATAAATCTGGCTTATCGGGAAATTGCGTAATTTCCCAATAGTCAACACCTCAATTTCTCTTCTAGGAGTTGAAGCCTCAAAAATACTTTTCCTCATGTCCATAGTAAGTAAGGAAGAATAGTGTGCAAGGAAGAGATTGGTGTAGACCAAGGAACAATCACCATACTAGGAATTATTGGCTTCTCCATAATAATGACATTATGCCTTTTAGAGGGAGCAATGTCACTACTTCTCTCCTTGCTTGAGCTTTTTCTCCTTTTCTTTGGTTTTGAAAAGCTTGAGGCCTTGGATTTAGAAATATTGGTGAGCATTTCTCTAGGGTTGAGCTCTATTACTTCAAAATTAAGAAAACATTTTAGTATTCAACACAACCAATACTATCTTAGCAAGCATAATACGAACAAAAAGACATTCACTATCATCTGGAACTATTTTGAAATCACCCTTAAGTCATGGTGATGCATGTTATGATGAGCTAGAGATCAACATTTCCTTATAATCCTAGTAAGAAAAGGAACCAAGCCCAATCTCACTAATCTACAAGCTACAAATTGAGGAGTTGTCAAAAGTTCCTTCCAAGAAGTTGGTTCCGATAGATAATTTTGAAAATGAGCCAGCATAGCCTTGGACTTTGGACTCAAGCTTATAAGGCATGCTATCATATTTCTAATTAAGATTTTGATGTCATTTTATGTGTTCTATATCAATTTATTTCTACCCCCTTTCTATCTCCTACTAATTTAAGACAGAGAAAAATAATGCTTCAAGTTTCTCTTATCACCTGAAAGTGTTACATTCAACTCTATCCTTCTTAGAAGACATGTAAACCCAAGCTTTATCTAAGGAGTTTACTTTCAAAACATATGCCTCATTGAACTCTAGTATTTATAATTCCACCCTGATCTCTCTATAAATCATAGTTAGATTCAAATGATACCTCCACCCATTTTGGAGTATTTGACTATAAATGAGCTATGTCCTCCTAAGAAACTTCCTTATAAAAGGCCATAAAAGAAACCTGAGCCCAAGCAATAAGCTTTTCTCGTGAAAAGCAATCAAGCCTTCAGGTAGAGGATCGATGTCTTTAGCATCCAAGCTAAGAATCAATATTTGAATAGTTGAAGGTATCTGATATTATTTCTCAACTTCTCATTTTCCCGGGATGTCAGCCTATAACTTACTACTTTGGCCTTCCATCTTTTGGTACCCATTGGTTCCCTTATGCCTTTTGATGCTTTTTCTCACACCACTCTTTAGAAGCAAAAATTTGGGAGGGAAACACTTAATCTAATACTAGGAGTGACACTAGAAGGTCAAGCTATAGGTCAATATTATTTTTTGATGCCCAAGGAACTTTCATCCATCACTTCAAGTGTCTTATCAGTTGAGAAGAAAGAGTTCAAGCTTATGCTCCTTTCTTCATCTGAATAGTATAGGTATTAGGGACTTTCCCAGGAGGAGTCCGACCGAAAAGAAAGAAGAACTCCCTACTAGTCGATCTATTAATGACCTATTTTCTATACATGATCATTACAATAAAATTTGGAAAAAAATAGAGCATATAATAAACAAAATGAGAGTCAGAATATTACCTAAGTTGAGGGAGAAAAATGAGAGTATGAAAGAACTTACCTTAATATAATTATACTTTTTTAGATGTGAAGAAAATTTCCAAAAGATCCGAGGAAAGATTACTGATGTCAACCTTGAAGACTTTAACGAATGAGCTAAAAACTTTAAGCACCTAGTGAAGTGAGATAGAGATTTTAAAGTGAAGATATGAGTTTATTTCCTTGCGAATGTGAAAAATGCCTTAGCTTTCCCTATAATATAGGTGTTTGTATCTCCTCTCTCTAGTCAACTGATAACAAGAATGGTTATTAGTTGGAGATTCCTTTGCGACAATTCATTAGCCCTGTTTCTAACTGTCTCACTTTGTATGTAGGCTTAAGTTAAAATAGTACAGGGACTTGATGTTTGAGCATAAAGTATGACCTCATGCCCAATATATCATAGTGTTTGACCTTTAAACGTCATTCGTGTTGTAAACTCTAAGTTAATAGCTTTTGGAGTACAACCTTGAGCTAGTGCAAATTGTGTGGTCACTCTTAGATCAATTGTAGTCTTTTACTAATTTAACCTTCTCACACTTGTTGATGTGTACCCCTTATGTAATCAACATGTAACCTTGTACATGTCTTCTATGTATATGATAATGGTCCTAAACCATATATATTCATTGATATTTATCACATCTATCTTGTTTATCTCTCTAAAATCGGATCATCCCCAACACAAAACATAAATCCAAAGATTGAGAAAATGTAGTTCTCTAACCCATACTTGAATTTCACATTATCCCCAATATGCAACATATTAAAGATAACAAAATTATATGGGAAAAGAAAATCCCATAGACATTGACGTGTTCGTATTTGTTATCAAATGTGTCCATGTGCTTGCCATGTTCATCTATTCTTTATTCACCTACAAAAACAATAAATATAAGTACTAAAAATAAGTTGGGTTGCCTTCTAACAAGGCATTACATTTAAGGTCCTTGACTAGACCCTCCTAGCTTTTGAATTCGGATATAACATATAGTAGTTTAGATGAGCCTCTCCACCGAAATTGTTGGTCCTCCTTAACTACTTAAAATATTTGTTAGCTCTATTGCCACTTTCTTGACCTATATCATTATTCAAATGATGCTCAATTTCATAGAATTCCTCCTTGGAGGGTTTTTTCTCTCCATACATTTTCTCGAATGTTTTACTAAGCTAGTAGGGCATATGGGTTAGATTCCATTTACTACCAAAATTGCTCTCAAGATAAAGGTTATCATTATTGTGGTAAGACATTGTCTTGTCATGGTAAGCCTTACCATGACACTAGATACCAATGGTAAGTCTTCCCACACTAAGTCAATGCCTTACCATGAATTCTATTTTTCACCAAAATTACTGCTATTGTGATAAGGCATTGCCTTGATGTAGTAAGTCTTATCATGACACTAGATGCCAATAGTAAGTTTTTCCATATTAAACAAATGTCTTCTCACATCAGGACAATGCCTTACTACAAATTCCATTTTGTTTTACCAAAATTGCTCCGAGCTAAGGCGTACCATTTTATGTATTAAGTGATTTTGGTAAAAAATGAAATATCACCCAAAATTAGGTGATTTTGGATAAATATGAAATGTAGCAAATATAGAAGTTATGAATGGTTTATTGCATGACTAAAGCCAAAAGCAAAGAATACATGGATATTTTTGGGTTCATTGATATTTTGGGGTTCACTATCTTAGTGTTACTATAATTTTATTTTAGGTACCATTTTTTGTTCATATTTTTCAAATGATATTTTAGTGATGTACACATTTAATAAAAAATACAAATTTGATATCATTTTTTATTTTATTTAGAATTTTTAGCACATATGCAGCACATGTGTGTTTAATAGAGAGTATTTGTGGTATTTTTTGATATTTTACCTACTTCGTATTAATAACTTATTTTTTCATCATTTTTGAGTTCTTAAATACATTTTCTAATGTTTTTAATTCATTCTACATTTTCTTTAACATCTCTTATTTTTCTATCATCTAAGAGCTCATGAACTTTTAAAAATAGTATGCAATTATCATGATATATGTTGAGCTCCTAAGTAATAAAAGAAGAAGAGAGATCGAAGAGATGTTAAATGAGTAAAAAAATGTTAAAATATATATTTAATAACTCAAAAATGACATAAAATAAGATGTTAATGTTCAGGAGGGAATAATAAAGAATACCACAAATCCCCTTGATTAAATACATATGTGAATTTGTTTTTCGATAAAATGAATTTTTTAATAAATTGGTACATTTTATTAAATGAGGGCATTGCTAAGATATCATTTGAAAAAAATGGTATCTAAAATATAATTATGTTACAACTACGATGACAAACTCAACAGTGAGTTCTATATTTTAGGTTGGTGTATATATAAAATTTTGGTTGTAATAAATTTTGAAATTTATGTGTTGTTTTAAAATTAATATGAGTGAAATTTGTGAGGTTAGGTAGTTTATTAAATTACATTTTCTAGTTTAATTTATATTTTATTCATAAATGAACACTTTTATTTGCATACCCTTTTAAACTTTGTTTGGAGCTAGGAATACCCTTTTAAAGTTTGAGACTTTCGTATTTCATGTTAATAGTTAAATAATAGATTAGGTACACAATCATAATTTTCATTTTTTACTTATTTGGCAATTCTCCATCTAATGGCTTGCAGGCTGGACTCTTTGTGTATAATATTTTCTGGGTTTTCTTCACTCCAGTTATGGTTAGTGTTGCAAAATCTTTTGATGCTCCTATAAAGGTTAGTATTCTTTCTCAATCTACTATTGCTCCTACTTAATTTTTTATCAAAATATAAACATGTCATGTCCTAAATTTGTTGGCAAACATTTTTTACTATATGCAGCTTTTGTTTCCTACAGCAGATTCTGCACGACCTTTTTCAATGCTTGGTTTTGGTGACATTGTAATTCCTGGTAATGTTCAAGGTTTTGGTTGGCATCATTCAATTCCTTATTGCATGGTATGTGTACACACTACTGTACTCTCTACAAGCACTTTGATGTTTTGTCCTTGGAATGTGTGGGTAAAATAGTGTATTTGTCATTGTTATGATCATATATCTATTTGGTTTGCTGAGATCAGAATAACAAGAGATAATCTTGTTGCTCTTTTTTTTTCATTTTTGATCAAGAAGGAAATCATTTCCATTATAATTAAATGCACAACATTTATGATACATCAAACTATAACATCTAAACACAAGAGAGAGAGAGTAAGTTCATATGCAAAATTACAATTTAATCTGTAATCTAATATGACGCATTCGCACATTTTCAAAATTGGCTAACAATTATTAACAATATTCAATCATTGCGGAAATATCCCATGGCACCAAGGCTATGTAAGGAAAGTCCTTGGCAACAACGGTCAAACCAATTGAGTGTCTACTTGTTGAATACCAATTTAATTAATAAAATGAAAAGGATAAGTTTTCGTTTACCTTAAAAGAGTATTTATACAAATATTCTAATCTTATTTAAGTAACGACAATAAATACAAGCTTTACACGATAAGAATCCTAGAATAATTATAAATAAAATATACATAATGTATGTATTTTAACTCTTCTTAAATTGGAGCATAAATATCACACATGATCAATTTGGATAATAAAGTATGAAAAGAATTTTGTGCAACACCATGGGTCATAATATCAGCAAATTGCTCAGCATTCTTGATTAGGGATAACAACGGATCGAAATTGCTTGTTTTCGACTAATTCGAATTCGATTCGATACAAATAAATTTGAAAATTTTCAATCTGAATTCGATCCGATGATATAATTAATCCGAACCAATCTGAATCCAAACAGATCGTATTTTTTCTTATCAGATTAATATTGAAATTTATTTATGAATTATTATCATATATAAAATACGACATATACAAATTTAAATTTTAAATTGATATTTTTGTAACAAATATTATTATTTATAGTCACAACTAAAAAAATCATAAGAATAAGAAATATACATGTACAATTATTAAATTATTATAAATATTCATATTTATTTTTTAAACTAAAATATTAATCTAATGTAATTATAGTATGCATAATTTTTGAATATAGCATATTATAAAATAAAATATACATTTATATATAATTTAATAGTAATTCAGTCTGGATCAAATACAACAGATTATAAAATCTGACAATTCGAATATGAATGGATTGTATAATTTTTAGTCAAAATCTAATCCAATTATAAAATTTATTAATCCAATTTGATCTGAAGGATCAGATTGAATTTATCAATTTAAATAAATTGATCAGATTATTTACTCATCTATACTCTTGATATATGGAACTTTAAGGACATCATCATCAAAATTGTCTTTTATGTAGTTTATGTCAAAGTTCAATGTGCTTAGTTTGGTTATATTGTAAGGAATTATTAGTAATCTCAATATTATCACATATTAAAGTCTTAGACTTTTTAGGACCAAAACCAAGCTTCCTCAATAAAATCTTTAACTAGAAAAGCTTCGTAATATCATGGTGAAGGGCGTGATACTCAACTTTTGCATTAGATAACGATACACATTTTATTTCTTACTCTTTCAATTTTCCAAATTGCCTCCAACAAATGTAAGGTATCTTGTAATAGACTTTCTATCCATCTTAGAACTTGTAAAGTCAATTGGTGTTACCTATAATGTCTAGGTGCCCATGTTTTAAATAAAAAATATCCTTATTTGACGAGGATTTCAAATATATCAAAATCTGGATCATAACATCCTTGTGCTAGTTATTCAGATTATGAATGAACTCACTTAACACACTAACAATATATAATAAATCAAGTTGAGTATGAATGAAATAAATAAATTTTCCTACTAATCTTTGTTATCTCTCCTTATTAGTTGGGATCTAATCATGAGACATACTCAAACCATGATTTACCTCAATAGGTATATTTCTATTGAGAGAAAAAGAGTCCTTGTTTTGAATGACGAACTTAAATACCTAAGAAGTATTTAAATTTCCTAGTTCGTTTATGTGAAATTCCCTTTTCCAAATAGTTACATAATTTTTCTATCTTACTAGCTATATTACTTGTAGCAATCAAATCGTGTCATCAACATAAACCATTCCTTTTATAGAAGAGTGTGATATGCTTATAACCATTCATTGAGTGACTTAACCTACCAAACTATGCCTTGGGTTACTATTTCAACTCATTTAAAACTTTCTTCAATCTGCACACCTTTCCTCCTTCAGTTGGGAATCCATGAGAAGGATCCATATACATCTCTCTTGTCAATTCATCAAAAGAAGCATTTGAATTAGAAAGTAAGGGCATAGTAGTAACATTCTTTTTTCTTCTACCTAAGTGTTGGTAGAACATATGAGGTGGCTTAGCTGGTTTTTCATTTTCATGTTCGGGTTCTCCCAAAAGATAAGAAGGCTCGAGAGAGTAATCACGTTCTAAAGAAGAAGAATCCTCCTTGTACTAGAAAAAATCCACATGTTTTATTCCAATCATAATTTTTCCTCTTATTTACTATTAATCTCCCCGTGAAGAGGAGTTAGAGAGATATCTTCAAAATAGTAAAACTCGTGTTCATAGAACAGGACACCCATAAAAGCATTTTATGTATTTGTTGATGGATGAAAATATTTATATATGCCAAAGTATTCCAGAGAGACATATTTAAGAGCACATGGATCAAATTGGTTCCTATGAAGTGCATGGACATGAACACAACAGACTTCACCAAATACTTCAGAACATATATTAACTGCAGAAGGTCTAGCGTGAAACAAAGAATTTTCTCAATGGGTGTGATAGTCGATAATATGAACAAACATTAATTTAATAGGAAAAGCAATAGTCATGACAACCTTAAACCAAAAACGCTAAGAAACTTGCATAGTGAAGTGTAAGGCATGCGCCACTAGTCCTTATGTTTTGTTAAGCTATTTTTTGGGGGTATATATAAGCACATGTTGTCTGGTGGAGGATACTATGAGTTTTGAAAAAATTAGTAAGAGACTGATTCATAAACTCATGACCATTATTAGAATTAAAAACTTGAACTTATGCATGAAATTGTTTGACAATCATATTATAAAATTGAGGAATAACTCGAATAATATTACCCTTAGATTTCAACAGATAAATCTAGATAATTATAGTACAATCATCAACAAAGGAAATAAAATATGGATGACCAAAAATAATAGGAATAGAAAAGGGCACACGTCAATATAAATACAATCAAAATGATTAAAACTTTCATTAGAACTAATTTTGAAAGAGACGATGATTTTTAGCAAAATACATTATTCACGTATTAAGCTAGAAGTAAAAATATAAGAAAATAATTTAGGGATGGATGCTATGACAGTATCAATATTATTCGTTCTCTCTTAATTTCTCTTAATAGAGTATTTGTACACATTCTAATGCTATATAAGGAATGACGATAAATATAAGATATACACAATAAAAATAAAAGCTTATTTCTAGAATAATTCTAAATATAAAACTATACATAATATATAAACTTCAACTATGCCCCGTAATTATGCCAATTGGATTTCGTATAGCATCTCTATGCCTCCACATGTTTGCCGATCCACACACATCCCACAAACTTCTGTGCACATCAACCATCATGTAACATTCTTCACCAAAGACGCTACTTCCAAGTAGGATTAACTCAATTACAATTGAAACGTTTGGTTGCTTCCAAATCCCATCACCATCCACTTTAATTGATAGTTCATGAGCCACATCTTCAATCTCCCTAACATCTCTTCACTAAACCAACACATTCACTCCAATAACATTAGTATTAACGTTCCACAAAGTCAATCTCCAACTTCAATCACCACAATATTGTCACGTTCTCATATAGATCATTCAACACATAATGTTTTTGATAACTGTGATGAGCATCTAGATATGGCACTTTATAGTAGCTCTCAGCCCCGTATAACTGTTAATGGAGATAAGAAACTACTTGTTTGGCTACATTATGCAAGAAACTACTTGTTTGGCTACATTATGTGAACGTACGTAACTACCAACACACACCCAACTTCTATACCTGCAGCAGAGTAATATTTTCTCCAACAACTCACGAAATCAGAGATAAGCTTGTTGCTGCATGTACGTTCTACCAAAGTGGTTATTTTCGAATCACCTTGCCTTACATATCTTATCAAAAGAGAAAATAGGGAAGAAAAAAAAATGATGAGAAATAATTAAGACGAAATAAGGAAAAATAGAGCTTTTGTCTGATGGAATAATCTTTTAGAAATCAAATATTTGTTTTTGGGCTTGCTAGCTTCCCGATAATGTTTTGTGGAGAGTTTACCCAATAATGTTTTGGGTGCGTATTCTATTGAGGCTATGTTTTTACATGCAAAGTTAGTTCTCTGAAACCATGAATGGTTTTTGTTTTAGTCTTTGGTGTTCTCCAGATATTAGTCCCTCACTGTGTATTCACCATTCAGGTGTACATGTAAATAACACTTTAATGACTATGGCAAGTTATAAACAGAGGTGTTGGTAGTTCCTGCATTGATTATATTTGTGTGCATATTCCATCTTTTATTTGGAGTAAACAATCTTCCACTTCCATTGATAAGATGGACCAGTCATTTTACGTGATTGTATTTTACAATCATGTTGGTTGGATCCTAGAAACTATAATAAAGTCACTACGTTTGTCTAGATTATCTGAATACTTGTCACACAGACAACCCTGCATCTAACTTGATTGTTGTAAATTATTAATAGACTAAATAAATTCTTTTCCATGATTATCACTGTGTGGCACTCAAATGTTTTTTCATATTTTCTTCTCTAGGTATTTTTTTGGCACTTGCTTTGAGGTTTGACTTATCAAGTGGGAAAGGAAGCCAGTACTTCAAGAGTGCATGATACGTACATCGGCGCAGAATCGCGCACGAGCTCCATAAGCAACAACGAACAGAGCAGGTTGAGGCTTGTGGAGGAGGAGATCATCCACTATCAATAATCGGTTAGAATAGTGTCGAGTAGATTCTGTTAGACCATACATTCTGTTATTTCATGCCTTTCTCTTTCTGTTATTTAGGTATTTTCTATTTCTCTCTCTTGCTTTGTAAGGCTATAAGATAGCCGAGAAACGATGGAAATGAAATGGAAAATTAAGCCAATACCCTTACTCTCGTTCTTCCTCTTCTCTCTCAAATTACTCTTATCAGTGGTATCAAAGCCATGGACACCAAGGGAAAATCCAATGTTGAATTTCGCAGTGAGGTAATGGAAACTCTTCCTCGACATGAGACTGGGTTCGAACAGGTAGGTACCACCTTACAAGCAGTGCTCATTGAATTACAAGCATTGCGTGCCTCTCGCACCCTTCCTGAGGTTAATCCCTTCGCTAGGGAAGAAAACCCTCACCCTCACACCTCTCGAAACCCCTCTGAAAACTCTCACTCTCACCTAAGGCTTTCGTTTCCAATGTTTGTTGGCGAAGATCCCACCAGATGGATATATAAGGCCGAATAGTACTTCGAGTACACAAATACTCCATTCGAACAACGAGTCCAGTTGGCTTCGTTCCACCTCGAGGGCATTGCCTTGCAATGGCATCGATGGATCACCAAATTTCGCAGCCCTTTCACCTGGGAAGAGTTCATTAGAGCTATACAACTAAGGTTTGGACCCACAGATTATGAGGATCCTTCAAAAGCATCTAGACTAAAGCATACCTCAAGCATACCAGCTTACCAAGAAGCCTTCGAGAAGTTATCTCACAGGGTAGATGGCTTGCCTGAAGAATTCCTAGTAGGATGTTTCATAGCGAGGCTAAGAGATGATATTTGGATTGATGTGAAAATCAAACAACCTCGAACCCTAGCTGATGTTATAGGGGTGGCCAGATTGATGGAAGAGAGAAGTTCACTCTAGAGGAAAACGACGCAATACCAACGTTATCCAACAACTTCATTAATAGCAAAAAACTCACCAAATCCTAGCACTGGTGTACTAGGGCCACCACCCCAACAACAACCAAATGCAGCACAAGCAGCTCAACCAAATACTTTCTGTAGAATCACTAACCAAGAAGCACGTGAACGCCGAGACAAAGGGTTATGCTACTATTATGTTGAAAAATTTGTGACTGGTCACCGTTGTGTGCTGCCTCAGTTGTTTATGATAGAAGAGCCTCACTCAGACCACACAGATCAGCTGGAAGAAATTCGGTTGAAAACAAAATTGTCTGAAATATTACCTGAGATCTCACTCTATGCAATTGCAGGAGCTGAACATCCACAAACTATGCGCATAATGGGAAAGATAAAAGATAAGAAGGTACTAGTGTTGATTGATAGGGGAAGTACTCATAACTTCATTGACTAAACCCTAACATCCCAATTGGGAATAGCCATAACCAAGGAAAAAAAATTACAGGTAATGGTGGCTAATCGAGAACAGATAGAATGTGTTGGTCAATGCTACAACCTTAACCTTACCATCCAAGGTTTTCAAATCACAATAGACTTTTATGTTCTCCCAGTTGCTGCTTTTCAATTGGTTCTAGGAGTTCAATGGCTAGAAACCTTAGGACTGGTGGAGATGGACTATAAGAAACTTACCATCAGTTTCAGGGTAAAAGGAGTTATTCACAAATTTCAAGGATTAGAACGCACCAACCTTGTAGCCCTAACTCACAAAGAGGTCAACAATTTGCCAAGAACTGGGTTATTCCTCCAAATAACTCTCAATGACAACCCCAGTACACAAACCAAAGCTCACCCCCTAGAGATATAGAAACTACTGGCCTCGTTTCCTCAGGTATTTAAACCTCCATCCAGCTTACCACCTAAAAGATCACATGATCACCACATACCCTTACAGTCAGGCTCAGGCCCAGTAAACGTACGCCCTTACCGTTATCCTTATTACCAGAAGGCTGAAATAGAAAGAATGGTGCAAGAACTCTTACAGTCAGGCTTGATCAGACCTAGTAACAACCCATTCTCATCACCAGTTTTGTTGGTTAAAAAAAACAGATGGAGCCTGGAGATTCTATGTCGACTATAGATCATTGAATGCCATCACTGTTAAAGACAAATACCCCATACCAGTCACAGATGAATTACTGGATGAGTTACATGGAGCCAAGATATATTCCAAGCTAGACTTACGGTCAGGGTATCACCAAATAAGGGTTTGCGAGGATGATATTGCAAAAACTACTTTTAGAACACATGAAAGGCACTATGAGTTCCTTATGATGCCGTTTGGCCTCACCAATGCTCTAGCCACCTTCCAAAGCCTAATGAATGACCTATTACGACCTTATCTCAAGAAATTCATATTATTTTTCTTTGATGACATCTTAGTGTACTCCCGAAATTGGGAAGATCACATATTACACTTACAAACTGTTTTGCAAATACTTGCAACTAACAGTTTATAGGCTAAACCATCCAAGTGTCACTTTAGGGTCTTGCAGGTAGAATATCTGGGCCACCTGATCTCTGAACAAGGGGTCTCAATTGACCCCACAAACATTCATGTAGTAAGGGAATGGCCAACACTGACAACAACTAAGGGAGTTAGAGGATTTCTTGGGTTAGTAGGCTATTATAGAAAGTTCATCAAACATTTGGAGGAATGGCAGCACCACTCACCTGCCTATTGGGAAAAGAAGGGTTTCAGTGGAATGAGGCTGTAGCTAGAGCCTTCCAACAATTAAAGGAAGCATTGACTGCCCCTCCCATTCTGAAGTTACCTGATTTCACTCAACGTTTTGTCATCGAGTGTGATGCAAGTGGCATAGGTCTTGGGGCAGTTTTGACACAAGAAAATCACCCAGTGGCTTACTTCAGTACTGCCTTCAAAGGATCAGCCTTAGCTCTATCCACTTATGAGAAAGAAATGCTAGCAGTGGTTAAGGCTATCAGGCTATGGAGACCCTATTTGCTGGGAAAACCATTCACTGTACGAACAGATCAAAAGAGCTTGAAATATCTCTTGGAACAAAGGATCACCACACCAGCCCAGGCACGTTGGCTACCTAAGCTCCTCGGTTATGACTATGAAATTGAATACAAAAAAGGTTCAGAAAACCAAGCAGAAAATTCCTTATCCCGAGTAGTAGAATTTCAATTTCTTTCCATATCTCAACCTCAAGCTAACTGGTGGCCAATACTCCAACAAGAAGTTCAACATGATCTGTTTTATAAGAAACTCCAAAATAGAATCACCTCAGCTGCTAGTCACAACTTATACCAACAGAATGGGGTATGGTTCAAAAGAAATATAGTATACCTAAATCCCAAGTTAACACTAGTTTCCTAGATACTGGTTGACTGCCATTCATCAACCGTAGGGGGCCACTTTGGGTTCCACAAGACACTCGCACGTATTAAGCAGAATTTTAGTTGGCCTAATATGGTGAAAAGAGTAAAGGAGTTCCTACGCTCATGTGATGTATGCCAGAGGTGCAAAAATGATTGTATGCAACCAGTAGGGCTATTGTAGCCTTTACCCATTCCTAACAAAAGTTGGACTGAAATTTCAATGGATTTCATAGAAGGCTTACCTCCCTCAAAAGGAAACACTGTTATTATGGTAGTGGTGGATCGCTTGACAAAGTATGCTCACTTTACTGCCCTGAGGCATCCCTTCACTACATTGACAATTGCTAAGGAATTTGTGGCCAATGTGGTGTGATTGCACGGTTTCCCTACATCTATAATCAGTGATAGAGATAAGATATTCATCAGTTCTTTTTGGAGAACCTTATTCCAACTCCAAGGTACCAAACTGTGCATGAGTTCAAGTTACCATCCTCAAACAGATGGCCAAACAGAGGTGGTTAATCGTACCCTGGAACAATACTTGCGCTGCTTCGTAGGAGATCAACCAAGACATTGGATAGAATGGATACCTTGGGCAAAATTTAGCTACAACACCTCAATTCACTCATCAACTAAGATTTCTCCATTTGAAGTAGTCTATGGAACTCCACCGCCATGTCTATTGGCTTACATTCTTGGAACTTCCAATGTTCAGTTTGTAGATGAGACCCTACGAGATCGAGATCAGATGCTACGTGATCTGCGCCAGAATCTCTTACAAGCACAAAATAGAATGAAATGTCAAGTTGATCAACATAGACGGGAGGTGAATTTTGAGATAGGGGATTATGTATACCTGCGTCTGCAGCCTTATAGACAATCTTTAGTGGTCTTTCGAGCTGCCATAAAACTAGCTCCACGTTACTATGGTCCTTATCAGATAACAGCTCGAATGGGGGCTATGGCCTATAAGCTCGCCTTACCTGTAGGTTCTCAAGTTCACAACGTCTTTCATGTCAGCCGGCTCAAAAGGCACCTTGGACCCCATACCCCTACCTTCCACCAATTGCCTCCTCTCTCAGATGATTCTACAATGATCCCTCAACCAGAAACTGTTTTGGAGTGTAGGGTGATCCAAAAGGGAAAATATCGACCAAAATCAGAAATCCTTGTTAAATGGGTAGGGGCACTAGCCGAGGATGCCACGTGGGAAAACGAGTGGCGATTCTCTAAGGCCTACCCTACGTTTATCCTTATGGACAAGGATTCTCAGGCATGGGGGAGTTGATACGTGCATCTGCGCAGAATCGTGCGCGAGCTCCATAAGCAACAACGAACAGAGTAGGTTGAGGCTTGTGGAGGAGGAGATCATCCACTATCAATAATCGGTTAGAATAGTGCTGAGTAGATTCTGTTAGACCATGCTTTCTGTTATTTCATGCCTTTCTCTTTCTGTTATTTCATGCCTTTCTCTTTCTGTTATTTAGGTATTTTCTATTTCTCTCTCTTACTTTGTAAGGCTAGAAGATAGCCGAGAAACGATGGAAATGAAATGGAAAATTAAGCCAATACCTTTATTCTCGTTCTTCCTCTTCTCTCTCAAATTACTCTTATCAGTGCATTTTTGGGTTACACATTTGGTTTAGTTCTTACCATTGTGGTAATGAACTGGTTCCAAGCTGCCCAGGCGACCATTACTTGATCTTCTATCTTTTTTATAATTTTTTTTTCTAGCCTATGCACGAAGAATTGTCCCATCACTGCCATCATTCTTAGTCAGCTACCTTAAACCCACTCAAAGACTTGAAGGGATTACTGCTCTCTTATATATTACACATCTATTATCATCCTGGACACTTTTGTTTCTTTTATTCTAATTCTCATTTTTATTCTACTTTGTCATCCTTTCAGCTTGCTCTCTTGTATATTGTACCAGCTGTTATTGGATTTTTGGCCGCACATGTTGTATTGAATGGCGAAGTGAAACCAGTATATTTTCTACATATTTTTGTGTTAATTATTGTGAATTCTTTAGTGGTATAGGTGCATAAATAAATGTGTCATATTCATGTAGCAGGCGTATATAATTCATTGAAGTTACGAATACAAACAATTTATTACCTTATAATGAGTTTTGGTTGTCTTAATATTGTTAGCTGTTAGGATTGGGGAAATGTTTTTTTTCTGGAAGTACATGGAAACCTAGCAACACAATTGTAATTGAGATGTCACAAACTTAGACTCTATTTTCTTTTTTGACTTGGCCACTGATCTTTGTGAGCTAAATTACTATGTGTGTTTGAGATTTGAAGCATAATATAGTGAAAGGGCTTTTCAGCCCTTTGATTTTGGTTTTCATAATGATCTATCTTATGATTTGCAGTTATTGGAGTTTGATGAGTCAAAAACTATGGCTACATCTCAAGAAAGTAGCGATGACAAAACCTGGAAGAAGGTAGAATAATGTCATGACCCTAGACTTCAACTAGCAATCATGCGGCACTTAGTACGGTTTCTTGTACTAAACCTATCTTTCAATCCGAACAAAACACTGCAAAGAGACTAAAAAAAGACTTATAGATTTAGAAGATTCTAGAGCAAAGTAAGGACAAAAGAGAATTTGTGAAGAATGCTTTGAATTGCTCTAGAGAGGTTATCTTACAACTTCCCAAGAATTCCAAGGATCCCAAGGATGGTTACAAATGAAGGCCAATAGGTCTATTTATAGTGTGACACCAAGCTTAAGATTATGTCACAAGTTTCTAGATCCTACTATGTCTAGAATGTACAAGAGTATCTACATTGTTCTAGTTTTATTTACAACATGCCACAAGGTTATATAACCTTCTAGTCAAGTCTAGCTAACTCTAGAGTCTTCTAGGATTGTTTAGTTCCTTCATGCAAGTTTTAGGATGTTCCAAAAACTTCTAGAGACTTCTACATCATTTATGAACCATCCAGGATGTTCTAGAATATTTCAGTACCTTCTAGCACCTTCTAGCACTTTTCAACACATGCTAGTGTACTCTAGAACATTCTAGAATCTTCTCAGCTTGAGTTGAGTCCATTCAACTCTAGCTTTCTCTAGACATCACTAGGCCACTCTAGAACTTTCTAACTTATAGAAAAGTTTAGATCATTTAGGCAAGCATCATTTCTTTGGATTTTATAGAACAATTTAAGCGGGACGTAACAATAAGCTAAAAATCCATGAACAGTTAAACAAAAAGGAAAATACCTTTTTTCTTCTCCTCTTTGTGGCCCTCCAGTCATCTAAACCATATCCTGCTTAATTTGTCTAACCATTCCTAGATGTAACAGATTTTGAATCAAATAGGAATCATATTTCAGTTTCTTATAATCCGAACACTTTGGTACCCTTTAATTGCTCGGTCTTAATATTTGATATAATTTTAAATTTTTTTAATTGTTAATCTTCGTAACATATTTGCTCGGAGGAATAATAAAAGTTTCAAGTTTTACTGTTTGGTTTTAATAACATTGTTTTGTTTGTTGTTAAATAACTTTAATTCTAATTTTCATTTAAAAGAATTCGTTTCAAAATTGTAAATATAAGACTTATAAATAATGTGGTGCTTGACACAAGTTCATATATGTTTAACCTACTTCCTAAAATAAGGTGTTCACGTAGGTTATTGTTCGATCAATGACTCAGTAATATCGATATGTTTATCTGGTAGTTATTGATCAGTCATATAGATAAAGTGAGTTTTTCACGGTTAGAGAAAATATTTTTTGCATTGTTGCAACACATGTTAGATATACAGTACCAATAAAGCTATTATAAGATTCATATTAATTGCTTTGAACCACTTGTAAGTGTGATCTTGCACTTATATGATTGTGTTTTGGGTAGGCACTATGTTTTGGGGACAATACTTCTCTATATGAATATGTGTTTTACGTGTGTTAGGTGTGTGCGCATTTATCCTGATAAAATCTGAGCTTGGTAATGGTTGGCCCAATGAGGAGGTAAATGTAAGATGTATACAGTAGAATGCACATAGTAATCAATCGAATTATAGGTCAGAACAGTCATGGCTTGCCTTCGAGGTGATTGATTTGCATAAATAGAGAAGTAAAATTGTCAAGCACCATGTTTACAGTTGGAGCAGTAAATAGGACACATGAAGAGTTGCATTTGCTAGACAATAATAAGTTAGCGTGACTGAATAATCTTGCGAAAGATGTCCATAGAAATCATAACAATGCATATGTGATTAAAGAGGAGCCATCTGTACATCTGCCTTATATCGCTTGAGTTTTGGGAGTCATTTTGTTTGTATCTACTTTAATTAATTTGTTTTTATAAAGATACTTAGATTATTCTCCTGTAAAAATGGGACAAATCGGTTATTTTTTAAATAATATAATATTATTTTGTTAATAAATATTTTTGACTTAATAATAAAATATATTTAATGGAGATAAAATTATTATTATAAAATTCTCTCCTTTATACCCTCGTCTTGTTGTCTCGGAGCCATTGTTATAATTATAAAGTTGAAAATATTAGTATTTTTAGTTTCATTCTTTGGTAGATTTTTTTTTTTTTTTTTGGTCTATCCTCAGTTTTCTCCGAAGCTTAAAAAATTGATTACGATATATATCAGCTGCTGCTATGGTGGCTAGCATGGTATCTGATATATTGTAATCAGTTTTCTTTTTTCATTTACGGAGAGAATTAACAAAAACAATATATGGAAATAATATAGCTGAAAATATGCCAATATTTTTTATTTTATAGTTTAAAAATAGGGCCTTGAAAAAGAGAAAATGATATAAAGAAGGAAAAACCATAAAATAATAATTGTTTTATTAAATATATTTTTTATTTTATCATAAATTTTTATTAATAAAATATACGGGAGAGTGAGCTAAATGTTCACTGTGAAAGCGTGTGTGTAATGTAAGCTAAGTATCTCCTACAATACTGGATGATCCATTCTGTTAGTACAATGTCAAATTCCAAAAGCTGAAATTACCATGGGCAAAATAGTAATTTACCCGAAAGTTGGAGGTCATTATTTAATACATGGTGTTTATGTCATATTTAATTTAGCAGGATGTAATAATATTTTTTGGATAAATTATTATTTAATATATGAGTATAAAAACAAATTGGTAAATGGAACTCAATTGAAATACCTAGTTATATCCTCTAGTCCAATCTAATTATTCACTCATTTTTATCGTTAATAAAATTTATGAATTATTTAATACAGATGAGATCATTTAATAATATATGTTAAAATTATCAATATATTAAAATAAGTTGTAGTTAATTTGATTTATGAATTTGTGACATTTTCACGGTAGCATGTTCCACACTCATGATAATACTTTTGCTTTTACTTTCCAACGAAAGAAAGGAAAGAAAAAAAATAGAAAAAAAAAACATTTACTTTGTATGTATACCTAAGAACTTATAAAATATGTATTATGGTTACTACATGATAAATTTTAAATATATTTAAACAATTAATATATTCATATTTTTTTTATTAAAATAATTTTTATCATAATTAAATTGAGTTCAATTCCATGAAATTTGTAAATATATATAATTTGATTCAAATTTTATTATCTTTTAAAAAATTAGACCTTACATCCCTACCCTTATAATGTAAAACTTGAAAATTACTAAAATTTGGTTAGATAATGTGGCAACCATGTATTAAATGTCAGGACTTTTGTTATTGAAATTAAATTCTAGATGTTTTTGTGTTAATTGTTTTTTGAAGTATTTATGTGTTAAATGGTCAAAACTTGGTACATTAGAAATTATTTATTTAAAAATAATTATTAGATAATTACTTTATTATCTTGTACAGTACATGATTAGATTATATTAGATTAGATTATCAGGCATGGTGATGAATCAATTGAAGTTAGAGATGTTAAAGGTCGGTTCTTACGTATTAAGTTTGGGTGGCTGTAACTAAGCCTATCTTGAGAGGTTCCATCTTGAAAATTCAATCCAATCCCCAAGCATGGATGAACTTCAAATATGAACTTTTGCCAATTTTTTGTCAATTTTGTGGCATTATTGGGCATGAATTACGCTTTTGTCCCTCTCGTTTGCAACAGCAGGGCCAGGGTGCACCATATGAAAATCTTCCTGATGGGGGGGTGGTTACGTGCTCGGTTGGCTCCAAAAAAGACAAAGAATAAGACGCAACGTGGTGGTGGCGGAGGAGCAAGTTAGGTAGCTGGCCATGAGCCGCCGTCATCGGCAAGCTGGTTGAAACGTATAAGCAATAATGCTGGTATACACATTAAAAATACGGAGATATCAATGCTGGGGTGGGTGTCTAGCAATTTTTGCATCAATCACGACATACTGGTGCTGAGGTGATTATCTCATCTCACGTAGTGGATGACATGGAAACACGTGCAAACAAAGAAATTTAAAACTTCATTTCTTTACTTTGTTGGGCATGGTTCCAATGACATAAACCATGTGGGCGTTAATGAATTTATGGCCCAAGAAAAAACAATTGACAAGGCTAATTGATTTTATTAATAATAATGTGGAGTTGGGTTAGGAAATGAGCCCAATTGACGAGGCTTCTTTAGGGCTAATACCTGGGAGCTCTAATAGTAATTCTAATAATCAACTTACTTTCTCTTCTGGGATTAAGTCTACTCCCACTTTGAAAAATAATTCTACATCTGAAAGAGGGGAAGGAGTCGGCTTTGAATGACTCCTAGGGGTGATTAATGATACTAGTTTGGAATTGTGGAGGGGTGGGAAACTCCTTGACAATTTGATTGCTTAGGGAATTTGTACAATTCTATTCCCCAAAAATAGTTGCTCTGTTGGAAACAAAAAATCAGGTTGAGAATTTGGGTCATTTGAGAAGGGAGACTGGACTTTCCAATTATTATGGTGTGGAATTCAGATGGTGCTAGTGAAGGTATGTGTTTGCTTTGGAATGACGAGATTAATGTTTCCATTAGATTCAGTTTTTCTTTCTTTATTGAAGCTCTTATTAGGGATGATGCACATGATCTGTCTTGGGTGCTGTTTGGTGTTTATGCTAATTCAGATAACGAAACTAAATAATATCAACTTGATGCTTTGAAACACAGGTTACTTCTTTGTGACGGGGCATTGATTGGTGATTTTAATGACATAGTTTCAAATGCAGAAAAGATTGGTAGTAGAACACGATCTCAAGCTTCTATGGCTGATTTTTGGGGTTTTATTGAGGAGGCTGATCTTGGAGATTTGGGTTTTGTTGGCTCAATATATTACTTAGAATAATAAAAGAGAGACACAGTAAACATTAAGCAAAGAAATGATAGAGGTCTAGCTACTCATACTTGGGTGCAGTCTTTTTCTCTTGCTGCCATTCATCACCTATAAGCTTTTGAAGCAGATCATAAAGTATCATTATTAACGCCAGAGCCGCAGGATCATAAGAGAAGAAAGAGGTGTACTTTTGAGAAAAGATGGATTGAAATTCAAGATTGTGAAGATATTGTAAAGCTAGCATGGGGTACTCATTTTTTAGGTTCAATCTGGTATCTTATCAAGCTCAAACTGGGTCAATGTCACAGTGCTCTTATTTCTTGGAAATGTGAAACTGGATATAATTATCTGAAAATTTTATGGATTTTTTATGAATTTTTAACGCAAGATTAATCAAAAACTACCACGTGGCATGCCACACAAGCAGAGGATCTGACTGGATAACCATGCAAGCACAAAGAGTGAATCACGTCGCGCTACGTGTGAGGAGGATGAAATACGCGCCACGTATCAGCATGATGTTCAATCTGAGTTTAGAAATCGGTCAACGTGCCATGCCATGTGTCGCTATGCCATTGCTCTGCATGTTGCACCAGTGAGCCATGCCATTTGTTCCTATGAATCACGTCGTGTAACGTGTTGCTAACTCGGCAAGCGTTGACTCTGATCGATCTTCTCTCCCATGCATCGCTCCCTCATTCACCCAATAAATTTCTAATGCCACGTGTCACCTTATGATTAGTTGAAACTGTCATTTTTGTTTGTTTTGATCGTAGCCCTTGATCAAAAGCTGATTAGATGGTCCAAATTGCACCTGAGCTTTATGTAAGTCCCTAATCACTCCATAAACCCTAATTAGCCTCCATTAGCATAATTGTGGTCAGTTTTTAGAACAATAAAGAGAGAAAAATTCAGAAGAAGACACAATTTTGGTAGAGATTCAAGAGGAAATTAATTCTACAATTCAAGATATTGATTGTATTTCTTTTTTTACTCTTTTCTTTATCAATTTTTTTGTCTTTTTTTATGAAAAATATAAGCTTTATGAACACAATTATGTGTAATTAATTTATTAATCTAGAGATCTTGTGAACCCAATTTTCACCATGTGATGATTTAATATTTTTTTTCCCAATTATAATATTAATTTAATTATATTATTTAATCTAATTTTTATGCTATAAATTGTTTGGCCAACAATTTATCTATAGAGACAATTAAATAGATTTGAGAAAATTATTTAATTGTTTGTCTTGATTAAATAATATACATAGTTTCTAGGCAGAGATGTATGATTCTTGTGTATGTGATCTATAATTGATGAACTTAATGAGTTGTATGTAATTTAATTGACATAAGAGTGCGATTAAATTAATTACTATATGATGTGTAGTTTACTTGAGAGAGGAATACATGCTAGATTAGATTCAATTGATCATTTAATTAATTGATATTATATTGAGAGATTTTAGCAATTCACATATTTAAAAAATTAGGAGATTAGATATTTCTTGATATTTTCTCATATATCTTTTTAGTCGCAAAATCTGATTTAATTAATTATTTTTATTTACTTTTAGTTATTTTACTTTTGCTTTCTTAAAATATAAAAATACCAAAAAAAATTAATTTTTATTATTTTTAGTTTTAAAAATTAGTTTCTAATAAAATAATCTCTATAGGAACGATATTTACTTATCATTATATTACTTGTTACGATACGCATACTTGCGTATTCATTGCACACACAATTTGTGTGTCAATCAAGTTTTTGCCGGGTGATAGGAGTCAAATTATTGCATTTTTGTTATGATTTAAAGGTTGATATTTGTGTGAAAATTGCGTTTTATTTTATTATTTAATCCACAAATGTCATTTCACGGGTATTTCGTGTTTAAAGTGCAATTGCAGGTAAAATCATGATTATGGAGAAGTTTGGGACAAATTTCAATGACCGGGATTGAGTGCAAATAAAAAGAAAACAAAATTTCAAAATTTGGAAGTTCGCCGCCGGCGAAAACCTTACTGAGAAAATGTTGAAAATCATGCAGAGAGCACGGATTTTGGCAAAGCAATCTCGCCGCCGGCCAAATCAATCTCGCCGCCGGCCAAGTACATCTTGCTGCCGGCCAAGTACATCTTGCTGCCGGCCAAATACATATCGCCGCCGGCCAAGTGCATATCGCCGCCGGCCACAATAATCCCGCCGCCCGCGAGATTTAGCGGAACCGAAATCGTAAGTTTTCCAGAAATCTCGCCGCGGCGAGAATAACTTCGCCGCCGGCGAGTTTCGTTCGAAAACACATTTTTATGCTGTTTTGTTCCAAAATTGCCCTCCAAAACCCTAGATCTATATATACATTATGATGGAGAAGGAGGGGACGGCAGAAAGCAGAGTTCAAAGGCATTTTTGGAGAAGAGAAGGAAATTTTGGAGAAACTTGAAGGATCTTCACCATTGTTGCTACCAAGCCTTCATCTTCTAGAGTTCTTTCATCTCTTCTCCTTAGCATTTATTTTCTGCTGTTTATTCATATTTGTTATTCATGGATTCAATTGAAATAATGGTTATTCTTATTTCCGTTATGAACTAATTCGTTTTTGCTAAGGCTATGATGTAGTTAGATCAAGGAAATCTGATTTCTTTTGTTATGGTTATATGAATTCATTGCTTTCAAGTCGAGTATTTATTTCCATGCTTAATGCTTTTAAATTTATGATCAAGATTTAGATGATTTGTTGCATTATATTGAGACTGAGAGGAGATGTGTAATGAATGCTTCTTGGGATAAATATCGTATGTTGAATGCGAGTTTGACACCTAATGCATGATGTATGTGGTTATTCCAGAAATTCCATAAATCGTAATGTGCTTATTTGTGATTAAATCTTCATAGAAATATAGTCGGTTTTCATAGATAAGTAATTCTAATATAACTTGAGAAAGAGTATTAGATAAGTTTGGGTTTTTCGACCATCACTTTTAGCTTTGATTCTCATATAACATGACTTGAAATCGGATTGAATTGATTTAGCGAAATCAAATGCCTTAGCATTTTTAATCATTAGTGAACAACATTTAATTTTGTTATTTGCGTTTAGTTTTATGTTAATTTTCTTTTTAAACAATTTCAACAATTCAGTTTTCAAATAAAATTAGGGTTAGTCAATTTCGGTACTTAGTAACGCCATTCCTTGTGGGTTCGATATTCGTACTTTTGTACATTTTATTACTTGAACGATTCATACACTTGCGAAAATAAGCATCACCGGGGATTATAAATATTAGAAATTAATAAAAAAAATTATTATTTTATTTATTTTAGTTTTTTTTCTTTAATTTTAATTTACTTATTTTCTTTTAGTGATTTATTTTTTTTTAAGTTAATTTCTTTTATTTACTTATTTATTTTTTTTACTTTAATTTTAATTTACTTATTTTCTTTTAGTGATTTTTTTTTTGTAGTTAATTTCTTTTATTTACTTATTTATTTTTTTTACTTTAATTTATTTATTTAGTTTTAATTTATTTATTTTTTATAATTTTTATTTAGACATCAACTTTAGTATTGTAGAAACATAGTTAAGTCTATTGCATGAATAGAGTTCGTGAGGAAAAAATCTTACTTTTAGATCTTGAAATTGAGCATACTTTGAGATCCATTAAAAAACAACAAGTCACCTAAGAGAACAAAATGACTAATCCATTAGAAATAAACAACACTGAGCTAAACTTGAACAATCAAATGCTTTTGATGGATGATAGAGATAGAGCTATGAATGAATATGCAATACCTATATTGGAAGGACTGAACCTAAGTATTACAAGGCCAAATATTCAAGCTAATCAGTTTGAACTAAAGCCAGTGATGTTTCAAATGCTATAAACAGTTGGGAAATTTAGTGGATTACCAATAGAGGATCATCATCTTCATCTCAGATTGTTTATTGAAGTTGTAGATTCATTTTAAGTTCAATGGCGTGATAGACGAGACATTCAGGCTTAGATTATTCCCTTACTCTTGCAATGGTTTGGCGGAGAAATTCTTGATGAAATACTTTCCACCAACAAAGAATACCAAGCTTAGGAATTACATTACTTCCTACCAACAACACGAAATAAATCTCTATATGAAGCATGGGAAAGATTCAAGGAATTGCAAAGGAAGTGTCCTCATCATGGTATTCCTTTTTGGATTCAAATGGAGACTTTTTATAATGGTCTCAATGCTCACACAAGAACTATTGTTGATGCATCTACTAATAGAGCTTTGCTAGGCAAATCTTACAATCAAGCTTATGAAATACTTGAGAAAATGGCTAGCAATAATTATCAATGGCCAATGGACAGAATGACCACCATGAGAAAAGCAGCTGGAATGCATGAGGTAAATGATATCACAGCACTTACAGCTCAAGTTTCATCTTTGGTTAATCTTTTGAAGGTACAAAACTTACCAACGAGTATAAACCAAGTTCAAAATTCAAGTGTGTCATGTGTGTTTTGTGGAAGCGCTCATTTGTTTGATAATTGTCCAAATAATCTTGATTCCATTTTCTATGTGGGTAATGTGAATCGAAAGAATAATCCATACTCGAACACATATAACCCAGGATGGAGACAACATCTAAATTTCTCTTAGAGTAATAACAACATTCAAGGTGGTAATCAATTCAACCATCAATCATTTCCACCACCTGGTTTTCAACAACCACAACAATCACAAGCCCAAGAGAAGAAGCCATCTACTGAGGACAATGCAAGTGCTTTAATAGGGATGATGAAAAACTTCATCCAATCAGTTAATACAAAAGTGTCAACTCAAGAGGCATCAATTCGAAATTTGGATAACCAAATGGGGCAACTTGCTCAGGCTATAAGTCAAAGGCCTCAAGGGAACCTTCCAAGTGACACAATTGTAAATCCAAGAAGAGAAGGTAAGGACCAATGCAATGTCATAGCCTTGAGAAGTGGTAAAACTTTAGAACAAAAACATAAGACAAAAAATGATGAGGAGAAACAGAAAATTAAAAAAGGATAAGGAGGAACCATAAACTAAAAAGAAGGAGGAATTAGTGGATAAAGAGAGTAATGGAAAGGAAATAATTCAGCCAAAAAAGAGAAACCTTTATAAACCCACTAATCCTTTCCCTCAAAGACTACAAAAGCAAAAGTCAAATATGCAGTTTTCAAAATTTCTAGAAGTCTTCAAGAAGCTATACATAAACATACCATTTGTAGAGGCACTTGAACAAATTCCATCTTATGCCAAAGTCACGAAGGATATACTATCAAAGAAAAGGAGGCTTGAAGATCACGAAACAATAACTTTGACTGAAGGTTGTAGTGCCATCCTTGATAGAAAAATACCAAAAAAATTGAAAGATTCAAGTAGTTTTGACATCCCTTGCACTATTGGGAACATCCATTTTGGCAAGGCACTATGTGACTTGGGTTATAGTATTAACCTCATGCCATTATCTATCTTCAAGAGATTGAGGGTTGGTAAAGCAAAACCCACTTCGGTAACATTACAAATGGCAGATAGATTGATTAAGAGACCTCAAGGTGTGGTAGAAGATTGTTAGTAAAAGTAGGCAAATTCATCTTTTCGACGGACTTCATTATGCTAGACATGGAAAAGGACTGTGACATTCCTATCATACTTGGTCGTCCATTCTTAGGAACCGGAAGGGCACTCATTAATGTACAAATAGGTGAACTTACAATGAGAGTGTAAGATGAACAAGTAATATTTAAAGTTTTTAAAGAATCTGAACCCCCTAATATTGGTAATGCCAATGAATATTTAAGGATAGATGTTACTGATTGTGGGAATAACTTAAAAGAAAATGTTGAGTCATCCAAACTTAAGACTTTAACACATGTTGCTATAAACAAAGACATAAACTCACTAGAAAACAACTCAACCTATTATAACTTTGAAAGTATGGCATCGAAGGTTGATATTATGGACTTTGTAAACTTTTTGGAGGACTCATCTCTCATATATGTATCAAAGGTGATAATGAAAAATTTTGAGATATGATCTAAACTCAAACCATCAATTGAAGTGACACCAAGTTTAGACCCTGCACTTCTACCTTCCTATCCTCAATCAAGTATGAAAGTGAAATTGTCCAATGGGAAAGTGAAATTGTCCAATGGAGAGGTGAAAAAGCTATTAGAAATACATAAATTGGATGAGTTATGGTGGAGTACTTATAAAAATGCCAAGAAGTTCAAAAGGAAAACAAAAATATGATATGAGAAGAGAATGAAGCACTGTGTTTGCAAGCCAAAACATAAAGTATTATTGAACAAATCAAAACTCAAGCTATTTCTAGGCAAACTCAAAAGTAAATGGATACAAAGAGATGTGCCTTAGGACTTAATATGACCGTCTAGTCAAGGACGTTAAATGTGACGCTGGTTGGGAGGCAACCTAACATTATTTTACTTATATTTTCATTTTTTTGTAGGTGAATAAATGTGGAGAGCAATGGTACAACAAGTATAAGCATTTCAGTGACAGATGTGGTGTGCCATGACTAAGGGAGTTTTCTTTCCTTTTACTTTTTCATATTTATATGTGCACATTGGGGACAATGTGTAATTTAAGTTTGAGGGAGGGAACTTCATTCTCTACATTAGTATTTAGTATGCATTTTAAATTTTTAGGGAGTATTTTTTAGTTTTTAAGTTGTTTTTAATCATGATTTGGATAGAAATTTATAAATATATGGAAACTAAATGCATGCATGCTTGATATGAAACATATGAACTCAATGATAAAAATTAGTTGTCATGACTAAGATAAGAAATGTAACATATTTGTTAAGATATTTATATTAATCATGTGATATGCTTGCTAGTTTTAATTGAATTGATTCAACTTTTATGCACATGTTCATGATTGTTTTTGGTGTGCTTATTGAGAGAAAATTTGTAGTGAGTTATGCGAGTCAATTAGATCTACCAAGGTTTAGAATTTATTTTATCATCTCTTGAGGCGAAATCCTAAATAGTATTTAGCAAGAGAAATGATTTAGGCCTTATTTGGATTGATTGAGTCTTTCAAGGTATCTTTAGACACCCATTTCAGTCCAACAAAGAATCTTTTATATCTGTAAGCCACATTTAATGCCTAACTAATAAGTATTACCTTTACCCTTGCACCTTTGGTTTGTATGAAAAGAAAAAAAAAATGCAGTCATGTGTTATACTTTAGAGTAAGGTGAAATATAATGCACCCTATAAAAAAGAATAAAATTTCACAACAAAATTATCCCTTTAAAGAAAAAGAAAATAGAATTGAAAATAAGTTTGGGGGTATTGTGATGTTACAAAAAAAAAGAGAAAAGAGATGTAGAATATAAAAATATGAAAAGAATAAAGAGGGTGCATTAAAATATCAAGTTAAAGCTCAATTGTAGTTAAAAAGTGCATGATGAAAAAAAAAGAAGCTAAGGTGTGGAAAGAGCCTAAAATGTCTTCATTTATCGACCCCTTACCTAAGCCTTACATTACAACCATGTAAAGTCCTTATTGATCTTGAGCTAAATGCATATTTATATTAATGGAGAGGGATGTGAAAAATAGACTTATGAGACTTGTTCTAAGATTAAATTGATTAGCATACTCATATAGGTTGATTTCATGAATTGATGGAATGTTGATTTATGAATATGTGAATCTCTTTATCATAGGATTGTTTGACTTTTGAGAGGGATAATTTTCGTGAAATATGCATGAGAAGTATAATTATGAATATACTACCCAAGTTCTTTTATTTAGTTATACCTAGCTTTACTTGAGGACGAGCAAAGATTTAAGTTTGGAGGTGTGATGATTCTATGAAAATAGAGTAATTAGCATATTTTTTTACTTAATATTTACTTGTTTTATTTAATAAATAGTATTTTTATGGCTAAAAAAATTAAAATATAAAATTTTTAGTGAAAAGGGGTGAAAGTATAATTTTTGGAATTTTTCTGAATTTTTTATGAATTTTTAACGCAGGACGAATCAAAAGCTACCACGTGGCATGCCACACAAGTAGAGGAGCTGATTGGGTAAGCCATGCAAGCACGGAGAGTGAATCACATCACGCTGCATGTGAGAAGGATGAAACACGCGCCACGTATCAGCATGGTATTCAATTTGAGTTTAGAAATTGGTCAACGTGCCATACCATGTGTCGCTACACCATTGCTCCGCATGTTCCACTCATGAGCCACGCCATTTGTTCCTATGAATCACGTCGTGCAACGTGTTGCTAACTCGGCGAGCGTTGACTCTGACCGATCTCCCCTCCCACGCATCACTCCCTCATTCACCCAATGAATTTCTAATGCCACGTGTCACCCTATGATTGGCTGAAATTATCATTTTTGCTTGTTTTGATCATAGCCCTTGATCTAAAGCTAATTAGATGGTCCAGATTGCACATGAGCTTTATTTAAGCCCCTAATCACTCCATAAATCCTAATTAGCCTCTATTAGCATAATTGTGGTTAGTTTTTAGAGCTATAAAGAGAGAAAAATATAGAAAAATTCAGAAGAAGACACAATTTTGGTGGAGATTCAAGAGGAAATTAATTCTATAATTCAAGATATTGATTGTATTTCTTTTTCTACTCTTTTCTTTATCAATTTTTATGTCTTTCTTTATGAAAATATGAGCTTTATGAACATAATTATGTGTAATTAATTTATTAATCTAGAGATCTTGTGAACCCAATTTTCACCATGTGATGATCTAATATTTTTTTCTCAATTATTATATTAATTTAATTATATTATTTAATCTGATTTTTATGCTATTAATTGTTTGGCCAACAATTTATCTATAGAGACAATTAAATAGATTTGAGAGAATTATTTAATTATTTGTCTTGATTAAATAATATGCATAGTTTCTAGGTAGAGATGTATGATTCTTGTGTATATGATCTATAATTGATGAACTTAATGAGTAATATGCAATTTAATTGGCATAAGAGTGTGATTAAATTAATTACTATATGGTGTGTAGTTTACTTGAGAGAGAAATACATGCTAGATTAGATTCAATTGATCATGTAATCAATTGATATTATATTAAGGGATTTTAGCGATTTGTATGTTTAGAAAATTGGGGGATTAAGTATTCCTAGATATTTTCTCATATATCTTTTTAGTCACAAAATATGATTTAATTAATTATTTCTATTTACATTTTGTTATTTTAATTTTCTTTTCTTAAAATATAAAAACACCAAAACAAATTGATTTTTATTATTTTTAGTATTAAAAATTAGTTTCTAATAAAATAATATCCGTGGGAACGATCTTTACTTATCATTATATTACTTGTTACGATACGTATACTTGTGTATTCGTTGCATACACAATTTTTGTGGCAATCATCTATCAAGGATAAAACTATGCCTTCAATCAAGGTTATTGTCTCATGATCTCCAAGCCCAATTTTCTTAGAAAATATGTGTTTTAAGAATTTGGCATATGAAGGAATTTTTTCAAGTTCATCTACAACTGGAACGTTTATATGCAGCTTCTTGACTATATCTAGAAATTTTTAAAACTAATTGTGTAAATCTTTTTAATAGTCTTTAAGGGAAAGGAATAATGGGTTAGTAGAGGTTACTCTTCTTTGGTTGAATCTCTTCCTTTTTAGTACTCTCTTTGTCCACTTTTTTCTTCTCATCTTTTTGAGCTTGTGTCTCCTCTAAAATTTTACCACTCCTCAAGGTTATGGCATTACAATGCTTTTTATCCTTTATTTTTGGGTTTACTTTTATGTTACTTGAAAGGTCATCTTGAGTCCTTTGACTTATTGATGAGCAAAACCGGTATCGCCGATCCTGCCATTACTTTTGTTTTATATTTATAAAACTCTCGCAAGTGCATGAATCATTTCGTAGAAAATGATAAGTATACTCCCAAGGCCAATCTAAGGAAGGAATATATTCAGTTTTAAATTTATTATTCAAACTTTTAAAAACAAAATTAAATCCTAAACATCCTCTCATGATATTTTGGGGTTTTATGTTTTTACTCTAATAACATAAAAATAAACATAGATACAGATTCAATAAATATTTATGCAAATTTTATCTTTTATAATAGTGGAGTATTTATGGATATAATAATTAAGTTAATTATGCTTGCTCATATTATTTAGGTTATTAAAGATATAAATTGATATTTATTGATTCTTCCTTTTTTATATGAATACCACCTTTGGTGGGGTTAGATATTCTTTGTTAACTAAACAAATCAATTAACACCTATGGGTGAGGTTGATAACTAATTTGGTTAATTAAATTAATTCCTTTTTTCTAAGAAATTGAAAATAAATCGTTTAAATGCCACCTTTGGTGGGGTTAGACAGTTTAAACTTTATTCAAGGTGTCCAAATTAAACCTAAGAATTTAGTAATCCGAGTACTAACTTTCAAGTTTTAAAATCACTATTGAAAACATGTTGTCAATACATTTTCAGATAATAATTCTTATAAAATTTTTTGAAATAGAGCTTCACTCTAACTACCAACAAATAAAAGAGCAATACTCTAAATCAGACCGGATAACTAAACCTTAAAATCTAATTTTTACATTTAAGTTTGTAATGAAAAATAATATATTTCTCTCTAACATTCTTAATATAAAATCTTGAATAAAAACAAAATCAATTCATTTTAGAGATTTTTACCTATTTAATATTTTGCAAGCATAACAACGTTATTATTATATCATGTTTACAAATAGCCAGTAAAGTTAAAAATATAACATGAAATAATAAAGCATAAAAAAATAACTATAAAGAAAATAAAATCCTTACAGTACTTTGATGTTATTCCTATTATTGGAAAACCTCCAAATAGAATTTGCACTTTCATTTATTGAATCGAAAAGCAAATACATTACAAAAACATAATTAGTTCTTCTCAAGAAGAGAAGAACTCTAAAACTAAGAAAAAGTAACTAAGAAAAAACAAAAAACTAAGAAAAAATAAAAACTAAGAAATGGAGAGAAATAAAGAGAGAAGAAGAGATGTTTTTAGGTGTGTTTTGTTATGAAGAGAATGTGGGTATTTATAGGTGAATGATGATGCAGATTAGTGAATGATGATGTCATACTGCTGATGTCATGGTAGGTGGGGCGTGCGGATGGGGCAGATAGGCATAGCGGCGTGCATGGAATGGAGAGTAGGCATGTGTAGACCGGGCGCTGATGGGCGTGGGCGCACGCAGACTGGGCGGCTCCGTGCGCAATTTCCTCTTTTTGACATTTTTGACCCATTTTGTCCAATTTTTCCATCTTTTTTTTGACTTTTCCTCATTTACTTTATGAATATATTTGTGATGTATTGCCTACGGTATTTTTCTTTGAGTCTTTAAGTTACTTTTTTAAGTGAAAATACCTGAAAAACAATAAAAATACCTATGATTCCGAAAAGATAAATTTATATAAAAATATGATAAAATCATATAAATATATATATTTTTAATTAATTAAAGTGAATAAAATCATGGTAATTTTAGTGCTTTTTGAGCACTCATGACTTATGGCCTAGGCTAGATGTCCCATTTAGGTCTCTAAATTTCATATAGAAGCCCCATGAGAAGACTTTATGCGATCAACTTTTGTATTTACTAAATGGATGAAATCTTTCATCATTCCTATTAAAACACTTATGTTGTCATCACAAGGTGGCTTCTTCTATTTGGCTTGAGTTTGTTGCGGTTATTGAAAACTAGGTGATGAAAATGGTTCATGGTTAAATTCATACCACCTTGATTGTTGTTATTATTCTAAGATAAATTTAGATGGTTTCTCGATCTTGGGTTTTATGTGTTTGAGTATAGGTTTCCTTCTCGATTTTAATTATTAACATAGTTTACACTTTAAAAAGATTCCCTTATGCCTTAGTAGAATAAGGTCCATTACAATAATCACACACCATGAATGGACTTTGTAGCATATTTATCCCCATAGAGACATCATCCAACTTCTTAGTTAAACCTAACAAAAAAGCATTTGTTTTAGCTTGTAATGCTATTATGGTATCTACATCTACTACTCCAACCACTCTTATTAGGTTGAGCCTTTCCACAAGCCATTGGAAATTGTTTGATGCCATATCATTAAGTATTGCAAAGGATTTCTCTTTAATTTTACTCATTAAAGCTCCCCTAGCTACAGTATCAATTATGGTCCTTGGCTACTGATAATTCTATGAAAGTAGAGTTATTTGGGTACTTCTAAACCATTTATTTATTTTGCTTAAATATCATGAATAATCTTAATTTGTGTTTAATAGGACAATGTAGGTGAAAATATATCAAAAAAATCAAAAATAGGCAAAAATGAGGAAAAATACAAAATTATAGGGTCAATTGATTGACCAGGAATTGGACGATTGAAAAAAGTGAATCGATAGAGGGTCATTACTCGATCAATCGAGCTTACTCTCAATTGATCGAGCGGTGAGGATTAAAACACATCAACACTAAATTAGATCCCAACTTTCAATCTCAACCATTGGATCAGAGTAATACCAATCCAATTCTAACGAGGATCAATTTCAAACTATTTAAAGCACCATAGGAAGGTTATAAGCATGCAATTAAAAGACACAAATAGAGAACACACAATTAAGATTGAAAACCAAAGTAGTTACCAAGAAGAAAAAAGAAGAGAAAAAAGTTCAAAATGAGATTAAAGAAGACACAACTTTGTAAAGAATTTAAGAGAATATTAGTGATTCAAATCAAAAGGTTGAGTTTATCTCTTATTCTTTTTTTTTAACAATTTTATTATCTTCCTTCATGAAAAATATAATCTTTAAGAACATAATTTTGTCTAGTTTATTTATTAATTGAGGGGTCTTATGAACCCAATTTTCTACATATAATGATATAATATTTTACCTTAATTGTTATTACAATTCAATAATATTATTTATTCTAATTTTTATGCTATTAATTATTTGGCCAACAATTGATATATAGAGGTAATTAAATGGATTTGAGAGAATTATTTATATTAATTAAATAACATGCATAGTTTTTTTTTTGAAAAAATGTATGATTATTATGTGTGTGATCTATAATTGATGAACTTAATGAGTAGTTGATGGGACACAAGACTTGTATCAGGTTTGAAATATCGATCTTACAGATAGTTTTGTTTTATATTTGTAAAACACTAGCAAGTGCATGAATCATTTTATAGAAAATGACAAGTATACTCCTAAGGTCGATCTAAGGAAGGAATATATGTGGTTTTTAATTTATTATTTAAACTTTTAAAAATGAAATTAAATCCTAAATATCCTGTCACGATATTTTGATTTTTGTGTTTCCTAATCTAATAACAAAAAAATAAACATAGATATGATTCAATAAACAATTATGACTTTTTTTGTATCATTCATAATAGTAGAATATTTATGGATATAATAATTAAGTTAATTATGTTTGTTCATATTATTTAGGTTATTAAAGATATAAATTGATATTTATTGATTATTTCTTTTTTATATGATTACCACCTTTGTTGGGGTTAGATATTCTTTGTTAATTAAATAAATCAATTAACACCTATGGTTGAGGTTGATAATTACTTTAGTTAATTAAATTAATTATTTTTTTTTCTAAGAGATTGAAAACAAACCATTTAAATACCATCTTTGATGGGATTAGATATTTTAAACTTTATTCAAGGTATCTAAATTAAACCTAAGAATTTAATTATCCGAGTACTAACTTTCAAGTTTTAAAACCATTACTGAAAATATGCTGTCAATTTATTTTCGAATAATAGTTCTTATAAAAACAATTTGAAATAGAGCTTCACTCTAACTACCAGGTGATAGTACCAATAAATAAAAGAGCACTACTCTAAATTAGAATAGATAATTAAACCATAGAATCTAATTTTGAGATTTAAATTTGTAATGAAAAATAATATATTTCTCTCTAACATACTTAATATAAAATCTTGAATAAAAACAACATCAATTTATTTTATAGAAATGTTTTACCTATTTAATATTTCGCAAGCATAACAACATTATTATTATATCAGGTTTACAAATAGTGAGCCATGTTAAATTTAATCATAAAAAAATTAAACATAACATATAAGAATAAAACATAAAAAAATAATTGTAAAGAATTTATTTTAAAATTATACCTCAAAATAATCCTTACAGAACTTTGATGCTAATTCTGTTGCTAGAAAACCTCCAAACGGATTTGCATTTTCATTTATTGAATCCAAAAACTAGAAATCTATAAAAGCATAACTAGTTCTACTCAAGGAAAGGATTGCATAGAGTCCACTCATGGGGCTTCTATTTGAAATTTGGAGATTCAAATGGGGCAACTAGCCCAAACCATAAGTTAAAAACCTCAAGGTAACCTTCAAAGTAATAAAAAGGTTAACCCAAAAAGAGAAGGTAAGAAGCATTGTAAAGAAATAGCCTTGGGGAGTGGTAAAACTTTAGAAGAGAAGGAGGAAGCTAAAAAGGATGAGGATGAAAAAGTGGACAAAGAGAGTACTAAAAAGGAAAGGATTCAACCAAAAAAGAGCACCATCTACAAACCCACTATTCCATTCCCCCAACGACTCTAGAAGCAAAAATTAGCCAATCAATTTTCAAATTTATGGATGTCTTCAAGAAGCTACACATAAACATACCATTTGCAGATGCACTTGAACAGATGCCTTCCTAATCCAAATTCATGAAGAACATCTTATCTAAAAACAAAAGGCTAGGAGATAATGAGACAATAACCTTAACTAAAGGTTGTAGTGTCATCCTTTTGAGAAAACTACCACAAAAGCTTAAAGATCCAGGTAGTTTTGAAATCCCTTCCAAAATTGGGAATATACATTTTGGCAAGGCATTATGTGACTTAGGTGTAAGCATTAACTTTATATTACTATCATTTTTCAAGAGATTGGGGGTTGGTGACCCACTTTAGTAACATCATAAATGGTAGATAGGTCAATCAAGCCACCAATAATGTTGTAGAAGTGGATTGATCGAGAGGTCATTACTCAATCATCGAGAATAGGTTCAAGTGATTAAGAGGTAAGGATTAAAATTCGTCAGTACTAAATTGGATCCCAATTTCAATCTCAACTATTGGATCATAGTAATACGAATCCTAATTTAATGAGGATCAATTTCAACTTATTTAAAGCACCAGAGGGAGGTCATAAACATACAACTAAGAGACAAATAGAGAAAACAAAATTAAGATTACAAACCTTAGTAGCTGCCAAGAAGATAAAAGAAGAGAAATATTTCAAGAGGAGATTAAAAGAAACATAACTTTATGAAGGATTCAAGAGAATATTAGTGCTACAAATCAAGAGATTGGGTATATATCTTATTCTTCTTTCTTCATCAATTTTATTATCTTTCTTTATGAAATTTTTTATCTTTAATAATATAATTATGTCTAGCTAATTTATTAATCTAGGGGTGTTATGAACCCAATGTTTTACATGTGATGATCTAATATTTTATCCCATTTTTTATTGTAATTCAATTATATTATTTAATCTAATTTTTATGCTATTAATTGTTTGGCCAAAAATTGATCTATAGAGTCAATTAAATAACATGAATAGTTTTTTTTCACAAAAATGTATGATTATTATGTTTGTGATCTATAATTGATGAACTTAATGAGTAGTAGAAAATTCAATAGACATTAAAATATAATTAGGTTAAATATTATATGGTGTGTAATATACTTGAGGAAGGATTGCATGTTAGGTTAGATTCAATTGATCATATAATTGATTGAGGATTATATTGGGGGGGGGGGGCATTTTTTGATTCACATGTTTGTAAATTGGGAGATTAAACATTCCAAGATTGTTTTTTCATATATCTTCGTAGTTGTTGAGTCTTGCGATTTAAAATTAGTTGTCATTTATGTTTTTGGTTTTTTTTAATTTTATATTGTCCAAATATTATTTGTAATAATTATATTGGTACTTGGTTATAAGTTATACAACTCCCTGTGGAATCGATATCCATAATTAGGTACAATATATTACTTACACGACTCATATACTAGAAAATTGCATCATGTTGATTAGCTACCCCATTATTCCATTAGAGAATGTTTGTACTTGCAGCCAAGTAGGAAGACATGGTGTGGGAATTTTCTTAATAGCTCCTTTAAGCATTCTCGAGGTTCATAAAATGATTCTCTTTTAAATTGCTAGAAAGATGTGAAGTTTTTCTAAGCTTAGATATCTTTGAAGGTAGGAAGTATTTTACCAATAATTTATGAGAAAATTGATCCCATGTAGTAATTGGTCAAATAGGTAATTGTTGAGATTCAATATTTTACAGAGAGAGATTAGAGAGAAGTTAATGCAATTAGTTGAATGTGTGGATCCTCATGAGGGGTCAATCTATTTATAGAACATTTAAGGATATAGGTGTTAGTTATATAATGTGTACACATATCTACATGTCAAGGGGCATAATTGGCCTAAAGTACAATATGTCAGAGATCTAGGTCGAGTTTTACTCGTGCTGTCCTAGAGCTCGTGTTGTACTCGATCTCATGCTATATGATGAGTGCTTAAAAAGCACTAAAATTACCATGATTTTATTCACTTTAATTGATTAAAAAGATATATATTTATATGATTTTATCATGTTTTTATATAAATCTGTCTTTTCGGAATCACGAATATTTTTATTGTTTTTAGGTATTTTCGCTTAAAAAAGAACTTAAAGACTTAGAAAAATACTGGAGGTAATACATCAAAAATATATTCATAAACTAAATGAGGAAAAGTCAAAAAAAGATGAAAAAATTAGACAAAATGGGTCAAAAAGGATGAAATCGCGCATGTAGTTGCCGAGTAGTGCCACACAACACGCGCGCATCACCCAATCACACCAAAGTCGTCACGCACACAATGCCCAGTCCACGCATGCCTCTACACACCTCTACCCCATTTCGTGCACGCATACGCCCATCTACACCTAGTCCGTGCGCGCCTTTGCTCCATTCTACGTGCACCAACATACCCCACCTACTAATGATGTCAACTGATATCATCATTCACCTAACACACGTTTTCTACATTTTTTTATCATTTTTCCACTCATTTTTTATTCCTCTTCTCACCTATAAATACCTTCATTCTCTCCACACCTAAAATCATCTTCTTCTCTCCTCTTTCTCTCCATTTCTTAGTTTTAGAGTTCTTCTCTTTTTGAGAAGAACTAATTATGCTTTTATAATTTATTTTCTTTTTGATTCAATAAATTGAAATGCAATTCTGTTTGGAGGTTTTTCAGCAACAGAAATAGCATCAAAGTACTGTAAGGATTTTATTTTCTTTATAGTTATTTTTTATGTTTTATTTTTATATGTTATATTTAATTTATCTGTGATTAAATTTAACTTTGCTAGCTATTTATAAACATGATATAATAATAACATTGTTATGCTTACAAAATGTTAAATAGGTAAAAATTATATAAAATGAATTAATTTTGTTTATATTCAAGATTTTATATTAATGATGTTAAAGAGGAATATATTATTTTTCATTACAAACTTAAATCTAGAAATTAGATTTTAAGGTTTAGTTATCCGGTCTGATTTAGAGTAGTGCTCTTTTATTTGTTGGTACAATCACCCGGTAGTTAGAGTGAAGCTATATTTCAAAAGTTTTTATAAGAATTATTATCTGAAAATGTATTGACAATATGTTTTTAGTAGTAATTTTAAAACTTGAAAGTTAGAACTCGGATAATTAAATTCTTAGGTTTAATTTGGACACCTTTAATAAAGTTTAAATTTTTTAACCCTACCAAAGGTGGCATTTAAATGGTTCATTTTCAATCTCTTAGAAAAAAGGAATTAATTTAATTAACCAAAACCCATAGGTGTTAATTGATTTGTTTAGTTAACAAAGAATATCTAACCCTACCAAAGGTGGTATTCATATAAAAAAGAGAGAATCAATAAATATCAATTTATATATTTCATAACCTAAATAATATGAGCAAGCATAATTAACTTAGTTATTATATCCATAAATACTCCACTATTATAAATGATAAAATTTGCATAAATATTTATTGAATCTGTATCTATGTTTATTTTTATGTTATTAGATTAGAAACACAAAACCCCAAATATCGTGACAAGATGATTAGGATTTAATTTCATTTTTAAAAGTTTGAATAATAAATTAAAAATCACATATATTCCTTCCTTAGATCGACCTTGTGAGAGTTTTATAAATATAAAATCAAAGTATTGGTAGGATCGGCCATACTGGTTTTGCTCATCACTATACTGGAGTTATTACTATACTCGAGCCCGTGCTACCATTGAGCTCGGTTTTTCCCATAGGTAGGATTTCTAGGGTACTTCATCTTCATCTTGGGCTGGTGACTTGGCTTAGGTGGTTTGGAAAGGCTAGGCTTCAAGTCGGTCCATATATAAGGGTCGTGCTTTGGGTCGGTCCAGATGTCCAAACATCAAGTCCCCTACTCTTTCAGCCTGGTGAAAGAGTAAATACAGAGCATAGGATACGAACCATTCGACTTCCATAATAAATGTGTGTCAGTTGATTGGAGAGAGAAATCCAGTGCCTTTATATAAATGGGTGCTTGGGCTGGGACTTTATCATTGTTTACCTACTAAATTGAGAAATAGTGAAGGAAAACACTCTTTCATTTCACCTCAAGTTATAAAATATTTTTAGTTCGGTGGTAAGAATTCAGTTTGCACTCTAATATTCTTTATTTGGGTTTTTTAGAATTCATGCATTGAGAACCTAACAATTTTCTACTTTCTTTTCAGGTCGATTTTAAAAGGAACATTTTCTTTTCTTTTCAACTCGTCTCTAGGTAATCTCTTTTTCTTGTGCCTTACCACCTCTTATTATTTTGTCTTTATGTTTTTGTAGCTTTTAACATGATGCAAGGAGAAGAGACATCAGCTTCTAGCTCGGACTCATGAGAGAGTACCCAATATTCTAGTACAAGTGGGAACTTGGGCTCTTGTAGTGAAGCGAGTCAATCTTCACCTCAACCGTCTACCTCTACCCCTATCCCCAGACCATTCCCACTATGAGATTGAACATGCCTTAGATTCATATTGTAGTGGCTAGGATGTGGAGGAAAAATAAAAGGAATGTAAGATCCAGCAAACTGATAGATTGCGTTAGAGGTTGGGCGACGGTACCTAAAACTTGTGGGTTACTGTCCCAAGATGAAGAGAGAATAAGAAGAACCTACGAAATTCCTCCCTCAGTTCAGATAATGATTCCTTTTGAGAGTGCTTGTGATAGTGATGAACCTCCCTCTCGGTGGAATGTTTTTCATGAGAAAGCTCTATGGTTGGGGGTAAGGTTTCCCTTGTATTATTAGGAGGTTCTTGGTTATGACGTAGCTTATGTCAGGGAAATTGATGCCTAACGGGTGGAGGTATCTGCTCTCCCTAATGTTGATATATCAAGAACTCTATATGGATTCATAGATAGTCAAGTTTAATGAGGCTTATATCCTAAAACTTAACCTTAAAAATCCAAGGAAGGTGTATTTGTCGGTAAAGCATGATTGGAAGGTGAACATGTCCCTTCCTAAAAATAAGAAAAACTAGAAAGAGTACTTTTTATACGTTTCAGGTCAGTGGGAGTCTCAAACAAATGACATGAGGTTGGTAAGAAGCGTTTGGAATGACACTAAGGTCATGATTAGAAATATGGCTTCTCTAATCATGACCTTGAGTCTTGATGTGAAGCAAAGGTTGGCTAATGTCCAAAACTATCTTCCTAAGAAGACAAACTAAAGGACTCTTTTGAACACTCTGTATTTTGTTGCATGTGGGTTAATGAGGCATGGCACTATAGAGCCCCCTCTTAGAGTGAATCATAAACCCTGAGCTCCTATTAAATGTAGAACCCCTCCTATAGATTTTGGGGGCCGGTTCGAGGTGGTGCTAGATGATGGTGACCATAGCCCCATTCTTTGTTCTTACCTCATAATATTTCCCCCCTTTTTTCAAGGTAATTAACATGTATCCTCTCATTTTAATCCTATAGATTAGATGGACTTGACCGCTGCCCAACATTTTGCTCTTATGAAGAGTAAGGTTATGTTGGGAGGAACTAGTTCCCCCATGGGTGCACCTCCTACTCCTAGAGGGGTTATCAAAAGGTGCCTTTTGATATTTGAACCATGCCTAGCTCAATAGAGGCACAAGAAATCTCAGGATATCCACATGGTGCTCAAGGTTCTAACATTGATGCTCCATACCGATCTATGTTCACAGTGGGGCGGCCATAGCCTGACATATGTTTTCTTTCGCTCTCCCCAGGTTTCAAATAGTAATGATTGCAACCAAGCCTTAGCCTTGTCTCTCAATGAGAAAGTAATCAACAAAGGTGAATTGCATCATTTGAGAAACCATTCATCTTTAAGGTGTCACAAATTTCCAAGAATGAAGCCAAGTGAAGATTTAGGTTATCATTGACTAACCCTTCAAGCTTATTAGTCTGAACCCACTTGGCTTGAGTTCAAAATTATTAGCATTGATCTCTAATCTATTGATAGATGATTAGGCTCCATCTACTTGTGAGACTGCAAAATTTCTTAAAGGTTCAGAGACCACTATAGCTTATTGATCCCTTTGCTCTTTCATAACCCCTAATTGATGTTATACTAATCATTCCATTCTTAAGTATATTTTCTCTCCATTTATAGATCACAAGGTACAAGATTTAAACCTGTCAACCTAGGCATATAACATAAACTATAAAACATAAATTAAAAGGCCCAAACTAGTATGGTAGTAACCATTATTGATATATGTTACAAGTAGTTATATCTCCAAAAATGATGCCAAAAACTTGACACACTTATCGCAAGTATACAGGTCATGGTAATTTTAGGGCTTTTTGAGCACTCATCAGACATACATAAGAATCATACATCTCTGTCTATAAATTATGCATGTTATTTAATCAAGATAAATAATTAAATAATTCTCTCAAATATATTTAATTTCCTATATAGATCAATTGTTAGTCAAATAATTAATATCATAAAAATAAGATTAAATAATATAATTAAATTGTAATTGCAATTGGGGTAAAATATTAGATCATCACATGTAAAAAATTGGGTTCATAAGACAGATTAATAAATTAGCTAGACATAATAAAGTTCAAAAAGCTAAGATTTTTTTGTAAAGAAAGACATAAAAATTGATAAGAAAGGAAAAGAAGATGAGATATACTCAATCTCTTGATTGGTAGCACTATATTCTCTTGAATTCTTCACAAAATTGTGTCTTCTTTAATTTTTCTTGAACTTTTTCTCTATTCTTGACAGATGCTAGGTTTTATAATTCTTAATTACTTATTTAATTAGTGCATCGTTAGAGTTAATTAATAAGGAAAATGACCTAATATGGATTAGTAGATCAAACACTAAAAGATTTAAGGATTCAGATTAAAAATAAGAGATAAGATTTTTCAGCCAGATTTTACCGTATATTTTTGCATGCTACGATCATGTTTCCACAAGTACCATGGCCATTCCTCCCATGATTTTCTAGCCATAGATCATGCTTTAGGACAAAAAAAAATATGCGCTAGGGCATGGGCCTCACTGCATTTTTTTCCTCTAAGCGCATCTTCGCACCATTTCATTCCCCATTGTGACATGAGCTTTTTTCCTTTATTTTTGACTCTTTTTCCCATTTTTTTGTCATTTCACCTACATTGATATAATTAAACACAAATTTAGTTTTTTCATGATATTGTATCATATAAAAAGACAAATAGGTGGTTTAGAAGTGGCTAAATAACTCTATTTTCGTAGACTTATCAACATCATCGTCATGTCTTTATTTCTGGCTTGGAAGACTCTTCTGGTATTTGGATTATGAATACAAAGGACATTGAATGCATTAATGTGGACTATTTTCATCAACATTTTAAGTTATATAGGCCTACAGATGTTGGTTCACTTTTGGAATGTGTCCACTTAAAGGTTATTGCTTCCCAAAATCAGCATCTTACTCAGTCAATGAGTTCAGAGGACATCCATCATGCATTATTTCAAATACATTCTTCTATGGCACCTAGACCTGATGGTATTCCATTGCTTTTCTTTCAAAAATATTGGAATTTTATTTTTAATAATATTATTCATATGGTTAAATGTATTTTTCCACTATGATACTCTATTGACTTTAGTGGATTATACCCAAATTATTTTATTGCCAAAAGTTGATGCACCAAAATCTATGTCTCAGTTACAACCGATAAGTTTGTATAGTGTGCTATATAAAGTTATCTCTAAAATTCTTACAAATTGGTTAGGTGAAGTGATTTTAGGAATAATTAATGTTAAACAAAGTGTTTTTATTCCTAGTTGGTTCATTACAGATACCTTCGCAGTGGCACATGAATTACTTCATTCTCTTCAAAGTAGGAAAAAAGGTAAGCAATATCATATGCCCTTGAAGCTACACATGAGCAAGGCCTATAGAATGGAGTGGGTTTTTTTTTAATGAACTGATGTTAAAATTTGGTTTTGATGGCCTTTGGATCAATTGGATCATGACATGTGTGTCTATAGTCAATTATTCATGTGTCGTTAATGGTGAGGCTCTTGGTTACTTTAAACTAGAAAGTGGATTGTCTTAGAGGGATCCATTATCACCATATTTGTTTATCATTTGTGCAGAAGGAAAAAAGTTACTTGGTAACATTAGTGGTTTAAAGGCAGGTTGCTATGACACATCTATTTCTCACGTTTTGTTAACTGACAATGCTCTTATTTTTTAGAAGTAGTGAGGCTTAAATAGACCATTTGGAAGAGGTTTGAGACTATATAAGTCCATGTCTAGTTAGATAGTGAACTTTCAAAAATCGAGTATCTTCTTTAGTTCTAACACAAATCAAGAGGTGAGTGAATTGAGCCAACATATGCTTGGAATTACTACATATGATGGTTTTTGTAAATATTTGGGTCTAACTGCTTTGTTTTGCCAATCAAAGAAGGCTCAAATAAACTATATTTTGGACTATGTGAATGGAAAGCTTCAACATTGGACAACTCAATTTTTGTCTTTGTCTAGTAAAGAATTCTTGTTGAAGTCTGTAGCTTGTGCAATGAAAAATTATGCTATGTAGTGTTTCGTGCTACTTGTTGGTCTATGTACTAATATTGAAAATGCCATGCATAAATTTTTTTGGGGATCAATAAGTGATTGAAGGAAAATTCATTGGAAGTCCTAGCAAATATTATGTAGAATTTGAGAAATAGTCTAGTTTGGAATTCTATAAGGGCTTTTAATTTGGCTATGGTAGCCAAACAATGTTGGTGTATTATGAAGTTTCTGAAGTCTTTATTAGCACAAGTATATAAGAATCAATATTTTTCATTTGGGTTCTTTCCTATTAGCTAGTGTTGGTTCTTCGCCCTCTTGGCATGAAGTGGCTTTATGGAGGCTAGCCATATTTTATTTGCTAGTGTTCATTAGAGTGTTTAACGAGATCACCAAATACATATTTGGGATGATCCTTGGCTACCTAATACACCTTCTTTTAAGTCCCTAACTCTTAGAATGAATGGTATTGGATGGGTGAGTGAGCTTATTAATTATGATAGAGGTCATTGGGATGTGCAACAAAACACCATTTTATTCTTCATTTCCTTCATATAGTCACTTCATAGCATTCTTGTAAGTATTTCTATTAATTTTGCAGCTTATTATTCAGTTTGTTTTATTTTTTGTATAAATTTTTAATTTATATATGTTTTTTATTTTGCTTGTTATTATATGTTTGACTTATTTTCTGTGGAAATAATTAATATCTAAAATGTCGTGGGTTTGAGGGATTATATATATTTACCGTGCGTGGATAAATTTATTTATATATAAATAATTATATTTTATTAAGTAAAAGTAATACATTTGTAAAATGATTAAAATGATAACTGTTTTGTATTATGTATGTTTTGATATATATTCTAATAATTAGAAAATTTATATATAATAATACTTGAAATATATTTATTGGATACATAATTAATTAATATGTTTAATTAATGTCATTAATAGAAAATGGACAAATCTTGGATGTCAAAGTGTAGAATTGAGCAAGACTATATTTTTGGAGTTGAAAGTTTCATGGAATTTGCTTGTAGAAATAGTAATACTGGAACTAGTATGATTCAATGCCTATGTGTTAAATGTAAAAATGAGTGATTTCATGAATTTAACGAGGTTAAGTGTCACCTTATCCGTAATGGTATTCTTTTGAGTTATAAATGTTGGTATTATCATGGAGAAAATATTGATAATACTCAAGGGAAAAAGATAAATAAGAATGTGAGTGGATTACATACATCTTATCATAATGTACAGACAGAAAATATGTTTCATGGTGTTGAAGATGAATTATGCCAGGATGATCCCGAAACCTTTAAAAAAATTATAGAAGATGCTGAAAAACTGTTGTATCCAAAATGCAAAAAATACACTAAAATGTCGGGATTGGTTCATTTGTACAATGTGAAGGCAAAACATGGTTTTTCTGACAAGGAATTCACAGAATTACTAAATCTACTAGTCGATATGTTTCCTGAGGGTATTGAATTGCCATCTTCAATGTATGAAGTGAAGAAATCTCTTGGTCGATTTGGCATGGAATATCATAAGATTCACGCTTGTCCAAATGATTGCATTCTTTATAGAAAAGAATATGAGACATTAGATGATTGTCCAATGTGTAAAGAATCGAGATGGAAGCATGGTACAAATGAGACAACACATAAGAAAGGCGTGCCTACAAAGGTTCTTTGGTACTTTTCTCCGATTCCTTGCTTTTCAAAGGTTGTTCAATAGTAAAGATACATCAAAGATGTTGACTTGGAATTCAGATAATTGATCTGATGATGGGGTGCTACATCATCCTTGTGATTCTCCAAATTGGAAAGTAGTAGATAATTTATCTCTTCAATTTTCATCTGATCCGCGCAATCTTCATCTTGCCATTGCTACTGATGGAATTAATCCACATAGTTCCCTCAGTAGTAGATATAGCTGTTGGTCAGTAATTATGGTAACATATAACCTTCCTCCCTGGTTGTGTATGAAAAGAAAATTCATGATGTTAACATTATTGATCTCAGGACCGAAATAACCCGGTGTTGATATTGATGTATATTTGTAGCCTCTGATAGATGATTTAAAGACGTTGTGGAATGATGGTGTGAATGTTTACGATGCACATATAGAAGAACACTTTAACTTGAAGGGGGTCTTTTTATGGACAATTAATGATTTTTCTGCCTATGGAAACTAATCAGGACATGCAACAAAAGGTTACAAGGGATGCCCTATATGTAGTGATGGAACTTCTGCAACTTATCTTGTTCACGGACAAAAGATGATAAGAACCAAGGGGATAGGACCTAGCTAATTTCAGATTATATAGCAAAGGGTTTCTCCACAAATCAATGGATATTACTCACCATTTTTTTGAGGAGAAAAGACGCTACAAGGAGCTGCTAATTCCTTGATAAGTCTAGCATAAATGACACCCTAACAAGTATGGATATTACTCACCACAAATTCTTGGATGCTAAACAACGCCACAAAGGTTGCCAATCCCTTGATAAGTTGCTTAAAGAGGAACAAAGAGCTAGAATGAGCTCTCAAATGATCTGAATATTCAAACTTCATTCAAAATTCTATTTTACAAGAAATTTAGCCGCTTCTTAATAGGATACAAACCAACCCTAAGCTCTACTACATCATAGCCCTTGATCTCATCCAAGGGTTGAAAATAAACACAGCCAAAAAGCAGAAAAGGTAGTAGAAAACATTGACCAAATCATGGAAAAAATGGGGCAGCTGACCACAAAAGTAATCCTATAAAATATAACATCTTAACCCTTGATTTCATCCAAGGGTTGAAAAGAAAGCTGCCCAAAATCAGTCCAAATGGCACTCCACAATTGGAGCAAAATATGGAGCAGCTGAGAACAAAAGAAACCCTATAAAATATTACATCTTAACCCTTGTTTCCATCTAAGGGCTGAAAATGAAGCTGCCCAAAAAAAAGTCCAAATGGCACAACAATGTGCCTTTTATTTTGCCAATTTTGCGCTAATTTCCATCCTAGGATTGTCCCAATCCTTGCACTCCCAATTTAGGTCCGCTTGATTATGCATGACCTCTTGAATGAGCCCATTTAAAGCCTTTTCGAGTTGTGCCTTCCTAGACCTTGTTATTGGTCCACTTGGAATTTGTAGAGCTCGATGATTCTCATCATTCCCCCTTTCTTCAAGAGGATTCGTCCTCGAATCATCACCTGCATAATCAAAAGGAGAAATATCAGAAACATTAAAAGAGGTACTAACATTATACTCACCAGGAAGATCAATTTTGTAGGCATTGTCATTGATTCGCTCAATCACTTGAAAGGGTCCATCTCCCCGCGGTTGCAACTTAGACCGTCTTTTTTCAGGAAACCGTTCCTTCCTCATATGCACCCAAACCCAATCACCAGGCTCAAAAATGACTCTTCGCCTCCCTTTGTTGGCTCTGTAAGCATAATCCTTATTTCTCTTCTCAATTTGCTCATGAATGCGTTCATGGAGCTTCTTCACCATTTCAGCCTTCTTAGCACCATCTAAGTTAGTTTTCTCTGAAATAGGAATAGGTAATAAGTCCAAAGGAGTTAGTGGATTGAAACCATAAACAACTTCGAATGGAGAATGATCTGTAGTTGAATGCACACTCTGGTTATAAGCAAATTCAACAAAAGGTAAACAATCCTCCCAATTTTTCAAATTCCTTTTTATTACCGCCCTAAGCAACGTGGACAGAGTCCTATTGACTACCTCAGTTTGCCCATCTGTTTGAGGGTGACAAGTAGTCGAAAACAAGAGTTTAGTGCCCATTTTAGCCCAAAGAGTTTTCCAAAAATAACTAAGGAATTTAACATCCCTATCAGACATAATGCTCCTAGGAACTCCATGAAGCCTAACAACGTCCCTAAAGAACAACTCTGCTACATTAGTGGCATCATCGGTTTTATGACATGCTATAAAATGTGCCATTTTAGAAAACCTATCTACAACCACAAAAATGGAGTCTCTACCCTTCTTAGACCTAGGTAACCCTAAAACAAAATCCATGGAAATATCTACCCAAGGTGTGCTTGGTACGGGCAAAGGAGTATATAGTCCTTGTGGTAGGACTTTGGATTTCGCTTGCTTACAAGTGATGCATCTAGAACATATTCTCCCTACATCCTTCCTTATTGTTGGCCAATAAAAATGCTCACGCAAAACATCTAAAGTCTTCTTAATTCCAAAATGCCCCATTAATCCCCCCCTATGGGCCTCCTTAATTAACAACTCACGCATGGAACATTTGGGTATACACAATTGATTTTCTTTAAATAAATACCCATCTAATTTATAAAAAATTTCAAAAGAAGTCTTTTTACATGCATGGTAAATAGCAGAGAAGTCATCATCATTAGCATACATTTCCTTAACATATTCAAATCCTAGCAATCTAGCATTTAAAGTTGAGAGTAAGGCATACCTCCGTGATAAAGCATTGGCAACAACATTCTCCTTACCTCTCTTATATTGAACAATATAAGGAAAAGTCTCAATGAATTCCATCCATCTAGCATGCCTCCTATTCAATTTACCTTGGCGCTTCAGATGTTTTAGAGATTCATGATCAGTATGGATGACAAATTCTCTTGGCCAAAGGTAATGTTGCCATGTATCCAGGGTTCTAACCAAGGCATAAAGTTCCTTGTCATACGTTGGATAATTAAGGGTTGCTCCATGAAGTTTCTCGCTAAAATAGGCAATAGGTCGTCGTTCCTGCATCAAAACAGCTCCTATACCTATTCCTGATGCATCACACTCAACTTCAAAGGTTTTAGTAAAATCAGGTAAAGATAAAACAGGTGCAGAACACAAACTATCCTTCAATGCTTTAAAGGCTCTCTCCTGATTCTCGCCCCATTTGAAACCAATAGACTTTTTTATGACCTCAGTTAGAGGTGCAGCTAGTGTACTAAAATCTTTGACAAACCTTCGATAAAAACTAGCTAAGCCGTGAAAACTTCTAACCTCAGTTACAGATTTAGGTGTGGGCCATTCTCGAATAGCCTTAACCTTTTCCTCATCTACTTCTACCCCGTTAGAACTAACAACAAAACCAAGAAAAACTAACTTGTCCATGCAAAAAACACACTTTTTCAAGTTCGCATACAATTGCTCTTTTCTCAAAATTTCAAGCACATACCTAAGATGTAAGACATGCTCTTCAAGATTTTTATTGTAAATGAGAATATCATCAAAATAGACAACAACAAATTTTCCAATAAATGCACGTAGAACATGATTCATAAGCCTCATAAAAGTGCTAGGTGCATTTGTTAGACCAAAGGGCATGACTAACCACTCATACAATCCATGTTTAGTTTTAAAAGCGGTTTTCCATTCATCACCCTCTCTCATCCTAATTTGATGGTATCCACTTCTCAAATCAATTTTTGAAAAAATGCAAGAACCATGCAACTCATCTAACATGTCATCTAGTCTAGGGATAGGATCTCGATATTTTACCGTAATGTTGTTGATGGCTCGGCAATCAACACACATCCTGCTTGATCCATCCTTTTTGGGAACGAGTAGCACGGGAACAGCACATGGACTCAGGCTCTCCCTAACTTGACCTTTGATCAAGTACTCTTCAACCTCTCTTTGAATCTCCTTAGTTTCTTCGGGGTTGGTCATATAGGTAGGTTAGTTTGGAAGAGAAGCCCCCGGTATAAAGTCAATTTGATGCCCAATCCCCCTAATTGGTGGCACCCTATCTGGAATCTCTTCAGGGAACACGTCTTCAAATTCCTGCAAAAGAGAAATAGTGGTACTAGGCAAAGACTGGTTAAGATTGTTAATAGAAAAATTTGCCTCTTTGTACAAAAGTACAAGTATGGGCTGTTTTGAATAAAAAGCCCTCTTGACCTCACTTGCCTTAGCATAAAAATTCACATTTTTTTTCTCTAGTATTTTTCCACTCTCTTCTCCTTTTTCTTCACTCTTTTTTTCTTTTTCATTCTTCTTTTTTTGGTCTTTTTCCCTAACCATCCTCAATTGATCTTCAAAGACTTGCTTGGGTGAAAGGGGTACAAGTGTGATGTTTCTACCATTCTTCACAAACGAATACTTGTTTCTATATCCGTCATGTGTAACCCTCCTATCATATTGCCAAGGCCTACCTAGCAAGATGTGTCCAGCTTGCATGGGTACCACGTCACACATCACCTCATCCTTGTACTTTCCAATGGAGAAGCTCACTAATACTTACTTATTAACCTTCTCTTCCCCACTATCATTTAACCATTGCAACTTGTAAGGCCTAGGGTGTTCAAATATAGGCAACCCTAATTTCTCAACTAAGGTAGTACTAGCCACATTGGTGCAACTTCCCCCATCTATGATAACACTACACACTTTGTTACTCACATGACACCTTGTGTGAAAGATGTTATCTCTTTGTTGTTCAAGGTCATCCTCATTGACTTGAGTGCTCAAAGATCGCCTTATTACAAGTGCTTCCCCATCCACGGGTCCTATCTCCTCTTCACTAGCTTCCCCTACAGATGGTATCTCATCTTCTTCACTTTCATTATCGGTTCCAACCTCACCACTCGCTAAGGTGATCATTGCCTTCTTGTTGGGACATTGAGAGGCTATATGACCATTACCAAGACACCGAAAACACCTTAAGTCACGATTACGAATTAGGGTGTCGATTTTACCTTTGTCCTTGCTAGCCCCCATCTCTTTGGCTTTGTAAGGCTCGAATCTTGGTTTGGATGTAGCTATTTCATCTTTTTTCTCATTGGACTTCCAAGGACTAGTAAGGTTTGGTTTTTGAGTAATGGGACTAGACCTTAATGGTTGGGATCGAAAACTCCGTTTCTTTAATTGCCTTTCCACCTTGATTGCCATATGGACCATGTCCTCCATCTCCACATAATGATGAAGTTCCACAATGTTGGCAATGTCCGGATTCAACCCACTAAGAAACCTAGCCATGGTTGCCTCTCTATCTTCCTCGACATTAGCTCTTGCCATAGCCACTTCCATTTCCTTGTAGTACTCATCAACACATTTATATCCTTGAGTCAATCTTTGTAAGCGTTGGTGTAACTCTCTATAGTAGTAGCTAGGCACAAACCTCTTTCTCATGATAGCCTTCATGTCCTCCCAATTATCTATGGGCCTTTCACGGTTTCTCCTCCTACTAATGACCAATTGATCCCACCAATTCAATGCATAGTCAGAAAACTCAATTACAACAAGTTTTACTTTTTTTTCATGGAGTAGTTGTGACATTCAAAAATATGCTCCATTTTCTTCTCCCACTCCAAATAGAACTCTGGGTCATTCTTTCCTTGGAATTGTGGTATCTTCATTTTTATACTACTTAGATCTCTATCAACTCCATCTTGAGCTCTAGGTGGGGGTCTCCACATACCTCCTCTACCATTTCTTCCTCCTCTAGGCATTCTTCCCCCTTCTTCCTCCAATTCTTCTTCCCAATCTTCTTCCTCTATATCATCCCCAACATGTGCTTGCCTATTAACCCTCCTAACATTGGGTGGAGGTGTTTCTCGTTGTAAAGCTGCTAAGGAATTTTCTTGCCTTTCCAATCTTTCATTCATATCAACCACCAAGTTGTTCATCCTCTCAAAAGATTGTTGCAGCGCCCTCATCATGAACATCATATCCGGTCTTCCTTCAGGACTACTATTTGACTTTTTTTTTCAATTCTACACAACAATAGGTTAGTGTAATAAAATAGAACTAATATAAATTCACACAATACCTCACGTGTTTAGCACTCGGATTGATCGCTCAAACCCTCTTAGTTCCTAATCAAAGCAACCAAATCCAGAGATTCCAACCAATTTGTAGAATTATCAAACACCCAAAAAAAACAGTTCACAATATCCCACTTGTTAAAGCACAAAGGAAACTAACTCAAAGTGTTTAGAGTAGTAAGCACAAGAAAAAACAATAGAACAACACGATTGGAAAGCAACAATTTCCCCAAAGGAACTAAGCACACAATGGAAGATTTATAATCAAAGTGTAAAATCCTTGAAACTATGAGTTCTAATACTCACTAGAAATTAGCAAATGTAACTTGGCCTCTCTTTTTTCTCGTTTTTTTTTTTGAATTAATTCGGCCATTCTTTTTCGTTTTTTTTTCTTTTCTTTTGGAACAATTATGCTAATAACTCAAGAGTAAATCAATACAATACTTTCAATATGAGTTTAAGGAATTTTTAAGATTGGTAAATAGCACATAGATTACAACACAAAGGGAAAATGAAATTTCTGCAGGAACTACCACAGAAATACTAGAAAACAACCAAAAACTGCAGAATATATCAGATATTGTAGAATTAGCAAGGAAAAATGCAGAATAGATTCAAAAATAGCAGAATTTGCAAGGAAAGTGCAGAATATGAAAGGAAAATTCAAAAAACTTTCAGAAACAGCAGGATTTGTAAGGTTACTACTGAAAAACTTTGGACACAATGGAATTTGAAAGGAAAATGCAGAAAAAAACGTGGAAATGAAGAAGAGCAATATTTTTAGGGCATGGAGAATAAATTTAAGCAAGAACACAACAAAATGATACTTTTTTTCGTTTTTTTTTATGTATCAGAAATACAACAAGAACAAGAACAAATATAAAGGATAGGAATCTGAAATTCAGCACCAAAAGCTCTGATACCAAATGATAAGAACTAAGGGGATAGGACCTAGCTAATTTCAGATTATATAGCAAAGGGTTTCTCCACAAATCAATGGATATTACTCACCATTTTTCTGAGGAGAAAAGACACCACAAGGAGCTGCTAATTCCATGATAAGTCTAGCATAAATGACACCCTAACAAGTATGGATATTACTCACCACAAATGCTTGGATGCTAAACAACGCCACAAAGGTTGCCAATCCCTTGATAAGTTGCTTAGAGAGAAACAAAGAGCTAGAATGAGCTCTCAAATGATCTGAATATTCAAACTTCATTCAAAATTCTATTTTACAGCAGCTGGGTTGCTCTTAATAGGATACAAACCAACCCTAAGCTCTACTACATCATAGCCCTTGATCTCATCCAAGGGTTGAAAATAAACACAACCAAAAAGCAGAAAAGGTAGCAGAAAACATTGACCAAATCATGGAAAAAATGGAGCAGATGACCACAAAAGTAATCCTATAAAATATAACATTTTAACCCTTGATTTCATCCAAGGGTTGAAAAGAAAGCTGCCCAAAATCAGTCCAAATGGCACTCCACAATTGGAGCAAAATATGGAGCAGCTGAGAACAAAAGAAACCCTATAAAATATTACATTTTAACCCTTGTTTCCATCTAAGGGCTGAAAATGAAGCTGCCCAAAAAAAGTCCAAATGGCACAACAATGTGCCTAGTTTTATTTTGCCAATTTTGCGCTAATTTCCATCCTAGGATTGTCCCAATCCTTGCACTCCCAATTTAGGTCCGCTTGATTATGCATGACCTCTTAAATGAGCCCATTTAAAGCCTTTTCGAGTTATGCCTTCCTAGACCTTGTTATTGGTCCACTTGGAATTTGTAGAGCTCGATGATTCTCATCAAAAGATGTCTTATAGAAGACATAGAAGATTTTTCCATCTGGACATAAGTTTAGATTCCAAAAGAAACCATTCGATGGTGAAGAAGATCATGATCATTCAACTCAATCTTTGCGAGGTGTTGAGATATTAAGGCAATTGAATGGTATGACATTCAAACGATATGGAAAGATGAAAAAAAAACTCACTAAGGTAGGGAAACAAAAGAGGTCAACTAATGAAATGGGTGAAAATGAAAAAGAGTTTGAACCAACTTACTATGGTTGTTGGAATAAAATCAATATTTTGGGAATTACCTTATTGGAAAGACCTACACATTCGTCACATCTTAGATGTCATGCACATTGAGAAAAATGTATGTGAGAGCTTGATTGGTACTTTACTTAATATACCTGGAAAAACAAAAGATGGAATTAAAGTAAGATTGGATTTAAAGAAACTAGGCATATGACCTAAAATTGAACCAAGGGTGGAAAATGATAAAAATCGAACATACTTACCACCAGTATCATATAAAATGTCAACAAAAGAGAAGGATGTGTTTTGTAAATGTTTAGAGGCTGTGAAAGTTCCTGATGGTTACTCATCCAACTTAAGAAATTTTGTGTCTATCACCGATAAGAAACTGTATGGATTGAAATCACATGACTGTCATATCTTAATGCAACAGTTATTACCAGTTGCTATTAGATCAATTCTTCCAAAACATGTTCGATTATCAATAATTCAGCTTTTTTCATTCTTCAATACAATATGCAAGAAATCTATATCAATTGGCGAGTTAAATTATTTATAGAAAGATGTTGTAGAGACTTTGTGTCTAATCGAAAAATATTTTCCTCCTTCTTTCTTCGATATAATGATTCACTTGTGTGTTCATTTAGTTCAAGAGGTTCAATTGTGTGGTCCTACTTACTTAAGGTGGATGTATCCTTTTGAGAGATATATGCAAGTCCTTAAAGGATATGTAAATAATAGAAATCGACCTGAAGGATGCATGGTGGAATGCTACATTGCTGAAGAGGCCATTGAGTTTTGTTCTGAATACTTTAGTGGTTGCACTGAAATTGGGAATCCTACGTACAAGTTGTTCTTAGAATGTCACATGATCCAAGTAGGTAACCCTATGCTTGGTGGAAGTAAAAAATTGTTTATTGATTGCACTCTATGGGAAAGAGCACACCGAATCATTTTGGTAAATAATAATGAGGCACAACCGTACATAGAGTAAGTGATGTTCATTGTTTCATGATTGCAAAAATCATTTTTTATTTAACTATTAATGATGATATATAACTTCATATATATTTAATAACATTACAGGATGCATTTAAACTTATTGAAGATCGATACTCGTTATAAAAAAAGGAGAAAAATGGTTGTATGATGAACATAAGCAAGAGCTTATTAATTGGTTTCGCAACCATGTAAGTGTCACAAGAAAAAATTCATGCATGTATCTTCCTAGATCTATTCAATGTTTTAAAAATTTGCTCTAAACACATTTCATGTTTTCGTATACATAGATTCAAGATGAACTCAAGAAACCCAATCATAAAATATCAGAAAGTTTACAATGGCTTGCACGTGGGCCAAAATTCGATGTCAAATCATTTTATTGTTTCACAATAAATGGATCGAGGTTTATGACTCAAGCTAGGGACAAAGTCCAAGTAAATCAAAATAGTGGTGTGAAGATGGTTGCACAAACTATGCAATTTTCTAGTTCAAAAGATGCTAATCCTGTACTTTCTGATAGAACATATTATGGTATAATACAAGAGATTTAGGAATTGGATTATAAGGTCTTCCATGAAACAGTTTTCTTGTGTGATTGGGTCGAAGATGTTATCAATGTTGGAGATAAAATAGATGATTTTGGATTTACCCTTGTAAATTTATCCAAGATAAGTCACACTGATGATCCTTTCACGTTAGCACTTCATGCAAAACAAGTATTTTACGTGAGCGATCAAATTGATCCAAGATGGTCTGTTGTGTTAACGCCTCCACAAAAAGAGTTTTACCATTGTGATGCTGTAGAATATGATGAATCTATGCTTGATACATTAACCAATATTAGTAATTTCTCAAATAAATTGCCTAATGTATGTGATGATCTAATTGATGATGATGATTCTTCGTCATGGGCTCGAAGTGATTGTGAAGGAATATATGTATACGATCCAAAACCTAATTAAACATAATGTATGTTCTATATTGTTGTAATAATTCTTATATATATGTATGTTCCTAAAATTGTCAATTAATTTATATTTCTTCATTGTTTGTAGATATTTTATGGATCTTCGGATAACAGAGCTTATAGATCCAAATAATCCATTGGGGTATTTGAAAAGAAGGGGTTGGGAGAATATACCTGATGCTCCACTTAACCCAGATGATAGAACATTTGTTCTATTTGATGCTACTGGTAATCCAATAGGGGAAAATGGCCAACAATTGAAATCCTCTATTGGTCGACTTGCGAAGTCCAGTATACCAATCAATATAAATTATTGGTCTTAGGTTGATGATGCAGAAAAGTTCAAAATATGGATAACCATTTGTGTAAGTCTCTTATATTTTATAATCAATATATATATTATATCTTTTTTGTATTATATCTAATCTTTTGTACTGTGTTTTTACAAAATCGTTACAAAGTCGATGACAGTTGGAAACTTAAGTGTTATAAGATTACAAATAAGGCGTGGAAGGAATACAAGACTTCCAGATTGGCAAGAAATTATGTGTTTCCATATTTGGAACCACTTGATGAGATAAAGCTCTACAAAATCCCTAAAGGACACCCCTGGATTACACTTTAAGTTTGGAAAGACTTTGTGAATTATAGACGTTCAGATGAATTTCAAATTATTAGGGAAGAACATCAGAATATAGAAACATAACATTCTTTCTAACCGTATTGGGAGGTCTTCAAATCCTGAAGTTAGATATAGAATGGTATTATTAATTTGTCTTAATTTATAAATATTTTTATATTTATTTTCCTCAATTTAATTTCATGTCATTGTTAATAAAGTTTTCATAATTTATGTAGGAAGCTGAATTGGGTAGACCTGTTACCCGAACTGAATTGTACATAGAAATAAAGACTCTTAAAATGAAGAATTCAAGACCCATGACTGAGCGAGGAGAAGACCAACTAAATAAGTTAGTTAGTAATTTTGGTTGATAAAAAGTCTTAATGATTTTTAATAATTGATGTCATAATGAATGATATGTTTGTGTGCTTTATTATTTGTAGAGAGTTGTTCAAGAAAAAATATCCAGAGGTGAAATAATCGAAGAGCCTAGGAGAGATGCTTTATATCATGCATTCAGACGTGAGCATCCTGGTCGTGTTAGGGGAGGTAGTCAATATGATGGTTATATGGAGTATTTTAACATTCCAAAACAAAAGCCTCAGACGGAAAGTAAGGAAAAGTACACTAAAATTGAAAAAGAACTCAACTCCTTTAAGGCCTCAGTGTTAAGTAAGATTACCACTCTAAAAGAATATCAATCACAACACATGTCAGCCATGGCATCATTCTACAACCAGGGCATGCCATATTAGCCAAGCATGCAACCATCCATGCCAAGCATGCCACCATCCATGACAGGCAGGCCACCGTCCATGCTAGGCATGCCACCATCCATGCTAGGCATGCCACAATCCATGCCAGGCATGCCACCATCCATGATAGGTAGGCCACCATCCATGCCAGGCATGCCACAATCCATGCCAAGCATGCCACCATCCATGGCAAGTAGGCCACCATCCATGCCACGCATGCCACCATCCATGCCAAGCATGCCACAATCCATGCCAAGCATGCCACCATCCATGATAGGCAGGCCACCATCCATGCCAGGCATGCCACAATCCATGCCAGGCATGCCACCATCCATGACAGGTAGGCCACCATCCATGCCAGGCATGCCACCCATGCAATCTTATTGTGCTCAAACTATATCCAGTATAGGATATAGTCATCCTATTGGTCCTCACTATATGCCAAGAATGCATATGCAATCAAGTAGTGGTTCATTTTCTCCAATGCAATCTGCACATTCTTACCATCAATCAAACCACGATGAACGTTTTGGTGAGAATGTACATCCAATAGCTACCCCACATGGGAGTCCTCCTCTATTTGATGAATCATATGTGGTAAGATTTTAATTTCTAGTGTATATAATCTATTATTTTTAAATTCTTATTATATGTTTTATTTTTTTATATATAACACTTAAATATTTTACAGAATATGAAATGTTTGTTGAAACATCCTTCGTCAACGGACTTTGTTGCTATTGGAATGGTACAACAATTGAGCGATGATCGAATGATTCATAATCAATATTTGCCTAATCATTGGCAAATAGTAATTGATCAATCATTGTTTCATGATTGTCCACTACATGTGCCTTCTGATGCTACCATAGTCCAAGAGTCAGTTGGACAGTATGTGGCTTGGCCGTCGATTCAAGTTGTTCTAAATTTTGACGTGGTACTATTTTTTAACTTAAAAGATAACACTTGTTTACTACTATTATTTTATTATATCTTATATTGTTACTAAAATACATATATAATACTTTTTTAGTCTATTTTACCAGAACTCTTAAATGCGGCACATTTAAGAGATACGAAGCAAGTATCTTGTGCTAAATCTATGTCTAGTGGCCAATCATCGCGCACCAAGTCATTCAAGAAGAAGTCTTATAAAAAGTATAGTTATGATTATGCTTTAAACTTCAGTAGAAATCTTGGCACTTTGATGACTATTGTTGGGAGGGAATCTAGCATAAATGATGGATGGACTGTGCCACTTCCTATAGAAATTTCTGGTGTAGACCTCGGCTAAACTTATATATCGATCGAGTGCATATTGAAACTATTTGAATATCAAATGATAGATTTAAGTATAATTTAAGTGTGGACATTGATGCTTATTTTCGCAAGTGTACGAATCGTTCAAGTAATAAAGTGTACAAAAGTACGGATATCGAACCCACAAGGAATGGCGTTACTAAGTACCGAAATTGACTAACCCTAATTTTATTTGAAAACTGAATTGTTGAAATTGTTTAAAAAGAAAATTAACATAAAACTAAACGCAAATAACAAAATTTAATGTTGTTCACTAATGATTAAAAACGCTAAGGCATTTGATTTCGCTAAATCAATTCAATCCGATTTCAAGTCATGTTATATGAGAATCAAAGCTAAAAGTGATGGTTGAAAAACCCAAACTTATCTAATACTCTTTCTCAAGTTATATTAGAATTACTTATCTATGAAAACTGACTATATTTCTATGAAGATTTAATCACAAATAAGCACATTACGATTTATGGAATTTCTGGAATAACCACATACATCATGCATTAGGTGTCAAACTCGCATTCAACATACGGTATTTATCACAAGAAGCATTCATTACACATCTCCTCTCGGTCTCAATATAATGCAACAAATCATCTAAATCTTGATCAGAAATTTAAAAGCATTAAGCATGGAAATAAATACTCGACTTGAAAACAATGAATTCATATAACCATAACAAAAGAAATCAGATTTCCTTGATCTAACTACATCATAGCCTTAGCAAAAACGAATTAGTTCATAACGGAAATAAGAACAACCATTATTTCAATTGAATCCATGAATAACAAATATGAATAAACTGCAGAAAATAAAAACTAAGGAGAAGAGATGAAAAAAACTCTAGAAGATGAAGGCTTGGTAGCAACAATGGTGAAGATCCTTCAAGTTTCTCCAAAATTTCCTTCTCTTCTCCAAAAATGCCTTTGAACTCTGCTTTCTGCCATCCCCCTCTTTTTCCATCATATTATATATATAGATCTAGGGTTTGGGGGGGCAATTTTGGAACAAAACAACCAAAAAATCTATTTTCGGACGAAACTCGCCGGCGGCGACATTATTCTCGCCGCGGCGAGTTTTCTGGAAAATAAATTTTTTTGGGTTTTCGATTTTGGCCGGTGGCTAGATGCATTTGGCCGGCGGCGAGATAATTTGGCCGGCGGCGAGATGAATTTGCCAAATTTTGTGCTCTCGGGAAGATTTTTGCCGTGCTTTCTGTAGGATTTTCGCCGGCGGTGAGAATGCATTGGCCGGCGGCGAGATTGCTTTGCTCAACATATTCTCTGTAAGGTTTTCGCCGTCGGTGAGAATATTCTAGCCGGCGGCGAAATTCCAAATTTTGAAATTTTGTTTTCTGTTTATTTGCACTCAATCCCGTTCATAGAAATTTGTCCCAAACTTCTCCAAAATTATGATTTCACCTGAAATTGCACTTTAAACACGAAATACCCATGAAATGACATTTGTGGATTAAATAATCAAATAAACGCAATTTTCACACAAATATCAACATTTAAATCATAACAAAAATGCAATAATTTGACTCTTATCAACAACCCCCAACCAGCTTCTTGCTAGTCTCTAGCAAGAAAAGCGATCTATGAATAATTTCAAAGGAGACATTAAAAGAAAAATTCAAAGGAAATTTATTCTATTTACGACATTACATTAAGCGTATGCAATAAGCCTTTAAACCCCTAGGTGGCCCTAGTAGGATGAGTTGTAGTCTCGTAAGGGCTTCCAGTGATGATACCCACAAACATCTTACCTATAACTATCCTAACTTAAAACAATAAAATCACATAACAAATAACTTGCACAAATGTCTCAAAAATTGTAAATAACACCCAACATATAGAATAATTAAATGTCACCTAAACTTTAAGAAATCTCAAATGCCAATTTCACTTTTGTTATTGACTCTTAAACATCCATCAAACCACAAACCATTAGCCATAATGCCCAGATAATATTATGCACAACATCCACAAACAAAAAGGTGAAATCTCAAACTCCATAGGCTCACTTTTCAAACCTCTATCCACTAATGAAGAAAAATACACCACTTTGGATCAATAGGACTTTACGAGGCTTGTAATGTTAGGCTTAGGTATTTAGTTAAGAAAGAACGGGAAGTGTCAAAATACAAATAAGGGCACTTATTAGATTAAACACAACCAATTAAGTAAAAGAGTAACACCATTAAACCAAATTGTTTCTTCCGATCATAACCCATTTTCCCAAGATAAACAAAATTCTTCCTCAATCTTTCTCCTTAGTACATCCATCACTAACACTCTTTTATTTATTAAAATGTGAAGGTTTTCTTCTTCTTTTTCTTTTTTACTCAATTGCTCTTGAAAAGCCAACCATTTTCTTCCAATATATGGATTTTTTTTCTCAATTGCTCTTGAAAAGCCAACCACTTTCTTCCAATATATGTGGATTTCTTTTTTTTTTTTTTTTTGCATCCTTACTCCAATTGCTCTTGAAAAGACATAACCCCCAACCAATTTCTTCCAATATATGTGGAAGATTTCTCCAATTCCTCTTGAAAAGTTTGTGTTCAAAATTAAGTGCTCTTAACAAATAAGGTAGGAATTATATATATATATTTTTGGCTCAATAGAAGGTAGGTTATATAAGGCAAAAAGAAAGAAAAGTAAGGCTAACAATATATTTAAATAGGCTCAAAGAGGTTACTAGTGATATAAGGATAACAAGGTAGGCTTAAAATGGCACAATCGATCCAAAAATGGCCTACATCATATCCTAAATAGTGCAATTCCAAATTATTTCGCCTCAAGAGGTTTTCAAATGAGTTCTAGAGTTTGTTGAGATCACAAAATTTTCCATGAAAAATTCGCACATAAGACTTCTCTAAGCATTTAGACTAATCAACCAAATCACACCACATACCAAAAGAGTCGCCAACTAGGTAAAATCAACATTTGAAATTCTCTTTAAACCGAAGCAAAATTTAATGTCTTCTAACAGCTACTTGTTATCACAATCACATTATTATTATCAACGTGCAAATTAAAATAAAAAATCAAAATCAAAATAAGACAGTAAAGAAATAAAAAAAAATTAAATCAAAATGCAGAAAAATAAATGGAAAATCAAAATTAAACACAACTAAACACACAAATAAAACTACTAAAAATGAAGGGGAGAAAAGATTTACCGTTTACCGCACTTTGACCAAAACCTTACATTGTCCTCAATGTAAGAAAGGAAAAGAGATCTCCTTTCCGTCGGCGGTGAAACTGCCTCTTGCCGGTAGTGAACGTAAGATTTTTTTTTTCTTAGATGGGATTGCATTGGCTTTAGCTCAATCTTGTTGGCTCCATTCTTTACCACTAAGGTTGGAGTTTCATTTGTTCCCAACTCCTTAAATTTTTCATCACTGCACAAATATTCATTAGGTCTTTGCCGATGAATTGAACATTTTCTCATCCCCTTATCTTCCTCCTCAATTGTTGCAGATTTCACAAGGCAAGCTTCTAGTGGTAGCAATGGAGTTCTCTCCTCAAAAGTTCCCGAGATTACCCCATCAAGAGTGTTAATTTCAAAACAAGAATGTACATCATTTGGAAATTTTATTTCTTCAAAAACATCAAAAGTTACTTGTTCATCTTGCACCCGTAGAATGAGCTTTCCTTGCTGAACATCAATCAATGTTCTTCTAGTTGCAAGGAACGGTCTCCCCAATATCAACGGTATCTCTCTATCTTCCTCCATGTCAAGCACCACGAAATCTACAGGGAAAATAAATTTGTCGACTTTAATTAAAACATCATCAATTACCCCTAGAGGATATTTCACCGATCGATCCGCTAATTGTAAAGAGATTGAAGTGGGTTTCACTTCTCCTAGGCCTAGTTTCCTGAAAATAGAAAGTGGCATCAAATTTATGCTTGCTCCTAAATCACATAGGACTTTATCAAAATTGCAACTTCCTATAGTACAAGGTATAGTAAAACTCCCTGGGTCTTTCAATTTCTGTGGCAGTTTTCTTTGAAGAACTGCACTGCACTCCTCATTTAGCATGACAGTTTCATAATCTCCCAGCTTCCTCTTCTTTGATAGAATTTCCTTCATGAATTTTGCATACTTGGGCATTTGTTCCAACATCTCTACAAAAGGAATGTTAATATGCAATTTCTTAAAAATATCCAGAAATTTATCAAATTGATTATCAAGCTTTTTCTTATTCAATTTTTGAGGATATGGGATAGGAGGCTCATATTTCGCATATGAGGAAGGTTGAATGTCTTGGGATCTTGATGGATTTTCTTTAGATTCTTCCATCTTTTTCTCCGATTTCCTCTGCCATTCAAGTTCTTTACCACTTCTCAATGTGATAGCCTTTGCATGCTCTGTGGGATTTATTGTGTCACTAGGTAGTGATCCTTGAGACCTTTCTGCAATCTGCTTTGAAAGCTGCCCAAGTTGGTTTTGGATGTCCTTGTTGATTGCCTCTTGATTTCTGAAATTTGCTCTTGTCTCCTCAATGAACTTTCCCAAAATTTCTTCCAAATTTGTTTGTTTTTTCTCCTGGGGTTGGTAGGAAGATGATGACGGTTTGAATCCCCCTTGGTTATTTCCCCATGACAAATTTGGATGATTTCTCCAACCTGGATTGTAGGTGTTCGAGTATGGGTTATGTTGAGGTTTTTAGAAATTTGAAACATAATTTGCTTGCTCAGCATTTGATTAAGCAAATGGATTTCCAACTTGGCACTCGATGCTAGCATGATTTCCACCACATAAATCACATTGTGCAGTTGGTTTAGATTCGAATTTGGATGACAAAGAATCCATCTTTCTTGAAAGAACAACAACTTGAGCCGACAAAGCATTCACTGAATCAATTTCATGCACTACTGCTGGTCTTTTTGCAATTACCCGCTCTGAATGCCACTGATTGTTGTTTTCTGCCATAACCTCTAACAACTCATGAGCATCCTCCGGTGTTTTTCCCATTAAAGATCCTCCAACTGCAGCATCAATCATTGCACGATAGTTTGAAACCAACCTATTATAAAATGTAGAGACTTGTAGCCAAATTGGTATACCATGATGTGGGCATTTCCTCAACATTTCTTTGAATCTTTCCCAAGCTTCATACAATGATTCTTGGTCATATTGTGTAAAAGATGTGATTTCATTCCTCAATTTTGCCGTCTTAGCAGGAGGAAAGAACTTGGACAAGAATTTCTGAACCAATTCATTCCATGTCGTAATTGATCCCGGTGGTAATGAGTTTAGCCACTCCTTGGCTTTATCCCGAAGTGAAAAAGGAAAAACCCTCAATCTTACAACATCTTTGGACACACCATTTATCTTGTAAAGATCACACACCTCCAGAAATTAAGCAATATGTGCATTTGGATCATCCTTTGACATTCCCCCAAACTGATTTGATTGAACCATTTGGATAAATGATGGTTTTATCTCAAAGTTATTGGCTTGAATAGTTGGCCTCCTTATACCCGAAATAGTTCCAGCAACATTAGGCGCAGCATAATCTCTCAAAGCTCTACGATTTCCACCTCCCTCAACAAATGGTGGATCCATGGTTGATTGTCTATTAGGAGCTGAGGTTGAACGTCTTCTCTCTCGGTTTAGACGCCTATATGTTCTATCAATCTCCGGATCAAATGGAAGAAGGTTAAGGCTTCTTGTACGTCTCATACAAAAATCCTACAACCAGAAAATCAACTAACAAAAACAACACAAAGTTACTTACTTTTTTTTTTGATAAATAAAATAAAATAGCAAAAAAAAACAAAATTAAAAATGAAAGAAAGATAAAGCAAATTAACTTCAAATTAAAACTAAGATTAGGTAGTATCGATATTAATAAAATCAAACCATTCCCCGGCAATGGCGCCAAAAACTTGATGCTTATTTTCGCAAGTGTACGAATCGTTCAAGTAATAAAGTGTACAAAAGTACGGATATCGAACCCACAAGGAATGGCGTTACTAAGTACCGAAATTGACTAACCCTAATTTTATTTGAAAACTGAATTGTTGAAATTGTTTAAAAATAAAATTAACATAAAACTAAACGCAAATAACAAAATTTAATGTTGTTCACTAATGATTAAAAACGCTAAGGCATTTGATTTCGCTAAATCAATTCAATCCGATTTCAAGTCATGTTATATGAGAATCAAAGCTAAAAGTGATGGTTGAAAAACCCAAACTTATCTAATACTCTTTCTCAAGTTATATTAGAATTACTTATCTATGAAAACCGACTATATTTCTATGAAGATTTAATCACAAATAAGCACATTACGATTTATGGAATTTCTAGAATAACCACATACATCATGCATTAGGTGTCAAACTCGCATTCAACATACGGTAATTATCACAAGAAGCATTCATTACACATCTCCTCTCGGTCTCAATATAATGCAACAAATCATCTAAATCTTGATCAGAAATTTAAAAGCATTAAGCATGGAAATAAATACTCGACTTGAAAACAATGAATTCATATAACCATAACAAAAGAAATCAGATTTCCTTGATCTAACTACATCATAGCCTTAGCAAAAACAAATTAGTTCATAACGGAAATAAGAACAACCATTATTTCAATTGAATCCATGAATAACAAATATGAATAAAGCTGAGAAAATAAAAACTAAGGAGAAGAGATGAAAAAACTCTAGAAGATGAAGGCTTGGTAGCAACAATGGTGAAGATCCTTCAAGTTTCTCCAAAATTTCCTTCTCTTCTCCAAAAATGCCTTTGAACTCTGCTTTCTGTCGTCCCCCTCTTTTTCCATCATATTATATATATAGATCTAGGGTTTGGGGGGGCAATTTTGGAACAAAACAACCAAAAAATCTATTTTCGGATGAAACTCGCCGGCGGCGACATTATTCTCGTCGCGGCGAGTTTTCTGGAAAATAAATTTTTTTGGGTTTTCGATTTTGGCCGGCGGCTAGATGCATTTGGCCGGCGGCGAGATGAATTTGCCAAATTTTGTGCTCTCGGGAAGATTTTCGCCAGCGGCGAGATTAAATTGGCCGGCGGTGAGATTGCTTTGCTCAACGTATTCTCCGTAAGGTTTTCGCCGGCGCCGAGAATATTCTAGCCGGCGGCGAAATTCCAAATTTTGAAATTTTGTTTTCTGTTTATTTGCACTCAATCCCGTTCATAGAAATTTGTCCCAAACTTCTCCAAAATTATGATTTCACCTGAAATTGCACTTTAAACACGAAATACTCGTGAAATGACATTTGTGGATTAAATAATCAAATAAACTCAATTTTCACACAAATATCAACATTTAAATCATAACAAAAATGCAATAATTTGACTCTTATCAGACATGGTGAGTCCTCAATCTATTTATTTTTCTTTCATTTATGTAGAACATATATAATTATATTTATATTATCTAATTATTTATATATATATATATATATCTTTTATATAAGGTGTGCTATTATCGACTTCAACATAATCACTCATCACATTTAGCAATGTTCTATGATTCTTCATATGTCAATCAATATCAAGAGAAGGGTGTTAGCATTAAAGCTAAACAATTATATGATAGGGCATTAATGCTTAACAGAAATCAAAAGTTGATAATCCCTTGGCCATTAAGGTTTGAACGAGGCCAAGATCATTGGATGTTGGTAATCATTGATCTATTCAATAATCATGCTTGGTATTGTGACTCAGCTTCCATAGAACTGAGTAAAGATACAAAAAAATTGTTGAAATGTAAGAGTTATAGCTACATATTAGTTTCTTCTATTATTTTTTGTAATATTTAATAAAAACTAACCGTTTTAAACCTTGATAGGGCATGGAAGTTGTGGAACAAGTTTAGGGGCATTGCACTTAAAAAATCTCATAAGCTTATATAGACAAAAGTTATGGTATATACAAGCGAATATTAATAATTTTATTAATTTTACAATTGAATAATAAAGATGTTCGAATATGAAAAATCATGTACACTTGTTTTTTGTAGGTTCCACAACAAAATAATGAAGTCATGTGTGGTTATTATGTCATGAAGTTTATGAGCGAAATCATCACAAATATCAAAATTCTAATTGATGATGTGGTAATATCTTTTACCCATATACATCAAAGTTTTTAACATATTTGAGTTATTTTTTGTAAATAAATGAAATTACATTCTTATTTTGATTATAAATACATGTAGTTCTTTGGTTGGAACAAGATGGGCTATGACCAACAAATTTTTGATGATTTACGAGAGGAATGAGCAGAACACATGGTTCAAATTATATCATCACAAGAAGAATTAGGAGAAGATTCTGATGAACTTGAATATTATATGACAACATAACGGTAATTTTTTTAATGATTTAATTTCTCTATTCCTGTGTCTAAAGTCCCTTGTTTGATGGATGATTATATGCTCATATATTTAGGGGAATACATTGTTTTATGGACCTATTTTTGGCCCAAACTACATCTCATCTCTCTTGCCTACTTTCCTTATGACAACAATTAGCACTTTATTAATCATTTGTCTATAAATATGAAGTTATCTGGAATATTTGCTCGTATTTTTAATGCTATAATGAGCTCTAAATATGAAATCAGGTGTAACTCCGATTTGTTTCTTGGTTTGTATGAGTTTTGGTGCCCATTAACGTGTTCCATACGTTTAAGGGCACCAAAACTCACACAAAACAAGTAAGAAATCGAAGTTACACTTGATTTCATATTTAGAGCTCATTATAGCATTAAAAATACTAGCAGAGATTCCAGATAACTTCATATTTATAGACAAATGATTAATAAAGTGCTAATATGAGTTCGTCGAAGGGTTATATCACTCGGATGTCACTGTGGTAATCTCTTTTTGATGGTAATATTTATAATGATTTAATTTCTCCATTCGTATGTCTTTGAAGTTTAGACTACTTGTTTGATGAATGTTTACGTGCTCATGTATGTAGGGGAATGAATTGTTATATAGATCAACTGTTGTTTGTCTAGTTTCCTTGTCATAATGCTGGTGATTCTAAACCAACCAAGATTCTAAGCCAACCAAGCTTGCTCGCACAATCCAATTACACTTTGATAGCATTATTTTATTTGTAATTTAAGTTAACTATATCTATTGTATATACATTATTTGTTTTTGTAATTAATTATATTTAAATTTTTAATTATTTGTATTATTATTTATATTTTAATTTTTTTATGCTATATTTATTGAATATTGAATACAAAAAATGAGAATAAAAATAAAAAAATTCATAAAATGTACGTGTAAAACTACTTGTAAAGTCAGTTCACGCGATGAACCGATTTTATATTTTAAGTCACTCAATTTAAAGTTGGTTCAACGAACCGACTTTAATGTCCATTTTTATAGTAGTGATTGTTTTACAATAAAGATGCCAAGATGATCCTAAATATGACAATTGAACCATCACGGGCGGTTGATTCTCTCGTTTAGTATTATAGCTTACATGATATTCAATTCACTATGCATATTCGGTAGCATGCGAGGTGTTGGGTAGATTAATCATAGGTTCATAAGTCCAATTGACAAATTAGTTTGGAAATTAGTGTGGAAGATCAAAGCTCCCCCAAAGGTATGTTATTTTATTTGGCATTACTTACATGAGTCACTTGCTGTTAAACATTTACTAATAGAAAGACGTTGTGGTATTGATAATAATAATTGCCTATTTTGTAATTAAATGATAGAAACAATTTCCCGTTGTCACATAGATAGCACTATCCTAACCACTTTATGTCTTTGCTTTGACTTTCATCAATTTGGGAGGGGATCTTTTTTATCGGCTTTTGTTAGGTGGGCTAGTATAAGGAGTGATGGTAATTTGTTGTTGTCAAATGTCACGTGTGTTCTTTGGAGGATTTGGAAAGGAAGGAATGATTTTGTATTGAAGCATACAATATTTGACGCAGCATCATTATTTGGTTAATGAATTTTGACATTGATTAAGCTAATTTAGCTTTTACTTAACATTGTTGATTTCTTGTTATTATTTATATAAGTGGTTATGTTAGGATTATTTTATGTATTTTATTCTTGATTATTGATTGACTTAAGACCCCCTTGTAATGATTTATATCCCATATATAAATATTTTATTTAATAATATTAATATATTATCGTTTGATAAAAGAAAAAAAAAATTAGATTAAGTATTGGCCAACATCAAATGGAATATAATTTAGATGCCGTAAGGATATATTATTGGTGTAGCAAATCTCATTAAAAAAAAAGGAAACAGATAAAAAAGTCAACTACAATTTGACTGTGGGTATTTCGACATAAATAGGAGATATGTGTTTCACATTTTCCTATTAAAATTAAATTTTAAATATTATTATAATAATTTTTTTATGAAATTAAAGTATATAAAATATTTATTTTATTTGTATTATAAATTATAATTAATTGTTGTTATTATTAGATAAAATTATTATTATTAAAATATTTACATTATGATAATATTATTTAAAAAGTGATATTATCATAATAAATATTATTATTAACACCAAAAATATCATCCATTTATAATTCTATTTATTAATAATTTTACTAAAATATAATAAAAATAAAATCAACATAAAATTATTGTCACTGTAACATCGAAAAAATTTTGTGTTTCACGATTTTCTAATCTTTAATGCCAACAATCAAACTTTATGTACTGTTGTTGTGTTAGGTTTTGGTGTAACGGTAATTAAAACAATGTTTCCAATTACATGTATTTATTCATGACGGTTTTTATAGTCGAGATGGTGCATAATGTCTTTCTAATTTTTAAAGTAAATAATTTTATCCGTATATTTGTGTGTATGTAAATGTATCAAATTTTTGGTACTATCAACCGGGATTTTTTTTTATAATTTCATCATTGATTATTAGTTTATATTTTTATCCTTTTTGTTTTTTTATTTTTTAGATTTTTCCACTAACTTCTTTTTCACTAACTAACTATTAGATTAATTTTTATTTTTAATTTCTCATATTTTTTATTTTGATTTAACTAATTTAATTTCCTTCAAAAATTTTAATTTTAATTTTTTAGATTTTTATTTTTAAGTTTTATTTTAATTTAATTTCTTTATAGATATTATTTTTCATTATATTTTTAGTTTATTAACTTTTACGTTTTCTTTTAATTTTAAGATTTGAATGTAATAAAAAAATTTCTACGACTTAATCAAAAGGATCATGGTAAGTATATACAATAGAATAACTTTTTTCAAATGAATCTAAAACTGAACACAAAGAGATGCCATTAGTAGACCCAACACAATTTGTTACATCTAACTTGGAGCAACAACCCTTGTGCATTGTGTACCCAAACTTAGAAGTAGGATTTGAACTCAAATGTGGATTAATACATCTTTTATCTCCTTTTAGGGGCTTAGTTGGAGAAGACCCAAATAAGCACTTAAAGAGTTTCATGTGGTTTGTTCTACCATAAAACCAGTTAGGGTTATTGAAAAGCAAATTAAACTTAGAGCATTCCCTTTCTCACTTGTTGATAGTGCAAATGAATGGTCTATTATCTCCCTTCAAGTACTATCTTCACATGGTTTGACATGACCTAATTATTTATAGAGAGGTACTTTTCATCTTCTAATGCCACACAAATATGAATACTGGGAGAGATTTAAGAGGTTATGTGCAAGCTGTTCTTACCACCAAGTTAGTGAGCAACTACTTCTGTAATATTTCGTGAGGGACTAATGCCCATAGAGAGAAGCATGGTGGATGCCACTAGTGGAGGAGCCTTAGTGAACAAAAATTTGCATGAGGCAAGAAATTTACTTGCAATTATGACAACCAACACTCAACAATTTGGCATCTGTAGTAATCCACAAACAAAGGTATATGAGTGATTGGATACGAATTATATGCAATGAATATACAAGTATATGTATCACAATAAGTAGTATAATGATAAGAAAATATCGTTTTCATGGATATTATGTTATTAGAAACTAATTTTTAAAACTAAAAAAAATAAAAAAAACAATTTTTTTATATATTTTAAAGAAGCAAAATTAAAAGAATTAAAAATAAATAACAATAATTAGTTAAATCAGATTTGGTAACTAAGAAGATATATGAGAAAATATCTAGGAATACTTAATCCCCTAATTTTCTAAACATGTGAATCACTAAAATCTCTCAATATAATTATCAATTAATTATATAATCAATTGAATCTAATCTACCATGTATTTTTGTCTCATTAAACTACACACTATATAGTATTTAACCTAATCATACTCTCACGTCAAAAAATTACATACTACTCATTAAGTTCATCAATTATGGATCACACACATTAGAATCATACATCTCTATCTTAAAACTATGCATGTTATTTAATTAAGATAAAAAATTAAATAATTGTCTCAAATCTATTTAATTACCTCTATAGATCAATTGTTGGCCAAACAATTTATAGCATAAAAATCATATTAAATAATATAACTAAATTAAAATCATAATTAGGGTAACATATTATATCATAACATGGTAAAAATTTGGTTCATAAGATCCCTAGATTAATAAATTAACTAAACATAATTTTATTCATAAAGCTTATATTTTTCATAAAAAAGACATAAAAATTGATAAAGAAAGGAGAAGAAGAAATACAATCAATCTCTTGAACTGTAGTACTAATCTCCTCTCGAATCTCCACCAAAATTGTATCTCTTTTTGAATTTTTCTATGTTTTTCTCTCTTCTTGGCTCTACAAACTGATAAATATTATGTAAATGTTGGCTCATTAGGGTTTATGGGGAAATTAGAGGGTTAAATATATCTCAGGTGGAATCTGGACCATTAGATCAGCTTCAGATCAAGGGTTGAGATGAAAACATGAAAAATCAACAACATTGGTGAATAGAAAGAAGACACGTGGCACATAGAATTTAGTGGGAAAAAAAAAGAGTACAATGTATGGCATGGGTGTACTAGTTTGGATCCATGGTGCTGAGTTGGCTCCACACGGTGATTTGTGATTCTCAAATATGGCTTGCATGGTGCACAATTGGAGGGAATGTCAAATAGAGTGAAGCCATGTGAAGAGACTTATGAGCAGAACCGACATTGCCTGTCCTACAAATACTTTGGTTTTATTATTTGTAAAACTCTCACAAGTGTACGAATCATTTTATAGAAAATGACAAGTATACTCTCAAGGTCGATCTAAGGAAGGAATATATATGGTTTTTAATTTATTATTCAAAATTTTAAAAGCGAAATTAAATCCTAAATATCCTGTCACGATATTTCGGGTTTTGAGTTTTCCTAATCTAATAACATAAAAATAAACATAGATATGGATTCAATAAATATTTATGCAAATTTTTATCATTTATAATATTGGAGTATTTATGGATACAATAACTAAGTTAATTATGCTTGCTCATATTATTTAGGTTATTAAAGATATAAATTGATATTTATTGATTATTTTTTTTACATGAATACCACCTTTGGTGGGGTTAGATATTCTTTGTTAATTAAAAAAATCAATTAACACCTATGGGTGGAGTCGATAATTTATTTGGTTAATTAAATTAATTTTTTTTCTAAGAGATTGAAAATGAACCATTTAAATGCCACCTTTGGTGGGGTTAGACAGTTTAAACTTTATTCAAGGTGTCCAAATTAAACCTAAGAATTCAATTATCTGAGTACTAACTTTCAAGTTTTAAAACCAGTACTGAAAATATATTATCAATACATTTTCGAATAATAGTTCTTATAAAAACTTTTGAAATAGAGCTTCACTCTAACTATCGAGCAATTGTACCAATAAAAAAAGCATTACTCTAAATCAAACTGGATAACTAAACCTTAAAATCTAATTTTCAGATTTAAGTTTGTAATGAAAAATAATATATTTCTCTTTAACATCCTTAATATAAAATCTTGAATAAAAAAAAATAAATTCATTTTATAGAATTTTTACCTATTTAATATTTCGCAAGTATAACAACGTTATTATTATATCATGTTTACAAACAACTAGCCATGTTAAATTTAATCACAAATAAATTAAATATAACATATAATAATAAAAGATAAAAATAACTATAAAGAATATGAATCTTTACAGAACCTTGATGCTAATTTAGTTTATGGAAAACCTCCAAAATGATTTGCATTTCCGTTTATTGAATCAAACAACTAGAAATTTACAAAAATATAGTTAGTTCTTCTCAAAAAGAGAAGAACTTTAAAACTAAAAACTATATAAAAGAAAAATTTCTAGAGAGAGAAAGAGCTAAGAAACTTATTTCTTGAGGTGTGATTTATATAATGGGAAAGAGGGGGTATTTATAGGTGAGGAAAAGGGTAAAAAGGTGGGAAAAAATAAGATGAAAAAGGACTTTAGGCGAGTAATGGATGGATGCTGATGTAAGTGATGATGCAGAATGGATGGGTGCTAACATAGGCAATGACGCGCGTGTGAATTCGACATAATGCAGCGTGGCTAGGTGCAGATGGGCATAGATGCGCGTGGTGCACACATATTTCGGTGTGATGTAGGCGACTGCGCGTAGACTTCAGCATGGTGGGGCGCAACTAAGGGCAACTTTGTCCATTTTTCTATTTTTTTACCTTTTCTCATTTTTTTCTCAACATATTTGTGATGTATTGCCTCTTGTATTATTCTTCGAGTTTTTAATTTTTTTAAGAGAAAATATCTAAAAAATAATAAAAATATCTGTGATTCCGAAAAGATAAATGTTTATAAAAATATGATAAAACCATATAAATATAAATATTTTTAATCAATTAAAGTACATTAAATCATTATAATTTTAGTGCTTTTTAAGCACTCATCACAACCTTGAAAATACTACTTTTTGAATAAAATGAGTAAATATTAAGTAAAAAGTGCATTGATGATTCTACTTTTATAGTGTCGTTACACCCCCAAACTTAACTCTTTGCTTGTCCTAAAGTAAAACCAAGTCTAGCTACATAAACTGATATGGGTAGTATATTCATAATTATATATCTATTAATACATCCATATTTAGCCAAAACTATCCCCCTCAAAAGTTGTACAATTTTATGACATAAAGGTTTACATATTCATCAATCAACGTTCCATTAATACAAGGATATGTAAGGTTTTTGAAAAATTGATTTGTGTGTGTGTGTTGCACTTGATATCATCCAATGCACTCATGAATGCACTCATGAATCCATCTTAGAATAAGTATAATAAGTCTATTTTTCACATCCCTCTCGCTAATATAAATATACACTTAGCTAAAGATCAATAAGGAGTTTACATGCTTGTAATGCAAGGCTTATCCAGGGGTCAATAAATGAAGACATTTACGCTCTTTCCATACCTTATTTTTATTTTTGTTCATCATGCACTTTTTAACTGCAATTGAGCTATAACTTCATGTTTTAGTGCACCTTCTCTTATCATTATTTTCATATTCTTTTATTCCACATCTTTTTTTTGTAACCTCACAACACCCCAAACTTATTTTCTTTTATTTAAAGGGATAATTGTGTTATGATTTTTTTATAGGTTGTATTAGATTTCACATCACTCTGTAGCATAACCCATGATTGCATTTTTTTTATTTTCATACAAGCTAACGATGCAAAGGTAAACGTAGTGCTTATTGGTTAGTCATAAAATATGGCTTAAAGATAGTAAAGGGTCTTTGTTAGGCTTAAATAGGTGACTTTGTTTATTAACAATGATTAGTTTCAAAGGCTCAATCGATCCAAATAAGGCCTAAATCATGAATTTTTCTCATTTAGTTCATATGTTTCATATCAAGCACACACGCATTTAGTTTCCATATATTTATCAATTTCTACTCAAATTATGATTAAAAATATCCTAAAAACAAATTCCCTAAAAATGCAAAATGCATACTAAATACTAAAGTAGAGATTGAAGTTCCCTCCCTTAAACTTAAATTGCACATTGTTCCCAACGTGTACATATAAATATGAAAAAATTAAAGGAAAGAAGATTCCCTTAGTCTTGGCACATCACATTTGTTGTCAAAATGCTCAATCTTATTGCCTCATTGCTTTCCACATTTATTTTCCTACAAAAACAATAATGAAAATATATGTAAAATAACATTGGGTTATCTTTAAACCAACATCATGTTTTATGTCCTTAACTAGATAGTCATATCAAGTCCTGAGGTACATCCCTCTGTGTCCATTTTCTTTTGAGTTTGCCCAGAAAAACTTTGAGTCTTGATTTATTTAATAATACTTTATGTTATGACTTAAAACATGGTGCTTAATTCTCTTATCATGCCTTATTTTTGTTTTATTTTTGTACATTTTGGCATTCTTATAAGCCATCGATCATAACTCATCCAATTTATGTATTTTCAGCATCTTTTTTATCTCTATGTTGGAATTTTTTGCTACTTGATTGGGGATGGTAGGGAAAAATTGTGAGATCTAAACTTTTTGGCCCTTCAATAGATGGTTTGAGCTTAGATCCTGTCTCAAAACATTCCACAAACACATTTGATACACACATGAGAGTCTTGTCCTCTAAAAAGTTCACACATTTCACAATATCAATCTTTGATTCCATACTTTCAAAGGTAAAATAGGTAAAAAAAATTCTGGTGAGTTTATGTCCTTGTTTATAGCGTCATATGTTAAAGTAATAAGTGTGGACGACTCAACATATTCTTTTAAGTTGTCCCCACAATCAGTTACATCTATCCTTAAGCATTCATTAGCATTATCAATATCATGGGGATTTAGATTCTTTAAGAACTTTAAACGTTACTTATTCATCTTACACTCTCATTGTAAGTTCACCTCTTTGTACATGAATGAGTGCTCTTCCGGTTGCTAAGAATGGATGACCAAGTATGATAGGAATGTTATGATTATTTTTTATGTCTAGTACAATGAATTTTGATGGAAAGATGAACTTGTCTACTTTTACTAACACATCTTCTACCACACCCCGAGGTCTCTTAATTGATCTATCAATCATTTGTAATGTTTCTAAAGTGGATTTGGCTTTACTAACCCTAAATCTCTTGAATATCAAATATGGCATAAGGTTAATGTTGGAACCCAAGTCACATAGTGACTTGTCAAAATGGTTGTTCCCTATAGTGCAAGGGATGTCAAAACTACTTGTATCATTCATTTTTTGAGGTAGTTTTCTAGCAAGGATGGAACTATAACCTTCAATTAGGATTATTATTTCATTATCTCCAAGCCTCCCATCCAGTGCTTAGTTTAACCTCTTAGCAAGACATATCATTATGGTGCTAAGGTTTACTCATCCAAATGCAATCAATTTCGGAAGTGTGTTGTGGTCCTTATAAATAAGGCTTCACACGATGCCCATTGACTTTGAATGTTGTTTGTGTCTTGAAATAAAATAGTTATACTACTTCATGCGCAAATACTTGGACTATTTTGAATGGTCCATCGCATCTTGATCTCAATTTTCCTAGAAAAAATCTCAAACGAGAGTTAAATAAAAGAACTTTCATTCTAGAGTAAAGAGTCTTAGGAACTAGCCTCTTGTCATGATAGCTCTTAGTACATTCTTCATACAATTTGGCATTCTCATGATAGCTTCTTGTCACTAAATTGGATGTTTGAGGATGATATGGAGTTACTACTCTATGTGTAATGTTGTTCCTTTTCAGTACTCCATCAAATATTTTGTTACAAAAATGGCTACCTCTATCACTTATTGTAGTTCTAAGTGTTCTGAACCTACTAAATATTGAATCCTTCAAGAATTTTACAACAACATTTACATCATTGGTTTAGTGGGGATAGCTTCTACCCACTTGGATACATAATCCACACTAACCAAAATATATTGAAAAACATTGGAAGGGGAAAAGGACCCATAAAGTCAATCCTCTATATATCAAAGAGTTCAACAACTAAATTAGATGCCATAGACATTTCATCTCTTTTACTTATGTTTCCTATTCTTTGAAATCTATCACATTGTGCATAAAACATATGAGCATCTTTAAAAAGAGTGGGCCAAAAGAATCTAGACTATAATACCTTACGGGCAGTCTTTTCACCAACAAAATGGCCTCTACAATGAAGTTCATGACAAAAAATCAGAATGTCCTTATCTTCTTCTTTAGGTACACATCTCCGGATGAATTGATCTTGACCAATATTGTATAAATAAGAGTCATCCAAGAAATAGTCCTTGATAGTTTTAAACAACCTTTTCTTGTCTTGATATGAAGTATTAAGTCTCAAAACACCAGTGGAAAGATAGTTTACAATATCAACATACCATGGGTTTGGACCTATTGAAAATAACTATTCAAGAGAAAAGGTTTCAACTATATCTTCTTTACTATCACCTTTAAGAGAATTGAATTCAGAAATCAACCTAGACAAATGGTCAGCTACTAAGTTTCACGACCTTTCTTATTCTTGATTTCTAGGTCAAATTCTTGTAAGAGTAGGACCCACCTGATTAATCTTGGCTTGGAATTTGTTTTACTTCATAGGTATCTTAAAGTAGCATGATTAGAATGCACAAGCACTTTAGGTCCTACTAAATAAGACCTGAATTTGTCTAAAGAAAACACTATAGCCAAGAATTCCTTTTTCAGTGGTGGTATAATTCATTTGGGTACCATTGAGTGTTTTTCAAGCATATTAGATGACATGCAAAAGCTTATCCATTCTCTGTCCCAAGACTGCTTCAATAGCATAATTGGAAGCATCACACATTATTTCAAAAGGTAAAGACTAGTTTGGTGCCATAATAACTGGGGCAGATGTTAGTTTCTCTTTCAATGTATTAAAGGCAATAAGGAAATCATCGTTGAAATCAAAATAAACATCTTTTGATAATAGGTTACATAAGGGATGACTTTTTAGAGAAATCTTTAATAAATCGTCTATAAAATCCTACATGTCCTAAAAAGCTTCTTAATCCCTTAACAGATGTATGGGGAGGTAGTTTGGATATCATTTCAACTTTTGCCTTTTCAACTTCAATACCTTTGTTTGAAATTATATGTCCTACAACTGTCCCTTGTTGAACCATAAAATGACTTTTCTTCCAACTAAGGGTTAGATTACATTCAATGCATATTTCTAAAATCAAAGTCAATTTATGTAAGTAATCATCAAATGAGTTGTCATAGAAAGAGAAATCTTCCATGAAAATCTCAATGATTTTCCACCATGTCTGAGAACATAGACATCATACATCTCTCGAACGTGATAGGGGCATTCCAAAACCCAAATGGTATTCTTCGAAATGTAAAGGTCCCAAAAGGACATGTAAATGTGGGCTTTTACTGATCTTTGGGTGCTATGGGTACTTGATAATATCCAAACAATCCATCTAGAAAATAGTAAAATTTGTGATAAGCTAATCTTTCCAACATTTGATCAATGAATGGAAGAGAAAAGTGATTTTTTAGTAAATAAATTCAGAGCCCTGAAACTATACACATCCATCATCCAATTATTATTCTAGTGGGCACTAATTCACTTTTATCATTTTTAACAACTATTATCCCATATTTCTTAGGTACCACATGAACTAGACTAATTCACTTACTATCAGAAATATGGTAGATAATTCCTTCTTCTAACAGTTTAAGAATTTCTTTCTTAACTACCTCTTGCATCTTTGGGTTTAGTCTTATTTAGGCCTCTAGTACGTGTTTAGCACCATCCTCCAAGTTGATCTTATGCATACAAATGGTAGGAATAATGCCTTTTATATTCCAGATATATTTGGGTGAACCAAGTGATAGAGGAAGCATCCAAACACCCGACCTTTCTTTCTTTCTCTTCCAAAGATGTTTATGCTAGGACCGTTACCGACACTACTCTATTGTAATTAGTCTCCCTTACTAATGCCAAAGTTGCTAGGGTTTTAGCATAACCATTCTAGTTTAGAGCTATTTGCTTGATCTCAAACATAGAGAATTTTCAACATTCTTTCTTTAACCTCTCCAGGTACCCTTCATTTTTCCATCCCTTGTTTCAAATGTCTCCAAACACTGGTTGACCATTAACCTAGAATCAGTATGTAACGTGATCTTATCTACCCCCAACTTTTTTGTAGTCATGGATCCAAATATAGCCGTTTCATGTTTTGTGACATTATTAGTTGCTTGGAAATAAAGTTTGATTTCATACTCAAAGCAATTATTGTCGTGATCAACTATGATGACCCTTAGTCATGCAACATTGAAGTTGTGCACTCCATCCACAAATACCTGCCAGGTTGGTGCTTCCTTTTGGTCTATCCCACATATAACCTCTTACTTTTTATCTTGGTGATGACCTCGGGCCTATCATTGAATTTAGCCATAAATTTGGCCATAGCCTATCCTTTAATGGTTGCTTTAGCCATGTATTTAATATCATACTCTCCTAATTCTACGGCTATCTGGGCTAGTCTCCCTGAAACATCTGGTCTCTTAAGGACACTTTTAAGAGGGTATGAGGTAAGTACTATGACTATGTGCGAACCAAAGTAATGCCTAAGATTTCACATACTAATCTTGAGAGAAAAGGCCAATTTATCAATGGTAGGATATCTACTTTAGCCCTTTATTAGAATTTGGTTGACGTAGTAGATAGGGTGCTAAATTTTGTCCCTTTCGACTAAAAGAAAGGCACTGCATGTTTGGGGTGTCACAGCCAAATATATATAAATAATCTCTCTTGGTAGAGGATGGACTAAGATGGGCGGTTTCTCAACACTGACTTATTTTTTCCTAGCATTTTTGAAAAAGGGTATACACTTATCAGTGCATTTAGAGATGAATCTGTTCTGTGCCACTATTCTTCCATTTAACTATTGAATTCTCTTGAGGTTAGAATGTGGCTTCATGTTTACCAGTACTTGTATCTTGTCTGGATTGGTCTTAATCCCCTTTGTTGACATGAGATACCCCAGAAATTTTCCTACAACAACACCAAAGTACTTTTTTTTGTTAAATCCTATGCCATACCTTCAGATTACTTCAAATATATCCTATAGATCCTTGATTTTGTTAAGAGGTTGAGCTGATTTCACTACCATGTCATCTACATATGCTTCCACATTCTTCCCCAACTATTTTTCAAGCATTTTGTTAACGAGATTTTTATATGTAGTGCCTGCATTTTTTAGTCCAAATGGCATCCTTGTGCAGTATAATTTTATTTCCTCTATGAGAAAGAAGTTTTCTCTTCATCCTCAGGGTGCATTTTGATTTAGTGGTATCTAGAGTACTCGTCCAAAAAAATCATCAACCCAAACCTAGAAGAGGCGTCTACTAGTTGATCAATGCTTGGGGGAAGCAATCCTTGGGACATGCCTTATTTAGATCTGTGAAGCCCACACATATACTAGTGCCACACTAGCTTCTTTAAGGGCAACCACATGGTGTCTCATCACCTAGTTCTTCTCTTTAGGGAATTTTCTTTTTCATTCCTGAATGGTTCTAGCTTATAGGTTAAAGTTCAGTTGGTGTCTTATGACTCATGGATTAACTCCTAGAATCTTTTTTGGAGACCACATGAAGACATCTGCATTAGCTTTGAGGAACTGTGAGAGTTGCTTCTCAAGCTTTTACTTCAAATCCTCACCCTTTATCAATGGGTGGTTCTTTCCCTTAATACCCATTGGGATGTCCTTCACTTTATTTAGGTAGATTGACCTCACCAAGCCTTTAATCCTTTGTCTCTCTTAGGGGAAACCCCTTAGTGATTTCTATTGGAGGCAGTCCCTTTCATAGTGGCATTATAACAACTTCTGGCCTCCTCCATATCTCCTTTCTCCTCTTTGGGACCTTCGACATTGGGGAATTTGATCATTTGGTGAAAAGTGGAAAAAATTTCCCTTATTTTATGTATCCATGGCCTTTCCAGGATGGTGTTGTAATGTGTAGGGACATCAATAATCACAAAATTGGTCATTATTATTACCCATTTTTCTATGAAAGGTAGAACCATCATTCCTCTTGCATTGGTGTTGCTGCTATTGAATCCTACGAGAGGGAGCTTTGTATTAACGATGTCATAATCCTTTACTTCTAGGGCCCTAGCAGTGGTTATAAAAATGAGATCTACTAAACTCCCAATGTCAATCATTATTCGGCAGACATCATAAGATTTCATCCTCAAAGTTATTACTAAAAGGTCCTTGTGATGGAACGAGGTCTCATCCTTCTCACTAAAAATGATTTCTCCAGGAGGTCTCATCTTATCCCAAGAATATACATAGGGGACATTGTGCAACTCATTTGCAAATATTTTTCACGAGTTATTGTAGATCCCATTAACCCCAAATCCTTCGTGTATAGTATGTATAGTCCTAACGTAAGGCTCCTCACGTGGCTCCCTACTACCTGATGAGTTCATTCGTTTTGGCACCCCTCATTTGCCTTGGTGGTTCCTTCTGTATCCATTTTCTTCAACAAGGTCCTTTAGATATCCCGTAGCCATCAAATTTTATATCTCCTTTTTTAAGCGTTTGTAGTCTTTTGTTTCGTGGCCCACATCCTTATGTAAGGCATACCATTTGGACATGTCTCTAAGGGGGGATTTCATCTATAGTAGCCATATGACATTGGGTTCAACCTCTATTCCCCTGACAGCTTGATCTAGCTCAACTCTCAAGAGAAGCCCCTTAAAAGCGAAGAGTGACCTTTCCCAAGGTCCTCTATTTCCTTACCATTATCCAACTTACCTGTTACATGGTACAAAACTTTAGTTTTTGTTATTTTGATATGCATTGTCTCGACTCATCCTCCTTTTTTCTTTATCTTACACCACTTCTACATCAGTTTGATGGCTTTTGACTAAACCTAGCTCCCTCTCAAACTTGACAAACATTCTCGCCTCCTCATAAGATTCTTCTAAGGTATGTGGCATTGTCTTAGTTAGCTCCACAAATAGGTTAGAGTTCTTCAGTAGGCCTCTATAGCAATAGAACTAAGGCATTCAGAGATCTCTAATTTCTCTTATCTAAAACATTTCATGTATTCCTCAGTAGGTTCCCCTCTCCCCTGAATAATTATGAAAAAAATGGTGAGACTCCTTTCTCAAAGGTTTGTTATAGGCATAGTTTGTGATGAATAATCTAGCGAATTATGGGAAGGAGGTTATAGATTAGGGGGATAGATTTTTGAACCATTTCTATGCACATTCCCAATAGGTGGCAGTGAACAACTTGCATATCATGGCATCCCTTTTTCAGTGGGTGAGACTTTAGGAGCCATGGCTATTTTAAAGTGTTGAACATGTGTTATCGGGTCTTTGTACATAGTTAGTGATTCAACATTCTTTATATAAAAAAAAGAGAGATGTATAGTTGTTCACAATCTCTGTCCACATCTTAAGGGTTTTTCCCTTCTCATGTTTCTCTTTTTCCACCTTGTAGGACGGATCTTGCCTTTTATTGGTCTCTTCTGGTGCCTAGAATCATGTCTCCTAGCCTTTTCCTTCTTGAATCCATTGTTTATCACTTGGCCTCGTCAAGCTAGAGAGGAGATTCCCCTCGTCTTGGTATTCAGTTTATTAGGGATCAGGATGGCTACGCCTAACTATATTTCCATTAACTAGATCAAACATTTGGTCATTTGAGGTCCTTCCTTCTGTCTGGGAGCATAGCAACCTATTTTCTCTTCTAGTCTCCTCGAGATTTTTGCTTAACTTGAGGAGTTGGCGAGCGAACTCTTGGTAGTGGGCATTATCTTCTACCCTTGTTTCGTTGAGGGCTGGTGAGGTATTTCTCTGAGTCACCATTGCTTCACGGTCAGCCAACCTCAACTATCTTCAAACGCAAGTTCCTACCATGATCTTATTAATTTTTGAGTGGAACACGATTGATTTTCTAATTTTTGCTCAAAGAGTAGGGTGAATCCCAAAGGATATGGCTTAGAAACTTACACTCGACCTCAAAAATATAAGCCCAATGATAGGCAATAAAATGTTACGATTTAACCTATTATCAGATAGAGAACTTAGAGCGAAGTTAAGACAATTGCCTGAATGTGTGGATCCCAAAAGAGGTCCATCTATTTATAAAACATTATAGAAATAGGTGTCGGTTACATAATATTTACACATATTTACACATCAAAGAGGTATAATTGGTATAATGTATAGCATATTATGGGTTGAGGTTGATCCTAGCTCGGTCTAGCGATCAACCATATAGGTGATTCAACTCTTTAAAACCAACTTGTTACTTATTGATGCATTCTGAGTTATTTTGTCATAAATCTTGATCTACTTATAGGCTCGATCTAATTACTAAGCTTGGTTCGACTACTAGGCTTAGGCTAATTACTCAGCTTGGGCTAGTCTACAGGTAGGAAATTTGGGGTGCTTCGCCTTCTATCTCAAGTTGATGACTTTGCTTAAGTAGTTCAAATAGGTCGGGCACCAGGCTGGTCCAGATGTCCAAACAACCTTAACTTCCATAAGTTTGGTGGATGTAATTGTATAGAATAATATAGCTGTTTCTTTGTCCACCATTCTATAATGTGTGGTGGGCATCAGTCTAAAACAAATAAAACACTACCAAATATAAGAGATCATTATGAAGTATTTAGTATCAAAAGATTTGTGTCTCCATTGACAATATCCCACTTTGCCTCCTCTATAGTTAAGGCTTCTATTTCTTCATCATAATCCACATTCTTCAGATAATTCTCACACTCTTCTTAGTGCACACCCCTCATTCCATAGAAGGCATTTGTATCAGAAGCTAAATGGGACAAACACGCCCCTTACCATTGCTTGATTATTTATAGCATCAGAAAAATTAGCATAAAAGTCCAATACAATTGACATAATAGTAGCCTTTAGGCTCTTAACAAACTGTCTCTAACCAAGGGCTGCTATTTTATCTTTTATACCCTTGAATATATATATCCATAAATCCAATCCCCTTTCCACAATGAAATATTTGTTAATCTCTAATGCTTTATCAAACCTTACAACACTAATAAACTTAGCTCTATTGACTTCTTATGGAACCTCTTTCTCCTTTCCCTTCTCACTATTTTTCCTCTTAATTGCCATTACTCTCAAGTTATATAAATAAATACTCATAAAATTCCAAAAATATATCATCTAAATTTTTCATCACCCTCTCTAAACCAAATTAGAGTTCTCTTCACTTATATCCAAAACACAATCACTCAGAAAATAAAACCTAGTAATTATTATGAGAATATTGTTCACCAACTTTTGATTTTAGCAAACCCCTTTGAAGAAGATGAAGTTGATATGGATAACCCTTTTGAAGAATACTTGATGAAGATTGAAGAAAAATCTTTGTAAATATGAAGCAAAATGCTTAGGAATGAAAAAGTGAGTAGAAATTTGAGGAGAAGATGAAACTTGGAGAAAAATAGGTGTTTGGTTTGAGAGAAAATTAGGGTTGAAGAATAAAAGGAGAATTTTTTTGTGAATCTAGTTTGAATCTTGACTAGGAGTTTTTAGTGTAAAAAAGTGTTTATGGTCCATGATGCATAACTATTTCATACCGTGGCACACATTGAAAATTCCCAGCGTACATTATTCAAGACCAATGTCCTATCGTGCACATAAAAGTCATGTCATGGCTCGAAATAAATTCTCCAACCCAAATTTGATTTGAGAGCCCCATGTCATTGAGAAAATAGAAATCATGCCTCGACTCAGTTCAAAAATTATTCTTTTAAAAAACAATTAAACAAAAATAATGCTTGTAATAAATTAACGAAGAATAAAAATACTAGACAATAATAACATGAGATAAAGATAAAAATGAAATAAAAAAATATAACTAGTAAATTAAAATAAAAAACAAAACAAATGTTTAATAGGTTACCTCCCATTTAGGGCTTAGTTTAATATCCTAGCAAGACGTTGCTTGGGGGACTATGATTTGTAGATTTTAATTCACTCAATGTCCCTTTATTCATTTAATTTGTATCTAAATGTGCTTGAAAATGTATAGTCTCTATCAAGATTGTCATTAGTAGAATCTTATTATGGACATCAATAATTATCTTGGTTGAGGCCATGAATTTCCGACCATAAAGTACATTGTGCTTTGTATCCAATTTTAGGGTCTCTTACATATCTGCAATTACAAAATCTATAGGTATGATAATATTGTCTACTTATACCATTAATTCCTTTAACATGCCCTTTGGATATATTAGATATTTATTAGCTAATTCTAGAGACATGGTCATGGGTTTCAACTCCACCACTCCTAACTAGAAGTATAATGAATAAGGCATTAAATTAAAAATTGCACTTAGATCTAACATAACATTTACCTCCTTTTAATCATCAATGATGATAATGACATTAAGGCTTCTAGGATCCTAGGAGGTAGCTTGCAAATTATTTGTGTTCCCTACATCATTTGGTAAATAATTAGAAATTTTATGGAACTTGTGGACATGTGATAACAAATGTGTTGATATGTGATAACAAGTTCTTTGTAGATTGTAGCAAAGAGTAGCCTTGTGTACACCCATGCATGCAACATGAGTAATGTACAAATCATAGTGCATGGGATGCCACCAGATGTATGGGTAGCATAATGCAGCATGGTATCACTTTGTTAGGCTATTATCATATATGGGTTGGTGCACAAAAATGTGTTCTTTCTGCTATAAATATGAGGATATAACTTGTATTCAATATAAAATTGTAAGATATGATTGTAGATTAAAAAACTGAGTTGTATAGGCTGTGGAATTTTGGAGAGAGAAAGGCTTGTGAAAGAAGGCATTTCTTGAGAGTTTATGCTCATCTTTCTTGGATAAAATGTGAGAAAGAACTTACTGTAAAAGGCTATAAGTTTTGTAAGGATTACTCATTGTTGCTAGTGGATTAGAACCGTATTGGTTCCTGTGCATTTAAATCTCACATTGAGGAAAAACCACGTAACAATTCTTGTGTCTTTCTATGATTTTATGTGCTTGTTTCTATAATTGTTTTGTGTTTCTAATCAAGGAAATCTTATGGGCATGTGTGTGTATCAAAGTGGTGGAAGAACTGATGATTTTCCTAACAATTACTGGTATCAGAGCTTGATTTGAGATGGTTAAGGAATTGATTTACATGAACACAAACTGTGGCAATCAAGAAAGACTCTAGGTACTTGAAAAAAGGTTTTTCAATTCTAAGAAATTCTTGACACTGTTGATCTTCTTTAGGGCATAAAAACTCAGGAAGGTATCAATGGTTACCACCAAGTATGATGTTGAGAAATTTGATGGAATAGGTGACTTTGCACTATGGAAAAGAAGGATGAAGAATGTATTGATACAACAAGAGTTAGACTTGGCTATTGATGAAGTGTTTCCTATTGAAACTAAAGAGGAAGAAAATAAGAGAATCTTGAAGAAAGCAAGAAGCTATATAGAATTATATTTTGATGATATTGACCAATGACAAATTCAAGATTTAAAGACTACCAAAGAAATCTGGAAAAGGATTGAGACCTTATATGATCATAAGACATTGTCAAACAAGATATTCATGTAGGAAAGGCTTTTTAGTTTCAAGCTTGATCAATCAAAGGTACTTGATTATAATCTTGATAAACTCAGGATGATTAATACCCAATTAGCCAATCTAGACAAGAAAGTTGAACAAGAGGATCAATCAATAATCCTACAATAGTTTGCCCAAGTCTTGTAGTGAACTTAAGACAACAATCATGTATGGAAGGGAGGAATTAAAGCTCAATTTTTTTGTTTAATCATTGAAATATTGGGAACTTGATCACAAAAATTTCAAGAAAGTAGGTGATACCAGTGAAGGGTTTCTCAAAAGAGGGATATTTGAGAAGAAAATTGATGTGTCTAAGGGGTGAGGGAAATCTAGATCAAAATCCATAAACAAGAAAAATTTAGGTGTTTTATATGCCACAGGGAAGGCCATTTCAAGAGAAATTTGTCATCAAGAAAAGGTAAGAACGATGACTCTAAAAATGGGGGTACTATAGATGCAAGTATTGTGGAAGAAGGATATGAAAGCTTTGATGTTTTAGTTGTTATAGTTTAAAAGTGTGTGAATGAATGTGTGTTAGATTTTGGCTGCACATTTCATATATGCCCTAACAAGAAGTGGTTTAGGGGGTCGAACAAAGACTACCATGGCTTATGAATATGAAGTCAAAGGCATTTGCTTCATTGAGATTAGGCTCAGTGATGACACAATAAAGACACTATCTAATGTGAGAATTATTTCCAGATTTAAGGAGAAATGTGATTCTCTTGGAGTCTTGATATCTCAGGTTATTCAATCAGACTAGAACACAGTACATTGAAGGTACCCAAGGGATCTTTAATTTTTATAAAGGGCTTAAGGAAATATAGGGTTTACATCCTCTAAGGTAAAACATTTCTTGATCATGGAAATGCTTTGACAACTTCATCGGAACTTGGTACAACTTTCTAGCACAATAGGTTTTGGCATATCAGTGACCGAGGTCTCACAAAACTCTATAAACAAGGTGTATTGGGAGAAGATAAGGTTATAAGAACTAGAATTTGTGAATAATACATATATGGCAAGAAGACAATGGTAAAATTTGGTACTAACAAGCATACAACAAAGGGCATTTTAGATTACATACACGTAGATCTTTAGGGGCCTTCATTGATACCATCATTAGGTTAGACTAGGTATTATCTATATTTGATTGATGACTACTCAAGGAAGATCTGGACCTATATTATGAAGAGTAAGGGTGATACATTTTCTAAGTTCCAATTCTAGAATGCTATAATGGAAAATCATATAGGAAAAAAATCAAGGTGCTTAGAATTGACAATGGAATGGAATTTTGCAATGCTAAGTTTGAAAAGATGTGTGAGAATTGTGGTATTCAAAAGCATAGGACAGTAGTAAGTACTCCCCAACAAAATGGTTTAGTGGCATGCATAAATAGAACCATCATGAATATGGTGAGGTGTATGCTTTCTAATTCTAAATTGTCTAAAGAGATTTTGGGCTGAGGTAGTTCAAACTGTTACTCACTTAATAGATCACCATCTTTAGAAATTGACTTTAAAACCCCAAAAGAGAAGTGGAGTGGAAATCATGAAGATTATAGCAAGTTCAAGGTGTTTAGATGTTTAGCATTCACTCACATGAGCAATGGGAAACTTAAGAAAGCACAAAGAGGGTTGTTTTTCTAGGCTATCATGATAGAGTAAATGGATATAGGTTTGAAGATCTAGAAGCAAAGTATTGCTTTAATAGTAGAAATGTGACTTTTGTTGAGAATGCTACTTATGATGACAAAAATATTGAATTAGTTGCTGAGAAAGTAAAAGTACCTGTCTCAATTAAGGTGGAGAATCACCTTGGTAACTCTAAATCCAATTAAGGTATACAATAGAGATCTAATGGAAATTATTTTGATCCAATTAATGTTGACTCTAGAAAGTCATATACCAGTGAACTTGTAAATGTTACCAGAGCTGAATATCAGGATCTTCAGGATTATTCAATGGTTATAGATAGGCCATTAAGAGTGGCAAGGACAATTATGATATATGTACATGATGACTTTGTCTCCTATGCTTTTATAGTTAATGAAGATATTTATAGAATTGAGCCTTAAAATTATGCAGAAGCTATATCTAGTAGACAGGCAAGACAATGGGAAGAAGAAATGAGGGAAGACATGAAATCACTCTCAAAAAACGTCACATGGGTACTTGTAAAGAAACCAAAAAAGGAAATATTGGTTAGAAGCACATAGGTGTTCTTAGTTAAATAAGGAATAGAAGGGGCTGAATCAGCAATGCATAAGGTAAGAGTTGTTACTCAATGCTTCTCACAAAAGGAATGGATAAACTATAATGAGATTTTTTTGCCTATTTCCAAGTTCAATTCAATTAGAATCCTTCTTTCCTTGGTAACCTAATTTGATCTTTATTTGGATCAAATGGATGTGAAGGCTGTGTTCTTATATAGGGAGCTTGAAGAAACCATTTATATGAAGTAGGCATAGGGATTCATGATTAAGGTAAGAAATAATGATGTTTGTCTCTTGAATAGATCATTGTATGGATTTAAAGAGTCCTCATGCCACTAGTACAATAGGTTAGATAGCTTTATTATTGATTTAAAGTTTCAAAGATGTGAGTATGATGATTGTGTTTGTTTCAGAAAAGAAATCAGTGTGAACACAATTTATCTATTATTCTATATAGATGATATGTTTTTGGCAAGCAAGGATCTTAAAGATTTGATGCATTTCAAATAGCTTCTAAAAATAGAGTTTAAGATGAAAGACATAGGAAAGGCTATGAACATCCTTGGTATGGAGATTTCAAGAAATAGAGAGAAAGAAGATTATTAGTAACTCAAATTGGATATCTAGAGAAGGTACTCAAGAAATTTAGAATGGAATCAACAAAACCACTTTCAACTCATCTAGCATCCCAATATAAACTTTCTACAAATAAATCTTCCAAAACTGATGAAGAGATAAAATAAATGACAAGTGTGCCTTACTCAAGTGATGTTGGTAGCCTTATGTTTGTTATGATTACAATAAGATAGACGTAGCACACTCAATTAGTGTTTTAAGCATATTTATGTCACAACCTAGGAAGGAACACTTGGTAGGAATAAAGTCGATCTTACAATACCTAAAGAGGACTTCAAAGATGGGTTTGATTTACAGAAGCAATTTAATTGAAATGGTAAGGGTAGAGGATTCACAAATGCCAATTTTGTAGGAAACCTTGATCGAAAAAGGTGACTCACTGGTTATGTTCACTTTATTTGGAAACACTATGAGTTGAAAGAGTAATTTGTACTCCATTGTGATTCTCTCCACTATTGAGGTAAAATAAATTGCATTTACTCATGTAGTTCAATAAGGTCTATGGATAAAATGGATTCATAAGTACATTAGGGTTGCCGTAGGAAGTTTTTGAAGTCAAGTGTGATAATCAAAGTTCAATCTATTTATCCTAGAATCTAGTGTTCAATGAGAGGACAAAACATATCTATGTAAGGCTAAATTTCATTAGAGACATTATTAGTAGTGGGCTGGTTAAAGTGACCAAGGTTTCGATAGAATAAAATCCATCATATATGCTCACCAAAGTGGTTACAACAAGCAAGCTCAGGCACTGTATGAACTTACTCAGAGTTGTTAAAGGTTAGAGATGATTAGTGGAACAAGTAGTGCTAGATTCAATTCAACTAGCAAATGGGTTATTTGTTATCAAGGGGGAGATTTGTGGACATGTGATAAAAAATGTGTTGACGTGTGATAAAAAATGTGTTGACATGTGATAATAAGTTCTTGGTAAATTGCAACAAAAAGTAGCCACACACACCCGAATGCATAAAGCATAGTCAATGTGCAATGTATGGTGCATGGCATTCCACTAGATGCAAGGGTAGCACAACACAACATGGCATCACTTTGTTAGGCTATATCATATGTGGGTTGGTGCACTAGAATGTGTTCTATCTACTATAAATATAAGGATATAACTTATATTCAATATAAGATTGTAATGTATTATTACAATTTGAAAAACTGAGATATATAGGCTATAGAATTCTAAAGAGAGAAATGCTTATGAAAAAAAGTATTTCTTGAGAGTTCATGTTCATCTTTCTCAAATCAAATGTGAGAAAGATCTTATTCTGAAAGGCTATATTTGGTGTGAGGATTACTCATTGTTATTAGTGGATTGGAATCACATTGGTTCCTATGGATGTAAACCTCATATTGAGGAAGAACCACGTAACAATTATTATGTCTTTCTATGATTTTATGTGCTTGTTTTTGTCACATTTCTGTGTTGCAAATAAAGGAAATATTATGGACGTGTGTGTGTATCAAGGTGGTGGAAGAACTAGTGATTTCCCTAGCATAAATCAATGTTTAGCTACTCATCATTATGAAGGGCTGTAATAGCCTTTACATGTTCATTTTGATTATACAAATCTTCTCTAGCTTGGTTTTGGAAATGCTCAGCTAGTTATCCCACTTACACTTCAACTATTTTCACTGATGCCTCCAAAGAATCCAACCTTTGATTGATTTTCACCAGGTTGTATTTGCTAATTTGAATGAAAGAATTCAAGTTGTCCTATACGGCTTTTTATTTAGAGTATTATGTAGCATGTGTTGGTTGACTTACTAGCTCTACACATGGTTTTGGTTTTGGGAATAGGTTTGGTTGTTTGACCTCCAATAGAAATTAGGATGATTTCTCTCCTCTTGATTTTATATGTTTACATAAGGGTCATTCTTAGGTCTAAGTTGATAACCCTACATTGCATTCACTTGTCTAGGACCTACAAATGGTTCTTTTTGATAAGGAAAAGTGTTAGCACTATGCTAATAATTACTATACATTCGACACACCTCTTTTTTTGGAGTGTCCTTAGTAGTGATAAATGCAACTTGCGCAGTCAATTTTTCAAGTTACATAGACATTTTAATGCCAAAGCCTATCTCATAAACTTATACTTTTCTCACTTTAACACTTTTCTATTGGTAATTAGCACCCAACATTTCATAGAGCTCGTAAGTCTCTAAGGTAGTTGTTTTCCCTATAGCACCACTTGTATCGTTGTCAACTATAAATTGACACTATTTTGTCAAGCCATCATAAAATAATTGGTTTTATAGTTACAGTGGGTAGCTATTGTATGGGCACTAAGGGAGAAGAAGTTTCAACCTATCCTAAGATTTATGGAATGGATCTCCGTCCATTGGAGAGAATATTTCTATCTTAGTTCTAAAATGTAAAGTTTTTTTATGGGAATAGAATGTTCCAATGAATTTGTTGTAGATTCCCTCCCAAGTAATTAGGGAACCTGGTAGGAGGGTCATTAGCCATGCCATAGACCTATCTTTAAGAGTGTATAGGAAACACCTTATTTTACGTTGATATTTATTAAGCCTTTGCAAAGGGAATGTTTGTATAGATGAGTAGAAATCTCTAATGAAAGTCAAAGGATCTTCATTAGGAATTCTGTAGAAATGGGCAACATTGAATAATGAATATTTTTTTAATTCAAAATTCATGGCTACCTCTTCCAACTATATAGAGGCAGTAGCAGTATCAGTGATTAACCTTTCATACTCCATTTTAAATCCACTTAGTAAAGCATCTCCCATATTTAAAGGTTCTAATAAATGCTCTAGTAAAGGCTCTTGGATTTCAGTATCCATCATGTTAAGTGCTTTTGGATCTATTAACATTATCTATGAATGGTACGAGTTAATTCCCAAGGATCTCCTACTCGCATATACTAACAAAAACATTAATTAAATTAAAGCACCAAAAGGTAAACCACATAAAAAATAAATATAAATAAAATAAACAATTATAAGAAAAAAAATAAAATAGACAAGAAACAAAAATAATTCGAGTAAACAAAATAACTAAACAAAACTCAAATTTTCACAAAGAGTTTTAAGAAGTTTGTTAAAAAATATAAAATTCTAATTTCATAGCAACGGTACCAAAAACTTGATGCACAAATTTTGTATTAAAAGCTCACATAAGTCTAGTAGGCCTTTGTGTCATTGTTGGCTTCAAGTGTACAAATCACAATATCCATTTTATTTTACTCGTGTGTTATGTCATCCTCTATGTAAGGTTGGTTACTACAGATTAGTAACATATACAAGCATATTTCTAGGAACATTATGATTAAAATCATGTTTTACACACACACAAAAGGATTGGTTTTTGTAGTGTACACACTCGTTCATCGATGTTGTCACTTATGTTATTGGTTCATTTTAGGTGTGGGTATTTATAAAATTTACTCTGCATTTTTTGGATTGAAAAAATGTGATTTTTTAGCACTTTACCACAAACCTTACCACCACTTTTGGAGAGGTGGTTGGGAAGGTACCTGGTATGGTAGCTACTCTAGTGCTATAAATACCCTTGCATTAATTGTTTAATTAATTCAAAAAATATATCAAAACTCTATCAAAATTTCTATTGAGACGAATTCCATATTTATCAATTATTTTCATTATGTTTCAATAATTGTGATATGTTCGTGTGAGCATAGAATAGTGAGTGTAACTATTTTTATATGGTGAGTGAGTACATCTCATTGTGAGTAGTATTCAAGGGTTGTGTCAATTTATTCTACACATTACTATTTTGTGGTATCTGATCACATCATATTAGGTGGTTTTAGTTGTGGAGGAAAGTCAAGCTCTTGTGTCAAACCAAGTGCTTATGGAAGCAGTAAATAAGAGCAACAAAAGACAATTTAGACGAAGGTAGCAACTCATAGAGGTAATAGTAGTTTTATTTCTTTCAGAGTTGTAACTCCTTTATTGATTAGTGAATTGTTTCCTGCTTAGTGGTTGCCTTAAGTAACCTAAGGATGTTACCACATAGATACAATCTCTATGTGAGTTTACCTCGTTATATCATGTGTTATGCTTGTTTGACCATTGTATTAGTATAATCTAAGCTTAAAATATGTATGTTAAAACATACTAATATTTAGACTTTGATTAGAATGCTATTATATACCTTATCTACTTTCCAATTTTCATATAATATATTTTATTGAATGTTATTTGTCGATTTGATAATATTATGTTACTACCACTATTAAGAGTTCTATTTTAAGTTGTTATACTTTTCGTTACTTATGAGGAAGAGCCTATATATCCTTACCCTGGTTGTGTACTGGGTCGTGGACTCTTTCAATTGGAATCAGAGTGTGTACTAGGGATTCATTCTTATCCTTAATGAGAGGCTAACGAGCATGTCATGCATCATCATAAGATTCATCTGTTTCTTCCACTAGGACACCATGCAATATAGATCAAGGAATTGCGTTGTGCCATGTGTCATCGACTTAGCATGCTTTAACCATGACCAGTATGCCCCATCTTGCAATGCACACTGTATTGTCCATTGTTTCCCCCATGCCACATGTTGTAATCCCATTAGCCAGCACTGTTTAATTTTATTTTTCATCTTAACCCTTCATATGAAGCTGATATGATGGTTTACATTATATTATATCTAAGCCTAATTTGACCCCTTAATTGACCAAAAATCCAAATTAGCATAAAGTAATAATTTGTTTTATCAATTTTGGGTGCCAAGAAGAGAAAAAAATATAGAAAGAGTTCAAAAGGAGACACAATTTTGGTGGAGATTTCAGAGGAGATTGGTGCGACAATTCAAGAGATTAATTTTGTTTATTCTTCATCTCTTTTCTTTATCAATTTTTATGTCTTTCTTTATGAAAAATATGAGATTTATAAACAAAACCATGTCTAACTAATTAATTAATCTAGTGATTTTATGAACCCAATTTTCTAAATGTGATGATCTACTATTTTTACCCCAATTATGATTTCAATTCAATTATATTATTTGATCTGATTTTTATGCCATTAATTACTTGGTCAACAATTGATCTATAAAAACAATTAAATAGATTTGAGAGAATTATTTTATTATATGTCTTGATTAAATAGCATATATAGTTTTTAGGCAGATGTATGATTCATGTGTATGTAATCCATAATTGGTGAATTTAATGAGTAGTATACAATTTAATTGACATAAGAGTGTGATTAGGTTAATAACTATATGGCGTGTAGTTTGCTTGAGAGATGAATACATAGTAGGTTAAATGCAATTGATCATCTAATTGATTGCTAATTATATTAGGAGAATTTTAATAATTCACATGTTTAGAAAATTGGGAGATTAAGTATTTCTATATATTTTCTCATAAATCTTAGCTGGAAACTTTGAGTTAATTAATTACTACTATTTATCTTTTTAGTTCTTTTAATTTTGTTGTCTAAAAATATATAAAAAAAAATTGATCTTTACTTTTTCGTTTTAAAAAGTAGTTTCTAATAATATAATCTCCATACAAATGATATTTTTTTATCATTGTATTACTTGTTTGCAATACGTATACTTTTGTATCTATTGCACACTATTCGTGTCGATCAAGTTTTTAGTACCATTGTCGCGAATTATAAACATTAGAAATTAATTTTTATTTTATTTTATTTATTTTTCATAATTTTAATTAATTTATTTATCTTTAATTTTGACATCTCTTTAATGCTATTAGAAACATATTTGCCTCTATTGCATGAGCAGATCACATAGGGGAGAAATTTTGATTTTAGATCCCGAACTTGAGTGTACTTTGAGATCAATAATAAAACAACATGTTTTCACCCAAGTGGAAGAAATGTCTAATCCATTAGAAATAAATAATGATGAGCTAAATTTGAAAAATCAAATTTTGTTAATAGATGATAGAAACAGAGCTTTGAATGAATATGCATTACCTATGTTGGAAGGGCTAAATCTAAGTATTACGAGGTCAAATATTCAAGCTAATCAGTTTGAACTAAATTCATTGATGTTTCAAATGTTACAAATGGTTGGACAATTTAGCAAATTACCAATATAGGATCCTTATTTACATCTCAGATTATTTGTTGAAATTGGAGATTAATTCAATGTAGTAGGCTCTTTTCCACCTAATTCCATTACAACTTGGAATTATTTGGAGGAGAAATTCTTGATGAAATACTTCTCACCAACAAAGAATGCCAAAGCTTAGGAATAGAATTACTTCCTAGCAACAATATGAAGGGGAATCTTTATATGAAGCATGGGAAAGATTCAAAGAATTGCTAAGGAAGTGAAGACTGCATGGTATCCCTCATTTTATCCAATTGAATAATTTCTACAATGGTCTTAATGCCCAAACAAGAACCATTATTGATGCATACGCTAATTGAGCTTTTCTAGCCAAATCTTACAATCAAGCTTATGATTTACTTGAGAAAATGGCTAGAAATAATTATCAATGGCCAATGGACATGATGGTAGCCATAAGAACATTAGCCGGAGTGGATGAGGAAAATGATCACAGTACTTACAACACAAGTGTCATATTGGGTGAATCCTTTTAAGGTTCAAAACTTTCCAGCTAGTATAAACAGGGTCCAAGATTTAGGGGTGTTTTGTGTCTTTTATGGTGGAGCTCATTTGTTTGATAATCGTCCAAATAATCCTGAACTAGCATATTGTGTTGGTGATGTGAATTGAAATAACAATCCATACTTGAATACATATAACACAAGATAGAGACAACATCCAAATTTATTTTGGAGTAATAATAACAATCAAGGTGGTAATCAATTCAATCGTAAATCATTTCCACCACTTGGTTTTCAAAAAAGACAATAATCATAAGCCCAAGAGAAGAAGCCACCTACTGAGGAGAATACAAATTATTTAATTGGGATGTTGAAAGACTTCATCCAGCTAATAAATACAAATAATTTCCACATAAGAGGCATTAATTCAAAATTTAGAAACCCAATTAGGTAAACTAGCCCATGCCATAAGTCAAAGGCCTTAAGGTTACCTTCCAAGTGACATAATTATAAATTGAAGAAGGAAGTTAAGGAGCAATTGAATTCTATAGACTTTAGAAGTGGTAAACTGTAGAGGAGGAACATGACACTCAAAAGTATGAGGAGAAACATGAGACTCAAAAGGATGAGGTGGAACAAGTGGATAAATAGAGCATTGGAGAGGAAATAATTCAACCAAAAAAGAGAAATCTCTACATACCCATTATTTCTTTCCCTCAACGACTGCAAAAGAAAAAGTTAGATACGCAGTTTTCAAAATTTTTGGATGTCTTCAAAAAGCTATACATAAATATACCATTTTTAGATGAACTAGAACAAATGCCTTTTTATGCCAAATTTCTAAAGGACATCCTATCTAAGAAAAGGAGGTTGGGAGATAATAAAGTAAAAACCTTGACTGAAGGTTATAGTGCCATCCTTGTTAGAAAAATACCTCAAAAATTGAAAGATCTAGGTAGCTTTGACATTCCTTGCACAATTGGGAACATGAACTTTGATAAAGTAGTATGTGACTTGGGTTGAAGCATTAACCTTCTACCATTATCGATCTTCAAGAGATTAGGGTTTGTTAAAGTAAAACCTATTTTAGCAATATTACAAATGGTAGATAGATGAATTAAGGGATCCTGAGGTGTGGTAGAAAATGTGCTAGTAAAAGTTATGAAGTTCATCCTTTAGGCAGATTTCATTGTACTAGACATGGAAGAGGACCATAACATTCCTATAATACTAGGTCGTCTATTCTTAGCAATCGAAAGAGCACTTATTGATGTACAAAAAGGAGCTTCTAATGAGAGTACAAGATGAACAAGTAACATTTAAAGTTTTTGATGCAACTGAAACCCTTGATATTGATAATGCTAATGAATGCTTTAGGATAGATGTTACTAATCATGATAATAACTTAGAACAATATGTTAAGTCACCCACACTTAAGACTATTCACATGATGTTGTGAATAGTGAAGTAAACTCAACAAGAAACAACTCAATCAATTCTAATTTTGAAAGCATGGAATCAATGATTGATATTGTTGATTGTGTGAACTATTTGGAGGCTATGCCTTCCATGTTAATCACAAATGTTGTTATGGAGAGTTTTAAGATAGGATCTATGCTCAAACCATCGATTGAAGGGCCACCAAGGTTATAGCTACCACATTTACCCCACCCTCCCCAATCAAGTGGGCAAGGGATAAAGCTATCAACACTGCTTACTACACTTTTAATTGTTGCTTTCTAAGGCCCAACATATGTAAATCTTCTTATGAACTCATGCATGGGAAAAGACCAAATGTTAAACACCTTTATATGTTTCAAAGTACATTTTATATTCTTAAGGATGGAAAAAATCTTGATAAGTTTGAGGCTAAAATGGACCTTGGAATTTTCATTGGATACTCCAATAGTAGCCACGTTTATAGAGTTTACAACCTAAGAACTTTAACTATTAAGGAATCAATCAATGTTATAATCGATGACTCTGTACTAACCAAATTTTTTGAATCCAATGATAATGAAATATTTGAAGTTTAGGACACTTATTAGAATGTTGTAGATAATGTTGAGGTACCCTCAAATACTCCTGTTGATTCTTCTAGAACCACTAAAGAAGAAAAGGAAGATGAATAAGAGGACTCTTCCATTCCTAAATAAGCTAAGAATGCCCATTCTATAGATGATATTATCGATAATAAAGAAGGTGGAGTTAAGATAAGACGCCAACTCGGGAAACCTTGAACTATATCTATTTCACATCTACCATGCTTCTTAAAAATTTTAAGGAAGCCCTACAGGACATACATTATATAGGAGAACTTGATAAATTTCAACAAAATGATGTCCAGTATTTCGTTCTTGGGCCTTTTGATGAACATATCATTGGTACTCATTGGCTGTATAAAAATAAGGAAGATGAAAATGGGTTCGGAGTAAGTCCTACCTTATTACACAAGGGTATACCTAGATTGAAGGGATAGACTTTGATGAAACCTTCACCCTTGTGACACGTCTTAAGTCTATTTAAATACTTCTTAATCTTTCCTATTCTTCAGGTTTAAGCTATATTAGATGGATTTCAAAAGTGCCTTTCTAAATGGAATTATGAAAGAAGAGGTTTATGTGGAACAACATAAAGGTTTTGAAGACCCTCACTTTCCAAACCATGTAATGAGACTAAAGAAAGCATTATATGGGTTGAAGCGAGCTCCATATGTTGGTATCATCACCTCACCATATTTCACCTCAATAATGATTTGTTGAGAGGAGATGGTGACAATAATTTGTTCATCTTAAGAATTCAAGGAAAGCTTGTTATTTCTTAAGTCTAGGTTGATGACATAAATTTTGGATCTACTAAAGATGATCTAGCTTATAAATTTACATCCACCATGCAAAGTGAGTTTGAGATGAGTTTAGTTGGAGAACAAAAGTTTCTTTCTTGGATTTCAAATCAAACAAATGAAGGATGAGATCTTCTTATCTCAAGATGAATACACCAAGGATTTGGTTAAAAGTTTTGATTTGGATGATGCATTCCCTACTCAAACCCCTATGAGCACCATTCTGAAAATCATCAAGACTCTTTAAGTAAGGATATTGAGTAGAATTTGTATAGGAGTATTATTGGGAGCCTTCAAAATTTGGTGGTATACTCTGATGTTGGTACTTTAAAAGTTTGTATTTGGTATCCTAGGGATGCTGCTGCAAAGATGGTCAAATACCCTAATGCTAATTGGGCTGGATGTAATGATGAAAAAAAAGTACGTATATAGGCTATTTCTATTTGGGAAATTCCTTGATCTCATGGAAGAGTAAAAAAAGAGAGTTTAGTTTCTCTCTCAATTGCTGAGGCTGAAAATGTTGCTACAAGATTGTGTTGCTCATAATTACTTCGTATTAAACAAATGCTAACTAAATATGGTATCAAGGTTAAAAATCTTCTTTTACATTGTGACAACACCAGTGGTAAATGTATTTCAAAAAATTTGGTCCAACATTTGAGGACCAAACACATTGATATTCATCATCATTTTATAAGAGATCTTATTGAATCAAACAGTTTGACTTTGCAGCATATTAACACTGATCGCCAACTTACTGATATTTTTACTAAACCTCTAAACTTTCGAAGGTTTGATTCCCGTAGAAAAGATATTGGTGTTTGTATCTCACCTTGAGAGATTTTCTCTTGTGTTCTTTAGATTTTTATGAGTTTGAAGACCTTTGCATTATGTTTTGTTCTATTGTATTTTCTCTTTTCTTATATGTATTACTCTTTTATGCTAGACATGTGTTCTTTTGGCTACTTGTGAAATGAACTTGTTTTAAAGGAAAACTTTTTTTTATGGTTTACTTGCTTTAAATTAAATTGCAATTTAGTTGTCTTAATGTGTGCATTTCTAGAGCATATGTATGACTAAATTTCTATAGTCTTCCAAAAGTGAATTGTTTCTAATGTACGTAACGTTGTGAATTTGTATGGTTATTTTGAGAAGTTTTATGGACTTCTTACTTTGATGATTTGCATGTCTCTAATAAGCTCTAGAATCCACTTTAGTGTCTATTAACATGAAATCAAAGGTGATGCTTAAATAGAAAATATATTTAGGCCACCTCTAAATCATGTGATCCTTTCTTGCCACCAAAATTTTCTTATCATCAATTTCCCTTCTTGAGCCTATTTGTTATCCCTTTATTTCGTTGCACCTTCTACCTTAGCATAAATGATAAATCCCACTTTACTTGCACACCTTTAGTTGAGTTTCAATTATGTTACTAATTAAACTTATTTGATTTGGGATTGTCTATTTTACCCTTGTGTTTTAAGAAAAAGAAAAAAAAATGAAAAAGAAGAGAAAAATTAAAAGGGAGTATCAGTGAATCAATGCTAAGAGGTACATAAAAAAGATCCTATCACTACTACAAAAGTGCTCGGTTTTTGGGGACCATCGACTTATAATGAATTTAAAGTCGGTTGGCTGAAAAATGACTAAAAACACATATATTATAACGTAGGTTGACGTGTAGAACTGACGCTACATTTAAGATGTAGCGTCAGTTCTACGTGTCAACCAACACTACACGTGGATAACATCTATTGGCACGTAGGACCGATTTTATGTCCTACGTGTAGCATCAATTCTACATGTCAACCAACGCTTGGATGTAGCCTCGGTTGACATGTAGAATTGACGCTACATGTAGGACGTAGCGTCGGTCCTATATGTCAACCGACGCTACGCTACACACATAGATATTTTCCTTTTCTCTTCTTTCTTCCACATTAGACAGAAACAATTTTCCAGCGCTGCATAACTCTCAAAAATCCAAAACCTGCTAACTCCTCCACTTTTTCTCATTTTCCTGCCACCTATGACCACCAATTCTAGTGTCATTTAGTGGGTTTTCTTCCAATCAATTTATCTTCTAGATCGCTTATTTTTTTTGAGTGAAATACTCAAATTTTTTATGCCCATTTTCTCACTTATAAAGCACAATTTTTTCTTCATTTCCTTCATTTTGTCACTTCATTTTCTCTTGTAAGTATTTCTATTAATCATAAGCACTTATTATTCATATTTCTTTATTTTTTTGTATATTATGTGTTATTATTCATGTGTATAAATATTTGTATTATGTAGGTTTTAACTATAGAAATAGTAATAATGAAATTAGTATGATTCGATGCCCATGTGTTAAATGTAAAAATGAGTGATTTCATGATTTTGACGAGGTTAAGTATCACCTTATCCGTAGTGGTATTCTTTTGAGTTATAAATGTTGGTATTATCATGAAGAAAATATTGATAATACTCATGGGGAAGAGATAAATAAGAATGTGAGTAGATTATATACATCTGATCATAATGTACAGACAGAAAATATGTTTCATGGTGTTGAAGATGAACTACATGAGGATGATCCGGAAACCTTTAAAAAACTTCTAGAAGATGCCAAAAAATCGATATACCCAGAATGCAAGAAATACACTAAAATGTCAGGATTGGTTCATTTGTACAATGTGAAGGAAAAAAATGGTTTTTCTAACAAGGGATTCATAGAATTACTAAATGTACTAATAGATATGTTTCCTGAGAGTATTGAATTTCCATCTTCAATGTATGAAGTGAAGAAATCTCTTAGTCGATTTGGCATGGAATATCATAAGATTCATGCTTGTCCAAATGATTCCATTATTTATAGAAAAGAATATGAGACATTAGATGATATTCCAATGTGTAAAGAATCAAGATGGAAGCATGCTACAAATGAGACAACATCTAAGCAAGGAGTGCCCATAAAGGTTCTTTGGTACTTTTCTCCGATTCCTCACTTTCAAAGGTTATTCAAAAGTAAAGAGACATCAAAGATATTGACTTGGCATTTAGATAATCAATCTGATGATGGGGTGCTACATCATCCATGTGATTCTCCAAATTGGAAAATAGTAGATAATTTATCCCCTTAATTTGCATATGATCCACGCAATCTTGGTCTTACCATTACTCTTGGTGGAATTAATCCACATAGATCCCTTAGTAGTAGATATAGTTTTTGGCCAATAATTATGGTAACATATAACCTTCCTTCCTGGTTATGAATGAAAAGAAAATTCATGATGTTAACATTATTGATCACAGGACAGAAACAACTCGGTGTTGATATTGATGTATATTTTCAACCTCTGATAGATGATTTAAAGACATTATGGAATGATGGTGTAAATGTTTACAATGCATATAAATAAGAACACTTTAACTTGAGGGGGTCCTTTTATGGACAATTAATGATTTTCCTACCTATGGGAACTTATTAGGACATGCAACAAAAGGTTATATGGGATGTCCTATATGTAGTGATGGCACTTCTGTAACTTATCTTTTTCACGGACGAAAGATGTCTTATAGAAGACATAGAAGATTTTTTCCACCTGGACATAAGTTTAGATACCAAAAGAAACCGTTTGATGGTGAGGAAGATCATGATCCTACACCCTGACTTTTGTGAGGTATTGAGATATTAAGATTAAGGCGATTGAATGGTATGATATTCAAACAATATGGAAAGATCAAAAAAAAGAATACTCACTAATGGAGGGAAACGAAAGAGGTCAACTATTAAATGGGGTGAAAATGAAAATGTTACTGAATAAGTAGATCATGGTTGTTGGAATAAAAGTCAATATTTTGGGAATTACCTTATTGGAATGACCTACACAGTCATCACATCATAGATGTCATGCACATTAAGAAAAATGTATGTGAGAGCTTAATTGGTACATTACTTAATATACTTGGAAAAATGAAGGATGGAATTAAAGCAAGACTGGAAAGAAACTAGGCATATGACTTGGATTGGCACCATGGGTGCAAAATGAAAAGAATCGAACATACTTGCCACCAGCATCATATACAATGTCAACAAAAGAGAAGGATGTGTTTTGTAAATGTTTGGGGGTGTGAAAGCTCTTGATGGTTACTCATCCAACTTAATAAATTTTTTGACTATCACCGATAAGAAACTTTATGGATTGAAATCACATGACTGTCATATCTTAATGCAATCGTTATTACTAGTTGCTATTAGATCAATTCTTCCAAAACATGTTTGATTATCAATAGTTCATCTTTGTTCATTCTTCAATACAATATGCAAGAAATCTATATCAATTGGCAAGTTAAACTCTTTATAGAAAGATGTTGTAGAGAATTTGTGTGTTCATTTAGTTCGAGAGGTTCAATTGTGTGGTTCTACTTACTGAAGGTGGATGTATTCTTTTGAGAGATACATGCAAGTCCTTAAATGATATGTAAATAATAGAAATCAACCAGAAAGATGCATGGTAGAACGTTATATTGCTGAAAAGGCCATTGTGTTTTTTTTTGAATACTTTAGTGGTTGCACTAAAATTGGGAATCCTACGCACAAATTGTTCTTAGAACGTCACATGATCCAAGTAGGTAACCCTATGCTTGGTGGAAGTAATAAATTTTTTATTGATCACACTCGATGGGAAAAAGCACACCGAATCATTTTGGTAAATAATAATAAGGCACAACCGTACATAGAGTAAGTGATGACAGGTTCAACCTTTTCATTTAAAATAAAATTATTTTCTATTTAACTATTAATGATATATAATTTATATATATTTAATAACATTATAGAATGCATTTAAACTTACTGAAAATTGATCCTCGTTATAAAAAAAAGGAGGAGAAAAATGGTTGTATGATGAACATAAGCGAGAGCTTATTAATTGGTTTCGCAACCATGTAAGTGTAACATACAAGAATTCTACTTCTATGAAATGTTTTAAAACTTTGTTTTAAACACATTTCATGTTTTTGTATGCATAGATTCGAGTTGAACTCAACAAACCTAATCATAAAATGACATAAAGTTTAGAATGGCCTACACATGGCCCAAAATTCAATGTCAAATCATATTCTAGTTTCACAATTAATGGATGAAGGTTTACGACTCAAGCGAGAGACAAAGTTAGAGTAAATCAGAATAGTGGTGTGAAGATGGTTGCACAAACTATGCAATTTTCTAGTTCAAAAGATGGTAATCTTGTACTTTCTCATAGAACATATTATGGTATAATTTAAGAAATTTGGGAACTCAATTATGGGGTCTTCCATGAAACAGTATTCTTGTGTGATTGGGTCAAAGATGTTATCAATGTTGGATATAAAATAGATGATTTTGAATTTACCCTTGTAAATTTATCCAAGATAAGTCACACTGATGATCCTTTCACATTAGCACTTCATGCAAAACAAGTATTTTATGTGAGCGATCAAATTGACACAAGATGGTATGTTGTGTTAACGCCTCCACAAAAAGAGTTCTACCATTATGATGCTTTAGAAGATGATGACATGCTTGATACATTATCCAATATTAGTCATTTCTCAAAAAAATTGCCTAATGCATGTGATGATCTAGTTGATGACAATGATTCTTCATCATGGACTCGAAGTGATTATGAAGGAATATATATATATACGATCAAGAACCTAATTAAACATAATGTATGTTCTATATTATTCTATTAACTCTTGCATGTTTATATGTTTGGAATTAAAATTGTCAATTAATTTCTATTTCATCATTGTTTATAGATATTTCATGGATCTTAGGGTACCAGAGCTTGCAGATACAAATGATCCATTAGAGCATTTGAAAAGAAGGGATTGGGCGAATATACTTGATGCTCCACTTAACCCAGATGATAGAATACCCATTCTATTTGATGCTACTGGTAATCCATTATAGGAAAATGGCCAACAATTGAAATTCTCTATTGGTAGACTTGTGAAGTCAAGTATACCAATCAATATAAATGATTGGACTAAGGTTGACGAATATGAAAAGTTCAAAATATGGAACACCATTTGTGTAAGTCTCTTTTATTTTTATAACTAATTACATATATTATATTTTTTTGTATCATATCTCATCTTTTGTAGTGTGTTTTTATAGAATCGTTATAAAGTCCTTGATACTTGGATGAGAAAGTGTTATAAGATTACAAATAAGGCATGGAAGGAATACAAAACTTCTAGATTGGCCAGAAATTATGTGTTTCCATATTTGGAACCACTTGATGAAGTACAACTATACAAAATCCCTAAAGAACACCCCTGGATTGAACCCTAAGTTTGGAAAGACTTCATGGATTATAGACATATGAATGAATTTAAAATTATTATGGAAGAACATCAGAATATACAAATGTAGAATATTCTTCCTAACCGTACTGGGAGGTCTTCAAATCCTGAAGTTAGACAAAGAATGGTATTATTAAGTTGTTAATTTATAAATATTTTTATATTTAACTTCCTCATATTTAAGTTGATGCCATGGTTAAAAAATTTATTTAATTTATGTAGGAAGTTGAATTGGGTAGACCGGATACCTGATCTAAATTGTATATAGAAACAAAGACCCCCAAAATGAAGAAGTCAAGACTAATAACTAAACAAGGAGAAGAACAACTAAATAAGTTGGTTAGTAATTTAACTTGATATAAATTCCTTATGATTTTTTCTAATTGGAGTAATAATGTATGATATGCTTGTTTGCTTTATTATTTGTATAGAGTTGTTCAAGAACAAATATCCATGGGTGAAATAATCGAATAGTCAGGGAGAGATGTTATATATCATGCATTAGGACGCGATCATCATGATCGTGTTATGAGAGGGAGCCAATATGATAGTTATATGGAGTTTTTTAAGATTCCAAAACAAAAGCCCTATATAGTTAGTAAGGAGAAGTACTGTAAAATTGAAGAAGAATTTAACTCCTTTAAGGCCTCATGTTAAGTGAGATTTCCATTTTAAAAGAATATCAATAACAACACATGTCAGGCATGGTAGTATACTTCAATCAGGGCATGCCCTATTGGCCAGGCATGCAACCATACATGCCTGTCATGCCACCATCCATGCCAGGCATGTCACCATGCAATCTCATGGCGCCCAACCTATATCTTGTATGGGATATAGTCATCCTATTGGTCCTTCCTTTATGCCAAGAATGCAGATGCAATGAGGTAGTGGTTCATTTTCACCATTGCAATCTGTGCATTCCTACCATCCATCACATCATGATGAACATTTTGATGAGAATTTCCTTCCAATAGCTACTCTATATAGGAGTCTTCCTCTATTTGATAAATCATTTGTGGTAAGATTTAAAGTTTATGTAGATAATCTATTATTTTTATTTTTTATTATATATTTTATTTATTGTATATAACGCTTAAATTTTTTATAGAATATGAAATGTTTGTTGAAACATCCTTCATCAATGGACTTTGTTACTATTGGAACAGTACACAAATTGAGCGATGATCGAATGATTCATAATCAATATTTGCCAAATTATTAGCGAATAGTAACTGATCTATCATTGCTCCATGATTGTCCACTACCTGTGCCTTCTGATGCTACCATGGTCCAAGAAGCAGTTGGACAATATATGGCTTGACCGTCGAGTCAAGTTGTGATAAATTTTGACATGGTACTATTTTTTTGCTTAAGATAACACTTTTTTTACTACTATTATATTATTATTCTTTTATTGTTACTAACATATATAATACTTCTTCTTTAATCTATTATGTCAGAATTAGTAAGTGCGGCACATTTAAGAGATACAAATCAAGTATCTCATGGTAAATCTATGTCTAGTGGGCCATCATCGTGTACTAAGTCATTCAAGAAGCCATGGAAAAAGTATAGTTATGATTATGCTATAAACTTGAGCAAAAGTCTTGGCACTTTGATGACTATTGTTGCAAGGGCATCTAGCATAAATGATGGATATACTATGCCACTTCCTATAAAAAAATTTGGTGTAGACATTGGCTAAACATATATATCAATTGAGTGCATATTGCAACTATTTGAATATCTAATGATCGATTTAAGTATAATTCAATGGTGGACAATGTGAGTCCTTAATCAGTAAATAACTTTCATTTATGTAGAACTTATATAATTATATTTATATTATCTAATTATTTATATATATTTCTTTTATATAGGGCATGTTATTATCAACTTCAAGCTAATCACTCATCACATTTAGCAATGTTCTATGATTCTTCATTTGTCAATCAATATCAAGAGAAGGATGTTAGCATCAGAGCTAAATAATTATGTGATAGGGCATTAACACTTAATAGAAATCATAAGTTGATAATCCTTTGACCACTAAAGTTTGAACAAGGCCAAGATCATTGGATGTTGGTAATACTTGATCTATATGGCAATCATGTTTGGTACTATGACTCAACTTCCATAGAATTGAGTAAAGATACAAAAGCAGTTGTTGATATATAAGAGCTATAGCTAGTAATTTTTCTTCTATCGTTCTTTTTAATATTTAATAAAGAAAACTTTTCTTCTATTGTTCTTTTTAATATTTAATAAAAAAACTAACCATTTTAAACTTTGATAGGGCATGGAAGCTGTGGAATAAGAGTAGGGGAATTTCCCTTAAAAAATCTCATAAGCTTATATAGGACAAAGTTATGGTATGTACAAGCGAATATTAATAATTTAATTAATTTTACTAGTAAATAATAAATATGTTTAAATATGGAAAATTATGTACATTTGTTTTTTGTAGCTTCCACAAAAAAATGATGGAGTCATGTGTGGTTACTATGTCATGAAGTTTATGAGAAAAATCATCACAAATATCAACATTCCAATTAAAGATGTGGTAATTTCTTTTACCAATATAGCTTTTTAACATATGAGTTACTTTTTGTGAATTCATGAAATTATATTCTTATTTTGAATTTAAATACATGTAGTTCTTTTGTTTGAACAAGTTGGGCAATGACCCGTAAATTTTTGATGATTTATGAGAGGAATGGGCAGAGCACATGGTTCAAATTATATCATCACAAGAAGAATCAGGAAAAGATTCTGATGATCTTGAATATCATATGACAACATCATGGTACTTTTTATAATGCTTTAATATCTCTATTCTTGTGTCTGAAGTTTGAGCAGCTTGTTTGATGGATGTTTATGTGCTCATGTATTTAGGGGAATGAATTGTTATATGGACTTGTTTTTTCCCAAACTTCATCTCATCTCTCTTTCCTAGTTCCTTGGTATGACAACATCATGGTAGTCACTAGCCAACCAAGTATAGGAAAACCACCAAGAATCATCATTCTGGTGTAATATCATGAATTCACAAAAAATAACTTATATATGTTAAAAGATTAGTAAAAGGGATTACTACATCGACACCAGAGTGATATAATAATAACCTTATCCCTTCGAAATCATATTAGCATTGTATTAATCTTTTGTTTATATATATGAAGCTATCTGGAATCAAGCTGGTATTTTTAATGCTATAATGAGCTCTAAATATGAAGTCAAGTGTAATTCTGATTTGTTACTTGGGTTGGTTGGGCAAAAAATAGTTGTTCCATAAGTTTATGGGCACCAAAACTCAACCAACCCAAGTAACAAATTAGAGTTACACTTGACTTCATATTTAGAGCTTATTATAGCATTAAAAATACCAGCTTGATTCCAGATAGCTTCATATTTATAGACAAAATATTAATACAATGCTAATATGATTTTGAAGGGATAAGATTATTATTATATCACTCCAGTGTCGATGTGGTAATCCCTTTTACTAATCTTTTAACATATATAAGTTATTTTTTGTGAATTCATGATATTACATTCTTATTTTGAATTTAATTACAAATAATTCTTTGGTGATTTTTGATGATTTAAGAGAAGAATTGACAGAACACTTGGTTCAAATTATAACATTACAAGAAGAATCAGGAGAAGAATCTGATGATCTTGAATAACATAGGACAACACCATGGTAATTTTTATAATGCTTTAATTTCTCCATTCTTGTATCTCTGAAGTTTGGATTGCTTGTTTTATGGATGTTTACGTGCTCATGTATTTAGGAGAATGAATTGTTATATGGACTAGCTATTTTTTGTCCAAACTCCATCTCATCTCTTTTGCCTAGTTTTCGATCACTATGCTGGCGATTCTAAGAAAACCAAGCTTCATTTCCTTGAAATAAAGTGGGAATATCACAAAATCCATGACAAAAGAGATTTTGTAATAAATTTAATTCTCAAGTAATTTATTAATATTTAATTCTTCAATTATTTGTATTATTTAAACTATTTGTTAAACAGATTTTGGTTTTTTTACTATTATTATCTGATCGAATACAAGTTTTGAGTATAATAAAAAATGAGTAAATTTTGTAAAAAAAATACATAATTTAAAGTCAGTTCAAGCGTTAAACTGACTTTAAACGTAAAGTTTGTTCAGGCATTGAACTGACATTAAATGTAAAGTTAGTTCACGCGTTGAACCAACTTTACATTTAAAGTCGATTCAACACATGAACCAAATTTACGTTTAAAGTTGGTTCAACATGAACCAACTTTACGTTTAAAGTTGGTTCAACATGAACCAACTTTACGTTTAAAGTTAGTTCAACACGTGAACCAACTTTAAACTTTTAAGTCATGGCATTTAAAGTTGGTTATTAACTGACTTTAAAGGTCAGTTTTGGCGTAGTGTATGTTTTGTGAATGTAAGTGTATGAATATTGAGAAGTAAAAGGAAAATAACCTGAGTTTAAAGATTTACTCTTATAGTTGTGAGCTCTTTGCCTAAGAAGTTTGTTTTGGTTGACTAAAGGTGTTCCTAAAACCTATAAAAGTCTCATCTCATCTACCTTAACCGTAGCCTTTCATTACAATATTTTAAAAACCTATTGATTTCTTCTAAACTGGCACCTACATTAGTGGAGAGAGAGGCTAAATGTGAACTTCTAAAGTTTGGTTCAACTTGAGCCTACATCTCTATTTGCTTGGTTCGTATACATATATCTTGATGGCACATATATAGTAAATAATTTTAACACAGTATACATTGAGCATGAAATCAAATTTTTAGTCATACTCTTACTTGAATGAATTATGGATTGATTGCCTAGTGAATTTTTATGTTAAATGCATTATTTAATCTAAGGTCATTCTTTTTCTTTGAACTTGCTCAATTTACTTCTCCTTTTTAATTTCATGTATGTATGTCTTAACTCCCTCATATAGGTGTATTTCTTTGACTTTCTATGTCAAAAAGGAGGAGACGTTTATGTGCACAACTATATGTTTGTTGTTATGCTATGTGATGCATGTGTTATGAGTTTAGGATTACACTACATATTGTTGTCTGACTTGCATGCATTCATAGGGAGTGTTGCATTAAGTTAGAAGGAGTTGTTACTTTTTATGTGTTGTTTTCCTATCAATGTTCACCTATATAGGGGAAACATGATAGTATATAGTTTGACTACACATTGTTTTTGCATGGCACATTCATAAGGTGTGTGATTGTCTCCTGTGTACAAGTTACAAGTGTAGAGTGAAACCTTCAATCTAAGTATGTGTTTATGTATATTGGTGTTGAGTCCCTCGTGTTTAGAGTGATAGAATAGATGAGTTGTGACAAGAAGATGGATGGAGTACACAAGACGGATGCACTTGTCTTAGGTGCATGTTAGGTTTGGGTAAGCTTCGATGTTTTGCTCATGGGAATAAACATTTTTAGGTCATCTTCATGATCATCTTATGACAGATGTTTGTATGTATGTAGTAGTATTTTGACATGGAAAGCCAAAGGGAAAATTGTAAGTCCTATAAGCCTTTGTGTTATTGTTGGCTTTTCGTGTGCAAAACATGATGTCTGTTTTATTTTACTCAAGTGTTATGTCATCTTCTGTATAAGGTTGGTTACTGCAGATTAGTACTGCAAACACACACATTTCTAGAAACACTGTGATTGAAAGCATATTATACACACACACCATAAGGTTGATTTTCGTAGTGTGCATGCTAGGTGAAGTACACACTTGCTCACTGATGTTGTCACTTGTGTTTTTTATTGTTTTAAGTGTCGAATTTATGAAATTTACTCAACATTTTTTGGAACAAAAATTTGTCTTTTTAGCTCCTCTACACCACCCTTGGCAAGGTGGCTAGCGAGGTGACCAATCAAATGCTATAAATACCCCTTCATTAATTGTTTAATTAATTCAAAGAACCTATTAAAACTCTATCAAAATTTCTTTTGATTTGAATTCCATATTAACCAATTATTTTGAATATGTTTCAGTAGAAGTGATTCGATCATGTGAGCATAGAATAGTAAGTATAACTATTTTTGTGGTGAGTGAGTACATCTCTATGTAAGTAGTATTCAAGGTTTGTGTTAGTTTATTATATACATTATTGATCTTTTGTATTTAATTACATCACATCTAGTAGTGTTGGCTATGGAAGGGAGCCAGGTTCGTGTGTTACACCAGGTCATTACAGAAGTAGCAAAAAAAGATTTACAATAGGCAGCTTGGATAGAGGTCCCAACTAATAGAGATAATAGTGGTTTTATTTCTTTTAGAGTAATAACTGTTTTATTGATTAGTGAATTGTTTGTTGATGAGTAGTTGTCTTAAGCAACCTAAGAACGTTACCTCATAGATACAGTCTCTATGTGAGTTTATCTCGTTATATCGTGTGTTATGCTTGTTCTGTTATTATGCTAGTATAATCCGAGTTTAAATTATTGTTTCTAGTGACTCCTTAATGCTTCTGGTGGTGAATGAAGTTGTTAATGGTTGGCGTCTGAGACTAGTGGAGAGTTGGTTGTGATGACTACTTGAGTTGCGACGATGACATAGAGGAAAGGCATGTCATGGTACTTGATCTATAATGGCACCCAAGGTTTGGAAGGGAGGCTAATATGTTTTCAACATGGATGGGATAGGATGGTGACGATGAAGGTGTATTCCTAAGTGATGGAGGTGGTGTTTGGTGATGGTCGTGATTGTTAATAGCGATTGACTAACAAGAATTTGGTGGCATCGGTGCTAGTGGGTATAGCACCTATTGTAGACAATGTGTAACGCGATGCCTTGAGGTTAGCAGGGCTTTGATGGCAACGGGTCTGATCGTTGATGTTGAGGATGGATGGAGGTGTCAATGGGAACAAATGCTTATTGGTGATAGTGGTGACGGTTACGGAAATTTTGTAATTTTAGATTTTCAATTTTTATTTTAAAATTGAATTTTTTTTTTTTAGAAAATTGGATAGGTTAAGACAATTTTGTTTCAGAAAATAATATTTTTCTAGGTCTGATATTAAACTGACGTGGAATGGATAAGAAATAGAATTTGAGAACGATAAAATAAGAGAAAAAATTATAGTTATTGGTCGAAGAATGAGATAATTAGGGATGAAAGAGAAAAATAATAAAATATGAAAGTTAATAATAAATAAATAAAAATAATAATGATTATTGAAATATGGTTAGAGATAAATTAAAATTTAAAAAATTTAAATTAAATAGTTTTTAGGATTTATATAATTAGTGAAGGAGAAAAGAAGAGAAAAAATTAGAATTATAAATTAAAAAAATTGGATAATTAAGGAGGAAAGGGATGAATAATTAGAAAAATAGATAAATAAAAATAAATAATATTTTTAATTAATGTTCTAATCTGAAAATAAACATACAATCAAAAATCTTATTATAATTATTAATTCAAAATAAAATTTAAAAATCAAATAGATAATTAATATAAATATCATTTTGGATATTTCTGGACAAGTCTGACCATTTTGATCCCATGAAAATATATGCTTTTTTTGTTATATATCTGCTCGGGAAGATCTCGAGGAATAATTGATTTTTTTTTTGTTAGAAACTGTGCTTTAGAGGGTTTTTTTCGTTACTATTTTTCAATCCCAAGCAATTTTTTTTTCTTTTTACATAAAGATAAATAAAAGAGGAATAAGAAGAAGCAGATGGAGAGGAAGTCATAGGCAGTTTACGAAAAGAAAAGAAAATAAACTATTGGAAGAGAGGAAAAAAAAAACAAAGGGGAAGGAGCGAAGAAAAAGAGGAATGAAGAAAAAAAGAAATATAAACGAAAACCACTTATAGTTCGACACGAGGATTAGGAAGCAGCCTATAAGATGCCCCACAATAAGTCATAACAAGAAGTCATGAAAATCATATATTGGAATAGTTGAGGATTAGTAAGAAGAAGGGTTTAACAAGCTTTGAAAAAACGAATCAATGAAGAAAACAGAGGACATTTGGTTAATGAAGCCCAAGTCCTCGAATGTACGTCTTTAAAGTCTTGACTGTTTGTTTAGGATTTAGAAATGTTGTTGTTGACCTTTTTGTCAACTTAGTGGTTTTGCACTGTACGTAAAAGATTGTTTCAATTTTAATATCATAGAGCAAAGTGGTTATGTATTTGCTATCAAGTTTTGTAATATAATGAAACATGACAAAATGGATGGCCTTGTTTTGTGTACGGAACACTATAAAGTAATAAAAAAAAAATTATTTTGGGCGTAATTAGCTAGTGTTATCTCTGTTTATGAAAATGATTGGTTAATGGTAGATGATCTTAATGAGATTTTTAATTCCTTTAAACAATCTGGTTTATGAAAATGATTGGCAAGTGATAGATAATCTTAATGAGAATCTTAATTATTTTAAACAATTTGGAGGTAGTTATGGCCATGCAATTAAGAGTTATCTTAAGAAATAAATACTCTTTTAAAGCCTTAAATTTAGATGTCATTAGATATTATTTTATATAGAGAAATAAAAAACATAACACTAATATTATTTTAAAAAAGATTAGATCGAGTTATCTCCTATGTTGATTGGATGATGAAATATCCTTTTACATTTGTATTAATTAAACAAACCCTTTTCCAACCTCAGATCATTGCCTTATCATAATGTGCCTTGGTAAGAAAATGCCTTAGTAATGGACATGAGTTACTTCAAAATCATTTAAGTTTTTTTCGGATTAGAGATCCAAGTTATAGATTGGTTGTGTAATAAGCTTGGACATCACATGTTATAGGTATGAACTCAATAAGATTATGTAACAAATTGAGAATACAAAATTTTGGAACAAACAATGTTTTGGATTGTGCTATGATAAAATACAAAATTTGGAACAAGAAATCTCAAAATTACAATAGGGCCGATTTAATATGATTGATGAAGAGAAATGTGAAACTACAAGAACAATTACATGAGTAATACATAAGACATGAACTAACTTTGAAGAAAAATTCAAGAGAGATATAGATTAAAGAGGGAGATAGAAATATAATGTTCTTTAACTTGTCCACCTTTTATAGAAGAAGAAGAAATAGAATCTAGTCCTTACAAAACTCAAAGGGTAAATGGATACAAGGTCAATAGGGAATTGGAAATCATATCGTGGAACATTTTCAAAAAGAATTTTACTCGAATAATCCTCAAGATTTTAGTATATTAAATAAGTTATTTACATCCAATATTGATCAATATGAAAATGAGGAACTACATAAGGTATCCAATATGGTGAAAATTAGAAACTTTTTTGGATTATCCATAACATGAAAGCTCTTAAATGTCATTTTGTTTTTATAAAAGGCACTGGGATATAGTAAGTTCAGATATTATTGCTTTTGTTCAAAATTTGTTTTTGCACAAGCAAAATGTTCCCTCAGATAAATGAGACTATGATCATTTTAATTCAAAAAAGAGATCATCCTATGGCTTTCACCTTATAGACCTATTAGTCTTTGTAATGTTTCTTGTTTGGAGAAGTGCTTGTGTAAGGGATTTTAGTGAGATATTAGAGAAAAACTAATAATATATTCCTTCATTCATCTCATTAATGTGATATATATAAGTATAGAAAAAGTAGGTGTTGATGTTATATATTGGTAGGTACTATGTTCAAGGTGTTAGAATCGTCCTAAATATGATATTTTCCAATTATAATCAGGTTACCAAAATCAAGTCGTTGAGGTTATATACCCTTTGCACGGATGTGGAGTAGAAACGTGGAAAGTGATGAGCTCATTTTATCCCAGTATCCATATGGCTAGGTCGTTTAAGTGAGTGAAAGGCTTCATATGAGCTTAATCGATCTATTGCTCATTAATGCTGATCGCCACACACGAGATGCTCGATACTATGTGCTTTATAAAAACAAGGTGATCAAAGTTGTTAAGGTTGTACTACCCTTTACAATTTATATACCTTACATTAAATCTTTTATTCCCTAGACTTTTGGGAAGTTTATGAAATATTCTAGAACTTTAATTTAACCCTACTTATACAAACTGTTCCTTTTCCTTTATCATTGGGGTGACTTCCTCTATAAATAGTAAAAAGTTTTTCTACCATTTACCAACTTTTGATTCTTACTTAGCCAAATTTCCTTCAAAGAATCTCATCCTGGTATAGCCTTTCGCATCACGATTCTGCATAGTGAGCCCGTTGAATTCATACATAGTTTGGAATTTAGTCCATTTTGATAATGACTTCACTAATTTAATCAGTCCACTTAATATTCTCAAGTCGTTCATCAATAGATCTACAATCCCATTCATCAACTAGGTAACTTCTTCACCCATTCCTTCTTTTTTACAATGTCTTTGGATAAAGGAAAAGGTATAGCCCACTCGACCTCTTCCAAAAATGTCCACACACGCCATACAAAATTATTCCCCTAAGTATAGAAATACCTCGAGAAGGATCTCAAGACTCAATCTGCCTGTAAGCGAGCTCAAAACAAGTGGAGCGACCTATTAAAGCCTCCATAGGTTGTGACAAGAGACCTACCAAAATAGGAGGTGCTTCGACTAAGAAGAGTGTGATAGCCCTCTCTACTTCTTCTAGGTCACGCCTAATCTCCTCATCATCTTTGTAAGGACTTATGTCCATCATATGAATCCCAGCATCCACAAAGACAAGGGTACCTCTCCCTAAAAAGAGGTGAAAATAATAAGGGTGAGCCCACCCACCTAACTAAGGACAAGCATCAAATCAAAAAGATGGAAAACAATCTGACTGCCGATGATTGGTAGACATAAGGCACAAGTATAACATTCTACCCTATATGGTAATGATGCCAGTACCTAATCACTTATGTAATGCCAATAATCCCCCGACAAAGTGGTGTGTGATCCATTTGGCACAATTTAAAATAGGACTCCAGTGCCTACTTTATAGAATGGTGTCTTGTGTCCTCAACATATTTAACATCAACCTCATCCAAGTCAACCCCAATGAATGGAAAACTCTCCTATACCTTTTAGTCATCATTGGTGAACACAGGGTGGACTTGATAAGTGACAAAACTAGGTGTATATATTGCCTAAAGAGGAACAAATTGGAAAAAGGTAAGGCATATATATCATGTATTTTTAGACCTGGGCTACACCTAAAACTCCCTGATAGTTCCATTGGGTGGAAGGACAAGTACTTTTATATTTCTAGAGATTTTTAGGGTAATGAGGGTGAGTTTTCAGTACACAACACCTAGAACCATCACTTCAACACTACCCAACCTTGTGCAAACGAGCTAACCAACATGTTAGGTCCAAACTACAAGGAGAAAATAAGAAGGATTAAACTCCAAAATACTAAGAACAAAAGCTATAAGGACATCTTAAAAAAATATAGGGTTTGAAGGAACTATACTGATGAGTATACAGGTCGTTCATCTGTACCGAGGTAATAAATTCTTTGACAATATGGACATTAATTGATTGTTCCTTAATCTTGTAGGTATGGGTTACTCCAACGTGGACCTCGAGGACCTCATCGACACCTCAGATGTCAATGACCTAGTACCTATGTACCTAAGGCCCATAGAGGACTCTACCCCATTGGATGATAAACCAATTGAGGTGCCTCTACCTCCGCCAATGGTGTTGTTCTTCCCCAGCTCATCTTCCTACCTCCCCATGCTAAGGTCTATAAGAAAAGGAAGGTGGGTGAGACCCCAAATCCCCAAATTCAAGCAATGGACCTGGACGACTTCGAGTTTGACGAAGTCGTTCTGAGGGATGTTGTGGTTCTAAACACCTGATGACCTATTTTGATAAGGACGTGTTTGGGTGGCCTAAGTTAAAGAGAGATCTCTACCATCACTTTGGAAGTGATGCTGAATGAGATAGAGTCAAAAAAAGCTCATAGGAGTGAGAGAGCATCCAACTGAGGGATGATGGCCAATCACCTAATAGAAGTGAGCATTATTGCACTTCGAATTTAATACCCTATTTTACATTGTTGTGATACTGAATTCTAACACTTGTATTTTTCTAGGTTTTATCATTAGCAAGAGAAGGTGACCTGTCACTTAGGGAGCGCAAATGTGAAGTGCAAGTAAGTCACTTACAAATACTGAAATACCAAAAGATGATCTCCTTGTTGAAAATGAGACTAAAATTCTAAACCTTGAAGCCGACTTGGTCGACAAGTCTTAAAAGTTGAGAAAAATGGACATTTATTACTTCGAGTTGGGACGTAAAGTAAGCCATTTTGAATAAGCAGCCAATGAAGCTAGAGTGAATACGAGCTCACTAAGGGATCAAATGACCGCAATGAAGGAGCTAATGAGCTCTTTTTATGAGCTGGTGGAGATGCTTAAAGTAGAATGCACCAAGGCTTACAGAAACTAGGTGAGCTTTGTGGAAAATAGCCTGAAGACCTAGGCCAAGAAGCTAGAATCAACTATTTCCTCTTTCATATTAATGCAAGCTTTCTAGAGTAGTAGGAGCAAAGCACCTCCACCGAGCACTCCACTTCCTTCACCTTGTGGTGAGGAAGCGATGTAGGAGGGCTGACCTAAAGGTCTCGTCAAAGAAGTTACCCTATAGGTCCTTATTCTTGTAAGCTTCTCTTAGTGTAACTTTCTGCATCTATGGTATCACCGTCAACACCTAAGTAATTGATATGATCCCAATCTTAGGAATTTTAAGTGTAATTTTGATGTAATAGATAACTCTTTTGTATGCACCATTTGTACACCTATAATTGTTGAAATGTACAACCATTAATTATGCTTGTACTTGAAATAATCACAAATTTATTATATTCGCCACTTTATATTTGTCATGTGGTGATTAAATGCTCTACAAATGTCTCATATTTCCCCTATTTAACTGTTTGCCTCATTTTATTACTATCTTTAAAAATGTTGTCAAGTATCCCATGAGAGTTTGAGCCCACCACTTGGAATTGTAAATCCTATTCCTGAATTCTAGGTCGTTCCTAACCGAAAAACCAACCCAGGTTGAATTAATTTTTAGGCTATAAGTCAAATAGATTACTCACAAATCAACCTAAATTAGCTTGTTGAGACGGTGTTATGTTTTTCTTATACCCCGAACAACCTTCCACCAATCACCAAAATACACCCTGGTTCACCATCCATAAGTAATGATGTGAATCAAATATCGCATGAAATTACCCCGTTAGGAGGTGAAACTAAGAAATATCCTATGTCTTTGGCATCACCCATGGAATTAGACAAAGAGGCAAACCTCAAGCAAGTCTAAGTCATTACTACCACCGAACATGGCACAATCGAGGACCTCCCTACCCTTCCTACTATTGGGGAGCACCCCAAACCTAACCTTATGATAGGTAGTGATCAAAGAACGAGGTTCCTTCCTCCCAATGAATTTTCCTTAATTGGGGAAAACATAAATATGCTAAAGAGTGTTTTTCAGGTTGCATTAAAACAAGGTGAAGGTAACAGGTTGAACAATCTATATTGAATATAGCATGTTTGGTAACCCTAGAGCACAAGGTGACCTATATCATCACTTAAGGGTGCTTGGAGACAGTTCCACCATTTACATAACCCATAAGAAGGAAAAAAGAGACGATGTAGTACCTCATGCAAGACGTGTGAAATTTACACATAACATCACTTTGACTTTAATGGTTGTCCTATGGATATGAAAACTTGTGACTTTTAAAAATAAAGAGCCAATCGTTAACTAATTTCTTTGAATACTCTCAACTGTTAAATCAAATTCATTAAAAAAAATCATACAATTTAACAAAATCAAGTGATGAGTACAAACAACTAGATGAAACCACCTTTTGGATTTTTAAATTTAACTTTGATGTAGCTTTTAAAGAAAATAAAAACAATATTGCACTCTTAGCTAGAGATTCTCATACTAATTTGATTACAAATGGTACAAATTATTAACCGTATATATTATAGAGGTTGATAAGATTCAAGTATTATCCTTAACTATTGGTTTGACAAGAACAACACAGATTCATTATTTATTGATAAAAGATTCTAGATAAGATTTTGAGAATTTCTAATAAAATTTGTTAGAAAATTAAGCAATATTTAGATTAAGTCTCACATTTTAAAGATTAATTTCTATGTTTTTCAATCTCTTGATCCATTCATAATCAAAAGGAATGTAATTTTTCAAAATCTTAAGTATCTCAGCGGACCTATAGCAAATTATAAATTAATAAATTTATAAGAATTTATCAAAAAAAATTGGGATTTTAAAAATTTACATTAGAAAATTGTTAATATTTTATATATTTATTAATTATGTATTTAATTTTGAAATTTTATTTTAAATTAGTGATTAGAATTTAATTTGTAATGGAAAGTTCAATTATCTGTTATTTTTAAGCTAAATTCCCTAATTATTCCAATCTTTCTTTGCTAATTATAGGTTTAGACCGTAATTCTAATTTGTTCTTTTCTTTCCGTTAAACATAAAATACTGCATTTCGTTTTGGGAGCCTTTTTCACTAAAAAATTACAATAAAGAATAAGATGTCAATGAAAAAGAGGTGTGAGGAAACAATAAATAAATATACGGAGGAAAAATAATAGCGTGACGTGTTAGAATGAAGAAATCAATGATATATGATTGTACGATTGTATCTCTCTGAATCTGTTGCCAAATGATGCCCCCTGCACTTCCTCCTCCTCCTACTATCTATTCGTTCATATTCCGTTTCTCTTCTCCTCCTCCATGTATCACTCCCATATATCCTCTCTTTTGTCTCCTTTATACTCTTAACGCCTTTTTACCCAAAAAAATAAAATAAAAAAACTTACGACACTGAGAAAAAAGAAGAGAGAGAGCTTACACACAGCTCTCTTCTTTTTATACAATTGTTCTTCTCTTAATTTCTCTCCAACGACTCTCTGTTACTTTCTATCGTTTTCCCTGGAACATCTTGTTCTTCTTTTAATATCTTTTTGGTTCCCACAGTATTTATCCAGCTCTACCTACATAGCATACCGAAACTGCATCATTTATGGAGGCTTTCATTTAATCATTTTTATAGCTTTTAGAGAGAGAGAACGTTCAGAAAAGAGTGGTGAAATCGTTCAATCTGATATGGCGGTTTTTAGATCGAAAAGGCGGGGTGTGATTTCTATATCGATGATATTGTTCAACTTTGCATTAGTATTCATTTTTGTTTCGGCTGAGAGACGCTTGAGACAAGAAGCGTCTGGATTTGATGGAACAGAAGGACCTGAATCTAATTTAGTTCTAAGAGCTGTTAATTTCTTATGGCAATCCGATAAAGTTGGTTACCAACATGTCTGGCCAGTAAGTTCTTGTTCTTCCTTCACCTATTGAGCCTTTTTGCTTGATTTCTTGTTCAATTCCCTCTATCGATGCTAATATCAAAATTATATGAATTTAATTTTACTTTTGTTTATGTCTCACACACACACACACGTCCTTTTTTTTATAGCACCGGTGAGAAAGCAGCATACTAGATACAAATCTGGCTATTAATTATATTTTAGAAAATCGCACAGAACTATTAGATATATGACACATAAGTTACATTGAGTAGTTTAATGGTACTCCCCAGTGTTTTTTGAGTTATTATAGTTGACAAATGGATAATATTGGTAAACAGATGGATAAATGTAGGCTTTTTATGTGAAAAGGCCACCTTTTTAAGCACTTTTCTTATGTCTTTGTCATGTATTGATGTTAAATGTAGTGCATGCCATAAATGACATTTGAGAATTAGAGTCCCATTGGGTTGGAGCCCAAGTCCTTTTTTGTAGGGATGTAGTTTTGTTGCTTGTGTATTTGACCATATGAATTCGTTGTTATTTAATTATGTGCATTATTTGTATAGTTTCAGAAGTTTCTTTAAGCCAAATGGATATATATTCATTAGTATATTAAATTTTGTGTCTTACATTTTTGGCAACTGGCTTTGTTGCACATGTTCTTGCATACAGTTACTTCTCTGAAGCATGGAAATGTACCATAAAGGAATTTTAAAATTTCGTTACAGGGGATGAAATTTGGTTGGCGAATTGTGTTGGGAACTGTAATTGGATTCTTTGGAGCGGCCTTTGGAAGTGTTGGTGGCGTTGGTGGTGGAGGCATTTTCGTTCCTATGCTTTCCCTAATTATTGGATTTGATGCCAAGTCTTCAACAGCTATATCTAAATGTAAGAAAAAGATGCCTTTGTATAACTTGACAGAATTTTTAATTAACTTGAATTGCAGTGGGACATTAAGTTTTTGCTCGGTCAGGATATTTACTTAACATTAAAATGTACATAATTTGAGCTAAGTGGAAGGTAATTGTTTAATCCAGGCTGGGTGAACTTTTGGTTCAGAATTTAGATGAGGAGGTCTCATGAACTCCCAGAGTGCTGTTTTCTCAATCCAAAGCACCTCAAGTTGATTTTTTTCATCACTATTTTAATAAATAACTTAACTGTAACTTAAAATGTTACCAAATTCTCTTTGCTGGTTCAGGTATGATCATGGGTGCTGCTGCTTCTACTGTCTGCTATAACCTTAAGCTAAGGCATCCAACACTTGATATGCCTATCATTGATTACGATTTGGCTCTGCTCATCCAACCAATGCTTATGCTGGGGATTAGCATAGGAGTTGCTTTCAATGTTATTTTTGCTGATTGGATGGTCACAGTTTTGCTTATTATTCTCTTTATTGGTAAACAATAGATGAGATATTGAATTTTGTTTTTCATTAATAGGCATTTTTTAAAGCAGTAATCCAATATTTGCTCTGTGGTGTTTTTCAGGTACATCAACCAGGGCATTTTTGAAAGGTGTTGAAACTTGGAAGAAAGAAACATCAATGAAGAAGGTAAGCTTAGGATTAGGTTATATGCTCTTCTTCAAATATGGTGTTGTCAATATGTGTTACGTAGAATTAATAAAACGAACAAACAAAAGAAAAAACCATAATTTTCTGCATAAACTTTCAAAATTGCGAATCTTTTGAATCTCACTGTGTCATGAATTTCAGGAAAATGCCAAGCGTTTGGAAGCTAGTGGTGAGTTGATCTATTACCTTTATAACATAAATATAAGTATATAGAGTATGCTCTCTCTAAATATAATTCCTGAATCATCCCTTGTATTTTTCATGGTCAATTAGGTTCCGGTGGTGGAGATGCAGATTATGATGCTCTTCCAGCTGGCCCGAGCAATGATGCTGAAAAGGATGGCATGGAAGTAGAGGTAAGTGCTGAAGCTCTTCTGAGTAATAGCAACTTGTTTGATGGAGTTCTGAAAATGAAGTCAACTTAATCCTTTCAGGTCAGTGTCCTCGAGAATGTCTGCTGGAAGGAGCTTGGACTTCTGGTTTTTGTTTGGGTTGCATTCTTGGGATTGCAAATTGCCAAGGTTGTATTATTTCTTCTGTTCTTGTCAATTTACACTACTTTCTTTCATTTTATACATTGCTAACTGATAATAATCATTTCATGTTTCCCATAGGAAAAGACAACCACTTGTTCAACAGCGTACTGGATAGTGAACTTGATGCAGGTATTTTACATTCACTGAAGTACCTTCCACATCTTTTACTCTGTTTTCAAATAGATGCCTATGTTTTTTAGTGACCTCAAATAATCTTGTATGATCCAAGTTCTTCAGGAAATTTCACAAGGTGTAGAATCTCATCAACAAATTGATTTTTATGTTTCCCTAGGTCCCAGTATCAGTTGGTGTGTCGTTGTACGAGGCAATTTCCCTGTATAAGGGCTGGAGAAAAATTGCATCCAAGGGAGATGATGGCACAACTCTGCGAGTGCACCAGTTGATTCTCTACTGTGCCTGTGGTGTTCTTGCCGGTGTAGTTGGTGGTTTGCTTGGACTAGGTGGGGGGTTTATTATGGGACCACTATTCCTAGAGTTGGGAGTTCCCCCTGAGGTGGGCTCATTACTTACCTTTTTGACAAAACAATGATTTTTCTCCAATCATAGTTACTCCCGATTTGGTTTAGGGCAATGGAGAGGGATTTCTAAAGTCACCACTCAAACCACCACTTTTTGAGGGGGAGTGGGGCTGATTACAAAATTGTGTCTCGCATGAGGCTTAAGCCCACAACTCACTTGGTGTGAGCACTCCCTTTTGCAACTCTACTGAGAGGCTGGGACTAAAAAAACCATGAATATAATGCAAAAACTTTCTCTAGTTATTATGCCAAGAGGCAAAACTTGCGTACTTATGTATATTTTGTTAATTCATTCACTTTGATGTAACAGTAAATAAATACAGGAGTTATGCCATTGCTTCTGCTATGTAATTTCTTGACGCTTATGTGCAGGTATCAAGTGCCACGGCCACTTTCGCGATGACCTTCTCCTCATCCATGTCCGTGGTGGAATACTACCTTCTGAAACGTTTTCCAGTTCCTTACGGTTAGTACCATATAAACTTCAAATTCTCTATATAGTTATTAGTGATTCCCTACTGTGTTTGCCTATATCTTCATTCATGTACTTGTCTGTTTTGCAATTCGTTTGTCAGCTCTGTACTTTGTTGCTGTGGCTACTATTGCGGCTTTCATAGGGCAGCACGTAGTGAGAAGGATGATTATTTTATTGGGAAGAGCATCACTTATCATCTTCATTCTAGCTTTTACTATATTTGTCAGTGCAATATCATTAGGTGAGCGTTTATTAGTATGCCTGCTTATAATCCTATACTATCAAACGCTTTTTTAGGATATCGGTATTTGTAAATTTTTGATACGTATTTGGGTGTTAGATATACATATTTTTCTAAATTTTAATATATTTATACCAAGTTGACTAATCTGAGTATCTATACTCATATCATATCATTTGGTGACGGACACTTTACTAAAAATGAATAGTACAACTAAAATAACTTCTATGTATTAATTGAATACTGATTTACTTTTTTCTTTTTTTGAAAACAAACAATTTACATTTTCTTTATATAACTTACTTTGCATCAATGTTCCTTATTCTAAGTTTAATCCGTGTGTTAGGTGGAGTTGGCATATCAAACATGATTGGAAAGATTCAACGGCACGATTACATGGGGTTTGAAAATCTATGCAAGTATGATGCATAACAATATTTCTTTTCCAAATTCTTACAAATATTGGATTATGTCATTTCCAAGGTTGTAACTTTACCTCATCCTTTTGTACCAGTAGTATAAATTATTACCGCTATTATTTTCTTAGCTTATATTTTTTTGTGTTTTCTTAGTTCATCATATAATTTTTGGTGTAATTGATCCCATAATTCTTCATTTTATGGTCCAGCGCATAACATTATTTTCCATTTTAAGTCTCAAACCATTTTTTCCCGATTTGTAGTTACACCACTCTAGCTAGGAAGAATGGGGAAGGACATTTCTAAATTCATCATTTAAACTGCCTCATTTTATGGGGAAGTGGTACAAATTACAAATTATGTGTGTGAGGCTCAAACCTACGACCCCTTTGGTGGGGCACTTATTTCCAATTAGACTGATTGGGGGGCAAATCTCAAACCATCCGAACCACCTTATCTTTTTATTTTAAAAATAATTGATCCTATATAGGAAAAATGAGATAAATACTGTTTCTTATTCTTTTATTATTTGTTTATTTTTCTCAAGAAAAATAGTTCTATTGATAGTGAAAAAGGGTAGTATTGGAAATGAATAACTCCCAGAAATCGTCTATATATGGCATTTGGGATTTGAAAGTACTTGTGCATTAATATATATGGATGAACTAGGATTCCACATCGATTACATTTATGTTTAGTGTAAATATTTTCTTGAAAAAGTGTTGTAATATACATATATAGTCAAAAATAAAATTAAATATGCATTCCCTGCTACTAAAACAATAAATAATTCCTTACATCAAAGGAGGCCAAATAGGTAACGATTACACCATTAAAATTAAGACATTGGTTGAGGACGCCTGGTGGTGCAACATGTGGCTAAGGGAGGCAGCTACGAGTGCTAGTGGCATGGTGCAGTTGGCAAGTGAAAAGAACAGAGGCATGACATGCCTTAGTGGCGTGGCATATGCGTGGGCATGTCATGACTTAGTGAGCATCGACATTGGCATGGGCATGGGCAATGAATTCCTTGGAAGGCATTGGCATTGACATGTGCATGGGCAATGCATGTGAAGTGAGTGATAGTGTGCACAAACCTACTAGGTGGTGGCATCACTTTGTGATTATGTGCCCTATGGATGGGTGTTGTTGTGCACAAACATGCTTGAGTGGAGAGAGGTTATGTGTGCATTGTGGGGCAGGCTATGGGAAAACCTTGGGCATTATGCTGGGTATGGGCACATGTTGGGACGTTGGGTGCCACAAATAAACAGTGCTTTGTGTAGCACATGCAACACACAACATGGCAACTCGTTGGCACTTGATAGATTTATGGCACATGAGTAATGCATGGTTGGTTGATGACTATGAAAATAAATTCATTAGTGCAATTTTCTATTTAATATTTGCTCGTTTTGTTCAATAAGTAGTACTTTTATGGTTAAAAATAGTAAAATATGAACATTTTAGTGAAAATGAATGAAAATATATTTTTTGGATTTTTTATGAATTTTTAATACATCATCAATCAAAAAATATCATGTGGATGCCACAAAGCATATCAGCTGACTAGTCATTGCTACGTGGACGCCAAGCAAGTAAAGATGGCCAATCGGAGCGCTCAACATGTATTAGGTGATGCTGGCCTTACCACGTGTTAGCACGACGTTCATTCTGAGTTTCACAGTGTGGTCAACGGGTGTGCCACGCATTGTCATGTAATTCATCCAATCTTTCCACCGGGGTGTCATGTAATTCAATTATGCGCGTTAACCACGACCGATCAACCCCGCCATGTGTTGTGTACTGATTCATCCAATGATTTCCTATCTATCACGTGTCAAAATCGCATTGGTTAACACTATTTAATTCCTTTTTTTCATTTCAGCTATTGATCTGAAGTTGATCTGGCGGTTTGAGCCTAATTTAACCTCCTAATTGCTCCAAAAATCTTAATGAGTCAAAATTATTAATTTTTTTATTAGTTTTTAGTGCCAAGAAGAGAGATAAATATAAAATAATTCAAAAGGAGATACAATTTTGGTGGAGATTCAAGAGAATATAAGTGCTACAATTCAAGAGATTGATTTTATTTATTTTTCTATTCCTTTCTTTATGAAAAGTACGAGACTTTTGAACAAAATTATGTTTAGTTAATTTAGGGGTCATATGAACTCAATTTCCTACATGTGATGATCTAATATTTTACCCTAATTATAATTTCAATGTAATTATATTATTTAATCTAATTTTAATGTTATTAATTATTTGACCAACAATTAATTTATAGAGGCAATTAAATAGATTTGAGAGAATTATTTAATTGTTTGTCTTGATTAAATTACATGCATAGTTTTCTAGATAGAAATGTATGATTCTTATGTATGTGATCCATAAGTGATGAGTTTAATGAATAGTATGCAATTTAATTAACATAAGAGTCTAATTAGGTTAATTACTATATGATGTGTAATTTACTTGAGAGATGAATACATACTAGGTTAAATTCAATTGATCATGTAATTGATTGATAATTATATTGGAGGATTTTAGTGATTCATATGTTTATAAAATTGGGAGATTAAGTATTCTCAGATATTTTCTCATATATCTTCTTAGCTGCTAATTCTGAGTTAATTAGTTACTACTATTTATTTTTAGTTATTTTAATTTTGCTTTCTTAAAATATAAAAACACAAAAAAATTATTTTTTATTTTTTTAGTTTTAAAATTAGTTTATAATAACATAATCTTTGTGAGAATGTTATTTTGTTATCATTATATTACTTGTTATGATATGTATACTCGCATATTCATTACACACAATTCGTATTGATCAAGTTTTTGGCACTGTTGTCGGAGATTATAAACATTAGAAATTAATTTTTATTTTATTTTAATTATTTTTTGTATTTTTAATTTATTTATTCAATAGTCTAACCAAAGAGGCATTTAAGCTTAGATTGTTCCCTTACTCTTTACGAGATTATACTCGAGCTTGGATAAAATCTTTACCACTTGATTCCATTACAATTTGGAATTATTTGGAGGATATATTTTTGATGAAATACTTCCCACCAATTAATAAAGAATGCCAAAGCCTAGGAATGACATTACTTCCTACCAACAATATGAAGGGGAATCTTTATATGAAGCATAGAAAAGATTCAAAGAATTTCTAAGAAAGTGTCCTCTCTATGGTATCCCTCATTAGATCCAAATGGAAAATTTCTACAATGGTCTCAATACTTATACAAGAACCAATGTTGATGCATCTACTAATAGAGTTTTTCTAGCAAAATCCTACAATCAAGCTTATGATTTACTTGAGAAAATGGCTAGCAATAATTATCAATGTCCAATGGACAGAATGGTAGCCACAAAAAGAGTAGCCGAAGTGGATGAGGTAAATGACATCATGGCACTTACAGCACTAGTGTCATCTTTGGTGAATCTTTTGAAGGCTCAAAATTCGCCAACAAATATAAACCATGTCCAAGATTCAGGGGTGTCCTATGTCTTTTGTGGGGGAGCTCATTTGTTTCATAATTTTCCAAATAATCTTGAATCAACATTCCATGTGGGAAATGTAACCGAAACAATAATCTATACTCGAACACATATAATCTAGGATGGAGACAACATCCAAATTTCTCCTTAAGTAACAATAACAATCACGGTGGTAATCAATTAAACCGTCAATCATTTCCACCACCTAATTTTCAATATCCATAATAATCTCATGTCCAAGAGAAGAAGCCACCTATTGAGGAAAATATAAATTCTTTAATAGGGATGATGAAAGACTTCATCCAGTCAGTAAATACAAAATGTCTACTCAAGAGGCTTCCATTCAAAATTTAGAGACCCAAATGGGGAAACTTGCTCAAGCTATAAGTCAAAGGCCTTAAGATAACCTTCTAAGTGACACACTTATAAACCCAAGAAGAGAAGGTAAGGAGCATTGTACAGCGATAGCCTTTAGGATTGATAAAACATTAGAGCAGGAACATAAGATTCAAAAGGATGAGGAGGAACATGAAGCTAAAAAGGATGAGGAGAAATAGGAAATTAACAAGGATGCGGAGGAACTAGTGGATAAAGGGAGCACTTTAAAGAAAATAATTCAGCCAAAGAAAAACAACCTTTACAAACCCACCATTCCTTCTTCTCAAAGTTTGTAAAAGAAAAATTTATACATATGATGAGTGCTCAAAAAACACTAAAATTACCATGATTTTATGCACATTAATTGATTAAAAATATATATATTTATATAAATCTGTCTTTTCGGAATCACGAGTATTTTTATTATTTTTCAGGTATTTTTGCTTAAAAACGTACCTTAAAGACTCAAATAGGAATACTGGAGACAATACATCACAAATATATTCATAAAATAAATGAGGGAAAGTCAATAAATATGGAAAAATTGGACAAAATGGGTCAAAAAGGTCAAAAATGTCAAAAAGGACGAAATCGTGCACGCAACCACCCAGCCGCGCCGGCCAACGCGCGCAGCACGCCCAACAACACGTGCGTCCCTACTCTATTCCGTGCGCATCCCTACTCTATTCTGCGCGCACTTGCGCCCCATCTGCGCGCGCTGCCGCACCCACACCAGTATGACATCATCATTTACTACTCCACGTTTTCTCATTTTTAATCATTTTTTCACCCACTTTTTCTTCCTCTCCTCACCTATAAATACCCCCATTCTCTTCACTTCAAAATACACCTAAAAACACATCTTCTCTTCTCTTTCTTTCTCTCTATTTCTTAGTTTTTTAGTTTTTCTTAGTTAGTTTTTCTTAGCTTTAGAGTTCTTCTCTTTTTTAGAAGAACTAATTATGTTTTTGTAATTTATTTGCTTTTTGATTCAATAAACGGGAGTGCAAATTTCGTTTGGACGTTTTCTAGCAACAAGAATAACATCAAAGTACTGTAAGGATTTTATTTTCTTTACAGTTATTTTTTATGCTTTATTCTTACATGTTATATTTAATTTGTCTGTGATTAAGCTGGCTGTTTGTAATCATGGTATAATAATAATGTTGTTATGCTTGCGAAATATTAAATAGGTGAAAATCTCTAAAATGAATTGATTTTGTTTTTATTCAAGATTTTATATTAAGAATGTTAGAGAGAAATATATTATTTTTCATTACAAACTTAAATCTGAAAATTAGATTTTAAGGTTTAGTTATCCGGTCTGATTTAGAGTAGTGCTCTTTTATTTGTTGGTACAATCGCCCGGTAGTTAGAGTGAAGCTCTATTTCAAAACCACATACACTCCTTCCTTAGATCGACCTTGGGAGTATACTTATCATTTTTCTACGAAATGATTTGTGCACTTGCGAGAGTTTTATAAGTATAAAACCAAAGTATCGGCAGGATCGGCGATGTCAGTTTTGCCCGTCAACACACAATTTTCAAAATTTTTAGAAATCTTCAAGAAGCTGCACATGAATGGATGGCACCTTATGCCAAATTCATGAAGGATCTACTATCAAAGAAAATAAGGCTTAAATATCATCAAACAATAACCTTTATTGAAGGTTATAGTGCAATCCTTGATAGAAAACTACCACAAAAGTGAAAAGATCTAGGTAGTTTTGACATCCCTTGCACTATTGGGAACATCCATTTGGGTTAGGCATTATGTGACTTAGGTTTCAGCATTAACCTCATGTCATTATCCATTTTCAAGAGATTAGGGGTTGGTAATGCCAAACCCATTTATATCACGTTGCAAATCACAGATAGGTCAAACAAAAGACCTCGGGGAGTGGTAGAAGATATGCTTATAAAAGTAGACAAATTCATCTTTCTTGTAGATTTCATTGTGCTAGATATGGAGGAGGACTATGACATTATTATCATACTTGGTCATCCATTCCTAGCACCTGGAAGAGCAATCATTGATGTACAAAAATGTGAGCTTACAATAAGAGTGCAAGACGAATAAGTAACATTTAATGTGTTCAAAGTAATTAAATTTTTTTATGCTGATAATGCTAGTGATTACTTTTGAATGGATGGTATTGATGAGCTAACCACTTTTGTGATTTATGGCATATTCCCTAGGGATGGTTTAGAGTATGTTCTTGTTAGCTCTGAGAATACACATGCTAATGAATACCATGACACTCACTTAGGCACACATATTCATACCAGTAGCTTAACAAAACTTGTTGAACCACCCCTGCTTAAAACTTTAACACATGATACTATGAACAATGACATAAAGTCACCAGAAAACAACTCAACTTGTTTTAACTTTGAAAGTATGGAATCAAAGGTTGATACTGTGAATTGTGTGAACTTTTTGGAGGACATACCTCTCATATGTGTATCAAATATGTTTGTGGAATGCCTTGATACAAGCTCATGGTTCAAACCATTCATTTAGGAGCCATCCAAATTAAAGCTTAAACCTTTACTATCTCATTTTCGTTATGCATTTTTGGGTGATAACGCAACACTTTTAGTCATAATATCTGCTAATCTAACTATAAAGCAAGTAGAAGCACTACTAAAGGTGATATGGAACTTAAAAAGAGTTATAGGTTGATCTATTGTTGATATTAAGGGCATAAGCCCATCTATATGCATGCACAAAATCTTGCTAGAGGATGGAGCTAAACCTAATAGAGATGCACAATGCCACTTAAACCCCATTATGAAAGAAGTGGTGAAGAAAGAACTTGTCAAGTGGCTAGACCTGGGCATCATTTACCCAATATCAAATAGTGAATGGGTAAGCTCAATTCAATGTGTACTAAAGAAAGGAGGAATCATTATGGTAGAAAATGAGTTAATACCTACTAGGGCTGTCATGGGATGGAAAGTATGTATGAATTTTTGCAAAGTGAATAAAGCTACAAGGAAGGACCATTTCCCTCTCCCATTCATGGATCAAATGCTTGATAAATTAACTAGGCATTCTTTCTGTTTTCTTCTAGATGGATACTCCAGTTATAACCAAATTTTCATGGCACCTAAAGACTAAGAAAAGACCACCTTCACATGTCCTTATGGAACTTTTTCTTTCAGAAGAATGCCATTTGGGTTATGCAATGCATTTATGACATTTCAACTCTGCGTGATGGCTATTTTCTTAGACATGGTGGAGAAACATCTAGATATCTTCATGGATAATTTTTTGATTTTTGGAAACATATTTGATGAATATCTACACTATATGTCCCTAGTTCTACAAAGATGTGACAAAATGAATTTGGTTTTAAATTGGGAGAAGAGTCATTTCATGGTACATGAAGGTATAATCATGGGCCACAAAATCTCAGCTAATGGTATTAAGGTGAATAGAGCTAAGATAGAAGTTATTAAGAAACTACCACCACTTACTAAGGTACAAAGAGTAAGGAGTTTTCTTGGACATGTGGGGTTTTACTGTAAATTCATAAAAGATTTTTCCCAAGCCTCTAAACCATTGTGAAATCTTTTGGGAAAAAGTCATGCCTTGCAAATTTGATGATAAATGTTTAAAGACATTTCAAGTGCTTAAAGAGAAACTAGTGTTAGTACCAGTTATAGTCACACTAGATTGGAGCATGCTCTTTGAGTTGATATAGGACACAAGTGATTTTGCTATTGGAGTTGTTCTTGGATAGTGAAGAGACAAAATGTTCCATACCATATATTATGCAAGTAAGACACTAAAAAAGGCTCAAATGAATTACGCAACTATAGAGAAAGAGCTCCTTTCCATTGTGTATGCCTTTGAGAAATTCAGATATTATTTGGTTGGAACCAAAGTGATTGTCTACATAGATCATTCTATAATAAAGTATTTCATGACAAATAAGGGTACCAAACCAAGATTGATAAGATGGGTTCTCCTTCTATTAGAATTTGACTTGGAAATTTGTGATAAAAAAGAAACAGAAAATCAGGTAGTAAACCATCTTTCTAGACTAGAAAAGGAACCAAATTTGGATGACAATATGGTGATTGGGTAATCCCTTCTCGATGAGAAACTCTTTTCAATAGCTCAAATAGAAATCCCATGGTATGCAAACATTACAAATTTCCTAGCTACCAACATTCTTCCATCAGATCTCAAATGGAACAAAAGAAGAAAATCTTCCATGACATTAAACAATATTTTTGGGATGGTCCATATCTTTATAAAGAATGCAGTGATGGTATTTTAGAAGGTGTGTCCCTTATGATGAAGTTGGAAGTATTATTTACCATTGCCACAACTCATACTATGAAGATCACTTTGGAAGCACAAAAAAAGCAACTAAGGTACTTCAATTTGGTTATTTTTGGCCCACATTGTTTAAAAATGCTTACATTTATGTAGAGACGTGTGACATATGCCAAAGGATAGGTAATATTTCAAAAGATATGAGATGGTTTAAATAGTATACGTCAAGTGAAACTGGTTGATGTTTGGGGCATTGACTTTATAGGACCATTCCCTTCATCCTTTGGTAACCAATATATATATGTAGGAGTGGATTATGTGTCGAAATGGATAGAAGCCATAGCCAGTAACAAATGTGGTGCCAAAGTTGTCATGAAATTTTTGAAGAAAAACATCTTCACTAGGTTTGGAACTCTTAGGATCATTATTAGTGATGGAGATAGTCACTTTTGCAATAAAGCATTTAAGTTATTATTTTCTAAGTATGGGATTAATATAAAGAGTCTACCCCTTACCATCCCCAACCAAGTGGGCAAGTGAAGGTATCCAATGGATAAGTGAAAAGAATTTTGGAAAAAGCTGTGAACATCTCCAGGAAGGATTGGTCATCTAAGTTGGATGATACTTTATGGGCATACATAACTGCATTTAAAACACCAATTAGTATCACCCTATATAAGCTAGTTTATGGAAAGGCATGTCACTTACCACTAGAATTAGAACACAAAGCGTATTGGGCACTAAAGGAGTTGAATATGTCCATAGATGCAGATGGTGAGAAAATAATGTTGCCAATAACTGAATTGGATGAACTACGGTGGTATGCTTATGAGAATTCTAAGATTTCCAAAAAAAATGGCATGACAAGAAAATTGTGCACCATATCTTTGAATCGGTATAGAAAGTGTTACTGTACAACTCAAGACTCAATTTGTTTTCGTGCAAACTAAAGAGTAGATGGTCATGTCCATTCACCATCACTAAAGTGACTAACCATGAATCCATTGAATTAGAATACAAAAAATAAAGAGCAATTTATGGTTAATGGATATAGAGTGAAGCATTATCATGGAGATCAATTATCAAATGAAACATCTGTGATAACTTTGGTGGATGCATCTTAGAAATTGATATGCTCATCTAGTCAAGGACATTAAACGTGAAGTGGGTTGGGTGGCAACCCAATGTTATTTTACTTATATATATATTTGTTTTTTAGGTAAATAAATATAGAGAGCAATGATGCAACAAGATTGAGCATTTTACTATTTTCATATTTATATATGCACATTGGAGACAATGTGCAAGTTAAGTTTGGATGAAGGAATTTTATTCTCTACTTTAGTATTTAGTATGCATTTTCAATTTTTAGGATGTTTTTAATCATGGTTTGCACAAAAATCGATAAATACATGGAAACTAAATGCATGTATTCTTGATATAAAACGTATGAACCCAATGTTAAATTGGTTGTCATGACTAGGATAAGGAATATAGCAAGTTCGTTACGATACTTACATTAATAATGTAATATGCTTGCTAGTTTTGATTGATTGATTCAATTTTTTATGCATATGTGATCGCCACATACAAAGTGTGTGCAATGAATATGCAAGTATATGTACTGCAACAAGTAATATATTGATAAGAAAATATCGTTCCCACTGAGATTATTTTATTAGAAACTAATTTTTAAAACTAAAAACAATAAAAATCAATTTTGTTTTGGTGTTTTTATGTTTTAAGGAAACAAAATTAAAATAACTAAAAGTAACTAGCAACAATTAATTAATTCAGATTTGGTAACTAAGAAGATATATAAGAAAATATCTAGGAATACTTAATCTCCCAATGTTCTAAACATACCAATCACTAAAATCCTCCCAATATAGTTATTAATTAATTACATGATCAATTGAATCTAACCTAGCATGTATTCCTCTCTCAAGTAAACTACACACTATATAGTAATTAATTTAATCACACTCTCATGCCAATTAAATTGCATACTACTCATTAAGTTCATCAATTATGGATCACATACATAAGAATCATACACCTCTACCTATAAACTATACATGTTATTTAATCAAGACAAACAATTAAATAATTCTCTCAAATCTATTTAATTACCTCTATAGATAAATTGTTCGCAAAACAATTAATATCATAAAAATAAGATTAAATAATATAATTAAATTAAGATTATAATTGCGGTAACAAATTAGATCATCATATGGTAAAAATTGGGTTCATAAGATCCCTAGATTAATAAATTAACTACACATAATTGTGTTCATAAAGCTCATATTTTTCATAAAGAAAGACAAAAATTGATAAATAAAATAGTAGAAGAAGAAATACAATCAATCTCTTGAATTGTAGTGTTAATCTCCACCAAAATTGTGTCCTCTCTTGAATTTTTCTGTATTTTTCTCTCTTTTTACCTCCAAATATTGACCAAAATTATGCTAATGGAGGCCACTTAGGGTTTATGGAGTGATTAGAGGCTTAAATATAGCTCAGGTGTGATCTAGACTGTTAGATCCACTTCAAATCAAGGACTAGAATCAAAACAAGCAAAACTAACAACACTAACCAATCACATCGTGACACGTGTTAGGGAGAATTCACTAGGCAAATCAGAGAGCGACATGTGGTAGGGAGATTGGTTAGAGTCAACACTCGCTGAGTTAGTGCCACTCTGTGCGACGTGATTTTTATAAACAGATGGCGTCACGTAAAGGTGGAACGTGAGGAGCAATCGGGTGGTGACATGTGGCGGAGAAGTTTGACCAATTTTAGAACTCAGATTGAACACCATACTGACACCTAGTCAGCTCGTTTGCTTTTAGTGGCATGCCACATGGCGGCTCTTGATTGGTCATGCGTTAAAAATTCATAAAAATTCCAAAAAAATCCCAAAAGATTTCAAAAATTATATTTTCACCCCTTTTTTGGCCATAAAAATACTATTTATTGAATAAAACAAATAAATATTAAGTAAAAAAGTGCACGCTAATGACTCTACTTTCATAGAGTCATCACACCCCCAAACTTAACTCTTTGCTTGTCCTCAAGTAAAACCATGTATAACTAAATAAAACAACATAGGTAGTATATTCATAAATATACTTCTATTAGTACATGCATATTTCACGAAAACTTTCCCTCTCAAAAGTCGTACAATCCTATGATAAGAAGGTTCACATATTCATCAATCAACATTCCATCAATACAAGAATATGCAATGTTTTTTAAAAATTGATTCATGTATGTGTGTGCTGCATGTGATATCATCCGATGGACTCATGAAATCAACCTATATGAGCATGCTAATCAATTAAATCGTAGAACAAGTCTCATAAGTCTATTTTTCACATCCCTCTCCACTAATATAAATATGCACATAGCTCAAGATCAATAAGGGCCTTACATGCTTGTAATGTAAGGCTTAGGTAAGGGTCGATAAATGAAGACATTTTAGGCTATTTCCATACCTTAGCTTTTGTTTTTCATCATGCACTTTTTAACTGCAATTGAGCTTTAACTTGATATTTTAGTGCACCCTCTTTTATCATTCTTTTCGTATTCTTTTATTCCACATCTTTTCTTCTTCTTCTTCTTTTGTAACTTCACAACACCCCCAAATTTATTTTCAATTCTATTTTCTTTTTCTTTAGAGGGATAATTGTGTTGTGAGTTTTGCTTCTCCTTTTTTTTGGAATGCATTATATTTCACCTTCTTCTATAGCATAACACATGATTCCATTTTTTTTTCTTTTCATATAAGCTAAAGGTACAAGGATAAAGGTAATACTTATTAGTTAGGCATTAAATATGGCTTAAAAATATGAATGGTTCTTTGTTAGGCTCAATGAGTGACTAAAGATATTAACAATGGTTAGCTAGAAAGGCTCAATCGATCCAAATAAGGCTTAAATCATTTCTCTTGCTAAATACTATTTAGGATTTCGCCTCAAGGGATAATCAAATAGATTTTAAAACTTGGTAGATCTCATCGATTTGCATAAACTACTACAAATTCTCTCTCAATAAGCACACCAAAATCAATCATGAGCATGTGCATAAAATTTGAATCAATTCAATCAAAACTAGCAAGCATGTCGCATGATTAATGTAAATATCTTAACAAATATGTTACATTCCTTATCCTAGTCACAACAACCAATTTTTATCATTGATTTCATATGTTTCATATCAAGCATACATGCATTTATTTTCCATATATTTATCAATTTCTACCCAAATCATGATTAAAAACAACCTAAAAACAATTGCCTAAAAATTTAAAATGCATACTAAATACTAATGTAGAGAATGAAGTTCCCTCCCCCAAACTTAAATTACATATTGTCCCCAATGTGCACATATAAATATGAAAAAGTAAAAGGAAAGAAAACTCCCTTAGTCATGGCACACCACATCTGTCATTGAAACTACTCAATCTTATTGCGCCATTACTCTCCACATTTATTCACCTATAAAACAAAAACAATGAGAATATAAGTAAAATAATATTGGGTTGCCTCCTAACCAGCGTCACATTTAACGTCCTTGACTAAACAGTCATATCAAGTCCTAAGGTGCATCCACTAAGGTTATCACAAATGTTTCATTTGATAATTGATCTTCATAATAGTGCTTCACCCTATGCCCATTAACCAAAAATCTCTCTTTTATCTTTGTTTTCTAATTCAATGGCTCCATGGTTGGTTATCTTAGTGATGATGAATGGACTTGACCATCTACTCTCTATTTTGCTCGAAAACAATTTGAGTCTTGAGTTGTAGAGTAACACTTTTTGACCCGATTCAAAGATACAGTGCACAGTTTTTTTATCATGCCATGTTTTTGTCTTTTCCTTGTAAAGATTGGAATTTTCATAAGCATTCCACCATAATTCATCCAATTCATTTATTTGAAGCATTCTCTTTTAACTAGCTGCATCTATGGACATATTCAACTGTTTCAATGCCCAATATGTTTTGTGCTCCAATTCTAATGGTAAGTGACAAGCCTTTCCATAAACTAGCTTATATGGGATGGTACCAATTATTTTTTTAAATGTAGTTTTGTACGGCCATAAAGCATCATCCAACTTAGATGAGCAATTCTTCCTAGAGATGTTCACAATTTTCTCCAAAATTCTTTTCACTTCTCTATTGGATACCTCTACTTGCCCACTTTTTTGGGGATGGTAAGGGATAGACACTTTATGTTTAATCCCATACTTATACAATAATGAATTAAATGCTCTATTACAAAAGTGACTTCTTCCATCACTAATAATGATCCTAGGACTTCCAAACCTAGTGAAAATGTTTTTCTTCAAAAATTTCATGACAACTTTGGCGTCACATTTATTGCTAGCAATGGCTTCTACCCACTTTGACACGTAATCTACTCCTAAAAGTATGTATTGGTTACCAAAGGATGGAGGAAATGGTCCCATAAATTCGATGCCCCATACATCAAACAGTTCCACTTGAAGCATACTATTTAGAGGCATCTCGTCTCTTTTTGAAATATTACCTATCCTTTGACATCTATCATATATATTTACATAATTGTAAGCATCTTTAAATAGTGTAGACTAAAAATGACTAGATTGAAGTACCTTAGCTGCTATTTTTGTGCTCCCAAAGTGACCTCCATAGTTTGAGCTATGGCAATGGTAAAGAATACTTTCAACTTCATCATTAGGGATGCACCTTCTCAAAATACCATCACCACATTCTTTACAGAAGTAAGGATCATCCCAAAAATATTGTTTAATGTCATGGAAAAACTTCTTCTTTTGTTTCCATGTGAGGTTCAATGGAAGAATGTTGGCAGCAAGAAATTTACAATGTTTCCATACTATGGGACTTCTATTTGAGCTACAGAAAATAGTTGCTCATCTGGAAAAGATTCCCCAATCACCATATTATCATCCATTTTACTTCCCTCTCTAGTCTAGACAAATGATCTGCTACTTGGTTTTTTGTTCCTTTTTTTATCACAAATTTCCTTGTCAAATTCTTGTAGAAGGAGCACCTATCTTATCAATCTTGGTTTGGCATCCTTCTTTGTCATGAGATACTTTATTGCAGAATGATCTGTGTAGACAGTCACTTGGGTGCCAACCAAGTAAGATCTAAATTTCTCAAAGGCATATACAATGGCAAAGAGCTCTTTCTCTGTAGTAGCATAATTCATTTGGGTCTCATTCAATGTCTTGCTTGCATTTTGTCTCTTCGCTGTCCAAGAACAGCTCCAATAGCAAAATCACTTGCATCACACATAAACTCAAATAGCTTGTTCCAATCCAGTGTGACTATAACTGGTGCTTACACTAGTCTCTCTTTAAGCACTTGAAATTATGTTAAACATTTATCAAAAAATTTGAAAGGCATGTCCTTTTCCAAAAGATTACACAAGGATTTGGAGATTTAGGAAAAATATTTTATGAATCTACTATAAAAACATGCATGCCCAAGAAAACTCCTTACTCCTCGTACATTGGTAAGTGGTGGTAGTTTCTCAATCACTTCTATCTTAGCCCTATCCACCAATACCATTAACTGAGATTTTTTAGCCCAAGATTATACCTTCATGTACCATGAAATGACATTTCTCCCAGTTTAAAACCAAATTTGTTTCTTCACATCTTTGTAACACTAGGGAGAGATAATGTAGACATTCATCAAACGAGTTTCCAAAGATCGAAAAATCATCCATGAAGATTTTTAGATGCTTCTCCACCATGTCTGAGAAAATGGCCATCATGTAGCGTTGAAATGTAGTAGGTGCATTACATAATCCAAAGGGCATCCTCTTAAAAGCAAAAGTTCCATAAGGACATGTGAAGGTGGTCTTTTCTTGGTCTCCAGGTGTCAAAACAATTTGGTTATAACCATAGTATCCATCTAGAAGGCAAAAGAAAGAATTTCCTACTAATTAGTCAAGCATTTGATCCATGAATGGGAGAGGAAAATGATCCTTCCTTGTAGCTTTATTTACTTTACGAAATCCATACATACTTTCCATCCCGTCATAGTCCTAGTAGGTATTAACTCATTAGACTCATTTTGCACCATAGTGATTCCTCCTTTCTTCGATACACATTGGACTAGACTTACACATTCACTGTTTGATATTGGGTAAATAATGTCCATGTCTAGCCACTTGACAATTTCCTTCTTCACCACTTCTTTCATAATGGGATTTAAGCGACGTTATGCATCCCTGGTGGGTTTAGCCCCGTCCTCTAGCAAGATTTTGTGCATGCATATAGATGGGCTTATTCCTTTGATGTCGACAATATACCAACCTATAGCTCTTTTGAAGTTCCTTAGCACCTTTAGTAGTGTTTCCACTTGCATCATACTTAGATCAGTCGAGATTATGACTGGAAGTGTCTTGTTATCACCCAAAAATGTATAACAAAGATGAGAAGGCAAAGGTTTAAGCTCTAGTTTGGGTGGCTCCTCAATGGATGGTTTCAACAGTGAGCTTATTTCAAGACATTCCACAATTGCATTTGATACACACATAAGAGGCATTTCCTCTAAAAAGTTCACATAGTTCACAATATCAACCTTTGATTCCATATTTTCAAAATTAAAACAGGTTGAGTTGTTTTCTGTTGAGTTAATGTCCTTGTTCATAGCATCATATGTTAAAGTCTTAATTGTGGGAAACTCAACAAATTCTTTTAAGTTTTCCCCGTATTTAGTAACATTTATCCTTAAGCATTCATTCGCACTATCAATGTTATGGGGTTCAGGTGCTTTAAAAACTTTAAATATTACTTGTTCATCTTGCACTCTTATTGTAAGTTCACATTTTTATACATCAATGAGTGTTCTTCCATTTGCTAATAATGGATGACCAAGTTTGATAGGAACGTCACGGTCCTCCTCTATGTCTAACACAATGAAGTTTTCCAGAAAGATGCATTTTTTCTACTTTTACTAGCACATCTTGTACCACACCCCAAGGTCCCTTAATTGATCTATCTGCTATTTGTAATGTTACTAAAGTGGGTTTGGCTTTACCAACCCCCAATATTTTGAAGATTTATAATGGCATAAGGTTAATGATAGAACCCAAGTCATATAATGCTTTCTCAAGGTGGATGTTCCCAATTGTACAAGGAATGTCAAAACTACCTAGATCTTTCAACTTTTGGGGTAGTTTTCTAGCAAGGATGTCACCATAACCTTCAATTAAGGTTATTATTTCATTATCTCTAAGCCTTTTTTTCTTAGACAATATGTCCTTTAGAAATTTGGCATAGGAAGGCATATGTTCAAGTGCATCTACAATTGATATGTTTATGTGAAATTTCTTGAAGACTTCTAAAAATTTTGAAAATCGCGTATCTAACTTTTGCTTTTATAGTCTTTGAGGGAAAGGAATAGTGAGTTCATAGAGGTTGCTCTTTTTGGCTGAATTATTCCAATTCCATTACTCTCTTTATCCTCTAATTTCTTCTCATCCTTTTTGGTTTCTAATTCCTTCTTATCCTTTTGGGTCTCATGTTCCTCTTCTAAAGTTTTACTATTACTCATGTCTATGCCATTGCAATGGTCTATACATTCTCTTCTTGGGTTTACAATTATGTTACTTGGAAGGTTACCTTGAGGCCTTTGACTTATAGCCAGAGTAAATTGCGTCATTTGGTTCTCCAAATTTTGAATTGAAGCCTCTTGAGTTGACAATTTTGTATTAAATGATTGGATGAAGTCTTTCATCATCCCTATAAAGGCATTTATATTTTCCTCAGTAAGTGACTTCTTTTCTTGGGCTTCTAATTGTTGTGGTTGTTGGAAACTAGGTGGTGAAAATGATTGATGGTTGAATTGATTACCACCTTGATTGTTGTTATTCTAAGAGAAATTTGGATGTTGTCTCCATCCTGGGTTATATGTATTTGAGTATGAATTATTATTTTGATTCATATTGCCCATATAGAAGATCGATTCAGGATTATATGGACAATTATCAAATAATGGGCTCCATCACAAAACACACAAGATATCATTGATATCTTGGACCTGGTTTATACTCGATAGTGAGTTTTGAATCATCAAAAGATTTACCCAAGATGAAACTTGAGTTGTAAGTTCCTTTATATCATTTACCACATGTATTCCACCTACTCTTTTTGTGACTGTTATCATTCAGTTCATTGACCATTGATATGTTTAAATTTAAAATAAATAATAAAACAATTAAAAAAAACAACTAAATAAAAAAATTAAAGTGAAAAGAAATTAAAGAAATTAACTAAAATAAATAAATAAGTCAGTAAAAGAAAGTAAGTAAATTAAAATTAAAATTAAAGTAAAGAAAAATAAATAAATAAAAAATAACTAATTTTTTTTATTAATTTCTAATATTTATAATCTCCGACAACGCCACCAAAAACTTGATCACCATATACTAAGTGTGTGCAATAAATATGTAAGTATATGTATCACAACAAGTAATATAATGATAAGACAAGATCATTCGCGCGGAGATTATTTTATTAAAAACTAATTTTTAAAATTGAAAGCAATAAAAATCAATTTTTTTGGTGTTTTTATATTTTAAAGAAAAAAATTAAAATAACTAAAAATAACTAGCAACAATTAATTAGCTCAGATTTGGTAACTAAGAAGATATATAAGAAAATATCTAGGAATACTTAATCCCTCAATTTTTTAAACATGCCAATCGCTAAAATCCCCCCAATATAATTATCGATTAATTATATGATCAATTGAATCTAACATATCATATATTCTTCTCTCAAGTAAACTACAGACCATATAGTAATTAATTTAATCATACTTTCATCCCAATTAAATTGCATACTACTAATTATAAATTCATCAATTATGGGTCACATACATAAGAATCATACATCTCTACCTAGAAACTATGCATGTTATTTAATCAAGACAAACAATTAAATAATTCTCTCAAATCTATTTAATTGTCTCTATAAATAAATTATTGGCCAAACAATTAATAGCACACAAATCAGATTAAATAATATAATTAAATTATAATTATAATTGGGGTAAAATATTAAATCATCACATGGTGAAAATTGGGTTCATAAGATCCCTAAATTAATAAATTAAATACACATAATTGTGTTCATAAAGCTCATATTTTTCATAAAGCTCATATTTTTCATAAAGAAAGACATAAAATTGATAAAAAAAAATAGTAGAAGAAGAAATACAATCAATCTCTTGAATTGTAGTGTTAATCTCTACCAACTTGTGTCCTCTCTTGAATTTTTCTGTATTTTTCTCTCTTTTTAGCCCCAAAAATTGACCAAAATTATGCTAATAGAGGACACTTAGGGTTTATGGAGTGATTAGAGGCTTAAATATAGCTCAAGTGTGATCTGAACCGTCAGATATGCTTCAGATCAAGAGCTACAATCAAAACAAGCAAAATAGATAGTGCCAGCCAATCACATCGTGACACTTGTCAAGGGAAATTCACTGGGTAAATCAAAGAACGACATGTGGTAGGGGAGACTGGTCAGAGTCAATGCTCAGTGAGTCAGTGCCACTCGAAGCGATGTGATTTGCAGAAACGGATGGCATGGCATACAGGTGGAACAAGAGGAGCAATCGGGTGACGACACATGGCGGAGAAGTTTGATCAATTTTGTAACTCGGATTGAACGCCGTGCTGACAGGTGGTGTGTGTTTGTCCTCCTTCCACGTGGCGTTGTGTGATTCCATGTCCCTACTTGCATAGCATCTGCTTGACAGCTCTTGATTGGTCTTACATTAACAATTCATAAAAAATCCATAAAAATTCCAAACAAATCCCAAAAATCCCAAAAATTATATTTTCACTAAAAATTTTATATTTTAATATTTTTGGAAATAAAAATACTATTTACTGAATATAAAAAATAAATATGAACTAAAAAATTGCGCTAATGACTATACTTTCATAGAGTCATCAATATGTTCATGATTGATTTTAGTTTTTATGAAGAGAAATTTTGTAGCGAGTTATGCGAGATGATGAGATCTATCATGTTTTAGAATCTATTTAATCATCCGTTGAGACAAAATTCTAAATAGTATTTAATATGACAAATTATTTAGGCCTTATTTGTACCGATTGAGTCTTTCAAACTAACTATCATTAATATCCATAGTCACCCATTTGACCTAAAAAAGAACCTTTGATATCTTTAAGCAAGATTTTATGCCTAACCAAGAAGTATTACCTTTAGCCTTGCAGAGTTATCTTGTATTTAAAGAAAAAAATGTAATCATATGTTATGTTGTAGAGTAAGGTAAAATGTAATGTACCTTATAAAAAAATAAAATAAAAACTCACAACATAATTATCCCTCTAAAGAAAAAGAAAATAAAATTGAAAATAAGTTTGGGGGTGTTGTGATGTTATAAAAAAAATGGATGTGGAATAAAAGATAGGCTAAAATATCACGTAAAAGTTCAATTGTAGTTAAAAAGTCCATGATGAATAAAAAGAAGGCTAATGTGTGAAAAGAGCCTAAATTTTTTCATTTATCAACCCCTACCTAAGGCTTACATTACAAGTATGAAAAGTCCTTATTAATCTTTAGCTAATTGCATATTTATATTAGTAGAGAATGATGTGTAAAATAGACTTATGAGATTTGTTCTAAGATTGAATTGAATAACATGCTCATATAGACTGATTTCATGAGTGCATTGGATGATATCATGTGCAACAAACACATGAATCAATTCGTCCAAAACCATACATACCCTTGTATTGATGGAACGTTGATTGATGAATATGTGAACCTATTTGTCATAGAATTGTACGATTTTTGAGAAGGGTAGTTTTTTCTAAATATGCATGTATTAATATATATATATATATATATATATTAATATACTACCTATGTCATTTTATTTAGTTAGACTTGGCTTTACTTGAGGACAAGCAAAGAGTTAAATTTGGGGGTGTGTTGACTCTGTGAAATTAGAGTCATCAGTGCACTTTTTTGCTTAATATTTGCTTGTTTTATTCAATAAATAGTACTTTTGGGGTTAAACAATATTAAAATATGATATTTTTGGTAAAATGGGTGAAAATATAGTTTTTGGAATTTTTTTTATTTTTGTGAATTTTTTAATGTAAGACCAATCAAAAGATGCCATGTGAACACTACATAAGCATAGGGGCTAACTTGTCATCACCATATGGACACCACACAAGAAAAGAGAGCCAATTGGAGCATGTTGAAAGTACCTGGTGATGTAGGCCTTGCCACTTGTTGGTACAACGTTCATTTTGGGTTTTGCCACTTGGTCAACGGGCATGCCATGCATCATCAAGTGACTTGTCTATTCTTTCTACTGAGATGCCACATAATCCATATCCAAGAATCACAGCACGCCATGTAGTGTTGACTTAATGAAATAGCATTGGCTAATGCTGTTTAATTCCCCTTTTTCATCTCAGCCCTTGATTTGTAGCTAATATGACGGTCCATATTCCAATTGAGCCTAATTTAACACTCTAATTACTTAAAAACCCTAATGAGCCAAAAATTATCAATTTTGTATCAGTATTTGGTGCCAAGAAGAGAGAAAAATACAAAAAAAATTCAAAAAGAGGTACAATTTTGGTGGAGATTCAAGAGGAGGTTGTTGTTACAATTCAAGAGTTTGATTGTATTTATTATTTTTCTACTTTCATTAACAATTTTTATGTCATTCTTTTTGAAAAATATGATATTTATGAACAAAATTATTCTAGCAAATTTATTAATCTAGGGACTTATGAACCCAATGTTTTCTATATGTGATGATATAATATTTTACCCTAATTATAATTTCAATTTAATTATATTATTCAATCTAATTTTTATGCTATTAACTATTTAGCTAATAATTAAACTATAGAGACAACTGAATAGATTTGAGAGAATTATTTAATTGTTTATCTTGATTAAATAGCATGTATAGTTTGTAAGCAGATATGTATGATTGTTATGTATATGATCCATAATTGATGAATTTAATGAGTAGTATGTAATTTAATAGATATGAGAGTGTAATTAGGTTAATTACTATATGGTATGTAGTTTACTTAATAGAGGAATGCTTACTAGGTTAGATTAAATTGATAATATAATTGAATGGTAATTATATTAGGGAAGATTTCAGTGATTCACATATTGGGGGATTAAGTATGCCTAGATATTTTCTCATATATCTTCTTAGCTACCAATTATGAGTTAATTAATTACTGCTATTTATTTTTTAGTTCTTCTAATTTTACTTTCTTAATACATGAAAACATAAAAAAATTGATTTTTACTTTTTTACTTTTAAAATTAGTTTCTAATAACATAATCTTTGTGGGAACGATCTTTTCTTATCATTATATTACTTGTTATGATACATTTACTTACATATTCATTACACATAATTTGTATCGATCATTGGCACATGAATTTGGATTGTTATTGAGTTGGTTTGGATGGAATGGTAGCACAAAACATGGGTTCTAGAATGATCTTTGCATGGCATATGCATGTTAGTTGTTTCCCTCGATTTAGTGGGTTAGACTAAGTCATGTAAAGGATAAGACCAAGGAATACATGTTGCATGTTTAGATTAATCAAAAGAGAGTAAGAAAAATGGCTAATAACTTCCAAAGGTGAGGGGGGTGGAGATGATGTGTTCCTTTTTTCATGCATAGTGGGATGATAGAGAAAGTGGGATCATGGAGGCCTAAAATCATGTTTTTTTCTAGTAGATGGGGCTATGAAATACACTCACTCAGTGTTTGTTTTCTACAAATTTGAAGCTATTGTAATTGGCAAGTTGGAGTAGTTATTTCATTATTGCTATTGATGCAGATTCTTGCACATTTATTTTAAGACTTGAAAGAAAGTAACAAATGTTAAAACCCAATGTACGACCACAGAAAGGGAGTGGTGCTTCCAATTGGATTTCAACGCTTAATTCAGATAGGTTATCAATAGCAAAGAAGGTAAGGATGAGTATATTTCTTCAAGGGTTCCAAGTGCTCATGATTGTATATGAAATCAACGTTATTCTCAAAATGGTCTAGAAGATTGAATGTCCCTTGTTAGGAGATTGTGTTACTTTTTTATAGTGATTTGCATGAGTGACTTTAGAAATAAATCTAATCCTTTATCAATAGATTAGGATAAGATAAGGAGTGAGAATCTCACATAATTCTCCAATTTGGTAGAAAAGAGTCATTCTGATGATAGAATATTGGGCAAGATGTTGTACTAGATACTAGGAGTTGACATGCTCTTTTCTAGAGACATGTCAGATGCTGCACTGTTTAAGTAAACAACATCATGGAAATTGTTATTTGCTATGAGATTCGATCTCTTAGACCATTTGAGGTTCTTAAGATAGCGGAGATTTTTCTATAGGTCTATTAGGATCCTGTGATATACGAATGAGTAGTTTCTAATAGGTATGTGATTAGGGAAAGCTACTAGGAGCTTCCTATTAGTGTCTACTAGGATCCAAGCTAGTGGAGGCTTATCTTTAATAGTGAGTGAGGTGTTCGAGATTTTATCCATCTTCAAGAGCTGTTTGGTAGCTCTATTGAGATATAAGGAGTTTCTATCAACGTCAAAGAGCTTCTGGGAAGCTCCTAAGCTATGATATGCTTCTTTATGTGAGTCTCAGGTACTCTTAAGATCATAGATGACATGACAAGATGTTGAGGCCCTCTACTCCACAGCTCTTTAGGGAGGTTGGGAGGTTGATGAAACATCTTATCTGTAAGGTGAGCTCAATGTGTTCTTTTTGAACTAGAGAGTTTAAGTTTTGCTATTTTTTGCTATCTTAATAAAGTGAACTTCAACATTCTAACCATTTATATCCGTTCAGGAAGGTGAAGAGACTAGATGCTTTTTAGGAGCTGCTACTCATTTTGTTGGCATTGGAGTTGGCATTAAGTGTTCCTTAAAGAGAGGGGAATATGACTTATAAATTGGGCTTATCACGTTACTCATTCTAATTTCAGAAACTCTTTGTGAATTTAAAGCTCAAATTTCTCTCAGCTATTTTCCTAGAATTCTTGTGAACCTTCTCATAGTTACTCTATCAATTTAAGGTTACTATTGTTAACAATCATTTTTATTTCTCAATGATGTCTAGTGAGCATATTCCTTCTCCTTTTCTTGAAATCCTTTTTGGTTTTAGTGAAAATAATTTTGGTGAACCATTCCATATTGAGCCTTTGATAACTTTCCCTTTAAAGGTTCAACCCTTGCTCAACCTGGAAGGGTCCTTTACCCTAAGGTTTCTCAAATTTCCTATTCCACCAAGGAAGAGGGTCTTCAAGTTATGAGAAACAAATGTAGAATTCTTGACTCTATTGTTTTTATGCTTATTTTCGCAAGTGTACGAATCGTTCAAGTAATAAAGTGTACAAAAGTACGGATATTGAACCCAAAGGAATGGCGTTACTAAGTACCTAAATTGACTAACCCTAATTTTATTTGAAAACCGAATTGTTGAAATTGTTTTAAAAGCAAATTAACATAAAACTAAACACAAATAACAAAATTTAATGTTGTTCACAAATGATTAAAAACGCTAAGGCATTTGATTTGGTTAAATCAATTCAATCTGATTTCAAGTCATGTTATATGAGAATCAAAGCTAAAAGTGATGGTTGAAAAACCCAAATTTACCTAATACTCTCTCTTGAGTTATATTAGAATTACTTATCTATGAAAACCAACTATATTTCTATGAAGATTTAATCACAAACAAGCACATTACGATTTATGGAATTTCTAGAATAACCACATACATCATGCATTAGTTCTCACACTCGCATTCAACATACGGTATTTATCACAAGAAGCATTCATTACATATCTCCTCTCGGTCTCAATATAATGCAACTAATCATCTAAATCTTGGCCAGAAATTTAAAAGCATTAAGCATGGAAATAAATACTCAACTTGAAAACAATTCACTCATATAACAATAACAAAAGAAATCAGATTTCCTTGATTTAACTACATCATAGCCTTAGCAAAAACGAATTAGTTCATAACGGAAATAAGAACAACCCTTATTTCAATTGAATTCATGAATAACAAATCTGAATAAAATGCAGAATATGAAGGCTAAGGAGAAGAGATGAAAAACGCTTGAAGATGAAGACTTGGTAGCAACAATGGTGATGATCCTTCAAGCTTCTCCAAACTTTCTCTCCAAAATTGCCTTTTCTCCTCCAAAAATGACTCAAATCTGTTCTCTCTGCCGTCCCCCTCTTTCTCCATCATATTGTATATATAGATCTAGGGTTTAGGGGGCAATTTTGGAACAAAACATAATAAAAAATGTCTTTTCGGACGAAACTCGCCGGCGGCGACATCATTCTCGCCGCGGTGAGATTTCTGGAAAGGTTACGCTTTTTGTTCCGCTAAATCTCACCGGTGGCGAGATTACTGTGGCCGGCGGCGAGATGCACTTGGCTGGCAGCGAGGTTAAGTTGGCTGGCGGCGAGATTGCTTTGGCCGGTGGCGAGATGCACTTGGCCGGCGGCGAGGTTAAGTTGGCGGCGGCGAGGTTAAGTTGGCCGGCGGCGAGATTGCTTTGCCAAAATCCGTGCTCCCTGCATGATTTTCAACGTATTCTCCATAAGGTTTTCGCCGGCGGCGAGAATATTCTTGCCGGTGGCGAAATTCCAAATTTTGAAATTTTGTTTTCTTTTTATTTGCACTCAATCTCGTTCATAGAAATTTGTCCCAAACTCTTCCAAAATTATGATTTTACCTAAAATTGCACTTTAAACACGAAATATCCGTGAAATGACATTTGTGGATTAAATAATCAAATAAACGCAATTTTCACACAAATATCAACATTTAAATCATAACAAAAATGCAATAATTTGACTCTTATCAACAACTCCCAACCAGCTTCTTGCTAGTCTCTAGCAAAAAAAGCGATCTATGAATAATTTCAAAGGAGACATTAAAAGAAAAATTCAAAGGAAATTTATTCTATTTACAACATTACATTAAGCGTATGCAATAAGCCTTTAAACCCCTAGGTGGCCCAAGTAGGACAAGTTGTAATCTCGTGAGGGATTCCAGTGATGATACCCACAAACATCTTGCCTATGACTATCCTAGCTTAAAACAATAAAATCACATAACAAATAATTTGCACAAATGTCTCAAAAATTGTAAATAACACCCAACTTATAGAATAATTAAATGTCACCTAAGCTTTAAGAAATCTCAAATGCCAATTCCACTTTTGTTATTGACTCTTAAACATCCATCAAACCACAAACCAATAGCCATAATGCCCGGATAATATTATGCATAACATCCACAAACAAAAAGGTGAAATCTCAAACTCCATAGGCTCACTTTTCAAACCTCTCTCCACTAATGAAGAAAAATACACCACTTTGGATCAATAGGACTTTATGAGGCTTGTAATGTTAGGCTTAGGTATTTGGTTAAGAAAAACGGGAAGTGTCAAAATACAAATAAGAGCACTTATTACATTAAACACAACCAATTAAGTAAAAGAGTAACACCATTTAACCCAAATTGTTTCTTCCGATCATAACCCATTTTTCCACAGATAAACAAAGTTCTTCCTCAATCTTTCATCTCAGTACATCCATCACTAACACTCTTTTATTTACTAGAATGTGAAAGCTTTCTTCTTCTTCTTTTTTTTTTTACTCAATTGCTCTTGAAAAGGCAACCACTTTCTTCCAATATATGTGGATTTCTTTTTTTTTTTTTGCATCCTGACTCCAATTGCTCTTGAAAAGACATAACAACTAACCAATTTCTTCCAATATATGTGGAAGATTTCTCCAATTCCTCTTGAAAAGTTTTTGTTCAAAATTATGTGCTCTTAACAAATAAGGTAGGAATTATATATATATATATATATATATATATATATATATATATATATATATATATATATATATATATATATATATTTGGCTCAATAGAAAGTGGGTTATATAAGGCAAAAAGAAAGAAAAGTAAGGCTAACAATATATTTAAATAAGCTCAAAGAGGTTACTAGTGATATAAGGATAACAAGGTAGGCTTAAAATGGCACAATCGATCCAAAAATGGCCTACATCATATCCTAAACAGTGCAATTCCAAATTATTTCGCCTCAAGAGGTTTTCAAATGAGTTCTAGAGTTTGTTGAGATCACAAAAATGTCCATGAAAAATTCGCATATAAGACTTCTCTAAGCATTTAGACTAATCAACCAAATCATACCACATACCAAAAGAGTCGCCAACTAGGTAAAATCAACATTTGAAATTATCTTTAAACCGAAGAAAAATTTAATGTCTTCTAAAAGCTACTTGTTATCACAATCACATTATTATCATCAACGTGCAAATTAAAATAAGTAAAATGCAAATAAAATAAAAATAGAAATAGAAATAAGACAATAAACAAATAAAAGAAATTAAATCAAAATGCAGAAAATAAATGGAAAATCAAAATTAAAAACAAATAAACACACAAACAAAACTACTAAAAATGAAGGGAAGAAAAGATTTACCGTTTACCGCACCCCCAACCAAAACCTTACATTGTCCTCAATGTAAAAAAGGAAAGAGAGATCTCCTTTTTGCCGGTGGTGAAACTGCCCTCGCCGGTGGTGAACGTAAGATTCTTTTTTTCTTAGATGGGATGGCATTGGCTTTAGCTCAATCTTGTTGGCTCCATTCTTTACCACTGAGGTTGGAGTTTCATTTGTTCCCAACTCCTTAAATGTTTCATCACTGCATAAATATTCATCAGATGCTGCCAGTAATTCAGAACATTGTCTCGTCCCCTCATCTTCCTCCTCAATTGTTGCATATTTCACAAGGCAAGCTTCTAGTGGTAGCAATGGAGTTCTCTCCTTAAAAGCTTCCGAGATTAACCCGTCAAGAGTGTTAATTTGAAAACAAGAATGTACATCACTTGGAAATTTTATTTCTTCAAAAACATCAAAAGTTACTTGTTCATCTTGCATCCCTAGAATGAGCTTTCCTTGCTGAACATCAATCAATGTTCTTCCAGTTGCAAGGAACGGTCTCCCCAATATCAACGGTATCTCTCTATCTTCTTCCATGTCAAGCACCACGAAATCTACAGGGAAAATAAATTTGTCGACTTTAATTAAAACATCATCAATTACCCCTAGAGGATATTTCACCGATCGATCCGCTAATTGTAAAGAGATTGAAGTGGGCTTCACTTCTCCCAGGCCTAGTTTCCTAAAAACAGAAAGTGTCATCAAATTAATGATTGCTCCTAAATCACATAGGACTTTATCAAAATTGCAACTTCCTATAGTACAAGGTATAGTAAAACTCCCTGGGTCTTTCAATTTCTGTGGCAGTTTTCTTTGAAGAACTGCACTGCACTCCTCATTTAGCATGACAGTTTCATAATCTCCCAGCTTCCTCTTCTTTAATAGAATTTCCTTCATGAATTTTGCATACTTGGGCATTTGTTACAACATCTCTACAAAAGGAATGTTAATATGCAATTTCTTAAAAATATCCAGAAATTTATCAAATTGATTATCAAGTTTTTCTTATTCAATCTTTGAGGATATGGGATAAGAGGCTCATATTTCGCATATGGGGAAGGTTGAATATCTTGGGATCTTGATGGATTTTCTTTAGATTCTTCCATCTTTTTCTCCGATTTCCTCTGCCATTCAAGTTCTTTACCACTTCTCAATGTGATAGCCTTTGCATGCTCTGTGGGATTTATTGTGTCACTAGGCAGCGATCCTTGAGACCTTTCTGCAATCTACTTTGAAAGCTGCCCAGTTGGTTTTGGATGTCCCTGTTGATTGCCTCTTGATTTATGAAATTTGCTCTTGTCTCCTCAATGAACTTTCCCAAAATTTCTTCCAAATTTGTTTGTTTTTTCTCCTGGGGTTGGTAGGAAGATGATGACGGTTTGAATCCCCCTTGGTTATTTCCCCATGACAAATTTGGATGATTTCTCCAACCTGGATTGTAGGTGTTCGAATATGGGTTATGTTGAGGTTTTTGGAAATTTGAAACATAATTTGCTTGCTCAGCATTTGGTGAAGCAAATGGATTTCCAACTTGGCACTCGATACTAGCATGATTTCCACCACATAACTCACATTGTACAGTTGGTTTGGATTTGAAATTTGGATGACAAAGAATCCATCTTTCTTGAAAGAACAGCAACTTGAGCCGACAAAGCATTCACTGAATCAATTTCATGCACTGCTGCTGGTCTTTTTGCAATTACCCACTCTGAATGCCACTGATTGTTGTTTTCTGCCATAATCTCTAACAACTCATGAGCATCCTCCGGTGTTTTTCCCATTAAAGACCCTCCAAATTCAAAGATCAATCATTGCCCGATAGTTTGAAACCAACCCATTATAAAATGTAGAGACTTGCAGCCAAATTGGTATAGCATGATGTGGGCATTTCCTCAACATTTCTTTGAATCTTTCCCAAGCTTCATACAATGATTCTTGGTCATACTGTGTAAAAGATGTGATTTCATTCCTTAATTTTCTTTGTCTTAGCGAGGAGGAAAGAACTTGGACAAGAATTTCTGAACCAATTCATTCCATGTTGTAATTGATCCGGTGGTAATGAGTTTAGCCACTCCTTGGCTTTATCCCGAAGTGAAAAAGGAAAAACCCTCAATCTTACAAAGATCTTCGGACACACCATTTATCTTGTAAAGATCACACACCTCCAGAAAGTAAGCAATATGTGCATTTGGATCATCCTTTGACATTCCCCCAAACTGATTTGATTGAACCATTTGGATAAATGATGGTTTTATCTCAAAGTTATTGGCTTGAATAGTTGGCCTCCTTATACCCGAAATAGTTCCAGCAACATTAGGCGCAGCATAATCCCTCCAAGCTCTACGATTTCCACCTCCCTCAACAAATGGTGGATCTATGGCTATTTTTCTATTAGGAGCTGAAGTTGAACGTCTTCTCTCTCGGTTTAGGCGCCTATATGTTCTATCAATCTCCGGATCAAATGGAAGAAGGTTAAGGCTTCTTGTACGTCTCATACAAAAATCCTACAACCAGAAAATCAACTAACACAAAAACAACACAAAATTATTTTTTTTTATGATAAATAAAATAAAACAGCAAAATAAACAAAATTAAAAATGAAAGAAAGATAAAGCAAATTAACTTCAAATTAAAACTAAGATTAAGTAGTATCGATATTAATAAAAACAAACCATTCCCCGGCAACGGCGCCAAAAACTTGATGCTTATTTTCGCAAGTGTACGAATCGTTCAAGTAATAAAGTGTACAAAAGTACGGATATCGAACCCACAAGGAATGGCGTTACTAAGTACCGAAATTGACTAACCCTAATTTTATTTGAAAACCAAATTGTTGAAATTGTTTTAAAAGCAAATTAACATAAAACTAAACACAAATAACAAAATTTAATGTTGTTCACAAATGATTAAAAACGCTAAGGCATTTGATTTCGCTAAATCAATTCAATCCGATTTCAAGTCATGTTATATGAGAATCAAAGCTAAAAGTGATGGTTGAAAAACCTAAATTTACCAAATACTCTCTCTCGATCTCAATATAATGCAACTAATCATCTAAATCTTGGCCAGAAATTTAAAAGCATTAAGCATGGAAATAAATACTCAACTTGAAAACAATTAACTCATATGACAATAACAAAAATAATCAGATTTCCTTGATTTAACTACATCATAGCCTTAGCAAAAACGAATTAGTTCATAACGGAAATAAGAATAACCCTTATTTCAATTGAATTCATGAATAACAAATCTGAATAAAATGTAGAATATGAAGGCTAAGGAGAAGAGATGAAAAACGCTTGAAGATGAAGACTTGGTAGCAACAATGGTGATGATCCTTCAAGCTTCTCCAAACTTTCTCTCCAAAATTGCCTTTTCTCCTCCAAAAATGACTCAAATCTGTTCTCTCTGCCATCCCCCTCTTTCTCCATCATATTGTATATATAGATCTAGGGTTTAGGGGGCAATTTTGGAACAAAACATAATAAAAAATGTGTTTTCGGATGAAACTCGCCGGCGGCGACATCATTCTCGCCGTGGCGAGATTTCTGGAAAAGTTACGCTTTTTGTTCCGCTAAATCTCGCCGGCGGCAAGATTACTATGGCCGGCGGCGAGATGCACTTGGCCGGCGACGAGATGCACTTGGCCGATGGCGAGGTTAAGTTGGCCGGTGGCGAGATTGCTTTGGCCGGCGGCGAGATTTCTAGAAAGGTTACGCTTTTTGTTCCACTAAATCTCGCTGGCGGCGAGATTGCTTTGCCAAAATCCATGCTCCCTACGTGATTTTCAACGTATTCTCCGTAAGGTTTTCGCTGGCGGCGAGAATATTCTTGCCGGTGGCGAAATTCCAAATTTTGAAATTTTGTTTTCTTTTTATTTGCACTCAATCCCGTTCATAGAAATTTGTCCTAAACTCTTCCAAAATTATGATTTTACCTGAAATTGCACTTTAAACATGAAATACCCGTGAAATGACATTTATGGATTAAATAATCAAATAAACGCAATTTTCACACAAATATCAACATTTAAATCATAACAAAAATGCAATAATTTGACTCTTATCAGTTCTCAAGGCTACGAAGCCTAATGAAATTGCTTGTAACTATGTCCCTAATTTATGTTACCTCAACAAAGTTTACTTAGAATTAGGGCTTCATTTTTCTTTTTCTTATACTATCAAGATCACTATATGTAATTTTCGAATCTCTTTTGCATAACTCATGCCTAATGGGTGGCTTACCCTCATTAGTCTAACTGTGATGTCTAGTAATTCTAGGCATACTCTAAGTTGTGATAGTTTAGAGCTATTAGCTCATATTAAAGTGACCCAAAAGAGTAGGTGATACTATCTCCCCACTGTTCTTGACTCAAAGATAGTGAAAGATTTGCGCAAGAAGGACAGCAACTAGAAGATGAAGTTCCTTTTCATTGGAGGTTCTTGCTAGAGTTTCATGGATTTGATTGAGAACAACCCTCAAGTCCCTATGATGTGAGGAGCTACTGGTGAGATATTTTCAATTTCCATGGATTAGAATTTCTTTCTTCTCGTGGTGAATTCCTTAACCTTTTTTTTCTTGTCCTTGAGACTGATGTATTATTTGTCAACATGGTTTATGATCTCAGCAAAGACGTTGTAAAGGCTCTTCATTCTTTCCCTCCCTTTTAATTCTTTGATCTGAGACTCTAGGATAAAGACTAGTGGCCTTTGGCCTTAAATCTATGGCAAAGCTGCTAAGATGCTATAGGAGTTTTTAATTTTTCTTTATTCTTCTCTTTTGTTTGATTATGATTTTTAACTAATATTCTTTAGATGTTGTTTCTATAGTTTCTTTGCCGGGTGGGAGCTTCTTCCAATCCAAACTTTGAAGCTCTTTTGGGTGTAACTCTCTTGGATTATATCTTCCTTGGGAAGATGCCTTAGTGGTAATTCTTGTCTTAAAATCTAGTTAGGTATGTTCTCTTAGCTCAAAGTTAATTATATTGGAGGTTTTCTTTTAGATTTGAAGCTATTTTGGGTATAGTTTCTTTAACTCCGAGCTTCTTTAAGAAGTTATTAAGAGAGAACCTTTGATCTTTGAAGCTCCTTTGGGTATAATTTTCCTTTTGCTTCAAGCTATTCTCGGAAGTTATATGGAGAACATATCTACTCTTTGAAGCTATTTTGGGTATAATTCCCTTAACTTTGAGCTTTTTTGAGAAGTTACTTGGAGATAACTTTAGGTAGCTTGTTTCAAAATAATCCTTAGAGTCTAGCAATATTTCCTAGAATATATTTGGAGGATCTTATTGAGTGTTGACCCATCATGGCTTGAGGGATGTGGTTCATTATGGAATTTTGAAGTCAAGGACTTTGTCCAAGAGATTTTTTGATATGAGCTTATGGTAACATTTTGAAGTAATCTCTAAAGGTCAGGAGCTAATCCTAGAGCCTCTTTATTGGATAAGCTTCCTATTGAACCTATCATATCTCAAGGGAACTGATCCCTTATGGAATTTTAAAACCAAGGATGATGTCAAAGAGATTCCTTAATATGAGCTTAAGGTAATGCTTTGAAGTAATACCTAGAGGCTAGGAGTTGATACTAAAGCCTCTTTGCAAGATAAAACTTTTGTTGAATATATCATAGCTCGAGAAAGCTGGTCCCTTTAGTTGGATCAAAGCAAAATGATAATGATTTGGTCTCGGTGTCATTCCCAAGTGTTAGCTTTTTTGTCCATATATTCTAGAGGTAGAAGCTAATGAGGGACCTTTAAGATAGCTTCATTGAAGTTGTTTTCTATATAGGTCTAAGATTAATGTGCTATCTCACTCTATAACCCCTTGGATATATAATTGCACTAACTGTTTTTGACTTTTGGTAAGTAGGGTTCGTTGGGTTAGAGGACATTGTTCTTCATGTTCCCAAACTTGAAGCATTTCTTTATCCTAGGGCTTACTAGATGCAGTAGTTATAGAGTGTAAAAATCACCAACGGCCTACAACGTCATTTATAATCTTTACCCTCAAGAAGAAGCACAAGTTAGAAGTTCCTTAGAAGCTCCTCGATGCTAAAAAGTAGTCCTTATATCTCCAGAAAGCTATCAAACAACTACTAGTGACTAAATATAGTCTTCCACAACTCAATCATCATCGAGGATGAGTTTTTATCAATATAGACCCTCATGGATGTTGAGAGCAAGCTCCTAACAACTTCCCATGCTTGCATCCTTATCAAGAACAACTGCTTTATATCATAGAACATGATGAACAACCTTTCAATATCTTAAGGACCTTAAAGGACTTAAGAGGGAAGCTCTTAGAACTACAACACTTTCCATGATGTTGTTTACTTAGGAAGAATAACAATTGTCAGCCTCTAAAAGGAGTCAATTAAATTCGGAGACCACACATAGCATCCTCAAGCCTCTATCAAAATCGAGGAAAGTCAAAGGTATTTTTTTGAGGTACTCATAAAGCTAATTCCCAAGAGCACCTTCCAAATAAGAAGTTACTTCAGCATCCTAAGCATCTTATGCACAACGAAAGTCCACCATGAGTAGGATTCCTCCATTGATAGACTTCTTAATTATATAGAAGTCATTTCTTGATTCAAATTCTATTGGGTCAAGCTCATAATACTCCTAAATGGATTATGACTTATCTACAAGGAAGTAAAATCTTATAAGGATTCAGATGACTTATTTATACTGTAGTATAACCCTATAAAGATTATGAACACTTATCTACAAGGTAGTATAATCCTACAAGGATTGAGAGTAAAAATTTACCTATAAATACACATCTCTTGTACATTTAAATAGAGTGTGAATATTATAAATATTATTAACATTTTTCTCTACTTTATTATTATCTACAAGTGTCCTATGGCTCTTTGACCCTCTTTTCATGTTTACAGGTTCTTTAAGATTGTTAGGATGAAATCTACATCAACAATTTCGCTTGATGTTTCAATTTAGGAAGAGACCTTAAATTGAAACATGAAATATCAATCAAAAAAATAAATGGAGAACAGATTCCACTATAAGTAGTCACGGTATGATCAATTAATTTATATAAATATTTATCAATTATATTTTCTACTATTATTTAACATAAAATGCAGAGAAATTTGAGCAAAAAAATTATCAAACTCGATCAAAAACTAATAAAGTTTACAACTTTTGATCGAAAAATGATCAAAAATATTTATGCCTAGAGGCTATAAAAATACGCTTCATCTATCAACACCTTTAACAAGGGTAGTTTTATAAAGATATGATGAGTAAAACCCAACTAGCGGAAACTCAAAATGATGTCACAATCCTCCACACGCATGGCTTATATCATAACCATGCCATTGTTTTTAGTTCATTATGATTAACACATCAAACTAAATTTATTAAGGCATCATTATAATGCCCATTCCATGATAAGTTATAATTGAAAGTTTGATCACCAACAGACACATAAAAACTTCACACATGTCGTACATGCCTTTGTTGAGTTTGGCGCTCATGTTGAGCACACCCTTGAACAAGATAAAATTTGATGGTTCACAGATTGACCACTCGAGTAGTTTAGGCCCGTTTAATCAATTTAGACCAATTTTCAACAAAGTTGAACCAATTCCTTGATCCTTCTTTAATATAGGATCTAATGATACTATTTTCAGTTAAACTTGATAGGTTTATAACATAATAGTTGCAAGAAGCATCCAATTGTATATGAAAGAAAGCTCACAAAAACTCTTGTATCCGTCAATCGAAGCTCCAAATGCACAAAAATAAAGAAGTCAAGAAAGCGTCATAGTGCATTCAATAATGCTTCAATGGTATAAGAATTATGAAGCTCATAAAGCTCCCTTATGCCTCCATCGAAACTCCAATTACCAAAAAATAGTGAAGCTGACAAAGCTCCATAATGCATAATTAAAAACTTTAAGGAAATAAAATTAATGAAACATATGTAGCTCTCATATACCTCTATCAAAACTCCATTTGCATAACAATAGTGAAGATGACAAAGCTCCATAGTGCATTCATTAAAGCTTCAATGGAAGAAAAATAACAAAGCTTATGAAGCTCTCTTATGCTCCAATTACATAAAGATAAATAAGCCAAGAAATCTCCATGGATACGTTTTTGAAGATCCAATGGTACAAAAATAGTGAAGCCTGTGCAAATTTTAATGAATGTCAAAGCTTAAATCATAAATGTAGAAGCTTACGAAGCTCCTTAATAGAATTTTCAAAGCTCCATTACACAAGATGATAGTCTTGAAAGTCTTTATCAACTCTTAAGTTGAAACAAAGTAAAATGCCAGAGCTCCCTCACAATTGGTAGAAGCTCCCTATGTCCTCAAAGAGATATTAGATAGCACCCATAAATAAAGTAAGGTCTCCAATGACTCAATCACAATCAAAAGAGGTTTGAAAATCACTTTCGATCCAGATAGAGACAAAAAAATAGTCATACAACTTTGTAAAGACCTTATCCTTGTCAAGAATAAATTCAGCACACCACAAGGACTTACAAAGGCTTATGAAACAAATACAACACCTTAAGGACAAGACTTTAAGGAATAATCATAGATGCTCATGAAAAGAGTATAGAAGGCTCCCATGTCAAAAATGTCCTTCATGATGTTGTTTATCTACTTAAAATAGCTTCAAATCTGCCTCCAATAAAAGCATGTTAGTTTCTATAATATTGTATAGGGCTCCTGATACCATCCCCGGCAGCGGCGCCAAAAACTTGATGAGCGAAAACCGGCATCGCCAATTCTCGCAAATACTTTGGTTTTAATATTTGTAAAACTCTCGCAAGTGCACGAATCATTTCGTAGAAAATGATAAGTATACTCCCAAGGTCGATCTAAGGAAGGAATGTATGTGGTTTTTAATTTATTATTCAAACTTTTAAAAACGAAATTAAATCCTAAACATCCTGTCACGATATTTTGGGTTTTGTGTTTTTAATCTATTAACATAAAAATAAACATAGATTCAATAAACATTTATGCAAATTTTATCTGTTAAAACAGTGGAGTATTTATGGATATAATAACTAAGTTAATTATGCTTGCTCATATTATTTAGGTTATTAAAGATATGAATTGATATTTATTGATTCTCTTTTTTGTATGAATACCACCTTTGGGCGGGGTTAGATATTCTTTGTTAACTAAACAAATCAATTAACACCTATGAAGGTGGGGTTGATAACTAATTTGGTTAATTAAATTAATTCCTTTTTCTAAGAGATTGAAAATGAACCATTTAAATGCCACCTTTGGTGAGGGTTGGAAACTGATTTAAACTTTATTCAAGGTGTCCAAATTAAACCTAAGAATTTAGTTATCCGTACTAACTTTCAAGTTTTAAAACCACTCGAAAACATGTTGTCAATACATTTTGGGATAATAATTTTATAAAAACTTTTGAAATAGAGTTTCACTCTAACTCAAGCGATTGTACCATCAAATAAAAGAGCACTACTCTAAATCGGGATCGATAACTAAACCTTAAAATCTAATTTTTCGTGTTTAAGTTTGTAATGAAAAATAATATATTTCTCTCTAACATTCTTAATATAAAATCTTGAATAAAAATAAAATCAATTCATTTTAGAGATTTTTACCTATTTAATATTTCGCAAGCATAACAATGTTATTATTACATCATGTTTACTAAAGCTTAAATTTAATCACGGCATAAATTAAATATAACATGTAAGAATAAAGCATAAAAAATAAGCTGTAAGAAAATAAAATCCTTACAGAATCTCGGACGCTATTCTCAGCTGTCGAAAACCTCCGTTGTGAATTTGCACTTCCATTTATTGAATCAAAAAACTAGAAAAATTACAAAAACATAACTAGTTCTTCCCCAAAAGGGAAGAACTCTAAAACTAAGAGAAATTAACTAAAAACTAAGAAAAACTAAAAAAACCTAAAAATCTAAGAAAAGAGAGAAAGAAAGAAGAGAGAAGTGTGTTTTGAAGGTGTGTTTTGAAGTGAATGGAAGGGGGTATTTATAGGTAGGATGGAGAGAAAATGATTAAAAAAATGTTAAAAAATATTAAAAAATAAAACGTGTTTTGGACCGAGTCATCAATGACGTCGGCCTGACGACGTCATGAAGCGGCCAGACGTGAAAAATGGGTCAAAACGCGTTGGGCGCGTACAGGCGAGGCTGGCAGGCTGGCAGCGTGAAGCGCGCGGTCGCTGGCATAACATGAAACCGCCAGCCTTGATTTGGTAAGGCAGTCTTTAGTACGATGATGTTGGTATGGCGTTTTTCTGCTTTTGACATTTTTGACCTTTTCGACCCATTTTGTCCAATTTTTTCCATGTTTGTTGACCTTTTTCCACTTATTTATTAATTTATTTGTGATGTATTGCTTCAAGTATTCTTCTTTGAGTCTTTAAATTCGCGTTTTTAAGCCAAAATACACGAAAAACAATAAAAATACCCGTGATTCAAAAAGACAAATTTATATAAATATATGATAAAACATATAAATATATATATTTTTAATCAATTAATGTGCATAAAATCATGGTTATTTTAGTGCTTTTTTATCACAACCCATCACAACTACTCATCTAGTCCTTGTAGCAAGAGAAGGTTAAAAACTAAAAATTAAACTATCCTAAATCACTTCCGTGGATTGACACGGTTGCATTTAGCCTATGCAACAAGCCTTTAAACCCCTAGGTTGCCCTAGTGGACGAGTTTGAGTCTCGTGAGGGTTTTCAGTAATGATACCCACAAACATTGAACTAAATGTAAAAATTAAAAGAAATAATAACAATCACAACATAATCAAAAATTAATTTAAGAATAAAAGAAAACAACATATCACAAAAATATCTCATACTTTTTAATCTCCTTTAAGATCATAATTAAAATCTCAAGCATAAGTTATTTTAATCTCTTTAAACAATCATGATTTTATTATAATAATTAGTCGAAAATCATTTTCATATTTCATATCAAAAATGTATCAATTTAATTTCACCCAATTTTAGTGTCATGAATCCGACTGCCAGACTCTATTCCTCACAAGTCAATACTCTCAAACACCGAATCCTGGGGTTCAAACACTCATACTAATTTATATGCGAAAGAGTTGATGTATAGAAATGAACTAATATGTTCGCATATGTATAAAGAAGAAAGGCTCAAAGTGTTATTTTGACGTTGATCTCATGGAAGGAATCAAATGTATAAATTATAAAGATATCATATATAAAAATTATTTTCATGCATAAATCAAACTCATTAAGAAAAAATTTCAAGATATATGCCTTTTACAAATGAAGAAAGTGCAATGACTTTTAGTGAATTACTTCCTATATCTTTTTTTTTTTTTTTTTTTTTGTAGTAGCCCAGACTCACAACTTTGTAGAATGTCATAGTATGAAGATGATACTATATATTTTTTATCTCTCTAAAATTTTTTTTTTTTTTTTTTTTCAATATATGTATATTTTAGAGTCAACCCATTATGCAGTTATTGCATTTTTTGGATTTTGGTGAGTGGTTAATTTTGTGGCTTTTTCCGTTTGATCTTGGTTTAGGTAACCCCTGAGGATATGTCTCTTTTTTTGTAATTCTACGTACCTAATGAGATAAAAGCATATACTATCAATTTCTACTCAAATCATTTAATCTAAGCAAAAATAATAATAAAAATATACGACACTCTATTAAGATGAGAAAAAATTCATACATTCAATATTAATGCCTATAGAGATCATCTAAGAATTTGAAGAAATAAGAAATGTGTTTGGAGTAGAAAAAATATATATTTGAGTCTGAATAAAGGAAATTAGGCTCAAATTATATCTCACAAAGGTAGTCTCCACTAAAACAAATTCATAAATACCGATTTTGGGTTTAATATAATTTCTACATCTTATCAAGAAATACTAGTTATGACAAAAATTAACTAATTATCAAAAATAATTACATAATATTTCATGATATGTTTTCAAAAATTAATCTAACACTACAAAAGACTTAACTATTTACTTAAATTTGATTTAAAGAAATGATAAATTTTTGGGAGAACTTTTTTTTTTTTTTTTAATTCCAAAATTACTAAATCACACAAAACAAAAATAAAACCAAACACAAAAAATGAAGATGTGAACATAAAAAAGAAAAAATTAATAATATTTTTTTTTTAATTTTTAAATTGTTAAATCTTTTTTTTTTCTTTTCTAATTAAGCATGGTAACTTTTCACCACCCCCAACCTAGAACTTACATTGTCCTCAATGTAACAATCAGAATTAAAGATAAAGAGAAAAAGAAGAAAGATTACCTATTTTCGAGAATGTGTAAGTAGTAATGGAGAAATGCGTGTACATTCATCATATTAATCATTAAAGTGTATACATGATTATTGGAACTTCTAACAACTCAACAAATATTTTTAGTTTTAACAATTTAAAAATTATTCACATATAATTAAACTAAAATAAACAATAAAATTAAGTATATAAAACAAATAACAAAAAATTACCTAAAATGATGGGTTGCCTCCCATCCAGCGCTTAGTTTAACGTCTTAACAAGACGAATTGGGGATTGCCTTTAAGTAAACTCAATGTCCCCTCATCATTGAGTCAATCAAACCTACAAGTAAGACAATGTTGTCTACCTATATCGCTTCAAACATGCTATTGATTTTCAAATTTTTCCACCAAAAATCCTAGGGGCATGCTTGAGGGTTTTAGATAACCCACATCTAGGTGCAAATCAAATAATTAAGGCATCAAAACACAATTGTACCTAGAACAAACAAAACAATAACTCCTTAGATTGTAATTAAAGCTTTAAAATTTTGGAGATAGTTTAATTTTTTTTTTTTTAATTTTTTGAAGTTAAAATAACATAATCGTATTAACCAAGAGCGTTCAGAAAGAATGGTGGGGCAAAGGCTCCTTAAAACCATCCTCCAGAGCAACACGCTCCCAGGAAAGACTAATTAGCACTGAGGCTTCCAAGAACTAGTCTCCTAGGCAGTAACTCCTTAGATCTTTACTTTTCATGCTATTAAAATTAAGTTAATTAAGTTTGCTAAGTTAAAATTTAAGTTAATTAAGTTAATAAAAAAGGTAGGTTAATTAAGTTAATGAAAATCTAAGTTAATTAAGTTAGTAAATTAAATTAATATAAGTTAGTAAATTAAGTTACTAAAAACCTAAGTTAATTAACTTAAACGAAAATTACAAAAAAAAGTAGTTAAAAAAAAATTTGAAAAAAAATAAAATAAAATAAAAAGAGAAAATAAAAATTAAGCCAAAATAAAAAAATAATAAAAATAATAATAAAATAAAAAAAATTTAAAAAAATAATTAAAAAATGTAAAAGAAAAAATAAAAAAAATCAAAAAAAATAAAAAAAAATTGAAAATAAAGTTTTTGATTTTTTTTTATTTTTTTTGATTTTTTTTATTTTTTTGATTTTTTTGATTTTTTTGATTTTTTTATTATTTTTATTTTTTTTATTATTTTTTTTATTTTTATTATTTTTTAACTTTATTTTTTATTTTTTTATTCTTATTTATTTATTAATTTAATTTAAAATTTATTTACTTTTTTTTTACTTCAAATTTCAAAATGCAAAATTATTTTATTATTCATGCTATATTTTTTTTATTTATTACGAAATTGAAATTTGAATTTTCTTTTACTTTTCACAAACAACAAAAATTTTTTATTTTTTTTAATTTTTTTAATAAAAAAAAATCACAATTATTTACAACACAAAAGGTTTTTAAAATTTTGATAAATAATTTAAAAACGCTATTCCTTCACTTAGAACTACGCGTAAAACTTGATCGCCATCCCCGTACTATGCCAAAAACTTGATACCATCCCTAGCAATGCGCTAACTTGATGAGCGGCAAAACCTGACGCCAATTTCGCAAATACTTTGGTTTTAATATTTGTAAAACTCTCATGAAGGTAACGAATCATTTCGTAGAAAATGATAAGTATACTCCCAAGTCGATCTAAGGAAGGAATGTATGTTTTTAATTTATTATTCAAACTTTTAAAAACTTAAATTAAATCCTAAACATCCTCGTCACGATATTTTGGGTTTTGTGTTTTTAATCTATTAACATAAAAATAAACATAGATTCAATAAACATTTATGCAAATTTTATCTGTTAAAACAAATGGAAAGTATTTATGGATATAATAACTAAGTTAATTATGCTTGCTCATATTATTTAGATTATTAAAGATATGAATTGATATTTATTGATTCTCTCTTTTTTATATGAATACCACCTTTGGTGGGGTTAGATATTCTTTGTTAACTAAACAAATCAATTAACACCCATGGGTGGGGTTGATAACTAATTTGGTTAATTAAATTAATTCCTTTTTCTAAGAGATTGAAAATGAACCATTTAAATGCCACCTTTGGTGGGGTTAGACAGTTTAAACTTTATTCAAGGTGTCCAAATTAAACCTAAGAATTTAGTTATCCGAGTACTAACTTTCAAGTTTTAAAACCACTACCGAAAACATGTTGTCAATACATTTTCGATAATAATTCTTATAAAAACTTTTGAAATAGAGCTTCACTCTAACTACCGCGATTGTACCATCAAATAAAAGAGCACTACTCTAAATCGATCGATAACTAAACCTTAAAATCTAATTTTCGTGTTTAAGTTTGTAATGAAAAATAATATATTTCTCTCTAACATTCTTAATATAAAAATCTTGAATAAAAATAAAATCAATTCATTTTAGAGATTTTTACCTATTTAATATTTCGCAAGCATAACAACGCGTTATTATTACATCATGTTTACTAAAACAAAGACAAGAATTTAATCATGCAAGACAAATTAAATATAACATGTAAGAATAAAGCATAAAAAATAATCGTAAGAAAATAAAATCCTTACGAACTTGACGCTATTCCGTTATTGAAAACCTCAGCGGAATTTGCACTTCCATTTATTGAATCAAAAAACTAGAAAAATTACAAAAACATAACTCAGTTCTTCCCCAAAAGGGAAGAACTCTAAAAACTAAGAGAAATTAACTAAAACTAAGAAAAACTAAAAAAACCTAAAAATCTAAGAAAGAGAGAAAGAAAGAAGAAAGTGTGTTTTGAAGGTGTGTTTTGAAGTGAATGGAAGGTATTATAGGTGAGGATGGAGAGAAAAAATGATTAAAAAATGTTAAAAAAATATTAAAAAATAAAACGTGTTTTGGACCTCTGAGAATCATCAATGACGCCGTCGATGACGTCATTGGCTAGTCGCACGTGAAAAATGGGTCAAAAACGCGTTGGTACCGCCTTATTTGCGCGTTGGTATTCTTGTAGCGCTGCGAATTAGAATGTAGCATCACTTGTATGAACAGAACCGCGCGTAGCTGGGCGAGCTTCATGTCATGCCGCGCGCGCTACAAGCTGCTTTTTGACATTTTTGACCTTTTCGACCCATTTTGTCCAATTTTTCCATGTTTGTTGACCTTTTTCCACTTATTTATTAATTTATTTGTGATGTATTGCTTCAAGTATTCTTCTTTGAGTCTTTAAATTGCGTTTTTAAGCCAAAATACCTGAAAAACAATAAAAATACCCGTGATTCCGAAAAAGACAAATTTATATAAATATATGATAAAACATATAAATATATATATTTTTAATCAATTAATGTGCATAAAATCATGGTTATTTTAGTGCTTTTTGAGCACTCATCAGCTCCACAAGAGTTCTATCATTAAAAAAACTTTTGTACACACCCAGATTCAATATAAACAAGGTTCACATAGCCCATCGATGTTATTTGAAGCTCTAAATGTACCAAGATAAAAGCTCTTATGACTTTTTTGGCAAGAGTAATCAGGCTCCACTCATCCTTTCAAGAACAAAATAGAGCTCCTTACATGATTAAAATCATAAAATATGAAAAGTGAAATCAATAAGAACCTACAATTTGTAGCTACTAAAACAACATCTAAATGATAAAGGAACTTCGATAAAGAACTAAAATCAGCTTCTTCCAAAATAAAGCACCTTTGGACACTTGATTTTAGTGGGGCTAACATGATGGAATATAAGCATGATTTCCAATTGAAACTCCACTTCCACTCCATGAAACTCCTTTAGACTATGCCTAAGAGTAAGATGCTAATACAACACTCCTACAGCTCCTTCAACATCGCACCACTACTACATTTAGGTAGTCTTAGGATGAAGCAACACTTCAAGATTTGGGAACAGAGAGAAAAATGTCCACCAATATAATGAACCCTACTTAAAAACCAAAATTCTACCACATGAAATGGGATTATGTGTGCAAGGGGTTACAAAGCAAGATAGAATTGATCCTTATACCTACATAGAAAATAGCTTCATCAAAGCTATCTTGAAGGTCACTTGTGAGCTTCTATCCCTGAGCATATGGAGACATAAGTTAACACTTGATTCTAGAATATGGGAATGACAACCAGACTGAATGATTCTTTGTCTTGCTTCAATCCATCTAATGGATTAGCTCTCTCGAGCTATAATAGGTTCAATGCAAAGCTTATCCTATAAACAGGCTCCAAAACTAGCTCCTAGCTTCTTAGGATCACTTCAAAATGTTACCTTAAGCTCACACTGTAGAAGCTCTTAGACATAGTCCATAGACCTATACAAAAAAAAACAACTTCATAGAAGTTATCTTGATGGTCACTTATGAGCTCCTACTAATGAGTGCTTAAAAAAATACTAAAATTGTCATGATTTAATGTACTTTAATTGATTAAATATATTTATATTTATATGATTTTATCATATTTTTATATAAATTTCACTTTTCAGAATCATGGGTATTTTTATTGTTTTTAAGGTATTTTCGTTTAAAAATAACTTAAATACTCAAAGAAAATACTAGAGGTAATACATCACAAATATGTTGAGAAAAAAATAAGGAAAAGTAAAAAAATGGAAAAATTGGACAAAATGGGTCAAAACGGTTGAAAATTTCATAAATGTTGAGTCCCGTATGCACCTCGAGCACAATCAGCATATGCGAGCATGCAGCCAATATAGGACTGCACCTAGCCAACATACACCCAGCACACACCCGTACCTTCCTGTCTGTCGCAATACTTGCCCCATAATGCACGTTTCAACCTCTTCAAACGTGTCCAAAATCAATTTTTGAGATATTTTTTTCACTTTGTTTGGCCTTTTCCTCACTTATAAAATGACCATCTCCCCCATTGTAAAAATCATCCCTCAAATCCCAAAAATCAACAACTTTTCTCTCTATAGTTAGTTTTTTTAGTTTTAAAGTTTTTCTCCTTTTAAGAAGAACTAGTTATGTTTTTATAGATTTCTAGTTTTTGGTTCAATAAACGGAAATGTAAATTTGTTTGGAGGTTTTCCGACAATAGAATTAGCATCAAAGTTATGTAAGGATTTTTTTGAGGTATAATTTTAAAATGAATTCGTTACAATTATTTTTTATGTTTTATTCTTATATATTATGTTTAATTTGTTTGTGATTAAATTTAAAATGGTTGGCTATTTGTAAATATGATACAATAATAATGTTGTTATGCTTGCAAAATATTAAATAAGTAAAACATTTCTATAAAATAAATTGATTTTTTTATTCAAGATTTTATACAAAGAAAGTTAGAGAGAAATATATTATTTTTCACTACAAACTTAAATATGAAAATTAGATTTTAAGTTTTAATTATCCTATCTGATTTAGAGTAGTGTTCATTTATTTTTTGACAAAATTGCCCATGAGTTAGATAGAAGCTATATTTCAAAAGTTTTTATAAGAACTATTATTCGAAAATGTCTTGACAACATATTTTCAATAATAGTTTAAAAACTTGAAATTTAGTACTCGGATAATTAAATTCTTAGGTTTAATTTGAACACGTTGTATAAAGTTTAAAATGTCTAACTCCACCGAAGTTGGCATTTAAATGGTTCATTTTCAATTCTTAGAAAAAAGAATTAATTTAATCAACCAAATCAATTATCGACACCACCAATAGGTGTTAATTGATTTGATTAATTAGCAAATAATATCTAACCCACCAAAGGTGGTATTTATATAAAAAAGAAAGAATAAATAAATATCAATTTATATATTTAATAACCTAAATAATATGAGCAATCATAATTAACTTTATTATTATATTCATAAATACTCGACTATTATTAATGATAAAAATTTGCATAACCCGATGTCGGTCTTGTCTCATCAAGTTTTTGGGAGTATACTTGTCATTTTCTATAAAATGATTTGTGAATTTGTGAGAGTTTTACAAATATAATACCAAAGTATCTGCATGATCAATATTGCTAACCCGATGGCGGTCTTGTCTCATCAAGTTTTTTGTGTCATTTTTAGGAAAGGAATAACGTTTTTAAATTATTTATTAAAATTTTGAAAACTTTTTGTGTTGTAAATAATTGTGATCTTATTTATTTATTATGTGTTAAAAAAATTTAATTTTTGATTTTTAATAAAAAATAAATAAATTAATAAATAAAAAACAAAAATAAATTCAATTTAAATTTTAATGTATAAAAAAACTTAATTCATTAACTTAATTAAGTTGTAGTATTGAGAAGCTCGAGGTAACAACTCTATTAAATTCAATGAAGCTTTATCTCATTTTTCTTCTCTGAGGTCCATATGTAAGTTTAGAGACTCATCATTGAGTTCCTGTGAGCGTAGAATGCTTAGTTTCAACTAGAGTCATAACTTATATGCAATAAACCAGTGAGAAGGCATTTTCCTCAGTGGGGCTTTTCTTAGCCATTCTAAAGGTCAATAGGACTCATAGAGCTTGTCTACCCTGTTTCTTTTTGCTTATTAGAGTTGCTTATGCTTGTTTGTTACATTGAGGGTGTTAAGGAGGTGAGGTTTGAAGTCAGATTTTCTATTCTTCATAGAAATTTTTAACTTTGCTTCTAGATAGTTGGTTCTATTTTCAATTTTTATTATCTGGGTGTTCCATATCTGCAAATAACTTATATCCATAGGAACCTAAATAAGCCATCGTGTTTGATATTACTATAATCTTTAGCTTCTATCCATTTGGAGAAGTAATTAGTGCGGACCATTATTATTTTAATTTGGGATCTTGCTATTAGGAAAGGTCCTACTATGTCAAAAACCCATTGTATGAAAGGCGAAGGGCTTATTAGGGGGGTGAGGTCCTCAATGTGTTATTTTAGAAATGGTGCAAACCTTTGGCACTATTGGCAGCTTCTTACATATACTTTAGGTTCTTGGTGTAGTTTTGGCCAATAGTACCTTATGAATATAACTTTTTGGGATAACAACATACCTTAAAAATGGTTAAAGTATGATCCTTCCTATATGTTGGCCAGGATTAACTTGGCATTTTTTGGTGTGAGGCATTTGAGTAAAGCTCCTTAGAGGATCTCGTGTATAATTTACATATTACCACTGTGTTAGAGACTAAGTAGTGTCTTTGTTTTCAAGCTTCGTTCTTATAATTAGAGTCATCTATAAGCCTTGATCGATTATGTTTAGAGCTTCCTTGTGAGGCTCTGTCTCAGACAAGCTAGATAGAGGTGGATATTCTACTAGGATGCTTCTCTTGCAATATATATCTATTATTAAAACTAGGCTAGCTAGAGTATCTATGTGTGTTTTTGCTTCTCTGGAAATTTGTTCAATCTAGAAATATTCCAGAGTGAAGAGTGTGTCAATTATCAATTGCTGATACTTTTTCATGTTGGGTTCTTTAGCTGGCTTGAGACCAGCTACAAGAGCTTTATATTCAACTTTGTTATTTGTTGCATGCAATCCAAACATTAAAGATTGCTATAAGAATCTATCATTTGGAGTTCGTAGCAAAATTCCTACTCCACTTGCCTTTGCACATAAAGATCCATTGACTACGAGAGTCCAAAGCTCAATATCTGAGTCAGGTTCCCCCCAATTTCTGACAGTTATCATGCTAGGTAGGAGTAGTAGAAACTATAATCTCTATGATGAAATCTACCAAAATTTGGGATTTTATTGATTTTCGAGGTTGATATTTGATATCATAGTTACTCAATTTTAGTGCGTACTTCGCCATTCCCTCAAGGGAATTTGGCTTATAGAATAATGGCCTTATAGGGTAGGAGGTGAGCATTGTGAGACTGTATGCCTCGAAGGATAGGTGAAGTTTATGTACTGTTGTTTCTAGGGCTAAGGCTAGCTTTTCTAGTATTCGAAAACCAAATGCAGCACTAGGAGTACCTTACTAATATAGTATACTAACCTATGATTTTTATTGTCATATTTGGTGAGATCTACACTTATTGTAGATTCTAATATTACTAAGTTTAAGAATAATTCTTATGCTTGATCTGATTTGAAAAAAAAAACTAGAAGAGATGCTATGTAGCCTTTCAATTGTTGGAAAGCTTGCTCCAGGATTCATTCCATTCAAAATTTGTGGCTACTTTCAGCACTTTGAAGAAAGTTTAGCATTTATCTGAGCATCTGGAGATGAATCTACTGAAGGGTGCTATTATAACTATGACTCTAATAATTTGACTGCTTCATTTGATAGTCTTAGGATGCTAACAGCTTCTCAAGTCATGAATATTTATGTATGCCTATTTCGATTTGATGAGCATGTCGTCTATGTATGCTTCCTTGGATATTTCGAGAAACTCTTTGAACATTTCATTCACTAGTCTTTGGAATGTAGGGCCTGTATTCTTCATCCTATAAAACATCACACTATATTAGTAGGTGCCTCATTATGTGATGAAGGATGCTTTTTTTCTCTATCATCATGGTGCATTTCAATCTGATTATATCTTGAGAATGCATCCATAAAGCTAAGGAGCTCATGACCAGCAATTCTATTCATTAGATGGTCTATTCTAATTGATAGAAAGCTATCATTGTGCATTGCTTTGTTAAGATCAGTGAAGTCAACACACATCATGTAAGCAACCCTTTTTTTTGTTATGACTACCACGTTGGCTACCTAGTCTAGAAAATTCACTTCATCATTGAAGTTTTCTTTGACTTTGTTTACTTCTTTGTTTATTTCATTAAATTTTGGGGTCAATTTTCTTCCTTTTCGTTTGACTGGAGTGAAAGCTAAATTTAGATGTATCTTATGGCAAGCCATATCAAGACCTATTCTTGGCATTTCCTCATAGGACCAAGCAGTCTCAATAGTCCTTAAGGAAACCAATCACCTCCTTTTTCTTTTTGAAGGCTGATTGTAGTTCCTATCTTAACCACTATAGTGTTATAAAGGTTATCTGTGAAGACTTAATTGAGCTTCTCTTGCTCTAGCTGCATCCTTTGGACACTATCCTCTGTGGGAGATGGAAAGAAAGTAGATTTTATTTTTCATCTTTACATTCATAGAGATTTGGGAGCTCTTCTTCATTGGAGAGAATCTTTTCCCCCAACTTTAATTGATATTGAGGAGGAGAAACTTTGTTTTTAGGGCGGTCGCATAGCATTCTCTTGCTATAGCTTACTCATTTCATAATTCTTTGATTCCACCATCTATTGGATTCCTTAGAACCTAGTGAACAGTGATGGATACTGCATTAAGAGTATAATCCATAGATGCACTAGTATCACATTACATGAAGAGTAGGTGTCAAATATCATGAACTTAATAGTTAGTGTCCTTGCTTTAATGTTGATTGGTAGCTCGATACTGCCATGAGTAGTTATAGTTGAGTTGTTGAAATTGATTAGCCAGTGTCTATCTTCTATAAAAAAAAATTCCTCTTGGCCCATTTTTCTTAGGGTGTTGAGGAACATGATATTCAATACACTTTCGTTATCGACCAACACTCTTTTAGAGTTAGGATTGCTGCCAAATCAGCCTCATTGAAGTTGATCGAAGCTCCTTGCTTTAAAGTAGATTCTACTAGGATAATCTAAATTGTAGGAGCTTTGGCTTGTCTTACGTATGCCTTCCTAGATGAATTACATTTTCCTAGAGGGCTATGCCCTTTGTGTATAACCTCAATGATTGAAGTTGGTGTTGGATGTTTTGAAGGCTGTTCATTGGGCTTGTCCCTTCCAATATCTTTTCCATGCTCAACAAATTCTATAAAACCCCATAATTTTAGTATAAATAATTATAGTACCCAAAATGAAATTGTAAATAATGTTTTACAATGTAGGGATATAAAGGAAAATTTTTGGGTGAAAAATCGGATCAAAGGGAAAATATTGGGTACAACTTTACTACCACCACTACCTTGCCACCATAGTTGGCAAGCTCTTTAGTGAGCTCTTCAATTGGAACCCCCTCATTTTACACACATTTCCCCCCTATTTTCTCCCTCTCTCTATAAATTTCTCTCACTAAGTTGTTCGGGCTTTTTGGCACATTTTGTTGAGCATTTTAGGGATAAACATTTGAGTTTTTGAATCAAGGATTCCAGGTAAGGGTTCTTACTCTAATCTTCTAAATACATGCCTTGTTTTTATAAACAAATTTTCATGCATCATATATTATGGATAAAAGTGGAAAAATTGGATGCCATTATTTTATAATTAATGTTACAATGTAATAAATGTTGTTTAAAATGAGCTACTTGTCATAAATGTTTTATTTTGCATACATTGAAAAAGTTTTGTATAAATAAACAAGTATCAAAGGTTGATATAAAATTAACATTGAAAATATGATATCATAGCATATTTTATTGTATAAGCATGCATTAGGATACCTAGATTGTACTTTCCTTTGTTTTCCTCGATAGCGAGGAGGTACAGATATACTCGAAGTATATAAGTGAAATCTCCCCACGATGAATATTGATAATGACTACCATTCATGAAATTTTATTAATAAAGAACAAGCATCATGGATAACTACTTGTTGGAAATATATTAGAGTAGACTAGTACTGAACTACGTATAGCTCACCCCATTTTCCCCTTACCTCCAGATTAAGGTCTAACAAGGCAGTGCATGACTTGGAGACGAGGAAAAAAAGCAAAAAAATTTGGTTATAATTTGTATTTCATCTTGTATCCTTTATTTGGAGAAAATGTTGAGACATGTTGTAAAGTAAATTCTTTTTTCTAATATATATTTTGTATTTTGTAGTAGTTTTAAATCTCTCTATTTTTCTTTTAATTATATTTTAACAAATTAACCCCTTCTAATTTCACGTACCCATTTTTTGGGGCATAATAGTTTGGTATCCAAACCATGGTTCTGATCTTCCACAAATAATATTCATTCATAATCCTAAAAATATTTTTAACCCATTTTTGTCTTAGCGTGCCTCCAAAAAGAAAGGAGACGAAGAAAGCATCTACAAAGGAAGCCAAAGAGAAACCTGTTTGAGACATATATAAAAATCATGGTTTATTGCATGAATTACAAAGATTCATTACTTGAGGTGAAGAACCCGAGGAAAGAGGTATGGCTTATTACCTCAAATAATTTGGGAAAATAAAGTCACCGCATTATGATAGTACTCCTAACCTCGATGTCATAGAAGGATGGGTTTAAGAAATTAAGAAGAAGATGATCATTATAGAAATTTTGATGCATTTTAGAGCTAGTTTAGCTGCATACAAACTATCTAGAGAAGCTAACTACTGGTGGGACTCAATCAACAGAGGAAGAGATGTAGAGATAATCACATGGGAAGAATTTGAAGAGTTATTTTTATGAAAGATTCTTCAACAAAATTGCAAAAGCTAACAAGGTATTTGAATTTATGAATCTTAAGCAAGACGACATGGCTGTTGCACAATACGAGAATCATTTCAATCAACCATCAATATTTTCAAAAAATATGGTAGTAAGAGACTCTAACAAAGCCATAAATTTTTCAAGGGGCTTTTGGGATGACATCCTCATACAATTGATGTATCAAGATGTGCAGACCAATACTACATTGGTTGTTAAACTTACAGAATTGAAACGTTAATACAGAAAAATTAAAGAAAGCCACATCATCTCAAAAGACCAAGGATAAAGGAAAGGAGAAAAATAAATTTTAGTAAATGAGACAACACAGTGGGCCGTTAGATAGTAATTCATCTGGAAGTTTTAGGTATCACCCTTATACCTGTCATAACTACAACCAACTGGGACACCTCAAGTACAATTGTCCCTCGCTCATTATCAGACAATATGGAAAAGGATCACAGTCAAGTTTTAGTTCTAGATCTTCAAATTCTAGAAGGAATTCTCAAGGTCAAGTCAACAAAATGGTCAACAACTTTAACAAAATTTTCAACAATCGAGATGATTATTCTAAGAATAGTCCTCGAGATCCTACCAACCTCTTAGGCAATCTTTCTAACTACCTTTCAGTACACACTATCTTTTTAATGTCAACCATCTACTAGTGGAAAGGACAATGGTAAAGGCATTACCACTCAAGAATAAGGATTGTAGGGTCAATCCTTTGCGATAGCTGGTAGATAAGGAGGACACAGAATCAATGATATTTTGGAAGGTACAATTATGTTATATCATAAGAGTTCTTCTTGATACCAGTTCCATTCACTCATTCATTTCCTTAGATGAACCAAATGACCTAATGTCAATCCATTACAAATTTCTTAGAAAAGAAGATCACCGTACAAACCCCTAAGGGTATACGAGTCCATTTTTTTGGCTAAAAATGAGTAAACCTTTCTAGCACTTTCCTTAAGTGTTACTTAGTTGGAAGGCAAAACTAGGCAAGCATGGCTATTCTAAATTCTCTAGAAGTAGCCATAAAAAATGAAAGAATCTTAGCATTTATATTAATAGTAAAAAAACATTAGGATGTGTTTTTAGAAGAGTTACATGGATTCCCTCCAACTTTAGAAATCAATTTTATAATCGAGTTATATCTTGGAACTATACCAATATCCATCACTTCTTATCGTATAGCACCTGTAGAAAAACAAGAACTGAAGGATCAATTAGATGAGCTATTGGAAAAGGGATTCATTTAATCGAGTTCATCACCTAGGGGAGCACTTATTCTTTTTGTCATGACAAAGAATGGAAGTTTCAGAATCTACAATGATTACCATCAATTAAATAAGGTAAATATAAAGAACAAGTATCCATTACCTCATATTGATGAATTATTTGACCAACTAGAAGGAGCAAGTTTCCTCTCAAAGATTGATCTTAGATCGGGATATCACCAACTAAGGTTCAAATAATTTGATATACCCAAAATTGCTTTCTATACACAGTATTGGCATTTTGAATTTTGTGTGATGTTTTTTAGACTAACAAATTCTCTTCCTACTTTTATGGATTTAATGAACTGGGTATTTTGATCTTAATTAGAACAATTTATCATTGTGTTTATTGATTATATATTGATTTATTCAAGAACCTGTAAAGAGCATGAACAACATCTCAGGATCGCCTTACAAATTCTAGGAGAACAATAATTTTGTGCAATGTTCGATAAGTGTGACTTCTGGCTTACCAAAATTTAATTCCTTAGACATGTTATATCAAAAAGAGGAATTACTATAGATCCTTCAAAGATTGAAGTCCTATTAAATTAGATTCAACCAAGGAATGTGACTGAATTATGAAGTTTCCTTGGACTAGTCAGATACTGTTGATGTTTTGTGCAATACTTCTTGAAGATTATTGTAGCATGGTCAAGACTTACTAGAAAATAAGCCAAATTCTTGTGGGATGAAGCTTGTGAAAAGGCATTCCAAGAATTGAAAACATGTCTTACAACTACACCAATCCTCACCATACAAGATAGAACATAACACCTTACATGGTTTTTACATATGCTTCACTACAAGGCCTTGGGTACATCTTAAAGCAAAATGATCGAGTATTTTCCCATGGATCATAACAACTCATGGTTCATAATAAAAATTACCCAAATCATGACTAAGAGCTAGTAGCAATGGTCTTTGCTCTAAATATGTAGAGATGCTACCTTTATGGAGCCAAATTCCAAATCTTCTCAGACCGTAATAGTCTTAAATATCTTTTCACTCAAAATGATCTCAATTTAAGTCCAAGAAGATGGGCAGAGTATCTTTAGGGTTATGAATTAACTTTGTAATATCATCCTACCAAGACTAATACTATGGCGGACACTTTAAGTTATAAGTCAAGCTTTGTTGTACAAATGATGTTAGATCCCTTATGAAACACTCAAATTGTGAAAGGTTATGAGCTCAATATGTATGATGATGAAAGAAAAGCATTTATATACAACTATGTAACGAGTCATATCTTACTGTAGAATTTCAAGGTAGCCCAATCAAATGATCTTGAATTTTGTGAAGTATGGTGTAGGATGAATGAAAGAGAGGTGGTGGAAAGATGGACTTACAATAAAGAGTGTTTCATTTCCATGGAAAGATTACCATTTCTGTTGATGATTATTTGAGAGAATAAATTATAGGAGAAGTACATAGGTCAAAATTTATGGTACATCTTAGGAGCACAAAAATGTACTATGATTTGAAAAGGACCTATTGGTGGAAAGGAATGAAGAAAGACACCTCTCAATTTGTGGCAAATTTCATGATATGTCAACAAGTGAAAGAAAAACACAAGAAACCTGTGGGGCTACTTCAACCACTCCCAGCACTAAAATGGAAATAGGATGACATAAATATAGATTTTGTACAATGTTTACCATGAACTTCCCAAGGTCATGAGTCCATATGGGTAATTGTCGATCGTCTTACCAAGTCTACCCATTTCATTGCAGTCAAAACTTGATAGTCTATGAATGCTTTAAGTAAGTGGTACATTTGGAAGATAGTATGATTGCATGGCCTCCTAATTTCAATCATGTCAGATCAAGATCCAAAGTTTACTTGTACGATTTGAAAGATGCGTAGAAGAGGCTTAGGGTACAAAGTTACTATATAGCATGGTTTATCATCCAGAAATGGATGGATAATCCAAAAGGGTTATTCATAAGTTAGAAGACATGTTACAAGCCTGTGTTATGGAATTCAAGGTAAGTTGGAGTGAGCACCTACCATTGGTTGAGTTCACCTACAACAATAGGTATCATGCCAATATTGGAATGGCTCCGTACAAAGCCTTGTATGGAACACCATGTAGATATTTGTTGTGTTATACAAAATGAGAAGATTTAAGTACAATAAGTTTATTAAAGAAACAACTAAAAAGATCTACATTAGACAAGTCAAACATCGTATAACTCAAGATTGATATAAGAGTTATGTTGATTATGGACGATGACCATTGAACTTCAAAGTAGACAACTATATTTTTCTCAAGCTTCAACTCAAAAGTGGGTAACTCATTTCAAAATAAAAGGAAAGTTAGCACCCTTCTATATCGGATCATTCAAAATTATTAGGAGAGTTGGTGATGTACCATATCAATTGGAGTTACCCCAGGAATTATCACAAGTTAACAATGTTTTTTATGTTCCTTTCTTATGAATATGTCAATAGAATTAGAATTCTATCATGGATTGGATATAACAACCATTAAAAGAAGATGCTCGTATGAAGAAGAACTAATGGCAAAAATTGATTTACAGATCCGAAACTTGAGTAGAATAGCAATACCAATAGTAAAAGTTCAGGGGAGACATCACGACATTGAAGAATAAAATTAGGAGTTAAAGTCAGAAGTTCATTCAAAGTATCCTTAGTTGTTTGAAGAATTATAAATTTTGAGGATGAAATTTTGTTTAAGAGGGTAAGAATGTAAAACTCCTTACTTTCAGTATAAATAATTATAGTACCTAAAATGAAATTCTAAATAATGCTTTCTAATGTAAGGATGTATTTAAAAAATTTCCTGTGAAAAATTGGATCAAATAGGAAAAGGTGGGTACATCCTTCACCATCTCTCCACCACCACTTCCCTGCCACCTCGCCACAACTAGCGATCTCCCTTTGTGAGCTCCTTGGTAAGCTCCTCGGTTTGCTATGAAAAGGACCGAATGTCCCTCTATTAACATACATTTTCCTTGCTATTTTATCTCTCTCTCTAAAACTCACTCTCAATAAGTTGTTGGGGCTTTCGACACATTTTGGAAAGTGTTTTAGGGATAAATACCCATCTTTTTGAGTCAAGGATTTGAGATAGGGGTTCTTATTCTAATCATTTAAATTTATGCATTGTTTTAATGAAAACATTGCCATGTATCATATATTATAGATAAAAGTGAAAAAGCCGAATGCCATTATTTTATAATTAATGTTATAAATGTTATTTAAAATGAAATACATATCATAAATGTTTTATTATGCATACATTGATTTTTTTTTATAAATAAATGATTATCAAATTCTGATATGAAATGAACATTGAAAATATGACATGGCATCCGAGAATTTTATACATGCATTATGAGAATGTTTTATATGTGGTAAGTACACTTGTACGTTGTCTTGTGAAGTATGGTACCCATGGGCTACTGGTTGTAGCAAATAGTTTTTGACTAACTAAAGGTACTCATCGCATACACATGTATCTTTGGATTTTTCCATCTATGGTGTCTGTATGTGACCATGGATTATTGTGGTCACACACGGGCCTTAAAGTTGGACCCCCACATTGTGTTTTCCATCTATTGTTGATTTTTTGACTACATATAGGCCTCAAAGTGAGACCCCCATTGTGTTTGGAGTTAATATACCCATAGATGAAGGCCCATATGACATGATTTGATGGGAACATGTGCCCTATGTATTATGATCATACATGGGGTCAGAGGTGGACCCACATGCATCTCGGAGTTGGACCGCGTATGTGCCATGTATTTGGATAACCAATATATATGAGATTATATTTCATACATTGGACTTATCATAGCATATTTTATTGTATGGGCATGCATTAGGATACCTGGATTTTACTTTCTTTCATTTTCCTTGGAAGGAAGGAGGTACACATATACCCGAAGTCTATGATTGAAATCTCCCTATGATAAATATTGATAATGATTACTATTCAAAAACATTTATTAGTAAATAAGCAACATCATGGAAAACTACTTGTTAGTAATATATTTGAGTATACTCCTACTGAGCTACCTATAGCTCACCCAATTTTCCCCTTACCTCTAGTTTAGGGTTGACAAGGTAGTGCAATAATTGGAGATGAGGAAAAACAAGAAAAAAATTCAGGTTATAATTTGTATTTCATCTTGTATCTTTTATTTGGGAAAAATGTTAAGACAGGTTGTAAAATTAATTCTTTTTCCTAATATATATTTTATACTTTGTAATATTTTTGTTAAATTATGTTTTTAAAAAGTGATATCCCAAATCGGAATGAAATTTTAAATTTTAAATCTCTTGATTTTTCTTTTAATTATAGACCATTTTTCCAATTTCACGTACCCATTTTTTGGGTTGTGACAAATTCCTTCAGGAAGCCTCTTTGAATGAGCTTTTGTACCTTATCATTAAGGGAAGAGTAATTATCGATTATGTGTCCTTTTTCTCAGTGATAAGTATAGTAAGAACTTGTTGCTCTTCTTTCCTTGGATCCTTCATTCATTCTCCTTGGCCACTCGACACAATATTTTCCTTCAAGTCTGGGGACAAGTTATGCTAAGGTGATGGTTAAAGGAAAAGGTGCTCTATCACCCAGTCTAGATTAGATATCATCTTTTTGGATTATCTGGTTTCCATGACAAAGTTTCTTTTCTTTGGAGATGGTAGATATATGTTTCTCTTATAAGAGGAGTTATTTTAATTCTTATATCTAGGTGTTTTAGTTCTATACATCTCAGCATCTTCTTTTTACGGTGATTGTAAGTCCTAATATACTGGTGTCTTTGTGTTGGCTTCCTGTGCACAAAACACAATGTCTATTTTGTTTTACTCAATGCTCGGTCTTCGTCTATGTAAGTTTGGTTAGTATAGATCAATAATTTATAAACACACATAGTTAGATACACTTTGTATGCAAGCATTTTTACGCATATCATGGGGTTGGTTTTCGTAGTGTGTACGCTAGGTAGAGTCTTGGTTTTTGATGTGTTTTAGGTGCGGGATTTTATGGATAGTACTTATCATTTTTAGAAACAAAAATGTAACTTTTTGGCACCTTACAAGCTAGCTCACCATGGACCTTGCTACCACCCTAGCCATTACCCTTGGCGAGATGTTTGGTGAGGTGGTTAGCAAGGTGTGCACTTTGACCCCTATAAATACCCTACCCATTTCCCTTCTATTTACCCACTATTTAAGAGCCAAAATTCACTCTGAGACTTTTATTTATTTTTAAAATAATTTGGGGAGCATAAATTTGAGAGTGGGTCATTTTTGTGGTTAGTCATCAAATCATTAACTATCTAAGTACATGGTCTGACTATGTGTCTCCCTTACGTAATTTAATATTAATAGTGGACTGTGTATCCATTGAGGTTATGAGTTGATACACTTCTAGTTACTCATCATTGGTTACTAATCACACCACACTGGATGGTATTGGCTATGGAGGACAATCAAGTTCAACTATTGAATCATATAGTTGCAAAAGTAGCAAGTGAAGAGTAGCAATGGACAGTTTGGATGGAGGTCTTAGCTAATAGAGGTAATAGTAGTTTTATGATCTATTAGTGTTGTAACTTGTATACTGTTTAGTGAATTATTTGCTGCTGAGTGGTTGCTTTAAGCAACTCAAGGATGTTGCCATATAGATATAGTCTATATATGAGTTTACCTCATTATATCGATTGTTGTGCATGATCTAATATTGTGTTAGTACAATCTAAGTTTAAGGTATGTATACTTAAACTTTGATTAGAAATAATTTATTATTTACTTGCTTTCTGTTTGATATATAATATATACTATTAAACTTATCTACTTTATATTATATTTTTGTAGTTCTACTGTGTGAAATGATTAAGTTTTTTACTGTTATGTTGCTTGCTAGTAGGTTCGAATCCTTTAAGAGTCTCTATCTCCTTACCCTAGTAGTTGATCAGATTGTAGACTCTTTAGCAATATATTGTTTAGATTTTCTAAGTGCCTTGTCAAGGTTGTGAGTCTCTTTCTTGGTGAGAGTCATTTTGAGGTTGCTTCTACAAAGAAACCTTATTCTAAATGGTAGGATAATGATGTCCTCAGAGCAATAAAATATTTCAATTTTGGTGGAGTTGAATCATGAACATCTTTTCTTATTTCTCTGCTACTAGCATATTGGTTGATGAATACTTAAGCCAATTAAGGGAAGGTATCAATTCTTCTAGAAGGAAGCATGTAGAACCAAGTAAGTGCTAGTCCTAAGAGTTGGATGTAAATATTTTGTACATCAACTAATCCAGCATCTCATTTGGGATATATATGGCCATTATATTACTTTTTGTAGTAAAGCATATGCTCTATAGGGTCACTCTTCCCAGTATAGCTACTAAACATTTGAGCTAAGAACCTACATAGAAGTTCCATCTTGGAGATTTTGTTTATGAAAGAGGTCTAAGAAGGCCTATTAAGGAGCTTTTCATCAACTAGCTCTTTTCCCTCAGTGTGCTCCAAAAGAATGGGAAAACCTAGAAGGAACTCAATTTCCCTGATTATAGATTTCTACCTCAAACATCTAAGATCCAAATTAAGTAGTAGACTTCCAATAAGGAGCTCTCAAGAGAATTTGAGTAAGAGTTAGATCACAGGCTAAGTCATGCCCTGACCACTACATTAGCTCAAGAGATCAAACTTCTCATCTTTTCAGTACATGAACCATACAAGGCCACCCAAGAGAAGCTTGATTAGCCTACTTGGGAAAACCACACAAAATAGGTATTTAGTCATCTACCTAGAAGATGTACTTCAAAATGCACTATAATGAGGTAATCAGCCATGTAAAGTAGTCAAGTAGACCAACCTCTAAGGTAGAACATCCAAATAAATCATCCATGTAGACTAGCCAAATGGACCAGCCTAATTTACCAAACATCAACTAGTGTTGAGCTTCCACAAATTCGAAAATAAAAGATATCAACCATCTTCCAAGGATTACCATCTATACAAGCATGTGCAATAAAACCATATTTGCATGGCTCAACTTGTGGAGCAATCCCAAGGCTAGATGACTAATGCAATCAGGTTAGAATAGCCACACCGATGGTGTTACTGATCTTGATGTAAATGCTTATAGCTATATTTGTTAGAAAAAACATCACTCTAAGAAATCAGAGGTTCATATTAAGGAAGATTAGGCCTTAATAGGTGAGGACGTAACCTAGGGGACTATGTTGTCTAGTGCACTACCTCCAAGGATATGCTTTCCAAAATGCAACCTTTTAAGTCACATAGTTTAGAATGATGCCACCTAGGATGTGTTGAACTTGATGGATTGCTACTTTCTAGGTTATGCTACTTAGACAAGCTACCTTCTAGGTTACACCACCTAGCTTTCAATCCTTCAAATTATGAATCCAAGCCACAATTGATGACTATGCATCCAGACCACATCAAGTAATTATGGATCCATACCAAATAAAGTGACTATGAATATAGATCACATTTGATGGGATAGATACATTACTTTCCATGAAGTGATGTTTAGGGTCATCATCCTAGGATTACAAACTAGAAGCAAATTCTTGCTATGACTCAAGAGATACAACTAACATTGAATCTAGAACATAACATTACTGCAAAAATTATAAATGAAGGCACTTCCCAAGAGGATCGTCCATCCCTAAATTTCTCCAGGTTAAGCACACTTAATTGTGAAGTTATAAAGAGTGGTTAACCAACAGACAAAGTAACTTAGCTTCATCTCTCTAATATATAAAAAGAGTTCTTGACAAAGTAACTTAGCTTCATCTCTCTAATATATAAAAAGAGTTCTTCACCAACGACAAAGAATTCTAAATCCATAAATACTCATCCTACAAATATGAAAAATCATTATCTTAAAAGCATATCACCTTGATGTCCTTGGTAACCTAACCTCCAAAGAACTAGAGTGCCTATCCACTCATTTAGTTATAGTGACACTCATACAAGCAAGAACAACAAATTTTTGTTGCATAATCGATTCTAGACGTTCTTGGAATAAGGAAATCCACAATCTCACCACTCATAAAAATCTCACAAGAACGGACTTGGGAAGGTTAAAGAGCAACATCAATTTTATATTATCACTTTTTAAACTAACATTTCTCATTGTGGAGTTTGGTAGCCACTTCAGGTCCAAATGAATGAAACTTACAAAAACTTCCATTCCAACTCAGATGCATTCAAAAGTCAACATCAACTACCCAGATTTACCCAAGAAGAGCCAGTTTGGCCATGGTCCAACCACTAGAGTTAAACTAGGCTATTTAGAAGACATCCAGATAGAATTTGAAAAGTAAAAGGGTAAACCATAAGTGTATTAAAAAAAATTCCATTTCCTCACTCAAGGAACTTGGAAAAGTCACATTGGCTAACTATCAAGACTTAGAAAGTCAACTACCACTTCTAGGAGTGCTCTACCCAGTAAGTTCATTCAAAATAATGTAGCCACCTTGGCACTTATCCAATGACTTTAATATTCACCTCAAATTCTTCTTCTCTTTATCCAAAGTACCCAATATTAATTGAGGTCAGAGATCACCTACCTCAAGACAAGGATCAGCAAAAGTATTGCAATATAGAGTTTAGGTTTATAGAATTTGCAACAACGGTCAATTGAAAACTCATTGAAAGAAAACCTAGCTTTGAATTGAGGGGTAATCTCCCCTCGTGCACTACTATGGTTTAAGAGTGAGTACACCTCTTGCTTGAACCTAGTAGCCATGATTGGCCAAAGCTAGGAACCAAACTTATTCTACACTAGATCAAGAATGTTATTCCTTTCATAAAATCATGTAGTGACCACCACCCAATGAGAGCTTGGTGTATGATATCATCTAGCCATCATATCAATGGAAAAAGTCCTATACAAGACAAGAAGGGGGCTCATAACTCCTTTTGCACCCATAATGACAATAGCCTAGGATCCAATATAGCTCACTTGGCTTTGTCAAACCATTCCTTCAATGGATCACTTCTTATATAGAAAGCTAAGTGAGCTCAACAACTCTTCAACACCCATAGCGATTGTAATCTAGGATCAAGGTAGTGGCTTACTTAGCCTTAAATTATTGACTCAATGGATCACTTCCTATGTAGAAATGGAAAGGGGATCAGCACCTATTCAACACTCATAATGATTGTGACCCATGATCAAGGCAATATCTTTCATCACCTAAATGGATCACTTCTTGTGTGAAAATGGAAGCAAGCTCAACACCCACAATGACTATAATCTAGGATCAAGCTATGGCACTACCAATCATTATCATAATGAACCCAGTCTTGTGAGGAAAAAGAAGCAAGACGTAACCCCTTCAACACCTACAATGACTTAGGTCCAAGACCACAAAAACCTACAATCATAAAACCAATATCTTAATGGACAAAGTCAGATATTGGAAACAAAGGTTGGGTATAACCCTTCCAACAACCATAATGACTACGATCCAGGATCACGACATTGGTCAACTTGGAATTAGGACACCCATATCCAAATGGACCAAGTCTTATGCAGAAAGTGGAATCGGAACACAACCTCTCTAGTACCCACAATAAGGAAGGTCCAAGATCTAAACAATGTAATTGGAAAGGCACACCAAGGAATGAAGCATGGCATGACCTCTTTCACACCAGAAAAAACTCCTTCCTAGGAATCAAAAACTATCATAGAATTTCCAAGGAAAAGGTGGAGGCCACACCTTCATAAGAATGGGCTCCAAAGAATGGTCCTTGCTTGTCGTACTCAATAAGCCAGCCAACTAAGAGGCTAGGAGACTGGGAGTTTAGACCACCTATTTTCAATAAAAAAAAATTCTTAAGGCATTTGCGAAGACCAAATTTTTTTATGGGAACTTAGTAAGACCAGTAACTAGTGGATTTAGAGAAAATTGGATTTATAAGAAAACATTGGATTTAGAAAAAAGTAAGGGATTTAGAAAAAAATGGATTTAGAGAATAAAGATTCAGAAAATTTTAGAATTGGGAAAAAAGTTAAAGTCGATAGAAAAGTATTAAAACTATGATGTTTGGGTAAGTTATGTTAAGGAAATGTTGTTGCAACAGCAAGACAGGATTTTCGATCAACATATCCTACTTGGGGATCTATGGATGGTAGGAAATTACTCATCATGGTCATAACTCATAGGAAAAATAGATTGCCTAAATACTAAGGAGCAATCATCATTGACCATATCATCGATGGACTACCCAATCACCCAGTTGGCTGTCAATCCCATCAAGTACATCTTGTCAGTACATACCATTGTGCACACACTATCACTCTACTTTTTTGACCAACTTCCCAACCATTCAAACAATTAACCATCATTGGTCGTGTATTAGTGTATTGCCCATCCTATGTCAACTGTGTTTGGTCCCATCTCTACCACTTCATGTCTCATCAATACCACTCGGCACTCTCTTAGACCCACACTGCATGGGTGCAAATTCCAACTTCATCCTGGATAGCTAGGGCTAACTCACTTTGGTCATGTCTTTTAACTCCCAAAAACGTTGACAAAAAATGACTACACATTATAATAGTGCAATGGTATGACAACCAAGCTACATACCTTGCATCACTAAGAATTGGTTCCCTACATCATCAAGTTGCATGCCCCGCATCTACCAAAGTGCGTGTCAAGCACCACCGAGAGTTACATGTCCCATATCAACCAAGAGTTGCATGTCCCATATCAACCAAGAGTTATATGCCATGTATCAACCAAAGTTGTGTGCATAGTACCATCAAGAGTTGGGTGTCCTGCATCAACCAAGAGGTATGTGCCCTACATTAACCAAGGTGTGTTCCCCTATATCAACCAAGATGTGTTCCCCACACCACTAAGATTATGTCCCCCATATTTGATCACCACACACAGAGTGTGTGCAATGAATACACAAGTATACATATCACAACAAGTAATATAATGATAAGAAAAGATTGTTCCTATGGAGATTATTTTATTAGAAACTAATTTTTAGAACTAAAAAATTAAAGATCAATTTTTTTGAGTTTTTATATTTTAAGGAAGCAAAATTAAAATAACTAAAAGTAAATAGCAATAATTAATTAAATCAGATTTGGTAACTAAAAAGATATATGAGAAAATATCTAGGAATACTTAATACCCCAATTTTCTAAACATGAGAATCCCTAAAATATCCTCAATATAATTATCAATTAATTACATGATCAATTCAATCTAACCTAGCATGTACTCCTCTCTCAAGTAAACTACACACCATATAGTAATTAATTTAATCACACTCTCATGCCAATTAAATTGCATACTACTCATTAAGTTCATCAATTATGGATCACATACATAAGAATCATATATCTCTACCTAGAAACTTTATATGTTATTTAATCAAGACAAACAATTAAATAATTCTCTCAAATCTATTTAATTACCTCTATAGATAAATTGTTAGCCAAACAATTAATAGCATACAAATCAGATTAAATAATATAATTAAATTAAAATTATAATTGGGGTAAAATATTAAATCATCACATGATGAAAATTGGGTTCATAAGATCTTTAGATTTATAAAGATATGAATGGTTCTTTGTTAGGCTCAAATAGGTAACTAAAGATATTAACGATGGTTAGCTTGAAAGACTCAATCGATCCAAATAAGGCCTAAATCATATCTCTTGCTAAATAGTATTTAGGATTTTTCCTCAAGGGATGATCAAATAGATTCTAAAACTTGGTAGATCTCACTGACTCGCATAAACTACTACAAATTTTCTCTCAATAAGCACACCAAAATCAATCATGAGCATGGAAACAGCTTGAGTCTTAACTTGTTAAATAATACTTTTGTTCTGGCTCACAAACACGGTGCTCAATTATCTTCTCATGCCATATTTTTGTTTACTTTTTGAACTTTTTGGCATTCTTATAAGCACTCCACCGTAACTCATCCAATTTATGTATTTCTAACATATTTTTCACCTCTCCATTGAACTCTCTCACTTTCATAGTTGATTGGGGATAGAAGGGTAAGTGTAGGGTCTAAACTTGGTGGCTCTTCAATTGATGGTTTGAGCTTAGGTCCTATCTCCAAATTATCCATAATCTCCTTTGATACACACATGAGAGGCGTGTCCTCCAAAAATTCACACAATCTATAATATCAACCTTCGATGCCATACTTTCAAAGTTATAATAGGTTGAGTTGTTTTTTGGTGAGTTTGTGTCCTTGTTCATAGCTTCACGTGTAACAATATTAAGTGTGGTAAACTTAATAGATTCTTTTAAGATCTCCCCACATTCAGTAACATTTATCCTTAAGCATTCATTTGCACTATCAATGTCAGGGGGTTTAGATTCTTTAAAAACTTCAAACATCACTCGTTCATCTTGCACTCTCATTGTAAGTTCACCTTTTTGTACATCAATGAATGCTCTTCCAGTTGCTAAGAATGGACAACCAAGTATGATAGAAATGTCACAGTCCTCTTCTATGTCTAGCACAATGAAGTCTACCAAAAAGATGAATTTGCCCAATTTTACTAGAAAATATTCTACCACACCTCGAGGTCTCTTAATTGATCTATCTACCATTTGTAATGTTATTGAAATGGGTTTGGCTTTTCCAACTCTCAATCTCTTGAAAATCGATAATGGCATGAGGTTAATGCTTAAACCCAAGTCACATAGAGCCTAGCCAAAATGGATGCTCCTAATAGTGCAATATGTCAAAACTACTTGGATCTTTCATTTTTTGTGATATTTTTCTATTAATGATGGCACTACAACCTTCAGTCAAGGTTATTGTTTCATGATCTGCAAGCCTCCTTTTCTTTGAAAGTATATCCTTCATGAATGTGGCATAAGACGACATTTGTTCCAATACCTCTACAAATCGTATGTTTATGTTCAGCTTCTTAAAGACTTCCAAAATTTTTGAAAACTACATATCTGACTTTTTCTTTTGTAGTCTATGAGGGAAAGGAATAATGGGTTTGTAGAGGTTACTCTTTTTTGGTTAAATTATTTCTTTTTCAGTGCTCTCTTTATCCATTAGTTCCTCATCATCCTTGTTAATTTCCTATTTCTCCTCATCCTTTTCTGCCATATGCTCCTATTCTAAATTTTTATCACTCCTCAAGGCTATGGTGATGTACTAGTCCTTACCTTCTCTTCTTGAGTTTACAATTTTGTCACTTGGAAGGTTACCTTGAGGCCTTTGACTTATAGCTTGAGCGAGTTGCCCCATTTGGTTCTCTAAATTTCAAATTGAAGCCTCTTAAGTGGACACTTTTTGTATTTACTGATTGGATGAAGTCTTTCATCATCCCCATTAAACCATTTGTATTGTCATCAGTAGGTGGCTTCTTCTCTTGGGCTCGTGATTGTTGTGGTTGTTGATAACCAGGTGGTGGAAATGATTGATGGTTGAATTGATTACTACCTTGACTATTGTTATTACTCCAAGAGAAATTTGGATGTTGTCTTCATCTTGGGTTATATGTGTTCGAGTATGAATTATTGTTTCGGTTCACATTCCCTACATAGAATACAGATTCAAGATTATTTGGACAATTATCAAACAAATCAACTCCTCCATAAAACACACATGACACTCCTAAATCTTAGACCTATTTTATACTCACTGTCAAGTTTTGAGCCTTCAAAATATTAACCAAAGATGACACTTTAGTTGTAAGTGTTGTGATATCATTTACCCCATGCACTTCGGCTACTCTTCTTGTAGCTGTCATTCTGTCCATTAGCCATTGATAACTATTGCTAGCCATTTTCTCAAGTAAATCATAAGCTTTATTGTAATATTTGGCTAGCAAAGTTCCATTAGCAGATGCATCAACAATAGTTCTTGTTTGAGCATTGAGACTATTGTAAAAAGTCTCCATTTAAATCCAAGAAGGAATACCATGATGAGAACACTTCCTTAGCAATTCCTTGAATCTTTCCCATGCTTCATATAAAGATTCTCCTTTGTATTGTTGGTAGGAAGTAATATCATTCCTAAGCTTAGCATTCTTTGTTGGTGGTAATTATTTCATCAAGAATTTCTCCGCCAAACCATTCCAAGTTGTAATGGAATCAGGTGGCAAAGAGTTTAGCCATGCTCGAGCTTAGTCTCAAAAAAAGTAAGGAAACAATCTAAGCCTAAATGTCTCCTGTGTCACACCACTTAACTTGAATGAATCTCCAACTTTAATAAACAATCTGAGATGAAAATGTGTTGGTAATCTGCTAAATTGTCCAACTATTTGTAGCATTTAAAACATCACTTGCTTTAGTTCAAATTGATTAGCTCGAATATTTGGCCTTGTAATACTTGGATTCAGCCTTTCCAACGTAGGTATTGCATATTCATTTATAGTTCTATCTCTATCATCCATCAAAATGATTTGATTGTTCAAGTTTAGCTTATTATTGTTTATTTCTAATGGATTAGTCATTTCTTCATCTTGGGTGACTTGTTGTTTTCTAATTAATCTCAAAGTATGCTCAATTTCAAGATCTAAAAGTCAAATTTTTTGTGTTTTTATATTTTAAGGAAGCAAAATTAAAATAACTAAAAGTAAATAGCAATAATTAATTAAATTAGATTTGGTACCTAAAAAGATATATTAGAAAATATCTAAGAATACTTAATACCCGAATTTTCTAAACATGAGAATCCTAAAATACCCCCAATATAATTATCAATTAATTACATAAACAATTCAATCCAACCTAGCGTGTATTCCTCTCTCAAGTAAACTACACACCATATAATAATTAATTTAATCACACTGTCATGTCAATTAAATTGCATATTACTCATTAAGTTCATCAATTATGGATCACATACATAAGAATCATACATCTCTACCTAGAAACTATGTATGTTATTTAATCAAGACAAACAATTAAATAATTCTCTCAAATCTATTTAATTGTCTCTATAGATAAATTGTTGGCCAAAAATTTAATAACATACAAATCATATTAAATAATATAATTAAATTATAATTATAATTGGGGTAAAATATTAAATCATCACATGGTGAAAATTGAGTTCATAAAATCTCCAGATTTATAAATTAACTACACATAATTGTGTTCATAAACTCATATTTTTCATAAAGGAAGACATAAAAATTGATAAAGAAAAGAGTAGAAGAAGAAATACAATCAATCCCTTGAATTGTAGTGATAATCTCCTCTTGAATATCCACCAAAATTGTGTTCCCTCTTGAATTTTTCTATATTTTTCATTCTTTTTAGCTCCAAAAAATGACCAAAATTATGCTAATGGAGGCCACTTAGGGTTTATAGAGTGATTAGGGGCTTAAATATTGCTCAAGTGTGATCTAGACCGTCAGATCAGCTTCAAATCAAGGGCTACGATCAAAATAAGCAAAACTGACAACACTAGCCAATCACAGCGCCATGCTACACAACGTGATTCACAAAAATGGATGGCGTGGCGTACAGGTGGAAAGCGACGAGCAATTGGGTGACGACACGTGGTAAAGAAGTTTGACCCACTCCAAACTCAGATTGAATGTTGTACTGACACGTGGCACGCGTTTCGTCCTCCTCACACATGGTGTAGCCTGATTCGCTCTCTATGCTTATGTGGCCTCCGCATGGCTTGCCCAATCTACTCCCATGCTTACATGGTAGGCCACATGGCATCTCTTGATTGGTCTTGTGTTAAAAATTCATAAACAAATTCCAAAAATCCCAAAAAAACTCCAAAAATTATATTTTCACTCTTTTTCACTCAAAAGTTTTTATTTAATATTTTTAGCCTCAAAAATACTATTTATTAAATAAAACAAGTAAATATTAAGTAAAAAAGTACACTAATGACTCTACTTTCATAGAGTCAGAGTCATAAACACTAACCAAGAGTTGCATCCTTCGCATCAACCAAAGTACGTGCCTTGCACTACCAAGAATAATGTGCCCTACATCAACCAAAGTTGCATGCCCACCAAGATTTGCATGCATTAACCAAGAGTTACATGCTTAAAATCTGTGTGCACTGCATAATAGAGAGTTGTATGTCCTGTACCAACCAACGTGTATGTCGTACATCACCAAAAGTTGCATGCCCTATATCCACCAAAGTGTATGTCCCATACCACCAAGAGTTATAAGCCCTATATCAATCAAAGTACATGCTCTATACACCACAAGTTGCATGCCTTGCATCAACCCACATGTGTACTCAACACTATCAAGATTAAGTATTTTCCTCACAGGTCATCACAATTACAAGAGTGAATCTCCCCAAGTTGTAAAAATAACAAGAATGACCTCCCAAGGTCGCTCAAGTTCTAAGTGCATCACACAAGGATTATAGAAGTGCTAAGGGTACATCCCTGTTCCAAGTTCCAAAAATGAATACAAAGTCTGTTACAAGGGATATACAGGTTCCACATTAACAAACAAAGCAAAAATTAGAAAGTAAATTGTGTGGAATAAAAAATTTCAAAAATAAAATGATGGTATTATTTCATTCAAAGCTCAATGCTTATAGAGCTAAAAAATAAAAGCCAAGTCCTAACACTTCGGCCAAAAACAAGAAATAAAACTACAAAGTAAACTATATAGCCTAATACCTATGTCTTGTGATGGTTGTCCCCACTAGTACCCTTCAACATAACAACGATAATGGGTACTACATGTACTACTTTCTGAGTTCTAATAGCTAACTTGGGCTAGATCTCACTCCTAGTACCAATAGAAGCATGAACCTTTACTCTAGATAGAGTCTCACTCCCCTCAACATCTAACCTTCTGGCCTACCAAAGCACTAAACTTGATCCTAAGTTTCACCCTAAACATCTCACAAGATAACAATAATGCCACTACAAACCTGGGAAGTTTCTTCTATACATTGCACCCCTAGTTCTCTATAGTTAGCTAGTCATCCTACACAACCACCTTCTCATATTCACCAAATCTTGAGGAAAAGCAAGTCAAAATTTTGAGAACAAATTAAGAAACAGGTCCAAGTCTTGATGTATAACTCCAACATTTCTCCCAACAGACTTAGATCCATGTGCCCAAAAGGAATTGGTGATTGTCTACCATGTGATTTTTTGCACTCTACCTACTATTGCATTGCTAATTCCTTGGTAGTTGTAAGGCTTACAATCTGCTAGCAACGATCTCTTCCAACTCAGGAAAACTTGGTAGTATTTCTAGTTATTCTCGTGGTGTTCCTATATCTCTTCAAAGTTTCCTTAGTAGCTTCCTTCACTAGTGATCCTCTATGCCATTATGCAATTCTCAAGCAGAAATTGAGTAGCCAAGCTCACTAGCCCTCGATGCTATACTTGTGAGGATTTTGGTCATATTTCTATAGATTGTGCAAACAATAAAAATAAATTTGGAAAAGAATTTAATGCTACACTTAGTGACACGGAAAATGAGCAGGATAATGCTAGTAACTCAGAAGATGATGACATTAACTATCGTGTCTTCATCGCAACTACCAAAGTACACCACAATGACTCTGACTCTAGCTCGGATGAAGAAAATGAGGAAGTAAATCCTCTTTCTTATTATCTAAGTTTAATGTATCGAGTTATGAGGAACTATTCACGGATTGTTTAGGTGCTAGAGAAGAAAAGGACAAACTACTTGTGGAAGTAACTAAACTTAATGATATCATCAATATTCATAAAACAAATTCCTCTAGCCTAGAGAAAGATAAAAGGGAATTGTCTAAAAATATTAATGTCATGAATCTGAGACTTGTAGAAACCACTGAGGAAAACAAAAAGCTTAGGCATGAACTTAGTATTGCTAAAGATACGATGAAGAATTTGACGATAGGTGCTAAAAAACTGACCAAAGTCCTAGACTGTGAAAAGCTACATGGAGATAAGAGAGGTCTTGGATACATAGATGAACAGTCAACACCTTCAACATCAAAGACCACATTTGTAAGGCCCTTAAACTCTACTCTTACTGTTACTACTTATGCACAAATAACACATGCTTATAAATCTGAAATTATTTTTAGTGCTAAAATATGAAATAAGATATGCTAAAATATTAGATAAGATATACTCTAGATAAGAGTTATCTTAATTAATGAGTAATATTAATCCTATTTGTAATAGAAAAGATATTTATTAATCATATATGAGTTATCTTAATTAATGAGTAATATTAATCTTATTTGTAATCGAAAAGATATTTATCAATCATATATGAGTTATCTTAATTAATGAGTATTATTAATCCTATTTGTAATAGAAAAGATATCTATCAATTACATAGGATCAAGGGTTTTAATTTTTCCTATAAATAAAACTCATTACTCATTGTTTCAATTAACCACACAAGAGCATTCTTCTAATCTTCTTTATTTCTCTCTCTTGTTTTACAAATATAAGATCATAATTCTTTAGAGATCATGAGAATCTAGGTAAATTTGACTCTAGAAGTGATGAAGGTATCTTTCTAGGTTACTCATTAACAAGTCATGCATTTAGAGTATCAACTTGAGAACTAGTACTATGATAGAGCATCAACGTTGTTATATATGATGTAGGTACCAATACTCCAGTGACTGATGAAAAAATTAAAACATTAGGCACAAGCTTGCCAACTGAAGAATAGATTGAAGAAAATCTTAACACTGAAAAGGTAGATAATGAGGTAGATGAAGAGTCATCCTTGAAGATGAGGTCACCATAGCCAACACTCAATTTCAAAGGCCAACATGTACTGCCAAAAACCACCCGATTGAAAACATCATTGGTAATCCAAATGCAAGTGTGGCAACTAAAAGGAGACAGGTAAGTGAGATAACTTATCTCTATTATGTTTCTCAAATAAATCAAAAAATATTAATGAAGCATTCAAAGATAAATTATAGATACATTCCAAGCAAGATAAGCTAGCTCAATTCACTAGGAATAATGTTTGGACTTTAGTACCTAGGCCTAAAGATAAAAACATCATAGGAACTAAATGGGTGTTTAAAAAAAATCTTATGAACATGATGTTATGATTAGAAACAATGCAAGAGTAGTTGCACAAATATATAAACAATTTGAAGTAATTGATTTTAATGACACATTTGCTCCTAAAGCTAGGTTAGAATCAATTAGGATTTTACTTAAAATTGCATGTTTTATGAACTTCAAACTCTTTCAAATGAATTTAAAGTCTACCTTCTTGAATGGATTACTTAGTGAAGAGCTTGGTATGAGAGACTAACAGCTTCTCTTTTGAACAATGGATTTGTTCAAGGGAGATTTGATGAGACTCTTTTTATTAAAAGCACCAAAAAAGATATATTCATAGCTCAAATATATGTCGATGACATAGTCTTTTGATCAGCATCCAACTCTCTTATTGATGTTTTTTGAACATAATGACCAGTGAATTTGAAATGTCTATGATGGGTGAGCTCACATATTTCATGATTTGCAAATTAAAGAATTTAAAAATGGAATCTTTATTTCTCAAACCAAGTATGCATGTGATTTAATTAAAAAATATGGACTTAAAACAAGTAAGCATCTAAGAACACCCATAAGTTTTAGTGCCAAGATTTCAATCGATGAGTCATGTAAGAGCATTGATCAAATGCTATATAGAAGCATGATAGGAAGCTTATTGTACCACACAACAAGTAGACTTGATACTTGTTTTAATGTTGGTATTTGTGTACGTTATCAATTAGACTCTAAAGAATCACACATTGACTAAGTCAAAAGGATCATTAGGCACGTCTCTTGAACCAAAAACCTTGGTATTTGGTTTGTTAATGATACTACATGTGAAATTAGTGGATACATAGATGCAGATTGGATAAGATATCAAGATGTAAGAAAAAGCACTTTAGGTGGATGCTTCTATATTGGGAACAATCTCGTTTCATTGCACATCAATAAACAAAACTATTTTTCATTGTCTACTACAGAAGCATAATACATTATTTTTGGAAGCTTGTACACACATTTCGGTCGATAAAGAATATGCTTCGTGAATATATCTTTGAACAAGGTGCAATTCCCCTTTACTATGATAACATTAGTACTATATGTATCTCTAAAAATCTAGTTCTGCATTATCAAACAAAACATATAGACATTAGACATCATTACATTAGGGAACTAGTAGAAGATAAATTTGTACCCCTAGAGTTTTTGCCTACTGAAGGGCAATTAATTGATTTATTCACTAAGGCAATTTATACTCAAATATTTGAATCTCTCAGAAGTGCCTTAAGAATTTGCAATATTGATTAAAATTCCATAGTATTTTTTTCATTATTTATTAGAATATATATATATAAAGGAAGTAGACTTGCTTTAACTTGACATGAACATTACATACTACTCGCATACTTTTGACTACATCTTTAACAACTAGAAACGGTGACTTTTGCACTTACATATCTTATGCATCTAGTGACTGATGTCAACATGATCCTATTCAGACACTCACTGGACACATATTTATGTCATGCATGAAATTTATAATTGATTATGTAAGTATTTAGGGACTTGGATAAACTTGACTGCTAGAATTGTGCTTGACTTCTCTCTTACACTTTATAAAATGTTGTTATATAGAAACACCTAGTTTTGAAAGGGCTACCTACTGTGATGTGTGAAGCTATTGCAGTGAGTGGAACCTCACAATTGGTGTGAAAGTCATCATTCTAGGTTTTTGGCTTGTACATAATTCCTTAAAAATAATATTATTAGAAGAAAGAGAAAAATAATACAAAAGTAATTGTATGCATAAAAAGAAAGAACCACAAATGGTTATATAAAAAGAAAATAAGTAACCAATCCCAAAAAATACAAGAGGGAAATACAAAACAAAAAAATATTAATTAAAGTTCTCTCTTAGTAAAATTTTATTTTATGCAAGTTTGAGTTCAACCGCAATTCTTTCATGATTGGTAATACTTTTTATGTAAACGTTTCATAACTAATCATGAATGGACTAATTGACATACTAATGTTGTTCCAAAAACTCAACTCACTTGTGGTGACTCATGTTTGTGTGTATGGCTTACATATGTTTATGTTGTTAATGACTAGTTATACCCTAAACACAAATTAATTTTTCTTATTTGTGTGTAATGTTATATCATGTTTAGATTAATCTACTATCCGCTGCTAAAAAGAAATATTTTCATCTCCACTTTGTATATTATAGCCATGTTTATGACCATGTTTATTCGTATGACAAAAAGGGGGAGAAAATTAGTATAAAAAATATTGAAGTTTAATTGAAACATCAAAAAAAGGGGGGATAGTTAATTTAGAGGGAGATTTTTATTTTTGAATTATTTTGATTTTTAATTGAGATATCTTCATATCGGGGGGGGGGGGGGGGGTTAATTTTTATCATTTGTTTAATCCTCTTTTAAACATCCTTCACTTTTTATATTGTTAGATACATTGAACTATTATGAACAATGAGTCATTCGGAACAAGTGTTTTGCTTGTTCGTATTTTTTCAATGTAAACAAGAGTTATCAAAATACAAGCGAATATGTTTCACGGGATAATAGGATAGTTCCGCTATGTAGCGAGTGAGAGGTTTTGTCACATGAATATTCAAAAGAAGGAGATTGTAAGGTTTATGAGTATTGACAATATTTGAAAACAAAATATTTGTATGTAATATTAGTTTCTAGGTATGTTTTTCAAGAATATTTTCAAGTTGAACAAATTATCGAGCCTCAACTATCAAATCTCAATTATATCTCTATTCTCGTGCACGTTAGATTTCATATTAGACACATAGGAATATTGTTCAAATAGGTTACTTGATCGATTGAGTTGTGACTAGATTGTTCGAGCTTAATTGAAATTGGTTGAATTAATTTTTAATATGATTATATCAATTGAAGCATTAACACGATTGATTGAAATTAATGACTAGATCAATCAACTTATTTCTAAATTAATTAATTTTTTCACTAGATTGATTGAAGTATTCATTGTCGATCGATCGAGCGGCCATAATCAATCGATCAGGCTAAATATAGATTGATCGATTAGTCAGGTTTTCACTTTTAACCTAGTTTTTACTTGAGCTAGTTAATATTTTTACTATATTGTCCTTATCTTTTTAAGCTCTTCTAAATACTTTTAAGGATAGTTTTATAATTAACCTTTGACCTTGGATTCCTACTCATACTATCTAATCATACCATTGGTTTGCAGTTATGTTAACTATATTTAACATTCTTTTTACATCTTAATATCTTTCTCATTATTTTGCAAAAGATTCTCATGTAGGATTTTTCATTGAGTTAATTTATTAAACATTTATGGTTATGTTTGATGAGTTAACAAGCCTACAATATTTGTGATACTATGCTTTTAACTAATTGTTCTAGGGTTTCTAATTGATTTTGTTTTATCTGTCGATCCATTAAATCATCTAGTTAGGATAATTCATTATTAAATCTTCCCTAGGACACACATATGTAGTTGTATTATTATGCCCATCTTTCAGGTAATGGTTGAATGAGTTTGATTGATTGTGTGACTCAAGTTATCAAAATATTGGTCTGGATTCAAACACCTTTCTTGTATAGGCTATGATGAAAGCAGCCACTTGTAAGTAGTTTACTTGGGGGCTTTATCTTGGTAGGTAGTATAAGACCTAGCCTTGTAATTGGACCTTATTTTTCATAGTGAATAGTTAGGTGGTCTGATGGATCAATGGCTTTTCTCTTAGGTTATTGGTGTGACCTTAGTTGTTTCCACCTAAAAATATCGTGTCTCAATCTTTATATTTCCTAGCCATCTGTGAAAATTTTAATTTGTCATAATTTTGCTGGTTATTTATCCACCTTATCTAGCTAATTAGGTCCATAATTAAAAAAGAAACTATCATCGTTGACTATCTATTCACCCCTCTAACTAATTAGATTCGTAACTAAATAAGAAAATTTCAAAATAGAAAAGATGTTTTATTAGAAATGATCCATGACAAATTAGGATATCAGAAATTAAAATTCACAGTGTACCTTAGGTTTGCCATTAATATTAAATTTAGCCTATGAATTTGAAATGGGAGGTTTAATGAAAGAAGAAACTCATTCATTTTCAGTACAATACATAGCAAGACATTCATTAAAAACACTCATAGTAGTTCAATATATGGATAAAATTAATTCATAGAAATAAACAAAACTTTCCAAGAAATTGGACAAATAATAAAACTAGAAATATTAACAAACTTTAAAATACTAAAAGAATAGAACTTAGATGTTAAAGGAAAATCTCTGATACTAAGAAGAAGAAGTAATGTAACAAGAAATAGTAATGTGTCAAGGTTTAAGTTAAAAAATCCTGAAGCAAAAACAAAACTTTCCAAGAAATTGGACAAATAATAAAACTAGAAATATTAACAAACTTTAAAATACTAGAAGAATAGAACTTAGATGTTAAAGGAAAATCTCTGATACTAAGAAGAAGAAGTAATGTAGCAAGAAATAGTAATGTGTCAAGGTTTAAGTTAAAAAATCCTGAAACAGAAACCTCTAACAAAGAAAGAGTGGTTACAGATGTAAACCAAAAAGTTAAAATAATTAAAACAATTGTCCATGATATAATATTTGAAAGAAAATAATATCATTGTCATCCCAATAGTGTTAAAAAAAACTATAAAACATAGAATTGGATTTTGATGAAAGCCTAATAGACATAAAAAACCAAATAACAATAAAGAAAGTTTTAATTCTTTTAGTAAAAGAAATTTGTATAACATAAGATTCAAACATTAAGTCCTTACAACACATAAATGAGTCACAAAGAGAATTCCTAAAAGAAATAAGAGAATATGGTTATAATAGAAAACTACAACAAAACATACATAAAAAATTTATAGCATTAAGAATGGATTTAAAGAACTAACTAGAAGATCGGATGCATTGATACCTAGGAATGAGAAAAAAAAGAATGAGAAAAAACCCAAATATGAAGAAGAAGCTATAATTCCAGTTTAATGGAATATAGAAAAGAATTAGAAGAATAGTTTATGAACCTTAAAAATAGGGAGAAAGAAAAATTAATTAGTTTGTTAACCTTAACTTATGAAGAATTAGGAAGACATTATGATGAAAAAATTTGCACAAACAAATAGGAAGATGATATGACAATAATAAATAAAACTGATTCTGAACCATAAAATATAATCCCAAAAAATCATATGAACCAAATTTTGTTACCAGTTTCTTACCAAGAAGGAACATCTTACCTATATAGAGAAGAAAGAAATATGCAATGGCCATAAGAACCTAACCTTTCTTATAGAAGAAAATAATAACTAAAAATAAAAGAATGATTACATTGAAAAACTTGAGTAATATCCCACCAGAATTCAAACTTCATAAAAATTACATATCTAATCTTTTAGATTTAGATTGTATAAGGGATAGGAAAAAAGGCTTACATAAATGGTCTAGTGGTATGAATGTAATCATACGAACTTCTCCAACCACACAATCAAATCCTTCAACATATAGAGTCTTAATAGCTCATAAAATGACAGGAATATTAAAATTTGGTTTACAAATTTAATAGAACAACAACATTTACATATGTAAGGGAATACTCCCACAAGTAGAGAATACTTAGGGATTGTAGTAAATGAATTATACAAGGAATTTATTAGAGAAGACAAAGGTAAACATACCACTGAATCTAGTGAAAATAAAATTGAGGAAGCCAAATTGCATTTAACAAAAATGAAAATATTTGACATGTTTTATATAGACTCATTTTATTTGTGAATATGAAATGTATTATCATAAGTTCCCGCTCTCTAAGTAAAAAACTTATAAGGATTTTTTTCTTCTTCCAAAAATTACATAAAACTATAATAAAGTGATGGAATAAAAGAAAAAAGAGAAACTATACCAAACACCTTAGAAGAAAGAACAAGAAGCCTTAAAAATTGGATGATCATTAAATGTCAAAAAAGATAGGAATATAAACAAATAAGAGAAAATAGTAAGATCTGTTGTGATACAAGAGATTTTAGAATGTTAGGAAAATATAGATGTAACATAAGATCTTACAAAAAAAAGTATAAGAAATATAAAAAAAATACAAAATACTTGAAAAATATAAATTTAGAAAATAGAACTTTCCAAAATATAAGAGAAGGTATAACAAAAAACCTTATAGAAAAATATACTTTAGAAGAAAAAGATATAAACCACTAGAGAACAAAAATTATTGTCCACAAGGGAAAAAGAAATGCAGGTGTTGCATTTGTAATGAGGAAAAACATTATGCTAATAAATTCCCTAACAGACTTCCACATAAAAACGAATTTAAAAATGAATTTTTACAAAAAGCAAAAATCTTAGAAGAAGCGTTTAAAATGAAATTAGAACCAATTGAAAAATCAGATATAAATGATACTTATAGTATTTATCTATTGGAAGAAATTGATAAAAAATAACTAACTCAAAATATGAATATTCAGAATACTCTTTATCAGAAAATGAATGATTTGTATATTATTACAAATCCAAACAGTACTTATATTAAGGTAAGATTGAAATTAAAATTTACACAAGTTATGTTATCAATTACATACATATGTAGATACATGAGCTAGTATGTGTGTAGCTAGTAAATATGTATTCCCACATGAACTTTAGAAACAAGCCCCAAAAGATTTAATTGTAAGAATTGTTAATAATACTACGATAAATCTTAATAAAGTCTTAAAGGATACATACATAATGATAGGAGACAAATTTCATATTCCTACAAGATACCAACAAGAAGCAAGAGTTGTTTTATTAATAGAAAATAATTTCCTAAACTTATATCAACTCTTTACACAATATTTAGACAAAATAAGTCTTACAACACTAGATGGTGAAACCATTTACGTATCAAACATAAGAAAATATTTGACTATATCAAACCTAACTTTTATACAACATAAAAAGAAAAAAAACGTGGTGAGATAGACACAAAATAGCAACAAATATCTTATTTAGAAAACCTTTAATTAGATTAAAAGACAAACAAAACTCTTATCTTAATAAAATACAAGAAGATAAGTCTTAGCATGTATTAGAAAATTATTAAAAACAGTAAGCTCAAAAAATCTATTAGATCCAAAGTTCAACAAATCTAAAATAATTGCTAACATAAAACTAAGAGATCCTAACAAATTCATTAGAGTAAAACCTATGATTTATACTCCATATGAAAGGATTGAATTTGAAAAAAAATCAAGAACTTTTGAAACTAAAAGTCATAATATCAAGTAATTCACCTCACTCTAGCCCAATATTCTTAGTTAAAAAAGAAGAGAAAAAAATGATAATAAAATTCAAAGAATTGAATAAAGAAACCATTGATGATAGATATTTTATTCTAAATAAAGAAGAATTATTATCATTAATGAAAAGAAAGAAATATTTCTCAAGTTTTGAGTGCAAAAATGAATTTTGTTAAATAAGATTGGATGAGAAATCAAAAAAACTAATAGTATTTAATTTCCCTCAAGGTCAATTCCTATTTCTCAAGTTTTGAGTGCAAAAGTGAATTTTGGTAAATAAGATTGGATGAGGAATCAAAAAAACTAATAGTATTTAGTTTCTCTCAAGGTCAATTCCAATGAACTATTGAACCATTTGGATTAAAACAAGCTTCAGGTATCTTTCAAGGGTACATGGACAACATCTATAAGAAATTACAAAATATTTGTTGTGTTTACATAGATGATATTTTAGTTTCCAATAATGAAGTAAACAAATTTTATTTATATATATTATTAATATTCTACAAGAATACAGGAAAAAAGGCATTATACTTTCTGAGAAGAAAGCAGTAATTGTTCAATAATTACTCAGTAAAAAATTAAGTATTTAGGGTTAAAAATTGAGGACGAAAAACATAATCCACAACCTCATATACTAAATAACATTCAAGGATTTTCTAGTTAATTAAAAGACAAAAATCAATAACAAAGAATCTTAGGGTGTTTAACGTATGTTGAAAGCATTCATCAAAAACTTGTAAAAATGCAAAAACCTTTACAAACAAAATTGAAAAAAGATCATGTTTGGAAATGGATGGAACAAGATACTTTGTACACAGACAAGATAAAAGTACAAGTAAAACAATTTACCAAATTTATACCATTCAGGTCCAGATGATAAAATGATAATTGAAATAGATGTTTCATATGAATATTAGGGAGCAATTTTGAAAGTAAAAGTAGATGACAAAGATGAATATCTTTGTAGATATACACCTGGACATTTTCATGGTCCATAATTAAATTATCATAGTAACGAAAAGGAATACTTAGCTATCAAAAAAACTATTAAAAAATTTACAATATATGTAATAAGTTCTAGATTCATTGTCAAAACTAATAACAAGAAGGTGATTGCAAACAAGAAAGATTAATTAGATAACAACAGTGGTATAATCACTATAATTTTGATGTCAAAAATATTTCAGGAAATAAAAATAGTTTAGTAGATACCCTTAAAAGATAATTAGCACCTTTAATTATTTTTGTTCTTGTAGGAATGGAACATCCTGATATCAAAATCAAGATAAAGAAAAAGAGATAAGAATTATTCAGGAACAACTCGAGGTTTTTTAACTAGAGTAGTCTTTTGGAGACAAGAAATAAAAAAGAACTTAACAGTTCAAAACAACCATTAGAGTCCAAAAACTTCTAAAGAGAAATCCCCATAAGAGATTCATGCTATGGAAGGTAGAACTTCTGAAGAAGGAATTCAAAATGTGAAGGAAGAACCTTACAGTTTAAAAGAAAGTAATATCTTTGAAAAAAAAAGGAAAAGCTCAATTGGGCTCAAGAAGTAGAAAAAGAAGACCAAAAAAAGACTTATGTTGTTTATAATGATCCAAAATCAAGAATTTACAACAAATGGCCTCAAGCAAGTAAAGGTATTGTCTGATTTAGTTAAATAACTCACAAAACTTTCACTAATAAAATAAAAGTTGACAATTATGTCAACTATAGAATACCAAAACTAATAACTGAAGATATATTTAAAAAAATATTTTGCAGCATTGCAACAACAACTATCGCTACCAAATAGGTTGAAGACCCAAGGAAAGATATTAAGACCATCGGTACTATTCAGAGAAACACCTCTCATAGAAACAACAAAGATAATACGAGCACAAATACTATTCAGGGAAATATCCCTTAAGAATACATTGATCATTGAAGATGAAAAAGACCAGTACAAGAATTTAAGTAAATCACAATGGTCAAGTCTCTATAACTTAGCCAGAAAATTTGTCCAAGAACATTTCAAATATATGAAATTTTACACCACAAAAAAATAATTTCCTACAGGCTAAAAATTTAATACTTATGAAGAAATTGATCCAATTTTTATTTATAAAGCTTTCCATATATGTTTAATCGAAAATATATATCTAGGAACTAATTTAAATGAATTAAATTATTTTCCTAAAAATTTCAATAAGGTTATCAAAAACTTCAAGAAAAAGATTAAAGCAAGCAACAAGTCTATTTATCTCAGATTTTTTAATTCACTTATGGACTAGAATGAAGAAGGTTGGATTAGTCCTTATCATTTTATCAATTTAGGGATTTCCAACACTAATATAGAAGTTCCAAAACTAAGGGCCTATCCCCACGAACCCTAAAACCCCCTTCATAGCCCCTTTTTTATTTTCACTCAAAAATCCATCAAAATCACTCATTTTTGTTCTTATTTCACTTAAAATTGATTTCTAATCACTTTTTAGCATCAATCCATACAAAAAAAATCTAATTTGAGAAGAAATCGCTACAACCCAATTTTTCCATTTACTCTCATTTTCTCACCAAAAAAACACTTTTCTGAGTTTGATTATGCAATTTCTTCCCAACAACATTTCATTGATCTTTAGTCTACATTTTCTTGGGAAAAATTATCAGTTTGGTTAATTTTTAGTCAAGAGGTATTATCATCTTTTTTGATTTTGTGCTCGATTTCTGAAATGACTACAAGACGACATGAACTTCCTTTCGGTACACCCGTTCACCATTTATCCCAACAATGGGACGATGAGTTCAAATTGAGGTATAGAAATACTTTATCTAAGCGTCGAGTATAGCTTGAACATGGCATTACTTGGGTCAAATTTCACAAAATTGAAATAACCTGAGCTATTAATGCTCTTGGTTGGCAATCACTATTTACACTCTCTAAATTATGTTACACAGCCCTAGTTCACGAATTTTACACAAATATTGATTCAAGAGTTCATAACCCAAGGCCAATGAATTACAAAGTTTTTATCCAAAATAAAACTGTTCATATCTTGACCTAAAGAATCAACATTTTTTTATCTATCACGAACACCGGGGATTTTGATTTTTACCTAGACCAATATATCACTCCCAATGAAGATCTATTGACTAAACTTTTTAGGTCACCCAATCTAAGTCATAATGCCAAGCAATTGTACATTTTAGGTGAATTTACTCCCTTCTATTGGGTTTTAAATAAAATAGTATGCACTAACCAATGCCATCCAAGCACTCATCTGAGATTGGATAACTACATGCTAAGATTTATACTATCTTAAAAAAGGAATAGCATTTAACATAAGTATAATAATTTAGAATGAAAATAATAAACCAATCTCAGATAGTTAACCCAAAAATCGGGCTTCCATATATGTATTTTTTACAAATTTCCCATTTGTATTATTACTTGGTTAAATGAGAAAAAAATCCGCAACCATCATTAGCTACTTCGACTGGGTCGAGGAAGGATAGACTAGGTCGAGGAAGGAAACATCAATATGTTTAATTTAACTTATTTAATAGAGTGGTTTTTGATATAAATAATGCTTGAAATTTTTGTAATATTGTAGGTTCTTTTTAGTTTTTAAATTAGTTTAATTTTTGATGTTTTCTAAATGTTTAAAAAAAAGATTTTTTTTTGTATTTTTTTAATAACTATCCTAAACTGTTATCTGCAGATAAAAAAACTATCTCTAAACTGTAACAATTTTCGAACGATTTCAAGTATATATTTCATAATTCAATTTGGGAACAATTTTAACGAAAACCATTCCCACTCGTAGGTGTGCCCATTCCTAATTTTAACCTACCAAAATTGATTGGGAGTTCTCTTTAGAAAAAAGGAAAAAAGCATCAAAGTTTTCCACCCCATTTAACCCCGTTAAGGCAAATACCATTATAATTACGTTGAGAATTAAGATAACACGGTCATGTGTCACAGAAGAGGGATGTAATTCGAAGTGCTTCAGAATCTTTGTTTGTACTTCTATTGAAAGCGATTTAAGACGAAAGCAACTACAAATTTAAAAATAAATATAATGTGCTTTTGTTAGCAAACACAAAATGTGCATCTTGAGCCCCTGAAAGAGTTTGAACAATTTTTTCTTGTTTGGAGTTGAAAAGTTTTCTTTTACTATCACAAGCATTTTTACCGATTCCCAAAAGAATAAATAAACCAGACTTGCCAAAAAAATTTAAATTACATAATCTTAAATTAGATATTTTACCGATTCCCAATTTTTTCTTGTTTGGAGTTGAAAAGTTTTATTGAAGTTACTAGAAAGGAAGAAAAACCTGCGCCAATGTGACAGTCTGACAGGGGATCCATGAAAATTTCCTCCCAGAAGAATTCGAAACCTACATCAAAACCAACAAAAAGAAAACTGAAAATGAAGTCATGTCTGTTTACATCACAATCGAATCTTTAAGATTTATCATGGCTGGCTCAAGTATTTCTTGGGACAGATTGCAAGGGTTTAGCAGTAGCTGAGGCAGCAGATTTCAGAATGCCATTGCCATAGAATTCCTTGGTATTCCTAGTTTCAGTGTCAGCCTTGAAAGTGATACCGGCTACAGATTCGTTTTGCCTCGCCAACTCAACTTTGGCCAGTGAAGAACACATTGTTTCTATAAGAAAAAATATGTTTTATCAGAAGAGTTGTAAGGGTGTCTGCGATAAAGGATTAATTAAAGCTCATAGGACACAAGGAGGTGCACTCGCCAAAGTTTCACCCTTGTGATATTTTTAATATTTATTCCTTTTTTAAAATTTCACATCCTCTAAATTTTTGAACATTGGATTGAAAGGAGAAATTCTGTAGAAAGGTGAAGAACTCAGGAAAAAGAGAAACTTGGTTCTTTCCCATGTCCGAAATTGAGTTGATACTGGGAATTTGTTACGATAGTAAAATTATATTTATTAATTTGAATTTTTGATTTAAGCGGAAGTATCTCATAATTCTGGCTATTGTCATTTATATTATATGGTTGTTTTATCCGGATGGTATTTAGGAATACTTTTGGAGTGAATTACTATATTATTTGTTGAATTCTGACCATTTAAACCACATTAGTTATAAATAAAGCAGTAAAATGAAATATGTTCTTAGAACTTGAATTGGAAGTAAGATAGGGAAAAGCCCTAACAATGAAATTAGCCCATTTCTTGAAGAACTATGAATCAATCATTTTCATTCAGTTTTTATTGTTTTAATAAGATATACGAAGTGACTTCGTATCAGAATTAAGTATTAGTAAGAAGCTTAAATAAAGAAAGAACTCAGTTCAAACATCAATTGATTAATCAGAAAAAGGCGGTATAACAATCTTTAAGTTAGATACAAGGGTTATCATGATGCAAATGAACCATTTTGAAACAAAGTTCAAATAGTAGATCCAATCCTCTAAATTGGATTTTGAATAAACAAGCAGGCAGTATCATATAAAGTAAGATGGAGAAACTTACCTTTTTCCTCTCGTGATGATCCGGCAAAGAAAATCACTGAATCTTCTCATAATAAGGTTTTGTTGTATTGCATAAAGCTCTGCACAATCATGCCCATCAAATGACTTAGGGGTTGTGTCTTCACTATAGATCATGGCTCCAGTATGTAAGTTAGGCTCCATAATCATGTTTTTTTCATCACACATCAATGCAAGTGTTCCTGGGGACAATGGCCGATTATTTTGCAAATCACCTCCATTTGATCCAGAACCAGTGGTACCATTCCTATCTGATTGCCTTCCTTCCAAAGAGTTATTAGCCACAACATTTTGGAAACCATGCATATGTTGACTCTCTTCTCTCTCTTTATGAGTTTTTCTGATTCTCTCCATTTGTCTACTTTCTGAAAAGTAAAATTACAGAGCCAAAAACAAACTATATTTCTTTAAGTGAATAAAAGATGGAAAACAAATGTTACCATTCAAGAAATGACTCTGCAAATATTTAATTATTATGCATGGTAAAAATATCATAACAATCCTAATGTAATCTATACCAGACCTTGCTAAATAGAAGAAATTCACAAATTAATTCAATTTAAACTGTGGTTCACTCACTCTTCCTATTTCAACCACACCAAATACCATTTGATCTAAAAACATTAACTCCAAACTTCTAATAAACCCCTAATATTGTAGCTTCCAGCAACCGGCAACCAACACTGTGTCATACCCCCGTGTTTTTAAAATATACCAAAAGGTGAGGTGCCACAAAAATCCCTTAAATTAGATCATTTGTGTAGTTTAATCCCTCAAACTAAAAAGATATCTTGTAATCCCTTAACTTTGTAAAAAGGACCAATTAAGGATAAATTATATTATTTTAATGATTTTTCATTTAAAATATTATTGTTTTCTATCAAGTAATTAAAACACAATTAAAATAGGAGTTTTTATAAGGATAAAGATGAAATTTAATATGAAATAGTTTGAAAAAAAAATAAACAATAATAAAATTCAAAAAAAATTTATTTAAATATATATTTTAATTTTTAATAAAAATTAAAAATTAATAAAACTTTAAAATAAAATAGTGGTAATTAACAAATATTAAAAAGTGATTTTTTTCATATTAATTATGACTTTAACATTATTCAAGACTCGTATTTTAATAGCATTTAATCACTTGATAAAAAAATAATAATATTTTAATAGAAAAATCATTAAATAATATAATTGTTCTTAATTAACCTTTTTTAAAAAAATCTAAGGGACTAAATATAATAAACTAAACAACATAAATGACATAATTTAAGGAACTTTTGTTAGCATTTTTCTCTATACCAAAATGGCTGTTCACATTCATTGGTATCAATGATTACAAGTTATATAACATGGGAATGCTTACTAAAAGATTTTCAATTCTACTTCTAGGTCTCTGCTTTTTTAGGTGGTTAATGGAAGAACTCTTCACGGTGAATTCTGGCTTTCAGTTTGTTGTTTTAGTTCTATTGTGTAAACTCCTCATGTTGTTGAATGAAATCTGTATACTTTGACTAAAAAGAAAATGTAATAACCATTACGTCAAGTAATTAATTAGTTATTTAGTGATCTGCAACCTGCAAACATGTTGGCAGCTTCTCCTGAAACCATAACCAAAAGTGAACAGAGATCTTTCACGTCCTGTGGCTGGAGGATATTCGCCAATGCAGATCTTCATTCGTGAATGTAAATGATAATAAGTTGAAAGAAAGATAAAAAGCAAAGAAACAATGAAAAATGAAAGAAAAATATCCAGTAACATGCAGAAGAAAAGTGCTAATACCTGTATGTCAATTTTGAACTTCCCAATGTGGCTTTGTTGGCCTCACGAGAAAAAGAAAAAGGTAATGGAGAAGCATTGACCAGAGGAATTCTTAGATTATTTTGCTGTTACAAAGATGCATGCATACCTTGTCAGCAATATGAAAAGGTTAAAATAAGAAAATTTATGTAATATTACAATTTACAACTTGAGATTTTATAGTTTGCCCTAAAAAACTGACAATCATTAACATACTCTTCAAATAAATATTACATGAACCAGGTGAAATCTGGAGATATAGGCACTAGAATGAGAAGGAAAAAAGATGGAAGAAAATACCAAGCAAAAACCTTTTAAAGCCTAATAGGAGCCTCTCTCATCGAATGATTTCAAAGAACAATCATGTATGCGCTTGAGTCTCTGCAGTAGTTTACCAATAGGTATTCCGATACATCATACATACTAATTTTGTATTCGAGTGACATAAGTACCTTTTGACCTTGTGCAATCATGTGATTGGCTTCATCTTTGGCTCCTATAGCAAAACAGAGCTGGTGATCTTTCCTTTTCCTGGATACTAGAGGGATCCCATAGCCAGAGGAGCCAATGGCCCCATTAATGGCTGCATTGGCTGCCTGCTGGATATAAGGTGTGGTATTGTGGTCTTCATGAAACAAGGCTCTTCTTTCGTCACTTCCTTCAAAGTTCTTGCAATCACAACATTTACAATTTTCAGAGCACAGAATATTGGCTTGAAAGCACTCACAATACTTCTTCAGGCATCCTGATTTCTTGCAGTTACATCCTTTATTGTGCTTTCCTGCAGCTTGAACTTCAACTGTGTCTTCCTATGTTTGTTTTCAGATAACAAAGATTAAAGCCAAGCTCAGCCAGGAAAGCAAATAAAACCACAAAACCATTAGTCAAAAAGAATAAAAAAAAAAGTTATCAAACCATTCTGCCTGCTTCCTCTCTACTAAAAACCATTAGAGTAAATGGGCAAATTCACATTCGAGCTTTTGCAATTTATGCATTTTCATACATATACTTTCAATTCATGCAATTAACTACTTAAACTTTTGGATTGTATGCAATCTATTTTAAGCTATTTCTGTTCATGACTGTAAACCATTAGTCAACCACAAGTTTCACACATTTCAAGTGTGTAAAGTTGCATTGTTTTATAAAACAATATCAAAATCCACACTTAAGATGTTTGATTATTTGCTTTTGGGGATGGCTCTGCTGTGTGCTTTACACAATTTGGACTCTACTAAATCAAGCGAATGGAAACGATAATTTAAGGTATGCCTTTTAAGAGATTTGAAGTTATCTTCACAAGTTGTGTCATCTCTATCAACATAGTTTCCAACGAAAGCAATGAACTTGATACCAATACTGAGGAATTTTCTAAAAAATGATGGATTTCTTAGACGTACCGTGGACTTAAACCCCTAAAGACATTTGAATGCTCTCTATTCTAGAAGATAGAACTGTCCCAAACCTTTTCTGTTTTCTTTTCCTAATCATTGAGTAGTTTTTTTTTTTGGGTACTAAAAAAAATTCAAACCCTTTACACTGTTTAAATTCAAATTTTATGGTTGACTAATGGTTTGATATCCACAAACATAAATAGTTTATAATATTTGATCGCATATAATCAAAAAGATTATTTAATTGTATAAACTGGGGGGGAAGAAAGTATGAAAAGGTATAAATAGTGAAAGGTTAACTGACAATCAGTCTATTTTCTCAAATAATTAATGTAAGTCTACTTAGGAGAAGTGATCAAATCAATGTATACAGTGAATCACAGTTAGAGGCCCCAAAGAGAAGACTTATCAATGTAAGGATTTTTTTCCCCTTTTTAAGTATTAGCAAAACTTGAATCTGATACATTACTTGAGTTTCATAATTCCTACAAGTTATTCATGGTATTCATGTGAGACATCCATGCTTTTATGCTGTGAACTTGAACACCTACGACATTCAAATGGAAGCCTAGCAAGCAACCCAACAACATATGTCATGAATATGTTAGCAACTTTCCACAGGAATTAAAATGTATTTTAGGAAATTTTCTGCATTCAATTTGGTGGAGAGAATTTCAGGACCTAAAAAATTGGATAGCATAGAAATAAAAAGTTGCATAGTTGTAATTTAAAAGTTTGACAACAAATATACCATGTCCTTGTAAGTAATAGTTGAAGAACTAAAAACATGTTCCTGAGTTCTACAAAGAATCACGAGCACAGTATAAACAACATTACTCATGGTTGGTGGCTTGGTGCAAGTTTATCCTAAGCAATATTTTCGCAAAATCAAAACTAAGCTAACACATATACACCTTATCATCCTGAGATTCATGTGGACTGCTTGCAATCTTTGGTCTGAAAGCATTTGGATTACGCTCTATAATTGCTCCAATAGCATGAAGCCTTGCAGCATCATTTTCCACATTATTGTGACAATTTAAGCAGCTGCAGCCATCACAATAAATCCCAGCCGCAAAGCACTCACAATACCTAACAAATAAAACAAATTAGCTTCGTAGTAATAAAAAGGATAAGATAAAAACATATTATCCAAAACATTATATCTGAGTTCCAGATGTAATTCAAACTAGGAAAGTTGTAAAGAAAGAGATACATATATCCACCTGATCCAGAAAAGGAAAAGGTCACCCAAAAAACTATTCCGATGTGCATGAATAAGAAAAAAGCCATACAAAGGAATAAGGTAGGTCCTATTGTTTTAAGAGAAGTTAGAAATGCAGATATAAGATACTGATGAGTTTAATCAAAACCATTCCATATTCTCTAAAGTGTAAATCAATTAAAGAAGATTTAATATAAGTTGTTGGATTATAATTTAACAAATGAGCCCCAAGAAAGCTCTAGAATTAAAACAAAATGTGAGAATCATTTTGGAAAATTAGTATAGTAGTGGCATATGTTTGCCATTTGGGAAAGGATCTAACACTATACATTCTTGGACAGCAAAGTTGACGACGTACTTACAATTTCAGGCATTTAGAGTTTTTACATCTACATTGCTTTTGCTTCTTTGGAGTACCATCTTTTGCTTCAATGCAGGGATGTGATCTAGGAGAGTCATGCTTTTTTGCCCTGGAAGAAAGTATATGCAATTGTGAAGAAAAAATCATGTTTATTTTGTCATAATAAGCAGAAAAGATGCTCATGTGTGAGAACTGATAAATAGCAAACACAAGGAAGACAGCAAGTTGTCATAGAGTTATTGATGAGATCTAATTTCTAATTTCTGACTTGTGATTTTATCTTATGTCCTCCAGGCCTTTTTTTTAAATAACTAAACAACTCACGCACTCATTAAGATTCCAAATTAGACATAACCATTCTTACAACTTTACGATTGGAGACTTCACATTTCCAGGCCCCCATCGGCTTGTTTTACGGTTTGATAATTAAACACGGTCGTAAAAAGATGAGATGATCACCGACCTTTCATCTGTGTTTTGTTGATTCACCTAATTACACTATCATCCAAAACCCTCACAATACCTTCAGCCACACTACTACTCTTTTACAAATCTTTATCCTCCTATATTGCAAAATAGGATTATATTATATTCCTTTCTCAAACTACAAAATTTTACTCAACATACCTTTCTAATTTTAATTACCAAAATGCAAAATTTATCACCAAATCGTCAAGAAGAAGAGAGAACTTACAAGGCATGCAATGTCTGTATCGTAAGCTTCTTGACAGTGTGCGGAACTTCACGCTGTGGCGTCAGAGGTATATTCGGTCGAGGTATAAATTGCGGAGTCTTCGATGGCCTGTGAGACTGAACTTTTGGTTGAAAAGGCGGCTTTTGCGACTGAGGCTGTAATTGAAAGTGTGATTGCAACTTTTCTGGCGACTGTGGAAGAGATCGTAGCAGCTGCGATGAAGACGGTGTCGGTGATGATGACTGTAACCTTCTTTGAGTGTCCAACCGCTCCTGAAACACCATCTTGGCCGCAAAATCCAATTGCCTAGTGAATTTCTTCGGCGTGGAATCAGTAATTGTTTTGGTTTTCTCCATTAAATCTCAAAAGACACTAAGCAAAATCATACAAAGAAAAATCAACAAAATTTTATATATTTCAGTTTCACATTCGGTTACAAAAACGAGAATCCAAATATTCGAGTAACGATCAAACAATTGCGAAAAGGAGCCGCTTCTAAGCTCGCCGGAAACTGACACCGCACACCGGCGGAGTAAACTGTCCTGTGCAAGAGAATCGAAGTTTTCGCCAGAAGCTGAACAGAGATTAGCAGATAGCGGTAGATGTCATTTAAATAATCTTTCTTATCTTATTGGGCTTTATTTCAAATGGGAGTTTTTGTTATATTGGAGGGTTCAAATCAATATGAATAATAAAAGGACATCAAAGAGATTAGTTTAACGGTTGAGATGGAGAGAGTGAAAGGCAATGAAGTTGTTAGCAGCCGTTGGATTGACACGGGAGGTTTAGGTTTTTGTGCCGGAAAAAGATGGCAGTGGAATTTGGCGCTAACAATATCAGGAAAGTAACAGGTATTAGAAGGAAACTACACGTGTACGGGTATTTTCGCTTCTGGCTCAATGAGATTCAGAATCGACGTTTCAAATTTAAAACTTTAAATGCTTTTTTCTTGAACAAAACTTTTATTTCCTTGACCTAAGTAACGTGTTTTTTTTTTATAAACTCCACTCAACAAAGAATGCTTGGTTCCATGGCGGCTAAAAGATAAAACCACGTCGTTTCTGCAGATTTACCTCATGAATAATTTTTTAGTTTTCCTTAAAAATTAAAATGAACGAACGTGTGTTATTCACTGAATGACGCACGTACATGTTTACCGTGATAAGAAAATAGATGAGTCCAATTCACTCATCTCACTTTTAAATTCACACCGTGTCACAAATACGTGAAAAAAATTATTTAAAGAGTGATTTATTACCCAAAAAACAAAGTGGACATTTTTTTTCTATTTGTCAATTATTAGTTACATATGGATATTAAACATGGTTATTGCAAATTTTAAGTCGTTCATTTCGAGAACTTTGCCCTCGACAATTATCATTTTTGTACGAATTAATTTTATGTCATATTAAAGATATTATTTTTTCCCACAAAACCAACTTACTCACAATCAAAACCTCTTTTGCTCAAACTTTTTGTAGATTTTTATATGTTGTTGTTAATTTTTTTTTATTTGTTGTTTATTATTTTCGTTTCAATTGTTTGATCTTACTTTTTTTTAAGTTTATTTTTGATTTTTTTTTTTTGGGATTTTCATACTCCATTTTTCTTTTATTTATAGTTTTTTTATGTTTTTTTGTTGTTTATTTAGTATAATGTATGAATTCATTTTTTTATTCATCAGTGATCATTGTTTCTAGTTCATCTGTTGTGTTATGATTGTATTTTATCATCTCTAGTATGAATTTATTATTTTCACTAATTTATTATCATTTTTTCTCCTTTATTGTTCGATTTTCTTTATTGTTTTATTTTCTAATCATGTTTGTTTTTTCATTGTGACGAATGTAATGTTTCTAATGATTTGTCTTCATTTTTTGTTCAATTTTCTATGTTCGTGGGTTTTTCGATGGTGTTTGTCGTTTTTATTTTTTAGGTTTGTTTATATATCTCAGTAGTTTGATTTCTATATTCATTTTTAAGTGTTTATGTTGTTTCTTATGGTTTAGAAAACAATAGAGTTTTTTTTATTTGTGGTATATTGGTGTTGCTTATTGATATTTAAATCATGTGTTTATTATAAATTGATTATCAATTTATCAAGATGATCAATAGTTATTTTGTTAATATAATGTAAGTAATTACATATTTTTTTATAAGATGTAACTATTTACATATATTTTTGCATTGTTGAATTTGTGTATATATTATTTTTTATTTAATTTAGGAAGCATGTGTATACTATATGTTTGGTAACAAGGTCTATTCAATACAATACTTTTTTGTAATAACATGTAACAATTTACATATGTTTCATTATTGGGATGAAACATGTTACATTCTTATATGTACTCGGATGTTTTTTATTTAATTAATTTATTTATTGTTTAAAATTAAAGTCCTAATTAATTATGATTATTAACTCGTTTTGCTTAATTTCTTTTATATTTTTAGATTTCTAAAAGGAGAATATTGAAATTTGAATTAATTGATAAGTCTAAGAAGCCGCATTTTACTACTAATCAACCCAAGCTTTAGTTATTTGTTATTTTCTTATTTATTTGATTATATTTTCTATTTTTTAGCCTTATATTTGTATTATGTATTTTTTTTGTTATTATATTTTTATAATTTGCTTACTTAGAGGATAATTTGTCTTTTGAGAATTTGTTAGATCGGAAGAACAACGTCATGTCCATTATGGTTGTAGTATTTGACCATATAAAACGAGTGAAAAAATTAAAAGTGTTTTGAATGAAGATCAAAAAATAAGGTTCTAGGATTCATATTTAGGACTGTTCTACAATGTTCTTATCATTAGAGTTAGTGGTTAGTTGATTCATTATGTTCTCCGGATGAAATATCTTCCTTGCAAAGATGAGAAAAAGATGCTTCTATATTGGTGCTAAAGTCCTTTGTTTTTCAAAAATTGATTTTTGGATTGTAACTAAGGTTGTCTAATGAGATAGGAGATTGTTGATGTTGGTGGTAAAGACAAGTCATTTATTAAGAAGTGTTTTTCTAGGCATTCTTCTCTTGTATTGGAATATCTTGTTGATTGCATTAGGAAACCTGCTCCTAGAAGCCCAAGTGACAAGAAGAAGTCACTTTAATTGAAAAAATTTGATAAGTTTTCCCCAATTAAACATAGAAGTTTGCCTGATTTTGATTTCATTGTGGTTGATATTAATGATGTTGTGATGATACATCTGTTGTATTTCTTAGAGTTTAATTTGATTGAAAAGTTAAAGAAAAATTTAATTTCTAAAGAAGTTTTGTTGTTAGCCTTTGATCGGGACAATTTTAATAATTGTTTATGAGGTTATTTGGTATACAATTATCTATTTGAGAGTTTGAATAAAGATTATTTCAAAATGCACGGATGTGTTCTTGATTTGGATGTTAAGAAAGAAAAAAGGAAAGAATATGAAGAAGGTTTCCTTTAAGTAAGACGATAGAGTTTGTTTTTAGATTTTTGGTCCTAATTTATCTTTTCAAGTGTGGATTTATGAAGCCATACTTGATATTGGTCTTTTATATGCTAATGTGTTGAATGATATGAAATTAATAATGTTAAGGTGTACTTATTTGTTAGCACAATTTTAACACATTCAAACTATTTTTTAGAAACCTTATTCAATAATATATTTGCTATGAAAAATTATTTATTTCAATTACTTTTGATTTTATTGATTTTTATTATACTAATATATTTAAGTGCTTACATCTATTTCATTTTTTAATATAACACGTTATATATTGATGTAAAATTTATATCAATGCTTGACCTTGAACGTAAGCTATTACATATATAGATTTTGTTATTATTTTTATTTATTATCTTAAAATTGTTATTATGTCAATGTATGTATCGACTTAAATCTAATATATGCTATTTTTTTCTTATTTTTAGATGCGTGTTAGTACTGTTTTGTCTTATAAAGGTGCTCCATGTTTCCAAAATCTCCTTTATCATTTTGAAATATTGTATTATAACAAGGTTACCACATTTGAAGCTCTAAAGGTTCCTTCTCAAGAACAATATGATATTAATGCAAGTGTTTTGAAGGAAAGGTTGGATGAGCATAAAAAATCTCACGAAGAATCTTCACAAGGGAATGTTAAGATGTCTTCACCTTATATTAATTTTGGTTCATTGTATGAAAAGATTTGTCATTATTTTGATCATAAGTTAAGCAAGTAGGGATGTTATTTTTATAAGAAATTTAAGGAACTAAAGTGTTATTTGGATGAGAAGTTGTTTGAGCATAAGAGAGTCGTTGATGATATGTTGAAGGTAATTTAATTATGTAGTTTCATCTTTTATTATATGTAACTATTTACATGTTTTTAGAAAATTGGTAAAGCATTACATTTGTTAACCTTTTGTATTTTATATGTATTTCTGTTATGTATTTTGCAATCACAACATACTCTTAAGGCTTTCATATCTACACCTAATGTTTCTTTTACATGTGTTGACCTTAATAAGAAGGTGAGTTCATGGAAAGGATGAGTACTATAAAAGAATTAGACAAGTCATCTTTTGATATTGGCAATGATTTTAGTTCTTCATAAACCATTTTTTCAACTTCTCGTTCACTTCTTGTGAACTAAATCTCGAATTGGATATGTACAATTAGTTGGATTAGCATTGCCAACTATATTATTCTAGTTCAAGGACAAGATTTGATGCTCTTATTTATTCTCCAAAATCAATATGTAATTTTATATGGGGAAGGAAAAGGAAAATAATTAAACCATCAAGAGCTATTTTTAATCCATATTACTATCCTTACAAGAAGGGTCTTCCTATTTGTAAGGTATACAAGTGTCGGTAATATCCGTGAACAAAACATCCAAATATAATCTTAGTTTTTAGAGGAGTCTTTCAACAATATTTTTTAAGCCAAAGAACCTATCGAGCTCTAACAAACACATCTTAGGTATATATTTGTTCCTATACATATTAGATTTCATATTAGATATAGAAATATTTTGCATATAAGTTACTTGATTGATCAAGACATATTTATATCGATCAAGGTGGTAGATCAGTAAAAAATCAATCTACCTTGAATAAAAAATCCCTGAATTAATTTTCAATTGAGATAGATTGATCCGGAGATTAATGTTTGATAGATCGATCAAAAATTGAGTAGATCGATCTATCTATTTTAGAATTTATTTTTTATTACCGTAGATCGATTGATGATTGGTTAGATTGATTGACCTTTTTGGTTCCATCGATCAAGCTTGACTTAGATCGACCGAGTGACCAAGTTTTAAACTTTAACCTAATATTTACTTGAGCTAAATATTTCAATTACTATTTTGTCTCTATTATTTACTTCTCTATAAATTATTTAATTGATATAATTATAATTGAACTTTAACCTAACATTAGGTCTTCAGTCTTTCCTATATAAAGAACTTAATGCTCCATATCTTATTCAATCACAATTGAAGCAACTTTTGCATTCTAAGCTTTCTCTTTAAATCTATTTGGACAAAACTATTCTGGTAGGCCATTTTCATTAGTTAATTTATCAAACATTTTATAGTTGTGTTTGATTGATTGACATGCCTACAATATTTTAGTTATTATGCTTAAACGTCTGTTTTAGATTTACTAGTGATTTTGATTTATCTATTATTCTATTAAATCGTCTAGCTAGGGTTTGTTATTGTTTAATCCACTCTAAGATACACATTGTACTTGTGTTTTTGTGTTGACTTTTTAGGTGCCAACTGAATAGGTTCGATAATTAGCGTGACTTGAGTTTCAAAACGTTGGTATGAATCTAAACACATTTCTTGTAGAGATTGTAAAAAAAGTAGAGGCTTGTAAGCAAGTTCCTTGAGGGCATTACCTTGATGGGTATTTTGAGTCCTAGCCTTATAATTGAGCATATTTTCATAGTAGATAGTTTGTTGGTTTGATGGACTGGTGGTTTTCCTCTTAGGTTGGCCTAGGTTGTTTCCACCTAAAAATATTGTGTGTTATTTTATTTTTTTACATTATTTTATTTACATGTGATTGCATGTTTAGTTGTCTGGGAAAATTTTAATTTCTCATTTTTTTCTATTTATCTATTCACCCCTCTAATTAATTAGATTTGTAATTAGATAAATTTTTAATTGGTATCAAAGTAGGTCATTAAATGTACTTAGTGTTTTCCTAGGAGCTTGTTATGGATCATATGAGATACGGTTCTTCTTTAACCCATGCACCTTACTTTGATGGGTCTAATTACCTATATTGGAAGGCTTTTATGAGACAATTTATACGATCTATAGATAAGAATGTCTAGAACTCTATACTTTATGGTTGGGAACCACCTATGGTTACCAAAAATAATGTAGTCACTCCCAAGCCTAGGAAAGATTGGACCATTGAAGATAAAACTGGTAGTAACTGGAATCAGAAAGTTATTAGTGCTATCTTTAGTGCTATGTTTGATAATAAGTTTCATCGTATCTCTTATATTGATACTACTAAGCATGCTTGAGATATTTTAGAGGTTGCACATGAGGGCACTATACAAGTTAAATAGACTAAATTTCACATGCTTTATACTCAATTTGAAAATCTCAAGATGAAAGAAGATGAAACCTTTTCTAAATTCTATGCTAAATTAAGTGATATTGCTAATTCTTCTTCTTATCTTTGTGATAAAATTGAGGAAATCAGATTGGTTAGAAAAATACTATGCTCTTTACCAAATCACTTCCACAAAAAAGTCACCACAATAGATGAAAGTAAATATGTTAACACCATTAAAATTTAGGAGCTAGTTGGCTCACTTTTCACTTTTGATATGAGCTTTCAAACTCCTACAAAGAAAAAAGGTGTTGCTATCAAAGCAACAATGATTGAGGATTGTGACAATGATGATGAATAACTAGCATTCACAGCCAGAATATTGAAGAAAATCTTTAACAAAAAGAATCCTCAAAGTAAAGGATAATCAAGTCATCAAAAGGATCAAAATTTGAAAGAACTCAAATCTATGAGTTCCGAAGATAAGAAATCTAAACCCACTAGACTTCAATGTTTTGAATGTATGGGTTATGGTCACCTTACAACTAAATGTGCAAACAAGAAAAAAAATAGAAGAGCTCTTAATGCTATGCTTACTGACTCTGATAATGACAATGAAATTCCAATTGAATCAAAAAACAATGATACCAACTTTTTGTCATTTACTACAATAATTGGTGTACACTCTAGTAAGTCTAATATTGATTCAGAAAATGAGAAAAGTGACTTTGAACTCTTACTTAATAAATTTAATGTTACTAACATTGATGAACTATTCATAGTTTTAGTAGGATGTAGAAAGGAAAATAATAGGTTACTTGTAGAAGTAATTAGACTTAATAAAAAAACTAAAATCCAATGAAATAAATGCATTGGTACTTGAAAAAGAAAAAAACTTGATTTGTTTAAGTGTTTTAATAGTCTGAATTCAAGTCTTGTAGGTTTAGAATAAGAAAAACAAAATATGGTGCAAGAACTTGAACAATTCAAAGAGTAGTAAAAATGCTAACCATTGGAGCTGAAACGTTGAACAAAGTTTTGGATTATGGAAAGCTAGCGAGGGACAAGAGAGGATTAGGATATGTAGATGGGCACATTAAGCCACCTTCTTCAAAAACAACACCATTTGTCAAACCTTAAAACATGTCCATGCTATACCATCAACATTAAGAACTAATTTAGTAAGGTCTTCTAACTCTACTCCTACTATATCTTACTTAACAGAAAGAACAATTACACATGTGATTAAAAACATGTTAAATTTATGCATGTTTTCCATAATTGTGGTAGGAAAGGTCATATTAGACCTAATTGTAGATTTCATGTGACATACCCATATTTTAACAATGCCTATCATGCTTGATATTCTAAAATTAATTTTCATCAACCATACCTAGATGTTGCATCTCCATGAATGACGAAAAAGAAAAGTAAAGGAAAAAATAAGGCTAAATCTAAGATCATGTCAAAAATAACTCAATTAAATCCAAACCCAAAAATATTGTGAAACCAAAATTCAAGAAAATTTGAGTTAGGAAAGATTACATTTTTTAGACAACTGATTGTCTCTCTGTTTCCCCTTTCAGTTAGAAATTTTTATTTTGCGATTGATTGACCGCAAAATGTTAGTTTGATTAGTTTAATAATTTATTTCTAAGTTTGAATTTAGTTATTTGATTCGTAAATTTATTTTAGTTTATTTAAAATTTTATTTAAAAAACTTTCAAGGGAGTAGAATTATTTTAACATTGAAATAAAATTCAAATATTATTTTGGATCAAGAAATACATAACTTGGTTTATTTTGATTAATTATTCATTGTATAATTGAATATATTGTTCTATACATTTATATTTTTTCTTACATCTAGTGATCAATATTAACAAAGAACTCACTCACACACTCACTGGACAAATAAGTATGTTTTGCTTAAAGTGCATAATTAATTATGTGAGATCTTAGAGCCTGAGATAACCCTAACTGTAAAAACTGTGCCTAAACTTTATATTTTACATTATAAAATGCTGCTATAAAGAGACACGTAGTTTTAAAAGGGCTTTCTATTGTGACGTGTGAAACTACCATGGTGAGTGAAGAAGTTTACCTCACAATTAGTGTGAAAGTTATCATATTAAGAATTTTGGCTTATACATAATTCCTTTGCAAACAAAATAAATAAAGGAAGAAACTAAAAATATATACAAAAATAATTACATACACAAAAATAAAAAGGCCACAAATGATTATACAAAAAAAAAAATAATCAATCCTTATATTAAAAATGATTATAAATAATAAGACGAAATTCAAAAAAATAATTATTTAATTTCTCTCTTGGTAAGTAAAATCTTATTTTGTGTAAGTTTGAATTCAACTATAATTCTTTCATGATAGGTGATACTCCCTTCATTTAAATCTCTCATAACTAATCATAAATGGACTAATTGACATACTGTTGCAATTTCAATATTTTTAATACTTTGAGAAATTGTCAATATATCACCATATGTGTTGAAGAATGTATATGTGTTTTATCAAAATACTTATGCATACTATGAATAATTTAATTTTGTTAAAGAATGAATTCTATTTCAAAATTGATTATTTGAGTGAAGTTCATGTTTAAATAAATCTACTACCTTGATTTTAAAAATGGGTATTTTTATTAAATCTTTGTCTGAATTATTTATTTATTTTTTGAGTTTATGTGAAAAAATTGAGTAGATATATGACTTAGAGGAGTTTTGTAAGTTTTAGAAATTATGATTGTCAATCAGTCGACATTATTATCGATCAATCAAAATATGAATATTGATCGATCAACGTTAATCGTGATTGATCAAATGGATTTAGTTTGTATACTCCTCATCTTTTTCCCTCAGCCCTATAAACTCTACCCCCTTTCTCACGCCCCCCCTCCTTCAATTTTTCCTCAAAACTCCATCAAATCCACTCATTTTAGCTCCTATTTCAATTAGAATTGATTCCTATTCACTTTTCTAGCATTAATCTCCAAAAAAAAAAAATTACATTCAAGCATAAATCATTCCAAACCTTTTTCTCCATTTTCCTTCATTTTCTCTTCAAACCACACATTTTATGACTCAATAATTTTCATATATTCCCTTCTTATATCCCAATAACATTTGTTTTACCTTTATTCTAAAAATTTTGGAAAACTTCATTTAGTTTGGGTTTTTTCAATTCAAGGGGTATTTTTTTCTGTTCGGGTTTGTACTCAATTTTTTTATGGTTGTTAGGCGACATAAAATTTCTCATGGTGCTCTTGCTCCATATTCATCTCAATGGTGAGATGAATCTAAATTAAGGTATTAAACTACTTGCCAAAATGTCCAATTTTGTATGAACGTGGAATAACTTGGATTGAGTTTCACGAAATAGGAATCACACGAGCTATTAGGGCTTTGGGTTGGCAATCATTGTTCACACCTACAAAATTATGTTTCCCTACCCTAGTTCATGAATGTTATGCGAATTTTGACCCAAAATTCATCACCCTGAGCCAATGAGTTATAAATTTTTCTTTCAACCAAAGGATCCAAACTTTTTTGCCTATCATGAATATGGGGATGCCGATTTTCTCATGGAAGAGTATAGCATTTCCAATGAGTATATGTTAATTGAACTTTCTATTTCCCCCAATGTTGGTCTTAATGCTACACAACTATACAATCCTAGTGAATTCACTCCTTTCTCGGGTTTTGAATAAGATGGTATGTGTAAATTTGTTGTCATCAAAGCACTCCTTTGAGATTAGATATCTATATGCCAAGGTATTATACTGTATTGGAAAAGGAATTACCTTCAATGTAGGTACAATCATTCATGAATAAATTGTAAACCAATCTCAGATTGTTAACTCGAGGATCGATCTTTCTTATGGTTGTCCTATCACCCAATTGATTTTAGATGCGACACGAATAAAGGATTATGATTATATACACCTGATGGGTGCATTATAAATTCAAGCATCTTATGATCATCTGTCCAAACATCAAAGAGACATAGATCTACTGATATTGGTACCAATGGAGGAGAAGCAACTGATATTAGAACTAGTGATAGAGCTACATATGATATTTTTGGGGATGAAGATATACAAAATATGCTTGCCTCTGAACCTTCTCTTCAAGACTTGTTTAAAAATGAAGTACATACGAGAATGGTAGCACTATCAACCAAAGTGGATGGTATGGAACAAAGGATGATTTCCATGGATGAATGAAAAAAGGCAATTTATTCCATGATCAAGGACATCCATTCACAGTATGGGTTTCAACCTCCAGAATGATGATTTATCTTTATCTTATGTTATTGTTTTGTACTATTCTATTGGTTGTTTCGAAGCCATTTTGTTTTTCCTTTTCATGTTTTGAAGTGTTTTATCTGTTTATTATTGTACATATATAATATCAATCAATACACTACATTTGCTTCACCTGTTAGTGTGTACTTCATATGTATCTTGCTTATTTTCTTGAATCTACTTTTAGATTTCATATTCATCTTAAATAAAAATGCAACATCATGCTTATACTATTCTTGAGTTGTTTATTCGTATAACAGAAAGAGGGAGAAAATTGAAACTTTAGTTGAAAATCTACAAAAATTGGAGAAAACTTTTAGGGGGAGAATTACTTTGAATTCTTTTTTGGAGATATTACATATAGGAGGAGTTATGTTCATTAATTTACATTTTTTTTTATTTGCTTAGAAATATTACACATGGGGGAGTTGTGTTTGTTAATTTCTATTTATTGATTACTCACCCTTATGAGTATTCTTCACTTTTTATTGATATATACACTTAAATAAGGAACAATGAGTCTTTCACGATAAGTTGTTTGGCTATTTATGTTTTTGTCTTTTAGTGCAATCATGAGTTGTTAAGCTTCAAGCAAATATGGCTTCACTAGATCATATAATAGTTTTACTATATAAAATTTATTTCTTCCTACGAGTATGTAGTGAGAGAGATGTTTTGCCACATGAATATGCCAAGGGAGAGACAGTAAGGTTTATAAGTGTTGGAAATATTCATGAACAAAACATCCAAATGTAATCTTAGTCCATAGGTGAGTCTTTCAAGAATATATTTTCAAGCCAAAGAAGCTATCGGGCTCCAATGAACACATTTGGATAGATCGAGACATGTCTAGATCGATTGAGGTGAATAGATGGATGAAAATAGATCTATCTTGATTAAAAATTCCCTGAATTCATTTTCCATTGAGATAGATCAATTGAGGGATTAATGATTGTTCGATTGAGAACTAGATTGATTGAAAATTGAGTATATTAATATACCTATTTTGGAATTTATTTTTTATTATCCTAGATCGATTGATCTTTTTGGCTTGATCGATGGAGCTTAATGTACATTGATCAAGCGGCCAAGTTTTAATCTTTAATCTAATTTTTACTCGAGCTAAATGTTTCAATTGTTATTTTGTCCTTATTATTTACTACCCTAATAGATGTTTAATTGATAGAATTTTAATTGAACTTTACCCTAGCATTATAGCTTCAATCTTTCCTATCTAAAAAACCTAATGCTCTATATTTTATTCAACCATAATTGAATCAAATTTTGCATTCTAACATTTCTTTCTAAATCTATTTTACAAAAACTCTTATAGTAGGCTTTTTTCATTGGTTAATTTTATATTGTGGTTGTATTTGATTGATTAAAAAGCCTACAATATTTGAGATATTGTGCTTAAGCATCTATTATAGTATTGCTAGTGATTTTGATTAATATGTTATTATTTTAAATCATCTAGCTAGGTTTTTCATTATTTAATCTACTTTAGGATACACATTTACTCGAGTGTGAACAGGTTAATCTAACTTTTCAATGCCAATGAAACATGTTCGATAACTAGTGCGACTAGAGTTTATCAAAACGCTGGTTGAATTTGAATACCTTGCATGAGTCAACTAAGAAAGAAAATGGAGGCTTATAAATAGGTTACTTGGGAGCATTACCATGGTGAGTAGTTTGAGTCCTAGTCTTGTAATTTAACATATTTCCATAGTGGATAGTTAAGTGTTACGATGGGCCGGTGGTTTTTCTCTTAAGTTATTGTTGTGGCCTAAGTTGTTTTCACTTAAAATATCGTGTACTATTTTATTTGTTGGTATTATTTTATTTATATGTGATTGCATATCTATCTGTCTGCATAAAATTTAATTTGTCACATTTTCGTTATTTATCTATTCACTCCCACTAACTAATTAGATTCATAACTAAATAAACTTTCACTGTTAGTAATTACAGAATCCAATTTGAGAATTACCCTTTGTTGAAGGAATCTAAGGGGGCTTCAGGTGTAAATGTTGTTGGAAGGTGTGAGGAGTTATCAAATGATGATGATTATCTAGCAGGCTAAGTTTTCCTTACTTACATCTTCCTAAAGAATAGGAGGATAAATTTACATCCTACTTCAATCAAAAATATCCCTTTGTATTTATTCTTATTTTTTGAAATTTCTTTAATTGCATTAATAAATAGTTTGTCTTTAGCTAATAATCTGATTTTTTTACTATAGGGAAAAATCACTTTTTCATATCATGATATGGATATTATGAAAGAGTTCTTCTTTAGTCCATTTAGCAAGTATGATGATTGGCTCTTGGATACTATAAGAAGTTCTTTTTATCCCTTTTTGTACTCATGTTTATGTGTTAGTTTCCCATGTATAAAACATGATGTTAATTTATTTTACTTAGTGTATGTGTCTTCCTCTATGTAAGGTTGGTTATTACAGATCAGTAATATAAACACGCATATAGTTAGGTACCCTTTGTATGCAATTATGTTTACACACACCACGAGGTTTAGTTGTCGAAATGTGCATACTAGGTTAAGAGTTGTGGTTTTCGATGAGCAAGCATGCAAATGAGTGTGCGAGTGAGTTGATGTTGTCACTCATGTTTTTGGTTCATTTTGAGTGCGAATATATATGGATTTTACTCGACATTTTTGGAAACAAAAAAAAATTTAGCACCTTACCACCAAGCTACCCACCACCCTCACCACTACCTTTGGTGAGATGGTTGGTAAGGTGGTTGGCGAGATGGTCTTCCAAGACTTTATGAATACCTCATTTGCTCTTATTTTAATATCCAAAAAATTCAATAAAACTCTATCAAATTGATCTCTTTTTTCTAATTTTTGGATCACTAATATCTTGAGTGTTATTCGGTATTTAGGATTCATGATTGTGTCAGCAAAATCATGCTTGTGAGTTGTTAGTATTCAAGACTGATTTTTCTACTTAGAGTAAAATAACATTCTTAAGCTATGAGTGCTTAAGACTATTTTATGGATGCTATGAGAACTTCTTTGTGAGAGTCAACTAAGTTAAATGTTTTGAGTTTTCATATCTCTTGCTATATGCAATAAGAGGTAAGGTGTTTGAGTTTGAGGGTAGTCCTCAAGAGTGATTATTGTTACACTTCTGGTTACTAATTTGTGGTTATTGATCACACTAAATTGGGTGGTATGGACATTGAAGGAGAGTCGGGTTTGTGAGTTGAACAAGGTTATTATGGAAGCAGTAATAGGCAGTTTGGTCAGAGGTCCCAACTGATAAAGGTAATAATGGTTTTATTTCTTTTATAGTTTGTAACTTTTTTATTATTTATTTAATTTTTCGCTACTAAGTAATTTTCTTAAGCAACCCAAGGATGTTACCATATAGATAGGGTCTCTATGTGGGTTTATCTCAAAATATCTAATGTTGTGCATGCTCTAATATGTGGTTAGTACAATCATAGTTTAAATGGTGTTTGTTTCTACATACTAAAGTTTAAACTCTAACTAGAAAGCTTTTGTTATTTATTGCTAGCTTTTTGACAATTGAATATTGCTTTTGCTTTATATTGTCTATTTGTGATTATTTTTACTCTAGCTATGATTATTTGTCAAGAGTTTAACTATTTTTTGCTTGCTTGTTTAGGTTGAGTCCTTAAGGAGTTAGTATCTCCTTAACCTGATTGTGTATTGGATCTTGGACTCCTTCTTTGTAGTAATGCATGATTAGATTGTGTGTTAGTATAATCTTCCCTTTTATCTACATATGAGTTTGGTGTGAGTATATAAAGAGTTTGTATCTCCTTACCATGAAAGTGTATCAAGTGTCAGACATTTTTTTAAGGTTTGCTATGTATGTTTTATTGTATTCTATGAAAGTACAATTATCAGTTACCGAATATGTTCTCACATATGTGGTCTTAAAATGATTGGACATCCTTTTAGCTTTTTGGTATGCATGCCTATATAAAAAAACTATGTATGGTTTGCCTTGTATGCATGTTGCTAGTCTAGATAGGAGCTTGTGAGGCACACCGTCACTAGTGTGTATTATGCAGATTGTTGTTTTTGTATATATTGGTTATTTTTTTGTATGTTGAATTGAGCATTTTTTTGTATTTCTATTGTGTTAAAGATTCCATAGAATGGAATTTCCACCCATTATCTAGGTCCTAGTTACTCATTTAAGTTGGAAGAACAATTGACTTTCTTGTTATTGTTCCTACATATGAGAATCTTCAATTGGTATTGGAGTGGGTTACCCCTATTTGGGCTTAACCACTTGGGTGCTTGATCCTAGGGTTCTACAATACATACACACATCTTGTATGTTTGTGAACTTTTTCACGGATGGTGTGGGCCGTTGTTGTTCTATGAGGTTGTGTATCTCCAAAAACTTGGTTGCCTCTATGTTCCTTATTTTCTTGTTTATACATATCTTTTTTCTCTCTCTCTCTACTTCTTTATCTTGCATAGTATGTAAATTGCCCTATTGGTTGCTATGCTTGACTGTTTGATCCTTTACTAGTATTCTCCCATGCTAGTTGCTTTGACATGATTTTTTTCTATGTTTGCCTTACTTTCCATTTACTTCTTCTTTTGTGACAATTTGCATGAGCATCTTGTCACATATTCTCATCGTGTAGTGTCAAAGTTTTAGGATTTTATTTCTATAGTCCTATCATTCATATGCCATGTCATATAGAATATATCTCACCTAATTTACTAGGTTCTTCTTTCTTCTACCTAGTATATTGTGTGTTGGTTCTCTATTTGTCTCCTATTGATTTACTTTTATATTTTGAATGTGCTTCCTTCTTTTGTGCTTTAGATATATTGTTTTGGAGAAAACTGAGGTGTGTTACTATTTTGATTACATGAGTGTTTATCTATACTATGCTTGTTTGGATTTTCCTTATGCATTTGTATGTCATATAGATGATCTACATATCTTTAGGACTCTTGATTTATATGCATTGATGTGACTAAACTTGAGTGTTTATTTGGCATTCCTAATGTTTGGAGTGTTGACCCTGTCAAAGCATGTCTCTTGTTTTTGTGTTAGAACCCGAACCTTTCTCACATGCTTGGATGTTTTTGTAGCATCCCTTGTTTCTTCTTTGTCTTGGTGGTGTTACTTGTGTTGCTCACTAGTTAGTCAAATTTTTTCCTTCTCTTGACTAGTGATGATATGAGTGTTATCGGTAATCTTTTTTGAGGCAAATGTGTGAAGTTTGTTATCTTTTCTCTCTCTGGAGGCAACACTGTAAGGTTTGTGCTAATAGTCTCTCTTGATGCACATCCTTGTCTTGTTGGCCTATGATCTCTTTTGAGACCATCTTTGTCATATCACTTATTTATTATTGTTTCACTTGTTAAACTATATTTATCTTCCTTTACTACTTTAAAAAATTAAAAAATAAAATATTTACCATGGGTTGTTTGACACTTTCTTTTTTCTCATTTCTCTTTCATCCCGAGATAGTCCTGCAAGTTTCTTTGTCCAAATATCATTCTTCTTGTGAAATGAACCTTTTAGAAGGACCAATGATGCTTTATGTTTGAGATGCCTTTGACTTGGATTGAAGTGTGGTTGTTTTGATATGTATATTCCTTGAGTGTATGTATGGCTAAATTCTTGTGTTGAATTTAAAAAGAATTTTGTTTGTACACATGTGATAACTCTATGAATTTGTATAGATATTTTGAGAAGTTTGTGTGAATTTTATGCTTTGATGATTTATAGATCTCTAACAAGCTCTAGAGTCCACTTTAGGGTCTCTTGAGGTGAAATGCTAGGTACTACTTAGATAGAAAGAGATTTAAGCCTTCTTTGGATTGTTTAAATCTTTCAAGCCACCTCTCATTATTTATGTCCCTTTATACCCCTCTTTGAGCCTCTATGTTTATCCTTATTTTCATTGCACCCTTTTAAACCTAGCCCAAATCATTTATCCTACTTACTTGTACACTCTTTGTTAAGCATGAATTTCTCCAAGTTAATTATACTTAACCATGGAGTTCTAAATAAATGGTTGGTAAATCCTTCTATAAATCACAACTATTGATCAAAGGATAAGCAACAAGTAATTAAGCTTTGTCTATCCATGGATCCAAGCTACTCAATGCCCTATGATATGACAAGTAAAATGAGAAAGGTACTTCACCAAAGTATATATGGGATCGAGACCTATTCATGTTATAAACATGAAAAAGAATTGCCTCTAGAGCATATCACATTAGTATCCTTGGTAGTTAGAGTTCTCGAGAACTAAAGTATCCTAACATTTGGATCTAGCTACCCTCAAGCGAGGAAAAATTCACCTAGAAACCCGTAAGTAAAATTGGAATCCATAAACAAATATTCGCTACAAAAATGATTTTGGACATTCTTGGAATGGAGAGATGTAAAATCTCACCACTCACAAAAAATATTGCAAGAATATGCTTAGGAAGGTTAAAGAGTAGCATTATCTTTAGATTGTCACTTTTATGGCTACCATATCCCAGCCTAAGGGCTTGAAGCCACTTCAGCTCCAGATGATAAGAACTTACAAAAATATCCACTCCAAGTTAGATGCACTAAGATAATCAGTACCAACTACATAAAGCTACCCAAGAAGAGCCAATTTAGCTAGGATTCAACCACTAGAGTTTAAATAGACTATCTAGAAGACATCTTTATAGAAGTAAAGGACACACTATAGGTGAACTTAAATGATTCATCCAATCCACACTTGGAGAACTTTGAAAAGCCACATTGGTTGACTAGTTCCTCATTGGAACCCAAGGAGTGAATTCTTTCAAACATGTTTCACCCAAAAAGAAGTTGGCAAATTTTTTTACAAAAGAGAATGTTTAGAAAATTTCATCCATAATATGATTTGGACATCCATAAATGACAACACTTTGAATGCTTATCAAGGACGAGCCAACCAAAAAAGTATTAGTCATATTCATAAAGGAGTATGAGTATTGAGAAATGGAACATACAAAATGGAGCACTTGATCAGAACAAAAGTTGTGAATAATTGAAATGCATAACATCTCCAAAAATGTTACCAGTAAATATTGGTATATTTGAGCATCCAGGTTTTACTTAAAACTTTTTCTTTTGTAATTTTTTATTTTCAATAAAGTTTTCAATGAAATCATATGAAATCATGTCAACACCAACATCTAGACTTAGTAGAAGAGCAGGAACCTAAAAGAAAAAAAATTAAAAAAAGAAAAAGTTCAATAAGTTCTACATCGAGACTCAAGAGACGAGCTAACTGGGCACCGAACTACCCAAGATGTTACCCAATTTGGTACTTACTATGTAGGAGAATTTTTTCTAACGAGATTGAAACTTAAATGGTTCATTGTGACTCTATAGCCTTTCCTGGGAACTTTCTCAAAATAGTAGTATTTGAATGGGCCCTTGGAGCTAAGATAATAGTTGCTCCTTAGTTGGGTACTAGCTATTTTGGACACATCTATCTAAGAAGACTGTAACTTAAGTATACTAATGTGACTCTCTAGCCTTTCTTGGGAGCTTTCTTAGAACAACGGTGTTTAAATGATTCCCACCTTCATTGTCATTATAAAAATATGGGCCAAGTGACTACACTACACTAGTGGATAAAGAGTATAAGTTCAACTAGTCAGTCTCAAGATTGGGTTTCCTAGGAAAGGCTTATAGCGTTCTCTTGAGAATCTAGAAACTCATTTCTAGAAAAAGTTATAACTTTAACTAGACTTTGAGCCTTAACTTGTTGCTCCAGTAAGGTCAAGAGTGAATACTCTCCTCCACCAAGCTCTAGTAGGCACACTTGGCCAAAGTCCCGATACTTCAAGAGCCAACATTCAAACTTAGATGAAGAATTCTAAAAGAGTTAGAAAGAGTACACACCTCTAAACAGATCTCGGTAACAACATCAAGATAAATTTGGAATCCAAATGTTTCATCACCACAAGTTACAAGTATAAAACTAGGTTTTGCCTTTTGCAAAGAAGTGAGGTTACTAACGTTTTTTGCACTTGGAAACCTAGAACTAGAACTTGGAACTGATCGCCACAATAATCCAATATGGAAGTGGGAAGGACTCATTCATCTATAGGTACCTTGCACTTTACATCAATCAAACTTCACAAAGGAGTAGGAAGAACACCTTCCTTAGAACCACGCGGTGGTATTTCTTAGAAAATACTTAAGGCATGTTGCACCATAGATTGTCCTACCAATGAACTATAGGATTACAAAACCTAAATCCTTGTGATGGCTATGGCCTTACCCGAGAAGGGTACAATAAATTTCCTAGAACCCAGTGGTGAATAAGTCTTAGTAGGAACTTAGCACGATATACCCTAAAAATTCTTGCCAGGGAAGTGCAAGTTATCATACCAAGAGCCCAAAAATTACTACAATCTCTCTTGGGAAGAGTAAACCAACCACTTTAGAACCTAGGGATGATAGAAAGATTTCTAGTGAAATGCATGCCAACATATTGATAACCCAATGATGACTAGAGTCTCTCCTAAAAAATTATAGTACCCTATCTAGAACCTAGTAACAACAAAAGGTTGCCAGGGAAGTGCAGCTCTATATACTAAGAACCCAATGATGACTATGGTCTCACCCAAAAAAAGTACAATAACCTACCTAGAACTAAGTGACGACAAAAAGATTGCTAGGAAAGTGCATGACAACATATTGAGAACCCAACAATGACTAGGTCTAACCTGGGAAGAGTATAATAACCTACCCAAAACCTAGTGATCATAATATCTCAGTAGACTAATGTGCATTTCACCAAAAAGTCTTGTGTTTAAAGCAAAGATAGGAAAAACTTACTTTGATACCCATAATAACGCTAGTATAGGATCAAGTCACTAGGATACTGATCGGGACCTTTTTTACATATATTTGTGCATTAATTATGATATATTTATTATTGTTTCTTGTACATTTTATGTGTTTATTCTATTTTATATAGGTTATTAGGGATGAAATGAGAAAAAAGGACAAAAAGATGTATATAGAGAATAAATAGGATACTTGATTAGTCTAGCCTCGATCGAGATCAATCAAGAAATCAGGGGAAGAACAAAAAGTAAGACTTAATCGATCCAAAATTGACTATATCAACCAAGAAATAGGTCAATGGATTGAGAGAATTTAGGTTGGATATCACAAGGGTTAGATTGATCAAGATAAATGTCTCGATTGATTAAGTGGCACAATCAACACTCAAATCTAGCATTTTTCAACCCCAAATTTCAATCATTCAATCAAATTCTAATTCAACTTGATTATGCTAAAAAATAAACTATATAAACATCTCAAGGGTCTTCAAAACACAATAATTTGCAACAATGAGAAAAGGAGATCAAGGGTACATCTAGGGCAACTTTTGGAAGGGATTTTGAAGATTTTTATAAGTTTTTTTTAATCTTTTTCTCTATTTAGTTTCATATTATTATAATGATGAATCTTGTAGAATCCATGTCTAGCTAAAATTATTATGTGATTGTGGGCAATTTCAAGCCCTAAACTATGATTTAATTAACTTAATATTATAAATAATTTTAATTTTAATTCTAGATTCTTGATGTATTCAATTCTATATTTAAGTACCATGACTATACATGTGTTGAATTAGGGTGATAAACTAGTTTGTTTCATAATTATGTTTATATCTAGTTTAAAATATTAGTACATAATCGCTAAAATTCTTATTCTAGGTGGTACTATGTGGTTGCTGTCACAAGTAGGATTGAATAACTTTGCTAAAGGTTAAATAATTATTCTATTCTTACCTAGTTTAGTTATCATCTTTTTAGATATTAATGAAATGAATCAACTAAATCTAATGAACGTACTTCTAGGTTATAAAATATTGAGGTTGGTTAATAAGAAAACCTTTAATGAACTACACGGTAAGAAAAGTTGAAAAGTCTTAAGTAGCCCTAGACATCTAACTAAAGCTAAAATTAAGAACTCATGAATGGTTTTAAATTATAAATATGATTTAGAACTTAAGAAATTATATTACATTCATGATATGATTAATAAAATTGTAGGTTATTGGTAAGGATAGTCTCATGATCACATATTTCTCACAATTCTTTTGCAATCTCATTCTATTGTTTTAAGTTATACTTTTCAAAAACAAATAAAAACCCCTCATTTACTAATTTTAATTAACTCACTAACAAGCTAGTAAGTAGTAGTAGAAGTTGTTAACAATCCTCATGGGTATGACAACCCTAGTTCTTAAAATTACTTATCCTTTATATGTGATTATGTATACTTACATGCTCTAAATCATGTCAGATACTTTGGAAAGTTAGCCATAGAGAGAAGTGAGGTACTACCTTATTCACACTTGGTAAGTTACCCCTTGATACTCAAAGTCCCATAGTTGACAAGTTGGGTAGCATAAAATCATCAGAATGTTAGTAGTCTATGTTAAGCACATTGTGATCGCAAAACTTCTAGAACTAAAGATGAATATTACACTCATTACCATTTGAAGTGGGAGTCCAAACCAGCCTTGTTCCTTGCAACACTCAAAAAGTAGGCCAAGTAAGGGGCTTGGAGATAGATGGACTCTATGGAGTATAACCTCATAAGTTGATTACCATACACTTATGCAACTTATATGGAAGAGAATTCAACACTAGAGAAATTTTCATGATTTCAAGACTTGAGAACAACTCAAGAAGAACACTCAATACTTAAAGAAGTTTTGGACTTAAGACTTAAGAAGACTTAAGAAAACTTGGAAATAATCCCTCAACACTTAGAAGAATTATTGACATGTTCAATAGAATAAAGAGACATTAGAAAAGAAGTAAAGTACATAAAAGCATAAATAAGCGTAAGAGAACATAGATGTACTAGAAGAATGAGAACTGTCAGCTACTGCACTCATATGATATGATCGACTAGCACACATATTTCCACACCATGACTAACTGACCCTTGGCCCCCTGACCAACCAGCGATCCAATAGTCATTATCAAACTAACATTACTAACTAGTTGGCCAACTGGCCAGCCTATCCATCGATTCATCTTCGACTGACCAATCACCGATGAACATGCCTTGGTTTGGCTGTTCTTGGTACCATATCATGCCACCTCCATCTAGTTTTGGATTAGCATCATAATGCGATGCTATATGCACTCTAGGCTTCTAGGGCTCCTTCAATTCCATATCATCAAAATTCTCCACTAAAAGGTCAAATATATGCTAAGTGTTTCCCAAAGATCAACAAACTATGATAAATCTTTCCCAAGCAACCACTTCATCAACTTGGTACCAAGCCTTCGTATAATAAAACTTCAAGTTGCAAACATATGTGTTAAGTATTATATTAACAACAAATGTACTAAGTGTTGTCTCAGTGATAGATTCACCAAGTGTTGTCTCAATGATGAATGTGCTAAATTTTATATCCACAACAAATATACTAAGGGTCACCTAAATAAAAAATTCACAAAGTGGTATTTGAATGATGAATTATGTCAACTAAATAAGTTCAAAATGCATGACTACATTAACATAAAAAAAGGAATGAAAGAAATTTTGAAGCGTAAAGGTATCAAGAAAATGATTAAGAAACAAACTAGAGCTTTTATTATTATTAAAAAAATGCTTCTAAAGCTACAAGCTAAGTTCCAATTAACTACACTTCAGCATGAAAGTAGAAAGTAACTACTACAATTAAGGTTTCCAGGAAAAATAATTAAAAAAATCCCAAGGCCTATGAAGCTCACCCTCCTCGACATGATTGGGGATCATCACATTAATAGGATACACCTCCTAAGTCTCATAAGTTAATTGGGGTTGGTGGTCTATAGTATTCTCAACTCCTATAGGAACTTGAGATATCACCTCAACCAAAACCTTACCTTCCTCAACATCAGAATCATCATCATACTCACCATAATTAGTAGCAGCTCTTGAGAAGTCTAGAAATTGATGGAGTGTAAAAACAAGGTTAGGGAAAACTTTCTTAACTCTTCTCAACAGACTCAAATCCATGGGCCCAAGCTACACTAGTGTTAGCTATGAGGTCCTCAGAATTAAGATACCCATTGACAATGTTCTTGTAGGAAACTTTAAGTTAGGATGCTTGTCTCTAGTTCTTAGCTTCCGCACTTTTATTACGAGACTACTCCTAAGACAAGTTTCCCTGTAATTGGATTTTAGAGCCTTAGTTATCTCTAAAGACATCTCAGTGGCCTTGAGATTTAATAAAGGTGCAGATATTGGAAAAGTGCTAAACACCACCAAATTCCTAATTTTCAAATATATTTCCAACAATGAAAAAGACAACCTTTTCTATTCTACAAAGGCTCTAAGCACAAAAATAATTGAAGAAAAATTGTCTAAAGCACCATGATTAGTCTGGATGAATATATTCCTCTAGAAGCAAAAGATTTCTCAAGGGAAACAATAACTTCTAGAAGAAAAGATGCAACAAGCATAAATGTACAAGTGCATCCAGGTCTACCAAAGCACTACGTTAAAACTAAGCTACAAAGGTGGATCCTAAGTGTCACCCTAGATGTCATGCAAGATGAAAATTTCATCATAAATTCTATAGATCTCATCTATGCATTATGTGCCTTAATTTTCCTTAGTCACCTAGTCATTTTGCACAAGAGCCTTTTGGACTTATCAAGTCTCAAGGTAAAGATAATGAAGATTGAGAACTGGTTAAGAAGTAGATCCAAGTCTAGATGCATGACTCTAACATTTTTCCTAAAAAACTTAAACCTACATGCCTAAGAGGAATTGGTGTATATAAGCCATAGGATTGTTGGACTCTATGTACTCCTACATTACGTAGTTCTTAGACTTTGTAGAGCTCACAATTGACTTTTGGGCATCTTTCTTCCCATGTTCCAAATCTATACCTTACTAGCAGTGATCTCTCATAACTCAAAACAACTTGGCAACATCGATAGACTTCTTCTAGACATCCTTGGATTTCTAGAAAGCCTTCTTAGTAAACTCCCTAACCAAAAAACTTCTACAACAAAATGTATTTCTAGGCACAAATGAGGTAAGCACGAGAATCACACCAAAAAATCACCAAGTCATTTTTGGACTTCTATTTCCACCAAATCTGCACCATTGAGGGAGTTTTTCTTTACTCTATTCATTTTTTATGTTGTTTCTCTATGTGGTTTTCAAATTGAGAAAAATGCGTAAATCAAGTGTGGGGTAGCAAACTCCACATACACATAGTTAGGTACCTTTGTATGTGAGCTTGTATTACACACACCACGAGGTTGGTTTTCATAGTGTACATGCTAAGTTAAGTGTTGTGGTTTTTGTTTTGTTATGTTTGTGGGTATTTGTAAAAAAATTACTAAACAATTTTAAAACGAAAAAAATCACATTTGTATACCTGAGCGGACCCCTTTGAAAAGGGGTCAAAAAGTATGATCGGTAAGGCTTGAAGAGTTACCTTGGAGGCTGAAAACTTTCTGTAAATACCTTCTCCCTTTGTCTTAGTTAATCAGGAAATTATAATGAAATTTTGCTTAAATTTTCACTCATTCCTGATTTCGTGTCACAAATAACTTCGAGGTATATTAGGACCTAGCTAATTTTCAAATTATATAGCAAAGGGTTTCTCCACAAATCAATGGATATTACTCACCATTTATCTAAGGGGAAAGACGCCACAAAGATGTGTTATTTCCTTCATAAGTCTAGCATAAATGACACCCTAACAAGTATGGATATTAATCACCACAAATGTTTGGATGCTAAAAACACCACAAAGGTTACCAATCCCTTGATAAGTTGCTTAAAGAGCATGAATGAGCTCTCAAATTATCTGAAAAATAAAATTTCATTCAAAATGTAAAATCCCCAGCAGCTAAGTTGCTCTTAAGTATTTATAAGACACAAATAAACCCTAAACTCTACTACATCATAGCCTTTGATCTCATCCAAGGGTTGAAAATAAAAACAACCAAAAGCACAAAAGGTAGTAGAAAACATGGACCAAAATATGGAGAAAAATAGGGTAGCTAACTACAAAAGAATCATATGAAAATATTACATCTTAACCCTTGATTTCATCCAAGGGCTGAAAAGAAAGCTGCTCAAAATCAGTCCAAATGGCACAAAAAAACATGGAGCAAAATGTGAAGCGAAATTGGAGCAGTTGAGAACAAAGAAATCCCAATAAAATATTACATCTTAACCTTTGTGTTCATACAAGGGTTGAAAAGAAAGTTGCCTAAAATTAGTCCAAATGGCACAACAATATGCCTAGTTTTCTTTTGCCAATTTTGCCCTAATTTTCATCCTAGGCTTATCCTAATTCTTGCACTCTCATTTAGGGTCATTTGGTTATGCATGACCTCTTGAATGAGCCCATTTAAAGCCTTCTCAAGTTGTGTATCTTCTTACTCTGATTATGGGTTTCAGACTCTTTCATTTGGTATTAGACAGGTTCACCGTGTTGGGCTTGACCGCTCCTATGTTGATTCTATTGAAACTCACTTTACACACACTCCTTTATGATGGGATGAATTATGCCTATTGAAAATTCCCAGATAAGGGCTTTCTTATGGTCGTAGAGGACCATATTTGGTTTTTTTATTAAAAATAGCTAGATATATCCAACCAAAACCCTCTCATACAACACAGTCATTCCAAAGTTGATGATAGAATGAACCATGGAAGAGAGCAAAGAATCTAAATGGAACAGTAAAGGGTTATATTTCATCATCAGTACTGCAACTCTTATTGATTACAAAAGAATTCAAAGGTGTACTATGTCCAAGCAAGCTTGGGACATACTAGAGATTATGCATAAGGGTACCTCTATGGTGATAAAGCCTTGGATTTTGAAGTTGAATAAACAATTCGAGTTCTATATCATGGAAGAAGATGAGATGTTTGATAAGTTTTATGCTTACTTCTCCAAGATTGTCAATAGCTCTTATAATCTAGGGAGACTAATAAGTGAAAGAGAAACATTTTAACAAAATAATTGCTAGTCTCTCGTACCGTTTCCATGTCAAGGTCACAGTTATTGAGTCAATGTACAAACTAAGAGATCTCACTATGAATGAGTTGGTAGATGACCTTCAAGTCTTTCAACTTCATCACCTATTCCCAGGATAAAATCAAAATATTGCTGGTAAATAGAAGATCATTATGCTTAAAATCACTAAGGCTAGTGGCTCTAGTAAGGCTACAAGTACTACAGTAATCAATGATAAAGATGCAAGTCCTGATGAAGAAGATATAGCACTACTCGCCAAAAAATTTACAAGATTTTTCTAGAATAATAAGAGCTCTTGTAGAGAAGTTAGAAGAGACAACTCAAGTAGAAAAGACTTAAAATTAGTGAAGAATGAAGATGAATTTAAGGATGGGTTAGAAAAATATGGAAGGAGTCATATCAACAAAATTAAGTGCTTATAGTGTGGAAAGCTAGACACATTGCTACAAATTACTTTTCTAAGTAGAAATGCATGAAAAATCTTCCAATAAGAGATCTGGTTACTTTTTCGAACAATATTAGCAGTAATGATGAGGATGATACTAAATTTTTAGCCTTTATGTCTTCGAGAATTGTTGAAGATTCCCTAACTACTACCTTAGAGGGCCAAGATGTGATTGTAGAAAATGATGATGATTAAGATGAGTTACTTGATACCTACAATGAACTCTTGTTAGAGCATATCAAGCTAGAGAAAGCTAAGAAGAAGAGCTTGAAAAGCCTTGAGAAAAAAAATCGTGAGATAAGCATGCTGAAGGATGCTCTTGAAGAAAGGAAGTCCTTAATTGACAATGATGAAAGTGATCTCACTATTAAGTGTGGGGTAATATATAAAAGGTATTCTAATTTTCAAGAAATATTTAATGAAAATCATGATAAGTTGAAAAATCTTGAGGAGGAATTAAAGAATTTTGCTACTATTAGAGCTATTTCTCTATTTGATAATCCTAATCCTTCTTCTGATCATACTTTTGAAATTGCACACCTAAGGAAGAAGGTTATTGTGCTTCTACATGCAAAGATCATCTTGCTACGAAGGGTGATTCAAGAAAAGCCCAAATACTAGAATAAGTATATCTAAGAGGAAATATAAAATTAGAAATGTGATATTAAGTGTTTTTACTATCGTAGAAAATGACACATCAAAATTTATTGCAAAGAAAGAATTAAGACCATAAGAAACCTTGATGAGAAGAAAAGACAAGGTAATAAATGGGTAAAGGTCACTGAAACTTGTGATACCAAGAATGGTATAATTTGTGTGACAACTAGTGATGGTTCTTAGGATGATTAGATTTTGGATACAACTTAGTCATTTCACATGTGTGAAAATAAGAAGTTGTTTTATAGGTATAAACCTTATGATACTAGTGATGTTGTAATGTCTAATGATTCAAGGAGAAAGGTCATGGGTAAGGGTTCTATGAAGTTGATGATGTTTAATGGAGTTGTCCAAACATTAGGTGTATGAGACATGTACCCACTTAAGAATGAATTTGAATTCGCTAAATAAGTTGGATACTTTGAGTTATGGTTTTTATGCAATGAACAAGTTTATGGAAGTTAAATGTTCCTTGTTATTATGAAAGGAAAAATGAGATATGACTTGAACAAGTTAATTGGAGGATCCTATTTGTAGTAGAGCTACAACCTTTCTAAGGCTAAGGTGAATGTTGGTGTAAGTTGAACTTGAATTCTTACAAAAATGATGGAAATATGAGGTAAGCAAAACAAGTCAATTTTAATGTGAATGTTATGGTTATTGGTGGTGATAATATGTTATTAAAGGGTTGCTCTCAAGCAAAACAAGTAAGGTTCTTTTCAGTTGAAGATGAAGTGATGGATGCACTCTATCTGTAAATGAGGTGCAATGAGAGTGTATGGATATGCCATAAAGTGGTGCTTGTTATTGGTAGCTTTTGAGCTAAGGAGGTGATTTTTAAGATTGATAGCTCAAAAGCCAATAAAAATGAAAAGCCAAAAGTTTATGTTAGAGAATAAAAGATTCATATTGATTATTATATGGCTTTTGGTATTATATGTTTAAGAAAGAAAAAAAGGGTTTTATGAAGAGGAGAAGAAAATGTTTGCCACAATAATTATTAATAAGGTAAACGAACAAATGTACTATTAAATTTAAGTTCTACAAATTTATCACTTAACTTTAGATTGTGACAAATTTACTAATAAATTCTTATTAATATTACAAATCTATAACTTTTGTGACAAATCTACCATCGAATTCTTCATAAATATTACAAATGTACCACTAACAATATATGCTTTGGTGGTAGATTTGTATCAATAATAAGAAATTTGATAGTAGATAGGTCACAAAAGTGATAGATTTGTAACATTAATAAAAATTTGATAATAGATTTATCACATTTCAAAGCTAAGTGGTAGATTTGTACAAACGATCTAAGTTCATTGGGTGGTTTTGTGGGCTATTAGTAATTGAAGTGCATAACTATTAATAAATTAATATTGATTTATATTAGTGTGATATTATTTCTTGAGTGTGGGGAGCAAAACATTGATTTTGTATTACCGTTTTAAGAACTTTTGGCCTAAATAACATTAGTTTTGATAAATTGTTTAATTTTTTTTAACTAGCAATAATTCATTATAAAAATCATAATTTTAAATCAAAATATTATTATTTCATAAAATCCAATAAAATGAGACCAAGTTAAGACCCACCACTTCTCCTATAGTTACTGCCAATGACTTTATCGGAGCTCTAGCCACCCTTCAAGTGACCTCATTAGGGCTCTGGTATATGTAATATATTACATACAAAGATAAATATGGATGTAACATGTTATAAACAAAGATAAAGGTGGATGTAACAAGCTAAATATAAATATAAAGGTGTATGTAACATGCTATATACAAAGATAAAGGTGGATGTAACATGTTACATCTAAAGACAAATGTAGATGTAATATGTTACATCTAAAGACAAGGGTGGATGTAACATACTACATACAAAAATAAAGGTGAATATAACTCATAAATACAAAAATATAGATATATTTAATGTATTGTAACAAAGATAGAGATGAAAATAACATTTTAAACATAAAATCACAAAAATGAAAAAAAAAGTTACATTAAACAACGGGTCATTGTACATACAAAGATAAAAATGCTATAATATGTTACATTCAAAAATATAGATAAATGTAACATGTTACATACAAATATATTGGTGGATGTAACATGTTAAGCTTGAAGTTCCTTCTATGAAACATTAAATTATAATTTTTTTTGACAAGTGTAACTCCTTATAACCCTTATGTCCAACTGAAATTTTTAAAATGAATTGCGTAGTTTCAAAATAACACTATAGCTCCATTACCAAAGTACTAAATTTTTTTATATTATAATCAAATTAATTGAGATCAAAGTAAAAATAATTTTTAGTTATATGTAATATGTTACATACAAAGGTAGAAGTAGATGTAATATGTTACATATAGAGATAAATGTAGTTATAATAGATTACATATAAAGATAAAGATAAATATAACATATTACATCTAGTGAGTCGTCAAAATAATAGTGGATATAACATGCTACATACAAAGATAAATATGGATGTAACATGTAATATGTTATTTAGCTTCACTCATTAGTTTCAATAATCATATATTCAGGATTCTTAACATCATGTACTGAAGCATTTGCTCAAATACATAATGGGTACTTGGAGCAAAAAGAGATGAAGATCGAAGGTAACTAAGTAGTTTAGTGGTAGTCACTATAGTTACGCAAATTAAGCAAACTATTTAAACAAACCACTAAAAAAATGACATAATCAATCTCTTACCCAAAATAACACAGTATGTAAACAAGAAATAATATTTAGACAAGTTTGACTTAATACTGACTTACAAGCTTCATGTTCAGCAAACCCATTTTCAACTTCATTACCGTGCTTACTGGTCTCTAGCATTAGGATTTTTAGCTTCATTGAAGGAACTCGATGGCTATATCCCTGTGGTGATTTAGGAAAGACATAATAGTATCAAGTTCACCAAGAGAGAGTGATGGCGACAAAGCCAATGAAAATAAGAGTGACGACTAGAAGAACCTAGATATTAGCAAGGGACAAAACTGTAACATAATGGAGTTGTAAAAAATGAAGTAGAAGTGCGAGAAAAGGAAAAAAATTATATTAGGAGGTGGTTGTAACATGATAGAGTTGGATGTAATATATTACGTCCTCGTTAGAGCTCTGATGACCCCACGACCCTGCTAGAGATAGATGTAAATATTATGTATAAATGTTACAATGTAAATATTATGTATAAATGTATGTAACATGTTGCATACAAAGGTAGACTTTGATTTATAAATTGTAGAGTAAAGCTTAATCGACCAACTTGTAGAGATGAATTCGACCAACTTATAAAGGTGAATATAACATGTTACATACAAACATACATGTAGATGTAACAAGTTACAAATAATAGGTATATGTAACAAGTTATATGCAAAGATATAGGTAGATGTAATAGGTTATATCCAATGAGTTACAACGAAGGTCACCGGTACTCTAATGGGTCATCGAAACTCTTGTGTTACCGATGACAGTTGTCAAAACTTTGATGGGTCTTGAAGATCTTGTGGGATTAAATCTTACTTTTATTTTATTGAATTTATATAACAAGAACATTTTGATATTTGTATGTATAACACTATAAGTTATAGGTTTAAGTTTTTACTAATTTAGGAAAAAAAAATAGTATTTGAATAAAATATATCATATGAAAGCGATACCACACCATTTCACCTCTTCCAGTTTTTGGTGATGCTAAATAGAGAATGTAATTATGTAATTTTGGATCCCTAGTATTATTTTTGAAATATAAGACTTATTAAGTATTAAATTAAGACTTGTATTCAAAAAGTGATGCTAATGAATTTATTTGTGATTTTGGATGTAGATTAAGTTAAAACACCTTAAAATTATTGTCTTGTTTTTTTGTTGATTTTTTTGCTTCCGGGCTTTTCGTACTTGTGGTTCTGTTTTTCCCAACATATCATATGGCTATCATAAATCCTAATGTTTTAGCAGACCACATGGTTATGCATGCGCAGGAAACTAAACCCAAAAATAAAGCTTTCCAGTAGTTAAGATTCGAGAAACCAATTTCAAACGAGGCTCAATAAGCATGATCATTTTACTCCATAGTATCCATGAATAAAGGTTCTTATAATATTGAACATCCGCTCAGTCATGTGAGATAATGTTGCAGAACCAAATGAGATAGAATTTCCCATCTTCCACTAAAGACTATAACTTTCTTTTTTAAATAATTTTCTTGCGCACTAGAATTTACAACTTTAAAGCAATAAACTGAACGATTCTCATAACACGGCAAATTTTACAACAAATGAATAACCACAAGGGAGGCCGTGCTAAAGTACAAGTTGGTATTACTACTTCTAATGTAACTCAAATTAAAAGCAGCCTAACGCGAAAAAAATTTCAGGACAAAACTTCTAGAGAATCACCTCCACTTATCTTGTAGGTCTTTCCTCTTGGACAAAATCCACGTCACAAATATTGCTGCTATCAGTGCAACTATGGTGATGAGGAGTAAAGCATAACTGAAATCTTCAGTGAGCGAATCATAGGTTCTTGAGGGGGCCATTCGAGTGTAAAAGATATCTACTCCATACAAAAATATATGTGTTGTTGACTCCAGCTTTGCAGGAAATGACACTATGCCTTTGAGACCCTCCACTCTGAGGGCATGGGTCACATAAGACTGCAAAATCAACAAATCATCAAAACCACTAGAACCTGAGACATCATCGTACAGAAACATGGGTCTTATAATTGTATCTGTAAACTTAAGATGCAAAATAGATTCTTAAAGCTAGCTCTAGACATTTCTTAAGCACGAATCTGTTTTTTATAATTTTTTTCTGAATAGTAGTACAAAAATCTTACTGCAGAGCACAAGTGGTGACCAAAATCTTATTATAAGGATCAAACATTGTGTTATCCATCCACAGTATAGAAATCGTACAAAATAACTGACGCATGACAATTACTTCTTTATGATACTAAATCCAAAGAGACTTGAGGCTACGTTGAACTTGGGTCCAATTATTTAAATCAAAACATAGAATGCTGCCGTTTGATGTCAGCATACTAAAGGAGGGAAAACATTTCCCTTCAGAGTCAATCGCATTACGCTTAAACCTCACAAACATGGATGATTAGATGCAGTGGGTAGAAGATGAAAACTATATCTCATGATTGAAGATCTAAGAGAAAGACAGTTTTCTTGGGAAAATTAAAGTACCCAAGAATTTGTGATTTTTCTTATTTGATATGATTCATTGGCAGTGTACCTGAGGATTGATAGGCAATGAATCGGTTAGGGGAATAATGCCTTCCTCTTGCTCAGCTTGTGTGGGATTGGCTGATCGCCGGGGATCTACATATCTCTTATCAAGTGCCAAAACCTGCATGGGGTTATATACAGTAAGTACACAATTAAAGGAAGTTAAGAAGTTCCAATCAATTCCCACCCACTGAATTGCATGCGCCAGTTGAAAAGGGAGCATGAAGGGAAGAACAAACCTGATCTCCAATTGTACCAATCAGAAGCTGCTTTGAAGTAATCCCCTTAGCAGTTGATGTCACTGATATCTCTTTCACAGAATGTGTGAAAAAATAAGACTGTGACTTTGTGACAATCTCTGGTCGAGAATATGAAGAGATAGGTGAAGTAAGATTATGCTTTCCAAGAACCAGCTTCCACACATCCTTATTGTCCTGCCAATTGCATTTTAGTTGAAATGTAAGTTTATTTGTTTTAGAAAATAAAGAGAATTGCACAAAAACACTGTGGTACACCAGCATACCACTCGGGACTGATCATATATCTCTATCACTGAGATCTCATATCTGTGTGCTCTAAGATTAAAGTAGTGGTACACAACCCAGTTCTCACTGAAAACCTGCAAAATGCACAAATACATGACGAAAACTACTCAGTCCATTCCAAAAAAGCATGAGACAAAGTGGAGCAGTAAGCTTACAGCATGCACAGGACCCTGTGAACCATGGTGAGTCATGCGATGTAGTATTCGACCAGTTATAGTATCTATAAGATAGACTACCAACCATGACTCCTCTGGGGTAGCTGTTCCAATCTCACCATTAGCCTTTGGTGCCACCGTTGCAACAAAGAGTAGATTTTTGGATATATACTTATACATCACATCTCGGTCTCCTATAACCTTTGCTTGAGTATGCACCACCTAGAAATGCAAACCGCTTGAAAATGATACGAATGCCAGAGGCAAAGCATTTTCAACTTGTGAAAAACAAATAAAAACATTCAAAAATATAAGGGGTGGTAGGCATGAGAATCCAAGCCATCATAGTTAGGTAGTAACCATGTTTTAGTAGTACCAATCTATTTTAAGGATCTCTCCCATAAAAAAAAAGAGGCAAAGTTATGAACTGCAAGCAATAGTCTATAACCGAGCACTGTAATCTACATGCTTAGCCACTCTATGTCATTGCTAAAAATTAATAAGACCAATTACAAATAAAGGCATGATTAAGGTGTTATAAATGTTCCATGCTTTTGAAAGTGATTTGAGTAACTAAATGCCAGAAATCACAACTGATCCAAATAAAAGAATACAGAATTTTTTTCTAAAAGGATAACAGAGATGGCTATACAACATATATGAGTATCACCAAGTGGGGCAGGAAGTTGATAAACTAATTAAATTGATATTGTACATTCTAAAACAACCATCATACTTTAAGAAGCCTTAGTATCAGTTCAGAAACAAACTACCAAACAATGTGATGATGAATTGCTAAGGACTTGTTTTGTAACGAGTTTTGTTTTCTTTGAAACTAGTTTTTTATTTTCTAATTCATTTATTAAAAGAAAAAAAAACTCGTTTCGTAAAATGTTCTGGTTTCTTCCTTCATTTCCAGTCATAACAACTATATAGTAAAGTTAACTAATGAAAGGAAAAGTTAACATGAAATATAGTTTTCAAAACTTTTTTTAAGTTTAAAAACCATAAAAAATGTGTAAAAATGGAACTGAGTTCCAACCAATTTTGAACTTGAAAAAACAATTAATTACCAAACAATACATTTTGAAAACCTGAGTTAAAAAATTGAAACTTGAAAACAGAATTAATTACGAGCCATAAAACATTTAGCATAATTAACAAATTGGATAAGTAAATGCCACTATTAAATATCAAAATGGCTCTAAAAATACTCTTTTGAGACATTTGACCCAACCTACCAATGACAAAAGTGAATAACTTCTAGATAATATGTATACCTCATTTAATTTTCTACTTGCAGTTGCTATGATCCTTTCAGAGTCAGATGGGAATACAATTGACCAAATATCCCTAGAGTCGAAGCAGAAATCATCAACAGCTTTGTGGATGCATTTGCTTCTCAAGACATGACCTTTTATAATGCCCTCATCAGCATCAACTGAATACCAGTAAATATTTGGAAACTCTCGTGCGAAGATATGAATGGCCTCAGAAGTTTTTGGGTACAAATGTGCATGATGCTCATTATCTATTAGTAGATGAAGACGCTGCTCTGTCGAATCAGTGATTGGAAGTGGAATGACTTTTGTGACAGAATGTCTGAGATCCAAAGCATTAATTTCTTTCCCAGTGTAAGTATCAACAAATGAAAGAACACCAGGGGCATTAGAGTTTTTTCCACATTGACCTACTATAAGTATAGATGGATTTACATCCATTGCGCGATGATGTGGTACCTGCCACTGGTAAATATTACACCCAGTTGGATATGAACATGCTTCTGTACGCAGTGAAGACAGTAATAAAGACCAAACAACTCGTCCATCTCCAGTGTGCAAGGCAAAAATCTTTCCTGCTCGAGTCAGTACTATGAGCAACTTACGAAAACCATTATGGTCTCGTGTCATTTTGCTCTTCTCGGAATATTTTTGCCTCATTCCTTGAATAGCTGCAACATCTTCTGGGCTTAAAATAATTAAAGTTCCCTTGAGCTTCAGCAAGTGTCCCTATCAGCAACAAAATTGATAATGCATTGCGAGAAATAAATCAGTCAGTCAGATGAATTCAAGTAAATCATAACAGCATTTTCAGGTTTAACTCCTCATAAAAAATTTAAAAAATAAAACAAGCTGGAGAAAAGTTATAACCTCTTAAGCAACAAAATCAATCTAGACCCCCAAAAAAAAGGAAAAAAAAAATAACAGGTAAGTACACCATAGGTTAACTTTTTGCTATTATTGTAAAATTATAATAAGGTAAACATTTAAACTTTGAGTTCACTGTCTCAACTTCCTCTGATTCCTATTTAAGTTTATACCTTAAGCCATTCAAACAGGTTCTCCTCAACTTTTGTGACTGATGCACCTTCCTTTCTCACTGGTAGTTCTGATGTTGCTACATCTACAATTGATGCAAGGCCATCTTCCCTACTCCATACAACCTCACCTTGTTGCAGCAACAACAGTGAATGATCTTCCATGACTATTAAAACCCTAAACCCATGAGTTCTATCAGTTCGTATATAGTTGTTTATAAAAACCTTATGGACAGATCCCCTTTGCTGGTCCACCAAAGTGCTCTCTTTGAGCAAATTTCCATTCCAGTCATGAGTAAGCTTCATGTTCAGGTGGATTTTACCACCCCCACGTTCAACCAGTGCAAAAGCTTGTTCTTCATCAGAAAATGAGAGAGCATCACTTATAGCAATTGCATTTTTAATTTTACCCACCACTTCCAACCTTCCGTCATCAGTCACTCTTACAAATGTGGCAAGTTCATTGATTTTTACAGCAAACATTCCAGGAAGCTTTGAGGGTAACAAATTTACTACTCCTGTGGAATCTACAGCAAGATCAGATATATGTGTTTGCTTGAAGCTAATTTCACCATCCCTAAAGTTGACTGTTAAAAGTTTTTCTCTTGTAGCATCCAGTGCCACAAGCATATAGCTAGAAACCAGTAAACTTTCCTGAGATAAGCCACCTGGAAGGGCTGCAAGATTGCGCTTAAGCAACTCTCCATTCTTAGTATTAATCTTGTATGCAACAAACTGAGATGAACCAACAGAACCTACTGCATATATATCATCACTGCCAGGGGTCTGAATAATCTGTTGAACCTCCACACTGCAAACAGGCAACAAACATTATATTAATACATAATGATGCTGGGAAAGAAGGAATAGTAGACACATAGATCTTTAAATTTCAAACCTTTCATCTATAAAATCCATCTTCCAGAGAACTTCACCATCAATACTAGAAACAGCATGGAGAGACCCTCTACCAAAAACAAGGATCAAATTATCCTTGTCAACTTTCAAATTTTTCTGCACAAGACATCATTAATATACTTAAATTCATGAACGTATTTGTGAATTTTAGAATTGATACTCCACATATCTTTTGACTTTAGAACTTTGGGGGGACAATCACAGTAAAGAAAAAAATAATAATGTAGATGTTAGCTGAAGCTTCTTCACAAACCGGCACGAATAACAATGACTTCGAGGGCTTTGGTCCCTGTAAGAAAGACTCCCATACCATCTGGCCATCAGGAAGGTTCCATGCTCTTAAAATAGTTCCCTCTGATGAAAGGGTTATGACATCTGATAAAATTCAATTGAGCTTTTAACCATTTTGCCAGTAAAAAAGGTTGACATCTAAGGCCATTAGTCAAAAGAATAAAAATAAATAATACTCTCACAACTCGCAAGAAATATTAGAAATCAAAACAAAAATACTATATAAGCTTCATCTTTTTTTCTCTATCAGCCAATACACAACTGAAAATTTGGGAGGCCCTGTGGAGGTAGAATCTAAAGGATAGTCTTTTTTCTATTCATATGTTTTTATCACATTAAATCTGATGTCATGTTAGATCAGTGAGTGACTGAAAGTTCACTTCTCAATGGCAGTGGATCAAAAAATGAAGTTTAAATATGAATTTTCAATAATGAATTATTTCAAAATTCCTGCTGCTGTTCAAAAAAAAAAAAATTCCTGTTGATTTGAGAAAGAACAAGCTGGCCCTCACAATTTAAATTCTCTATTTCTGTAATTTTACCTGACAGTCAAGTAATTCAATCCATATGGATTGAGTACTTCAGATTTCATAAGATCTGTTTTTCATAGAATGTTAACTGTATCAGGGTATGGCATTAAGGGTTTTCTTCTCAAAGTAATATCTTACATTATTGAAATCAGATTGATGATGATGAGGAACAAAATAAAGTATCCAACCATAGGATGCTCCTAGCACTAGCAGACATTGATTACGATGGGCAAGTGAATAGTAGGTTAGCAAGAAAATATATTAACAAATATGCCTTAGAAAATTTATCAGCACCTTAAAATTTCTGATATCAGTTAAATAAAACATATTTAATGTTGAAAACAAGCAAGCCAGGACTACAGCAGTGTGAAACTAGTTGATGATTGAATTTTAGATGACAAAACGTTAAACCACAGAATCATGCCAAACCAGTTTTTGGGGTGGGGGGGAATTAAAAAGCTTGATGAAACCTGGGATCATACATTTTCCCAAAGCCAAATCAATCCCATCCACGACATCCTTGCTTCCAAGAACATGCCTCCAAACTGCAGAGAACAGAGCATAAATTAACATCCACAATTAATCAATGCCAAAAAGAGAAGAAGAGGTCTAGTCTACTGAACAGAAAGCAATCACGTAAAGGACCCAGTGCAATGCAAAACGTTTATTTTTCAAAATTGATGAGATTGGGAAGCATGCATTACGAACGAAGCTATCAGAATGGATTTGAAGTTTAAGTGACAAATAATTCCATGTAATTCCACTCCATAGAAATAATGAACAACGAAATGTAATTTAATATTAAGTACAAGTTATAATTGGAATTTCAACTTACTGATCTCGCCATGTCGGAGGTCAAGTGAAGCAATAACGTTCTCTTCAGTGGAAACAACAACCCGCTTTCGTCCAGTCTTTTGTGTGTGAAATACAGCTTGCTTCACTTTCCCTATGTACTGCTGGTGCCTGTAATGAGATATTATTAAGGATTAATACAAAACGAATTGATCGAAGTCGTGATCGGTTAAATATTTGCAATTCCATTAGTCGTCGCAAATTCAGAAGATATTAAGTTTAAAACATCAGCGACATTGATTACTACAATGATCAAAAAATGCAATATGGATTTTCTAACTAAGGTTGCATTTAATTAGAAGTTTGGCTGCATTTAAAGTTCGCATTATGATTGGAATTTGCAAAAAAAACACATCCAACTATCTCAGAAACCACAGAAAGATGAAAGCGTGATCAATCCAACCAAGTATCACTGAATTATTTACAACAAATACTATAGAATACAAACTCGAACATTAATTCATTTAGCTGCAATAGGATTCATGGAAAATAGAAACTACAAATATAAACGATTTATTAATTACAAAAAAAAAGTAGGTTTGAATGAATCCCAAGTCTTAAATAAATTTTCCAGTTGCATCACAGCTAAAGTCAGTGAGAGCGAATCTCACCAGTCCAGCAGACCAACTTGATCTTCATATAGAGAAAAGCTAGGGCACGTAAACGAAAAGAAAAGTACAGCAAGAAGAAGAAAAACCCTAATCGCCATGCCGATGGCGAATTTTTGTTTAACGCGAATACGCAGGCGCATAGACTGCACAGTGAAGATGAGACACGGATCTGAGAATAGTAGTTTGTAAAGGAGGGAGTGACCAACGGACGGAGTCTTTCACATACAATAAAATGAAATGTCATATTTACCCTTTAGAATATTAGAAAGCTTGATCTTCTCGAATATGTTGCACAGGCCAACCCTAGATTACTATAATAAAGCTAATTTTAATTTTGGGTCTTATTTCAACTAGGGTTGTCCAAAAACCAGACCGAAGTAGATTAAATCGGAACGGATTGCATCGAATCTAACGATTTTATAAATCAAAATAGTTTGGTCTGATCTGATTTATATTAATTAAAATGTTTTTCAAATGGTTTGATCCGGTTATATTAATTTTTAAACTAGTCGAACCAAACCAGATCGGTTTAATAATATACTAAAATTTATATTATTTCTCATTAGAGGTGTCCAAAAACTAAACCAAATCGAAAAATCAGACCGGATCAAATGGTTTTATAAATCAAACGATCTGGTCAGATCTGATTAGATTTTTCTTGCTTAAAATCGAACCACCGGTGAACACCTCTAATTTCAACCTCTTAAAGCAAGAATATTGACATATTATAGTACAACTTTTGAACCAAGATCACTTTTTTCCCTTTCTCACTTTACAGTGACGTTTTGTATCAATTATTTTACTTGTTTATCCTGAACTCATTTATATTCCTTTATTTTGCTTTATATTTCAGAAGTCACATCAAGTCCAGATCCTTCCACCGACCTCCTTTTCTCTCTCTTATCTCTGTCTTCTTCCTCTATCTATCCTGATGTCTTCGTAGGTAATAAAATCCCATATCGGTCAGGAGTTAAGATCTTATTTAGTTTATAAGTCTATACAATACTTAACTCAATGAGATCTTATTGGGTTGAGTTAGGTATGTGTTTCTAAGTTGGTATCAGAGCTAGGCTTCTAGCTCTCGAGCATATATCCTTAAAGCTTACCCCCCGTCAACACTCAGGGCATACTCTACCCGATCTTCCACTCCGATGTGAAAGGAGAGTGTTAAGGAACTAAAGTCTCACATCGACCAGAAGTTAAGATCCTGAGCAGATTATAAGTCTATGCAACTCTTAACTCAATAAGATCTTATTGTATTGAGTTAGGTATGAGTTTCTAAGTACAACGAAGACCATGTCTATGATTCATTACTATCCATCTAAGAAAACATATGATTTCTCTCTAGATCGCCTTTTGAAGTACATTTATCATTTTCTATAAGTAATTTGAGTTCTTGCTAGCAATTTCATAAATCAAACAAAATTCGTATGCAATATTTTATGCATCAGAATACAACTTGTTCTGAAAGACTTATTGTTTATTAGTTAGTGTATATAATAACATAAAAGCAAAGAACCAGACATATATGATGAATAACAATGAATGGAACATTTAAGTATTACTCAATTTGTTTTTCCCATATGTGAATAAACTTGAATACTCAATGTGTTCTCCCCTATGTGTAATCTCTCCCAACTATAAATCTCTTCAATTAACTCTCCTCCTTTAAATAAGATTGAATAACTCTCCCTTTTTATATTATACGAATAAGTAACACATCGAAGAAGTAATGAAATTTCATTTTAATTGAGGGTAGTAGACTTAGCTAAACATGACTAAAACAAAACATACAAGTGATGAAATTAATTTTATTCAAAGCATGACTATCCATTGACAACATAAATATATGTAGACAAGACACATAAACATACTAATATATATATATATAGTGACATATCGACAATCACCAAAAGTAAGATATGTGTTGAAACTGCAATAGTATGTCAATTTATTTATGTATGATCATTTATAAAAGATTTAAAGAAAAAAGTGTCACCTATCATGAAAAATAGCAATCAAATATGTACTTGCAAACAAAAAAATTTACTCACCAAGAGAGAACTTAATTAACTTTTTTTAATTCCCGCTTATTATTTATTATTTTTTTGTAAGGAGTGATTATTTATTTTCTTTTTGTATAACCATTGGTGACTTTTTCTTTTTATGTATGGAAAAGCTTTTATATTTTTCTTTTTCCTTTAATATTACTATAGAAGGAAATATGCACCAGCTAAAAATCTAATATGATAACTTTCATACTAGTTATAAGGTAACTCTTTCTACTCATTGTGGTAGATTCTCACATCATAGTAGGTAGTCATCTCAAAACTAGGTGTTTCTATATAGTAGCAATTTAGAAAGTAAAAGATAGAGCTCAAATACAATTTTGCACTTAAGGTTAGCCCAAGTCCTATAATCTCAAAAAATCAATCATAAACTTCAAGCATGACATATATATGTGTCTAATAAGTAAGTGAGTAGGTTCTTGTCAACAACGATCACCAGACATTAAAAATATGTAAATACAAAAGTCAAAATATACATTTGTATAATGTAAAGTCAAGAAAAAAAGTGAAGTGGTATGAAAATAATATGTAAAGTTTACGACAATGTTAAAACAAATTTATTCCCCTTGTTTTTTTCTATAAACTAAAGAAACAATAATAAATAAAATTAAGAAAAAAAATACAACCAATAATGTTAAGGTTAATCAAGCACTTAAACAAAAGTACCTGAGTGAACAATAAAGGACAATCAGGTGACCTAAAAAAGATAATTTTTCCTGACCTAAACTTTCTTGATTTTTGGTTTCTTTGTATATTTGGGTTAGAAATCAATTACTTAAGTTGTCATTGCCATGTTCTTGTTCTTACCTTTAGATTTTCCATTTATCCTAAATGAAGATGCAACATGCATGGTAGGATGGTGATAATTAGTCCTAGAATTAAACGTTTTGAAATTTACTTACCACTTTAAACGAACAAGTTTATGCTTTCTAGTAGAATTTTTATTCATCTTATAATAGGATGCCACATGCATAGATGGATGATGATAGTGAGCCCTATAACTAGAAGCATGGAAAGAATTATTAAATTTATGAGCATTTATAAAAAATCTACAGTTGGGCCTAATGTGACATTTCCTACCATAATGATGACATATATGCATAAACTTAACAATATTTTGTTCCATAGGTGTAATAGTTCTTTGTGCATAATAGGTAACTGTAGGTGTAGAGCTAGAAGGCCTCACAAATATGGTTTTTGATATTGAAGGCATGGAGCTCTCATCCTTATAACCAAGGCCATGTGTATTACATGAAGAAGAAAGATTAGAGGGTGTTACAAACTGATTTTTTTTAAGATGATGGTCTCCAAAAAGTATTCCATAGTCAAGAACTTTTTTAGCCTTTGAATTCCAATGCCTAACATGTTTACTTCCTCCTTAGATTGTTCAAGTACCTACATCAGATTCTTGTTTTCTATTTTAGACCTACAAGATTTGAATTCAGATCATTAATACATTTAGACAATTCAAGTTTTTCTTTTTCTAGAATTAAGGAATTTGTTTCATAGGATTTCGGTTTATAATCTACAAGCAATTGATATTTTTCTTTCTTATATCCTACTAAATTTATAAACCATTCATCAAGGCTATTAGCATTAAATTTGTTCAGTAGGAATTTATAGTCACTTTTCTCACCATCTAAATCAAAATTAGACTTATTGAAGTTTCCATTAGTTGTTAAGTAAATGCTAGAAAGTTACTATAACTATATTCTGAATCAATTGAATTGTTGTTATCACTTTCAAAATCAGTAATTGCAACATTGAAGGCTCTTCATATTTTTTCTTCTTGTTGGCACAATCAGCTACAAAATGACCATAAACCATACATTTAGGTATAGTGGGTTCAGATTTATTACCTTTGGAACTCATAGAATTGAGTTCTCTTAAATTACGATCCTTTGGGTGACTTAATTGTCCTTTACATTGTGGATTCTTTCTGTTGATGATTTTCATTAATCTTTTGGCTATAAGTACCCATTATTTATCATCATTGTCACCATCTTCAGTTATAAAGTTTTGAAAGCAACACGTTTGTTTTTTTGTAGGATTTCAAATGCTTATATCAAGGATGAGAAGTAAGCCAACTAGTTCCTTAACTTTTATGGTGGCTATATATTTGCTTTCATGTATGGCGGGGACATTTGCATGGAAAGGATCTGGTAATGAATTGAAATTTTTTAAACCAATATGAATGTCTATATTTTCTTACCAAGATTAGCATATGAGTTAGCAGTATCACATATAATTTATGTAACTTTCAGAAAAGTATCATCTTAAGGTTTTCGAATTGAGTACCAAGCATGTGAAGTTTAGGTTGTTTATCTTATGTGGTACCCTTATGGGAAACCTTTAGAGTATCCCAAACATGCTTACCAGTAACAACATCAGATGTACAATGAAATTCATTAGAAGACACAACACTAAAGATAGCATTAATACCATTTTGATTCAAGTTAGTTCCAGCTTTATCTTCAATGATCCATTAATTCCTAGGTTTAAGAGTGAATACATTATCTTTGGTAACTGTAGGTAATTCCTAACTATAAATATTATAGTTCTAAGCACTCTCATCTATAGAACGTAGAAAGGCTCTTATAATGAGCCTTCTAGTAGGGATAGTTAGATTCATTAAAGAAGGGAGCATGGGTTATAGATGAACCCTCTCTCAAATGATGCATAATAAGATCTTAGGTATACACTAAGTATATCCAGTGAAATATTTCAATACTAATTGAAAGTCCTTTAGGTACGGATCTTAACTAGAATGGGTGAACAAGTAATAAAATAAAATATGCCAAATTAAAATTTTACAGATGGCCAGACATGCAATTGTATGTATATAAACTAATGTGAAAATAAATAAAGATTAACACATGATATATTTAGGTAGAAACAACCTAGGCCACAACAATGAATTAAGAGAAAAACCATTGGTCCACCATACCACCTAACCATTCACTATGAAAATATATTCAATTACAAGGCTAGGACTCAAAATACCCATCACAAATAATTCCCACGAGTAACCTACTTACAAGCCTCTACTTTCTTTCATAGTCTTCACAAGCAAGGTTTTTGTTTACGGATTAACGTTCTGATAAACTTGAGTCATACAAGTTATCAAACCTATCCACCTGGCACCTAAAAATTTAGTACAAAAATACAATTGAAAGGTGTATCCTAGGGTAGATTAAACAATGAAAAATCCTAGCTAGATGATTTAATAAAATAACGGATGAAACCAAAATCACTAGTAGACCCTAGAAAAAATGAATAAGCACATGATCATATATAATGTAGACATGTTAATTAATCAAACACAACCAAAAAATATTTAATAAATTAATTGAAGAAAGAAGCTTAATAGAATATGATTTTTCAAAATAGATTTAGAGAGAGAGCATAAGTTACAAAAGTTTATGCAATTATGGTTAAAGATTTAGTGTGCATTAGGTTTGTTGAAATAGAAATATTTGAAGCCCTTGGTCAAAGGTAAATTACCAATCTATCCATAAAATCACTTGAAAGAGCTTTAAAGAATGAGGACAATATAGTAATTAAATTTTTTGGCTCAAGTAAAAAATTAGGTTAAAGTTGAAACACTTGTCACTCGGTTGATTTATGGTGAGCTCGATCGATCGAACCAATAAGGTTAATCGATCGAACTAATAAGGTTAATCGATCAAATCAATAAGGTTAATCGATCAAAACCTTTTTCAATCGATCCAGGAAATGATTAAAAGATGATAGATCAATTTAAATAAATTCAATCGATCCAGGCTATAAAAAAGAAAAAAACACAAGACCTAGTAGATCGAATGTGATCGATTCTCAATCAATCCAATCCTTGATTGATCGAACCCAAAACTTCGATCGATCTACCCTATATTTGAAAGGACTTAAATCATAGTAGATGGATACTTGATTGATCCACCTTCTTGATCTATTGATATGAACTTGAATGTGGTTCCTAGGAATCAAATAGCGGAGACTACCTTGTGAGCTTAATTTTGAGCCTATAGTATTTTATTTTGAGCAAGAATTATTCTTTTACTCTTTTAAACACCTTCACTATAATTCTAAATTTTTAGATGATCTCTATAGGTTTTTCATTGAATGTTAGGATTTTAAACAATCAAATGAAGTCTCATTTACTTATTTTACTCTCATTGATTAAGTGACTTGACTAGGATTTGTAAGTGTGTGCCTTTCTTTATTTCATGCTTGACTTTTAGTACAAAATGGTACATATGGGGTTCCCTGAGAAAAATAATCTATAACAGCCACTCACCATATATATATATACATTGGTATGTTCCATTTCTCAAAAAAAGAAAGAAACAAAGAAAAAATAGTATAAATAAAAACTATGACCCTAAAATCTTGAAAGTATTGATATGAGTTTTGCAAAATTAATAGTAGAAAATAACCCCTTGAAGTCAAATGCATTTTCATTAATCTATAGGCACATACTTGATATTTCTTGCTTAATGAGTTTGAATGAAGTATGATATATGTAAGTCTCATTATACTCTTGCTTGTATGTTAGCTTCCCATGTGCAAAACACTATGTCTGTTATATTTTGTTTAATGTTCTGTCATCCTCTATATAAGGTTAATTACTACAGATTAGTAATACACATACATATAGTTAGAAACATTTTGTATGCGAGCATGCTTACACACACCACGGGGTTGGTTTTTGTAGTGTGCATGCTAGGTGGAGTTTTGGTTTTTAACGAGCTAGTGTGAGAGTGAGTTGACATTCCAACTTGTGTTTTTGGTTCGTTTTAGGTATGAGTATTTATGAAAAATATAGAACAATTTTTGGAATGAAAAAATGTGACTTTTTACCACCTCGCCACCATTCTTGGCAAGGTGGCTGGCGAGGTGGTAAATTCATATTCAATAAATACCTACCATTTCTTCTTATTTTGTATCCATAAAATGTAGTGGAGCTTTGTCAAATTGACATCTCATTTTTCTGTTTCCAGATCACTAATACCTCAAGTGTTATTCAGTATTAATGATTTGTGATAGTTTGAGCAAAACCATACTTTTGAGTAGAGAGTACTCGAGATAATATTTGTGAGTGGGTTTTATGTGTGAGCCAGGTGTTGACTATTAATTTCCTTTATAAAAAAGTTTCTTGTTTGAGAAGCTTGTGTGGTTGTAAGCCGTGTGTCAGCTAGTGGTTGCATTTGTGCAACATTTTCTTATTCAATTTATGCATTAATGATCTTTGGTTATCGATCACACCACTTTGGGTGGTGTAGGATTTGGATGAGAGTAGGATTCGTGTTGAATTAGATCATTGAGGAAGCAACAAGTAAGAACTATGATAGGCAGTTAGGATAGAGGTCCTAACTGATAGAGGTAATGGTGATTTTATTTCTTTATAACTAATTTATTATTTAGTGGATTGTTTGCTGCTAAGTGATTTCCATAAGAAACCCAAGGATGTTACCATACTGATAGGGTTTCTATATGGGTTTACCACAGTATATTTGTTATTATGCATGATATGTTATTATGTTAGTATAATTTAAGTTTTTATTATGTATGTTCCATCATACTAGATTTAAACTTTGATTAGAAAGCTTATTTGTTTTGTGTAGTTGCATACTTTCTTTCTTTTCCTTGTAGGATGCATATATCTTTCTAATTATTACTTATGCTTTTTGATCATGCAATTTTGGTGTGAGTCTCTAAGGTGTCTGTATCTCCTTATTCTGGTAATGTAGCAGGTGTTGGACTCTTTATTATAGTTTGTAATGTAGTATATGATTTCATGCTGTGAAAGTACAATCATCATTTATGAAATATGTTTTCACATATGAGATCTTAAAGAGATTGAAATGTCCCTTAAGCCTTTTAGTATGTATGACTATCTTCCATATTGTGTGATGTTTTCTATATTTATACATGCATTTAGCTAGGATAGCATCCTGTGAGGCACATCATCACTAGTGTGTTTACTATAGTTTTTCTTTCTTACTACAGGTTATTTTTATTGTCTATTGAATTGAGAATGTTTTTTGTACTCTGCTGTGTTAATTACTCAATTTATATTGTGAGGTAAGCTTTACCAAATTAATATAGAGCTCGTGAATATGATGTCTTCATAATCATATCATTTGATTATGTCCATGAGATCTACTTTATGCATTTTGAGCCTTTTTCTTATTCATAAACATATGGGAACCAATTTGCTTTTTTCTTTACATAACTTTTGTTCGCATATACTTTATTGAGTGCTTGAACCCCTGAGGTTGATTTAATATTAAGAGTGTATCTTGTAAGGATTAGAAATGAAATGAATTCATATCCTTAGCACTAGATTTGGGGAATCAATGTTAATATATTTTGAGTAATAGGGCATGGATTTTGGATGCAAAACTGTTTTGCATGATGAACCTTGATGTGTTGAGATGTTGAATGAACTTTTTCTTGAGCCTTAATTATGAACTTGAAAAAAATACTAAAACATGAGAAATTTTATTAATTTAAGTTTGTACTTTTATTTTTAGTATTGTTATTTGTCTTTTTAGTTTTTGTTTTGTTTGAGGACTAGCAAAATGTAGGTTTAGGGGAATTTCATAAAGATATTTTTGACTTGTAATTTTCTATGATTTTAAGCATTAATTTTATTTTTTATTTTAGAATTATGATTTTTTGGAAGATATTTTCATGTTTTGTATGTTAATGAGCATTTGGAAGAATCTTGGACTAAAAAGAGAAATAATATTGTAAATATGTTGAGAAATGGCAACTTGGACAAGTCAGAATGAACGACAATTAGGCCATTGGGAAATTATTGCACTGTAGTAGAGAGCTCTCAGATTATCATTTGGGGGTGCTATTGAGTTCGCATGCCAAGGCGTAGAAATTTGTATGCCATAGTGTAGGAGTCTCAGGTTGCATTAGTGAATTTGATTTTTGTATTGCACCATGACGCAAAAAAGTGCATGTCATAAGCCACCTGTTTTAAATGGCCTGAAATCTTCAGTATGCATATGTGATGTGGTTTACTCACTCTTCCCCAAAACCTAACCTATAAATGCATTCTAAAACCCCTTTGAAATATAACTAGCTACAATAACCGAAAATACCATTCCATAACACAGAAATTAGAGAGAAAACTCTCATTTGTGAAGATTTTCCCAAGATTTGAAGAAGGACATAAACCAATTCAAGGATTTGTAGATAGTAGAACAAAAAATGGTATTTTAATTATTAGAGTGGAAGAATAATTTGATGATTTCATTTAATAAAAGTTTATCTATTTCTTATTCATAATTTTCATATATTTGTTTATGGATTAATATTGGTCATTCTAATTTATGAACAAAATGACTATTTTAGAACTAAGCATTAGACACATCATTTGTATTTGATTGTGCATTTATAAACAAGTGTCTAACTCGATTGCATTAATTTGTATTAAGTTATATAGTTAATTTATTTCCCTTAGGTTTGCCAATAAACTAATTTCAAGTCTGATCTAAGAAGTTATTGGTTTATTGAGAATTATGAGGGCTCTTCATAATTATTAGGAGTTCTCTTAATTAAAGAGAAAAAAAATCAATAATTCTAACTTTTGAAGCTATTTTGTGAAAATCATTTAATTTGTTCTGTCCATGAATGAATAACTAGCTAATTTTTCCATACTCGTTTATCCATATTTATTCAATTATAATTCATATGCTTTTATTTTAATTTTTAATCAATTTTAGAATTTACAATCTTTCTCTCAACCAACAGTTGTTAGAATATCTAGAATTTTTTGTTTAGCTAATTAGGAAAATAAGTAACCTTTTAGAACACCTACCAATTCCTTTAGAGAAACTTAGGGTAATCTTATCATTAGTCTCCTAGTGATTCATATACTTATGAGTAATTAAAATTTTCTCATTGAAGATTCTCATAAGTATGAACAATTACACAAAGCCAAACTATCCCTCCGACTCAAATAGGTAACTGAGACCTAAATGAGGGGTGAAAATGCCAACTCATGAAATCTTTTCGCAAGCTCTATATCAATTTTTCCAAGCATGCCTTATAAAGTAAAATAAGTAATTAACAAAATAGAAGTACAAAACAACATGCTCAATTTAACACATAATGAAAACAACTAGTAGATACAACAACAAAAATCTACATAATACATACTAGTGATGATGTACCTTACCGGCTCTTATCTAGACTAGCAATATGCATACATGGCAAACAATCATAAATAGTCTGAAACCTTGTACACTTCCAAGGTAGGGAGATACAGATTCCTTAGAGACTTACACCAAGCTTGTATACATATAAAAAGTAGATTATATTAACACATAATCTAACACATGCATATCTACTAAGGAGTCTAAGATTCGATACATAATCAGGTGTAAGAGATGTTGACATCTTAAAGGCTCAATCCAACCTTGCAAACAATGGAGATAAAAATATTTGACAAATAATCACAACTATAATATAAATGAACACAAATAGACCATATAATAAAGCAGCATATATAGAATTTAGTAAACAGAAAGCAATAATACATATTAAAAGCTTTCTAATTAGAGTTTAAACTTCAGTATGTAGAGATATACCCTATTTAAACACTGATTGTACCAACCACAAATTCAAGCATGCACAACACTAGATATAATGAGATAAACCCATATAGAAACCCTATCTATGTGGTAACATCCACAGGTTACTTAAGGCAACTACTTAGTAGCAAACAATCAATTAATCAATAAAACAATTACAACTTTGATAGAAAATAAAGCCACCAATACCTATATCAATTGGAATCTCTGTCCTAATTGCCTATTGCTACTTTTACTTGCTATTTTCATAACAACCTCATTCAATGCACAAACCTGGCTCACCTTTAAAGCTAATACCACCCAATATGGTGTGATTAGAAACCACAAATCAGTAATGAGTGACATGAACAATCAATAGAACAACACTCAAACACGAACACATAATTAACAACAAAGGACATATAGTCCACTACTAACCACCAAGGGACACACAGGCCAAGATGTGAAAACTCAAAGAATTTAACTCTACCTAATCTCACAAAGAGGTTTTGACATATAAAAAGTTGCACGAAGCAACTACTAGCCAAAACATGGCTTGCCTCACATAAACCACTATTAAACACCACCTTGAGTACTCACCACTCACAAGCACAATTTTTCTCACACAATCACAAATCACTAATACCGAACAACAAACAAGGTATTAGTGATCTGAAACAAAAAAGAATAAGATGCCAATTTGACAAAGCTCTGCTACATTTTTTTAGATACTGAATCAGAAGAAATAGAGGGTATTTATAGAACTTGAATTTGCCAACTCGTAGGCACCCTCGCCAACCACCTCGCCAAGGGTGGTAACAAGCTTTGTGGCAAGGTGATAAAAATTCATATTTTTGGTCCAAAAATTTCCAAGTACTTTCCATAAATACCAACCCTCAAAATGAACCAAAAATACAAGTGAAAATGTCAGCTCGCTTGCACCCTCGCATGTCTAAAATGAACACTCAACTTAGCATGTATACTACGAAAACTAACCTCATGGTATTTGTAAATATGCTTGCATACAAAGTTTTCCTTACTATATATGAGTATATATTACTAATACATAGTAACCAACCTTGCATAAAGGATGATAGGACACTGAGTAAAATAAAATCGACACCATATTCAGCACCTATAAAGCCAAAATATAGATAAGAGTACAATGGGACTTACATACATCAATTGTTGGGTTAATGAAAGATTAGGATGTAGCCTAACAACCTACATATAGACTTTATCACTCTCAACTTTATTCATCTCATTTTTCACATTCAAAGGTTAGAGCTTTGGAATGACGAACTCTAAAAGCAGAATTCAATAGCAATAAAGTTATAGTAAGTGGAGAAAAATCCTTACTTTTTCATTTTTCTCTTCAAATAGACTTGAATACATCCATGAATACCAAGAAAATGAAGAACATTTATATCCTTTAAATGTTTTTTATGGATTTGATAGATCTAGTCCTAGGAGCTCTAGACATTGTAGTATGACCCACACATAAGACCTTTGGCATAAGGATGAAACCCTAGGAAGATTATAAATGGATGACTAGAATGCAGGTGATTCAAGGCATAGCAGTTGAGACCTAGTTAAGCATGATTTGCTATAGGAAAGACATGACAAGATAGACCCACAAAGCCATCAAAAGGAGCCGAGTTCACCAAAGAGTTAAAGCATCCCACCAATTGACTAGTGCTTGGGCTAATCAATTGACCACTAGCCCATCTGACCAGTTGTGTACGAGCCTAACTAACCATCCAATTAAAGAGCCAATCAACTAGTTAACTGGTGAGGTATCCAACCAATAAGCATGCTAGGAATTGGATTTGATCAATAGTGACCTTGATGCTACCATTGATCTCAAATACCTATTTGATTTTTCCGTTACATCATGGATCCACTTATTCTATCATATCTCCTAGTTTTTTACTAATAAAGGTACCTCGAAGGTGACCCAATTTTTGGTTTTGAACCTAACTTTGGTTATGAAGTCGATTCTCTCATAGAATTTACCACTAAACACTTGGTGGATAGCTTGAAAGAAAAGTTTAAGATTCCTGATGATATTATGATCATTCATCTAGGTAATGGTATCCTTCCCAATAGACCCCCTCTTAAGAGAACTACTATTTTTATGGATTAATTTTTTGTTAGGCTCAGACTTCCATTGCCACCATTGGTGTGGAAGTTTCTTTGTAGGGTGAGGGCATCCCTAGGGTAATTTCCTCCCAATGTAGGAAAGGCCTAGTGTCTTGCTATGTTTAGTAGAAAAAGCATAGTAAAGAGTTCTAAAGGAGTTTCTATCTTTGTATTATACACATTTTATAGGTAAAGGTTAGTTCAATGTAATACCCTTTGACAAGTGAAAGTTTATTAAGTATTTTCCAAGTCCAACAAGGGTTGGCAGTTGTCTTGGTTCATATCTATTGGTGCTTATAATGCGGCAAGCATTGAACTTGGCTATACATTTAGTCAATTTGTTTCCAATGGTAGGTTACTTGCATATGCTTGATTTATTTTGTTGTGAACACTATTCTCATTAGTTTTTTCCTACTAACATTTTCTTATCATCTTCTTATGTAGTGTACTAGAAGCGAGTGAAGTTCACCAATGAAAGGCAGACCTTCGTTGAGAAAATATTGACTCTGACTCTACGAGAGCATAATGATGAGAAACTACTTATTATTAAGAAGGTTATGTATTAGGGGTTACATCTTTCTTCATCTATACCCAACACCTTTGACAATACCCTTCCCAAAGGCATATGCTTTGTAGTTTTGTAATGTACTTGATGAATATATGTTGTGTAATACACTTTGTTTCTTTTATAGACATGTTATCCTACCATGTGACGTTTTAGAAAACGTTATCTGCCAATGAGTTTTAGAGAATGCCAAGCTACTACTTTCCAAATTGAGGTGACTAAACCAACAATAGTTCTTAATACAACTCAAGTTCTAGCCTTAGTAGAGGACTTATAGAGGAGGTTTCCCCACACTTATGCCCCATCCATGCACCATTCAATGTTTCTTCTCTTGATATGAATGAGAATAGCCAGTAGGTGGTCACTTTAGCAACTTAGGGGAGAAGTCTCAAAGATTCAAAAAAATTGTTGAAGAGCTTTTCAGTGAGGCATTAGCTTATCATCAACCCTTGTAAGTCACCACCCAAGCAACCTTTTCAAAAAAATATATGGCCATATACTTACTTACTAGAGACTTTTAGGAGAAGATGTGGATTGTTGATGCTCTTGAGAATGCTAGCTTAGCTTAAGAGGCCTACTAAGAGGGTTGAAGAGGTTGTTGAGGCTTCTAGAGATAGCCTTCAAGTAGAGGTAATTTAGAAAGAGATAAAATGTGAAAACTTGAGAGTTGAGAGCTAAAGGTTATCTATCTAACTTAAAGAAGTACCTGAGAATGTTATGAATAAGTAATTGGACTCAGGTGACTTTATAGTTGACATAGGTGTTCCTTGGGCTTATAGTGTTGATTTCATTAAGAGGATGGTCAAGAAAGTGTACCCTAAGCTAGATCTCTTTCTCTACTACCTTTCAAACTTCTCAAACATTATAGTTGAGCACTATAGTTATGACAACATCAAAAACATTGAAGGGAGTAAGAACCCATCTAGAATAGTACCTCAAAAGTCTACCAGTACTAGGGATACCAAAGAGCCCCCAATAACTAGTGGGGTTCATAAGGCTATGTAGGCAATACTTATCTCATTTTTTCTATCTGGAGTCATTAGTAAGGGTAGTCATGATAGGACTTAGGTTTTTCTTTCTTTCTTTTTGTCATTTACTTAGTAGTTATTTTGTTGGCGAAAGTGTAGTCACTTGGTGCTTATTTTTGTAGCTCTAGAAGCATCACTCTTTTTATGATAAGAACTTGGTAGTTTTTCCATTTGGATATTGTGCTTCAGAACTTGCATTTTTTTACATACCTAGCACTCCTACACTTGTTAATGTAGGGTACACACTTTTGCTATTGTGAGGCACGCCCCTTGGTTGATAAGGGGCACATATTCTTGGTTGATGTAGGGCACGCACTTTGGGTTTATGTGGGGCATGTACTCTTATTGATATAGAGCACACACTCTTGGTTGATGTGGGGTACTCATCTTTATTGATATAGGGAGCACATTCTTCATTGATGCTCGACACACATCTTTATTGATATGGGGTACACATTCTTATTTATGTAAGGCACACACTCTTGTTTATATAGGGCACACATTCTTTGTTGATGTGGGGTAGGAATCTTTGTTAATATGGGACACACATCTTTCATGTTATAGGGAACCTACTTTGGTTAATGTCTAGCTCACATTTTTTATTGATGCGGGGCACATACTCTTAATTGGTACGAGTCATGCATTTTTGTAAATGTGGGGCACACATCTTTATTTTTATATGGCATACAATTTAGTTGATGTATAATATGAATCCTTATCGATATTAGGCACACATCTTTTGTTGTTAACATACCACTTCATTGAGATAACACTTGGCTCCACATATTGTTGAGATTTGAACCATAGGTGTTGAGATACTAAGTGATCTTGAAACTCTCAATAAAATACTTAGAAATTTTGCAAAATATTTTTGAGAGATGGATGGCAGAATTGAAGAAGTTAGCTCTCATTAGTGAAGAGAGCAACAATAATTAAGAAGTCAACATAAGTGAAGTAAACTAGCAAATGGACCACAATACAATTGATAGATGAGCCACACCGTGACCGATGGATGACCAACCGACTAGTCGATAGTCTGTTGGTTGGTTGACTCATTAGTTGTCAATTTCATGGTGGTGTTATATGGTAGTAATTAGGTGGTTGATCAACTAGTCAAGATGAATCCATCGATAAAGATCGTAATATGTAATGGTATAACAAAAACTAATTTATTGGGATGAAGTACATCATGAACAAAGCTTCTAGGTTTGGGTTAATAGGAAGCTAATTAGATCCTTCTTCATGATGTATTTCGTCCTGACCTGACTGAGGTGGTAAAAGAGCTTACTTGCTAGCCAAAAGCCTCATCAACTCTTCATTTTGTCTTTTTAACTCTACCACCTCATAGTTGACAGTAGCTACTCTTTCATTTACTTCTCTCACCAACAGTGGTCTTACATTTGCATGTTGCAATGACTCAGGGTATAGAATGGAATGAGCCCTTGTAAGAGTATGTTGGTTTTTTTGTGATCTTCCATATGGTGGTTACTAATCCTTTTGAGCATGCACAAAGTAAGCTTTTCTTTCCATGATTTAAGTTTCTCAAGTTCTTCACAATTTCAGTAATAGTAATGGAACACTGAAAATTATGAAAAGTAATGGAACAATGTAATGAAAAGTGGGATTTTGTTGTTGCCCAAGGGAGTTTAGGTACAAAATTTTCACACAAATAGTGCCAAATTACTGGACATAACAATTGAGAGTATGGTGGTTGTAAGGTAATTCACTGGTTGGCAAGAATTAGGATTTTCTTAGTTATGGTTCATCTTCATATCTCTTATTTTCTTTCTCTCTTATATAGTTGATTTGAAAAAGAATAGGTGTCACAAGTGCATTGATTGTGGCCATATGAACACTAGATAACAAGGGCACTTAAGATAACTAGTGTCTAAGCCTCCCAAAAAAGAGTATAAGAGGTCGTTATCTCACCTTTTTATATGCCATAATCATAAGGTTTTGAGGTTGAAATTTTCGGAAACCTTCTTGAAAACATTAGTTTCATAATCAGTAGGTTTTCCCCGCGTTTTCTAATTAAGAAGGAAACCTTCTAGAAAGCACCATCTTAGGGGAAAAAATCTAGATATCGTAGGCTTCTAAGGTGAGACTTATTTTGCTAAGGCTTGATCTCTCGTGAATCTCTACTCTCTAAGAGCGATGCATGTCTAACGACTACAATTATGGACATCTATCTCAAAATCAACAACATTATTAATGTGGTTGTTCTCAATTGCTTGCACTGATAATCAAGTCTTGGACTCATCTGTAAAGGTGATCCACGAAAATCAAGTTTAGGCTACATATGCCTATATAACGATCACTAGGGGATGGCTATTATCTTTGGATTTTGGAGTTGTACAAGCTCAATGGCAACTTATGTCTATAAGACTCGGCTGGTTCACCTGGCTAGTCTTCTTAACAAGCCTACCTAGCTAGGTGTCCAATTGTAATGCATGTTGAAGTACATCTCTTAGGGATGACCAGATGCCTATTATGGGTGACTTTTTCTAATATAGCTTAATCAAGCTTCTCTTGGGTGGCCATATCAATCTAGTGTGCAGTAGGTATATGTGTGTTTCTAGGTTTGATCCATCTCCTTCCTGTAGGGAGGTAGTGGTACATCCATAGAAATACATTGAGGATTTATGCTCTTCATTTTGAGAATCAAATGACATTTATAGGAGGAAATAGGTGATGAACACGATGGATAGAAGAAAGAATGAGAAGAACACGATCAATGTTCTTAGTTGCTCATTATCTCAAATAAGTTAGAACATTAATTTTCTTTCCCCCAAATAGTCCCAGATATTGAAGTCAATTTATGCCTTCATGTGCTCACCACATATCAGTTGATTTGGATCCAGAAATGGACTCAAAAGGAATGACACTAGGGGTGTCAAATCCAATCTTATGTCAAATTAGTACTCTGAGAGAGTTTTAACTAAAATAGTAGTAAAGATTAAAGATTGTGTCCCTTATAACTATATTATTAGGTTATTTATAAGGGTTAAACTAATATAGATAATCTATAAGGAGATATACTTAAATTTCTTAATATCTGATAATATTTAATTTATTTATTATATAATTATCATACAAAGAGATAAAAATGTTGACATGCAAAGACTCAAACTAGGAGCACTAAAATAGCACCCTAAGAGCTATAAAGAGTAAGACATGTATTACATCAAGAAACAACCAATATGTCAGAGGTATAAGGGAAACTTCAACAAAAGCATGCATGTTATAGCAAAGAAAATGTGTACCGTGGCTGTTAGCTCTTGGGAAAACATATTAGGCATGTAGAGTATAGTGTGCCATAGCATGAAATAAGTGTTCCATAATGTGACCTATTTGGGATACCAATTGGTGTAGCTCAATGTATCGTATGCCGTGATGTGAAAATATAGTGCCATAGCCCACCTTTATTTATTCGACTCAAAACCCTATATACCCAATCTTGCCTATAAATACCACATTATATTTATGTTTTAATTCATCTTTTAATTTTTTAGAATAACAACACCCATAGGTTAGTTTTAGTATAGAATTTAGGTTAGTCGATCCACTTTTGACTCTATAAAAGTAGAGTCATTGGTGCACTTTTTTACTTAATATTTACTTGTTTTATTTAATAAATATATTTTTAGGGCTAAAAGTATTAAAATATAAACTTTTTAGTGAAAAAGGGTGAAAATATATTTTTTGGGATTTTTTTGGAATTTATATGGATGTTTTATGAATTTTTAACACAGGGGAAATCTGGAGCTACCACGTGGCCTACCATCTAAGTAGAGGAGTTGACTGGGCAAGCCATGCAGATGCGATGCAATTAGAGACAACGAATCGTAGATTTCCTCATGTGATAAGGATTAATCACATGCCACATCTCAGCATGATGTTCAATCCGAGTTGAAGATCGATCAAACAACACTGCCATATGTCACCATGCGATTTCTCACCATGTTCCACCCATGTACCATACAATCCATTATCGTAAATCATGTTGCGCCATGTGGTGTTGACTCAAACCGATCTCCCATACCATGTGTCACGCTCTGATTCGCCTAGTAAATTTTTGTATGCCATATGTCACATTGTGATTGGTTAGTACTGTTCATTTTGTTTTTTTATCTCAACCCTCAATCAGAAGCTGATCTGATTATCCAGATTGCACTTGGGCTATATTTATTCCTTTAATCACCCCATAAACCCTAATGAACCACCATTAGTATAATTTTGATAAGGTTTTGGAGCTAAAAAGAGAGAAAAATAAAAGAAAATTCAAGAGAGGATACAATTTTGGTGGAGATTCAAGAGAAGATTAGCACTACAATTTAAGAGATTGATTGTATTTCTTTTTCTACTCTTTTCTTTATCAATTTTTATCTCTTTCTTTATGAAAAATATGAGCCTTATGAATATAATTATGTGTAGTAAATTTATTAATCTAGGGATCTTATGAACCCAATTTTTACCATATGATGATAAAATATTTTACCCTAATTATATTATTTAATTTGATTTTTATTCTATTAATTATTTGGCCAATAATTTATCTATAGAGGCAATTAAATAGATTTGAGAGAATTATTTAATTATTTTTTTGATTAAATAACATGCGTAGTTTTTAGGCAAATATGTGTGATTCTTATGTATGTGATCCATAATTGATGAACTTAATGAGTAGTATACAATTTAATTGGCATGAGAGTGTGATTAAATTAATTACTATATGATGTGTAGTTTACTTAAGAGATAAATACATGCTTGGTTAGATTTAATTAATCACGTAATTAATTAATTGATAATTATATTGGGTGAATTTTAGCGATTCATATGTTTAGAAAATTAGGGGTTTAAGTATTTTTATATATTTTCTCATATATCTTCTAAGTTACCATATCTAATTGAATTAATTATTGCTATTTACTTTTATTTATTTTAATTTTGCTTCTTTAAAATATAAAAACACAAAAAAAATTTGATTTTTACTTTTTTTACTTTTAAAAATTAGTTTCTAAAAATATAATCTTTGTGCGAACGATATTTTCTTATTTATATATTACTTGTTTCCATACGTATACTTGAGTATTCATTGCACACATAATTTGTGTGGGGATCAAGTTTTTGGCACTGTTATCGAGGATTAAAATATTAGAAATTAATTTTTTTATTTACTTTTTAAAATTTTAATTTTAATTTTAATTTTCTTAGTTATATAGTTATTTATTTATCTATTTTAATTAATTTTCTTTACTTATTTAATTTTATTTATTTAATTATTTAGAGTGTGTGAGGTAAATGATATCATAGCATTTATACCTCAAGTGTCATTTTTGGTTAATATTTTGAAGGCTCAAAACTCGACAGCAAGTATAAACTGGGTCCAAAATTCAGGAGTGTCATGTGTGTTTTGTGGAGGAGCTCATTTGTTTGATAATTGTCCAAATAATCCTAAATTAGTGTTCTTTGTGGAGAATGTGAACCAAAACAATAATCCATACTCAAACACATATAACCTAGGATGGAGAGAACATCTAAATTTCTCTTGGAATAATAATAGTCAAGGTGGTAATCAATTCAATCATTAATCATTTCCACCACTTGGTTTTCAATAACCACATCAATCACAAGCCCAAGAGAAGAAGCCACCTACTGAGGATAATACAAAGGCCTTAATAGGGATGATGAAAGACTTCATCCAATCAGTAAATACAAAAGTGTCCACTTAAGAGGCTTCAATTAAAATTTTGGAGAACCAAATGGGGCAACTTGCCCAGCCCATAAACCAAAGGCCTCAGAGTAATATTCTAAGTGACACAATTATAAACCCAAGAAGAGAAGTGAAGGACCATTGTAGTGCCATAGCCTTGAGGAGTGGTAAAACTCTAGAGGAAGATGAGACTCAAAAGGATAAGGAGGACTATGAGACTAAAAAGGACAAAGAGGAGCTAAAAACTAAAAAAGATGATGAAGAATTAGTGGATAAAGATAATAATAGAAATTAAATAGTTCTGCCAAAAAATAGAAACCTCTACAAACCCACTATTACTTTCTCTCAAAGACTGCAAAAGCAAAAGTCAAATATGTAGTTTTCAAAATTTATGAAAGTCTTCAAGAAGTTGCACATAAACATGACATTTGTAGAGGCACTTGAACAAATGTTGTCTTATGCCAAATTCATAAAAGATATACTATCAAAGAAAAGGAGGCTTGGAGATCATGAAACAATAACCTTAACTGAAGGTTGAAGCACCATCCTTGATAGAAAACTACCATAAAAATTGAAAGATCTAGGTAGTTTTGACATCCTTTGCACTATTAGGGGCATCAGTTTTGGCAATGCACTGTGTGACTTGGGTTCTAACATTAACCTCATGCCATTATCAATCTTTCATAGATTGGGGGTTGGGAAAGCCAAACCCACTTCTGTAACATAACAAATGGCAGATAGGTCAATTAAAAGATGTAGAGGTATGGTCGAAGATTTGCTAGTAAAAGTAGACAAATTCATCTTTCTGGTGGACTTCATTATGCTAGATATGGAGGACTATGAAATTCCTATCATACTTAGTCGTCCATTCTTACCAACTGGAAGAGCACTCATTGTTGTACAAAAAGGTGAACTTACAATGAGAGTGAAAGATAAACAAGTAATGTTTAATGTTTTTAAAGAATTTGAAACCCCTAATATTGATAAGGCTAATGAATGTTTAAATATAAATGTTACTAATTGTGGGAATAGCTTAAAAGAATCTGTTGAGTTACCCACACTTACAACTTTAACAGATGATGCTATGAACAAGAATATAAACTCACCAAAAAATAACTCAACCTGTTTTAACTTTGAAAGTATGGAATCAAAGGTTGATGTTGTGGACTTTGTGAAATTTTTGGAGGATGCACCTCTCATGTGTGTATCAAAGGAAATTATGGAAAATTTTGAGATAGGATCTAACCTTAAATCATCAATTGAAGGGCCACTAAGTTTAGACTCTACACTTTTACCGTCCTATCCCTAATGAGTGCTCAAAAAGCACTAAAATTACCATGATTTTATGCACATTAATTAATTAAAAATATATATATTTATATGATTTTATCATATATTTATATAAATTTGTCTTTTCGTAATCACGGGTATTTTTATTGTTTTTCAGGTATTTTTGCTTAATAACGTCACTTAAAGACTCAAAAAGGAATACTGGAGGCAATACATCACAAATACATTCAAAAATAAATGAGGAAAAGTCAACAAATATGGATAAATTGGACAAAATGGGTCAAAAAGGTCAAAAAAAGAAGAGGAAATCGTCTTTGCCCAGCCCACCCAGGTTGCCAGCTCGCTGCCACTGCAGCGCGCAGCGGGCAGATCCTCCTTCAGACGCACGCGCCGCTTATGCCCGGCCTGCTCTCATGCGTAATGCGCTGCATCGATCTGCGCCCATTTGCGCCAAATCTCACGTCATGTTGACATCATCAGTATGACGTCAGCAATCACCACTCCACGTTTTCATCATTTTTTAACATTTTTTCACCCACTTTTTCTCTCCATCCTCACCTATAAATACCCCATTCTCTTCACTTCTAATCACACCTCAAAACCATTCTTCTCTTCTCTTTCTTTCTCTCATTTCTTAGTTTTTAGTTTTTCTTAGTTAAATTCTCTTAGTTTTAGAGTTCTTCTCTTTTTGAGAAGAACTAGCTATGTTTTTGTAATTTATTTGCTTTTCGATTCAATAAATGGGAGTGCATCGAAGTTCTGTAAGGATTTTATTTTCTTTAGAGTTATTTTTATGCTTTATTCTTACATGTTGTATTTAATTGATCTGTGATTAAATTTAATTGTGCTCGCTATTTGTAAACATGATATAATAATAACATTGTTATGCTTGCGAAATATTAAATAGGTAAAAATCTCTAAAATGAATTGATTTTATTTTTATTCAAGATTTTATATTAAGAATGTTAGAGAGAAATATATTATTTTTCATTACAAACTTAAATTTGAAAATTAGATTTTAAGGTTTAGTTATCCAGTCTAATTTAGAGTAGTGCTCTTTTATTTGTTGGTACAATCGCCCGGTAGTTAGAGTAAAGCTCTATTTCAAAAGTTTTTATAAGAATTATTATCTGAAAATGTATTGACAACATGTTTTCAGTATTGGTTTTAAAACTTGAAAGTTAGTACTCGGATAATTAAATTCTTAGGTTTAATTTAGACACCTTGAATAAAGTTTAAACTGTCTAACCCCACCAAAGGTGGCATTTAAATGGTTCATTTTCAATCTCTTAGAAAAAGGAATTAATTTAATTAACCAAATTAGTTATCAACCCCACCCATAGGTGTTAATTGATTTGTTTAGTTAACAATGAATATCTAACCCCACCAAAGGTGGTATTCATATAAAAAAGAGAGAATCAATAAATATTAATTCATATCTTTAATAACCTAATTAATATGAGCAAGCATAATTAACTTAATTATTATATCCATAAATACTCTACTATTATAAATGATAAAATTTGCATAAATGTTTATTGAATCTATGTTTATTTTTATGTAAGTAGAATAAAAACACAAAATCCCAAAATATTGTGACAGGATGTTTAGGATTTAATTTCGTTTTTAAAAGTTTGAATAATAAATTAAAAACCACGTACATTCTTTCCTTAGATCGACCTTGGGAGTATACTTATCATTTTCTAAGAAATGATTCGTACACTTGCGAGAGTTTTATAAATACACATAAAACCAAATGAACGGTAGGATCGACGATGTCGATTCTGCCCGATCAAGTTTTTGGCGTCGTTGCCGGGGATAACATCAAGTTTTTGGCGTCGTTACCGGGGAAGGAATAGCGTTTTAAAATTATTTATCAAATTTTTAAAAATTTTTTGTGTTGTAAATAATTGTGATATTTTTTATTTAAAAAAAAAATAAAAAAAATTTGTTGTTTGTGAAAAGTAAAAAAAAAAATTCAAATTTCAATTTCATAATAAATAAAAATATTATAGCATGAATAATAAAATAATTTTAAATTAAATAAATAAATAAAAAAAATAAAATAAAATAAAATAAAATTAAATAAAATTAAATAAAAAAATAAAAAAATAAAAAAAATTTTAAAAAATAAACCTTTCATAAATTTATAAAATAAATTTTTGATCGTAAATAGTAAAAAAAATAATAATAAAAAAATAAAAAAAATAAAAAAATAAAAAATAAAAAAATGAAAAAAAATGAAAAAAATTTAAAAAATAAACCTTTCATAAATTTATAAAATAAATTTTTGATCGTAAATAGAAAAAATAAAATAATAATAAAAAAATAAAATAATAAAAAATAAAATGTTTTTTTTTTTAAAAAATAAACCTTTCATAAATGTTAAAATAAATTTTTGTTCGTAAATAGTAAAAAATAAAATAAAAAAATTAAATAATAAATAAAATAAATAAAAAAATAATAATTTTTTTTAATTGCAAATTGCATAAAAAAAAACTTACCATTCATAAATAGTAAAAAAAAATAAAAAATTAAATTTCAAAATTCATAAAAAAAAGTTATAGTTCATGAATAGTAAAAAAAATTAAAAAAATAAATGATAAAAAAATTAATAAAAAAAAAATTTACGTGAACAGTAAAATATTAGTTTTTTGAATTTGAAATTTGAAGTCAAAGCTTACCATTCATGAATAGCAAAAAAAAAATTATAAAATAAAAAAAAATTAAAAAAAAAACATGAAGTAAATAAAATTTAAACTTTGTTTTATTTAAATAAATAAATTTGACTTAGGGTTTAACTAGTTTTGTTTAGTGTTTTGTATTAAATACCATGTAAATTTTCTCTAAATTTTTGTGTGGTTATTATTTTGTTGACAGGAGTTTTAAATTTACGTTTTCAATAGTCTATGTGTGGTAGGAGATCCTTAGGAAACCCTCTTACACCATATGTAGATAATATTCATAAATTTAAACAAGTGTCAACAATACTGGATTCCAACCACCAACCTGTTTTTGAGCCAAACGTAGAACCAAACCTTAGTCTTTTACTAGAACCAAAAGAAATGACAGAAAACCAACATGTTAGGGAAACCACCATGAAGAGTTTGCAAGACCGGTGATTGGCACGGCAACTGCCGCTATCCAGCTGGGTGAAGTTGCTCGGAATTATGACCTAAAAAATATTCATTTTTCTATGCTTCCTTCCTTTGATGGGCTTCCTAATGAAGATTCTCTTTCCTTCATTAGAGACTTCTATGCTACGGTCAACACCTTCCCCCTCGATATTCTAAACGAGGATCAACTTCGAATGAGATGTTTCCCCTACACCTTAAAGGATAAGGCCAAAGCTTGGTTAATGTCACTTCCCCCAGATCTCTAATGACATGGGAGAACATTTATAATAAATTCATGGGAAAATTCTATTCCCACCAAAAAACATCAGAGTTGAGAGGAAAGATTGCTACTTTCTCTCAGATGGAAGGAGAACCATTCCATGAAGCTTGGGATAGGTTCAAAATGTTTCTCACTCAATGTCCCCATCACAGCTTTCCCCTACAGTTGCAGAACCAATTATTTTACGATGAACTTACACAACAATGTCAGTTCATTGTCGACAACGCTGCAGGAGGAGCAATGGGAGAAAAAACTGCCTCAGAGACGTACAACCTCTTTGAGATGTTGGGTGCTAATTCCCAACAGAAAAGCTCACGAGTGAGAAAAGTTGGAGTTCATGAAATCGATTCCAGCATTGAAGTTCAACAACAACTTGTTCAACTGACCAAGCAAGTTGCCCTTCTCACTACACAAACCAACACCAATAATGAACAGTATGGTTTGTATGGCAACATGGGACATGGTACTGAAGCCTGTCCATATCAAGGAGAAACAACAGCTGGACCTGAACAGGTTAATGTATTGGGAACATATCAATAGAGACCAAGGTATGACCCCAATTCAAATACCTACAATCCTGGGTGGAGAAATCATCCGAACTTCTCCTGGAGGCAAAACAACCCTCTTTTCGCTCAGAGCTCAAATCAGCCAGGCTAGCAATTCCACCCACCTATCCCAAGAAGCATTCCCAATAAATCAACCTTGGAGGACAACTTGAATTCTTTTATTCAAGTTTGTAGAGATAACCAATCCAAAACCAATCAACGGTTGGATTCTGTGGAAGCTTCTATGAAAAAGGTGGAAGTTCAAGTAGAACAGTTAGTTGAACATTTACAAAAACAAAGTAAAGACTAATTTGATGGTCAAATGGGGTAAAATAAATTCAATGAAGAGGAGACATTGAGTTTGTTATTCTGTAATCTCCAAGCAACATCTTACTAGAAGACGATAAATTTTAGTCCTACATGGGAGGTCACCCATTATTGTATTTTCCTTTGTTTTAGTTTTATTTTGTGTGTAATAAAATTCAAATGAAATAAATTTGTTTATTTCAAAAATTGTGTCCATTCTTTAAATTTAGCATAAAAAAAAAATTTACACCTTTTTGCTTTAAGCTTGTACATTTTGTCAAGTGAGAAATCTTTCTAAATGATATCTACTATTTTTTTAAGAGCTAAATGTTGATAGGAGGAGGATCAATTTCAACTACAAATAACCATGGGAGATGCTGAAGATAGGTGGAAAATGATGAAGGACTATACAATGCCAATCATTGGCAATGTAACTTCTGGCATACAATTACAAGAGGCTGCAAGGAATTATGAATTAAAAAAGATTCATTATTCTTTGTTTCCTTCCTTTTATGGTGTCCCTAATGAAGATCCTTTGCATTTCATTCGAGAATTCTATGCTATTGTCCAAACCTTTCCACTACATGCAATTAATGAAGATCAACTTAGGATGAGGTGTTTTCCTTACACCCTCAAGGATAAAGCTTGGTCATGGTTCATTACTCTACAATCGGGTTCTCTAAAAACTTGGGAGGTAGTATATGAAATTTTTATGGGTAGGTTCTATTCCCATCAAAAGACTGTTGACTTAAGGACAAAGATAGCAACATTTTCTCAAATGTATGAAGAGCCCTTTCATGAAGCTTGGGAACGATTCAAACTCCTTTTCATTCAATGTCATAATCATAGCTTTCCATTGCAACTACAGAACCAATTCTTTTATGATGGTTTGACACTGCAGAGTCAATACATGGTTGATAATGCTGCTGGAGGTGCTGTGGGAGAAAAAAACTGTAGAGGAAGCCTATAATCTTTATGAGCTGTTGGGTTCTAATTCCCAACAAAGAAGTGCTAGAAGGAGAGCAAGAGTCAATGAAGTTGGCTCCAATAATGAGATAACCTTGCAACTTGATGAATTGATTAAACAAGTGCAACTTCTTACTACCCACCAAATGCCAAATCAAGAGGTGTGTGAAGTGTGTTTTTCAATTGGGCATGGTACTCATAATTGTTCAAGTACTTGTGATTCTAGTGTCAATTCCATGGAGGAAGTCAAATCCTTTCAAAGGTATCATCCAAACACCTATAATCACCCTAACCATCATTGGAAGCAAAACAATTACCCAGTCTACACCCAATCTTTTAAGCCAACCTTAGAGGATAGCTTGAATTCTTTTATTCAAGTTAGTCGTGACAACCAATTGATAAATAATCAAAGGTTGAACACCATGGAGGTTTCGGTTAAAAGAATTGAATCTAAAATTGGGCAAATGGCTGAACAAATGCAAAAGAAAGAACCAAGAAAGTTGCCCAGTCAACCAGAACAAGCAAAGGATGTAAGAACCCTTCGAAGTGGTAAGGTAGTCAATACCAGTTTACCTGAAATCTCTAACGATTTACCTTGTAGTTCAGGTAACAAAGAAGGTGATATTATAGTCTCACAAAAAGGAGAAATAAGTGTTAAACTTAACAAGCCATCTGAAAAACTCATTGGAGAGTCATCTGACATCCCCAAAATTCAAAAGACAAGAGAACCACACCAGTTGCAAGTACCTTTTTCACATCGGTTAAAAGAATCCAAACAAGATAAGCAATTCTATGATCTTTTTAATATGCTCTCTAAAGTAAATATCAATTTACCATTAATAGAAGTGATCATGAATGTGCCCTCATATGCTAAGTTTTTCAAAGAGTTAAACACTAAGAAAAGGAGGTATGAACTGAATGAACGAGTAGTAGTATCAGAAATTTCTAGCGCTGTACTTCAACACAAACTACCCCCTAAGTTAAAAGACCCTGGAAGTTTTATTATAAACATAACTATGGGGGATAGGAAGGTTGCTAAAGCAATGCTTGATTTAGGTGCTAGTATAAATTTTATGCCCTACTCTATATTCTTACAGCTCAATCTAGGAGATTTAAAACCCACAACTATGTCCCTTCAACTTGCAGATAGATCTCTTAAGTATCCAAAGGGAATAGTTGAGGATGTATTGGTACAAGTAGACAAATTGATAATACCTGTTGACTTTGTGGTTCTAGATATGTAAGAAAATCCAAAGATTGGATGAGAGAGCACACAATATTGCTTGGTAGACCATTTATGGCAACTACTAAAACTATTATTGATGTCCAAGATGGAAAATTGACAATGACAGTCTTAGGAGAAACTGTTCATTTTAAAGTTTTTGATTCTTCACCTTTTCCTTCTATTTCTGCCATCAATGAAATATTCGATGTTGACCCTTTGGATAATCTTGTCCAAAGCACCTTTTTCCAAACCTGAATAGAAGACAAGCTTGAAACTGTTCTTACACTTGAAGAGGTCGAAGAAGATTTAGATGAGGAAATTAAGGGGTACTTTGAACAACTAGACAATGATGAAGTAATGACAAAATCTAGTACACTTTTAAATCTACCCAGTTCTTCATCTAGTAAAGAGGCCAATCCACCTGAACTTGAACTCAAAGACTTACCTGAGCACTTAAAATATGTGTTTTTGGGAGAAGGAGAAACTTATCCAGTGATAATTTCTTCAACCTTGACCAAAACCCAAGAAAAGGAACTCATCAAAGTGCTTAAACAGTTTAAGAAATCTATAGGTTGGAGTATCGGGGATATAAAAGGCATTAGTCCTACAATGTGTATGCACAAGATCAACTTGGAGGATGGTGCTAAACCTGTACAAGAAGCCCAAAGAAGACTAAACACAAATATGTAAGAGGTAGTTAAGAAAGAAATTCTTAAATTGTTAGAAGAAGGGATTATCTATCCTATTGCGGATAGTAAGTGGGTTAGTCCAGTGCATGTGGTACCAAAGAAATAAGGGATAACAGTTGTTAAAAATGACAAAAGTGAATTAGTGCCCACTAGAATAATCACTGGATGGAGAATGTGTATAGATTTTAGGAAACTAAATTTATATACTAAAAAGGATCACTTTCCTCTTCCATTCATTGACTAAATGTTGGAAAGATTAGTTGGGCACAAATTTTACTGTTTTTTAGATGGATTGTCTGGATATTATCAAGTACCCATAGCACCAGAAGATCAGGAGAAGACCACATTTACATGTCCTTTTGGGACATTTATTTTTCGAAGAATGCCATTTGGGTTATGTAATGCCCCTGCCACTTTCCAAAGATGCATGATATCTATTTTCTCGGACATGGTGGAAAAATTCATTGAGATTTTCATGGACGATTTCTCTGTCTTTGGGAACTCATTTGATGATTGCTTACATAAATTGACTTTGGTTTTAGAAAGATGCATTGAATGCAATCTCACCCTTAGTTGGGAGAAAAGTCATTTTATGGTTCAACAAGGGATAGTTTTAGGACATATAATTTCAAACAAGGGTATTGAAGTTGATAAAGCAAAAGTTGAATTGATATCCAAACTACCTCCCCCTACATTTGTGAAGGGGATAAGAAGCTTCTTAGGACATGCAGGATTTTACAGACGATTTATTAAAGATCTCTCTAAAATAAGTCGTCCCTTATGTAACTTGCTATCAAAGGATGTTTATTTTGATTTCAACAATGACTATCTTATTGCCTTTAATACCTTAAAAGAGAAACTAACATCTATCCCTGTTATTATGGCACCAAACTGGTCTTTACCTTTTGAAATAATGTGTGACGCTTCTGATTATGCTATAGGAGCAGTCTTGGGGCAAAGAGTGGATAAGTTTTTGCATGTCATCTACTATGCTAGAAAAACACTCAATGATGCCCAAATGAATTATACCACCACTGAAAAGGAATTCTTGGCTATAGTGTTTTCTTTAGACAAATTTCGGTCTTATTTAATAGGATCTAAAGTGATTGTGCATTCTGATCATGTTGCTTTAAGATACCTATTAAGTAAACCAAATGCCAAGCCAAGATTAATCAGGTGGGTCTTACTCTTACAAGAATTTGACTTAGAAATCAAGGATAAGAAAGGGAGTGAAAACTTAGTAGCTGACCATTTGTCTAGGTTGATTTCTGACTTCAATTCTCTTAAAAATGAGAGTAATAAAGATATAGTTGAAACCTTTCCTGATGAACAGTTATTTTCAATAGGTCTTAACCCATGGTATGCTGATATTGTAAATTATCTTGCTACCGGTGTTTTGCGACCTAACACTTCATATCAGGACAATAAAAGGTTTTTTAAAACTATTAAGGACTATTTCTGGGATGACCCTTATTTATACAAGATTGGTCAAGATCAAGTCATCCGGAGATGTGTACCTGAAGAAGAACATAAGAGCATTTTAACTTTTTGTCATGAACTTCATTATAGGGGCCATTTTGGTGGTGAAAAGACAGCACGTAAGGTACTACAGTCTGGATTCTTTTGGCCCACTTTTTTTAAAGATGCTCATATGTTTTGTGCACAATGTGATAGATGTCAAAGAACAGGAAACATAAGCAAAAGAGATGAAATGCCTTTGACATCTAATTTAGTTGTTGAACTCTTTGATGTATGGGGGATTGACTTTATGGGTCATTTTCTCCCATCTAATGGTTTTCAATACATTTTGGTTGCTGTGGATTATGTATCCAAGTGGGTAGAAGCTATCCCCACTAAAACCAATGATGGTAATGTTGTTGTTAAATTCTTGAAGGATTTAATATTCAACAGGTTCGGAACGCCTAGAGCCATAATAAGTGATGGAGGTAGCCATTTTTGTAACAAGATCTTTGATGGAGTACTAAACAAGTACAACATCACACATAAAGTAGCTACTCCATATCATCCTCAAACTTCTGGTTTAGTGGAAGTAAGTAATAGGCAAATTAAAGGAATATTGGAACGCACTGTGCGTCCTTCAAGGAAGGATTGGGCATTTAAGTTAAATGATGCCTTATGGGCATACCGCACCGCTTACAAAACACCTATTGGGATGAGCCCTTACCGGTTAATCTTTGGGAAAGCGTGCCACCTTCTAGTTGAACTTGAACACAAGGCTTACTGGGCAATTAAAGAGTTAAACATGGATTTAGATAAAGCAGGAGAAAAACGGTTACTCCATCTTAATGAGTTGGAAGAAATTAGGAACAAAGCCAATGAGAATGCCAAATTATACAAAGAGCGTACTAAGCGCTATCATGACAAGAGGCTAGTTCCTAAGATTCTTCACCCTGGAATGAAAGTTCTTTTATTTAACTCTCGTTTGAGATTGTTTCCAGGAAAGTTGAGATCAAGATGGGATGGACCATTCAAAATAGTTCAGGTATTTGCACATGGAGTAGTAGAACTATTGGATTCCAAGACACAGAAAACATTCAAAGTCAATGGGCATCGTGTGAAGCCTTATTTAGAAGAACCAAACAACATTGCTGAAATGGATTGCATTTGGCTGAGTAACCCTTAGCACCATAAAGTTGCGTCTTGCTAAGACGTTAAACTAAGCGCTGGATGGGAGGCAACCCATCATTTTAGGTAATTTTATTTTGTTTTATTTGTTTAATTTCTATTGTTTATTTTAGTTTAATTACATGTGAATAATTTTAAAATTGTTAAAACTAAAAATATTTGTTGAGATGTTAGAAGTTCACAATTATCTATCTGTGTGAACTTTATTGATGAATATGATGGATGCACCTGCATTTCTCCATCACTACTTGCACATTCTCAAGAAATAGGTAATCTTTCTTCTCTTTTCTCTTTATCTTTAATTTACAGTTGTTACATTGAGGACAATGTAAGTTCTAGGTTGGGGGTGGTGAAAAGTTACCATGCTTAAAAACAATTTAACAATTTTAAAAAAAATTTAATAAAGAAATAAAAAAATAATAATAATAATATATTTTTTTTTATGTTCACATTTTCAATTTTTGTGTTTGTTTTTATTTTCTTTGTGTGATTTAGTAATTTTTGGAATTAAAAAAAAAAGTTCTCACAAAAATTTATCATTTCTTTAAATCAAATTGAAGTAAATAGTTAAGTCTTTTGTACTGTTAGATTAATTTTTGAAAACATATTATGAAATATTTTGTAATTGTTTTTGATAATTAGTTAGTTTTTGTCATAACTAGTATTTCTTGATAAGATGTAGAAATTATATTAAACCCAAAATCGGTGTTTATGAATTTGTTTTAGTGGAGACTACCTTTGTGAGATATAATTTGAGCCTAATTTCCCTTATTCATAGTGAAATATATATTTTTTCTACTCCAAACACATTTCTTATTTCTTCAAATTTTTAGATGATCTCTATAGGCATTAGCATTGAATGTATGAATTTTTTCTCATCTTAATAGAGTGTCGTATATTTTTTATTATTATTTTTGCTTAGATTAAATGATTTGAGTAGAAATTGATAGTATATGCTTTTATCTCATTCATGCATGACTGCTACAAAAAAAAGGATATATCTGGAGTTACCTAAACCAAATCAAACAGAAAAGCCACAAAATTAATCACTTACCAAAATCCTAAAAAAAGAAAAAATGTACAATCTGTACATGGGTTGACTCTCTAAAACAAAATGATATATATTGAAAAGTATCTTCAGAAAAATATAGAGAGATAAAGAATATATAGTATAATCTACATACTATGACTCGCATTACCCAAAATCCAAAAAAAAAACAAAAAAATGTACAATCTGTACATGGGTTGACTCTCTAAAAATGATATATATTGAAAAATATCTTCAGAAAAACATAGAGAGAAAGAATATATAGTATAATCTACATATTATGACCCACATTGCCTACAAAGTTGTGAGTAAAGGCTAATTACAAAAAAAAGATATAGGAAGTAATTCCCTAAAAAGTCATTGCACTTTCTTCATTTGTAAAAGGCATATATCTTGAAATTTTTTCTTAATGAGTTTGATTTATGCATGAAAATAATTTTTATATATGATTTCTTTATAATTTATACATTTGATTCCTTCCATGAGATCAACGTCAAAATAACACTTTGAGCCTTTCTTCTTTATACATATGCGAACATATTAGTTCATTTCTATACATCAACTCTTGCGCATATAAATTAGTATGAGTGTTTGAACCCATAGGATTCAGTGTTTTGAGAGTATTGACTTGTGAGGAATAGAGTCGAAGCGAATTCGGATTCATGACACTGAAATTGGGTGAAATTAAATTGATACATTTTTTATATGAAATATGAAAATGATTTTTGACTAATTATTATAATAAATCATGATTGTTTAAAGAGATTAAAATAACTTATGCTTGAGAATTTAATTATGATCTTAAAGGAGATTAAAAAGTATGAGACATTTTTGTGATATGTTTTCTTTTATTCTTAAAAGTTAATTTTTGATTTTGTTGTAATTTAAGTTTTGAAGTTGATTGTTTTTATTATTTCTTTTAATTTTTACATTTAGTTCAATGTTTGTGGGTATCATTACTGAAAACCCTCACGAGACTCAAACTCGTCCACTAGGGCAACCTAGGGGTTTAAAGGCTTGTTGCATAGGCTAAATGCAACTGTGTCAATCCACGGAAGTGATTTAGGATAGTTTAATTTTTAGTTTTTATCGCTCCTCTAGCTAAGGGACTAGCAAGAAGCTGGTTGGGGGTTGTGATGAGTGCTCAAAAAGCACTAAAATTACCATGATTTTATGCACATTAATTAATTAAAAATATATATATTTATATGATTTTATCATATATTTATATAAATTTGTCTTTTCGGAATCACAGATATTTTTATTGTTTTTCAGGTATTTTTGCTTAAAAACGTCACTTAAAGACTCAAAAAGGAATACTGGAGGCAATACATCACAAATACATTCAAAAATAAATGAGGAAAAGTCAACAAATATGGATAAATTGGACAAAATGGGTCAAAAGGTCAAAAATGTCAAAAAAAGAGGAAATCGTGCCGCCCAGCCGCGCCAACCACTGCGCAGCGTGCCCAGCAACGCGTGCACCAGATCCTTCTTCCGTGCGCATCCTCGCGATCCTCGTTTAGTCCACACGCACTGCGCCACCGCTCCCCATCTCAAGGCCTACGCCCCATTTGCACACAGCCATCTCATGTCATGCTGACGTCATCAGTATGACGTCAGCAATCACCACTCTGCGTTTTCATCATTTTTTCACCCACTTTTTCTCTCCATCCTCACCTATAAATAAGTTAAGTTGGAGTGTTTATAAGAATGCTAAAAAGTTTAAAAAGAAAAAAAAATGGCATGAGAAGAGAATTGAGCACCATTTTTGTAAACTAGCACATAAAGTATCATCGAACAAATCAAGACTCAAACTGTTCCAAGCAAACTCAAAAGTAAATAGACATAAATGGATATACCTTAGGAGCTGATATGATCGTCTAGTCAAGGATGTTAAATGTGATGTGGGTTGGGAGGTAACCCAACATTATTTTACTTATATTTTCATTGTTTTCATTTTATAGATGAATAAATGTGGAGAGTAATGGCACAACAAGAATGAGCATTTCAGCCATAGATGTGGTATGCTATGATTAAGGGAGTTTTCTTTTCTTTTACCTTTTCATATTTATATATGCATATTGGGGACAATGTGTAATTTATGTTTGGGGGAGAGAACTTCATTCTCTTTGTTAATTTTGTTTGCTATGAATTTTAAATTTTTAGGAATTTGATTTAGGGAATTTTTTTTATTTTTAGGATATTATTAATCATGATTTGCGTAGGAATTGATATATATATATATGGAAACTAAATGCATTAATGCTTGATATGAAACATATGAAATCAATGATAAAAATTGGTTATCATGACTAGGATAAGAAATGTAACATATTTATTAAGATATTTACATTAATCATGTGATATGCTTGTTAGTTTTGATTGGATTGATTAAAATTTTTAAGCATATGTTCATGATTGATTTTGGTGTTCTTATTGAAAGAAAATTTGTAATGAGTTATGCGTGTTGATGAGATCTACTAGGTTTTAGAATCTATTTGATCATCCCTTGAGGTGAAATTCTGAATAGTATATAGCAAGAGAAATGATTTAGGCCTTATTTGGATCGATTGAGCCTTTCAAGCTAATCATTGTTAATATATTTAGTCACTCATTTGAGCCTAACAAAGAACCATTCATATCTTTAAGCTACATTTAATGCCTAACTAGTAAGCATTACCTTTAACCTTGCACCTTTAGCTTGTATGAAAAGAAAAATAATACAATCATGTGTTATGCTATATAGTAAGGTGAAATGTAATGTACTCTTTAAAAAAAAAGAGAAAAAAAGAAGCAAAACTCACAACACAATTATCCCTCTAAAGAAAAAGAAAATAGAATTGAAAAATAAGTTTGGGAATGTTGTGAAGTTACAATAAAAAAAGAGAAAATAGATGTGGAATGAAAAAATATGAAAAAAATGACAAAAGAGGGTGCACTAAAATATCAAGTAAAAGCTCAAATACAGTTAAAAAGTGCATGATGAAAAAGAAAAGAAAAGAGAGCTAAGGTGTGGAAGTGTCTTCATTTATCGACCCCCTACCTAAGCCTTACATTACAACCATGTAAATTCCTTATTAATCTTGAGCTAAGTGCGTATTTATATTAGTAGAGAGAGATGTGAAAATAGACTTATGAGACTTGTTCTAAGATTGAATTGATTATTATGATCGTATAGGCTGATTTCATAAGCGCATTGGATGATATCATGTACAACACATATACACGAATAGATTTGTCAAAAACCTTTCATATCCTTGTAATGATGGAACGTTGATTGATGAATATGTGAACATCCTTATCATAAGATTGTACGACTCTTAAGAGGGATGGTTTTCATGAAATATCCATGTACTAATAGAAGTATATTTATGAATATACTACCCATATTATTTTATTTAGTTATACTTAGCTTTATTAGAGGACAAGCAAAGAGTAAAGTTTGGGGGTGTGATGACTCTATAAAAATAGTCATTAATGCACTTTTTTTACTTAATATTTAATTTTTTTATTCATTAAATATATTTTTGGGCCTTAAAATATTAAAATATAAATTTTTTAGTGAAAAGAAATGAAAATATAATTTTTGGAATTTATATGGATTGTTTATGAATTTTTAATGTAGGGTCAATCAAGAGCTGCCATGTGGCCTAATATGCAAGTAGAGGAGCTAACTGGGCAAGACACACAGATGCCACGTAAGCAAGGATAAAGAATCGTATATCACTGCATATGAGGAGGACGAATCGCGTGCCACTTGTCAACACGACATTTAATCCGAGTTCAAAGATTGCTTAAATAGCACTACCACGTGTCACCACGTGATTGCTTCCCGCATTCCACCTGTATGCCATGCCATCCATTACCATGAATCACGTTGTGCCGTGTGGCACTGACTTAGCATGCGTTGACTGTGACTGGTCCCCTACCACGTGTTACACTCTAATTTACCCAGTGAATTTTGTGTGCTATATGTCGCATTGTGATTGGCTAGCGCTGTTCATTTTGCTTGTTTTGATCTGAACCCTTGATCTAAAGCTCCAGATTGTACTTGGTCTATATTTAAGCCCCTAATCACTCCATGAACCTTAATGAGCCACCATTAGCATAATTTTTATCAGTTTTTGGAGCTAAAAAGAGAGAAAAATACAGAAAAAATCAAGAGGGAATACAATTTTTGTAGAGATTCAAGAGGAGATTAGCGCTACAATTCAAGTGATTGGTTGTATTTCTTCTTCTACTATTTTCTTTATCAATTTTTATGTCTTTCTTTTTGAAAATTATGAGTTTTATGAACACAATTATATATAGTTAATTTATTAATCTAGGGATCTTGTGAATCCAATTTTCACCATGTGATGATCAAATATTTTACACCAATTATAATTTTAATGTAATTATATTATTTAATATGATTTTTATGTTATTAGTTGTTTGGCCAACAATTTATCTATAGAGTCAATTAAATAGATTTAAGAGAATTATTTAATTATTTTTCTTGATTAAATAACATGCATAGTTTCTAGGCAGAGATGTATAATTCTTATGTATGTGATCCATAATTGATGAACTTAATGAGTAATATGTAATTTAATTGGCATGAGAGTATGATTAAATTAATTACTATATGGTGTGTAGTTTACTTGAGAGAGGAATACATGCTAGGCTAGATTCAATTGATCACGTAATTAATTAATTAATAAATATATTGGAATGATTTTAGTGATTCATATGTTTATAAAATTTTAGGATTAAGTATTCTTAGATATCTTCTCATATATATTCTTAGTTATTAAATCTGATTTAATAAATTATTGCTATTTACTTTTAGTTATTTTAATTTTACTTCCTTAAAATATAAAAACATAAAAAATTGATTTTTATTTTTTATAATATATAAATTAGTTTCTAATAAAATAATCTCTATTGGAACAATCTTTTTTTATCATTATATTACTTGTTACGATACGTATATTTATATATTTATTGCACACATAATTTATAGTTTTACTTATTCAAAGACCTGGAATCTTCTTCAATAAGATGAGGTGTTTTAATTTGTTATATTTTTTTCTCTTTTTGTATTTTAATGCCTTTTGTAGCTATATTTATTTTTGTTAATTTTGCTATGATTGGCTAATCTGTATATGGATTTTAGTTTCTGCTTCCGATGATTGGAAGAACAATTATGTGATTTAAATAAATAAAAAAATTAGATTTATTTCACATTCACAATCTTTGGATCTTTAATCATAAATTTATGATAGGCCAAGTTTTGATTTAAAATTAAAGAAAATATTTTAGAACTAAGTATTAGACACATCATCTATGCTTAGTTGTGAATAATAAATAACACATCATCGAAGAATAACTTTAATTATAAATTAAATAAGGCTAAATCTTGATTTATAATTAAAGAATATATCTAACTTATGTTTATCAATATTTAATTTCAAATCCGACCAAAGAAAATTATTAATTAATTGAGGATTTTGATGCATATATGTTTCTTTAGTTGACCAATTAATCAATTTCAACGTTCAAGGAATAATGGATTAATTCAACATCATTAGGAACTCACCATGATCATAAGTAATTTTATTTAAAATAAAATAATCAATAAATCTAACTTATATTTAAATCATTTAATTTGTTTCATCCATAAAAGATTATGCTTACTAAAATCTCATATAAATCTTTTATCCTAGGTTCGATTGTAGTTAAATTCTTTCATTCAATGCTTTCATTTACCAGCTTTAATTTATTATTTTAATATACTCGTTTTTATTTACTTACGTTCTTTAGATATAATATAATTTAGAATGTACAATTATGTTCTACAAATCAACAATTTGTTAGAATGTTTACAAATTGTTTTTCTTAACTATATTAGAAAATAATTTAACATTTTAAAATCATCGCAATTACTTGAAAGACGATCTTTATAGTATATTTGTCATTTTTTATAAGTGATTCTTACACTTGTTATATTTTTATAAATATAAAATTTGACTAATAAATTTTCGTGCATCAAGTTTTTAACGCTATTGTGAGAGAATTGGTATTTTAAATTGTTTAGGTATTTTATTTTTAATTATTTTTGTTGATTTTTTTTTTGTTTTGTGATTTTTATTTCAAGCTTTTTGTAAGTATATTTTATTTTTCTTGTGTCATTTTTTGTGAATATCTGTGGGTTGTTTAAATTAAAAAATAACAAAATTTCAAAATATGTATAATTAAAATTTTAAAAAATAATTGTTTTTAAAAATAGTTTATTTTTATTTTTATTTAACTTCTTTTCTTTTATTTGTTAACTACTTTTTATTCTTTTCGCTTAGCATTTTTGTTCACTAACTTTGTGTTATCCCTTTTTGTTTGTTAACTTTTATCTTTAGTTTATTTTATTTTATTTTTTTATTAACTTATTTATATTTATTTATTTATTAACTTTATTTCTTTTCGTGATTTGCTTTTATTTGTTTATTTTTATTTATTTATTTATTATTGTTATTTATTTTCTTTTTATCTTATTATAATAGTTTAGTTTTTTTATTTAGACTTTAGTATTATGTTAGTTAACAAAATATTTGTCCCTTTTTATGGGCCGTGCGGCATGAAGTTTTATGCGTCGAGGCACATTGGTCACTGGCCCATGTATAAACGTTTTAATAAAAATCCCAACATATGCATGCCAAACTAGATTTTGCTCAAATTTTCCCTTATTCTTCCTCACAAATCCTATTTATCTCTTTAGATTCAAAAAGTTTTAATATCAATATCAACATTTATGATAAAATGAGATAAATACTAACTTAGACACAAATGTAAACTTAATTTATTACCTTATTCATTATGCTTGGAGCTAGAAGTGGATGAACTGAAACTCACGATATGTTACCGTGGATAATTCTATAATATATCCAAAGGGTATGGTAGAGGATTTCATGGTGCAGGTAGATAATCTTATTATACATTTAATTTTTTATGAAGTCAAATGTGTAGGAATAACCACAAATGGATAAGAAGCACAATGTATTTCTTGGTAGACCATTCATGGACTCTACCAAGACAATTGTTGATATCCATGAAGGGCATTTTACAATGACAATCTTAGGAGAGATTGTACATTTGCAAGACATTCAGACATAGACTCAATGAAAAAGGAGGACATTGAGTAAATCAAAGTTTATAAATTGTAGCCTTCAATAGTTTCCAACTAAGACACTAAACTAGCACTTGGTGGGAGGAAACTAATTGATTTTAGGTAATATTCTTTTATTTTATTTTAATTTATTTGGTTTTTTATTTTTATTATGTTTTCTTTGTTTTAATTTAATGACTTAATGTTATGTTATTTTTGTCTTTTATTAATTTGAACCATTTTATGTTATTTAGAAATGTTAAATTCATAACTGTTTGATCAAATGTGATTTTTGATAAGTATATAGTGTTTTGTATATGTGATATAATACTTGATCATATTGAGCTAAGACAAATAGAAATTGTTTTTCATCTTTATCTTTGATTTACATTTGACCTATTAAGGACAACATAAATTTCAAGTTAGGGATGTAAGAAGAGTTACACATAAAGTTAAACATTTTCAAATTTTTTATTAAACATATGTTTGCTATTGTTTAGTTTATTTACTTGTTTAAGGACATTTAGGTTCACTAGAATTTTGTTTTTGCAAAATTATTATGACTTTAGTTAATTTAAAGTAAATAATTGAGTCTTCGTATTGTTTGTTTGATATCTTAAATCATGTTTATAGATTATTTTAAGAATTAGTTTTTTTATTCATAGTTTGTGTTTTATGCCTGAAGTTGAGATTGAGAAAAACTCAAAATTTGTGTTTAGGAATCAAACAGTAGAGACTATCTTGTGAGAATATTTTGAGCCTATAAGTTCTTTTTCTGAGTGATAATATTTTCTTTACCTCTTTAAATACTTATTATTATTTCAAATTTTAGATGATCTCATTTGTAATTACTACTACAAGAAAGTAGCTCCATTTTCTAAGGGGGCTTATGCATTCCATAATTTTCTTATGTTATGAGGTCTCGAAGACTGAATTTAGTTTCCAACCCTAGGCTACAAGATGAAAATGACCTTTCTAATTTTCATAATAATAAGGCCTACATAAGGCATTTAGAGAATTGGTCTGATTCTACCTCTGTTTGTTTCGTTTGAGATTACGCATTGAATATTAGAACTTTTAACATCTGATGAAGAATCATGTACTTATTTTCATTACTTAGATTGAATAATTTTAGTAGAAATTAAAATGTGTGTTTATCTTCATTCATGCTTTACTTCTAAAAAAAGAGATTTATAAATGGGGTTCCCTAAAGCCAACAAAAGAGCCAAAATAGTCACTTATCATGATACACATATGTATATGGGTCCCTTCTCTATAAAAAAAGAATTATAAAAAGGAAAAAAGAGAAAAACAAATAGTATAACTAATTAATATGATCCTAAGTTCTTAAAGTTGTGACATGGTTATTACCAAAATAGGAAATAATCACCTTGATATATTTTCATTCATATGAGGAACATATTTAAAAGTTTTGCTTGATAATTTTGATTTATGCATGAGATTTGTAATGTGATATCTTCATAGATCCTAACATTTGATTCCTTTCATAGAATCAATGTTATGTACTTTTGAGCCTTTCTTGTTTATCATATGCAAATCATTTAGCTTTATTCTTTACATAACTTCTTTTTGCATATACAGTGTTAAATGCTTAAACCCATTGGATCAGTGTGAAATTGAGAGTATGTCTTATGTAAATTAAAGTAAAAGTGAATTCAGATTCCTAATACTAAGAATTGGTGAGTTAAAATTGATATTTTTCTATAATGGAACATGAATTTGTGATGAGTACTGATTTGAACAATAAATTGTGATCATTTGAGATATTAAATTAACTTGTGCTAGATATTTTATTATGAACTAAAAAATTACTAAAGCATGAAAAAATTTGTTTATTTCAAATTTTATTATGTTATTTTTAGTTTTAGTTTTAGTTTTATTTTTTTTATTTATAGTTTTGTTATTCTTTTTAGTTTTAAAATTTTGCATTTTAAGATGTTTGTGGGTATCATTACTAAAAGCTCATCACAAGACTTAAACTCATCCACTGGGACAACTTAGGGGTTCAAAGGATTATTGCATATGCTAAATGCAACCGTGTCAATCTATGAAAATAATTTATGTTAATTTAATTTTGTTCAATTTTGTTTTTAGTTTTTATATCGTTTTCCAATTAGAGATTAGCAAGAAGCTAATTTGGGGTTTTAATAAGTGCTTAAAAAACACTTATATTATATGATATTTATGTGCTTAATTGAAATAAATATGTTTGATTATAACATTTTTTTTATGATTATTTGGGAAAATCTATATTTTTGAAAACACAGATATGTTTTGTGGTATTTCAGGTGTTTTTAGTTTCAAAAGTGATAAAAATGTTAATATACAAAGACTCAATACTTAGAGCACTCAAATATCACCCTAAAAGCTATAAAGAGTAAGGCATGTAAACCTCACATCAAGAAATAACCCAATATGTAAGGGGCATAAGGCAAAATTCAACAAAACCATGCGTGCCACAACATTCAGCTCTTTGGAAAACATACTAGGACGCTGAGTATAGTGTGCCACAATGTAAAATAAGTGTGTTGTGGTGTGACCTATTTGTGATAATATTTGGTGTAGCTTAATGTATCTCATGTCACTATGTGAAAAATATGGTGCCTTTAACCGCCTTTATTTATTCGACCTAAAACCTTTTGTACCCAACTTTGCTAATAAATTTATTATTATATTTAGGTTTTCATTCAACTTTTCATTTTTTAGAATACACCATCTGTAGGTTTGTTCTAGTGTAGAATTTAGGTTAGCCATTTCACCACCAAATGTAGATATAGGAAGAGAACCTTCAATTTGTGAAGAAAATCAAAGGATTGGAAAAGTGAGTGATAATTTATTCAAAGATCTTGAATCATCTTCAACAAGATGGGGTATTTTAATTTGTTATATCTTTTTTCTCTTTCTGTATTCTGATACCTTTTGTCATTATATTGACTTTTGTTAATTTTGCTATGATTGGCTAATCTGTATATATGATCTTAGTCTCTACTTCCAATGATTGAAAGAACAATTATGTGATTTAAATAAATAAAGTTTGAAAGAACAATCTTCATATCTTTGATTATAAATTCATGATGGGTCAAGTTTTGATTTAAGATTAAAGAAAATATTTTAGAACTAAGTATTAGACATATCATATGTGCTTAGTTATGCATAATAAATAAGAGTTTATTTTAATTTCACTGATTTGTATTAATTTAGATGGTTGAAAAAAAACTTTAACTATAAATTAAATAGGGCTAAATCTTGAGTTATAATTAAATAATATATCTAACTTAGGTTTCAACTTCTTTTCTCATTTGAGTGTTGAGCAATTTTATTTTATTTAATAATTCTAGTTTCAATTAAATAAACGTTATTGGCAATTTTGATTGGATATTTTCCAAAACAAAAATGATACTGTGATTTTGTTGAGGTATATTTAAAATATATTCTTTTTAGATTATATTTATGTGTTGTTTTACATGCTATGTTTAGTTTATTGATCATTTATTAAAATATACATGTCTTAAAGTTAGTTTTCAGATACTTTCATTAACCTAACTTAGAAACCTTGATGAGAGTTTAAATTAATAGCAAAATCAAAAGCATCAATTAATTATTTTATAAATTCCTTAAGAATAAAACATAATTGAGTTAATTATATATTACTAGTCATCACTAAAAAACTTTAATTGATAAATGATTAATAATAAGATTGATCCCTACCTTAGGATAATTTCCTATAAAAAATGAAGAATGAATAATATCAATTCATATTTTTATAAGACTTTTTTAATATTGAACAAGTATAATTAACTAGCTAATGCATTCTATAGATTCTCCATTGCATGATAAAAGTTTAATTGCCTAATTATTTATTAAATCTATCTTTATTTTTACGACATTAGTTTAGATTTTCAAACCCAAGCTTTACGATAGAGTGTTATTTTTTTATTTTTAAGAATTTGTCAAATTATTTAAAAAATCACGTGATTCTTCTTTAGACCAACATTGAAAATATACTTATCATTTTTTATAACTAATTTGTGCACTTGCAAGATATTTTATAAATCATACAAAATTTGTATGCTTAACTTTGACACATCAAGTTTTTTGCGTCGTTACTAGGTTGATTGATAATAGTACTAAAAACTAGATAACCTTTCCAAACATAAAGTATTTGGTGCCTTGTTGGGGAGGAATGATGTTTTAAAATTTTTATTATCAAAATCTTAAAAAAATTATGTTATACATATTATGATTCTTATTTAAAAACTTATAACATCTAGGTTATTCATTAATTTTATGTATTTTAAATTTCAAATTTCCTTTATTTCAAAAAAATAAAAAAAATGTTTACTAGTTTATTTTATTAAAAAAGGCAATTAAGTAATCTTAAATTAAAAAAAATAAAAATTTTAAAAATTCAAATGCCAATTTATTATTTGATTTATAAAAGTTATAATGAATTCAAAAAAATTATAACGAGATCTTAATTTTAAGTTCAAATTCAAATAAAAAAAATATTAAGATCTTAAATAAATAAATAAAAAATTAAAAAAATCTAAAAATTAAAAAAATCTAAAAAATTAATATCTTATTCATTAAGTTACTTCTGATATGAAAAAATCAATAATTTTCGAAATTAAAAAAATTTAAAAATTTAGTGTCATCTTGAGTAGTTTTCTTAAAAAAAATCTAAAAAAATCTTAGCTTATTTTTTTCTTACTATTTTTTTAATTGATTAGATTTTAATTATTAATTTAATTTTCTTTTTAGCATTCTTATATACTAATTTAAAATTTTATTTTAACTTTAGTTTAATTTTTTTATTTATTAATTTATTAATTTTTATTTCTTTTTTATTAGTATTTTTATCTATTAACTTTTTATTTAATAACTTTTTGTCTAACAAAATTTGTTTACTAACTTTTATTTATATTTATTTTCCTTTTTTTTATTTTTTGGTTTTAATTATCTATTAACTTTTGTTTCTGTTATTTGTTTCTTTTTATTTCTTTTTTATTATTTATTTTTATTTCATTTATTATTTTATTATTTTATTTCTCCCTTTTTTTTAATTGTTTATTTTTTTTATTTTTTATTTGTTTATTTCATTTTATTTTTATTTTTGTTATTTTATTTTATTTTATATTTTTAGTACTTAATATTATATTAGTTATAGTATTAATAAAAAAAATCAAAATTATTTACAAAGATTCTGAAAATTTTAATATCATCATCGGTGGTAAGAAAGAAGTAGTTGATGTGATGGATTTAGGCATAAGTATAAATTTAGTGTCTTATTTATTATATTTGTGACTAAGATTGGATGATCTAAAATGCACGACCATGTCACTAAAATTGGTGGATAAATTTCAAAGATATCCAACAGACATGGTATAATGATTTAATTATACAGATAGACAACCTTGTCATACCTATAAATTTTGTTATTGTTTTGTGCAAGAAACTTGAAATTGGATAAAGAACACAATGTATTTATTGGTAGGCCTATACCAAAAAACTTGTTAGTTTCCATTTAAGGTGGTTTTTCAATGACATTCTTTGCATAAAGATTGAACATTTTTAAGCACATATTGACAAAAACTCAATGACTATGGGACAATGAGTATATTAAATTCTAAAAATGAGTATCTCCTAAGAAGTGTCTTGCTAAGACGTTATTTGGGATGCAACCCATCGATTTTTAGTAATATTATTTATTTTATTTTAATTATTTTTTATAGTTATATTTGTTTTATATTATTTACTTTTTTTATTATCACGTCAATATTATTTAAAACTATTAATTTTATAACTGTTTGTTGAAATTTGTGAGAAATACATAGTATTATATCTGTGTAAATTTAAATGTATAGAATGATGAATGCACCTACAATTTTACATAAATGCTTGAATAAGTTTAGTAAATAGGGTAATTTTTCTTTACTTTTTTTTAATACATTGATAGCAATGTAAATTCTAGGTTAGAAGTAAAAAAAGATACATATTTATAAAATTTAGAGAATTTAAAAATTTTCTTAAACATATGTTCACATTTTTAAATTTTTACGTTAATTTTAAAAATTTCTTACAAAATTGTCATATCTTTTATTTATTTTTAAGTAAATGATTAAGTCTTGTTTACAAAATTTTAAGTAAACTATCTAATTTACAAAATTTTCTTACAAAATTGTCATATCTTGAACATTTGATGGAGTAATGTGATAATTAGATAATTTTGTTATAATTTGTATTTCATTATAAAAGTTAAAATTGAAATAAAATCCGAAATCAATGTTTATAAGTCAAATATTGGAGATTATCTTGTGAGAATATTTTGAATAATTATATTTCTATTCTTAATGACAATATTTTTATACTCTTTTAAACACTATTATTATCAATTTCAAATTGTTAAATGATCTCTATAAGTTTTGCATTGATGTTAGGATTTTTACATCTAATAAAATATATTTATTTATTTTTATTGCTTAAATGTAATGACTTAAGTAAAAATTGAATGTATATGCCTTTCTCTTCATTCATACATATATAATTTCTAAAAAAGAAACATATATGGGTTGTGTAAACCAATACAAAAGAAAAATCAAAAGTTATCCACTCACTATAGCATACAAAAATATGTATAAACTATACAAGGATCATTTAAAAAAAAGAATATCTCTAAAAAAAATGAATAGTATAAACTAAATATTATGATCCAAAATATCCTACAAAGTTGTAATAAATGACTAACTACAAAAGAAAAGATAGGAAATAAATATCTCATAAGTCATTACATTTTTTTCATTTTTTAAAGGCAAATAACTTTAAAAATTTTATTTGATTATTTTAATTTATGCATGAGATTAATGTGTGATGTTTTTATAAATCTTTTCATGAGATCAATATTTATGCACCACTTTGAGCTTTTTATTCTTTATGCATATACAAACTTATTAATTTATTTCTTTAAATGAATTCTATTTGTATTTACCTTTGAATGAGTGAGAATCAGAGTTATTGAGAGTATGCCTTGTGAGGATAAAGTCTAAAGCACATTTGGTTCCATATACTTAAATTAGGCAAAGTTAACATTGATACATTTTTTGATTTAAATATGAAAGTACTTTTGAAACTAATTATTATAGTAAATTATAAATGTTTAGAGTATTAAAATAACTTATTCTATAGATTTTAATTGTAATATTAGAAGAAGTTAAAAAGCATGAGAAGTTTTGTTATTCTTTTATATTTTTATTTTGCTTTAAATTTTATTTGTTTATATGTTGTTTATTTTTTTTATTTTTGTATTTTGAAACCCTCGTGAGACTTAAACTCGTTCACTTGGAAAACATAAGGGTTTAAAGGCTTGTTGCATACACTAAATACAAACATGTCAATCTACGAAAATAATTTAAGATAGTTTTATTTTATTGTAGTTTTTGTTTTGAATATTTGTCATTCTTGCTAAGAGACCAACAATAAGTTGGTTTGGGGATATGATGAGTGCTCAAAAGTACTTAATATATTATGAATTTAAGGATGTTAAATGATTAAATATATTTTATATTTTATTAGTTTTACTATCATTTTAAAAAAATCTATTTTTTCGAAATCACAGATATATTTTTTGTTTTTCTAGTATTTTAGTTTCAAAAAGATTTAATTGATCAAACACTTGAAGGATATGTCTGAAAATTTCTATTGTAACTTTAAAAGCTTAAAAAATAACATATGTTCCAAACAATGAAAAAGATGTACAAAGAAAATAAGGGATCTATTTGTTCATAACAACGTGGGTCATAGCATAAAAGTATTATACGCTGCGACGTGAGGCAAAGGATTGCTTAATTGTGCACACAATAAATCTCATGAATAGAATTAAATGCTAGGATTGTGAAGACATCATATTATACATATCATAATCCAATCAAACTTATTAAACAAGCAATATCAAGTATGTGCCTATAGATGAATGAAAATACACCTGACTTCGAAGAGTTGTTTTCTATAATCTTGCAATAAACATATCACTACTTTCAAGATTTCACGATGATAGTATTTTTATTTATAATATTTTTTTATTTTTCTTTAAAAATAGACCCATGTAGTATTTATGTTGAGTGACTATCATAACTTATTTTTCAAAGGGAGCCTCATATGTAACATTTTTCACTATAAGTCAAGCATGAAATGAAGATAGGAACATACTTTCAATTCTTACTCAAATCATTCAATCAAAGCAATGAAAATAAGTAAATGAGACTTCATTTAATTGTTTCAAATCCTAATATCCATTGCAAAACCTATAAAGATTGTCTAATAATTTAGAATCATAAGGAAAATGTTTATAAGAGTAGAAGAAATATTATCTCCCAAAATAAAATGCCATAGGCTCAATAATCTCACAAGATAGTCTTCACTATTTGATTCCTAGGCATCAAATTTGGGGTCATATCAAATTCAACATTCCAAGCATGAAATATAGACTACAAACATGAAATAACCAACCTTAACATTTTAAGAAATCAAACAAAAATACATAAAGGTTAATTAATCATTAAAAATTGACCAAAAGCATGATAATTTTGTATTAAAATTTTTTTTATTAAACTTATTTGGACCCTCCCAAATCTTAAGTAAACATTATCCTCAATATTTTCAACTTCACATATATTTAGAAAAGCATTCAAAAGGGATAAATAGAAAATTAACTAAACTAAAAGAAAAAGAAAAGCTACCTAGAATAGTGGGTCGCCTCATACCAAGCACTTTCTTTAACATATTAGCAAGATGTTACTTGTTCTTTGCAAGGAGTTTTCTGTGTATCCTTGAAGTGCTTATTCCCTCATTCATCCTAGTCTTTCTCAGAATAAGGCTTCATTGTACTTGAAAAAGATTCATAACAAGTATTATATACATGGAATTTCTTTCCAGGGTAAGAAGACTTAAAACTTAACTTTTTTTCATGACAATGCTATGCGTTCTTTGTAGACATCATCTTGAACTAAGGCTTTTAATGTTTCCTTCGCCATCCTTTTACTATGTGAATTATCAATTTTATTACTTTTTTTTTCTAAAAAATGAATGTCACAAATAAGTGAGTCTACATATTAAATATAAGAACATTTATCAATAGTAGAGATAAAAGAATCAAAAACTTTAAAGTGTAAGTCTCTCCCAAGACTATCATAGTTAAGCTCTCACAGTGAACATCAATAATACTTTTGGTTATTGCTATGAATGGCGTACAAAGGAGAATAGGGTGCTCCTTGTTCATAGATGGGTTTTTCTGCATATCTAACACAACAAAATCCACTGTTATGAATAGCTTATTTACCTATACAAGAAAATCCTCGACCATGCCCTTTGGACATTTGAAAGACATATCAGCTATTTGAAGAGACATGGCTATGGGTTTCAATTCCCCTAAATCTAGTTGCGAGTATATTAATTATGGAATTAGGTTATTAGTTGCACCTAAATCTCACATAGGCTTAACCAACTTTTTACCCCTCAAAGTAATGTTAATATTAAAACTACCAGGATCCTTCAGATGGTGTGGAAATGGGATAGGTAGTCAATATGGCTCAAGTTCCTTGTGCAACATTAGAGGGTTAGATGAATCTACTTGATTCTTCTCAAAAGGCTCCACAATTTTAGCAATTATGTTCATACCTTCCTTGGAAGTTGCTTGCACTTCACTTGTGTTTCTAACATCAAGTGTTAAATCATCAAAAAATTCAAGAAAATCAGTATTTAGCACCTTACCACTTTGAAGGTCTGTAATAGCCTTTACTTTTAAGGCATCTTCCCTTTCTCTTGTCTTTGTAAGTGCTCAACTAATTATCCTACTTGCACTTCCACCCTTTCCATAAATGCCTCCAAAGAACCTAACCTTTGATCAGTTTGCATTTCATTATCTCTACTCATTTGAATGAAAGCATTCAAGTTATCCTCTAAGGTTGGTATTGTGTGGCATATGGTTTGGAGCATATGTATGGTTGTTGTTTCCCTTCCAAGAAAAGTTAGGATGATTCCTCCAAACTGGGTTGTATGTGTTTGCATAGGGGTCATTCCTAGGTTAGGTTGGTATCCCTCCATTGTGTTCACTTGTTCTTAACTAGTACCTGCATATAAATCAACAACAAAAGGATAAGTATTAGCACCATGCTCATAAGTACTATCAACCTCACATACCTCTTGGTTTGGTGCATTTTTGTTGGTAAGGAATGCAACTTGCTTAGTCAATTCTATAAGTTGAATAGACATTTCATTTTTAAAGCTCTTCTTAGTCACTCCAGCTCTTCTCAGTCTAGCACTTTTTTTTATTGAAAATTAGCACCCCAACATCTCATAGAGCTCATAAGTTTCTAAAATTATCTTCTCTCCCATAGCTTCTTATATAGTACTGTCAACTATAATATGGAATTGTGTCATCCCATCATAGAAAATTGATTTTTCAACTACAATAGGAAGTGGTTATGTGGGAAAATAATGAGAAATAACTTGAACTTATCTCAAGCCTCATGGAATGACTCTCCCTCCATTTGAGAAATGTGACAATTTTGGTTCTCAAGTCTGAAGTCTTTTGATGGGAATAGAATTTTTCCATGAACTTGTTATGGACTCCTTCCCAAGTAGTTAAATAACTCGTGAGAGGAGTCATAAGCCAATTATTTACTTTATCTTTGAGCATTTATGGGAAACACTACATTCTGAGTTAGTCCTCATTTAAGCCTCGCAAAGAAAATGTTTTTACAATTGCATGAAAATCCCTAATGAAAGTCAAAAGATCTTCATTAGGAATATCATTAAAGGAAGGCAACATATAATAATGAATATTTTTCAATTTATAATTGCTAGTTGCCTCTCCTATTTGTATGGAAGAAGTATAAGTGCCAATGATTGACCTTGTATACTCCTTCATAGCTATCTCCCTTGTTAAAGAGTCCCTACATTTATTGGCCCTTAGATTTTAGTATCCAACCTACTAGAATGTTATTTTGACATGTTAATGTCGTTTATGAAAGGTGTGATTTCGTTCCTAAGAGATCTCCTATCTTGTATATACTAACAAAAACAACAAAGAAATCAAAATACCAAATAATAAAACATCTAAAGGCAAATAAAAAAATAGAAAATAGAAAATAAACAAAAATAATTGAAACAACTAAATTAAAGAAAATCACAAATTCAACAAAATTAAGAAAACAAATAAACAATTTAAAAAGCTAAATCTCTAATAACGACACCAAAAACTTGATGCAAAAATTATGAATTACTAATAAACTAACGATAAGCTTACCCAAAGATCTATCTCTCAAGGAATTGACAAGTGTTTTGAAACGTCAACTATTTTCTTATTTAACTAAACAAAAAATCCTACACATTCTAATAATTGTCAATTGATAAGAAAGATCGTAAATTCTAAAATTATTTAATGACTAAAATAAAGTAAGTAAACTATAATCAAATAAATATGGATGAACAAATATGAAAAATTAGTTAGTTATCCATTCATGGAAATAACTAATAAAATGATTATCACAAAAAAATTAAAATTATTGATTTCTTTTAATAAGCGAAACCCCAAGATCATGGTAAGTCCCAACAATTCTCAATTAACCAATAGCTTTCTAGATCGGACTTGATTAATTAACAAACCTAACAGAAAATATATAAACTCAATATATATGATATGTCTAATGTTTGGTTCTAAAATATTCTCTTTAATTATAAATCAAAATTTGATCAATCATTAATTTATAATTAAAGATATCAAAAAAATTGTTAAGAAATAAATTAACTTTTATTTAAACAAAAGTCAGATCCTTAATTGCAACATGTGATACCTACGCCACGGCATGCTAATTTTTGCACCTCAGCACACATTAAATTTCTAGAATTACCAAATGCTACCAAGGGCCCTTGCCAAGGCATGCATATATCTGGGTCACAGTGCGCATTGATTTTATGATTTTTAATATTGTGGATTTAATTTGAAGCATTGTAGTACTTGGTAGCGACCGAGGTGAAACAACAATAATTTTAAAAAGAGTTTGTATATTACAAGTTTATGATAAATTATAAGTGATACGTTGTAGTATTATTAGTAAGTATAATTGGTCTCATATATCTGTATTTAATGAGAAATTATTATGTCAATTGTGATAATGATATTATTAGTATGTATAAACATATCCATAATTTGAAGGATTAACTTGATTAAATTGAAAAATGTTAGACCAAAAATTGAATCAATTAAAATTTCAAGTAATATAACCATGGAGTAATTGATTAAGTCAATCTAATTAAATAGTGTGTTTCACGATAATAAAACTTATTTTTATTTATTTGATGTTATCCCAGCGCATAAGTTTAAATAGAAAGCTGTCAAATTGGTAATTTAATAATAAATGTTTAGAGAGGCGCAGTTGGAAAAAAAAAAATTAAAGATCAAAGTTTTCTCTTCACTTTTTCATAAATGCTGTTAATTCATCTTTATGTGCCATGAAGTCTTTTTATTTTCACTTTTTCATTTCAAAGGATATATGAAGTCGTTGTTTTCTTTCTCTTAATACAATGAAGTTTTTTATTATTATTATATTATTATTAATATTGAGATTAAATTAATTACATGCCTCTCCGTTAATAATATTATTATTCAATCACGTTCAAGCAATCACACTCTACTATAATTCGAGGAAATTTAATTATTGATGGCAGACCTATAAGCAAAGTCAAAACCCTTGCTTCCCTTTGTTCTACATATGTAATATTTAGTAATTTACACCAAATTTCAAGTTTATTACCAAAATTATCTCTAGTTATAAAAAGAAGCAATTATTATTTTGTACTGCTGCATCAAAATTAAACTTGACACAACTATACAGAGGTTTCTGTCCTTTACTTTAGGACTTGCTTGACAATTTGAGGTTCTTCAATGGTATAATTTTCATTTTCACTCCTTTTTACTGTCTGAATAATCTCGTTTTTACTGCATCAAAATTAAAGTTAACCTCACTTCTTTTTACTGTAAATAATCTCCTTATTATTTCTTGAATGTTTGGTTGAATGTTAATGAAGATAATAAGATTGTTTCTGCTGATCCAAATTGCTAACAAGGTGAGAATTACTGGTGTTGTGGATTCCTTTTTATCATTCTTGTTTCTTATCGGTCTATTTGTAGGATTCAAAATAATTGACATGTACTTCCAGATGATGAATTAGTTTAAAAGAATACAAGTATGCTAACTCTGCCATAATCCAATGATCAAAATTAAAGTTCCCAAATATCATTTCCTTCTCTAGATTAAAATATGGTGCATTAGGTATCCAATGATCATTTTAAAAGTTGAGATACTGATACCACTACCATTGAATAACACAATTCTTTATTTAGAATAATTTTTATACTACAAACATATTTTCAAGCTAAGGAATCATTATTAGAAACTTTAATTTATGAGAAAGGTGTTTGCTGGCAATACTTACTTTTATAAACCTATATCCAAACTTATCCACATTTTTTGCTAAATTCCAACCTAGTTTAGATAATAAAGCCAGATTATGTTCTTTAAAACTGTTGAACCCTAAACCACCTAGTTCTTTAGGAAGGTAAAAAGTATTTCATTTCTTCAACGCACATTAATGAGATTTTTTTGAATCAGCACTTCACAAGAATTTCTTTATTAGAGAATCGGCTTTATCGAATAGAATCTAGTAGTTTAAAAGTGTTTATAGTATAAGCTGTAATAGATTGAAGTATTGACCTTATGAGTGTGGCTTTTACAACATGTGATAAAAATTTTGCTTTTCAACCCTATGATTTTGTTGTAATAATGTCCGATATCTTTTAAAACTCCCTTGTTTTATTTTTCTATATGAAAAGTAGAGTTCCCAAGTAAATGATGTTCCTTTGAGTTATGACAATATTTAATAATTGAGACAGCTGATGTAGCATTACTTGAAAAGAATAACTTTTATTTACTTAAATTAAGATTTTGATCAAATATTAATACATATTGTTGCATTATTTATAGTATATTATTATCTTCTATTTGATTTGATCTACAAAAAGAAAAGTACATCATCAGCATACAAAATATAGCTTATTGTTGGAGCATGTTTGGAAACTTTAATACCAGGTAAAACTTGAAAAGTTTTAGCTTTAAGAATCAATCTCGAAAGGGCTTCAATAGCTAAAATGAAGAGATATGAGAGCGAGGATCTCCATATCGTAAGCCTCTAGTAGGTTTAGCATAAGAAACAGTTGTTAAACATTGATGAATTATATTGCAAAATTTATCAAAGAATCCAATTCTTTTCATTATTTGTATCACTAATTTCCATTGCATGAGAGATCTTAATCTATTAACCAATATTTTTTAGAAGATTTTGTAGGAAATATTATGAATGCTAATGGGTCTATAATGTGAGACATTGGTAGGTTGATTCTTTTTCTTTAAAAGAATAATCATGGTTTTAGTTTTCTTTGGATAAAGTCTACCTGTCCTTAAAATATCTTTAATATATTGGACAATGATATCCTTAACAATGATTTTATAAAATATAACAGATTGTGAATGCTCCCAAATTTAGTCTTTATTTCATCCAAATATGGGATACTACATAACTCCGTATTTGTTTTCTCATCTCTGATGCTTCAAAAAAGTTCATCAAGATTTGAAAAATCACATGCTTGTGCTGTTTGAAACATTTGATGAACATTTGATGAAAATATTAGTATATATAACTGTTATTTATTATTGGCCCAAAAACAGTTTTTCCAGCCCAAAGCCCAAAGCCCAAAATCCATTTGCTCTTAAACCCTCAGCTCTCTTCTATATATATATGTTTGTTTCTGCGAGAATGTGAATTGCCGCTGAAAAAAATAGAAGAGAACAAAGCAGTAGCTGCTAGATGCTAAATCCAAAAGAAAAAAGGGTGAGAAGCTGACGAGTAAGGGAAATCAACCCCTAAGAAACAAGCTGTCCATTACTGCTTCCACTAGTGAAATTTCTCTCTTTTGTGTGGTAATATTTGATTTAATAGCAAGTTTCTTAATTTATCTTGCTATATATTACCAATAAATTAGAGGGAGTTATTTTGTGGGTATATTTTGGATTTGGTATAATTTGTGAAGTTCTTTGAAAATTGGTGTTTGTATCTCCATTTGATTATTATTAGATTTTCTTCAGTGTGCCGTCGTTAGTGGAGTAGACTTTTGCATTGAAAAGTTGAACTACTTAAATCATTGTGTCATATATTTTTTATTGCTTATTATTTTGCTGTTACCCATTATAATATATTTGTGCAACCAAAATTGGACCCGATCTTCGCTTCCACAAGTGCTAATTCATAACAAATTGGTATCACAACATTGGATTATTCTGCTATTTATTGGAACTGATCAAGTTTTCTATTTTGGATTTATTTTGAGCTTTTGGTTATCTGATTGGTTTCATATTTTCTGGGTTGTGTTTCTGTTTGTTTAATATTGGGTTTTCTGTCATGGCGGGAAAATAAGAAATTGAGAAATTCAATGGTAGAAATGATTTTAGTCTTTGGTATATGAAGATGCGAGTCGTATTAGTTAAAGAATGACTCATTAAGACACTTGAAGGCAATGATAAATTGCTAGAAAAATTGACTGATGAAGAAAAAGATGCATTGATGGAAAATGCTCTCAGTTCAATTCAGTTATCCTTGTTTGATGAGGTATTATGTGAGGTTAGTGATAAGGAATCTCCTATTGGGTTATGGCTTAAATTGGAGAATTTGTATATGACCAAGTCTTTGATAAGTCTGTTTTATTTGAAGCAGCGTTTGTATTCATTCAAAATGTCAAAAGGTACACCTTTACACGATCACCTTGATGAATTTACTAAAATTATTCGTGATCTAAAAAATGGTGGTGTTAAGATTGATCATGAGGATCAGGCCTTAGTTCTATTATGTTCTTTACCTCATTCATTTGAACATTTTGTTGATACCATGCTATATGGGCGAGACACTATTTCTTTGGAAGATGTCAAAACAGCTTTGAATTCCAGAGAGTTGAAGAAAAAGGTGTCTACAAGTAGTAATGATAATAACAGTGGTTTATTTGTCAGAGGTAGAAATCAAGAAAAAGGCACAAGTAATAATAGAGGCAAGTCTAGATCCAAATCTAGAAAAAGAAAAGATGAATGCAACTATTGTCGTCAGGAAGGGCACTGGAAAGTAAATTGTCCAAAACTCAAAGGTAAAGGAAAATCTGCCACAACGTCTTCTGGTACTAATGATGTTACTGGTGTTGTAGATAGTTTTGGTTTCGATGGTGAAAATTTTCTATCAGTATCCATTGGTTCTCTTGGAAATGTTTGGATCTTTGATTCGGGTTGCACTTACCATATGTGCCCCAGTAGAGATTGGTTTGCTTCTTATCAGTCTATTGATGGGGGTGTTGTCTTGATGGGAAACAATATGTCCTACAAGGTTGTTGGTATTGGTACTTTCTGAATTAAGATGCATGATGGTATTGTTAGAACTTTGAAAGATGTTCGCCATGTTCTAGATTTGAAAAAGAACTTGATATCTTTGGGTACTCTTGATTCACAAGGCTACAAGTATGTAGTTGCAGGTGGAGTTTTAAGAGTTAGTAAAGGTGCTCTTGTTGTTATTAAAGGGCAATTTTTACGTGATCTCTATATGCTTCAGGATAACACTATTATTGGTAGTGTTTCGGTTTCGTCCTCATCAGATCAAGATTCAGACACTACTCAATTATGGCATATGTGGCTTGGGCATATGAGTGAAGCATGGATGTCTATTTTAATTAAACGAGATTTGCTTTATGGTCAGAAAACTGGGAAGCTTGATTTCTGTGAGCACTATGTCTATGGAAAGCATCGCAGAGTCAAGTTCAGTACAACCATCCATAAAATGAAAGGTACTGTTAATTATATTCATTCAGATCTTTGGGGCCCTTCTCGTGTTGTGTCTAAGGGTGGTGCCCAATATATATTGACTTTTATTGATGACTTCTCTCGTCATGTTTGGGTGTATTTTCTGAAGAACAAGAATGATGCGTTCTCAAAATTTGTAAAATTCAAGGCTTGTATAGAAAATCAAACAGGCAAGAAAATCAAGCATTTGAGAATTGATAATGGTTTGGAATTTTGTGACAGTTAGTTTAATGAGTTCTGTGAAAGAAATGTCATAGTGAGACACCGCACTGTGTGCCATACACCACAACAAAATGGAGTAGTAGAACGTATGAATAGGACTCTTTTAGAAAGAGCTTGTTGTATGCTTTTTCAAGTTGACTTGGCTAAATCCTTTTGGGTTGAAGCTTATAATCATGCCTATTATTTGGTGAATCGATCTCCATCAACTACAATTGAGTTGAAGACTTCATTTGAGGTATTCTTTAGTACTCCTGCTAATTATTCTGATTTGAAAGTTTTTGGTTATCCTGCTTATGCTTATGTTAATGATGGTAAACTTGAGCCTAGGGCATTGAAATGCATATTTTTGGGGTATCCTTCTGGGGTAAAGGGTTATAGATTATAGTGTGTTGAACCCAAGTCACCTAAATTTTTGATTAGTAGAGATGTTAAGTTTTATGAGTTTTCCATGTTACAAAATAAAAAAGAGTCTATTGTTGCAGATAAAGACCACGATGTTAGTGAGCAGGTGGAGCTTAAGAATGGAGCTCCTAGTCAAGTGCAAGAAGGCATTTCAAATCAGCCATCTATGGATGAGATAGATGATTATGCACATGATGTAGCAGATGAGCAACCATATAGTATTGCTAAGGGTAAAGGAATAAAAGAGATTCGACGCCCTCAGAGGTACGCAAATGTAGACTTAGTTTCTTTTGCATTGTCTATGGCAGAGTCTATTGAGGTGTGTGAACCTTCTAGTTATCATGAAGCTATCACTTGTGATGAGTCTGTTCAGTGGTTGGTTTCTATGAATGAAGAGATTTAATCACTTCACAAGAATCATACTTAGGAATTGGTGAAACCGCCTAAGGGCCAAAAGATTGTTGGAAAAAAATGGGTCTTCAAGAAAAGGAAGGTATACTTGAGATTGAAGCAGTTAGGTTCAAGGCACGTGTTGTTGCAAAGGGCTATTGTTAGAAGAAAGGTATTGACTTCAATGAAGTATTTTCACCTATTGTGAAACATAGCTCTATTCGTGTGTTGCTTGCTATGGTTACATTGTTTGACATGAAATTAGAATAACTTGATGTCAAGACAGCATTCTTACATGGTGAGCTTGCGAAACAAATATATATGCATCAACTAGAGGGGTTTGTTGTTACAGGTAAGGAGGATCATGTTTGCTTATTGAAAAAGTCTTTATATGGGTTGAAGCAATCCCCTAGGCAGTGGTATAAGTGGTTTGATTCTTTTATGATTGATCATGGTTACTCTATACGTGATTATGATAGTTGTGTTTATCATAAAAGATTTCATGATGGTTCATCCACTTATTTGTTGCTTTATGTTGATGACATGCTTATTGCTTCTAAGAATAAGTCTGAGATTCAGAAATTAAAGTCTCAACTTAATGGTGAGTTTGAGATGAAAGATTTTGGTGCAGCGAATAAAATTTTGGGCATGAAAATTTACAGGGATAGACAAGCGGGCAAGCTTTATTTGACTCAGAAAATTTATATTGAAAAATTTCTTGAACGCTTTGGTATGAAAGAGTCTAAACCTATGAATACACCATTAGCTGCACATTTTAGGTTTTCTTTGGATTTGTCACCACAGTCAGAAGAAGAAGAGCAGTACATGTCTCAGGTTCCATATGCTAGTGTCGTTGGTAGTTTAATGTACGCTATGGTTTGTGCTCGTCCAAACATTTCACATGCAGTTAGTGTTGTCAGCAGATATATGGGTAATCCTGGTAAGGGTCATTGGTAAGCAGTGAAATGGATACTTCAGTATTTGAGAGGTACATCTAATTTTGGTTTGGTATATGATGGAAATTCTAATACCAGTTGTAGTGTTATTGGTTATGTGGACTCTGATTATGTTGATGATTTGGATAGAAGAAGATCTCTGACAGATTATGTCTTCATTCTTTCTCATTGTGCCATTAGTTGGAAGGCTACTTTACAGTCTATAGTTGCTTTGTCTACGACATAGACAGAATATATGGCAGCAGCAGAAGCAGTGAAAGAAGCCATTTAGGTTATAGGTTTGGTTTGTGATTTGGGTTTACAGTAGGATACTTTTGTTGTATTTTGTGATAGTCAGAGTGCAATACACTTGACTAAAAATACTATGTATCATGAAAGAACCAAACACATTGATGTCAGATATCACTTCATTCATGACATTGTCTCTCAGGGTGCTATTGTTGTCAATAAGATAGTCACTAGAGAGAATCCAGATGATATGTTAACCAAACAAGTTCCACTTAATAAGTTCAAGCATTGCTTAGACTTGATTGGTATTTGTAGAAGATGATCACCCTTCGAGGCTTTAGACGACGGTTATTTGGTAATCTGAGGAATTTCATTTGAAGAACTTGTTTTCTATTTTGAGCCAAGGTGGAGATTTGTTATTTATTATTGGCCCAAAAACAATTTTTCCAGCCCAAAGCCCAAAACCCATTTGCTCTTAAACCCTCAGCTCTCTTCTATATATATATATATATGTTTGTTTCTGGGAGAATATGAATTGTTGTTGGGAAAAATAGAAGAGAACAAAACAGTAGCTGTTAGATGCTAAATCCAAAAGAAAAAAGGGTGAGAAGCTACCGACAAGAAGCAAAGCAGAGAATTGGCATTTTTGCTAAGTCATAAGAGCTGAAAACAAAGCACGAAAAATCAGTAGCTGCGTGAGTAAGGGAAATCAACCCCTAAAAGATAAGCTGTCCATTACTGCTTCCATTGGTGGAATTTCTCTCTTTTGTGTGGTAATATTTGATTTAATAGCAAGTTTTTTAATTTATCTTGCTATATATTACCAATAAATTAGAGGAAATTATTTTGTGGGTGTATTTTGGATTTGGTATATTTTGTGAAGCTCTCTGAAAATTGGTGTTTGTATCTCCATTTGATTATTAATGGATTTTCCTCGGTGTACCGTCGTTAGTACAGTAGACTTTTCACATTAAAAATTTGAACCACTTAAATCATTGTGTGCCATATATTTTCTTACTGTTTATTATTTTGCTGTTACCTATTATAATATATTTTTGCAACCAAAATTGGACCCGACCTTCGCTTCAACAAGTGCTAATTTTTAAAAATAAAAAAATAAAAATCAATTTTTTGTGGTTTTTTATTTTAATGAAACAAAATTAAAAATAAGTAAAAATAAATAGCAATAATTAATTAAATCAGATTTGGTAACTAAGAAAATATATGAGAAAATATCTAAGAATACTTAAACCTCTAATTTTCTAAATATACAAATCGCTGAAGTTCTCCCAATATAATTATCAATTAATTAATTACATGATAAATTGAATCTAACCTAACATGTATTTCTCTCTCAAGTAAACTACACACCATATAGTAATTAATTTAATCACACTCTCAAGCCAATTAAATTGTATACTACTCATTAAGTTAATCAATTATAGATCACATATATAAGAATCATACATTTGTGCCTAGAAACAATGCATGTTATTTAATCAAGACAAACAATTAAATAATTCTCTCAAAAGTATATTTAATTGCCTCTATAGATAAATTATTAGCTAAACAACTAATAACATAAAAATTAGAGTAAATAATATAATTAAATTATAATTATAATTGGGGTAAAATATTATATCATCACTTGGTGAAAATTGGGTTCATAAAATCCATAGATTAATAAATTAACTAGACATAATTTTATCCATAAAACTCATAATTTTCATAAAGAAAGACATACAAATTGATAAAGAAAAGAGTAGAACGAGAAATACAATCAATCTCTTGAATTGTAGTGTTAATCTCCTCTTGAATCTCCACCAAAATTGTATCTCCTTCCAATTTTTTTTTGTATTTTTCTATCATTTTAACTCCAAAAGCTCACCAAAATTATGCTACTAGTGGCTCATTAGGGTTTATTGGGTGATTAGGGACTTAAATATAGCTTAGGTGTAATTTGGACAATCAGATAAGCTTCAAATTGAATAGCACTAACCAATCATAGTGTGACACGTGGCACACATAATTCACTGGCAAATCAGAGTGCGACGCATGGTAGGGGAGACCGTTTTGAGTCAATGCCACACAATGCAACATGATTTGCGATGGGAGTAATCACATGATGACACATGGCATGAAAGCTTGACCATGCTCTGAACTCGAATTGAACATCATACTGACACGTGGCACACACTACTTCACTCTTTACTTGGGGTGATCTACGATTCATTGTCCCTACTTGCATGGCATCCACGTGTCTTGCTCAATCAACTCCTATGCAAGATTTTTGATACAAGGATATGCAAGATTTTTGATAAATTGATTCGTGTGTGTGTGCTACACATGATATCATCCAATGCACTTATAAAATCAACCTATATCAACATGCTAATCAATTCAATCTTAGAACAAATCTCATAAGTCTATTTTTCACATCTCTCTTCACTAATATAAATATGTACTTAGCTCGAGATCAATAAGGACTTTACATGGTTGTAATGTAAGGATTATGTGGGGGTCGATAAATGAAGACACTTAGGCTCTTTCCACACAATAGCATTCTTTTTTTCATCATGCACTTTTTCAGCTTTAAATTAATAATTCAGTGCACCCTCTTTTGTCATTCTTTTCATATTCTTTTATTCCACATCTTTTTTTTAACTTTACAACACCTGCAAACTTATTTCAATTCTATTTTCTTTTCTTTAGAGGGATAATTGTGTTTTGCATTTTGCTTCTTTTTTCTCTCTTTTTTTTTATAGAGTGCATCATATTCCACCTTACTCTATAGCATAACACATGATTGTATTTTTTTTCTTTTCATACAAGTTAAAGGTTCAAGGGTAAAGGTAATGTTTATTGGTTAGGCATAAAAAGTGGCTTAAAAATATGAATGGTTCTTTGTTAAGCTCAAATGGGTGACTACGGAATTAATAATGGTTAGCTCAAAAGGCTCAATCAATCCAAATAAGGCCTTAATCATTTCTCTTGCTAAATACTATTTAGGATTTCGCTCCAAAGGATGATCAAATAGATTCTAAAACTTGATAGATCTCATTGACTCACATAACTCACTATACATTTTTTCTCAATAAGAACACCAAAATCAATCATGAATATGTGCATAAAAATTTGAATGAGTTCAATCAAAACTAGCAAGCATATCATATGATTAATGTAAATATCTTAAAAAATATGTTACATTACTTATCCTAGTCATGACAACCAATTTTTATCATTGAGTTCATATGTTCCGCATCAAGCATGTATGCATTCAATTTCCATAAATTTGTTAATTTTCTACCCAAATCATGATTAAAAATATCCTAAAAATTTAAAATGCATAGTAAAAAAATGTAGAGAATGAATTTTCCTCCCCCAAACTTAAATTACACATTGTCCCTAATGTACACATATAAATATGAAAGGGAAAGAAAACTCCCTTAGCTTTGGCATAGTACATATGTCATTGAAATTCTCATTCTTGTTGCTCCATTGCTCTCCACATTTATTCACCTACAAAACAAAAATAATGAAAATATAAGTAAAATAATGTTGGGTTGCCTCCCAATCAACGTCATGTTTAACATCCTTGACTAGAAGGTCATATCAAGTCCTAAGGCGCTTTCTTTTGTGTTCATTTATTTCTGAGTTTTTCTGGAAACAATTTGAATCTTCATTTGTTCAATAATACATTATGTTCTGGTTTGCAAACATGGTGCTCAATTCTCTTCTCATGCCATATTTTTGTTTTCCTTTTGAACTTTTTAGAATTCTTATAAGCACTCCACCGTAACTCATCCAATTTATATATTTCCAACATCTTTTTCACCTCTCTATTGGACTCTTTCACTTTCATACTTGACTAAGGAAGGAAGGGTAAAAGTGTGAGGTCTAAACTTGTTTACACTTCAATTGATGGTTTGAGTTTAGATCATATCTCAAAAATTTTCATAATCTCCTTTGATACACATATAAGAGGCGCTTCCTCCAAAAAGTTCACACAAACTAGAATATCAACTTTCTATTCCATACTTTCAAAGTTAAAACAAGTTGAATTGTTTTTTGGTGATTTTATGTCCTTTTTCATAGCATCACGTGTAACATTCTTAAGTGTGGGTGACTCAACAGATTCTTTTAAGTTGTCCCCACATTCAGTAACATTTATCCTTATGCATTCATTAGCACTATCAATGTCGATGGGTTCAGATGCTTTAAAAACTTTAAACATTACTTGTTCATCTTGCACTCTCATTGTAAGTTCACCTTTTTGTACATCAATGAGTACTCTTCTGGTTGCTAAGAATAGACAAGCAAGTATGATAGGAATGTCACAACCCTCTTCCATGTCTAGCACAATGAAGTCTACCGAAAAGATGAATTTGTCTACTTTTACTAGCACATCTTCTACTACACCACATGGTCATTTAATTGACCTATCTACCATCTCTAATATTACTGAAGTAGGTTTGGCTTTACCAATCCCTAATCTCTGAAAGAATGATAATGTCATGAGGTTAATGCTAAAACCCAAATCATATAATGCCTTGCCAAAACTGATGTTCTCAATAGTGCAAAGGATGTCAAAACTACTTGGATCTTTCAGTTTTTGTGATAGTTTTCTATCAAGGATGGCGCTACAACTTTCAGTCAAGGTTATTGTTTCATGATCTCCAAACCTCCTTTTCTTTGATAGTATATCATTCATGAATTTGGTATAAGATGAAATTTGTTCAAGTGCCTCTACAAATGGTATGTTTATGTGCAAATTCATGAAGACATCAAGAAATTTTGAAAACTATATATCTAACTTTTGTTTTTACAGTCTTTAAAGGAAATGAATAGTGGGTTTGTAAAGTTTGTTTTTCTGTGGCTAAATTATTTCCTTTTTGGTGCTCTCTTTATCCACTAGTTCCTCCTCGCCCTTTTTTGTCTTATGTTCCTATTATAAAGTTTTGCCACTCCTCAAGGCTATGGCGTTGCACTAAAACTTACCTTCTCTTCATGGGTTTACAATTGTGTCACTTGGAAGATTATCTTGAGGCTTTTGAGTATAGCCTAAGCAAGTTACCCCATTTGGCTCTTCTAAATTTTGAATTGAAGCCTCTTGAATGGACACTTTGGCACTAAATGATTGGATGAAGTCTTTCATCATTCCCATTAAGGAATTTGTATTGTCCTTAGTAGGTGGCTTATTTTCTTAGGCTTGTAATTGTTGTGGTTGTTGGAAACTAGGTGGTGGAAATGATTGATGGTTGAATTGATTATCACCCTAATTGTTGTTATTCTAAGAGAAATTTGGATGTTGTCTCAATCCTGGGTTATATGTGTTCGAGTATGGATTATTGTTTCAATTCACAGTACCTATATATCCTATAGATTCAGGATTATTTGAAAAATTATCAAACAAATGAGCTCTTCCATAAAACACACATGACACTCCTAAAATTTGGACATGGTTTATACTATCGTCAAGTTTTGAGCCTTCAAAAGATTAACCAAAGATGAAACTTGAGCCTTCAAAAGATTAACCAAAGATGAAACTTGAGCCTTATGCACTCCAGCTACTCTTCTTGTGGTTTCATTTTGTTCATTGGCCATTGATAATTATTACTAGCCATTTTGTTAAGTAAATCATAAGCTTGATTGTAAGATTTAACTAGTAAATCTCCATTAGAAAATGCATCAAGAATAGTTCTTGTTTGAGCATTGAGGTCATTGTAAAAAGTCTCCATTTGAATCCAAAAAGGAATACCTTGATGAGGACACTTCCTTAGAAATTCCTTGAATCTTTCCCATACTTCGTATAAAGATTCTCCTTTGTTTTGTTGGTAGGAAGTAATGTCATTCCTAAGCTTGGCATTCTTTGTTGGTGGGAAGTATTTCATCAAGAATTTATCCACCAAATCATTCCAAGTTGTAATGGAATCAGGTGGAAAAGAGTTTAGCCAAGCTCGAGCACGGTCTCGTAAAGAGTAAGGGAATAATCTAAGCCTAAATGCCTCCTCCATCACAACACTAAACTTAAATGAATCTACAACTTCAATAAACAATCTAAGATGAAGATGAGGATCCTTTATTGGTAATCCGTTGAATTGTTCAATTGTTTATAGCATTTGAAATATCACTAGTTTTAACTCAAGTTGATTAGCTTGAATGGTTGGCCTTGAAATACTTGGATCCAACCCTTACAAAGTAGGTTTTTCATATTCATTTATAGCTCTATCCATATCATCCATCAAAAGTATCCTATTGTTCAAGTTTGACTCATTATTGTTTATTTCTAATGGATTAGTCATTTTTTTCTTCTTGGGTGACAACTTGTTTTCTAATTGATCTCAACGTACCCTCAATTTTAAGATCTAAAGGTAAGATTTCTCCCTCATAAACTCTGCTCATGCAATAGACTTAACTATGCTTCTATAATACTAAAGGAGATGTCTAAACAAAAAACTAAATAAAAATTAAAAATAAATAAGTAAATAAAAAATTAAATAAGTAAAGAAAATTAACTAAAATAAATAAATAAATAACTATATAACTAAAAATATTAATATTGGAAATAAAATTATGAAAAATAAATAAAGAAAAATAGTTAAAATAAAATGAAAACAAATTAATTTCTAATAGTTATATTCCCCAACAATGGTGCCAAAAACTTGACCGTCATACAAATTGTGTGTGTAATGAATATGCAAGTATACGTATCACAACAAGTAATATAATGATAAGAAAAAATCGTTTTCATAGAAATTATTTTATTAGAAACTAATTTTTAAAACAAAAAAAATATAAAAATCAATTTTTTGTGTTTTTATTTTTTAAGGAAGCAAAATTAAAAATAACTAAAAGTAAATAGCAATAATTAATTAAATCAGATTTGATAACTAAGAAGATATATGAGAAAATATATAAAAATACTTAATCCCCTAATTTTCTAAACATGTGAATCGCTAAAATCCCCCCAATATTATCAATCAATTAATTATATGATCAATTGAATTTAACCTAGTATGTATTTCTCTCTCAAATAAGCTACACACCATATAGTAATTAATTTTATCACACTTTCATGCCAATTAAATTGCATACTACTCATTAAGTTAATCAATTATGGATCACATATATAAGAATCATACATCTTTGCCTATAAACTATGCATGTTATTTAATCAAGACAAACAATTAAATAATTCTCTCAAATCTATTTAATTACATCTATAGATAAATTGCTGGCCAAACAATTAATAACATAAAAATTAGTTAAAATAATATAATTAAATTATAATTATAATTAGGGTAAAATATTAGATCATCACATCATGAAAATTGGGTCCATAAGGTCTCTAGATTAATAAATTAACTAGACATAATTTTGTCCATAAAACTCATATTTTTCATAAAGAAAGATATAAAAATTGATAAAGAAAAGAATATAATACGAAATACGATCAATCTTTTGAATTGTAGTGCTAATCTCCTCTTGAATCTCCACTAAAATTGTATCTCCTTTTGAATTTTTTGTATTTTTCTCTCTTTTTAGCTACGAAAATTGACCAAAGTTATGCTAATGGCGGCTCATTAGGATTTCTAGGGTGATTAGAGGCTTAAATATAGCTCAAGTACAATCTTAACCGTCAGATCAAGGGCTGAGATCAAAACAAGCAAAATGAATAGCGTCCACCAATCACAACGCGACACGTGGAACATGGAATTTACTACACGAATCATAGCGCGACACATGGAAAGGGAGATCAATCCGAGTTAGTGCCACACGACATAATGTGATTTGCAGTAATGGATGGTATGGCTCAAGGGTGGAACTTGGGGAGCAATAGCATGACGACATGTGGCGTGAAGGTTTGGTCGTGCTTCGAACTCGAATTGAACGTCGTGCTAACGCGTGGCATATGTTACTTATTTACTCACACGTGGAGATCTATTATTCGTTGTCCCTGCTTGCATAGCATCCACTTGGTTAGCCCTGTCAGCTCCTATGCTTATGTGGTAGGCCATATGACATCTTTTGATTGACCCTACGTTAAAAATTCATAAAAAAACCCATAAAAATTCTAAAAAAATTTCAAAAATTATATTTTCACCCATTTTTACTAAAAGGTTTATATTTTAATTTTATTAGCACCAAAATTACTATTTATTGAATAAAACAGATAAATATTAAATAAAAAAGTATGCTACTGACTCTACTTTCATAGGATCGTCACTTAGATGGCTAAAATTGAATTGTCTTCTTCTGAATAGAGTTGAAAGATGTAAAAACTTTGAATTGCAATCTCTTTTTCATTTAAATCCAAATTTCTTTTTATTTTTGTCTATATAAGTGTTCCTCAAGTTCCTCATGCAAATGTGTAAGTTTTCAATTTGATTCTTCCAAAAGATGTTCGTTTTGTTGAATCTAAGCAATTTTATTTTCCACTTCTTTTATTCATTGCTTACAATAACCAAAGTGACTTTTTTTTCTTCATATCTTCGTATGTTTAGCAGTGTTGTCTACCTTTTTGCATAGTTTTATTGAAGAATTTCCAATGACATGTTTGTTCCATACTGAATATATCATTGTTTAAACGTATCATCCCTATGCCAAGCTTCTAAGAATCTAAAAGAAAGTGGACGGAAAACTTCATTGTTTAATAGAGATACAATGATAGCTCCATGGTTAGAGACAATATAAGGTTTAGTTATAATATATAGTAGCACTTACACAGTTTACAATCCAACAAGCACTTGCAATACCCCTGTCAATTCTTTTCTTTATAAGTTTTCTTTCTTTTTTTTACTACTCCAAGTGTATTTCTGACCCATATAACCCACGTCTACGTTACCAAATTTTTCCATAATTTCTTTAAGATAGCTATAATGCATTAGAAATCTTTTTTCACCTTGTTTTTTAGATTAATAAATTATTTCATTAAAATCTCGGTTGCAAGTGATAAATATATTTTATACAAATTTTTATATATCAATTTCTTTACATTTATATATATATATATATATATATATATATATATATATATATATATTAGTATTATAATAAGTTAAAAATATTTATTTTATGTTTATTAGGAAAATATTGATTTTCTAGATTTTTGAGAATTTTTATGAATCTTTTATGGTTTTTATATGATAGGTGGATTAATATAGAAAGGAAATAGATGTAGTTTACATCTTATTCTCATAGTGGTTTATGCTATCATTTTGACACATGATGTACACTAATTTTATCTCTACCAGATAACCATCAATCTTATTTACATTTGAATTTCATTTTTATCTCTTAAAAATACACAACACATCGTAAAAATATGGAGAGCATTAAAATTGACAAAATCAGTATCAAAAATACATAAAAATTTGAGAAAAGATTAAAAAAAACTTCAAATTTGGTGCAATATTCCAAGATCATTTAAGTAAGATTAAAAAACAAGTTGAAGATTAATATTTTTGATTCCTTTGGCTCCAATAATTCATCAAATTCATATTTTTTTTCTACCTCTTTCTTCTTTAATATGAAATATTTAGTTATTATTATAAATGTGATAAATTTTATATCTAGATAAATATTTAATGTGATTATGGACAATTTTAAGCCCAAAACTATGGTTTAAATTAATTTAATGTTATAATAAATTTTAGTTTCAATTTTTTATTCTTAATACATTCAATTCTATATTAAAATACCAAAACTCTACATGTTGTAGATTAGATGGCCAACTAGTTTATTGCATGTGTATGTTTATATCTTGTCTAATTTAGCTAATGCTCTTATTTAAAGTGATACCTTGTGGTCGTGCTTAACAAGTGGGGTTGATACCTTCGCTAAATGTTAAATGATTGTTCTAGTCTTGCCTAGTTTAGTTATTTCCATTTAGATCCTAATGCAATGAATGAATTAAATCTAGTAAGGATTTTTCTAGGTTGTTCAAGATTTAGGTTGATTTATGAGGGTATTCTAAATCAATTACAAAATAAGAAGAGGTGTGGAGTCTTAAGTGGACCTAGACTTCTAAAGCTAAAGTTAAGAATTGAAGAATTATTTTAGATTACGATAGTAATTTAGGATTTAAGATTTAAGAAACTAAATATTGATTAATGACATGATTAGTTGAATTGTAGGCTAGTAGTGAGGATAGTTCCATGATCACACATATTTCGCATTCGTATTCAATTTATATTTACTTACTTTATGGTATTTTCTTTACAAGTAATTTCAAAACACTAATTTGCTAACTTTAATTAATGCATTAACAAACTATAAAGGAGAGTAAAAATCATAACAATCCTTGTGGGTACGATAGTTTTTGTTAAATTATTTATCACTTGTAAATTTGATCATATATGCTTACGTGTTTTGAAGAGTCTACCTTTTCATTATCATAAGGAGTAGCATGAACCAAACATAATAACCATTTAGGTAGATTACCTCTCAAACCATGAAATTCAAGAGCAAGTAATTTGTCTCCGCATTCTACTAAATTAAAATTCAATCCATCTTTTAAAAGTAACAAAAAAACCTCCAACTATGTTGGGAGATGGATTTATAATAGCATATCTATAACCTAACCTACTAGCCAGCCCATATAAAAACTCACTTGAAGCTTTAGGCTCCATGAGCCAAACACACTTAGAATTAGTCGAGTTAATGATGTTTCTCAAACTTTATTGTACCTTTTTCCTGACTAAGTCTCGAGTATTCCAAGCTAATGATAATTGATTTTTGGGGAGCAAGTTAGAGGCCATCTCCCCGTTTCAACTTCTTTTTCTGTATTATTTATAGGAGTTGCTATTTTTGAAGTGCTAACTGTTTTGTTCTTTTTCTCCTACAAAAAGTTTTTCCATTGAATATTTGGAGTGTCCCCTTGTGACACTGGTAATCTTTGGAGACAATCATTCCTTTGGATTACCCATTTTTGCATCAAAAACTTTAATCCATCTTTATGATAATGATCACCTTAAGCTTGAATAATACTTGGGTCAAGTACAAATGTTGTAATAAGTTACCAACAACTTCCTTCTTCCTAGCTTCAAATGTGTTTTCTTAAATGTTTTTCTATTCTTTTCTTTCCCTTAGGAATTTGAGTTTTTAGTAGCTTTCTTTTAAGAATTTTTAATACTACTTTTAGTATTTTGGGCAATTCCAGTCTTAGAGGTTGATTTATATATGATTTCTTATCTGTATGGGATGGAGAAATGGCTTGTTGAAGTTCAGACAAGTATTGTAGTTGTCTTTGTGTGTTCATAATAGTTGTAGAAGGATTTTGAAAATGATCGTGCACAATTCATAACTAATTCCTAGAACATTAGGAATTATAAACTAGGGGTGTCCAAAAATCAGGCCAAATTGGTTTAAACTAAAAAACCAATCTAGTCCAGTTATAATAATTATAAACCGGTCAGATTGGACCAGACCGGATCGGTTTTAATAAATAATTAGTTTTTTAATTAAGTAACGTATCGTATATATAATTTTTTTCTTTTGGCGTTAACCCTAACCTTATTTCATTTTCATTCATCCTCTACATCGAGGCTCTGGCCGTCTACGAGACTCAAAAAAACCCTAGCCAGCTGTCGTCGCCTCCCAAACCACCCAGCCATCCTCGCATCGCCTCCACCACCAACCAAATAGGTATATGGTGAGCTGACTAATATATGTTTGAGTTTATAGACGAACTGTTTCGTGTGACTTCTCCAAATATTCTCAGTACAATTTTGTGTATGAGACATTGTCTATATTTTGGATTGGTTTCAAGCCTTTTTTTTAGTTTCTAATAAGGTTATTTTTTAGTTTCTGATAGGGTTTTTTTTTAGTTTCTAAAATGCTTCCTCAAATGAGTTTCTGATAGGCTTATTTTGAGTTTCTGATAGAGTTTTTTTGAGTTTCTAAAATGCTTCCTCAAATGAGTTTTTGATAGGATTTTTTTTAGTTTATGATAAGGTTTTTGGACACCCCTTATTTCTGCTTCTCTCCTTCACTTGCTGTGGGAGCCAAAATTATCATTACATCGTGTTTGTCTATTTCTGATATTGCTTTGAATTATTAGTTTCAATCATTTTATTAAAAATGATAATAAATATCATTTTTAGTTTCAATGTAATTACATATTCTTAACATTACTAATATTTTATTCATTCTTTAAGCCTCAATCGTGATTAAAATAAAAAAATACGCTTTCTGTTTCAATATTGAAAAATCATTTTCATTTTCAAAGTATTAACATAGGCTCAACAGAAAATAACATGTTCTTTTCATGTTTTTTCCCCTGATTTTTGATAAAAAATTAACTAGAAAAATCATGTGATTTCTAATTTCAGCCAGTATTAACATATATGTTCTTTACTAGTAGAAAATATAACGTGTTATTTAAGCTACAAAATTACATATAATTACGTTTGTTTTAATCTGTTTATAATGAAATGGATAATGTTTTATCCTGTTTATATCATAATCTGTCCATCCTGATCTAATTAGTATGGTTTGGGAAATCACAAGACCACATCCAATGTCAAATTGCTATATATACGCATGCAAAATATTTGGGATTTGAATTTTAGTATAAATGGACACCCCTACTTCCAGCAATATTGGTTATAACTAAGATCATTTGATTATTTTAGTTTTGAAATGATTTTTGATTAATTACAAAACATAATATTTTAATATATTAAGAATATGTACTAATCTATATTCTATATATAGGTGATGATTTACATGAGTTTATTGGACCAAGTCAATTTCCAGACTTTACTATGTCTATGACTGAAGACATTGAACCTGAAATTCATCCAGATGAAATGGAAAATCCACCACAGAATTTAAATGACTCATCTTCAAAAAGAGGAATATAAGTAAGTAATGTTCACCCCGATAACAAATCTGATATGAAGAAACCAAAAAATTTCAGGTCAAAAATATGGAATCATTTTTCATATATTTTACCCTATGATGTGGAAAATCCTAGAGCTACATGTCATTATTGTAAAACAAAGTTATACTACTCATCCCACAAGGAATGGAACTACTTCAATGATATATCACTTCAAAATTTTATGTAAGAAGATTCCTAAAGAAGTAGATAAAGGACAAAAGATGTTAAGTTTTCAAACACAAAAAGGAGAGGGTGATACGATAACTCATAAATTAGTTGTTGTATCATTTGATGCAAAATGTGCTAGAGTTTCTTTGGCAAAAATGATTATTATTGATTAATTGTCTTTTAGGTTTGTTAAGGGTGAAGGATTTAAAGATTTTATAGCTGAAATTTGTCCTAAGTTTCATGTGCCATCTCATCAAACAATTTCTAGAGATGTGTTTCAACTTTATTTAGATGAGAAAAAAGGTTTGAGAAACTTTTTCATAAGTGAAAAGCAAAGAGTTTGTCTTGCTAGTGATTGTTGGACTTCAATTCAAAACATTAATTATATTTGTCTAACCACTCATTATATTGACAAAGATTGGAAATTACAAAGGAAAATTATAAACTTTTGTCAAGTTGAGAATCATAAAGGTGATACAATTGGGAGAGTGATAGAACAGAGTTTGCGTGATTAGGGTATATGTAAGGTATTCACCATAACACTTGATAATGCTTCCTCAAATGATACTGTTATGTCATACTTGAAAAGGAAGCTAAAAAATTGGAATGATGGACTTGTTATGAGTAGGGAGTTCTTTCATTTGCGATGTTGTGCTCACATTTTGAATTTGGTTGTAAGACAAGGACTTAAAGATCTTTACAATACTATTATGAGTATTCGTTGTGCTATGATATATGTTACATTCTCTCCTTTGAGATTGCAAAAGTTTAATATGTGTTATATTAAGGAAAATATTGAGTCCAACGGAAGTATCGTGCTAGACATGCCTATAAGATGGAACTCCACATATCTAATGCTAAAATTTTATTTAGATTTTCAAAAAGCATTTAATCGTCTTGAAGAAGAGGAAGGAACAAACTTTAATTCTTATTTTCATAAAGAGTGATCGAATGTTGGGTCTCCAACATTAGATGATTGGAAGAATGCTAGTGTTTTTGTCAAGTTTTTAAAGACTTTTTATGACTCTACTTTAGTATTCAGTGCATCTTTATGTACTACATCAAATTTATATTTTACAGAATTGCATAACATTCAATTTCAAATACTTATATGGTATGGTTCCGATGATTTGTTGTTGAAAAATATGGCTGCTAGCATGATATCAAAATTTGAGAAGTATTGAGGAAATGTAGATAAGACTAATAAGATATTGTATGTTGCATTTGTACTTGATCCAAGGTACAAATTAGAGTATTTATAATTCCTATTTGAAGAGATTTATGATTTAGAAATTGTTCAAAAATTGAGAGATAATGTCAAAAATACTTTTATGGATATGTTCAAAGCTTACTATATGTTAGTGCATGGAAATGATTTTCAATCTAATGTGACTCAATCACAAGATGTAATAGGAAGGATTCCTTCGTCTGAGGAAGCAAGAAAGTTGAAATTTTTTAAACGCTTAGAGGAGAAAAATAGTTTGGAGTTGAAGACTAAGGTTGAGAAATATTTGAACACCTCATGTGAAAATGTCATGTTGGATAAGTTTGATATATTGAAATGGTGGAAGGAAAATTCTTTTAGGTTTTTTATCATCTCTCTCATTGCATGTGATGTGTTAGCAATTCAAGTTTCAACTGTTGCATCAGAATCAACTTTTAGCACAAGAGGGTGCATTCTCAATCCATTTAGGAGTTCTTTGAATCCTAAAATGGTAGAGACATTAATATGTAGTCAAAACTAGTTCCATTCTTCCATGGATAATGACTATGTTGCCTTACTAGAATACAATGATGACCTAGAGATTTATGAAGATGTTGATTTTATTTGATTGTAGAGTTTATTAAAGACACTAAATTAATCATTGATGGTTAATAATGGGTAAGTTTTAAATATTATTATCTAATGATATATTGTTGTTGATTGTGTGTTTGGATGTTCGTATATGTTTAAGAATTCTGTGTAAATTAGATATTTAGAATTCATTTCTTCGTGTCTAATCTTTTTTTATTTTAGATTTCGATAACATTTTATGTATTTATTTATGTATTTATGTATTTAACAATAATATTTATCTATATATGATGATTAATGGACATCACATTTGATTGTATCCTATTAGACTATATTATATTAAACTAAATCATATTTATATATTATTAATTATTCAAAACCGTTAACGAAATCGAACTAAACCGTTTGATTATAATATTTTGGATAATCAAATGGTCCAGTTTGAATTATATGAACGTTCTAGTTTGGTTAAATATTTTTTATTCAAAATCAAACCAGACCAAACCATGAACACTCATAATTACAACTATTTTAAATATAAAATCATATGTATTTTTTATTATTATATATTATTCTCAATTCTAGACATGTATATCATACAACTAATTTAGATAATAAATCAACTAAGGTATTAGTTAACAAAATCATAAAAATTAAATATTTATAAAGAAAACCCAAACAATAGATTAAGAAAATAAAGTCATATATATTATATATATTAATCATCAATTCATTTATGAAATAGCAATAGCTAGCTATAGCTAGTAATAATATAGATATAATACGTATTGTTATTTAATTAATAAACATCCAACAAACTACAAAATAACAAAACCGGAGTTTTGGTACCAACGTCATGAAATAAATTAAAACTATAAACTATAGTACTACTGCATCTTATAATAATGTTTTGTATGTATTTGTACATTTCAATTCTATCTCCAAAATATGTTGAAACTATTGCATTAATCTTTTAATATTACTCAAAAATGCCTTATAGACGACCCATAACTTAATTGTATCAACAATCAAAGAACATAATTAGTCGGTGTTCTATAATTAAAGAGAGTTATACTTACATATAATAATCGCACATAATTAAATAAATATATATACAATATTAAAAAGCTATTTATAATGATAAAAGTTAGATTTTATATAAAAAAAGTTTATAAAATACGGACATAATAATTTAGAAGGGGTGAATAGGTTATTTTCAATTTTTATTAATTCATAATTTAATAATCTAAACAAAATGACCATATATGCAATCGCGTCTAAGAAGAAAATATGAAAATGAAAGTATATTACATGATATTTTTAAGAGGAAATAACTTATGTCATAATCATGATCTATGAGGAAAATGAAAGTATACTACCTAACTTTCCACAATGAAAAATAAATGTTTAAGTACAAACTCAGTCTTATGCTATCCTCTCTAAGATACTTCCCCAATGTAGATTACTTATGAACCCCTACTATGTTTTTATAGTTTCTAATATTAGTGTGAGTGGTATTTAGACGAACGTTCCAATAAGTCTTCTGTCAATCAGATACATTCAGGAATCAACTACAAAAGGGTTAGCACAAAAGCACAAATGTCCATACGTGTTCTAAAATAGATTTAATAATGAATAACCCTAAAAAATGATTTAATAACCATGTCAAATAAATCAAAAATGAACTATCAACCTTAGAATAATCAGTTTAAGCACAAGTTCATTAATGCTAGCTTCTTTAAAGATGAATAATCAAACCAAATAATTATGATATGACACACAATTATTTGATCTAATAATTCAAGAACAAAAATAAAGAATAAGTTATAAGAACATACGATCAAAATATCATAAACTAATTAGGCTTATTAATCAATCAAACATAACAACCAATATTTGATAAATTAACCAAATAAAGAAGCCTAAAATATATAATCTTATATTTACAAAACAAGATACAGAGATTAAAAATAAGAAAATAATGCTCTTGTATGGTTGATTGAAACAATGCTCTAGTCTATATCTTATCCTACATTTTAGCTTTAGGATATATATTCAAAACAATGAAACACATTAAGAATAGGCTAAGTGATAATTTCATAAATTGATTCAAGTTTAAATAAATATTTTAGCAGCAAAAATAATTCAAGATTTATGAACATATGTTATTAAATACATGAGTGTAATCCTATGTGTCATAGTTATAATAGATATACTTGAAGTACAACTATCTAAAATTATGATATTTCTTTGACTTTGCTTTATAGACTTGATAACGAGCTTAATAACAAGTTTACATGCAAATAATTTGTCCACAAAAATAGACAACACTCATATTCCTTACAAACTCCCTCTTTGGTATTTTGGTGTGGTAAAACCTCTCACTCACTACATGATACTCATAAGAATAAGATAAAAATACTCATAAGAATAAGATAAAAATACATTAGTTCAATTTACATAAAAATAAGCGAAGTGTAAAGAATAATCATGTAGTGCATGTATACATTCATATCAATCAAGCTTAACATAGGACAAAATGATGAAAAATATTTTTACCCTAAATATGTTCTCCCCTATATGCATAATAAAAGAAATCATGAAAGTGATCTCCCCTATATGCATAACAAAATAAATCATGAAAGTGAAACACACTCTCATCCTTTTTGATATACGAGAAGTACAAAGCATTGAATAAATAAATGGAGCTAAACTTCTCCTAAAGATAAAATAGCAATGTAAAAGCATATTAATACAAAAGTGCAATGTAGTTTAAACTCCTCCTAAGGTCTATAACTTCCTAACTTAAAAAAAATTAAAAAGTTAATAAATAAGAAAAGGATGTAAATGAGTAAATACTTGTTTTTTTTATTTTCATAAATAGTCACATAACATATTAAACTCATTTAATCACTACCGATCACACAACCAATTGAGAACTCATCACTTTTTAACTCGAATTTTGATCATTTATTGTATAAATAAACAAGTAGAGTATAAGAGGTACACAAGCACATATAATAACATATTGACATTTACTTAAAAGCAGTATATATGTTTAAACTCCACAAATATTCCAATTAAGTCATTTATGATCAATCAAAAAAGAATGAAAAGAAAAAATATCATATATCATGTAAAATTACAATTGAATCTTCAATCTTACAAAATAAAAATATATCTACCAAAAGAGGACTAAAATTTTTTTTATCTTTATCTTATAAATGAGGCACAAGTTTTATAAGTAGTCACTTTTTACACAATATTTTTATTTGTACGAGCCATAAACCTAACATGATGACTTTTACACAATTGTGAGGTAGCTCTCTCTTTTCACTATGATAGCCTCACATATTATAGTAGGTAGCACTCTCAATAGTAGGTGCCTTTATACGATAAAGTTTTAGAAAGAAAGAAATAGAACTCAACACAATTTTACATTCAAGATTAATTGAAGTCCTAGAGTCTTTCAAGAGAATTCATAAACTTCAAGCATAGCATATATGTGTGTTCGTGAGTGTGTGAGTAAATTCATGTAAACATCGATCATCACATGTATAAGAATATATGTGTGCATAAGTCAAAATTGTAGAATAATTTATACAATAAATGTCAAAATTAGTTGAGTCACCAAAAATAAAGTTATATGTATGTAAGTGTTGAATAAGTCCAATATCTTGTTGGTCATATAAGATTTTTTTTTAAAAATAAAATTTGGAATTCAATTTGAGGGAGAGATTCATAAGGCATTCCTAAGATCTTTAAAATTCATATGACCTAGCTTTTCATACCATAAGATAGTTGAATTATTGCTAGCTAGGTTACATGTTATTGTGGGTGATGTGTCAATGTAATAACAATTTTCATGTGATCTAATTTCCTTATCATACATTCATCCTTTTAATATGTTACAATGCAATGATTGTTCATAAATTGCGCATTGAAATCATTGTCACATATTTGACTTGTGCTAATCAAGTTTTCTTTCAATCCTTCCATATATAAAACAACATCAAAGCATGTGTCTAGAGCATCCACTATCAAAGATAACTCTCCCTTCATTGTATTCTTCAAAGGTTTTAAACAAAAAATGATTCCTAGTCATGTGTCTAGAGCATCCACTATCAAAATACCAAGCGGTATTTGAGTTAGCTTTAAACACTATATAGGTCATAAAGTAATACAACTCAATCTTTTTAACCCATTCTTTTTTAATTTTGGAAGTTTAAGCTACTGATTTCATAAGTTCTTCATTTTGTGTAGTTTTTGTAGTAAAAACTTTACCTTTGGAAAATTTTTGAGGTGTCCCAAAAACATTTGTATTCATGATAGAATCATAGGTATAAAGAAATCTGCACCTAATTCTAATGTGTCATTTCCTACCACAATGATGATAAATGGGAACAAACTGAATTTGCTCAAAGTGATAAGGTGCAAAAATTACCTTCCTTGCCAAAGCAACAATGGTTTTACAAATTGAGTTTTGGATGATAAAGGTGTTGACTGTTCATCTGTGCATACAAGGCCTCTCTTATCTCCATACAACTTTCCATATTTTAGGACTTTTGGTCAATATTTCAAGATCTATGGTCAAATTCTCACCATCTCTTTAGCAATACTAAGTTCTTGTCGAAACCTTTTACTTTCCTGATAGGTTTCTACAAGACTCAGATTCAGGGCATTAATATGTTCAGACAATTCCTTTTTATCTTTCTCTAGGCTAGAGGAATATTTTTGTGAACATTGATGATATCATTATGTTTAGTTTTTTCAACAAGTAATTTATCTCTCTTTTTCCTAGCATTTAGACAATCCATGAATAGTTTATCGTAATTTGATACATTAAACTTAGACAATAAAAGAGAAGAGTGTACTCCCTTATTTTATTCATTCGAGTTAGAGTTGGAGTTATTATGGTGTGCTTTGATAGTTGCGGTGAAGGCACGATAGTTAGTGTCATCGTCCTCTAAGTTACTAGCATTATCCTGCTCACTTTCTATGTCATTGGGTGTAGCATTAAAGGCTTTTTCAACTTTCTTTTTATTGTTTGCACATTCTGTAGAAATATGACCAAAGCCCCACCAAGTAAAGCATTGAGGACTAATGGGTTTGTTTTTCTTACTATTAGAGCTAGGATGCTTGATTTCCCTTGACTTTTGGTCTCTCACAGTTGGAGATGTGATGAAACTCATCTATCGACACTACAACAAAGATTGAGCTTAGACCTTTTTGGTTTGTTCCACTAAGGATGTGTTCTTCAATGGTCCAATCTTTTCTTAGATTTATGGTAGTTACACCATCCTTTGTTACTGAAGGTGGTTCCCAACTATTAAGAATAACATCCCAGAATTTTTCATCTTGTCTGAGAAAGGCTTGCATGCGAGCCTTCTAATAAGAGTAATTATAGCTATCAAAGAGTGGGGATCTAATAGATGACCCACCTTTTTTCATTTGGTTCGTAAGTGAAAGTGTATATCCCTATGGATCAAATTCACTAAGTGTGTTTAGTATTTGCTCTAATACCAATTGAAAGTTTATAAAATATAGACCTAATTAACTTCGAGAGTGAATAGGTTATTTTCAATTTTTATTAATTTATAATTTAATAACCTAAATAAAGCGGTTAGGCGTGCAATCACATGTAAGAATAAAGTGCGAAAATGAAAGAATAACAGACAATATTTTTAGGTGGAAACAACTTAGCCAATAACCATGACCTAAGAGAAAAACCATCGGTCAACTGGACCATCTAACTTTCTACTATGAAAAACAAATATTCAAGTACAAACTCGATCTTATGCTACCCTCTCTAAGATACTGCCATAATGTACCTTACTTATGAGTTATTGCTCTGTTTTTACATTTTCTAATATTAGCGTGAGCGGTATCCAAACCAATATTCCAATATGCTTCACGCAAATAAGATACGTTCACGAATCAACTGCAAAAGGGTTAGCACAAAACACAAGTGTTTGTGTGTGTTATAGAATAGATTTAATAATAAATAAACATAAATAGATTATTTAATAACTATATCAGATAAATCAAAATCAACTATCAACCCTAGAAAAATCAGTTTAAGCACAAGGTTATTAATAATAGCTTCTTTAAAGATTAATAATCAAACCAAATAATTATGATATGACACATACGATTATTTGATCTAAGAATTCAAGAACAAAAATAAAGAAGAAGCTATAAGAATATATGATAAACATATCATAAGCTAATTAGGCTTATTAATCAATCAAATACAACCAACAATGTTTGATAGATTAACTAAAATAAAGAAGCCTAAAGAGTTATAATCTTATATTTGTAAAACAAGAGAGATTAAGAAAAAGAGAATGTTGTTCTTGTATAATTGATTGAAACAATGAGCAATAAGTTTTATTTATATAAAAAATTAAAATTTTAATCCTATGTAATTGATAAATATCTTTTCTATTACAAATATGATTAATAATACTCATTAATCAAAAAGACACTTATTTAAAAAAAAGTTCTTTTAAAATAGACTTATTAATCATGAAGTTTCTTATTCAAATAAGAGTTTTTTTAAAGTAGATTTACAACAGTTTTTAATTTTAAAATAACTGTAAATATGTTTTTTTAGGAAAAAACTGTTGTATAGTTGTAAATGAAATTTTAACCTCAGTGAACTTCTTTTAACAGCTAGTTTAAAATAAAACTGTGTCTTTTATCTTAGCTAGGAGTCGTAAAAAGTCTTTATTATTGTAGTGGCTTTTAATTAAAATAATTATAAAGTTGAATTTTTAGCTTTCTTGAATAACTTTTTAGTGTCTTAATTAATTTAATTTCCTCTAAATCAATAGGTAAAACATTTAAAGATGTGGATACATGAGTGTAGAGATCCAAGCTACCAAGCTACCAAGCTACCAAGCATTTAATCTTGGACTGCCTCTTGTTATACTTCTTGGCCTTGCTCATGTTATTGTTAACTTTGCTCGGTGGATCCAAATAAGCTCAAGGGATATATATACGTGTATTCAATACAAAATTGTTTATGAAAAAAATCTATCATAATAATATTCAAACAATAAAAATTTATTTAAATATTTTTTTAATTTTTAATAAGAAATAAAAATCAATAGAATATTAAAATAAAAGAGTATCAATTAACAAATATTGAAATGAATATTTTGTGATATATTTTTCATTTTAATTATTATTTTATCATTATTAAAAATAAATATTTTATTCGTATTTAATCACTTGATAAAAAAATAATCATCGAAAAAATTATTAAAATAACAAATTTATCTTTAATTGAACACTTTTTTCATAACCAATAGATTATATATAGTTATGATTAATTGTTCTAAAAGTGTTTTTAAATAACTCAACAGTATGTTTTGGGATAATAATGAATTTTTAATGTTTAAAGTCATATATTTAAATCATATTAAGTGTTATTTAATAAAAAAATAATATATGTTACGAGCTTGGTAAATAAAAAATAATTTTTTTATAATATAAAAAATATATGTTATTTTTAAAAGTGTTAAATCTGAAATGAGTAACTAATTGGGTTATATAAACATAGATCGAAAATAATTTAAAATTTTTAAAATAACGTGGAATAAGATAATATTTATTTAATAATATATTATATATATACAGTCATGATTCACATGTTAATACAGTACAACGCCTATTTGCCACATCCTTTTTACTATAAATATGCCTACGTTTTTGAGCCTTACATCTTCACTCTCTCTCTATTACTCTCTCTCTATCACTGTCTCTCTATCTCTATCTCTATCTCTATTCTCTATCTCTATCTATCATAAAGAAAATATGGGAGTTTTAGGGGTAAAAGTTACCATTTTAGTTAATGTTGTTATAATGATATTCCTTTATGGACAGCAAACAAATGCTGCAATTTCAAAAGAGACACAAACCTTGATCAACAACGCTAATGCAAATGGTCCTTATTTAGGATTGGTCATCCCTAATCTCTTTGAAATGAACCCTTTGCTTGTGTCTGGTAACTATACTTCAAGTGGACTTACCATTGACTTTTCTGGTAACTAATTACTTCATAAATATATATACATAATTTTGTGTGCAAAATCTTAATAATATATATTGGTTGATTTTTTTTTTCATAATATTAATCGATGTATTTTTGTTATTATTTAGGAAGGAGATTTCGCTTTGGGACTATTGGTGAGAAGAAAGTCATATTAGTCATGACAGGGCTTAGCATGGTAATTTAGTAACAACAATTTTTTTTTTATATATATATACGTATTTTTCTTAAATTTCTTTATAATTTGTTATAATTATAAACTCATAGCTTGCTAGTTCATTTCTTATTTGATTTTTTTTTAATTTTTTTAAAAAAATCTTTGTTCTTGTTGTTGTTCTACAGATTAATGCAGGCATAACCACTCAGCTTCTTCTGAGCTTTTTCAATGTAGAAGGAGTAGTACACTATGGAATAGCTGGAAATGCCAACCCATCTTTACACATTGGAGATGTAGCCATTCCTCAGTATTGGTCTCATTCTGCTCTTTGGAATTGGCAGGTTATAATTATAGTTTTGAGTATTTAAATTAATAAATTAAAAAATAAATATTAAGTGTAATTTTGGTAACAAAAATATATTATACATAGTATAGACACATATATAATCTACCCTGTAAAGACCTAATTTATTAATTTTTCAAATAATTTATTTTGTAAGGTCTTTAATATTATATATTCTCCGCGCCTACCAACCATGCCTATTTCTTTATACTTTTTATTAGCTTCTTCTTAGTTTACCAAATTTCCTACCCAGAAGTACCTTTTCATCACAAAAATTTGTATCTAAAAACTTAGGGTTAGGTAATTATAAAATCGAGATTAAATGAAGTGTGGCTTCTAAAAAATTGGATTAAAGATTTTACCAAAAACAAATTTAAGAAAATTATAAAAAAATAACACTATCAAAACTTATAATAATAAAAATAACACTCAAATAATATTAAATATGATCTAAATGATCTAAATGATGATAATTTAATTTAAATAATATTTAAGTGAATATTATTCGATGTTAAATGATGTATCAATTTTTTTTAATAATAAAAATATATTAGTTAGATATAAATAAGTGTTATTTTTAAAATTACAAATGTTAAGTGAATTATTTTTATTGTTTTCAAACAAAATTATATTTTTTTGATGGTGTCTATACTTATATTAATGCTCTCGCAATTAAGGCATGAACTATGTACGTGTTTATATTTATTTTCCTCTTTCCTCCAATCCATCAGCTAATCTACGTCTTTTTTTTTTTAAACAATAATATGTTATTTGAGCTTGTGCTTTAAACGGAGTAAGGGTACCTCCACATCGCTATGTAAATGCAAGTCAATACACTCACAATCAGCCATATATGTCAATTTAAATGATTAGATATAAATAAGTTTGGCATGTTCCTACCTGAATAATTTTAGAGTTGGAATTATATATGGTCATATTTCTACTACAAGCCCAGTTCAAACTCGACATGAATTGGGAGTTAAGTTCTTGCATCATTTTTTAATATTAATAAAGATGTTATGTATATAATATGTTAGAGATATGGACAAGGAGCTGACGATGTGCTAGCCCTTGAAGCACAAGGAGACTACACTAGAGATGTTGGTTACCTAAAATTTGCAAACTATACAGTGAATGTTTCAGATTGCAGTTCTCAAGACAATGTATTGAACAACATTTGGTATCAACCTGAGGAGGTCTTTCCAGTAGATGGCACACCTGAAGAAAGAGAACATGCCTTTTGGGTTGAAGTTGATCCAACCTACTTTGAAATCTCCAAAAAACTAGAGGTAAATTATATGGTTCACATGCAGGAAAAACTATATATTAAATTACGAAACAAAAGTCATTTAGACAAAAAAAAAAAAAAAAACATATAATGTACAAGGCTTTGAAAAAAATAAGTGATTAGAAAGTACATATCACATATGTACAAAGGTAATAATAGATAAGAGAGACTTAATTTGTGTGGTTCCAAAGTATTTTGTAATTATTCGACATGTGTGATCTTTATTTTTAATATAGTAAAATGTACGGTTTCTTTCCACACATAGTAGCAATAAAAAAAACCTAAAAAAATACAGAAAAATTTATAAAATTGGATGATCAAGAATAATAAAAATTTATACCATTTAAATTTAATTTTAAATTATTAATATAAAATAACAATTTTATCTTATTAAATTTTTATTATTATTATTTCATAATTTTTATTAATAAAATAATATTTTATTATTTAAAAAATAATTAAATTATTCTATTTTTATCGAAAAAGTGACATGAAAAGCAGTACCACACCATCAGTATCACTAACGCGTTACGAATTTAATGATTTTTTTTGTTTTTGAATTAAATGTGGTTTTGCGGCGCGTGTGATAGATTATTATATATATATTAATAACTTTTCATAGTTTTAACATGAATGGTCGTGATTTATTGATCAGGGCATAGAGCTGGAAGGTTGCATAAACTCAACGACATGTTTGTCCACTACTCCAAAAGTAGTTACCGTGGAAAAGGGAACAAGTGCAAGCATTTACTTAGACAATGCAGCTTATCGTAACTTTATTTATGACAAATTCAATGTAAGCCCTGTTGAGATGGAAAGTGCCTCAGTTGCCTTGATATGTTATCAACAAAGGGTTCCTTTCATTGTTATCAGAGCTCTCTCCGACTTGGCCGGCGGTGGCACTGCCGAATCAAACGAAGCCGACACCTTCACGTCACTCGCTGCCACCAACTCCGTTAAGGTTGTCGTCGAGTTCATCAAACTCCTGTCAAGTTCTACTTCTAACTTGGCCTTCAAGAACATTAATTAATTAGAACCTATAAGGACCAAGTACGTTGTTTTGTATGGGAAATTACACATCTCTCCTCTAATTCGTGTCCTTGTATAATCACTGTCCTTGTTTAGAAGTACTTAGATGGGTATCAAATGAAAGAGGACGAGTACTACTATTTCGAATCCAAATACATATGTTTAAAATAATCCAATCTTTAAAAATATTTTGCTCAAAAAATATGTTCAATTAAAGGTACCAAAAACATATGTTTTTGGTGTTATTTAAATAAAAAAATAATATATAAAAACAATAAGAAAAAAAGTAGAATAACATTGACGAAAAAACTTCCAAAAAAAAAAAACAAAACGGAAAATAATTTATTTTTTAAGGTCTTTAATATAATATATTCTCCACCCCTACCAACTATGTGCTATTAATTCACATAAGGACAATGAAGGAATTAAAATTGTTATAAAGCATTTTATTTTAAATTAATAAAATGTGGATAAATGTGATAAAATATTCTATAATAAATGAAAAATAGTGAGAAAAAGGAAACTCCATAAAATATAACAACTTTCCTAACTCTTCATTAAATTAGTCACGATTTGTGATGTTATTACGGCCTCCAAGAGTATCGTTACTTACTGATATAACTCCATATGGTGTACGTTCACATTTAAGTATATAAAATATGGAGTCTAAATTTTACATAATATATTTATTTATCTCTATATACGATTAATTAATAGTGATCTGATATTACAGATACATTTTATATGTTTTCATGTTATACACAATACTAATTTTGGAGTTTTGCTTATAGTACGAGTGTTTAGATTATGCCTTTGCTTTTTGCATTTTCACAAAAATTTGTTAAAAATTACTTGGAATTGTTTTTCAAATGAAAAAAAGCTGAATTTTTTGTTTACTTGACGAGGCCTTAGTGAGGCCCGTAAATTTTTTCCTATCAAATCAATGTTTTATGTATTAAATTCTATTAATTAACTATTTTAATTGACATTTTTATTAAATTTAAATGAAGTTATTACGTGAAGTCAATATCTCTCCACTTAATTTGATTAAAATTTCTAACCTTTGTATCCGATCATTTGAAATTATTTATTCTGCTAAAATTTAACGTTGATATCAATTCAAAATATATAATTAATATAAAATATTAAATTAATAATAATAAATCATAAAAATAAATTAAAATATATAATGTTTACTCTTTCAAAAAGAAAAAAAAGGATTTATATATATTCACCGATAAATTCAAGTAAAAGAGTATATTAATTTTATAACTTTTGGTTAAAATATTTTAATTATACAATTTTAAAATTATGAATTTTAATTTTTTTAAATACATATAAATCATATAATTTTAATAATTTAAAATTAAAATGTGTATTTATATGATTAAGATATTTTAATTAAAAGTAATAAAAATAAACATTCTTTTTTATAAAAACGCTTCTCATCCTTGAAAAAGTTACAGCGAGGGATATCATTTTGAATTGGCAGGAGCTGATTGGACAAAAACTATATCTTCATTGCGTGGCTAAGGATTGGACAGAAAATAATTGTCGATTAGTGATTTGGAATCGGAATATTCGATTTGAATAAAGACAATAATTTCACAATTTCCATTTTTTTCACATGTCTGTAGTTATTTAAAGTGACATGGATGTCGACAATCACAAGTGGAGCTCTGATACGGAGATTGGGGACTATATCATTTATTTTACCAATGGACAATAGTAACGTGGATAAATTAATGGGTGGTGGAAATAAATAAAAAAAACTAATATTATAAATTTTAATGTTACAAAAGTGGATGTTATTTTTAGTTTTTTTCTTTCATGGTAGCCATATTGTTAATTTGGTTATTGATTCTAAATTAATAAATAGTTCTTATAATATTTAATAAAAAAACTTTATTTATAATAACTTAAACACAAATTAATATAATAATTATTTATTAATTAATAAAAAATATTTAATCATTTTATCGATAAATAATTAAAACATCGACTATAACATTATAATAAATTATTCTAAAAAGAATTACTCTATTGTGTATTGTAAAAATAAAATTGTAATAAAATAAAGATTTTAATGCATAGTTTTCTTTTTCTTAAAAAAAATACACTATATAATTTAATTATATAATATTTATAAAAATTATAACAAAAATAACATTAATAATATTAAAAGCAAGTACTTAATTATAAACTAATATTTATTTAATCCAATTATCAGTATTCATCTGATTGAAATATCTTAGCATATTATCTTGTTGTAGTTATAAATTTTAAAAATTTTTATAAATATTTATAATATCTTTTAAATTTTTTATATTTTACAAACATATATATATATATATACAAAAAAATGTATTACTTTTCCGCTTATTTTGTTATTAGTAAGTAGAGTTTCATTCTAAATATATTCCTATTAGTAAACATATGTTTAAAGTCTTAAAAGGGTACGAGTATGTGATGAAAATTAGGAATACAAAATAGAGGTAACTGTTATTTTAAATTAGGATTATATAGATTATTATTATTATTATTATTATTATTATTAAAAAAATGTTAAATTAGATACTAATATCATGTAAAAAAATTTAATTAACTATTTTTAATATTTTTTATTTTAATTGATCATTTTTATTATTAAAATATATTTTAATCAATTATTTTGACCAAAATTTGGTCAATTTTATCGAAATATATATGTTATCTAATTAATTAGATATGATAATTAAGTTGTAATTTCATGCATCATAAATATTTAAATTTTTCGATCAAATTTGTTAAATTTTGACTAGAATAATTAATTGAAAGATATTTTAATAATATAAATAGTTAATTGAATAAATAAAAAGTAATAAATCAAAATATTTCACATAATATTAGTGCCTAAAAGAATGCTAGCATTTATTATTATTTAGAATATATTTTAGTTATATTTTACATTTAAATTAGGATAGGGTTCCTAAGTCTTATTGTTTTCGCATTGGTATATCTGTGTGCAAAATATAAATTCGTATGTTTTACTTAGTATATTGTCATCTTCTATGTAGGGTCACTTCCTTTCAATTCAATTTGTATGCACTTACATAAATTTTACATATTTTATGTTTTCATTATACACACATCATTTAGGGGATTGAAGCATCTAATTGTAATATTTATGTTGTGTATTTTCGTTGTGCTTGTTTTGGTATTTGATGGTATTTGTAGGAAACTCATTTAGCATTTTTCAAACAAAAATGGCTAATTTTGTAGCTCATCAAGTGTTTGCCAAGGTCCCTCGTTGAGATGGTTGGTGATAGATTGCAACCATTACCCTTATCGAAGGCAACTTTTATTCTTGCCAAGGTGGCATTGATCCCTACAGAAGTAAACACGTTTTTCATAAATATCCCCTCATTTTGAATTTTTGAATTAATTGAAAAAAGTGGAAAAATTCTAATAGCTTGAAAACTCTATTTTTAAGAAAAAAATGTTTATAGTTTTGTATCAATGATAAGTTCAATGTGGCTCCGTATTGGTGATACATCGAGTAATTTTATAAAAACTTGTTTTCAGGCGAGTTTCTTTCGGATTAAAGCACTAAGACAATTTTATTTAGGTACATGTGCATAAGGGTTGTCATTACCTTAAATTGTTCACTATATTGAATCATAGGTGATTGTACCACATCAAGTAGTGATGGAGCTCTAGAGGAGGGCTAGATTCATTTGGATCATGGTTGCTATTGATACATCAGTAGAGGTAGTTTAGGAGCAATTAAGTGTTGTACTCTAATTGATAGATATATAGTCATATATTTCTTTAGGTTGTGAACTGTTGATTTTCTATTTAATTAATTGTTTGTCATTGAATGATTGTCTTAAGAAACTCGTGGATATTACCACATAAGTGTGGATCCTATGTTGGTTTACCATATTATATTTTGATGTTTTTATGATTGCACGTATTGTTAGTACATTTAGGTTTATTTTTGAATATGTTCCCACAATAGAGAATTTAACTGTGATCGGAAAGCTTTTGTTTTCTTTACTATTTTTATGCTTTTGTCATGAGTTTATAGGTGATGTACAAAAACTTGATAGTCAAATTTTATATTTATAAAATGTTTGCAAGTGTACAAATCACATATAATAAACAAGAACTATACTCCTAAGATCATATCTCAATGAATTAGGGTGCTTTTAAAAATTTAAATTATTTTTTAATTTAGTTAAGAAAAATTATTTTTTAATTTAGTTAAGAAAAACAAGTACTAAATACTCTAACAATTTTTCAAATTGATAGAAAAGAACCATAAATTTTAAATCATATTATATCTAAAAAAATTAAATAAATTAAAGTGATAAATTAAACTATAGCTGAACTTAAGATGATGGATGCACATGGAATAACCCTTCATGGAAAGAATGAATTAAATGATTCAAATAACAAGTTATATTTATTATTTTTTTTATTTTTATTTAAATAAGCAAACTTCCACGATCATGAAAAGTTCACACAATTCTCAATTAATCAATGATTTTCAAGGTCAAACTTGAAATTTATTAATTTAAAAATTGAGGAAAATATATAAAGTAAGGTTCTTAATTAGTTAATAAATTCATATTCCATGACCAAGGTTAAAATTAATTAATTAGTAAATCTAAAATAAATGTATTCTTTAATTATAAATCAAGATTTGATAAATCTTTAATTTATAACTTAAGTCATTTTTCAACCATCAAATTTAATCTCATTTAATGAATAACTTCCTTGGTCGGGCTTCAAATTGATAAAGTAAATTAAATTAAAGTCTTATTTATTTATGCATAATTAAGCACAGATAATGTTTCTAATGCTTAATTTTAAAATATTATTTTTAATTATAAATCAAGATTTGGTCTATTAATGATTTATAATTAAAGATTTTAAGAACATGATTAGAAATAAAAAAAACTTGTATTTATTCAAATCATAAAACTGATCTTAGAATCATTGGAAGCAAAAAATACTAAAATTTTATATACATAATTAGCCAATCATATCTAAATGAACAAAAGTTAATTCAAATATAAAAACATCATATTACAAAGATAAATAAAGATATTATAATAAAATTACTCCTTCTTGTTAAAAATGATTCCAAATCTCTAAACGGGTTGTCACTACCTTCTTCAAATCCTTATATCTTTTTTTACAATTGGGAGGTTTCATCTTTGTAGATGTACATGGTGATGGAACAACAATAAGAACTAGATCTAAATAAATTAAATTATATAGTTGCCTAACTTGAAAGAAAGAAAGTTGAATGAAAGACCTAAAAATTGATTTATTTATAAGTAGAGTATGGTACATAAGACTTCAGGCGAATTTAATGAAGGCATACTATAGCACAATTTTTTCCATGCTCCGACATGAGGTTTGTTAAGCTTTTCCAAATTGAAAACCAAGAGGGTTATGCCACGGTGCACTTATTCCATGCAGCGGCACACAAAACTCAACGTGCCCAATATTTAATCTCGAGCAGTGTACGTCGTGGCACACTATATTCCTCACTACACATGCTTCACTTTTATTGAAATTTTTCTTGTACACCTTATAAACTGATTAATTCTTCATGTAATCTTACATGTCTTCTTCGTTTAAGCTCATAGGGTGCAAATAAAGTACTTCAGGTGTTGTTCTTTGTGTATTGATAAATTTATATATTTTAAAGCTAAAAACACTTAAAATACAACAAAATATATCTGTGATTCTAACTATATGGATTTTTATAAATTATCACATAAATATGCTATAATCACATCTATTTGTCACATTTAAAAATAATATAATACGAAATATCAATGCTTTTCAAGCAGTTATCAATAGTTTTCATTTGCCATGTGTTGTTGTAGTTGTTGTTGTTTCCTTTGATTATCTACTTCTTTAATTAATTGATTGTTTCTCCATTCCCATTTTACTTATATTTTTATTACTTATGTTTATTTTTTTTACTGCGTGTAAGACTTGGTAGGTCCTCGAGACATATATATCATATCCCTTTGGTGTTTACCATACTGATGAGTGCTCAAAAAGCACTAAAATAACCATGATTTTATGCACATTAATTGATTAATATATATATATTTATATGTTTTATCATATATTTATATATATTTGTCTTTTTCGGAATCACGGGTATTTTTATTGTTTTTCAGGTATTTTGGCTTAAAAACGTAACTTAAAGACTCAAAGAGGAATACTGGAAGCAATACATCACAAATATATTAATAAATAAATGGGGAAAGGTCAATAAATATGGAAAAGTTGGATAAAATGGGTCAAAAAGGTCAAAAATGTCAAAAAGGAGAAAATCGCGCCGCCGCGCCGCCCAGCCACAAGCCGCGCGCGCCGGCTCGGCCGCGCGCGGCACGCCCCAGCGCGCGCGCATCACCGCGCGCCCGTCCCGGTTCCGCGCGCGCCCGCGCATCTCACTCCTGCTCCGCGCGCGTGCGCCCGTGCCTCCGCCGCCGACGCCCATTTCGCCCCATTTTTCACGCGCGACCACCTCATCATCTTGGACGTCATCGGTATGACGTCGTGTTACCACTCCGCGTTTTCATAATTTTTTAACATTTTTTCCCCCACTTTTTCTCTCCATCTTCACCTATAAATACCCCATTCTCTTCACTTCTAAACACACCTTCAAAACACACTTCTCTCTTCTTTCTTTCTCTCTTTTCTTAGATTTTTAGTTTTTTTAGTTTTTTTTAGTTTTTAGTTAATTTCTCTTAGTTTTAGAGTTCTTCCCTTTTTGGGAAGAACTAGTTATGTTTTTGTAATTTTTTTAGCTTTTTGATTCAATAAATGGGAGTGCAAATTCCGCTTGGAGGTTTTCCAACAACGGGAATAGCATCGAAGTTCTGTAAGGATTTTATTTTCTTTACAGTTATTTTTTATGCTTTATTCTTACATGTTATATTTAATTTGTCTGTGATTAAATTTAACTGTGTTGGCTATTTGTAAACATGATATAATAATAACGTTGTTGTGCTTGCGAAATATTAAATAGGTAAAAATCTCTAAAATGAATTGATTTTATTTTTATTCAAGATTTTATATTAAGAATGTTAGAGAGAAATATATTATTTTTCATTACAAACTTAAATCTGAAAATTAGATTTTAAGGTTTAGTTATCCTATTCGATTTAGAGTAGTGCTCTTTTATTTGTTGGTACAATCGCCAGGTAGATAGAGTGAAGCTCTATTTCAAAAGTTTTTATAAGAATTATTATCTGAAAATGTATTGACAACATGTTTTCAGTAGTGGTTTTAAAACTTGAAAGTTAGTACTTGGATAACTAAATTCTTAGGTTTAATTTGGACACCTTGAATAAAGTTTAAACTGTCTAACCCCACCAAAGGTGGCATTTAAATGGTTCATTTTCAATCTCTTAGAAAAAGGAATTAATTTAATTAACCAAATTAGTTATCAACCCCACCCATAGGTGTTAATTGATTTGTTTAGTTAACAAAGAATATCTAACCCCACCAAAGGTGGTATTCATACAAAAAAGAGAGAATCAATAAATATCAATTCATATCTTTAATAACCTAAATAATATGAGCAAGCATAATTAACTTAGTTATTATATCCATAAATACTCCACTGTTTTAACAGATAGAATTTGCATAAATATTTATTGAATCTATGTTTATTTTTATGTAAGTAGATTAAAAACACAAAACCCAAAATATCGTGACAGGATGTTTAGGATTTAATTTCGTTTTTAAAAGTTTGAATAATAAATTAAAAACCACATCCATTCCTTCCTTAGATCGACCTTGGGAGTATACTTATCATTTTCTACGAAATGATTCGTGCACTTGCGAGAGTTTTATAAATAGATAAAACCAAATGAACGGGCAGGATCGGCGATGTCGGTTCTGCCCCGATCACATACTCCAGACCTTTTAACGATATTACTAAAATTCATTTTGTTATTGTCACAATAGTAATTCATTAATTATAATTTTATCTAATAAAAGTGACCCTCAAGTGTAATTAATTACAATATAATAGATAATTCATACACTTTTCTTATGATAATAACAAAAATAGTTGTGGTAATATCATTACTCTTAAATTATTATACAAATTATTTAATATTTCTCAATTATCATTTTAGTACTATAAATAGGACATAATATTGTAACTAATTTTAACATGATTTTTAGACTATTATTATTGAATCAAATATCAACTTCTTCCCCAACTCTATTCGTTTGAATCCCTTGTTAGTATTAAACAAAATATTTTTCAATAAAAATCAAATTTTTATCGATGCAAACTTGCTAAAGATATTGATATAGGCAATATTTTTTTCCAAACAAGACCCTTGTGATATTAGTTACTTCATTATAAAAATAACACAAGAATTCATACCATTTATGTGTGGAACAATTGTGGGTAAAAAACAATTCTAGTTCCCCAAATAGAATCCCTTATGCATTATAAGCATTGTCATTTTGGTATTGGCATTTCCATGTGCAAAACACAGTTGTTTGTATTTTATTTGATGTTTCTATCTATCATTTGTAAGGTTAGTTATTAGTGGCTTGGTATCACTTAGAACATAACTTCATGTTTACCTATTACAAACACTCACCTTCTTAGTTTGCATATAGTTTTCATTGTAGCGTGTTTGTTGTTGTGGTGTCCCATTGGAGACTTTATATTTTATTATGGTGTCCCATTGGGGATTTTGTTTGTTATTGGTTGTCCCATTGAGGATCAGGCATTCTCCTTGTTTGAAATACTATTCGTAGCTCAGTCATCGATGTTGGTGTTGTTTGATTTTCATTGCCTCACCAACATTCTCTTTGACCTTAGTCAATGAGTGTGTAATGGTTAGTTTAATGGCTAGTTACCTCGCTAACCTTGGTCAGATAAGGTGGCCAGTAAGGGTCCAAGAGATTGGATGTTTTTCTATAAATTTCCCTCTCATTCTTCTTGTTTTCTTGGCTAGAACGGGGAGGAAGCTATGCCCATTTGACACCAAACTTTCCCCATCCAATCATGATCCATTTTCCTTCTAAGTGTCAGGCTCAAAAAATAATGTAAAATATATTTGATGTAGGACATCAGAGAAAAGTCTCTCTATAATTGTTAAACATCGGGTTGAGTGTAACAAATTTGAGATTGATTGAGGTTTTGTTAAGAGGTTAAATGTATGATTGGCCAGTGGAGAGCCATATCATTTTGAGAAGTTACTCTCAATGTTTAATTACTATGTGTTAGCTTGTATTTGGAAGACTGCAATATTTCCCATACGAGATAATCCTATGTGCTAGTATACCGTTTGTTGGCTAGTAGTTGTAAGAATGCAATAATTCCTATATGTGAGGATCCTATGTGTTTGGCTGGGTGTTACAGGGTCACAACATGTATGCATGTTTGGAGTTTGCACCATCAGTAGTCAATCACATCACATGATGTTGGAGCTCTAGGGACAAGCTTAGATCTACTTGGATCAGGTTCGGTATTGACAACAAGCGAAGGTAGCATAGGTAGTTAGGGTAAGTATCCCGACTGATAGAGGTATTTATGTTTATATTGTATATCAAGTTATATATTGTTTATCCTATTGAGCAGATTGTTTGTTACTGAGTGGTTACCATAAGCAACCCAAGAATGTTACCACATAGGCAAAGGTTCTATGTGGATTTATCACGTTACTTGTTATATTATGTATGATTGCATACTGTGAGAGTATAATCATCATTTATCAAATATGTTCAAACATATAAGATCTTGAAGTGATTGTAAATCCTTTATAGTATTTCTAGTATATTTTCATGATTCATATGTTGTGTGACATATTTCATGTATATGCATGTTGCTAGTCTGGATAGAAGCTTGTCAGGTATACCATTGCTAGTGTGTTTACCACAGATTACTTTTTCTTATCTAATAGTTGTTTTGGTGGAGTGTTGTATTAAGAATGTTGTTTTTATTGTAATTATGCTATGCTATCTACTTAATTCACTTTGTAAGACTTGCTTGATCGAGTTAGAATAGAGCTTATAAAAAAATTTGATGGGTTGATATTTTCATCCATCATCTAGGTCCTAAATGTCTATTTGGATAAGAAGTTCAATTGATCTAAGTGAAATTATTCTGACATATGAAACTCTCATGCATGAAGCTCAATGTTCTTCAAGAATAATAATAATCTTTCAATGAAGAAATAATTTCTTGAATGATATGTAATTGGTCAATTTTATTATCACAAAATTCTCTTAATATTAAGTGTAGAAAATAATATAATTTTTTATATCTTGGCCGATCATTTTTTTTTGGGTGAGGGGGATATGTTGTTTTAATTAGTCTATAAAACCTAGCACAAGTTAATTAGAAATATGACTCCTAATCCTTATTAACTTCCAAAGTCCTTCACAAAATCCAACTCTATGCTAATTAAGGAGAATCCAATCCTCACACTCTTCTTCCCCTATCACATGGCACATGAGAATCCCATCCCATTGTGAATGTATAATTTAATCCAATTAATTTTTGTTTAATCTAATTTGATAATTACTAAAATGCATTTTTTATTCCAAAAACTTTAAATGCCTACCAAACATTTAAATTTTATATTTTTATATTTTAATTAGTTCATATAATTTAGTCCAACTAAATAATATATAATTAATCTATAATGATTAAATAGCTATGCCAAAATTAATATTTTACCCTTATATATTTATTGATATTTTAGACCCTTATAAAAATGTTCTAACCTATTAATATGCATTTTGATCGCATAAATATATAAATCCAAATTAATTATTCATTTTTATTTTGAAAATAATATTATTCATTTGTTGTTAAGGAGCAAACTTTGAGATTGATGAAGTTATGATTTCAAACTTAAATAAAGATTTGATACATTAATTATTTTTTTAATTAATTATTAATCTTTATTAATTAGAGAATTACTTCACTATAAAACCTGAGACTAAATTCTTGAATATCTCATCTGATATTTACCCAAGCAATCCTCAATCCTTTACAACTAGTTCATAATACAACAATGATCATGAAGTTTGTTTTACCTTCTCTATTACATATTTTCCTTTAGTACCTAGATATATATGAATAGCTATCAATAATCATATTATATATTGTACATAGTTACCTATGCTTTGGATAAAGTGAATTCCACATCTTATGAAATAACCTTTCATCCCACCATAAATGATAAGATACTAAGATAAAAGGCATCTTATCCCACTAGTATAAGTATTATGGAATAAGTCATACATACCAAGGTGCTATAACACGGGATCACCTAAATCACTTAGGATTAAGATCATCCCACACATGGTCATCGAGTGACACATAGAAAAATTTGCGTGTAAATGGATATTAAAAGTGTTTATAATATGCATGGTCTAGTTATGTATAATCAACTATGATACAAAGTTGTCCCAACTAGATGTCTCCACATTCGTTACCAAGATAAAGGGTCACTCTATTCCAAGTAGATATGGATCGTACTAATGATTTACCTAAAGACCCTTTAATAAACTGTAATTAATGGTTATGGACTACTTTGATTATATCACTTAAATTAATCATCTTGTATATACTTTGATGTATTGAGTTTTAAGTAAACATGAATAATTATCTATTTTCAATGATTTATTTGAAGAATATAATTCAATTAGTACACATAAATTTTAAATATAAACACATTTTCATTTAGGGTTTATATCCTAACAATCTCTCACTAGGTCTTATGCAAATGAGATATGTCTTTCAACCCAACCTTTCTAGTTGACCCGTAAAACTCTTTTTATGTAGTGTCTAGAGGTGTTAAATAAGCTAAGCTGGCTTAGATTGCTTAAGCTTAGTTCAACTCATCTCATTTTTATAAAACTCAAAATCATAAACTGTAAAATTTCTTAGAAATTAGACTTCTAGAGATATATGATGATATATGAAATAATACATAATATTTTTTGAGTTAGTCTATTTTATATTTCAAAAATATTTAGTAGAATCTGAATAGTATTCAATAAAATGAGCATAACTTCTGTAAAAACACTTCAAATTTTAAAATGTAATATTTTTTTTTTATAAAATAGACTATTTGATATTTTCATTTATTGTAAATTAATACAATTAAAATTTTAAAATTGAGTCAATGATAATCTCTTTAACCTCAATTATATCGTGTATATTTTTTTAAGTTACTCTTTATCTTGAAATTTTATATTTATTGGAATATTCTAATATAAATTTTATTTTATTTTCAAAAGATCAATCTCTTTGCTAATTTGATTATTAATATTAGCATTTTTGTCAATTATTATAGTTAAGAATTACATTTTGATAACTTATTCACTTCTCTTTTATTTATTAGTTTTTTTAATTTAATATGTCTTTGTCAAATTAGCTAGTGAGCTACTCATGAGCTCAAATGAGTTTCTCATTTAAGTTCATGAGTTAAGTGAGCTAGCCTTTTTTAGCTTATGTGCTCAATGGGCTAACTTTAAATACATTGAGTTGAGCTGAGTAACTCGTTTAACATCTCTAGTAGTACCTTGGTAAACATGCCACCTTGGTTTTCCTCTAATGTTATCTTCATGACTATTATATCTCCTTGATGTACAATCTCTCACATTAAATGATACTTGCACTCTATATACTTTTTTCATTTTTGACATTTTGGTTTTTTTTAATTAGTCACTGCCTCACTGTTATCACAATAGTGTAAGTGGTTGGTCCATGTTTGGAACAACTTCTAAATTTTCCAAGAACTTACAGAGCCATATGTATTCTTTTGCTGCTTCAAAAATTGCAATGCATTTGGCCTTCATTGTTGAATTAGATATACATCATTGTTTTATGCTCCTCTATACCATGGCTCATCCCCAAAGGGTAAACATTAACCTATATATTGATTTTCAAGAATCCATGTATGCTTGAAAGGTAGAGTTTGTGTATCGTATAGGATCAAATCTTCAGTAGAATAGACTAGTATATAATTTCTTATTATTATAAATACTTAAGGATACACTTGACTGCAACCCAATGATCCAATCCTAGGTTGAACTGATTTCAACTAACTATGCCAATGGAATAACATATATGAGACCCAGTACATAACATGGCATACATTATAATTTTAAGTACTAATGCATATGATAAATGTCTCATATCGTCTATCTCTTACGGTGTTAGACATTGCTCCTTAGATAGGGTAATTTCATGTAGGTAAGGTAGCTTTCTAGAATTATGCATTGAAAAACTTGACAATATATTATCTATATATAATGCTTGAGATTGGGCTAAAAGCTTATTCAAAATTCCTTCATCTGGAACTACTTAGCTTGCCATTGCTTTACATCTGATATAATTTTACACTAATTTTAACAAGTACAATATTGTCTATATAAAGTGCTACGAATAACACTTTTCCATCCTTGATGAGTTTGTAAACACTAAGCTCATCAAGGTTATGCTCAAAGTCTTATGTTTCCACGGTTTCCTCAAACCTAATTTTCCATGATCCCTGAGGCTTTCTTGAGTCCATAAATGGACCTCTTAAGCTTGCAAAGCTTTTTACTCTTGGCCTTCTACCACAAACCACTATGGTTGGACTATATAGATGGTCTCCTCAAAATAGCCATTAAATAATATTGTCTTGACATCTATTTTTCAAATCTTATAATTGAGAGTTTTCACTATGGACAAGAGTATCTAAATGGATTTAAGCATTGGTATTAGTGAGAAGGTATAGTAAACCTATTCCTTTTGGGTAAAACCTTGTATCACTATCATAGATTTAAAATTCTCCACTTTTCCATCCCCTCATTTGTTTTCCTATTGTAGAGTCATTTGTACCCAATAGGTCTCACCTCATCAAGCATGTCTACAAGTTCCCAATCATAGTTGGAATATATTGATTTCATCTCATGGTTCACAACCATAATCCATTTATCTTTTCCAATGTTATATATTGCTTGTTTATAAGCCAATGTGTCACTACATGACTATCTAACACAACAATTTATGACTCACTAATTCCTGTGTATCGATTAGGCACTATAATAACACCTTCACTATGACGAAGTTATGGTGGATTTTGACTATGGATTATGGTTTTATAGTTTGATCAAGCATCAATATTGGAATGTGTTGGTTTTTTGATCCCATCATACTCCAATTCCTCGAGAACTACTTTGCTTTAAGGCTTGTTATTGTTCACATAATCCTCCTTAAGAAATATGGCATTTTTTGACACAAAAACCATCCTAACTATTATAGAACATATCTCATTTTGTTTCTTTACAATATCCAACAAACATATATATTTTTGATCTTAGATCTAACCTCCCAAACTTCTATTTAAGCATATTTTTTGGTTCACATCCTACCCATAGTTCCACTTAAGTCTTAAGGGAAAATTTTGAATGAACCATATTTAGCACGTATGCCATTATCCCCAGAATGATATAAATAGTGATGTGTAGCTTATCATTGACCTTACCATCTCAAACAATGTGTTGTTTCTCCTTTCTTTAGTACAATTTTATCACAATGTACTAGGTACTATGAGTTATAAGACTATCTTATGCTATAAAAAATGGTCCTCGAGCTCCTTCTCAAGGTATTCCCTACCACAATCCGATTAATTTCAATGTAAAACTCCTAAACCTTTTCAAATGTTCCCGAATTCTATTGCATTAGGTAAGTATACCCATATCTTGAATAATCATCTCTGAAAGTCTCAAAGTATTCACATCCACCTCTTGCTTGGATACTCGTAGGTCGACAAACTTTTGAGTGTACAAGTTTGAGTGGTTCTGTAGCTCTATGTCCCTTTGCCGAAAAGGATCCCTAGGTCATTTTGATTTATACACAAGATTCAAAAACTAGAAGAGGACCAACACTTAGTTATCTCAAAAGACCATCATTTAGAAGTCTTTGAATCCTATAAAAGCTAATATGGCCAAGCCTTAGATGCCACAAGTAGGTATCAAAATTAAGAGAGTTTTTTCCTTTTAGGTTTAGGTTATTCCACTGTGAATATTTTAGTCTAGAATCAGGTTAAACTTTGGGTTTAATTGATATAGGTCATTCTCAAAAACTTTCGTATAACTAGATGTTTATTTTTTGTAAATAGTCACCCATTATTATATAATGAAATTTTATAACTGTTGGAGAATGTATCAAATTTAAAGATAAAGTAGAAAGATGTAATAAATGTGTCATTAATGATCCTTAAGGTGTGTATTCCATTTCACATATATGTATATATATACACACACGTACTCATGTGCATATACACACACACATGTGCACATACACACACATGTGTGTATGTGTGTATATATATATAGTATACATACACGTGGTAATTATATAGGGGGTTCACATGAACTTACAAGGATATGCTCTAAAATATACATTAAATGGGCATAAATTACAGAATACACTTCGTCTTCACCACAATACACACCATGATCCAGACTTTTCTTCGACATAAACATGTAAGACACATCCAAACATTGAGTCTCCCACTTTTTTAGTTCAGATGCCAGGATTGAGGTGTAAGAGTGTTCAATTCATTTGGATCATAGTCCTCATTCATGTGTGTCTTACTCATGCTTTGATACGTGTGTGTTTGTTCAATTTTTGAATTCAAAACATTTGGCGGGAGATGGGAATGTATAAATATGGGTCAACAATCCCTAGGATCTCATTTACCATAATTTTCTACCAGCTCGGTTTGCAAAAAATCTATCGGTCACTTTTCCTTAATGTTTGATTTCTTCAGACTAGTTGTTTCTATTTTCTACATAAACCTTTTCCTTTTAAGCCCAATGATAAGCACTTAGTAACCTGACTTCTATTTCTTTAGATAGGATGACTACTTTCTTTTTAGATCAGATTTGATAGATCATATTTTATATCGAAGTACTTTATATCAAACTTGTCTTCTTACTTGCTTTACCTCTTTTCAGATAAGTTAACCTCGAGTATAGAATCCTAAAATAAGCATGGTTGACAAGCTGATCGGAACACAAATTGTGTTCAAGGAATATGCAAGTATACATATAGCAATAAGTAATATAATGATAAGATTAAGTTATTAGAAAATAGTTTTTAAAACTAAAAACAATAAAAATCAATTTTTTGGTATTTTTATATTTCGAAAAAGAAAAATTAAAAGAACTAAAATTAAATAATGATAATTAATTAAATAAGATTTGGTAGCTAAAAATATATTTGAGAAATAATCCAGGGAATACTTAATCCCCCAATTTTCTAAACATGTGAATCACTAAAATCTCCCTAATATATTATCAATAAATTACATGATCAATTGAGTCTAATCTAGCATGTATTCCTCTCTCAAGTAAACTACACAGCATATAGTAATTAACTTAATCACACTCTCATGTCAATTAAATTTCCTACTACTCATTAAGTTTATCAATTATAGATCACATACATAAGAAGCATACGTCTCTGCTTATAAATTATGCATGTTATTTAAACAAGACACAAATAAAATAATTCTCTCAAATCTATTTAATTTATTCTATAGGTTAATTGTTGGCCAAATAACTAATAGCATAAAAATAAGATTAAATAATATAATTAAATTAAAATCATAATTGGGGTAAAATATTAGATCATCACATGATGAAAATTGGGTTTATAAGACCCTTAGATTAATAAATTAACTAGACATAATTTTGTTCATATAGCTCATATTTTTCATAAAGAAATACTTAAAAATTGATAAAGAAAAGATTAAAAGAAGAAATACAATCAATCTCTTGAATTATAATACCAATCTCCTCTTGAATCTCCACCAAAATTGTATCTCTTTTTAAATTTTTCTATATTTTTCTCTCTTTTTAGCTCTTAAAATTGATAAAAATTATGTTAATTTATGCTCATTAGGGTTTATGGGGCAATTAGGGGGTTAAATATAGCTTAGGTGAAATCTGGACCATCAGATCAACTTCAGAACAAGGGTTGAGATCAAAACAAGCAATATTAATAGTGCTAACATATGAGAGAGTGACAAGTGGCACATATAATTCATTGGGTGAATTAAAGCAGGATGTGGAGTGTATGGAGTGGCGTATGGGTGGAATGGCTGGATGAATAAGGTGAAGACGTGCGGCGAGGGTGTTGACCAAGCGGGTCAAAGTCGGGATGAATTCCATGTTGACATATGGCATGACATTGCATCACTCTATACGCACAACTTTTCGTGATTTGCCTACTCTAATTATGTGGATTTATCCATTAGCTCTCGTACTTGCATGGCATCCATATGGCAGGTTTTGATTGGCCAGGCTTTAAAAATTCATAAACAATCCATAAACATTCCAAAAAAATCCCAAAAAATTCAAAAATTATATGTTCACCCGTTTTCACTAAAAAGTTTATGTTCTATATATTTTTAACCCTTAAAGTACTACTTATTGAATAAAACGAGAAAATATTAAGTAAAAAAGTGTAGTAATGACTTTACTTTCCTAGAGTCATCACACCCCCAAAACTTAACGCTTTGCTTGTCCTCAAGTAATGCCAAGTCTAACTGATTAAAATGATATGGGTAGTATATTCATGAATATATATATATCTATTAATACATGCATATTTAGTGAAAAATATCCCCCTCAAAATTCGTACAATTCTATGACAAAGAGGTTCACATATTCAATCAACGTTCCATCAATACAAGGATATGCAAGGTTTTTGACAAATTAATTCGTGTGTGTGTGTGTTGCACATGATATCATCCAATGCACTCATGAAGTTAACCTCTATGAGCATGCTAGTCAATGCAATCTTAGAACAATTCTCTTAAGTCTATTTTTCACATCCCTCTACACTAATATAACTATGCACTTAGCTAAATATCAATAAGGACTTTACATGCTTGTAATGTAAGGTTTAGATGGAAGGTCGATAATTGAATACATTTATGATCTTTCTAGAGCTTAGCTTTCTTTTTTTTCATCATACACTTTTTAACACAAATTGAGCTTTAGCCTGATATTTCAATGCACCATCTCTTATCATTCTTTTCATATTCTTTTATTCCACATAATTTTTATTTTTTTAATTCCGCAACACTTCCATACTTATTTTAATTTTTTTTTCTTTAGAGGGATAATTGTGTACTTAGTTTTTCTTCTCTCTCTCTCTCTCTCTCTTATAGGGTCAATTAGATTTCACCTTACTCTATAGAATAACACATCATTACATCTTTTTTCTTTTTCATACAAGTGAAAGGTTTAAGGGTGAAGGTAATGTTTATTGGTTAGGTATAAAATTGACTTAAAGATATGAAATGTTCTTTGTTAGGCTCAAATGGGTGACTATGGATATTAACAATGGTTAGCTTGAAAGGCTCAATCGATCCAAGCAAGGCCTAAATAATCTCTTTTTCTAAATATTATTGAGAATTTCACCTTACAGGATGATCAAATAGATTCTTAAACCTGGTAGATCTCATCAACTCGCACAACTCTTTATAAATTTTCCCTCAATAAGAATACCAAAATCAATCATGAACATATGCAAAAAAATTAGATTCAATTCAATCAAAACTAGCAAGCATATGACATAATTAATGTTAGTATCTTAACAAGTATGTTACATTCCTTATCCTAGTGATGACAACTAATTTTATCATTGAGGTCATATGTTTTATATCAAGCATGAATTTTGTTTCTATATATTTATCAATTTTTGCCCAAATCATGGTTAAAACATCCTAAAAAATTTCCCTAAAAATTTAAAATGTATACTAAATACTAAAGTAGAGAATAAAGTTCCTTACCTAAAATTACATTGCACATTTCCCCCAATGTGCACATATAAATGTGAAAATGTAAAAGGAAAGAAAACTCCCTTAGCTTTAGCACACCACATCTGTCGTTGAAGCTACTCCATCTTGTTGTGTCATTGCTCTTCACATTTATTCACCTACAAAAGAAAAAAAATAAAAATATAAGTAAAATAACATTGGGTTTCCTCCCAACTAGCATCATGTTTAATTTCCTTAACTAGATTGTCATATCAAGTCCTAAGGTACATTCTTCTGTGTCCATTTACTTTTGAGTTTGCCCAAAAATAATTTGAATCTTGATTTGTTCAATAATACTTTATGTTTTAGTTTATAAACATAGTGCTAAATTCTCTTATCATGCCATATATTTTTTTCTTCTTGTACTTTTTAGCATTCTTATATGCACTTTACCATAGCTCATCCAATTTATGTATTTCCAGCATCTTTTTCACCTCTTTGTTGGACTCTTTTGCTTGCCTACTTGACTGGGGATGGTAGGGTAAAAATGTGAGGTCTAAACTTGGTGGCCCTTCATGGTTAGAGTTTAGATCCTATCTCATAACTCTCCACAAATGCATTTGATACACACATGAGAGACATGTTCTCCAAAAGGTTCATACAGTTCACAATATCAACTTTTGATTCCATACTTTCAAAGTTAAAACAAGTTGATATATTTTCTTGTGAGTTTATTTCTTTGATCATACCATCACATGTTAAAGTCTTAAGTGTGTGTGATTCAATATTCTCCTTTAAGTTGTCCCCACCATCAGTAACATTTATTCTTAAGCATTCATTAACATTGTCAATATGAGGGGGTTTAGATGCTTTAAAAACTTTAAATGTTACTTGTTCATCTTACACTCTCATTGTAAGTTCACATTTTTGTACATCAATGATCCTCTTCCGATTGCTAAGAATGGATGACTAAGTATGATAGTAATGTTATGGTCCTATTCCATGTCTACTATAATGAAATCTACTAGAAAGATGAACTTGTCTACTTTTACTTACATATATTGTACCACAACCCAAGGTCTCTTAATTTATCTATCTACCATTTGCAAAGTTACTAAGGTGGGTTTGGATTTACTAACTCCCAATCTTTTTAAAATCGATAATGGCATAAGGTTAATGTTGGAACCCAAGTCACACAGTGCCTTCCCAAAATGGTTGTTCCCAATAGTGCAAAGGGTGTCAAAACTACTCGATTCTTTCAGTTTTTGTGGTAATTTTCTGTCAAGGATGATAGTTAAACCTTCAGTCAAGGTTATTATTTCATGATCTCCAAGCCTCCTTTTCTTAGACAAGATATCCTTAGGAAATTTTGCATAAGAAGACATTTGTTCTAGTGCATCTACAAATGATATATTTATGTGCAGTTTCTTGAAGACTTCCAGGAATTTTGAAAACTGCATGTCTAACCTTTGATTTTACAATCTTTGAGGGAAAGGAATAGTAGGTTTGTAGAGGTTTCTCATTTTTGGATGAATTATTTCCTTTCCATTACTCTCTTTATCCTCTAAATTTTAGGCCTTTTTATACATAATTCCTCCTTATCCTTCTTAGTTTTTGGTTTTTCCTTATCATTTTTAGTCTCATAGTTTTCCTCCTATAAATTTTTACCACTCCTTAAGGATATGGTGTTCCAATTCTCCTTACCTTTTCTCCTTAGGTTTATAATTGTGTCATTTGGAAGATTACCTTGAGGCCTTTGATTTATGGCCTGGGCAAGTTGCCCTATTTTTTTCTCTAAATTTTGAATTGAATCCTCTTGAGTGGACACTTTTGTATTTTCTGATTGGATGAAGTATTTCATCATCCCTATTAAAGCATTTGTATTGTTCTTAGTGGGTGGATTTTTCTCTTGGGATTATGATTTTAATGGTTGTTGCAAACCATGTGGTGGAAATGATTGACGGTTAAATTGATTACCAACTTCATTGTTATTATTCCAAGATAAATTTGGATGTTGTTTCCATCCTGGGTTTTATATGTGTTTGAGTATGGATTATTTTTTTTGGCTCACATTACCCATATAGAATACTGATTTTGGATTATTTGGATACGTATCAAACAAATGGGCCTTCTTTTTTAGCAAATTGAGAACTAACTTGTTTGATGATTCTGCTTGTCCATTGGCATGAGGATAACATGGTACGGAATGATAAATTTTTGCTTTGTATTTCATCACAAATCCATTCATATTGTTTCTAGTGAATTGTTTTCCATTATTTGTGATGATTTCTTTAGCAGGCTAAAATGGAATACAATGTTTTTCAATAGGAAATTAACAACCTCCTCTTCTTGGAATCTACTTAACACCTCATTTGGTAAAATAGTCTATTGCTACCAGTATGAATCTCTTTTGATTGACTACTAGTGGCATGGGTCCCACTATGTCTAATTCCCATTTTTAAAATGGCCAAGGGCTAACCACACAGGTCATAGGTTCAAGGGGAACATCTGTATATGGGTTGAACATTTGACATTTGTTATATAGTTGCTAGTGCTTAATGTTGTCTACCAAAATGTTAGGCCAATGTATCCTCGACACATGATTCTTTGTGATAATTTTCTACCATTGAAATTGATCTATATTGTCCCTAATGTGCCTCTTTGAAAAGGTTATGGCTTGATTCCTTGGTAAAACAAAGGAGTTCGGGCCCAAGGGTGTTTTCCTATATAGTTTATTCTCCTATAGGAAATACATCATCAACTTGTTGACTATAGCATATGCTTTTTTGTCTATAAGAAGAACCCTATTGCTAAGATATATGACAAAAGGCCCAACCACTCACCCAATATGTCCTCTATTTGGTTTTTGAATTTTACAACCTTAGATGGGCTAGCTCTATGCAACATAGTGATTCTGACTGAACATTTGTTTTTTGTATCACATACTTAGGTGAATGTTGCCAAATCATTAGCATGGTAGTTTTTGTTATGAGAAATTTGTTGTACTTTGAAATTCTTTAGCAATGAGAAATCATTCTTTAACCTTTTGAAGTATATTTTTTTCATCTTGTCATCCTTCACCTACAAAATTCCATGATATTGATTAAAAACTAACCTCAAATCATTGAACAAATTAAGGCTTTGTTCGTCCAGCTTTTGAGGAGTCATTACCCCAAATATGCACCTTCATATTTTGCAACATTATTGGTTATAGGGAAGGAAATCTGGACTGAATACTCATAGATGGTTCGAATATTATCCATTATGACCACACTAATACCATACCCTTTGAAGTTACTATATCCATCTAGAAACAACCTCAATGTCTCCTTATTCTCTAGCATAACGATACAATTGACTAATGAAGGAGTAGGTTTATACTACTTCTTGTGCTTTAATTTATATTCTAGTTTGAATTTAATGTCATACTCCCCGACCTTGATAGATATTTGTGTGAGCTTACCAAAATCTTTCAACTTACCAAGAACATCTTTCAATGGGTATGAGGTCAAAACAATGATAGTGTGAGATCCAAAATAGTGTCTCAACTTACGAGCTATGACCTTTAGTGCAAATTCAATTTTATCGATCACTGTGTATCTTTCTTGGGCATTTGTCAAAACTTGACTAATGTAGTATATGGGGTGTTGGACCTTTTCTATTTCCACTAGTAGTATAGTTCTAATAGTTTGGGAAATGACAGCTATATACATATACACCAACTCACTTGGAAATGGATGGAACAAGATATGAGGTTTGTCGAGGTAAGTCTTTATGTTTTGAAATGCATCCTTGCATTCATCATTCCAAAAGACAGAGGTATTTTTCCTCAAGAATTTCAAAAAAGGGACACATTTGTCGATACACACTTTTTTAGGTTCAACCTCATTTTGTGATTCTTTATCACTCCAAATACTACTTTGAGGTCGTAAACATGGTTTTAGTGTTTCATGGTTTTAACCATCATGTCATATACATAAGCTTCCATGTTTCATCTACAAGACCTTTGAGCATTTTATTTACCAATCTTTGTTAGGTTTCTCTTGAATTTTTGAGACTGAAAGGCATCCTTTTGTAGTAGAAGGTCACATTCCCTATTATGAAGGTCATCTTTTATTCATCTTTGGGACTCATGTGTATTTTATAATAACTTTAGAATGTATCAAGGAAGCTCATAATGTTGTATCCAACTATCGCATTTATAAGTTGGTCAATACTTGGAAGGGAATAACAATATTTTATGTATGCATCATTCAAGTCCTTAAAAGCAACACAAATTCAAGAGGTACCACATGATTTTGAAACCAAAACTACATCCGATAACTAGGTTAGGTAATCTACCTCTCTTATAATTTCATTGTCTTCTAGTGAACTAGCCCGTGTTTGGATGATTTCATTTTTCTCCCTTGGAAACTTCATCTTCCTTTGTTGCATTAGCTTTGAGAGGGGTTGATATTCAATTTGTGTAATATTGTCACATGGTTAGTCCATGGCATATATTTTGGTTTCCATGTAAAGAAATTCAAATGGCTTCAGAGGCAGTCGATGAGAGCCTTTTTGCTTGCATTGTTCAAGCTCGGGTTCAACTTCAGTACTCGACTTTCCCCTTCCTAAATTAGACCAACTCAACATTATCTACTCTAATAGCCACAACTAAAGATGCTTTTACTCGTCATCATCTATGTTGAGTAGCCTTTAATTGTAATTTTATATTGGTTTGCTTTATGGAAGCATTAGAAAACTATATGCCTTTTCTCGGTCTCCTCAAACCTCTATGACACCATCCTCGATAAGTTATTTTATTACTTAATGATAGGTAGATGTAACAATTCTCATTTTTTATATCCATGGTCATCCCAGTATCAAATTGTAATGGATAGGTGAATTAACTAGCACAAAATGTGCCTTCATAATAGTTCTTTTAGCCATTATGGGCAACTTGATTGTTCTCAAGGCATATGCCATACCACTATTGAATTCTATAAGAGGCATTTCTTTTTTCCCAACGTTCTCCTCATGCACTCCCAAAGTGTAGAGGGTGGAAAAAAATAGCAATTTGAAAAATTTCCAATACCAACCAATATATGACAAATGCCATATGGATAAAATCTCAGAGTTACAACTAGAGGGTCTTTGTGGGGAGGGGGGGGGGGAATTACCTCATCCTTCTCAGTAAATTTTATTGGGATGGTCATATTCTTTCTTTGTAAACTATACACCTCAGTGTCGATATCACTCTATTCTTCTATGGCGTATCTATTTTGAGAGTTGTTTAACTCGCCATTCAAACTAGGTCCTCTATAAATGGAGTGAATTATTTGGACAATTTCATCTATTCATGCAACTTGCCTATCATTTGGAGTGGTAGCTATCCAGGGTACTTCTTTTATTAGTCTGATCTTGCTTCTTTGATTACCTCCACACACTAGATTGCGAAAGTAGCCCTTTGATAACAATTCCTCGATTTCCTTTTTTAAATGTTGATAGTCCCTTGTGTCATGTCTAAAACCTTATGGAAGGCATATCATTTGTTGGTATCTCTATTTGGTGCCTTCTCTTGACAAGGTCGTCTAACATTTTTTTCTTCTTCCATCTTCAAAATTGCTTCAATAAGATTGACTTTAAAGAGGGGTCCTTTAAAGGGTGAAAGTGATTTTTCCTATGATCCTTGATCCTTATTCCAAGAACATGCTCATCTAGAATTTTATCCTACAAATCTGTTATTATTTTGATATTCTGTTCATATGAGATTTTCAGGATTGAACTCTCTCTTTTCTTTTCCTTTGATTGTCATCGGTTTGGTTTAGGTCTCTTTTTTTATGGGCTTCAACTCACTTTCTAGGTTCATAAACTTTTGTACCTCTTTATGCTTTCTTGCATAGTCTAAAGTACTGTCTTGGTGAGTTTGGTGAAAAGGTCTAAAATTTTTAACACTCTTTTTTTAAATACATGGATAGCAATTGATTTTGGGAAATCAGATATTTCTATCTTTTCTTCATAGAATCTCTTCATAAAATCTTTGACGAATTCATCAATATTTTGGATTATTCAGAATAGGGGTGAGACTTTTTCTTTAAAGGTTTGTTGCTATTGTAATAAGTTATGAATAGTTTCACCATCTTAGTAAAATACGTAGTGCTATTGGACTCCTGATCGTTGAACCACTTGCTGGCTAAATCATAAAGAGTAGCTAAAAAGGACTTGCATAACAAAACATCTATCTTGTCTCAAGGCTCGTTGATCGGAGAGATGATAGTTTTAAAGAGGAGTACGTGTACGACCGATTCTTTTGTTCCTTTGTAGCTTAGACATTTAAGGGATAAACACTTTTGAGGGATTAGTTCATTTCTATCATTTTTGAAAAGGGAAATTCGACCAATTGCTTGCACATTGTATTTAGGATAGTTTGAGCTTTTCTTGTATTTTTTTTAAATTTGTTCCTTTAATGCTAGCACTTTGTTATGCCACAATAACTTTTCTTCACATGCCAAGTTGACAGTCCCAATGGATATGCACCTTCTATTTGGGCCACTCAATTTGGAATCGGTCTTTTCATGCTTAGTCAAAATTTTATTAACTTCTTTGTACTTATCATTCATGATTTGAATATTCTTGCGAACAAGCCTGGGTCTAGGTTGTACAAAAGGATCGTGGTTTATTTCTTCGACCTACCTTCTTAGTTCTAGGTTTTCTCTTGTTATCTCACTTCACATCTCCTTTATAGATTTTCTTATATCCAGCAACTGTGATAGAAACTCTTGGTTATGAAGTACCACTTCAGTATCACCATTGTTTGTGTTTTTTGCATCCCTTTCTTCTAGAATAGTGGGATTTTCACTACAGACAATGACCTAAGGATTAATCAGCCTTGCTCTTTCTATGCCTCTAGTTTCGACCATGGTTCTACGTTTTGTTCAGTAGATGAGTTTAATTTAAATTATCGACATGTCGAAGTAAATGAGAGGCATTAAATTTTATCGACGTGTCTTAAAATCGAAGCCCTATAGTAGGTGCCAAAATGTTGGAGGACATATCAAATTTAGAAGGAGAAAGTAGAGAGATGTAATAAATGTGTCGTTAATGATCCTTAGGGTTTGTATTCCATTTCAAACACAATCACACTCCCACGTACATATATATAGGGATCCACATGGACTTATAAGAATTTTCTCGAAAATATACATTAAATAGGCATAAATTACAAAATGCACCTAGTCTTCACCACGACAATACTTATGTGAATCTGATCTCCTTCTCAACAATGCACATTATGATCCGGTATTGTCTTCAATGTAAACATGTAGGACACGTACAAACAATAACAATGTTCGTATAATCTAAAAATAGAATAAAATAAAAATTTTCCAATACTAAATATTTACTATTCATAAAGTTAAGTCTAACTTCTCCTACTATTTAAGATGAGACAAGATCATCGTTGCCTACTCACATTGTGAACTGTTGATTTGGAGGTTCGACTAGCAAAATAATCGACGGTAAAGAAGAACATATATTTTTAGTCATTCTTGAATCAACTATCCATGGTAATGCATTATACATCTATGAATGATTCAAGAGAAAGTAAATCACATTTACCTTTCTTGTTGTATTTCTTGAACTTGGCTAAGAAGTGAGGATACTCCTTCTTCCAATGAGCACATTCCCCGTAATAGAAACACTTTTCAATGGTAATGTTCTTCTTTCTACCTCTATTGTTCTTATGCTTGAACCGATTCACTTAAGCCAGTTTATCCCTCTTAACCATTGAGATCTTCCTTTTATGACTGATGTAGGATAGAGACTAGCCAACACTCATGTTTGTCTCTATATCACATATGATGTTATCAAAAGCATATTATTTTGTTCAAAGTTGAGTCAAATATTCATTCAATTTCATCAAATAATGTACACTTTATAATTGGAAGAATTTTTCTAACATAGTGCCAAACATCATTATTATCATAGCACTATACAATCTCGCTTCCTTGACATGAGTAATCATATTAAGCATATGTTTCCTAGCATGAGTCTCAAATTGTGCCAAACCGACCATTCCATCTCTATAAAGTTCATGTGAAATTTTTCCCAATGGTCAACTGAACATTAGATGAATAGACAACCTAATTTCTCATACGGTACTCATTCCCTTAATTAAATTCGTTGAGTATAACTTACTATTTTGGATCCAATTACTTATTCCATGGACCACTCCTTCCGGGAGTCACCCTTAACTTCCATAGTATTTACCTATCCAATTAAAATTCATGGTTGCTATTAACCCCAATTGAATATTCTCATCCGGGAGGACACTCTACGACATTATGAGATTTCAATCGGTGTTTCACAAGTGTGCACTTATGGTAGAAACCATAGGAAGGCTGTTAGGCTTCTCTAATCACACTCAATATGTTAATTTGATAAAATATCTCATGTTTATTATTTAGCAATTCAAACTTTTTAAATTCTCAATAACTTCCAAATAAATTAGTTTTCTCATTTAATCCAACAACTCTATCAATTATTACATCTATAATTGGGGTTGATCAAACGACCATTCACATGTTTTACTTTCGTTAACATTTAACTATTTTTTATAAAATGCATTTTACAAAAATTTGACAATGCATCTGCATGAATATAATATATATTTATATATATAATTAATATATATATAATTAATAAAAATCCTATAGGTAGGAACTTTATCTATATTGCATGGATCTATATATCAATATTATTCACATGTCATCAACTATTCATACAACAATACAAAATAACATAAAATGGGATCAAATCGAAATTTAAATTATTTTATATGAAACTTTTAGGTTTGAAGTGTTAGTTGGGTGAGGTTCAATTGTTGTAATAAAATAGAAGAATTGGGATATAACCCAATAAAATTAGATATATAAAAGATACATAGTTTAATTAAGAGTTTTTTTAACCAAAAGGAGTCATAAATAAGGTATTATTTATTTTGTCTTTAATGTTATTTTGTATTCTTGTATGAATAGTTGATGACAAGTGAATAATATTGATATGTTGCTCGATAGGGTGCCATTAGCCTGTAGCCACGCATTGCACATCTGTCGCACCAATCGGTCGCCATGGTAGCACACGTCCATACAAATTCAATTTTTCAACGTAAGTAGTGTAACCAATATCCACGAATCATCCCACGGTGTCACTGGTGGCTTGGCAGCATGGATTGGTGTTGTTCGAGTCACCAATTTTGCATTATGTGATTGTTTCAACATAATTTACAATATAAACTTGTTACATATTATAAACACGATGAAGAAAAAATCCATAAAATTAAATTTGTTTTTTTATAAAATTTACATATCCTTATACGGAATCAATTTCCTATATGTGATAATATACAAGTGATAATTAATTTATGAGTAAAGGTTTTATACCTACAATGATTAAATTATTAAGTATTTGAGTACCATACTATGGTCATGCTCACACTATTTAGGCTAAGGAAAATTAATAGATAAAATAAATTAAAATTAACAAAAATGTAATATTTACACTAATATAATCCAACATACCCACAATAAATTCTTTGGTATAAAAGAGTTATAGGAATTGAATTTCTTTAATTTTCTATATATAAGCTAATTTATCATCCTAAGTAATTAATGATATGATACGTGATCAAATGCCCTACACTAGTATGGATTCTCCTTTCAAGTACACTACATATAATATAATGATTAAGTTAATCAATATACCATTTCAATTAATTTACCCATTACTCATAAAGTTTATATTTATAGATCATATACACAAGAATTATATATCTATACCTATAAACTATCAATTTTCATTAATCATGACTAATAATTAAATGAATCTCTCAAGAATTACCTAATTATCGTACTATAATGAAAGTAGAAAAAATAGATTTATTAAAATCAAATATAAAAAAACAAAAGGATGAAAAATTATATTAATTCATTATATAGAGAAAAAGTTAGTTGAAGAGGATTCTAATAAAAAGTTTAATCAATCCAAATTATATTCAAATAATCAAAAAAATACAAGAGAATGATAAAATACATGGTAGAGAAGAGATACAATCAATCTCTTGACGAATCTCGACTTTAAAACTTTAAATCTTGATCCTTCTCTTACTTTCTTGATTTAAACTTGTTGTCTCTCTTTCTCTAATAATATTGGTTAGGTGTAGAAAGTGTTCAACAAGTTGAATAGGGTTTTTCTATAGGTTAAATAGGCTAAAAACATGAATGACCATAAAACAAATCTAGAACGTTGGATAAATTATTATCTAATGACTAAATGTGTTTAGACATTGGTGATACACATGGTTGGGTTTAAAAGGAATTTAAATAAAAGTAAAAATGATGCCATATTTCATTAAAGGGCACTATGATCAAGAAAAATGTCACAATTTGAGCAAAAGATCATATGCATAAGTGGGAAACGATACCCTTTCTCGATTGTTGATTCTACCTTTGTAAGTGCATTCACAAATGTAATAAATGAATCCATTTGGATGGTTTTTTGATTCGTTCTCTACCCATTTTCTAATAATGTAGCAATATCACTCGATTGATTTAGAACCTTATAGATCGACCGAAAACCTCTAATAATGATTTCAAAATTTAATTTTAGTCTTTGATTGATGTTGATCGAATTTGGATCAATTGAAGCATCAAGTAAACCCAAATCAATTTTTTTACATCCATGTACAATAGAAAACAAATCCCAAAAACTCTCAAAAATTTCAAAAAAAAAATTATAATTTCATCATATAACCTAATTAAATCAATTTAATATTTTTCAAAAATAATTTCCACCTTTATTGACTAAAATAGATAAATATCAAGTTTAAAAGATATTACTTTTTTTTAATAGAGTTAACAAGTGAATATGTCCTTACTTAAAAAATCTTGCTACAATAGAAACAAGAAAACTAACACACATCAATAAGTATACACAAACACAAAAGAAAAGTAGTACACGAAAGATAAGGAAAGGAATAAAGAATTTTCAATTACCTTAAACATTCCTATATATAAAATTATTCTACAGTAAAATGATTTTACTATCTCACCATATGATCATACAAATACATTAATATATCATGGTAAACATGCATAGGATCTTGGGCCTATGTGATAACATCCACGAGTTGCGCAACAATCATATACTGCAAAACAATTCACTAATCAAGAATAAAAAATTAACAACATAGAAATATAAAAATAAAAATTTACCTCTATCAGTTTAAGTACCCTACTCGACTGTGCCTAATGCTACTACATTATAAACATAGAACCTAATCTAAGTAGATCCATCTCATCGTGGAGCTCCAGCATCATATGATGTAATCAATCACAAACGGCTTAGTATATTGAAATAACTTAGGTTAAGGAAACTCCAACGCAGATGAACCTAAATGAAATTATGTATTGGTTTTAATCTATTTCAATTAAACTCATCCAAAACAAGTTTTCACAAAATCACATTCAAAATGTATCACTAATACTACTAAGTAGAAAAAAATTTCAAAATCAAGTTTTCAAAATACCAAAGTCTCTCCTTAAATGAGAGGAAGTATTTATAGAAAAATCTAGCCTTTTTAGATACCTTATCAACGTCTCTCATTTATGTCATTGACTACTTGGTGAGGTGAATTGCCACACATGATCCACCATGAGCATACCTTGGCCAACTTTTGCTAGCCTCAAACAAGGACCTTAACCAAACCTTATGACGTATCTCAATAGGGTCAGTGATCTCTCATTGAGATATTGGCAAGACCAGAGCGAGTTCTATAAAAAATTTAGAAAATGCTAGGTATTTTTTTAAAAAATAATCCCTCAATGTTTAATGCAAGCACACCATCTAAACATGCATACTATATGCAATATTTGTAGTCTAAGTGTATATGATATTGAAACATCAATGATTAAACTTACAAAGGGATGTAAGCATAATTTAACAATCCCAAAGTGGAATAAACAAACTAAAGGGATTGAAAACTTGTAAAGTAAAGGATCTTACCTCCATCCAATGAAACTGTTCTCTAAGCTACAAAATAAACAAACTGTTTTGCTCTCTAAGTTTGGATCTTCTAAGCTCTCAATAACACTCAGATTAGATGGTGTATTTCGATGAAAATTGTGTGTTGATTATAGGGACCATAATAGCCTTTTTATAGCCATTCTTCCCATTAAAGCTTCAGCAACATGACCATATTTCAGCCATAACAGATGAGTTATGGATTTTCAATGAACAAAACATATGGACCACACTAAATGATCCATTAAAGAAAAATGGTTTAAAATGAAATTTGAGAATAGAAACGGATCGGTTACATTCTCCCACTTGGTCAAAACATTTAACTTAATCCCATTGCTTATTTTTCTTAAGAAATAAACACATGAATCATGGTGATAGGTTCTCTAAGAGCGAGAATTATCTTCCATGTATTACAATGTATTTAGTTTCTCAAGTATTACAATTTATGTGGTAACAAAACTTAATGAATAAATCCTATATTTATTCTTGGTCCTATACAAATATATTTTCTCAAATAAATTAAGGTACACATGAATATGAGAAAATATTACAATATATAAGAGTTTCAGTAATAAACTATATATATACATTTACAAAGTGGAACCAAGTCCCATTTTCTCTATATGATCCTTAAATTTTAGTGGTGGTATACCCTTAGTTAAAGGATTAGCAATCATCAACTTAGTGCTAACATGCTCAATGACCACTTTATTTTCCTTTACACGTTCTCTTATGGCTATGTATTTGATGTTGATATGATTACCATGATTATCACTCTTGTTATTCTTAGCCATAAAAAAGCAGCTAGGGTGTCATAATAGAATCTCAATGGCCTAGAAATGAAACTCTTCAACCATACACCATGTGATATAGCCTCAAAGCATGACACGAACTCAGCATATATAGTGGAAGTAGCAGTCAAGGTATACTTCGCACTCTTCTAAGACACGAATCCATTGGAAAGCATGAAAGTGTAACTAGTTGTTAATTTGTATGAATCAACATAGCCAGCAAAGTCCACATCAGAGTAGCCAATCACTTCCAGATCGTCGGTTTGTCTATACATGAGCATATAGTCCTTGGTTTCTTAAAGGTACCTCATCACTTTCTTTGTAGCTCTTCAGAGGTCTAAACCTGGTTTACTCTGATATCATCCCAACATTCCAACAGCAAACGAAATGTCATGTCTTGTGCAAACCTGAGTATACATCAGGCTTTTAATAGTAGAAGCATATGGAATTTTATTCATTTGTTCTCTTTCAAAATCATTCTTTGGGCATTGGTCTAAATTGAACTTATCGCTTTTCACAATGGGAGTAACCCGTGGTGAATAATCTTTCATTCAAAATATCTCTAAAACTTTATTAATATAGGTTTCCTGCGACAAACCCAAGATACCTTAAAGTCTATCTCTATGAACCTTAATGCCAATGACATAAGATGCCTCACCTATATCTTTCATATCGAAATTTTTTAGAGAGGAATTGTTTTGCCTCTTGTAGAAAACCCTTATTGTTGATTACAAGAAAAATGCCATACACATATAAAATCAGAAAACTTATCTTACTCCCACTAACCTTCTGGTATATACATTTATCCATAGGATTTTCAACAAATCCGAATGAAGAAATTACTCCATGGAATTTATAATACCATTGGCGGGATGCTTGTTTTATTTTGTATATGGACTTACTAAGCTAACAAATAAAATTCTCACCATTACTGAAGATAAATCCTTGAGGTTATTTCATATAAACTTGTTCTTCTATGTCTCTATTGAAAAGAGTTATTTTCACTTCCATTTGTTGCATCTCAAGGTCAAAATGGGCTACTAATGCCCATATAATACTCAAGGAATATTTCTTATATATAGGGAAGAAAGTCTCTGTATAATCAATTCCTTCTTTCTGAGTGAATCCCTTAGCAACTAATCTGGCCTTGTATCTCTCAATGTTGCCCAACGAGTCTTTCTTTGTCTTAAAGATCCATTTACATCCAATGAATTTTGCACCATTAGGAAACTTAATAAAGTTCCAAACTCCATTACTCTTCATGGAACTCATCTCATATTTTATAGCATCGTACTACAATTCAGGCTCATTGCAACTCATGGCTTGTGAAAAGGATTCAGGGTCATTTTTAGCTCCAATGTTACAGTCAGATTCTTGTAGATACATACAATAATCACTAGAAATTGTCAATCTGTTAGCTCTAGTAGATCTTCTTAATGTCAAACCATCATCTTCTTGGGAAGTATGAGGTTCAACTTGTTGTTCAGAAGTTTCAAGAATCTTCTGAATAGTCTGATATATTAGAATGTTGTCAACAACTTATGGAATTTCAATGATTGTTTGTTCAACACTAGCTTGTACTAAAAGGGTGTTATGAAAACAATAAATCTATCTCCTAAAGTTGATGGTTGAGACTCTAAATGATCAGTATCAGAAACTATGTTCTTGATTTGATTTCTCCCAAAAATCATGTCATACAAGAAACTTTTCATTTCTTGATTCCATAAACTTAGTGTTGTGAAATGGACATTAAAATCTATACCCCTTAGACCATTTGATATATCCAATGAAATACCCACTAATGGTCCTTGGGTCTAGCTTCTTCTCTTGTGGATTATAAATCCTCACTTTAAGAGGGCATCCCCAAATGTGAATATGTTGCAAACTCAATTTCCAACCTTTCCATAATTCAAATGGCGTCTTTGAGACAACCTTGGTTGGAACTCAATTTAATATATACACAAATGTCTTTAAAGCTTCAGTCCACAAGGATTTAGAAAGATTGGAGTAGCTAAGAATACTCCGTACCATGTACAATAATGTTTGATTTCTCCTTTTCTACACCATTCTGGTTTGGTGAACTAGGCATAGTGTATTGGGAAACTATCCCATGCTTTTGAAGAAACTTATCAAACGAACCAGACACTTGTCCATTCTCAGTATATCTACCATAATATTCACCACCTCTATATGCTCTCATGAGCTTTATTTGCTTTTTGCATTGTTTCTTTATGACATCTTTAAAGATCTTGAAGGCATCTAATGCTTTGCTTTTATTATAAAGCATGTAAAGATACATATATTGAGAAAAATCATCAATAAAGGTAATAAAATATTTTTTGACCTTGTATGTCCATGTCTGGACAACATATATTAGTATGTATGATTTATAATATGCCTAACCTGCTATTCGCACCTTTCATTAACTTGTTAGTCTACTTTCCCTTAATGTAGTCCACACATGTCTCAAAATTAGTAAAATTCTAGAGTACTAAGTACCCCATCTTTCACTAATCTTTTAATTATTTCTATAGAGATATGTCCAAATCTCCTATGTCATAATGTAGAAGAGTCTTCGTTAATAATACACCTTTGAGTGCCAGTTTGAACATGCACAACGTTATGAGTGACATTATTTCCTAAATTAATGCAGTAAAGACCATCTAACAAAAAACCATTCCCAACACAATCAGATTCATTAAATAAACTTAAAGATGTTTCTGAAAAGTGAAGGAATAACTAGAATGTAGAAATCTTGAAATAGAAATCAAATTGTAGAGAAACATAGAACATAAAAAGTCTTTTCTAATTCTAAAAAACCACTACTTAAAAATATGTGAGCCCATCTTGTTGCCAGATAAGATGTATTGCTTACTTTCGACTAGCTTCCTTAGGTTTTGCATACTCTACAAGGAGTTTTGCAACATGGATTGTAAATCTAGAATCAATCCACTAGGTGTTAATATTAACATTAACCATATTAGATTCATAATAAACAAACGAGGTTGCATTACCTTTATCCTCAAGCCATTTATGGAATTTCATACATTCCTTCTTCATGTATCCCTCTTTTTTATAGAAGAAACACATGGATTTTTTCTTAATATGAGCCTACGATGGAACTTTCCCTTTCCCTTTCTCTTTGCTTTGAGATTTTCCTTTCCCATGCGTTGTAACCAACATTGCACTTTCACCAAGCTTCATAATAAGGCTCCCTTCCTCTTGAACAGATATGGTCATTAGTTCATTGATTCACTATTTATCCATATATGTGTTGTACAAGATTTTGGTCGGCCTATACTGTTGTGGGAGAGTGTTTAGGATATAGTGCACCAGGAAGGATTCTGACATCTCAACCTCGAGATTCTTAAGAAGAGTTGCAATGACTCTCATTTGCATAATGTGCTCGCGCACATCTTTCACACAAGTGAGTCATAAGGAAGAAAACTTCATAATAAGAGTGCTTGCCAAAGCCTTATCTGAAGTGACTAATTGAGCATCAATGGATTTTAATAGGTCCCAAACATTGTTATACTAATCAATAGGACAATGAATACGAGTAGAAATCTTAGTCTTAATGACATCACGCTAAGACAATTAGATCGCTCTCATTGTTCATAAAGCGTGATATTCGCTAGAGTGTTGGTTTTAATAATTTTAGGTGATTCGTTTTTCCTAATAGCATAGTCAATATCTATCCACCCTATCTGAAGGAGAATTCTTTCCTTCTATACTTATAATTATCCCCTTTCAATTCAGAAATGTCATAACGAATATTAGAGAAATTCATAGGTTGTAAAGATGAAATTAAAAATTATATGCTTTTTAAAATTTGAGACCTAAATAAAAGTCATTCTTTACCAATGTAAATAATGAAAAAATATGAATCTAGTGACATAAAACTTGCTTGTGGGCTAAAGTTCTAATTCAATTAGATTTATCTTAACTTTACGATAAAACTATCAAATTATGTTCATTTTCCTAATCTTTTTGGGTAAATTAGAAAATATGATTTGATATTCTATCCTAATTAATCACACTAAATATAATAAAAATTCTTGTGGGATAAAATTTATTATATCACATATGATTAATCACAATTAATATTTATTTTCTAAATGTGATTCTAAATAAACCTTATTATTGTTTTAATTAATTAAAGATGTTATGGCTAATCCCTAATTAGTTAAACTATATCAAGTACTTAAATATTAACTAAGTCCTTAGGCTCAATTATTGCATAAAATCATAAGTAATAATAATTTGATTCCAAATGTATAAATATTATCTAACTTAAGATTGCATGTATAAATAAATGACAATAAATTATATAAGCAAAATAAATAATATAAGTACAAATTAAATTCATAAAGAACCATTAACAATTAATTCCATTATGCATAAATTATTTAACCAATTTTCATATGCATAATTTATACATACAAATACTAAAAAAAAATTAAGCATAATATATTTAATCATAAATAAATTTCAATGTGCCCAAAAATATTATTTAAACAAATGTCAAATGTATAATAAATATTCTACTTATGACAAACCTAAGTTAAATAAATTAATCACATTAAAATTATATTTTTAATTAAGTATCAAAATTACCCAAAAATAAAAATTAAATTATGAATGTATATAATAATAAGAAGCCTTTATCAAAATTAGCACCAAATTCGTTGTAGTACAACGATTGGGATATCCTTCTTTCACCTAGGAGACTTGAGTCCAATAAATTGAAACAAACCCTTTGTTTTGTCATCTTCAACCTCCAGTTAAATCACGCGACTAGATTTCGACCTGAATGGAGGCCCGGCGATTTCTTGCGATTTCGGCGATGAAAAACGGTATTCTTTTTTATCAAAATTTTCAGAATTTGATTTCCTAGTAATTCATGGTGTCATCTTAAATAAAAAATGACAAAAAAAATATTAATTCCAAAATTCCAATGAATGTAAACGAGGAATTGGAATGATGTTTTTCATGGTTTTCACATTTTAATTCACAGAATCATTCAAATATCAATACTGAAAATAATTTATAATTTTCATATGCATCAAAATCGAGCCAAATAAAAAAACCCAATTTCAAGATGCTACGGTGAAATAGAGGAAAACATAGATGAATATAAACTCATCAAGGCAGAGATAATATGTTGCTATGATGCCAAATGTAAGCATAATTTAACAATCCAAAAGCAAAATAAACAAATTAAAGGAATAAAAACTTATAAAGTCAAGGATCTAACCTCCAACCATTTAAATTGTTCTCTAAGCTACAATACAAAAAAATTGTTTTGTCTCTATGTTTGGATCTTCTAAGCTCTCAATAGCACTCAGATTAGATGGTGTATTTTGATGAAAATTGTGTATTGAGCTTAGGGATCATAACAACATTTTTATAGCCGTGCTTCCCATCAAAACTTCGACAACATTACCATCTTTTACCCATAATAGATGATTTATGACTCTTCAATGACCAAAAGGTATGGACCACACTAAATGATCCATTAAAGAAAAATAGATTAATATAAAATTGGAGAATAGAAATGGATCGGTGACATAATAGACACACCAAGTAAAATGAAAGACTCTATACAAGTGATGTTTTCAACTCATTTTTTTCTCTTTAAGATAATCGCACACATTTTAATAAATGAAGTTTTTATTCTAAAAATGTGGTAAACAACTGCCGACTAAGATATTTGAACTCACTTTTCTTAGCTTGAAATTTTACCACGTCAGTTGTTTTTTGATAACTCTATGAAAATAGAGTCATTAGCACACTTTTTTATTTAATATTTACTTGTTTTATTCAACAAATAGTATTTGTTTTTGTCAAAAATTTTAAAATATAAATTTTTTAATGAAAATGGGTGAAAATATAATTTTTGAATTTTTTTGGGATTTTTATGGATATTTAATGCAGGATTAATCAAAAGTTGCCACATGGCATACCACACAAGTAGAGAAGTTGACTGGGTAAGCCACGCAGACGCCACGTAATCACGGAGAGAAAATCACATTGTGCTGCATGTGAGGAGGATGAACATGCACCACATGTCAGCGCGATGTTCAATCCGAGTTCGGGAATCCATCAAGACGCCATGCCACATGTCACCACGCCATTGCTCCATGTGTTCCACCAGTGCTCCACGCCATCTGTTTTTGCGAATCACGTCATGCCACATGTCACTAACTCAACAAGCATTGACTCTTACCGGTCTCCCCTGCTATGCGTCATTCCTTGATTTGACCAATGAATATCCCTTGCCACATGTCATGCTCTGATCGACTGAAAGTGTCAATTTTGCTTGTTTTTATCGTAGCCCTTGATCTGAAGCTGATTGGACGGTTCAGATCACACCTGAGCTTTATTTAAGCTATTAATTACTCCATAAACCCTAATTAGCCACTATTAGCATAATTTTGATAATTTTTAGAACTAAAAAGAGAGAAATATAGATAAATATTTTTGTTGATACAAATTCTCTAAATTTAACATATTAGTGTTTGGCATATTTTTACCACATAGTTTTCATATGTTCCCAAGATGGAAAAAAGGCTTAGAATTTTGGAGAGTACATTATTAGGATGAAGAATATAATACTTCTTTTCGTCTAATCTCAACTTATGTAGAAGTACGTGATTGTATGTTAAAAGTGAGGTCAATTATTTCTTACAATCACATCATGCTACATAAGTATTTCAACTCGAGAGAAATAGAGTTTTCTTGAAGAATAGCTTTAGTCTCTTAAGTATGCTAAGGTCTAAAAAAATTGAACTGTTATTGATTAGGATCTCATGAGTCCATCACCTCATACAAAAGTGCACTGAAGTCCAATTGTCCTAATAATATTTTTTGGTCAAATTTATAGGAGTAAAACTTTCTTTTAAAAAAATATTTGTTTTAACGAAAATGGCATGGTAAATATTTAAAACTAGTAATTTATTCGTAATCCTTCTTCCTACTTTGAATAACTACATTAAAATTTTATTTTTAAAAAATACTTTTTTATTTATTTATAATTTCAAACAATAAATAGAAAATATATTTTTTTATCCTCGAAGTCAATTTATGCATAAACCACAAAAGTTTAGATTCTTAAAAAACTACCATTATACGAAATAACTATTGCGCATGTACCATTATGTCAATTCATTGTAAAAACTTGACCACGTGATCAGTTTAAGAATTAAAAACTCACCCATGCTATCATCTCCACTCCACCTGATCTCATTACCATTTAGGAGGCTGTTTAGGTACAAGTATTTGCATTTAGCACATTGGGGACGAACTTTGGAGCTCAAGAGCCTCCTAAACGGTAAAAAGAACATAGGGACCAGAGATGCAAAATGTTTTTTTTTTTAGTTATAAAATTTGATATTTAAACTATTTTCAACTAATTAAATTTGTTTTACTATTTTTAATTATTTTAATATTTATTACTTAAATTGACCATTAGCAGGTATGTAAATTCAACAAGGACAATTTTGTTTTTTTATAGTAAAATTGGTTATTGATAATAAGCATGTAAATTTAGTATGGTCAATTCAATCCGAATGACTTGACCTCATTTGACTTGGATGTAAATTTAGTATGGTACATTTAATCCCAATGATTTGGTTTAATTAATTTAACTTTGCTAAATATCCAATTAAGTTTAAAGATTAGGCTCAAAATAAAACTTTTATATTATGAGCCCGACTGGATACTAACTCAAAATGTAAATTAAGTTTAAATGTTATAAAATACATATAATTCATAATTTTACAATAATATTTAATGACTTATTATATAATTTAAACTCGCAAATTAACTTTAGTCAATTAAAAATTTATAAAAGTTTGAATCTAACGTATTTGAATAATTTTAAAGTGAGTCTTTTAAGTTCAATTTAATTTGAAAAATTTAACTTGAATAAAGCTTCAAATATATGTAAATTACAACGCCGAAACTAAATATTTTGAGCTCAAAGTACCCAATTCATCCAAATTAATGTCTCGATCTCTCATGGAGTTATGGGTTTATTTCTCAAAGAAAAATACGTCCCTTACATTAAGTTAAAATAATTATTTAATCACTTAAAAAAATATTATTTTATCATTTATTTTTGTAAAAAAGTCAAAAAATAAAATAAATTATTTTTTTATTAATATCTTAAATAAAATATTATTATTTTTTTAATATTTTATTTTATTTATAAATATGAGTTTTTGTTATGATATTTTATTATAAAAATTATTAAAATATTAACTAAATGGTAAAATTTATCTTTTTTTAATACTTTTTATAAAATATAAAAGATAGAATAATATTTTTTATAATAAAAAGAATTAATTAACACAAATCTGTTGCTTGTAGTTGTACGAAAAAGTGGGAGAGTTATACTCTCGAAAAACCTGAAGATAAACATCCCCACGTGACCAAACTTCATTGGAATTATGCTTCTTGGATATCCACGCAGCTGAGCTCAATTTGTCGATGGTTATATAAATAGTTAAATTATTTAACATATTTTTAATTTTAATTTTTTAATATATATATATATATATATATATAATTTTTAAAAAATGTATATTTATTTATTTTATAAGAAAAATATACGCATATTTTTGGAATAAAAGCAGTTAAAAATAAATATATATATATATATAAATTATGGCATGCAATTAGTAATATTTATTATTATATAGAGATAATTAAAATGATCATGTTATAATTACGGAGAAGAACACTTAAAAATAACTCAATTTTTTTCTATTTTATATGTAATAAATTATTGTTATTAATTCTTTTGATCATAGAAGCTTTTAGAAATAGAGTCAATATTTTGGTTAAGGGGAAATTATATAATCGATTAAGAGAACATTTTTAAGCTTGAGTATGATTTATAACATTTTCTTATTCATAAATGAGTCTTATTTATAAAAGAAACCTCAGTATACATCTATTGACTAAAATACATTATAATAAATGTGGTGGTTATACTTAATTGAAATGAAACAAATTAGAGTACCACTAGAAGTAGAGCTTATAATTATAATTATAATTGCTGTAACTTATTTTTGACCATTTCATATTCAAAGATAAGAAAAGTAAGGTAAATAAATTACCTTGAGTCCTAGTTAGTGACCCTCACATTTATCGATTTCATTAGATAAATTGCATCCCATATATACATACATCATATTTATGGTTTTTGTTTAGAATTTTTCTAAAAGTATTTTAATCTACAAAACATCTTCTAAAAGAAGATAATAATAAAATAGAACATAAAGTAAACTCTTAAAAATATAACAAATAATAGGTAAAAATAATATTAATTAAATACCCTCAAATCTATATTTTACTGGTCTTCAAATAAAACTAAAACTAAAAAGACTAATAATAAAACTAATAACTTAAATCAACAAATTTTTTAGCGTTTTAGTTTTTTTTCAATTTATAATTAAAAACTCAAGCACATATTCATCTATCTCAAAACATAAAAGTTCATTGCATAAATCAGTTACACATCACAAATCTGTACCCTATTATTAGAAATATATCAACATTAATTCTCCCAAGCTTAATGTTAAGAATACGAATTTACTTTGATTCTTATCCTCGTAAGATACACTTTTAATATCACACTGATCCTATAAATTTAAACACTCAACAAAATATATACAAAAAAAATTATGCAAAAAAGAAAACAAATAGGTTCGTATATGTTTATAAATAAAAAATGCTTAAATGTACATAATATAGATCTCATGAAAGGAATCAAATACCAAGATTAAGAAGACATCATATTGCTCATATCATACTTCAATTAAAGCAAGAAATATGAAATATGTACTTATAGAAAAATGAAAATGCATTTGACTTCAAAGAGTTATTTTCTACTATTTTAGTAATAGCCATATCACTATTTTCAAGAATTGTAGAAGAAATATTATCTTTCAAAATAAAACACTATTGGCTCAAAAATCATCTCATAAGTTAGTCTCTATTATTTGATTCATATACACTAATTTGGTTTCATCTCAATTTCAACATCCAAGTATGAAACATAAACTATGAATAAAACTAATTTCTACAATACTCCTTGAACATGTTTAAGAAATCAAACAAAAAATGCATAAAGATTCAATTATTCACCTAAAATTAAATAAAAGCATGATAATTGGTATCAAAAAAAATTTATTGGGTCTATTTTGCATCCCCTAAACATAAACTAAACATTGTTCTCATTGTTTTCAACTACACATTTGTTCAAAAAAGCATTCAAAAGGGACAATTAGAAAATTAACTACTAATAAATAAATGAAACTACTAAATTAGAGAAAAAGAAAAGAATACTATCGAAAACAGTGGGTTACCTCCCACCACACGCTTTCTTTAACGTCTTACCAAGATGTTACTTGAGGATAAGGCTTGTGCACTTCAATGCACTCAATGTCCTCATTTGTATCGACTTCTTATAAGTAAGGCTTCACAGGTTGTCCATTCACCTTAAATGACATTTTAGTCTTTGGGTATACCAATTCTACAACTCTATGTGGAAAAACTCGAACAACTTCAAATGGTCTACTCCATCTTGACTTCAATTTTCTTGAAAATAATTTTAAATGGGAATTAAATAAGATGAATTTCATTCTAGGATAAAGAGACTTACAGATTAGGCTTTTGTCATGGTAATGCTTATTACATTCTTCATAGATTTTTACATTTCCATAGGCTCATCAAGTTGACGTAAGCACTTCTCTCCTACTTGTTCAAAGTCATTGTTCAATTGCTTGATTATGCAATATGCCCTATGCTTAAGCTCAATGAAAAAATGGCATACCTTTCCAAAAATTAGTTGGTAAGGACTCATACCAATAGATGTCTTATAATTTGTGTGGTATGACTATGATGGATCATTCAACTTGGTTGCCCAATCCTATTTTGAAGGTTGCATTGTCCATTACAAGATACCTTTGATTTGTATATTGCTTACCTCAACTTGACTGGAAGGTTGTAGGTGATATGGAGTGACCACCTTATGTGTGATATTATACTTTTTCAATAATTTCAAAGAGCTTATTACAAAAGTGGCGCTCTCCATCACTAATTATGGCCCTAGGTGTCCTAAAGCTGCTAAATATCACATTCAAAATTTTGACAATACAATTAGCATCAATAGTTTTAATGGGTATAACTTCAACCCACATGAACACATAATCAACTACAACCAATATATAATCATAACCAAAAGAAGGGGGAAAAAGGCCCATAAAATCAATCCCTTAAACATCAAATAATTCAACAACCAAATTAGATGTCAAAGACATCTCATCATGTTTTCTTGTGTTACCAGTCCTTTGACATCTATAACAATGGATGCAGAACTTATGAGCATCTATAAGAACCTGATTGCAATATCTCCATGGCCATTTTCATACCATCAAAATGGTCCCTATAATGAAACTCATTATAGAAGGCCAAAAATGCTTACATGCTCCTCTTTAAGCAGTCATCTCTAGATGACTTGAACTTGACTAAACTTGAACAAATAAGAATCATCCCAAAAATAGTGTATGTAATCATAAAAAAATCTTTTCTTCTCCTAAAAAGATATGTTAGGCCTCAAAATACCACTAACAAGATAATTGACTATGTTAGCATGTGCTAAGTGCTAAGTGCTTGTAAAGCCCTAATAATTCATGATTTTATTGTGTTTAATTGTGATAAATAGATTTGATTATAAAATATTTATGTGATAATTTATATAAATCTAAATGTTCAAAATCATGGGCATCTTTTATTGTATTTCAGGTGTTTTCTGCTTTCAAAATGAATAAATTTGTCAATACATAAAGATCAATAGTTGAAGAACTCAATTTGAATCTTAAGAACTTTAAAGAATAAGGCATGTAAGCCTTACATGAAGAACAAACCAGTTTGTAAGGAATGTAAGGAAATTTTCAAGAAAAACTAGGTCATGGCCCGTCTTCATTTATTGGCCCAAAACCCTTCTCCACCAACCTTTCCTATAAATACAACATTATACTTAGATTTTCATAATCTTTTTACATTAGAGCAACTGTCTGTAGAATTTAGGTTTAGATTTTTTTTAGGTTAGTCGTTCAACCACCATGTACAGAAGAGAAAACCCTTCTATTGTAAAGATGATCCAAGGATTTAAAGAAGGTAGTGTAAACTCATTTAGAGATTTGGAATCATTTTTATCAAAATAAGTAATTTTATTGTTATATCTTTTATTTTTCTTTATAATATGATGTCTTTCATAGTTAAATTAACTTTTATTAATAATTATAATTGATTAAATCTATATATGAGATTTTAGTATCTACTTCTAGTGATTGGAAAACAATTTTATGCTTAAATAAATAAAAAATTTAGATTTATTTCTTGTTCATAATTTTTAGATCTTTAATTATAAATTCTTGATGGGCCAAGACTTGATTTACGATTAAAGAAAATATTTTAAAATTAAATATTAGACACATCACCTGTGGTTAATTATACATAATGAATAAGTGTATTTTAAATGCATTGATTTGTATTAATTTAGATGGTTGAAAAATAACTTTAATTATAAATTAAAGATGATCAAAATTTTAATTTATAATTAAAGAATATATCTACCTTAGATTTATTAATTTTTAATTTTAATCCTAACCAAGATATGTTATTAATTAATTGAAGATTTTGGTGTATATATATATATATATCTTTAGTTTAACTATTAATCAATTTCAATTCCAATGAAGGAAGAATTGATTAATTGAATATCATTGGAATTATAGGGAGTTTTATTTAAAATAAATTAAGAAATCTAGCTTATATTAATTCATTTTGTCCATTACAGATTATGCTCGCTAAAATCCCATACATATCCATCATCCTAGGTTTAGCTTTAGTTTAGTTTATTGCTTTAATTATTCACTTTTATTTACCTACTTTAATTTATTGCTTTAATTTACTTTCTTTTTTTAGATATAATTTAATTTAGAATTTACAATTCTATTCTACAAACCGAAAATATGTTAGAGTGTTTAAGAATTACTTTTTTAACTTTTAAAACCATCACAATTCCTTGAGACACGATCTTGGGAATATAGTTGTAACTTTTTATAAGTGATTCATGTACTTGAAAGCTTTTTATAAATGCAAAATATGATTACCAAGCTTTTTTGCATCAACATACTATGGATCTATTATAAGCAGTTGTTTATCAAGATAATTTTCAACAGTATCCATTCCATTGTCATCCTTAATAGTTGCAAAATAAGAAATTAACCTAAATAGACACTACTACAAAACATATATATGGTCTCAGAAATTTAGCCTCGGTTTTTAAATAATCGAGGCCATAGACAACATCAAATGTTTTTATTAATTTTTTCCTTTTTCTCTCTCATTTTTCATTTTCCCTCCCTTTCTCTTTTTTTATTTTTTATTTTTTCCTTTTTCCTAGTTTTTTTTCTTTTTTCAATTCATTTTTCCCAGCTTATGAGTTGGCCATTACATGCATTCTTCCTTCTTCCCTCCCTTCTTCCTCATCCCCGGCCTTGTCGCGCACCTTTTCTTGTCGACCAGGACCCTTCTTTTCCCCCAACTCGCTCACGTAGCTAGTTAATTTTCATTTCGTTTAATCTTGTTAGGAATTTGAGCCAATTTTCTTCTTAGTTCTAGTTCTAACCCTAATCCTATTACTGCTTCGAGTTATGGAGTTAACCCTTATCCTCTTTCTCCATTCGACTTACTTCCCTTCTTAAAACCTTCGACGTCCTCTTTCTCTTTGATTCATCAAGTTTCATCTCCTTTTTGGATTAGTTTCTTTGACTGAATGGTCGATCGATACAATAGTTTGAGTTTCGATTCAGAGTTGATTGAGTTGGAGCCACTAGATTCGACTATTTGAATTATTGATACTGATTTTGGTACTGACTTTCATGTTGTGTAGGGATGCTTATGGTTTTGCTGTGAGACCTCAACACGTACAGAGATACCAAAAATATGCTTACATCTATGAGGTTTTCTTCTACTTATCTTTCTTTTCTTTGTAGATTTCACTCATGTCTTCATTTGTATGCTGGGAATGTACTGTGAGATTGATAAAGAAAGGTAGATGTTCTATTTTTTATGCATACTGATGTATGATTTTGTTAAAAAAAATCGTAAACACTTGGGAGTTAAGAGAGATTGTTCGGTTCGATAGTTTCTATTTTTGATTTTGGTGACCTGAAATGGAAATTTTAAGATTCAACTTTTGATCTATGTGCTTTAACATATCACGAAGAAAAAAGAGGAAAGATCAGACATGTGGAAAGCTTTTCTCGAAAGACAAGCAAACTCTGTTCAATTGCTTGTTAATGGGGTTTATGTAGCACATGTAAACACAACGACACCCTATTGAACTATTGCATTTTTTCAGGTGGATCAACTTGTTTTTGAAAAGTTGGTACGAAAGAGATTGCCTAAATTATGTATGTATATTTTGGTACTTTGCTAGTTTTTTATTTGAGAGGGATTTGAATTTTGCTGGGTCCTCTGATGCAAACGATGTTCTAATTAGCTTGACTAGGGATGGGGATACAGATTCTCTCCCAAATATTAAAGAACAGGTTACATATGCTTTTGGATTCCCTCATTTCACTTTTCTCTGTCCTTTATTTAATTGAGTAGTGATGCATTATATTTTTCTTCTTTTTGTGCCTTTATACTGCATATAAATAAAGGTTTGTTTACAAATTACCAGTTTATCACACCACAATCTTTTTGTGCCTTTATATTGCATATAAATACTAGAGATGGTGCACTTCCCCTACTTTACCAAACCATGAAGTCCGGCATATCAACAAACAAGGAGTAAGTTGTATGGGTCAGTGTTTTAATTTTTTGTTTTCTTATGATTCTTATAAATTAATGTAAAGAAGCTAATATTGATTGATTGTAAGGATTTTTCATTTTATATCTTGTAGCAAATATTTCTTGTGAGATTTTGCAGGAGAAACATAATTGGTCAAGAATTTAGGGTTGTATTGCATCGTCTTAATTGTCAGGTAAGGTACTCCTTTCTAATATTGTTCATCTGATTATACTATCACCTGCATCTTAACTTAACCATAATCATAATACTTTATTGCATAGATAGGTCTGTTGTCGTGTCAGCTGGTCTCCTTAGGATTTTTGGTCAGGAGGTTGTTGAGCTTCCTTTAGTAGCTACAAGTAGAGAACATCAAGGAAAAGTAAGAATTCAGGAACATAAAGTGCTTTTAAATGGTTGTAAATACTACCTTTTCTATTTTCTTATTAGATTTTAAGACTAAATATTGTTCTTCTATTTATAGGGTTATTTCCAAACATTATTTTCATGTATAGTGAAGCTACTATGCTCCCTAAATGTGGAAAATCTGGTGCTCCCTACTACTGTTGTGTGGTGCTGGCTCTGGTGTTGGTGCTGCTGCTGGTGCTACTACTGATGGTGTTGATGTGCAACACTAGCGCTAATATGCAATACTGGTGCTGCACTACTGTTGGTCTTCTTCTTGTGATCTTTGGTCTTCACTACTACCGGTCTTCTTACGTGGCGCCGGCTCTGATCGCTACCATTTGCTACTTTGGTCTTGGTGGTACTAGTTGATTTGAAGTATTGCAACCAAATGTTGGCATCCATTTGATAATAATTTTGTACCTTTCAACTAGCAACCTCAACAATCCTAACCCCACTTCTCATATCCTAACAATGAAGTCTTATCTCCTAAAAATCCCAATCCAACTCAGTTCAACAATATTTTGAATCCAAATATGGTCTCAAATATTTAGACAACATCACAGGTAAACCAGCATAACATGAGCATGAATGCATTGTAATACACACCCCAGGCACAAATGGCTTTAATGGCACCAATGGTGAATATGTCCCAACCCAACACTAATTCATCAACATAATGCCAAAAATGTCATTATTAAGCTATGTACAAGTAATATCTCAAGTCAAAATGGATGTACCCAAGCACCAGTAACTATGCAGCACAAAGTAATTACTCTAACAATCCAATGCTTTATGAAACACAAATTATGTCCTCGAGTGTCATGTATGCATCTCCAAACAACATAGGTGATCCAACTTGGTTCCCCAATAGTGGTACCTCACACCATGTAGCATTAGATCCATTGAATCTAGTAATAAGCATTGAATTTACTGGCAATGAATAGCTCTAGATAGGGAATGGAACTAGACTACTTATTGCACATATTGGTATGACATCCTTTACTTCTTCTCTTTCTAGTGACAAGAAGTTTTCTTTAAAAAATCTACTACATGTGCATTGCTAAGAATTTTTTTGGTGTAACCCAATTTACAAAGTACAATAATGTATACATAGAATTTCACTCGACTCTTGCTATGTGAAGGATAAGAGAACATGTTTAAAGTTGGTTCAAGGAACTATTAGAAATGGACTCTGTGTGTTCTATTTGCACCTAGTTAGAGGATTTGAAATAAAATAATGGCAAGATAATACTAGAAGAATTACATCTCAAGAAAATAAAGCTCAAAGCTGCAACATAAATGTGAGTGAAGTGTGCAACAATGAAGGAGCTATTTCTCTGAAAACTTGGCACAGAAAGCTTGGGAATCCATCTTTGAAGATAACAAAACATGTAATGTGTTTGATTAGTTATAAATACAAGTGCATTTCATTAGAAGTACTTAGATATGTCTATATAGCATGTTAATTAGCAAAGAATCATAAAATTCCATTTGTAAGTTCTATGAGAAAGGCAACAGAACCTCTCAAGGTTATACACTCGGATGTATAGAAACCAATTCCATTTGTATCTTCATTGATGAGTTCTTCAGGTTCTCTTGGATTTATTTTCTTAAAAACAAATCAAATTGCATGAAGGCATTTCTTATGTTTAAAGAAAAAAGATGAATTAATAATTGAAAAAAAGATTCAATTATACAAACTAATGGAGGAGGAGAGTATGACAATTTAATGACTTTTTTGAAGACTCGTGAAACTACAAGACAAATATCATGTCTATACACTACATAAAAAAATAGGATATTTGAAAGAAAGCATAGACAAATTGTGGAAATAGGGTTAAGCATGTTGGGATGAATAATTTTATGTAGCTATTTTCTTGATGAATAGGCTGCCCAGTTTAGTGCTCAATAATATCAACCAACTAGAGGCATCATTTTCTGTCAAACCAAACTATTTGTTCATTAAATCATATGGATGTAAATGCTTTCCAGTCACTAGGCCTTATAATAATCACAAGTTTGCCTATAAGTCTAGTCATTGCACCTTTGTTGGGTATAGTCCCTTTCACAAAGGTTATAAATGCTTAACACAAGAAGGAAAGCTTATCGTTTCAAGGCATGTCATATTTGATGAAAAATGTTTCCCTCCAAAAGTCAATCAAGATTATAAAAGCATAAATAACCTCAATACTTTTCGTTACCCAATACTTCCAAAATCACCTTTCTTGATATTCCACAAAACAAAGACAACTTTCCTACTCAACTTTACCAATCTCAAAACAATTCAAATAACTCATCTAATCAAACAAGACAAAACAACCCAAACACTCCACATACTTTCATACAAACACAACCAAATTCCATTCCTACTTGTGTACTGATGAGTGCTCAAAAAGCACTAAAATTATCATGATTTTATGCACATTAATTAATTAAAAATATATATATTTATATGTTTTATCATATATTTATATAAATTTGTCTTTTTCGGAATCACGGGTGTTTTTATTGTTTTTCAGGTATTTTCACTTAAAAACGTAACTTAAAGACTCAAAGAGGAATACTGGAAGCAATACATCACAAATATATTAATAAATAAATGGAGAAAGGTCAACAAATATGGAAAAATTGGACAAAATGGGTCATGAGGGTCAAAAATATCAAAAAGGAGAAAATCGCCCAGCCGCGCCGAGCCCCGCGCGCAGCACGCCCCACATCCGCGCGCATCAGCGCGCGCCCAGTCCCAGTTCCGCACGCGTATCTCCTGCTCCCGCGCGCGCCAATGCGTGCCCCAGCTGCCCTCCGCGCGTGCTGCTGCCATTTCGCCCCATTTTTGCGCGCAGCCGCCCCCATGACGTCATGATGATGTCATCAATGACCTCAGCAATTGCACTCCGCGTTTTCATCATTTTTTCACCCACTTTTTCTCTACATCCTTACCTATAAATACCCCCCTTCTCTTTACTTCTAATCACACCTCAAAACACATTCTCTTCTCTCTTTCTTTCTCTCTTTTCTTAGATTTTTTTAGTTTTTCTTAGTTAATTTCTCTTAGTTTTAGAGTTCTTCCCTTTTTGGGAAGAACTAGTTATGTTTTTGTAATTTATTAGCTTTTTGATTCAATAAATGGGAGTACAAATTCCGCTTGGAGGTTTTCCAGCAACGGGAATAGCATCGAAGTTCTGTAAGGATTTTATTTTCTTTATAGTTATTTTTTATGCTTTATTCTTATATGTTATATTTAATTTGTTTGTGATTAAATTTAACTCTGCTGGCTGTTTATAAACATGATGTAATAATAACGTTTTTATGCTTGCGAAATATTAAATAGGTAAAAATCTCTAAAATGAATTGATTTTATTTTTATTCAAGATTTTATATTAAGAATGTTAGATAGAAATATATTATTTTTCATTACAAACTTAAATCTAAAAATTAGATTTTAAGGTTTAGTTATCCGGTCTAATTTAGAGTAGTACTCTTTTATTTGTTGGTACAATCGCCCGGTAGTTAGAGTGAAGCTCTATTTCAAAAGTTTTTATAAGAATTATTATCTGAAAATGTATTGACAACATGTTTTCAATAGTGGTTTTAAAACTTGAAAGTTAGTATTCGGATAACTAAATTCTTAGGTTTAATTTGGACACCTTGAATAAAGTTTAAATTGTCTAACCCCACCAAAGGTGGCATTTAAATGGTTCATTTTCAATCTCTTAGAAAAAGGAAATAATTTAATTAACCAAATTAGTTATCAACCCCACCCATAGGTGTTAATTGATTTGTTTAGTTAACAAAGAATATCTAACCCCACCAAAGGTGGTATTCATATAAAAAAGAGAGAATCAATAAATATCAATTCATATCTTTAATAACCTAAATAATATGAGCAAGCATAATTAACTTAATTATTATATCCATAAATACTCCACTATTTTAACAGATAAAATTTGCATAAATGTTTATTGAATCTATGTTTATTTTTATGTAATTAGATTAAAAACACAAAACCCAAAATATCGTGACAGGATGTTTAGGATTTAATTTCGTTTTTAAAAGTTTGAATAATAAATTAAAAACCACATATATTCCTTCCTTAGATCGACCTTGGGAGTATACTTATCATTTTCTACGAAATGATTCGTGCACTTGCGAGAGTTTTATAAATACATAAAACCAAAGTACGGGTAGGATCGACGATGTCGGTTTTGCCCCGATCAAGTTTTTGGCGCCATTGCCGGGGAAGGAATAGCGTTTTTAAATTATTTATCAAAATTTTAAAAAAATTTTGTGTTGTAAATAATTGTGATTTTTTTTATCTAAAAAAAATAAAAAAATAAAAAATTTTGTTGTTTGTGAAAAATAAAAAAAAAATTCAAATTTCAATTTCATTATAAATAAAAAAAATTAAAATTTTAAATTTCATAAAAAAAATTATTGCATGAATAATAAAATAATTTTGAATTTTGAAATTTGAAGTAAACAAAAAACTAAATAAATTTTAAATTAAATAAATAAATAAAAATAAATAAAAATAAATAAAATAAAATAAATAAATAAAATAAAATAAATAAAATAAAATAATAAAATAAAATAATAAAAATAAAATAAAATAAAAAAATTATTTTATTTAAAAAATAATTTTTTTTCAAAAAAAAAATAAAAAACTTTATTTTCAATTTTATTTCATTTTTTTATCTTTTTTTTTTTTTATTTTTAACAACTTTTTTTATTTTAATTTTATTTTATTTTTGGCTTTATTTTTAATTAAAATTTTTTTCTCTTATTCTCTTTTTATTTTTCTTTTACTTTTTCAATTTTTTTTATTTTTTGGTTTAATTTTTTTTAATTTTTTTTTAACTATTTTTTTTATCTTAATTTTCGTTTATGTTAATTAACTTAGGTTTTTAGTAACTTAATTTACTAACTTATATTAATTTAATTTACTAACTTAATTAACTTAGATTTTCATTAACTTAATTAACCTACCTTTTTATTAACTTAATTAACTTAAATTTTAACTTAACTTAACTTAATTAACTTAATTTTAATAGCATGAAAAGTAAAGATCCAAGGGAGTTATGTCTAGGAGACTAGTTCTTGGAAGCTTTTGTGCCACTAGTCTTTCCTGAGAACGTTGCTCTGTCTAGGAGGATGGTTTTTAAGGAGCCTTTGCCCCACCATTCTTTCCTGGGAGCACTCTTAGTTAATACTGATTATGTTATTTTAACTTAGATATTATACTTAAAAAAACAAAAAAACAAAAAAATTCTGAAACTATCTCCAAAATTTTAAAGTTTTAATTACAATCTAAGGAGTTAGTTGTTTTGTTTGATCTAGGTACAATTGTGTTTTGATGCTTTTAATTATTTGATTTGTACCTAGACGTGGATGATCTAAAACTCACAAGCATGTCCCTAGTTTTAAGTATAGAAAAATTTGAAAATACATAGGACATGACTGAAAAAGTGTAGGTAGACAATCTTGTCTTACTTGTAGGTTTGATTGACTCAATGATGAGGGGACATTGAGTTTACTTAAAATGAAATCCCCAAGTTACGTCTTGATAATACGTTAAACTAAGCGCTGGATGGGAGGCAACCCATCATTTTAGGTAATTTTATTTTATTTGTTTACTTTGTTTAATTTCTATTATTTATTTTAGTTTAATTACATGTGAATAATTTTAAAATTGTTAAAACTAAATATATTTGTTGAGATGTTAGAAGTTTACAGTAATCTGTCTGTGTGCACTTTAATGAACATGATGGATGCACCTGCATTTTTCCATCACTACTTGCAACATTCTCAGGAAATAGGTAATATTTCTTCTCTTTTCTCTTTATCTTTAATTTACAGTTGTTACATTGAGGACAATGTAAGTTCTAGGTTGGGGGTGGTGAAAAGTTACCATGCTTAATTAAAAAAAAAGATTTAACAATTTTAAAAAAAATATGTTCACATTTTCATTTTTATTGTGTTTGGTTTTATTTTTTTTGTGTGATTTAGTAATTTTTGGAATTTAAAAAAAAATTTCACAAAAATTTATCATTTCTTTAAATCAAATTTAAGTAAATAGTTCAGTCTTTTGTACTGTTAGATTAATTTTTGAAAACATATCATGAAATATTTTGTAATTGTTTTTGATAATTAGTTAATTTTTTTCATAACTAGTATTTCTTTTTAAGATGTAGAAATTATATTAAACCCAAAATCGATGTTTATGAATTTGTTTTAGTAGAGACTACCTTTGTGAGATATAATTTGAGCCTAATTTCCCTTATTCAGAGTGAAATATATATTTTTTCTACTCCAAACACATTTCTTATTTCTTCAAATTCTTAGATGATCTTTATAGGCATTAACATTGAATGTATGAATTTTTTCTCATCTTAATAGAGTATCGTATATTTTTTATTATTATTTTTGCTTAGATTAAATGATTTGAGTAGAAATTGATAGTATATGATTTTATCTCATTCTTGCATGACTGCTACAAAAAAAAGATATATCTGGGGTTACCTAAACCAAATCAAACAGAAAAGTCACAAAATTAACCACTCACCAAAATCCTAAAAAACAAAAAAATGTACAATCTGTACATGGGTTGACTCTCTAAAAAATGATATATATTGAAAAGTATCTTCAGAAAAATAGAGAGAGATAAAGAATATATAGTATAATCTACATACTATGACCCGCATTACCCAAGATCCTAAAATAAAAATGTACAATCTGTACATGGGTTGACTCTCTAAAAAATGATATATATTGAAAAATATCTTCAGAGAAATATAGAGAGATAAAGAATATATAGTATAATCTACATACTATGACCCACATTACCTACAAAGTTGTGAGTAAAGGCTAATTACAAAATAAAGATGAGAAAATAATTCCCTAAAAAGTCATTGCACTCTCTTCATTTGTAGAAGGCATATATCTTGAAATTTTTTCTTAATGAGTTTGATTTATGCATGAATATAATTTTTATATATGATATCTTTATAATTTATACATTTGATTCCTTCCATGAGATCAACGTCAAAATAACACTTTGCGCCTTTCTTCTTTATACATATGCGAAAATATTAGTTCATTTCTATACATCAACTCTTTCGCATATAAATTAGTATGAGTGTTTGAACCCATAGGATTCAGTGTTTTGAGAGTATTGACTTGTGAGGAATAGAGTCGAAGCAAATTCGGATTCATGACACTAAAATTGGGTGAAATTAAATTGATACATTTTTTATATGAAATATGAAAATGATTTTCAACTAATTATTATAATAAATCATGATTGTTTAAGAAGATTAAAATAACTTATGCTTGAGATCTTAATTATTATCTTAAAGGAGATTAAAAAGTATGAGACATTTTTGTGACATGTTGTTTTCTTTTATTCTTAAACGTTAATTTTTGATTTTGTTGTAATTTTAGTTTTTAAGTTGATTGTTGTTATTGTTTCTTTTAATTTTTACATTTAGTTCAATGTTTGTGGGTATCATTACTGAAAACCCTCACGAGACTCAAACTCGTCCACTAGGGCAACCTAGGGGTTTAAAGGATTGTTGCATAGGCTAAATGCAACCGTGTCAATCCACAGAAGTGATTTAGGATAGTTTAATTTTTAGTTTTTATCGCTTCTCTTGCTAAGGGACTAGCAAGAAATTTGGTTGGGGTTGTGATGAGTGCTCAAAAAGCACTAAAATTACCATGATTTTATGCACATTAATTGATTAAAAATATATATTTATATGTTTTATCATATATTTATATAAATTTGTCTTTTTCGGAATCACGGGTGTTTTTATTGTTTTTCAGGTATTTTCACTTAAAAACGTAACTTAAAGACTCAAAGAGGAATACTGGAAGCAATACATCACAAATATATTAATAAATAAATGGGGAAAGGTCAACAAATATGGAAAAATTAGACAAAATGGGTCAAAAATGTCAAAGAGGAGAAAATCGTGCCGCCGCGTAGAGCCCCGCGCGCGCAGCACGCCCTACGTCCGCGCGCATCAGCGCACGCCTGTGAGCGCCCCAGCTGCCCTCCGCGCACGCTGCTGCCATTTCGCCCCATTTTCGCGCGTAGCCGCCCCCATGATGTCATGCTGACATCATCAATGACCTCAGTAATTGCACTCCGCGTTTTCATCATTTTTTAACATTTTTTCACCCACTTTTTCTCTACATCCTCACCTATAAATACCCCTTTCTCTTCACTTCTAATCACACCTCAAAATACATTCTCTTCTCTCTTTCTTTCTCTCTTTTCTTAGATTTTTTAGTTTTTCTTAGTTTTTAGTTTTTCTTAGTTAATTTCTCTTAGTTTTAGAGTTCTTCCCTTTTTGGGAAGAACTAGTTATATTTTTGTAATTTATTAGCTTTTTTATTCAATAAATGGGAGTGCAAATTCCGCTTGGAGGTTTTCCAGCAACGGGAATAGCATCGAAGTTCTGTAAGGATTTTATTTTCTTTACAGTTATTTTTTATGCTTTATTCTTACATGTTATATTTAATTTGTCTGTGATTAAATTTAACTCTGCTGGCTGTTTATAAACATGATGTAATAATAACGTTGTTATGCTTGCGAAATATTAAATAGGTAAAAATCTCTAAAATGAATTGATTTTATTTTTATTCAAGATTTTATATTAAGAATGTTAGAGAGAAATATATTATTTTTCATTACAAACTTGAATCTGAAAATTAGATTTTAAGGTTTAGTTATCCAATCTAATTTAGCGTAGTGCTCTTTTATTTGTTGGTACAATCGCCCGATAGTCAGAGTGAAGCTCTATTTCAAAAGTTTTTATAAGAATTATTATCTGAAAATGTATTGACAACATGTTTTCAGTAGTGGTTTTAAAACTTGAAAGTTAGTACTCGGATAATTAAATTCTTAGATTTAATTTGGACACCTTGAATAAAGTTTAAAATGTCTAACCCCACCAAAGGTGGCATTTAAATGGTTCATTTTCAATCTCTTAGAAAAAGAAATTAATTTAATTAACCAAATTAATTATCAACCCCACCCATAGGTGTTAATTGATTTGTTTAGTTAACAAAGAATATCGAATCCCACCAAAGGTGGTATTCATATAAAAAAGAGAGAATTAATAATATCAATTCGTATCTTTAATAACCTAAATAATATGAGCAAGCATAATTAACTTAATTATTATATCCATAAATACTCCACCATTATAAAAGGTAAAATTTGTATAAATGTTTATTGAATCTATGTTTATTTTTATGTAATTAGATTAAAAACACAAAACTCAAAATATCGTGACAGGATGTTTAGGATTTAATTTCGTTTTTAAAAGTTTGAATAATAAATTAAAAACCACTTACATTCCTTCCTTAGATCGACCTTGGGAGTATACTTATCATTTTCTACAAAATGATTCGTGCACTTGCGAGAGTTTTATAAATACATAAAACCAAAGTACGGGCAGGATCCGCGATGTCGGTTCTGCCCCGATCATGTACCCAACACCCTCACTTTAACTAACATATCAAACACAACTACAAACGCTAACCCATACTCAAAGCCAATTTCCAGCACACATCAAATGTGACAAAATTAAAGGCATGATTGTATAAACTACTAGTATGTCTAGCAACAATGAAGATTGAACTTCCAAAAATAGTCAAAGGACCCTTAGCTAATGAAGCTTGGTTCAATTCCATGAAAGAAGAATATAATGCTCTCATGAGAAATAAAACATGAAAACTTGTACCCTATCCTAAGGAAAGAAAAGTCATTGCAAATACATGGTTTCTTAGAATAAACAAGCTTATTGATGGTAGTATGGAAAAACTTAAATCTAGATTAGTAGCCAAGCAATATCTTCAAGTGACAGGTTTTGATTTTATTGAAACATTCAACCTAGCAATAAAACATGGGACTATGAGAGTTATATTCATTATTGCCTTAAGTTCTGAATGGACTTTGAGACAATTGGACATTAATAATGCTTTCTTAAATGGAATTTTACCTGAAGAAGTTTACATGCAAAAACCATCATATTTTGTTGGTAAAACTTAACTTAATCATGTGTGTAATCCTTATATGGCTTAAAATATGTGCCAAGAGACTAGTTTGATACATTGAATGCCACCTTGACATCTTTCAAGTTTGTGAGATCCAAAGCAGATGACACTATATTTTTTTTGTAGCTTTGGCCTATATAATCTATATACTTGTTTACGTAGATGACATGATCATTACATGTTCTGATCTTATCAAGGTTATCAAGTTGCAGTTTGATACTCAAACAATCCAAATATTTGCATTTAATTTTACAAAAGGTTCAAATGACAGAGGCAAAGGCAACTGTTACACCCATGATGACAAGCACAAAACTATCAGTGAATGATGAAGGTGTGCTTGATAATGCTATGTTGTATAGAAGTATAGTGTGTAGACTACAATATGCAACAATTACAAGACTAAAGTTGACTTTTTCAGTGAATAAAGTTTACCAATTTATGAGCAATCCAAAGGCAAGTTACTGGGTAGTTGTAAAAAGAATACTTAGATATATCAATGGCACACTTGATTATGGAATAACATTTAAACCATTGAAAAGCTTAAAGATAAATTGCTTTCCTAACTCAAATTGGGCATCCTATCCAGATACAAGAAGATCAACATCTGATATGTGCATTTATTTCAACTAAAAAAAAACCCACAATTTCAAGATCAAATACAGAGGCATAATATTGGTGCTTGGCCTCCACAACTGCTGAAATAGTCTATGTTCTGACTAAACTTTATGCAACTATTCCTAAAATATCAACAATATGGTGTGACAATACAAGTGTTGGGGTTCTTTCTATAAATTCTATACTTCAGTCTAAAACTAAACATATAGAGCTTAATTTCATTTTTTAAGGGAAAAAGTGCTTAAGAAGGAACTCGTAGTTTCCTATGTACCCTCATATGATCAAATGGCTGACATCCTCACCAAACCATTGTCACCTAAGCCATTTCTCTTTTTGAGAAGTGCAAACTTAGTATCACTTGCATGCCACTAAGTTTGAGGGAGGATCTAAGAAAGGTAGCAGAAGTAGAGCTTGGGGAATAGATGGTTGTATAATGCCTTACTTTGAATAATCAGAGGAAAGTAACAAGGCAAGTGTACACAGCTTACAAAAGCTATACAGAGATTGGCACAATGATCTAGTAAGGCTTACAAAGAATCAATGGAATGCTTTACACATGTGTGTGTGTTTAAAGACTTGGACAGATTGTGCTATCACTTGTTTGGCTATCAAGAATAGCATTGATTGAAGATTCATAACTATAGATTACAGTTTATAATAGAATGCTAGGATTAATTGTTGTGTAATTAAGTTTCTATTACAAGTTGTTACAAGCTTTACTCTTCATTTTCCTTTGTACCATATTTGCTATAAATAGCTAAAAATGATTGTATTTTGAAATTCATTTGAGATTACGAAAAGAAATAGAACATAAAGCATTATTCACAAACATCTTTTTCTTGTTAAATTTAGTTTAGAGTATCAAACATTACATATCTCAACTTTCACAATCCCTACAACCCACTCAACAACCTCAACCTCTTCCCCCATATTTAGCAACACTAACACTAAGTTCATTACTTGATGTCTAGCCTGCAACTACCATTAACAACCATTCCATGTTCACATGCTCCAAAGTTGGCATTTATAAGCCAAAAGTATATCTGACTATACAATCAGATTGCTCTCTTGAAGAGCCTACCTCTATGAAACAAACCTTGCATGATCCACTGGGGAAAACCTTAATACAGATTGAATTTGATGCCTTTATGAAAAATCAAACATGATCTTTGGTCTCTATTCCACTACTTAGAAAAATAGTAGGTGACATATGGATTAATAAGGTTAAACATTACACTCACTAAAGGTTCGATGTGCTTCAACTAGATATCAATAATGTATTTCTGAGTGGTGCCTTAAATGAAGAAGTATACATGAGTCAGCCATAAGGTATTGAACACCTTGAATTTCCTCACTATGTGTGTAAGTTGAATAAAGAAATTTTCTTAATTTATGGTCTAAAGCACGCCCCTCAAGCATGATTTGATATCATTACTAGCATTACTAGTGCCTTGCTTTACATGCATTTTGTTAAGTCTATAGCTAATAGTTCTCTCTTTTGTAAATTCACCTCACAATCTACAGTTTACTTGCTTATTTATGTTGATGATATTATCATCATTGGAAGTTATGATATTATCATTGAAAGTGATGATAGAGAGATACATACACTAGTTTCTACACTTCATACGAAATTTGGTTTGAAACATTTGGGGCATCTCAACTACTTTTTGGATATTGAGGTTCATACATTACCTAATGGTGATCTTATGCTCACTTAAGGGAAATACATCCATGAGCTATTGTCAGGAACTCATACGGACCAAGCAAAGCGTATAGCAACTCCTATGACCACAATTTTAACTCTTTTGACCAGTGTTAGGGAAGTATATGATAATCCTACTCATTACAGGAATGCTTATGGTTCATTGAAGTATATCACAATCACCAAGCCTGATCTCACTAATTCTATTAATATGGTGTGACAATTCATATCTCAACCTTTAGTTTCTCAATGGCTTGCTATCAAGCACATTTTGAGACATTTGTGTGGCACCACAACTCATGCACTAGTATTTATACCGTTTCTTTGCTTTAACTTTATGGTTTTGCTGGTGCAGACTGGGGGTTAGATCTTGATGACAAGAAATCCACATCAAGTGTTGTTTACTCTTGCTCCCATCTTGTCACTTGGTTTTCTAAGAAACAACACTCAATCTCACATTCCAGTATAGAGGCTAGGTATCGTGCACTAACTAATACGACCTTTGAATTAGTGTAGTTACACTCTCTTCTTACAAAGTTGAAAGCGTTTCTTCCTAGTCCACTTCTAGCTTGATGTGATAATCTAAGTACAACGTCTATTGGTAATCATGTACTTTATGTGTGAACAAAGCATGTGGAACTTTACCTTTATTTTGTATAGGAAAGGGTAGCCTCACAGAAGCTTCTTGTGCAACACATTCCATATATTCAACAACCTACTAATTTGTTTACCAAGCCACTCTCTATTCAATAATTTCTATTTTATTGCAACAAACTCGATGTCATTTCCATGCCACTGAGTTTGAGGGGGTATTAGAGTTAAGTAAGGCTTGGTGTTTGATGTTCAAGAAGTACAAGCTAAAGGCTCACGTGGCTAAAGAATCATGTCATACAAGCCAAGATGATGTGTCATGAGTTTGTTAGGCTTGTTATTAGTTTGTTAGTACAATTGATGAGTTAGTACAATGGATGCCATTCCTTTCTATTTCAATAAAGTGTAGTACAATTAGTTACAGATACAAGTTTAATTGTTCTATAAATACTATAATGTACATGTAAAAGATATTTTGATTTGAAGTAATAAAGCTAAGCTTCATTCTATGGAATTCTTCTCTTAAACACAATTTCTCTTCTTTTTCTTCTTACTTCAATCCTTATTAACTATAATTGCACCATCAACAATGTTAGGATTGGTCCGACTTACAGAGAAAGAAATTAGAAAGGAGTCAGAGCAATTAATGGAATGTGTGGATCTCTTAAGGAGCCTATGTATATATAGAGTTTAACATGTATAGGTGTCGATTACATAAGGCATACATGTTACAACATGTCAGAGGGGTATAAGAGTAAAGAAAAATACACTTAAAACTCGGGCTGACGTCTTAAGGCTCGGGCTAACGTCTTATAGCTCGAGTAGACATCTTAAGGCTTGGACCGACATCTTAAGGCTTGGGCTGACGTCTTATGGCTCAAGCTGACGTCTTATAGCTCGGGTTGACATCTTAAGGCTCGAGTTGACACCAAGCCTCAGGTTGATGTCTCAAGGCTAGGGTTGACGTCAGGTCATTCCTTAAGCCCAAACATCAGTCCCCCTACTCTTTTAATTCAGTTCTACAACTGAGGTGGAAGAGTAAAAGGCTCAGCATTGATGTCCTACTGACTACAAAAATAGGATTGACGTTCTTATGCATAATATTCAACTCTTTCTCAACATCCATATATGGAAGGTGCTGGACACAATGGTTCACACTGTGTGGAGCCCTACCTTTTTGAGCTTGACGTGATCAACTTTCTTTGAGGGAAAAGGCTCTACCTTTTCTGAGCTTAAGGTGATCAAATATTTGAGGGAGAGCGCTCTACACGATTTGAGCTCAAGGTGATCAAGTCTCTTTGAAGAAGAAGGATCTACCATTTTTGAGCTCGAGGTAATCAACTCACTTTGAAGAAGAGTGCTCTACCTTTTTTGAGCTAGAAGTGATCAACTATCATAGGGAGAGCGCTCTACCTTTTTGAGCGAAAGGTGATCAACTCTCTTTGAAGAAGAGGAATCTACCTTTTTTGAGCTAGAGGTGATCAACTCTCTGAGGGAGATCACTCTACCTGGTTTGAGCTCGAGGTGATCAACTTTCTTTAAAGAAGAGCACTCTACCTTTTTTGAGCTAGAGGTGATCAACTCTCTGAGGGGGAGCGCTCTACCTGGTTTAAGCTCGAGGTGATCAACTCTCTTTGAAGAAGAGCGCTCTACCTTTTTTGAGCAAGAGGTGATCAACTCTCTTTGAAGAAGAGCGCTCTACCTTTTTCAAGCTAGAGGTGATCAACTCTCTTTGAAGAAAAGCACTCTACCTTTTTTGAGCTAGAGGTGATCAATTCTCTTTGAAGAAAAGCGTTATACCTTTTTTGAGCTAGAGGTGATCAACTCTCTGAGGGAGAACGCTCCACCTAGTTTGAGCTCGAGGTGATCAACTTTCTTTTAAGAAGAGTGCTCTACCTTTTTTGAGCTCGAGGTGATCAACTCTCTTTGAAGAAGAGCGCTCTACCTTTTTTGAGCTAGAGGTGATCAATTCTCTGAGGGAGAGCGCTCTACCTGGTTTGAGCTCGAGGTGATCAACTCTCTTTGAAGAAGAGTGCTCTACCTTTTTTGAGCTCGAGGTGATCAACTCTCTTTGAAGAAGAGCACTCTACCTTTTTTCAGCTAGAGGTGATCAACTCTCTTTGAAGAAGAGCGCTCTACCATTTTTGAGCTAAATGTGATCAACTCTCTTTGAAGAAGAGGGATCTACCTTTTTTGAGCTAGAGGTGATCAACTCTCTAAGGGAAAGCGCTCTACCTGGTTTGAGCTCGAGGTGATCAACTCTCTTTGAAGAAGAGTGTTCTACCTGTTTTGAGCTCGAGGTGATCAACTCTCTTTGAAGAAGAGCAATCTACCGTTTTTGAGCTAGAAGTGATCAACACTCTGAGGGAGAGTGCTCTACCTAGTTTGAGCTCGAGGTGATCAACTCTCTTTGAAGAAGAGTGCTCTACCTTTTTTGAGCTCGAGATGATCAACTCTCTTTGAAGAAGAGTACTCTACCTTTTTTGTGTTCGAGGTGATCAACTCTCTTTGAAGAAGAGTGCTCTACCTTTTTTGAGCTCGAGGTGATCAACTCTCTTTGAAGAAGAGCGCTCTACCTTTTTTTTAGCTAGAGGTGATCAACTCTCTTTGAAGAAGAGCGCTCTACCTTTTTTGAGCTAGAGGTGATCAACTCTCTAAGGAAGAGTGTTCTACCTTTTTCGAGCTAAAGGTGATCAACTCTCTGAGGGAGAGCGCTCTACCTAGTTTGAGCTCAAGGTGATAAACTCTCTTTGAAGAAGAGTGCTTTACCTTTTTTGAGCTAGAAGTGATCAACTCTCTTTGAAGAAGAGTGCTCTACTATTTTTGAGAATGAGCATGTATATTAGGGGAGAGCGATTACTTGCAAGAAATCACCTAATATATATATACACGGATGGTACATAAAGACAGTAAAATAAGGTACATGAGAAGTGTAAGGTCCTCCTTATCTCCAATTGGTAGATCTTGCTACTTGGGAGTGACCTCTTTCATAGTGGCATTATAACAACTTCTTGCCTTTTCTTGGTCTCCATCCATCTCATTTATGCCCTCCTCAGTCAGGAATTAGATGACTTGGTGGAAGGTGGACAGAATTGCCTTCATCTTGTGTATCCATGGCCTACCTAAGATAACATTGTAGTGAATTGGGACATCAATTACAACGAAATTGGTCATCACTATAGATCCCTTAGCCATGACAGGTAGCACCACGGTTCCAATTGCATAGGTGGTGCTACTATTAATGGAATGTGGTGGTGCGACTCCTTCCTCAATGGCTTGTTGCATGCATAATTGGTGATAAACAACCTGGAAAATTGTGAAAAGGAGGTTATGGTACGAGGTGCCAAGTTATTGAACCATTTCTGTGCACTATCATTTAGGGTGGTAGCAAACAGCTTACATATCATGGCATCTCTCTTGCCCTGAGTGAGGCTCACAGGGGCCATGGCCGTCTTGAAGTGTTGTACGTGAGTTACCAGATCTTTGGTCCCTTCATAATCTAGGCACTTGGGAGTAATTAACTTGGGTGATGGCTCGTCTTGCTCTATTTCATCAGAAAAGAGGGAGACACATAGTTGCTCACATTCCCTATCCACATTATAAGGGGCCTTTCCTTTTTCATGCCTTTCATTGGCCAATTTTAAGGCATGGTCTTGCTTTTTGTTGGTTTCTTCCAATGCCTGAAATCGCACCTCCTAGCTTTTTCTCTCCTGTAACCACTGCTCGTTGTTAGGTCTTACTGAACCATAAAAGGGGTCATTCTCAACTTCTTATTCGCCCTGGTTGAGCTCAGGCATGACGCACTCTAGTCTGTTTCTATCAATAAGGTTGGCAATTCCAACATCGGAGGTTCCACTTTCTGATTGGAAGCGTAGTGACCTATTTTCCTGCCTGGTATCCTCGAGTTCTTTTCTTAACTTGAGAAGTTAACGAGCTATCTCTCGATGAGAGTTAGTCTCCGTTCTGGCCTCGCCATAGGTTGGTGAGGTGTTGTCCAATATAGTTGCTACTTCTTCATTTACTAGTCTTAGTTGACCTTTAGTATGTGTCCCTACCATGGTGATAAGAAACAAGTGATCGTGATTCTGAGGATAACTAGTAAGTGGAACAGGTGTTTGGTCTCTTAGGTCTCTCTCAAAACTTGGGGTGAATCCTATAAAATATGGTATCAGAAGTTAAAGCTCAATCATAGGATTTGAACCCCACGGTGGGCTCCAAAATGTTGGGATTGGTCCGACTTACAGAAAGAGAAATTATAAAAGAGTCAGAGCAATTAGTGGAATGTGTGGATCTCTTAAGGATCCCATGTATATATAGATTTTAATATGTATAGGTGTCGATTACATAAGGCATACACGTTACAACATGTCAGAGGGGTATAAGAGTAAAGCAAAATACACTTAAAACTCAGGCTGATGTCTTAAGGCTTGGGCTAACGTCTTATGGCTCGGGTAAACGTCTTAAGGCTCGGGATGATGTCTTATGGCTCGGGCTGACATCTTAAGGCTCGAGCTGACACCAAGCCTTGGGTTGACGTCTCAAGGCTAGGGGCGACGTCAGGTCATTCCTTAAGCCCAAACAAACAACATGATTTCAACATTTCTCTTAGGAGTTGCATTTTCTTTTTAGCCTAGAAAGAACAATCTACGTAACTGATGTGATTTCTTTTTTTGAAATAACTACACTACTTACATGTCCTAAATAGGACTCGAACTTTATACCTTCTCATACTCAAGTGGATTTAATCCACAAGCTCGTTGGTAGCTGATGTGATTTCTATAAAGCACTAATGCTGATATCATGACCTTAATAGCTAGAGTTGCTAAAGTTAAGACCGTAAATCCCAACTTGCTAAATAACACTCTATTACATACGTTGATTATGCATTGGTGAGAACAATGGTACTTATGTATGTGTGCCAACTCTAAATGGTACAAGACTTTTTGGGCACAAATCCAAGAGAAAAAATTGTGTTAGCCCAGACCTAAAGTAGATAATATCATACCATGCGTTAGATTGGGTCTTTAAAATGTATGTCTGCAAATACTTGTCCATAATGTTTTGTCATTGAAGCTTTTAAGAAAGGTTGCTACTTTAAGGATAAGGCTACGAAAGGGATATGGAACTACTACCATTGCTCTTGCTAAGGTAAAAGGTGAAAACAAATAGTCAAATGTCCTAGTAGCATTAGAGTCCATTTCACGAGGAGGAACTTCTCAAACATACCAAGAAAGGTACAAAGTTACTTACACATAATGAAATGAAATTTGATCTTATGGTCATCGATAATCCATAGTGAATGTGATGCTCTGTGTAAATAAATTTGTACAACGAAAAAATAAATAACGCAAATGATTAGTTAAAATGCATAATATATCTCGAAGAATATTATGAGCTCCCTAGCATATTTGCAATCATTACATTTTCTTTCTTATGTTGCCCATATATAAATCATCAGTACAAATGATCTAAAATTAGAGTTGAAATAGGTTGTAGCCAAAATAAAAAAGCAAATGTACGATGAAATTATAATTGGGATAAATATTAGATCATCACATGTTAAAAATTAGGTTCATAAGATCTCTAAATTAATAAATTAATTAGACATAATTTTATTCATAAAGCTCATTTTTCATAATGAAAGACATAAAATTTGATAAATAGAGAAAAAAACAATCAATCTCTTGAATTGTAACACAATCTCCTCTTGAATCTCTATCAAAATTGTATTTCTTTTTTATTTTTTCTATATTTTTCTCTTCTTAGTTCCAAAAATTGATAAAAAAAATGTTATTTTTTACTCATTAGGGTTAATAGGACAATTAAGAAGTTAAATTAAGCTCAAATTGAATGTGGACCGTCTGATCAACTTCAAATAAAAGGCTGAGATGAAAAAAGAAAAAATTAATAGCACTAACCAATAGGAATAGGCCACGTGGCACGAAAAAAAGACGGATTCAATCAACACACGACACATGGTATGGGTGATTGATCTCGATCAACACATGTTGACTTATCGCCATGTGGTAATCTACGATTCACAATTACAACTTTTATGGCACACGAGTGAAAAGAATGGCCGAATCAAGTGATAATGTGTGGCGAGTACATTGACTAAGCAGAGAAAATCGAAATAAACATTGTACTAACATGTAACATGGTGCTGCATCACACGATATAAGCGATGTAGCATGATTGGCCCTCTCCACTTGCGTGTCATTCACATGGCATGCCTGGTCAGTTCCTCTACTTGTATGGCATCCACATGATAGTTTCTGATTGATCGTGTATTAAAAAATTCCAAAAAAATCCTAAAATTTATATTTTCACTAGAAAGTTTATATTTTAATATTTTTAACCCTAAAAATACTATTTATTGAATAAAAACAAGCAAATATTAAATGGAAAAGTGCACTGATGACTCTACTTTCATAAAGTCATCATATGGCTATAGAAAATTCAAAAAAAAAAGGAACAAATGTATGCTCTCATTTGCACCCTTGACATGTTTTACACCGTTACCACCATATATCACCCATGGTTTTAATGCAAATGTAGTTTATGGGCAAGGTGCTTAATATACATAATAGGTTATATACAAATTACGATTATGTATATTCTCTAATGGTGTTCTATGTGAGAAATACAATGGAAGAATTCTAGATTCTATAGACATAACTGTGATGAATCGTCCATAGATTCAAACTGCAAGGTTTGAAAGATACCTAGCGCTTTATTTAATTAAGCTCCTTCAGAAAATCAACATTGTCAACGAAGACCTGCAATCACATGAACATTAGAAATATATAGATAAAAGACCAAAGAGTTAGCAAAGCTTTTAATTTTGCAAAATTTGTAATTTGTAAAGAGTGTTGTTTTCTACAAATGCCCTTTATGTTCTAATACATCTACAATTTCCTCACAGAGCAATGTTTGGTGAAAACTGTTAGCCAAATTAATATTTTTCTAATGCTTTAAGGAATTTTTTTTCCTGCAAAAATGTATTGCTATTATTCATATCAAGTGTGCCATAATAGTTTCATTATTTTCTCAGTAAAAATATCAAATCGAATGCATTTGTCTATCAATTGAAAGTACTAAATAGAATCATAGTATGTTCTTGTAGGATGAACAAAACCTAAGACATGTCCAGAAGACTCAAAACCTCAAAGGACGAGAACATATTGTGTATCAGCAGAGAGAAAATAGGAAGTACCGTTTTCCATCCATCAGGATCCAAGCAAACAGTAATTTTTGTGTTGATACCAGGCAAGGGACCGGGTTCACGAATTATCATTCCTCCAGACAGTTTGATGGCTTGTGCAGTCTTGTATACATCATCAGTGCCTATAGCAATCTGTTAAAATTTAAAACTAAGTCTCCTTCATATATGATAATGCAAGTTCTAACAAGAGACACTTCATAAATCACACACACTATGACACTATGTTTTCAGATAGTCATATGGGTTGATTACCTGTGCATAACCATTTCCTTTGTCATAATCCTTGACACCATAGTTATATGTCAGCTCAATCACTACATTCTTATCTTCAGGACTATAACCCATAATAGCTACCTTATACTGCATAATATAATGAGACATCAATTCTACGAATAATCATTTTTAATTTACATTGGAGGCAACATAGCAGTCTTTTTTTAATAATTTGAGAACACAAAACATGGTATTGTAATATGTGACCGTTGAATCATAGAACTTGAAGTGGATACTTACCTTGTACTCAGGGTTATCCCTTAGACCGAGAAGTTCCATGCCGTAGGCCTTCAGATCAGATGAAAAGTATAAACAAAAAGGACAGCGATTGCCTATAACAAAATGTGCCTTAAAAGCAAAAGATATTGTTTTGGACATAAGAGACTCCTTTTCTACTAGATGGATCGAACATTACACACCTTCTTATAGAAATTTATTGCACGATCAAGATCGCCCACTCGAAGCATTACTTGACAGAAGGGCTCCAGAGTGAACCCTCTCTCCAAAAGTTCAAACTTATAACCATCAGGGTCTTCAATAAAAGCTATTATTGTGTTGCCACCATTAACAGGACCAGGTTCCCTGGTAACTGTCCCTCCCTTTGCCTTTATAAGCTCAACCGTTTTGGCAACCTACAAAGGAAGTTGTATAACGTACCGTAGTAAGTCCACAAAATTGCTCTATAAAATAAACGAATACATCTTCTTTAAGTGACAAATGGTTGTGGCGATCATAAATAAAAATTCAACTTCACACATAGATACAATGCTGGAATTGAAAAGTCACTCAAACTATCTATCAAATATAAATTCCTGCAAGCAAGACCATAGTCTCTATTAACCACCGTAACTAGTAATTTATGATGTTAACAGAAAATCCAATTATAATAGTAGCCCTTAGACTCGCAGACACAACAATATGCAGCATAAAATTGGGAAGAAGAGAGGTCCCAAACAAACTCTAGCAATGTACATCATTCAGGACCAGGCAAAAAAAAGACTCAAGGTTTGACCAACTTACAACTCAAAAGCATTACACTTCATCTAGTTATAGATGCATTCATTTTTCAAGATTCAGATGTTAAACATCGGGAAAAATCTACTTTGATTGTGAAGGATACCTAAAAACAGGCAATTTCAAGAAATAATTTGTTTGATATTTTACAAATTGTTTTTAATATTTTAAACAAAAAATAGTATTAAATCCTAACAAAAATTATCTATTAGTCTATATCTATTACTCTATATAAGAGTTACTCTATTTTTATATGGCAAAAATTTTGTTTGATTTTTCTTTTATTTTCTTTGGCAATTATAAAATAATTTTTTTATTAGTCTATATAATAAATGAGAGTTGCCTCCCCTTACCAAACAACATTTATTTGATAAATAATTTGTTTGATATTTCATAATTTTTTTTAATATTTCAAATAAAAAAGAAAATTGTTAAAACTTAGAATAAAAAATAAAAAATATACTTATTATCTATTAATCTATATCTACTACTCTTTATAGGAATTGCTCCACACTATATATTTGAAAATAATTTTGTTTGATTTTGTCTTTTATTTTCTTTGACAATTATAGCAAAAAAAATTTAATATTTTTTTGGTACTTTGACCTTAGTGTGAAACAAAAATAATTTCCCGTTTTCTTTTCCTTTCCTTTTATTTTAGTTATTTTATGTCCATCATTCGTTGAGTTTTGCTTTTAACTCATTTTTTCTTTTTTTTCTTTTCTTTTTTTACATTTTAAAATTTTTTTATTTGATATTTAAAATCTATTTTGTCAAAAGAAATTGTTGAAATGAACTATAAAGAATCACATACCAATTTATCACTACTCATTGCATTTTTTCTTATTAAACTTACTTTATGACTCCATTTATTGGATATTTTTTTTATTTTACTAACTTTTTATTTGTGAGTGTATAATATAAATGGTTATCACTCATATGTTAGTATTACTTTGTATGCATGTACTCGCTTTCCATATACAATAGAACCACATAAAATTATGATTCCATTTTCTTGACATTGGCATCAAATCTGAATAGTTTTAAATGAGTTAAAAATTCTATGTTAAATTAGAAGATTTTCGTAAACTACAGCTTGTATAATGTAATACTATATATATTATTTGTAATGATTACAATTAAAATTTTCATTTGAGTTTAAAGTTTTGGTTTTAACAAGTGGGTCATTATCAGTTTAGATTGCGTAATAAATATTGTATTTTGTAAATCCTTGAAAGATGTCTAAAAATGTGATTTTTAAGTAATTTTATTATTGATCGTGTTATTGTAACATAGTGACATTAAGCCTTGCCATGAGACTCACAAACTTAATTTTTAGAGTTTGATCCTCAATATGTCTTAATTGTGCAACATTATTTTGAAAAATATTATTGTTAAAAATTAAAATATTTGTTATTTTTTCAATTTTAAATTAACACTTTCAATTTGTAATCGTTATTGAGACACAATCACGTGCCTTGCACGTGAACAAAACTAGTTTACAAGGAAACTTCAATTTCTAACCAAATCATTCATCTCTATTTGTCTTTATGTTATCAAAGCAAGGTTATCGTTAATATCTAACTATAAAAGATTCAACCTACAACCAAGAATAGCTAAAAACACCCAAATAGAAACACAAATCACACACACATACCCACCATGAATTCTAGAAGATTGGATAACTCTCCTTTCCAATTCACTATTGAAAAATTTAAAATAGAAACTACCTATGTTACTTGGACTCTTCATATTTCGTGAAATATCTATACCCAAGCGACATGACATGGATATGAGTTTGGGTAATCGAACATTTTAATTTGGTATACATTTACAAAAAAAAAAAAATAGAAAAATTGGCTATCCAATACCCAGATATGTATACAAAACAATTTACACCTCTTAGTGTCTTAAAAAGTCCAAGTAACATATAAACTGTAGAAAATGGCCTCAATCCGTAAAATTTGTTATAAACAAGAAAGGTAAAATGGGATGCTTGGTGAAGGAGCAATAAAACTCGCTTCAACCAATGCAAGCACAATGTAGTAGTAGAATTCAGAGAACTCAATAGTGTCTGCATGGTTCGTCAATTTCATGCTATCAGCAATGAAAAAACTTATGTTTTCCTACTAGCATCAAAGGATGCGTGGGAAGCTATTAAAGACCCCTACTCAAAAACCTTAGATTATTGATTCCGATACGTCAGACCATATAACTAATACCTATCTTTTATTTTTTTTCTACTGGCATCAAAGGATGTGTGGGAAGATGTTAAAGACCCCTACTCAACAACCTTAGATTATTGATTTTGATGCATCAGACTATATAATTATTGTCTATCATTTATTTACCTCTTATTCACCATATGTTCGTAATCTTAAAGTTAAAGTAGGAGATGAATCCCTTTCAACCGTTGCAGGTAAAGGGAATATCCAAATCTTGAACCTGTCTTTCATGTCTTGAACTTCATTATAATTTAATATCCATTAGTCAGTTAACAAAAAGAGCAAATTGCTCAGTTAAGTTCTTTCCATCTCATTATGTCTTTCAAGACCAATTATTAGGAAAGATGATTGGCCTTGCTGAAGAGTATGAATGACTATTACTTTAATGAAGCCAATGTGAGTGAACGTCGTCAAAATGCTATTTATGATCTACATTTGTTTCTAGGAATAGTGAACTTATGTTATAGCATTATAGAATGGGTCATTGTAATTTTCAGTATTTGAAACATATATTTCCATTTATGTTTTCAAATAAAACAAGTAATTTTTAGTGCGAAATTTGTGAGCTTATAAAACATCAATGGACCCCATTTTCCATCAGTCAATACATACCATCCAAACATTTTGCCATAATTCACTATGATGTATAGAGTCCTACTTGTTTTACAAATAGCTAAATCTAAGTGGTTTATCACATTTATTGATGATCATATAGAAGTTTGTTAGGTTTATCTTCTAAAAGAAATTAAGGTTCATGATGTTTTCGTTAACTTTCACTTGATTCAAAACCAATTTCAACCACAAATCCAAATCCTCAAATATAGATAATGGCATAAAATACTTTAACAATACCCTAAAACATGGGATAATACACCAAAGTTCTTGTATTTACACTCCTTAAAAAAATGGGATAGTTAAACGGAAAAATAGACACCTCTTTGAAGTAGCTCAAGCTTTAATATTTCCCACACTCCCAGCCGCATTCTTTTCTTCAAAACACCAACTCAAAATTTCCAAAAACTCTCCCAACATCACATTTTCAATTTGACCTCCCTGTTATAGTGTTTGGGTGTACTGCCTTTTACAAGCATTCATTTCAATAGCAAGTCCAAGTTAGATCCTAAAGAAACCAAATATGCCTTCGTTAGGTATTTTCCCACTACAAGTATTATGATCCCTCTACAAAAATGATCATTGATAGTGGCAATGTTACTTTAACATCAAAAGTCCACTCTTCTGGAGGAAAAGTTGAGTGAAGAGAACTCTTTTGGTCAATACGAAGACCTGGGTCTTAACCTTCATGATTTCACCACCCCATCTAGGCCTATTCTGCTACAGAAAATCTAAAAAAAATAAAGATGATTATTTACTCACAAAAGTTCAAATTATAAAAATAGGAAAAACTTCACACTTGATGCCTCAAGAGAGTCAGGATAAGTGATAAATCTAAAAATTTAGGAGTCTATCTCAACCCAGGTAATTTTGAAACCTCGTAAGTCTTCTGAGTTACCTATTGCTTAGAGAAAGAAAACTCAATCTTGTACACTTCATGCTATCTCTAAATTTATTTTATATAATACTCTGTCTACTAGATTATATGATTTTACCTCTAACCTTGATAGAACAAAAATTCCCAAAAATAGCCAAGAGGCTATAAAATTTACAAAATGAAGAAAAGCTGATAGAAGAAATAAGACACTAGAAAAAATGGAACTTGGGATGTAACAGTTTTACCAAAAGGAAAGATACCAATTGGTTGTAAATGAGTATTCACATAAAATACAAGGTTGATGGAACAATAGAACAGTACAAAGCTCGTCTGGTTACAAAGGGAATAACACAGACCAATGAAATTACACGGACATTCGCATTGGTGGCTAAACTGAATATATAGTAAGGGTACTCTTATCACTAGTAGAAATTCTAGATTATCCTCTTGATAGATGTCATTTTATACATGTGTTTGTGCATAAATTCTCATATATTTATAATGAATTATTATTCCCTATGTATTTTATATTTTTTTTGTTATACAGGTGTTAGGGAAAGAAATAAGCAAAAAGAAGCAAAAACATATATTTAGAGCAAAAATAGAACACTAGGTTGATCGAGGAGCCAGGGCATGAATGACAAGTAAGGTTCGATCAAACTCAATAGAGACTTAATCGATAAAGCAACAGGTCGATCGATCGAGCACTCTTGGGTTAAAAATCACAAATGTTATATCGATAAAAAAAGGGCCTTGATTGATCAATATATCTAGTCAACACTTAAATTTAGAGTTTTTCAACACCAATTTTAACCTTGGCCATTGGATCATGCAAATTCTAATCCAACTTGGATTAAACTCGAAAATACACCATATAAAATATCTAAGGGGTCATTTAAATATAAGAATTGCTACAAGAAGCAAGAGGGATCAAAGAGCACATTAAGAGCAACTTTTGGAGAAGATTTTGAAGAAAAGATCGGAGATTTTTATAAGTTTTTCTTAATTCTTTTCTTTATAATTTTCCATGATTATAATGTTGATTCTTGTAGAATCTATGTCTAACTAAATTTATAATGTGATTGTAGGCAACTCTAAGCCATAGGCTATGGCTTTATTAATTTTAGTTTTAAATATTGATTTTTGATGTGTTCAATTATATGTTTGAATGTCAAAACTATGCATGTATATGATTATTTCTAGTTCTAGATGTTGATATATAATCGTTAATATTCTTATTCGAAGTGGTACCTTATGACTACTATCACAAGTAGGGTTCAATACCTACGTTAAAAGTTATCAATGGTTTTGATCTTACCTAGTGTACTTATCACATTTTCAAATCTTATTAAAATGAATGAATTAAATCTAGTAAATGATCATCTAGGTTGTTCAGGATTTAGGTTGGCTTATAATTATATTATGAATCAATACACACTAAGAAAAGATGGGGAGTAGACTTAGACTTCTAAAGTTAAAGTTAAGAACTCAAAAATGGTTTTAAATTATGAAAGTGACTTAAAAACTAAGAAACTAATTTCCATTCAAGACGTTTAATTGAATCGTAGGGTGGTGGTGAGTATAATCACATAATCATTTATTTCTCATAAATTTTATGCAATTCACTTTTATTACTTTATGTTATTTTCTTCAAAACAATCAAAACCTCTATTCTAGTAACTATAAATAACACACTAACGAGCTAATAATTAGGGTAGAAGCCAACAATCCTTATTCTTAAATTACTTATCACTTATGTATGACTATATATACTTATGTGTGCTCAAACAAGTCACCTCTTCACCATCTAGATATTAAAAATGCATTCTTAAATGGAGTGTTAGAAAAAAGAAGTCTTTATGACCATGCCACCAGGATTCCAAAAAGAAGATACAAACACATGACAATTAAAAAAATCATTTTATGGTCTCAAACAATCACCAAGAGCATGGTTTGATAGATTTGTAAAAGCAATGAAGAAACAAGGATATCAATTGGAACAATCAGAACATACAATGTTCTTTTGATAGATTAAAAATGGGAATAAAACAATTTTGATTGTGTATGTTGATGATATAATCTTGAATGGAAACATCTTAAAAGAAATCGAGACTTAATACAAGTTCAACTATAAAATTTGAAGTCAAAGATCTGGGTAAATGCGATGCTTAAGAATAGAAGTTGCAAGATCAAAAGGAGGTATAAACGTCTCTCAATGTAAATACATTCTTAATCTCCTTATTAAAACAAGCATTCTTGGATGCAAACCAAGTGATACACCAATCGAGGTAGGAACAAAGGTCAAAAACTTGGAAAAACCAATTGATAGTAGAAAAAGAAGTCTTCTCAAGTTGTTGCTTCTACTTCTTAGGTTTCTCGAGTAACTACTCAAAGTAGGTAATTCTGGTTCAATATTTATCTCTTCTACTTCCGATACTTGGTTTATTGATTCAAGAAATACTGATCATATGACTAGTATTCCCTCCATTCTTGATTCTCCATCGTCTGCTCATGTTAAGTAGGTTGCTAATGGGACACCAATGCCAATTTTAGGAGCTAGTTATGTCTCACTATCACTCATTTTTTCCATGTCTTTTGTTCTATTTGCACCAACTCTTAAAATTAACCTTTTATCAATTAGTCAACTTACAAATAATCTTGATTGTTTTATAACTTTCTATTTTATTCACTATGTTTCAAGACAATCAAATGAAGATGACAATTGGCATGGTAGAGAGAGAAAAAGTCTTTACTACTTGGAGAAGGCATCTAGCAACTTTGTTGTGGCTTTCAAATAGAAAATTGATAGAACGAAAACTATTTTATAGCACTGTCGTTTAGGACATCAATCTTTTTCCTATTTGGAACGTTTACTTCCTAAACTATTTTCAAATACTTTTACTTCTAGCTTAATATGTGAAACAATGCTCTTTGCAAAAAATCATGTTTCTTTCAAAATGAGCTCTAATAAAAGTTTTGTTTCATTTGCTTGTGTTTATATTGATGTGTGGGATATTTTCTCTTCTCCTACTACTTCCGATCATAAATATTTTGTTTCCTTTATTGATGATTATACTCGAGTCACTTGGATCTATCTGTTGATATCTAAGAGTAATGTTATTGGTGTTATTCCTCAATTTTATAATATGATTGTCACATAGTTTCATGTATAGCTAAAGGTTTTTCATTTTGATAACGATCGTGAATTTGTGAATTAGCCTCTTATTGATTTTTACAAAACTCATGGCATCCTCCACCAAACAACATGTGCATATATGCCATAAAAAAATGATATAACAAAGCGTAAGAACCATCACATTTTTAAGGTGGCATGTGCCCTAGTTTTACTATGCATGTTCCTAAACGTTTATGGGCTGAGGCTATCTTGACTGCTACTTTTTTTATCAATAGAATGCCTAATCGTATTATTGACTATCATAGACCCCATTGAGAAAACTCATTATTGACTATAAGAGACCCCATTGAGAAAACTCTCTTTTTCACACTATACCTTTTGCACTTAATCCATGCCCTAAAGTGTTTGGTTGTGTCTATTACATCTATATTCATGAACTTTATACAAACAAGTTTGATCCCCGTGTCTTTAAGTTTGTCTTTCTTAGGTACTCTAACGCACAGAAGGGTTATTAATTTTTTCATCCACCTACAGTTAAATACTATGTGACTATAGATGTCCAATTCTATGAACATGTCATATTTCTCTATAGACATCTCTCTAACTCCTCTTCATGGGGAGATTAGTAGTAAGGAAGATGAGAAGTTATGGTTAGAAGAAAATAAGATACGGATTTCTAGAGAGAGGATTCTTTTCTTTTAATAAACCTCAAAAAGATAAACCAACTAACTTGTTAAGATCACCTTATATGTTCCACCGACACTTTGAAATGAGGAATAATTACTGCTACGTCCCTACCTTCTGACTCAGATGCTCCTCTTGATGATAGAATCATGCCTTTAAATGATTCTTCCGAGATTGATTCTGAGTTATGTGTTTCTCCTTTACCTTCCACTTCTTATATATCTACTTCTAACATACCTTCGGATTCTATAGTGTCAGCACCTACTATCTTGGATCCAACAACTAGTGACCACGGTAGGAGATATCCTATTCGAGCTCGTAAACAGCTTGATAAATTAGGCTTCTCTAAGCCTCATCTAATATTCCTAATCCAATTTCAAATTTTGTTTCTTATCACCATTTATCTAAAATTCATTTAGCTTTCGTCTTTCAAATTTCTTTTATGTCTATTCCTAGTCATTTTTATGAAGCTCTTGAACATCCCAATTAAAGAGTTTCCATGGTAGAAGAAATGAATGCCATCCAAAAGAATTGTACTTGGGAGTTAGTGGAATTACCTAAGAGGAAGAAGACTATGGATTGCAAGTGGGTGTTCACAGTCAAGTTTCATTCAGATGGGATATGGAAGAGAAATAAAGACAGAGTAATGCCTAAGTGGTATGCTTAAACTTATGGGATTGACTATCAAGAGACGTTTGCTTCAATAGCCATGATGAGTACTAATCGAATTATACTTTCTATTGCTATGAATCAAGATTGACCATTAATTCCATTCGATGTAAAGAACGCATTACTCCATGGAGAATTGATAAAGGTGTATATGGATCCTTCTCCTGGGTTCCTAACTAAGGATGGAAAGATATACAAGTTGGGAAAGGTTTTATACGGGGCAAAAATAAACACCCAAGGTATGGTTTGGTAGCTTGAGCCTCTCAATGAAGGAATATGATTTTAAATAGGCCCAAGCATATCACACTCCTTTTTCATAAAAGGAATGGTTATGATATTACCTTACTTCTAGTTTATATTGATGACATGATTATTACATGTAGCAATGCTGGTGAGAGAGAAAAGTTACATAGTTACTTGGAAAAGGAATTTGAAATGAAGGACCTAGGGAATTTAAAATACTTCTTAGGTATTAAAGTTTCTCGGTCTAAGCAAGAAATCTCTCTCATAATGAAAGTATACCTTGGATCTCTTGACTAAAACTAATAATTCTAATTGTACCCTTGTAGACACACCTATTGAGGTGAATCATGGTTCGGTTGTCTATACTTATTAGATCCCAACTCATAAGGAGAGTCAACAAAGATTGTTGAAAATATTAATTTATTTGACGCATACTCCACCTGATTTGTTTTATGTTGTTAGTATCGTAAGTCAATTTGTGCATAATCTGAGTAACCGACACATGAATGTTATGAAACATATCTTGGCCTATTTGATGTCCTTCCTAAGCAAAGGTATTTTTTTCTCAAAATATGAGCATCTAGACATTAGGGGTTTTACTAATGTTGACTTTGTGGGTTCTAAGATGGATAGGAAGTCTACTTCAAGATACTTTAACTTTATTGGAGGTAATTTGGTGACCTAGAGAAGTAAGAAATAAAAAGTGGTATCGTTGTCTAATACAGAGACCGAGTACCATGCCCTTCATCAAAGTATTAAGGAGCTCTCTTGGTTAAAGATTTTCTTAACTGAGCTTGGTTTTGGTCTAAAGAAGTTTGACTTTATTATGTGATAATATCGCAGCCATTGAAATTACTAATAATCCGATATAATATGATCGAACTAAGCACATTGAATTTGACATAAACTATATCCAGGACAATTTTGGATGTTGGTGTCATTAGAGTTCGATACATTAAGAATGTTGATCAATTAGCTGATATTATAACTCATAGTGTTACATAAAGTTCTTATCATACCTCACTATTGAAATTGGGCATGTGTAATATTTATGCTCCAATTTGTGAGGGAGAGTTAAGTATATATTGTGTATATTTTATTCATAAAACTATTCTACGAATTTTTTATTCTTATTTTGTGAATATCATGAATTGATTATCTTTCCTTAAAATAAGGATTAGTACATATGTATAAATACATATTAGTGTTAATGAAAAATTAAGTCTTTCAAAATTAAATCATTGCTTTTGCGATCAGTGTAGCAAGTTAACACATGCATTGCCCAAATGAAACTTACCTCGAGGATTATTCTTTAAAAAGAATGAAACCATAAATTTAGAGGTATTTATCGAATGAGACTGAGTTGGCTCAGTAGACGACAGATGATCCACTACTAAATATTGAATCTTTTTCTTTGAAAACTTAGTAACTTGAAGAAGTAAGAAGCAAAATGTAATAGTAGAATAGTGTTGAAGAGGAATTTAGGGCAATTGCCCAAGGAATTTTTGAGGCATTGTGGTTAATAAAACTCTTTATGGAACTTAAAATTGCAAAAAAACATCCAGTCAAACTACACTGCAATGCAAGGCGACCATCAACATCTCTCTTAATTATGATCAACATTACAGAACAAAGCATATAAAGTAGACAAAGACTATCAAAGAGAGTTGAAGATGAAACACTTTATATGGTTTATGTTCCAACAAAAGAGTAAGCTATCGATATCTTCACCGAAAGTCTTCCTCGACAAAACTTCGATACTTTTATTGACAAGTTAGATATGATCAATATTTATGGTCTAATTTGAGGGACAATGTTAAAATCTCGAAGTAAATATTTGGGTTATAATTTAATTGTACATTTAATAGGAGATTATAGACATTAGTAAGATATTTGCTATTTATTAGAAGATTTGATTTTTTATTTAGTAGGAGATTGTATGTCCATATCCTAGCCTAGTTTTTTTTTCTATAAATTTGTAGTAAAAATGTACAAATACACACATATTTTACAAACAAGCTTAAGTTTCTAACCAAATTAGTCATCTCTCTTTGTCTTTAATATGATGTCAGAGAGATAGAAAATCAGCTCAAGGAAATGAATTCATGACAAAACACTTCAGTGATGTTTATTTTTGGAAAAGGAACTTACATCCTCAACAGCAATACCAAAGTGGCCAAAGCCGTCACCCATGTCATACTTGTCCACTCCATAATCTAGGAAACATAAATAATAAATAAACCAAAGGAGAATCTAGAGGGCAATATTTTTAAAAAATAAAAATAAAAGAAATTGATTTACGGTATGTAAGTTCGACAACAAAATGATTATCTTCAGGTCCATATCCAAGAAAAGCATTTGTATATCTCTCCTCTGGTATGTCACGCTTTCTTAATAAATTCATTCCCAAGCATTCAGTATAGAATCTGCATCTCATAAAGATAATTAGCTATCTGTCTGCAGGAGACTATTGAAAAATTTCCAAAGAGACATACTTTATGGTCTTTTCCAAGTCTCCAACACGGTAGACAACATGAAGCATACGACGATTATCATTTTTGACCCACTGTGATAAGATGGTGTCTGTTTGTTTCATTCTTCCATTTGAAGCAGCTTCTATAGTTTTTCCCTCTGTTTTTAATAAATTTGATGCTTTTAAACCTAATAACTCCAACTGAGGAAGCGCTACAAGATAGTTTAAAATTTATCAATGTCTGTAAAAGCAGATCCAAATGATGCATATTTTGATAGAATTTGATAGAGTAGCCGCAATAGTCACTTCATTACACTTAATCTTCCTCTCTCTATCAGCTAAATCAACATCAAAAGGTACATAAAAAGTAAAAATATGAAGTAGAAGATGGACATTTATCTATGACTTCACATGTGAACTTTTATAAAGAGCTACAGCCCAAGAATTCAACAGCAGCATAATGTGGCCTGGTGTATAAGACTCCAGTTACACACCAACTATTATTTGATCTTAAAATTTAAAAAAGAAATGCAATGGCATAATAAACTATTTTTGTCTAGTAAGTTATTTGTACCATAAATTCTCGTCTTAGATTAATATAAAGTTATCATAGAAGAAATGTTTTATTTCTTGATTGCTAACAACAAATATAAAACCCAGTAGTGTGATAAGAGATTTATAAACTAAACCGAGCATGGTCAGTCACATCTCTTAATGCCCTCAGAAATTATCAAGAAAATCTACACATCACCATTTTAACATTGTATAATCATTCAGAATTGAAAACGTCAAGTTGTGGTATTACTACAACTGATATGACAGTTAATTATAAGCTGAAAAAACTAGATTCTGCTATTTTAACCAATAATTATCTGTTATATTAGTTGTGGTTGTACTTAGTAGAGTGTCAAGGGATGTAGCTCATACAAGTTAGTTAGAGTTTGTTACAACAATATTCTCATGCATGTGTGATGCGTTAGTAGGTTCAACGTGTAAGGCTTAAGTGTGCATTAACAGTTTATGTAAGGCTTACATTAAACTGTTTAGGCATATAAAAAGAGTGTGTGTTAACTCTAGTTTTGTAATCTTGAATTTTCCATCTTTCTAATAAAATCATTGAGAGGTATTCTTGATTCTCTAGTCTTCTCAATATTAAATTTCTGTATGGTATCAGAGCTCAAGCTTCAAAACTTGTTTGAGTAGTTTGATAAAAACAAAGGTGTAGTGAATCAAAGCTACAAAGATGTTGTCGTCAATTCTTCATTATGACCAGATTCTATTTCATTGAAATCTTCTAAAACGTTTTCAATGGTCAATTCTTTTCAATGTGAATTCTGTTGTCAATCAAATAGATTTAATTGCTCAAAGATTATCTTCTCCCCCACCGATGAACATTAGTTTATCAATGAAGCTTGATGAAAACAATTATCTTATATTGAAGGATTAGTTACTCACGTATCTAATAGCCTTCGGCTTAGAAGAAGTAATTGATGGTATCTTTGTTGTTCCACCCAAGTTTCTTGGAACTTCTGTGAATCCTACATTCTCTAACTGGAATCGACTGAATTCCATCTTTAAAGGGTAGATCTATAGCTCATTTTCAAGTGGTATGTTGGGATATTGTAATTGTGGGATGAATGCTAGAGAGTAGTGGGTAGTGTTGGGAAAATATTACTTGGCAAATGTTCAGGCTAAGATCATGGATCTTCGTGATCAATTGCAAAGTTCAAAGAAAGACAATCTTTCAATTTCCCAGTATGTCATTAAGGCTAAAACCATGGCAGGGTAATTAGCTTCTATTGGCAAGTTTGTTAATGATAAAAATTTACTTCTGTAGCTGGTGAATGGTCTTGAATCATGTTATCAATCTTTTAATATTAACATTCAAATGCGTGACACAATTCCCTCAATGGGTATTTTTCACTCTTTTGGAAGGGTACGAAAGATTTTAGCAAAAAGATGAAAATTATGAGCAATCTCAGTTATTTCATGTAAGTGAAGCAAGGTTTGGGTCCAAGAATGGATCAAGTTCAAAACGAAGTATCAAGAAAGAAGCAATTCTAATCAACAAGGATGAAACTTGATGTCTTTTACGCAACAAACCTCCAAGAACTCAAATAATCATGGTGCTGAGTTCACTAAAAGTAACTTCAAGAAGTCACAATCTGAGATGCCTGTGTGCCATGTGTGAAAAAGTGGGACATGTGGACCAAACCATGTGGGCCACACATGCTTCTTGCTAAGAGAACTTCTTATAGGTAAAGGATCACAACTCACAACCTTAAGAAGTTGATAATAGTGATAATTCCTCGAATGATTGTTCTACCTTTACTGCCCAACATAGTAGTTGTATTGATGATGATTGTTCTTAGCTTTTGGATACTTGGGACTAGTCATCATATTGCATCTGATCTTGCTCAATTCGAATCTTATGTGCCTTGCATTGGTTCGAGTGGAGTCATACTAGGTAATGGTGCTAAGATACCCATTCATCATGTTGTTCTGGTATGTTTAATTTCACCAATGATTGTTGTCTTTCTTTGAATAATATGTTTCATGCTCCTAAAGCCTCTTCTAATCTCATATCTGTCAATAAGTTTTGTCAACGTATCTGTTGAATTTTTTTCTACATGGTTTCTATGTTCAAGATTTGATGACAAAGGAGGTGAAGCTGGAAGGAATCAGTGAGAGGGGTTTTTATGCCTTACAAGGTTCTATCTTGTCAAATTGTAAGGCTCTTTCATCTTTTTCTTCATTTACTCAACCATCTAGTTTAACTGCTTTTCTAGAAACTTGGCATCATAGGCTAGAGCATCCTAATCTCTCTTTAGTTTAAAACACTATCCAAAAGCATGGTTTGTTAGCTTCTTCTATTAGCACCAGTTCTAGTTCTTGTGCTAATGTATGTGATGTCAATTCTCAATCAGATAGTTTTACCTTTCTAAAAACTGACAACTATCCAAGTCTCACAAATTGCTTTTTTCCGGTTCTCATGGTAAGTCTTCTTAGCTTTTTCTTTTGTTGTATCTTGATTTATGGACAGCTCCATATGATGTGTCTATAGTAGATGACTTTTCTCATTTCACTTGGATCTTTATGCATCAGCTCAAAGTTCAAACTACCTAAACTTTTTTGTTGTTTCAAACTATGGTCAAGTGTTTGTTCAATGGTTTCACTTTGATTTCTTTACTTCTTAAAGATGGTATTCAACAAAGAATGACTTTTCCACACTCCTCTGAACAAAATGGTGTTGTGTAGAATCGTCAAAGAAAAATTATTGAGAGGAGTTTAGCTCATCTATCGACCGCTAGCATGCTTGTTCTCTGTTGGCTCTTGACCATGAGGCTACAACTTATTTGTTAAATCGTATTACTTCTAAGGTGCTCTCTGGTTTGTCTCACTATGAATTGTTGTTTGGTAAAGTTCCTTCATATGATGATCTTAAAGCTTTTGGTTGTCAATGTTTTTCTTATGTTCATGCTTATAATATGAATGAGTTTGATCCTAGAGTTGGAGTGTGTCCTTTTAGTTTATTGTTCAAATCAGAAGGGATACTTGTATCTTCATGTCTCTACAAACAAAGTCATAATCAATAGGTATGTTGTCTTTAATGAAAAGTGTTTTCCCTTTTATCAAAGCTCCTCTACCTCTAACTCCTCTTTCGAGGCATCTCTCTTGCCTTCAATTATTACAAAACTAGCTCATTTTCATGTTGCTAAACATCATGATTTTGTCTTACAATCATCTTCTTCTCATTCTCCTCCTATAAATCCTATGCTTGACATAGGTGCCAATCTTGAGTCCCCTAATGAGTCTTTCTCTTCTCCTCAATCTTTTATTCCTTCTAAGTCTAGAGTTTTTGATTCATCCGATGTTCTTTCTCATGTTCTTGGTAATGAACTTGCTTTAGTTCCTTTACCGGTTCCTCGATCATCCATTTTACCACATCCCTCTAACAATTTAGAGCTCTCTATTCATCTTCCTATCTCTAGTCCTTCGTTGGTTGTTTTACCTGATGCTCGGTCATCTATGTCTTCTGTTTTAAATGCTCATCCTATGCTTACTAGAGCTAAGGATGGCATACTTAAACCCAAAGTTTTCAGTGCTAGTGTCTCCCCTTTAATTCATCTTGAGCCAAAATCCTATAAAAGTGCTCTCAAAGTTCCTAAATGGAAGAAAGTTATGCATAATTTGATTGATGCATTACTTGCTAATGACACTTGGGTATTGGTATATCTACCTAGCGATGTTATTCGCATTACTTGTAAGTGGGTGTTTCATGTAACGTTTCTTTTAAATAGTGTTTTAGACAAATACAAGGCCAGATTAATGGCAAGAGGTTTTCTACAAACCTTTGGTGTTGATTATCAAGAGACCTTCAACCATAAGAGTTGTGGTGACTACAGTAGTTTCTAGAGGATGGGTTTTGAGAAAGGTAAATGTGAATAATGCATTTTTCAATGGAGATCTTGTGGAGGATGTTTACATGTGTCATCCCCTTGGGTTTGAGTCTACTAATGCTTCTTTTGTTTGCAAATTAAAAAAGGCCTTATGTGGTCTTAAGCAAACACCCAGGGCTTTATTTCAGAAACTTTTCACATGTTTGATTGGCATGGGGTTTCACAATTCAAATAGCTCACTGTTTTTGAAAGGTGTTGTAGATTCTTTGCTTATAATTCTTGTTTATATGGATGATATTATTGTTACTAGTGATGATGCTTCTTATATTGATGCTTTTATTTCTAAGTTGAATCTTTAATTTGCATTGAAAGATTTGGGCATTTTTCACTACTCTTTGGGTGTGCAAGTTAGTTACACTAAGCATGGTTTATGTTTGTTTGAGAAAAAGCATATTCTTGACTTACTTGGTTCTGTTGGTTTGGAAGATACTAAGTCAATCAGCGTGCCTATGGTAACTGGTAAGCATTTAAGCAAATATGATAGTGTGTCTCTAATGAACCCAGTTGATTACAGACGTGGTAGGATCTCTTTAATACCCTACCTTGACACAACCTGATATAGCTTTTAGGGTGAATAGATTGTGCCAATCCACGATTGCTCCAACTAAAATGCATTGGCTTATTATCAAAAAGTTGTTGAGATATCTTAACGATACCTTGTACTTTGCTCCAAATCCACTTCTCTTCACTTGGTTTGCTACTGTGATGCTAATTATGTCAACTCCCCCAGTGATAGGCATAGTGCAGGTGCTTCTTGCATCTTTCCTGGTAAGAATTTGGTATCTTGGAAGTCATCTAAGGAAAAGGTGGTGTCTCGTAGTAACACTAAGAGTGAGTATCGTTCCATAGCACTAGCATGTGCTGAGCTGATATGGCTTCGTTCACTACTTGTTGATCTTCTCATTTCTTTCAAAACTACATCAGTCCTTCTTAATGATAATGCTAGTGCTAAAGCTTTGGCTCATAACCCTGTCTTTCATGCACGCACAAAACACATTAAAGTGGACCGTCATTTCATTCGTGATCAGGTTATGGCTGCCCTCCTCGGATTAAGTTGCAGATTGCTTGACCAAAGCACCTCCTACTGCTTAGTTTTTGTTTCTCGGACCCAAGTTAATTGCTTTCCCCAAACCATTAGCTTGAGGGAGGATAGTAGAGTGTATAGGGGTGTAGCTCATGCTGGTTAGTTAGAATTTGTTACAGTATCATGATTGTGTGATGTGTTAGTAGGTTCAAAGTGTAAGGCGTACGTGTGCATTAACAGTTTATGCAAGGCTGTAAGACTTACATAGAACTGTTTAGGCATATATAATGAGCGTGTGTGAACTCTAATTTTGTAATCTTGAATGTTCTCTTTCTAATACAATCATTGAGAGGTATTCTTGATTCTCGTCTTCTCAGTATTGAATTTCTGTAGTACCACAACTTGTGGTAAAAAGAAGTACTCTTGGAAATAACATTTATAGCTTTATTAATAACCAAAATAATCAAAATGACGAAAAAATTATGCAAATTTTAATTTTCTGTTCACAACAAATTTAAGAATTGGGATATACTCACACATACCGGAAAGGCTAACTACATTACCTTTTCAATTATCTTCAGAAACAGCCCAAAATAAGCATATAAGAACATTTTGAAAATTGAAACTCCATTGCCAAAAACCAAAGAGACCCAACAGCTAAACTAATAAGAGGAAAACGCATATACATTTTATACTACCTGGGTTTTCTATGTTTCCTTTGTCGTAATTAATCAGAGAACAGAAAGAAAACTTCTGGCTTACCAGAACCAAGTTGAAAAAGGGTGAGCCTTCGAGATGGAATGTATGAAGAACTAGAACTGGGTAGAGCAGAAAGTCTCAAGGATGGTGAAGACTTGGGTAATGAAATTATAGGCGTTGAGAGATTCAGATTAGCCGAAAACGACGCCATTTTTGGATTTTGTTTTCAGCCACTGTGTGAGCGTATGTCCAGCTCTCTTTTTGGCTTTTGCTCTTTCAATGGCTGTCCTTGTTTAATTTTGGTTGAAGAGGGAGTCTTACCTTTTAAAAAGTGCGCTCCTCAATTTTTTAACAGGTGAACTATAAGGTAACATTTGGTTCGTGGAATGGAATTGGAATCGGAATCGAATCGAATGGAATGGAAAAGAAACAATTTTGTTTGGTTTGATCACTAGAATCAAGCTCAAAATCAGGATTACAATGTTTGGTTTGCTACTGAAATGGAATAAAAAAAAGTTATAAATGACCTTAATACCTCTACATGCTATAAAGTTTAAATAATGTCATTTAATTACTATTTTCTCGTCAGACAAAATACATTATTAAAATCATTATTTTTTTAAATAATTATTACTTAATTAAAAAGAAATATATTATTAAAGTTATTATTTTCCTAAATAGGGTTTAGGGTTTTGAGGTTTGGGATGTGGGATTTAGGGTTTAGGGATTTAGGATTTGGGGTTATATTTGTAGGTTAAGGTTTAGGGTTAAAATTATTATTTTTCTAAAAATGGTTTAGGGTTTTAGAATTTTGGATTTGGGGTTTAGGGTTTTAGGATTTGGAATTTAGGGTTTAGGGTTTTGGGACTTATGTTTTAGGATTTTGGGTTTTGGGATTTATGTTTTAAGGTTTAGGGTTTAGGGTTTAGGGTTTAGGGTTTAGAGATTGGCGGTTTAGGGTTTAGGGTTTTAGGATTTGGAATTTGGGGTTTAGGGTTTAGGGTTTTGGGATTTATGTTTTAGGGTTTTGGGTTTTGGGATTTGGGGATTTGCGGATTAGGGTTTAGGGTTTTAGGATTTGGAATTTGGGATTTAGGGTTTTGGGATTTATGTTTTAGGGTTTAGGGTTTAGGGATTTGGGGTTTAGGGTTTTAGAATTTGGAATTTGGGGTTTAAGGTTTAGGGTTTTGGGATTTATGTTTTAGGGTTTAGGGTTTTAGTATTTATGTTTTAGGGTTTTGGGTTTTGGGATTTATGTTTTAAGGTTTAGGGTTTTAGGGTTTAGGGATTTGGGGTTTAGGGTTTAGGGATTTAGGATTTTGATTTAGGGTTTAGGGTTTTAAAATTTTGGATTTAGGATTTAGGGTTTTGGAATTTTGGGTTTGAGAATTTGGGATTTGAGTTTAAGGTTATATTTTAGGTGAGGGTAAAATTAGAAAAAAAAAAGTTTAAATGGAAATGGAATTATGATTACCAAGGAGGGGAGAAGGAATTGTGATTCCTTCTCTTTTAGTAATTTGATTTCATTCTGCCCTCCATTCCGTTCAACCAAACACGCAAAATGGAAGGAATCAATTCTGATTGCATTCCATTCCCTCCAACCAAACATGGGGTAAGTTTTTATTTATTATGCACACATTTTTGCAACAATAATTTTTTTTATTATGTGTTAAAATTAGTTTAAAAATTAAAAATATTATTTAATTTTTAAATAACATTTACACGTGATAAAATTTAAGTATTGTGAGTACAAAAATATACAAATTTGTGTTACTAACATTTCTCAAAGTACAAAATACGAACAAACAATTTACTCTAAAGAAAATTGTAAGAAAAAATTAAATTCTTAAAACTTATAATCGCAAAATAACAACACTCATTTCTACTTTATACACTTAATTATTAAAAAAAAAGTTTAGCACATCAATAATCTATAGTCTTGTATCACTAAGACTCTGATATTTTGTCCTTCTAGATAGAATGTCAAACTCATAAAATAATCAACCTCAAAATCATTTAAATTTATTCTAAATTTCAGATTTCAACTTGATGAATAGTATTTTTGGGCTAAAACTATTAAAATATAAATTTTTTAGTATAATGGATGAAAATATAATTTTTGGAATTTTTTTGGAATTTTTATGAATCTTTTATGAATTTTTAACGCATGGTCAATCAAGATCTATCATGTGGCAAACAACACAAGCAAAGGGGCTAACTAGACAAGGCATGCCAGTAGAGACGACGAATCATAGACAACTGCATATGAAGAGTGACGCAGCATGTGTTACGTGCCATTATGTGATTGCTCTTCGCGATCCACTAATACGCCATGTCATCTACATTCGCGAATCACATTGCACTGCTTGGCATTGACTCAATGTTTGTTGACTTAGATCGATCTCTCTTGCCACGCTTCCCACTTTGATTCGCCCTAGATTTTTTTTGTGCCGCATGTTTGATTCTGATTGACTGGCGTTGGAAATTTTCCTTTTTTCATCTCAACCCTTGATTTGAAGTTGATCAGACGATCCAGATTCCACCTGAGCTATATTTAACTCCCTAATCACCCCATAAACCCTAAGGAGCTGTCATTAACATAATTTTGATTAGTTTTTGGAGCTAAGAAGAGAGAGATACAAAAAATTCAAAAAGAGATACAATTTTGGTAGAGATTCAAGAGAAGATTAGTACTACAATTCAAGAGATTGATTGTATTTCTTCTTCTACTCTTTTTTTTTTATCAATTTTTATGTCTTTATTTATGAAAAATATGAGCTTTATAAAAAAAAATATGTCTAGTTAATTTATTAACCTAGGGATCTTATGAACCCAATTTTCATCATATGATGATCTAATATTTTATCTCAATTATGATTTTAATTTAATTATATTATTTAATCTAATTTTTATGCTATTACTTGTTTGACCAACAATTTATCTATAGAGGTAATTAAATAGATTTGAGGGAATTATTTAATTTTTTGTCTTGATTAAATAACATACATAGTTTCTAGTTTGAGATGTATGATTTTTATGTATGTGATCCATAATTAATGAACTTAATGAGTAGTATACAATTTAATTGACATGAGAACATGATTAAATTAATTACTATATGGTGTGTAATTTACTTGAGAGAGGAATACATGTTTAGTTAGATTAAATTGATTGTGTATTTAATTGATAATCATATTGAGGGTATTTTAATAATTCACATGTTTAGATAATTAGGGGATTAAGTATTCATAGATATTTTCTCATATATCTTCTTACTTATCAAATCGGATTTAATTAATTATTGTTATTTACTTTTAGTTATTTTAATTTTGCTTCCTTAAAATATAAAAACACATAAATATTATTATTATATTATTTGTTGCAATACGTATACTTGTATATTCATTACACACATTTAATGTGTAGCAATTTGTCGGGGATTATAAATATTAAAAATTTATTAACTTATTAATTTATTTTACTTTAATTTTAATTTTACTTTACTTATTTTTTTTACTAACTTACTTCTTTATTTATTTTATTTTATTAATTTATTTTTTTAAAATTTTAATTTATTTATTTAGTTATTTATTTTAATTTTTATTTAGTTTTAACTTAGACATCTCCTTTAGTGATTTTAGAAATATATTTAAGTCTATTACATGAGTAGAGTTCATAAGAGATAAATCTTTCCTTTAGATCTCAAAATTGAGCGTACTATAAGTCAATAAAGAAACAACAAGTTGTCATCCAAGAGAAAAAAAATGGCTAATCCATTAGACATAATAAATAATGAGATATAGCTATGAATGAATATGCAATACCTACGTTGGAAGTATTGAATCCAAGTATTACAAGGCCAAACATTCAAGCTAATCAATTTGAATTAAAGCTAGTGATGTTTCAAATGCTACAAACAGTTAGATTATTCAACGGATTACCAACAGAGGATCCTCATCTACATCTTAGATTGCTTATTAAAGTTGGAAATTCATTCAAATTTAGTGGTGTGATCGAAGAGGCATTTAGGTTTAGATTATTCCCTTACTCTTTATGAGACCATGCTCAAACTTGGCTAAACTCTTTGCCACCTGATTTCATTACAACTTAGAATGGTTTGGCTGAGAAATTCTTGATGAAATACTTCCCACCAAAAAAGAATTTCAAGCTTAGGAATGACATTACGTCTTACCAATAATACGAAGGAGAATCTTTGTATGAAGCATGGGAAAGATTCAAGGAATTTCTAAAGAAGTGTCCTCATCATGGTATTCCTTCTTGGATTCAAATGGAGACTTTTTACAATAGTTTTAATTCTCAAACAAGAACTATTATTGATGCATCTGTTAATGGAGCTTTGTTGGCCAAATCTTACAATTGAGCTTATAATTTATTTGAGAAAATGGCTAGTAATAATTATCAATAGCGAATGGACAGAATGACAACCACAAGAAGAGTAGTCAGAATGCATGAGGTAAATGATATCACGACACTTACAACTCAAGTGTCATCTTTGCTAAATCTTTTAAAGGTTCAAAACTCGCCAACGAGTATAAACTAGGTCCAAGATTCAGGGGTGTCTTGTATGCTTTGTGGTGGAGACCATGTGTTTGATAATTTTCCAAATAATTCTGAATCAGTATTCTATCTTGGTAATGTGAACCGAAACAATAATCCATACTCGAATACATATCACACCATACTCGAATACATTTAACCGACTTTAATGCCCCTTTTTGTAGTAGTGAATTGATAAATATATGGAAACTAAATGCATGCATGCTTGATATGAAACATATGAACTCAGTGATAAAAATTGGTTGTCATGACTATAATAAGGAATGTAACATGCTCGTTAAGATACTTACATTAATCATGTTATATACTTGTTAGTTTTGATTGGATTGATTCAAATTTTATGTACATGTTCATGATTGATTTTGGTGTTCTTATTGAGAGAAAATTTGTAGTGAGTTATGCGAGTTGATGAGATCTACCAGGTTTTAGAATCTATTTGATCATCCCTTGAGGCGAAATCCTGAATAGTATTTAGCAAGAGAAATGATTTAGGCCTTATTTGGATCGATTAAGCTTTTCAAGCCAACCACTGTTAATCTCCATAGTCATTTATTTGAGCCTAACAAAGAAGCTTTCATTTCTTTAAGCCATATTTTATGCCTAACCAATAAACATTACCTTTACCCTTGCACCTTTAGCTTGTATGAAAAGAAAAAAATGCAATCATGTGTTATGTTATAGAGTGAGGTGAAATGTAATGCACCCTATAAAAAAGAATAAACAAAACTCATAAAACAATTATCCCTCTAAATAAAAAGAAAAAATAATTGAAAATAAGTATGAAGGTATTGTAAAGTTAGGAGTAAAAAAAGTATGTGGAATAAAAGAATACGAAAGAGAATAATAAGAGAGGGTGCATTGAAATATTAAGTAAAAGCTCAATTGTAGTTAAAAAGTGCATGATGAACAAAAAGAAAGCTAAGGTGTGAAAATATCCTAAATTTCTTCATTTATTGACCCCCACCTAAGCCTTATATTACAAGCATATAAAGCCCTTATTGATCTTTAGTTAAGTGCATATTTATATTAGTGGATAGAGATATGAAAAATAGACTTATGAGACTTATTCTAAGGTGAATTGATTTGCATGCTCACATAGGTTGATTTCATGAGTGCATTGGATGATATCATGTGCATCACACGCACACGAATCAATTTGTCAAAAACCTTGCATATCCTTGTATTGATGGAATTTTGATTGATGAATATGTGACCCTCTTTATCATAGGATTGTTCGAATTTTGAGAGGGATAGTTTTTCCTAAACATGGATGTATTTATATATATATATATATATATATGAATATACTACCCATATAATTTTATTTAGTTAGATTTGGCTTTACTTGAGGACAAGAAAAGAGTAAAGTTTGAGGGTGTGATGACTCTATGAAACTAGGGTCATTAGTGCACTTTTTTACTTAATATTTACTTGTTTTATTCAATAAATAGTATTTTTGGGGCTAAAAATATTAAAATATAAACTTTTTAGTGAAAAAGGGGTAAAAATATAATTTTTAGAATATTTTAGAAATTTTATGAATTTTTTATGAATTTTTAATGCAAGGCCAATTAGGATCTACCACGTGGCCTGCCACACAAGTAGAGGAGTTAATTGGGCAAGCCACGAGGATGCCACACCAGTAGAGACGACGAATCATAGACATCTGTGTGTGAGGAATGACACAACATATGCCATATGTCAACATGGCATTCAATTTGAGTTTCGAGCACGATCAAAAAACACTATCGTATGTCATCACCCGATTGCTCCCTATGATCCACCAGCGTGCCATGCCATTTGCATTCGGGAATCACATTATGCTGTATGGCGTTGACTTAACATTCATTGACTTAGATCGGTCTCTCTTACCATGCTTCGCACTCTGATTAGCCCTAGAATTTCTATGTGCCATGTGTCTGATTTTGATTGACTCGCGCTAGAAATTTTTCTTTTTTCATCTCAGCCCTTGATTTGAAGCTGATTAGATGATCCAAATTTGATCTAAGCTATATTTAACCCCTTAATCACCCCAAAATCCCTAAGGAGCCACCATTAGCATAATTTTGATCAGTTTTTGGAGCTAAGAAGAGAGAAAAATACAAAACAATTCAAAAAGAAGATACAATTTTGGTGGAGATTTAAGAGGAGATTTGTACTACAATTCAAGAGATTGATTGTATTTCTTCTTCTAATATTTTCTTTATCAATTTTTATGTCTTTCTTTATGAAAAATATGAGCTTTATGAACAAAATTATGTCTAGTTAATTTATTAACCTAGGGATCTTATGAACCCAATTTTCATCATGTGTTGATTAAATAACATGCATAGTTTCTAGGTAGAGATGAATGATTCTTATGTATATGATCCATAATTGATGAACTTAATTAGTAGTATGCAATTTAATTAACATGAGAGTGTGATTAAATTAATTATTATATAATGTGTAGTTTACTTGAGAGAGAAATACATGCTAAGTTAGATTCAATGGATCATGTAATTAATTGATAATTATATTGGGGGGATTTTAGTAATTCACATGTTTAGAAAATTGTGGGATTAAGTATTCGTAGATAGTTTCTTATATATCTTCTTAGTTATCAAATCTGATTTAATTAATTATTGTTATTTACTTTTAGTTATTTTAATTTTGCTTCCTTAGAATATAAAAACACAAAAAAATTGATTTTTATTTTTTTAGTTTTAAAAATTAGTTTCTAATAACATAATCTATGTGGGAACAATATTTTCTTATTATTATATGATACGTATACTTGTATATTCATTGTACATACTTCTTATGTAGCAATCACAACCCTCTAGCAAAAACAACATGCTTATAAGGACATATTTATCCAAGCTTTAACTATACAAAATTGGATATCTCACTGAAATAGAACCACCTTTCAATCAAGAAACTAAAACTTTTAACAATTTCCTTCCAAAGACTATGTCCACCACCTTGTAATCCACTATCCATAACCCATCCATTCTCATTTAACTCTTTCTTACTATTGATAACTCTATGCCAAATAGAGTTTTCCTTGAATAGGAATCTCCAAAGTCACTTGCCTAGCAATGCATTATTTTTTGTAGTAATATTTTCAATGCTTACCCCTTTCTTTCTTCGATCTTTGAACCATCTTCTAATTTATGAAATGACTTTTACTTCCTTCACTAGCGCCTTTCCAAATAAAGTCCCTCATTAGTTTCTCTAGTCTCTTAGCAACCCCCATAAAAATTTTGAAAATTGAAATGTAGTAAACAGAAAGATTTGATAAAGATGTATTAATTAAATTTAATCGACCCCTTCTAGAAAAAAAGGCTCTCTTCCATCCTATTAATCTTTTTCAAACCTTTCTTTAATTAATAACCAAAATTGTACAATTCTTGGATTACCTAAAGAAGCATGCCCAAATATTTAAACAATCATGTCCCATCTTTACAATCGAAAGAGTTAGCCATGGGGACCACTTTGTTCCCGACACAATTAAAATACAAATTTTGTACAGATTTAACTACAAACTTGATATATAACAAAACAATAAAATCACCTTAACCAACTTAGTAAACTTTTTTTCTAACATTCAAACCTTCCACCAAATTTCACCTCTTTACTCTTTCCATCAACCTATTGAATATACTAAATGCCAATACAAAATGAAAAGAGAAAAGAGGTTCTCCTTACTTCAATTCTCTTAAAGCCCCAAACAAGCCTTTAGATTTCCTATTAATATCACAAAAATATTCATGGAACTCAAACAACCCTTGATTCAGATTACCATTGTTCCCCAAACCCTTTCCTTTTGAACACAAAATCTAAAAAGTCTTAATCAACATGATTATAAGCTTTTTCAAAGTATATCTTGAAAATCAAAAATTTCTTGTTGGCCCTTTTGTATTCCTTAACAACCTTATTAGCAATTAGTATAGCATCCAAAATTTGTTTACCTTTCAAAAAGCAACTTTCTCAAAAGAAATAGTAGAATCAAGCACTTATGTCAACCGTATAGATAAAACCTTAAAAATTATCATGTATAAGCTAGTAATCGAACTTATTGGCCTAAAATCCTTAACTATCAAAGAATTATCTTTCTTCAAAACTAGGTGAACAAAAATAACATTAATTTTTATCAACTACACCACTGTTAAAGAAATTCCTAAAAACCTCTAACAACTCTTCTTTAGCCATCTATCATCTGCTATGAAAATGCAAAGTTAAAACCATATGGACATTATGCCTTCTTTTTTGAACACTCATAAATGGCTTTTCTAACTTCATCCTCTTCAAAATACATTTCCAACCAAGTATCCATCTCCTCTATTATACATACCTAATCTAACCCACTAATTAATGGTATTTGCCCATATTTTCTTGAATGTTACTTTTTTGAAAAACTTAATATTTCTTTTTCAATTTTTAGATCATTCACAATGATTGTCCTACTTTTTTCCATCTTTTCAAACATATTTCTATTCTTCTTCCCATTAGCAACATTTTGGGAAAAACAATTTGAATTTGTATCGCCCTGCTTAATCTAATTTACTCAAGATATTTGTCTCCAAAAGGCTTATTTATTTATAAATAAATCTTCCAATTGAATTTTCAAATTACATAGCTCTAATCTCATTCGCTCATTGAAATTTTCATCTTCCTTACACTTATCTAAAAATGAAATTCTATTTTCCAAATATTTTCTTCTCTATTTCAAATCACAAAACTCATCCTTGTTCCACCGTTTCAGATTTTCTTTCAAGAAATCTAATTTTTCATGAATTTATAACCACACAGTTTCTTCTTTCCACCAATGTTGCACCTTACTATTTGAAAGAGTCTAACACTCTGTACATTACCAGGATAAGCATATACTAACTCCTTAAAGACTCACCAGCACAAGTAGTGAAACAAAACTATGAATGAAAAATACAATACAATCAGGTAACAATAAGTATGCTACATAGTAAGGAAAAAGCTTTCCAATTAGAGTCCAAATCTTATATGTAGTAACATACACGATAGAGACTCAGATTGTACTCATACAAGAGCTGATCATAAAAACACAATCATATAGCGAGGTAAACCCACATAAAACCCTTATCTATATAGTAAAATTCTTGGGTTGCTTATGGAAAACATTTGCAATAGGGATCAAGAAGCATTATCACAGATTCAATAGTACATTTCAAGTAGGTCAATTAACCAAGAATAACTCAATATTTTTGGAGCAAGTATGAGCATAATTACAAGTTATTTGGACTGCTTAGGCATGAAGTAAAATGAATGACAAAATAAAATTCAAAATTGGAAAGTTTCATTGAGCATCTATCAGTATATTCATCATATCTTTTCCATCCAATATCCAATTAATATGAAACAAGTTGTGTTACAAAGATGACTCAATGGAAAATAATAATGAAAGAGAAAGAATTTTCATAAGTCAAAAGTTTACTAGGTCAAAAATGGATTTTAATTAATGCCCAAGAATCTGTTAAATAATCACCTTTCTTAGTTTTATAGTTTATCTAGTAGGTTTAACATTTACTTTATTTGATAAGATTTTAATTTTCAATTTCTAGCTATTATTTAGAGTTTTTATATTTATGTTTTATTAGCTACTGTTTATGTTATATTTTAATGTATATAAATACCTATAAAAGGTTTTAATTAATCAACTAACTTTGAATGTAATTGTAACAAGAATTTTTCTCTTTATTTCCTCTGAGAATTTTAACCAAAGTTATTACGAGAAATATTACGGCATTTATCCTAGACTTATCACTAACATCTCCTCCTGTTCTTGAGTGTGGCATCTAAAAACATCAATCTTTGATACCAAAGTTCATATCTCATTATAAATAGTAGGTTATGGTTCTCGTTTTCTTTATCAATATAATCTAATTTAGAACGTTCCTAGTGAAGAGATCAACATTGATCTTCGGGTCTCACTCTTTTATGTGAGGTTCATATCATTTGGTATCAGAGAAAGGTTCTAAGTTATGTTAGTCTATCCCTTTATTTTTTGTTTCTTGTTAATTATTTTTGTTTCATTATTTTATTTCTTTGCTAATCATATTTACCCCAAAAAAGTAAAAATAAATAAATAAAAAGGATTCTACTTCTCTTAAAAAAACAAAAAAATTATCAAATTAATCTTAGTTTAATTGGTACTTGCTATATAATTTTGATTTAAAAAATAACAAGTTTTGGCCAAGCAAAAAAAAAGATCTTAGAAATATTTTGAAATAGAGATTATTTTTTTCCTATTTTAACTTTCTGATCGGGGCAGAACCGACATCGCCGATCCTACCCGTTACTTTGGTTTTATGTATTTATAAAACTCTCGCAAGTGCACGAATCATTTCATAGAAAATGATAAGTATACTCCCAAGGTCGATCTAAGGAAGGAATGTATGTGATTTTTAATTTATTATTCAAACTTTTAAAAACGAAATTAAATCCTAAACATCCTGTCACGATATTTTGGGTTTTGTGTTTTTAATCTAATTACATAAAAATAAACATAGATTCAATAAACATTTATGCAAATTTTATCTGTTAAAACAGTGGAGTATTTATGGATATAATAATTAAGTTAATTATGCTTGCTCATATTAATTAGGTTATTAAAGATATGAATTGATATTTATTGATTCTCTCTTTTTTATATGAATACCACCTTTGGTGGGGTTAGATATTCTTTGTTAACTAAACAAATCAATTAACACCTATGGGTGGGGTTGATAACTAATTTGGTTAATTAAATTAATTCCTTTTTCTAAGAGATTGAAAATGAACCATTTAAATGCCACCTTTGGTGGGGTTAGACAGTTTAAACTTTATTCAAGGTGTCCAAATTAAACCTAAGAATTTAATTATCCGAGTACTAACTTTCAAGTTTTAAAACCACTACTGAAAACATGTTGTCAATACATTTTCAGATAATAATTCTTATAAAAACTTTTGAAATAGAGCTTCACTCTAACTACCGTGCGATTGTACCAACAAATAAAAGAGCACTACTCTAAATCAGACCGGATAACTAAACCTTAAAATCTAATTTTCAGATTTAAGTTTGTAATGAAAAATAATATATTTCTCTCTAACATTCTTAATATAAAATCTTGAATAAAAATAAAATCAATTCATTTTAGAGATTTTTACCTATTTAATATTTCGCAAGCATAACAACGTTATTATTACATCATGTTTATAAACAGCCAGCAAAGTTAAATTTAATCACAGACAAATTAAATATAACATGTAAGAATAAAGCATAAAAAATAACTGTAAAGAAAATAAAATCCTTACAGAACTTCGATGCTATTCCCGTTGTTGGAAAACCTCCAAGCGAAATTTGCACTCCCATTTATTGAATCGAAAAGCTAATATATTACAAAAACATAACTAGTTCTTCCCAAAAAGGGAAGAACTCTAAAACTAAGAGAAATTAACTAAAAACTAAGAAAAACTAAAAAAACCTAAAAATCTAAGAAAAGAGAGAAAGAAAGAAGAGAGAAGTGTGTTTTTAAGGTGTGTTTTGAAGTGAAGGGAAGGGGGGTATTTATAGGTGAGGATGGAGAGAAAAAATGAGTAAAAAAATGTTAAAAAAATATTTAAAAATGTAAAAACGCGTATTGGAATTGCTGATGTCATTAATGACGTCAACATGACGTCACGTGGCGGCCGCACGTGAAAAATGGGGCGAAAAGGCGTTGGGCGCGCGGAGGGGTCATTGGCGCCAGGCGCGCGCGGGTCGTTGCCGCGCGCGGCCTGGCGTGAACAAGGCTCGCGCGGACGTGGCAGCTGCCACGCGGGCGCGCGCGGCATGGGGCGCCATGCGCGCGCGATGGCGTCAAGTGGCGCGCCAGGTAGCGGGCACGATTTCCGTTTTGACATTTTTGACCTTTTCGACCCATTTTGTCCAATTTTTCCATGTTTGTTGACCTTTTCCCACTTATTTATTAATATATTTGTGATGTATTGCTTCAAGTATTCCTCTTTGAGTCTTTAAATTGCGTTTTAAAGCCAAAATACCTGAAAAACAATAAAAATACCCGTGATTCCGAAAAAGACAAATTTATATAAATATATGATAAAACATATAAATATATATATTTTTAATCAATTAATGTACATAAAATCATGGTTATTTTAGTGCTTGTTGAGCACTCATCGCAACCCCCAACCAGCTTCTTGCTAGTCCCTTAGCAAGAGAAGCGATAAAAACTAAAAATTAAACTATCCTAAATCACTTTCGTGGATTGAAACGGTTGCATTTAGCCTATGCAACAAGCCGTTAAACCCCTAGGTTGCCCTAGTGGGCGAGTTTGAGTCTCGTGAGGGTTTTCTGTAATGATACCCACAAACATTGAACTAAATAAAAAGAAACTATAAAAACAATCACAACACAATCAAAAATTAATTTAAGAATAAAAGAAAACAACATATCACAAAAATATCTCATACTTTTTAATCTCCTTTAAGATCATAATTAAAATCTCAAGCATAAGTTATTTTAATCTCTTTAAACAATCATGATTTTATTATAATAATTAGTCGAAAATCATTTTCATATTTCATATCAAAAATGTATCAATTTAATTTCACCCAATTTTAGTGTCATGAATCCGAATTCGCTTCGACTCTATTCCTCACAAGTCAATACTCTCAAAACACTGAATCCTATGGGTTCAAACACTCATACTAATTTATATGCGAAAGAGTTTATGTATAGAAATGAACTAATATGTTCGCATATGTATAAAGAAGAAAGGCTCAAAGTGTTATTTTGACGTTGATCTCATGGAAGGAATCAAATGTATAAATTATAAAGATATCATATATAAAAATTATTTTCATGCATAAATCAAACTCATTAAGAAAAAATTTCAAGATATATGCCTTTTACAAATGAAGACAGTGCAATGACTTTTTAGGGAATTACTTTCTATATCTTTCTTTTGTAATTAGCCTTTACTCACAACTTTGTAGGCAATGTGGGTCATAGTATGTAGATTATACTATATATTCTTTCTCTCTATATTTTTCTGAAGATATTTTTCAATATATATCATTTTTTAGAGAGTCAACCCATGTACAGATTGTACATTTTTTTTTAAGGATTTTGGTGAGTGGTTAATTTTGTGGCTTTTCTGTTTGATCTTGGTTTAGGTAACCCCATATATGTCTTTTTGTTTTTGTAACAGTCATGCACGAATGAGATAAAAGCATATACTATCAATTTCTACTCAAATCATTTAATCTAAACAAAAATAATAATAAAAAATATACGACACTCTATTAAGATGAGAAAAAATTCATACATTCAATATTAATGCCTATAGAGATCATCTAAGAATTTGAAGAAATAAGAAATGTGTTTGGAGTAGAAAAAATATATATTTCACTCTGAATAAAGGAAATTAGGCTCAAATTATATCTCACAAAGGTAGTCTCCACTAAAATAAATTCATAAATACCGATTTTGGGTTTAATATAATTTCTACATCTTATCAAGAAATACTAGTTATGACAAAAATTAACTAATTATCAAAAATAATTACATAATATTTCATGATATGTTTTCAAAAATTAATCTAACAGTACAAAAGACTTAACTATTTACTTAAATTTGATTTAAAGAAATGATAAATTTTTGGGAGAACTTTTTTTTTAATTCCAAAATTACTAAATCGCACAAAAAAAAATAAAACCAAAAAAAAAAAATGAAGATATTAACATAAAAAGAAAAAATTAATAATTTTTTTTAATTTTTAAATTGTTAAATCTTTTTTTTCTTTTCTAATTAAGCATGGTAACTTTTCACCACCCCCAACCTAGAACTTACATTGTCCTCAATGTAACAATCGTAAATTAAAGATAAAGAGAAAAGAGAAGAAAGATTACCTATTTCTTGAGAATGTGTAAGTAGTAATGGAGAAATGCGGTACATTCATCATATTAATCATTAAAGTGTATACGTATTGCATTGTCGTGAACTTCTAACAACTCAACAAATATTTTTAGTTTTAACAATTTAAAAATTATTCACATATAATTAAACTAAAATAAACAATAAAATTAAGTATATAAAACAAATAACAAAAAATTACTTAAAATGATGGGTTGCCTCCCATCCAAATAAGCTTAGTTTAACGTCTTAGCAAGACGTAACTTGGGGATTGCCTTTTAAGTAAACTCAATGTCCCCTCATCATTGAGTCAATCAAACCTACAAGTAAGACAAGATTGTCTACCTATACTTTTTCAGTCATGTCCTATGGATTTTTAAATTTTTCTGTACTTAAAACTAGGAACATGTTTGTGAGTTTTAGATAATCCATGTCTAGGTACAAATCAAATAATTAAAGGCATCAAAACACAATTGTACCTAGATCAAACAAAACAACTAACTCCTTAGATTGTAATTAAAACTTTAAAATTTTGGAGATAGTTTCAGAAATTTTTTTTTTTTTTAATTTTTTTTAAGTTAAAATAACATAATCAGTATTAACCAAGAGTGCTCCCAGGAAAGAATGGTGGGGCAAAGGCTCCTTAAAAACCATCCTCCTAGACAGAGCAACGTTCCCAGGAAAGACTAGTGGCACAAAGGCTTCCAGGAACTAGTCTCCTAGACAGAACTCCCTTAGATCTTTACTTTTCATGCTATTAAAATTAAGTTAATTAAGTTAAGTTAAGTTAAAATTTAAGTTAATTAAGTTAATAAAAAGGTAGGTTAATTAAGTTAATGAAAATCTAAGTTAATTAAGTTAGTAAATTAAATTAATATAAGTTAGTAAATTAAGTTACTAAAAACCTAAGTTAATTAACTTAAACGAAAATTAAAAAAAAAAGTAGTTAAAAAAAAAATTTCAAAAAAATAAAATAAAATAAAAAGAGAAGAAATAAAAATTAAGCCAAAAAATAATAATAATAAATAAAATAAATTGAAAAAAATAATTGAAAAGGTAAAAGAAAAAAAGAAAAAGAAAAATAACAAAAAAAATAAAAAAAAATTGAAAATAAAGTTTTTGATTTTTTTTATTTTTTATTTTTTGATTTTTTGATTTTTTTGATTTTTTTGATTTTTTTGATTTTTTTTTATTTTTTTTGATTTTTTTTGATTTTTTTTGATTTTTTTTGATTTTTTTATTTTTTTATTCTTATTTATTTATTAATTTAATTTAAAATTTATTTACTTTTTTTTTACTTCAAATTTCAAAATGCAAAATTATTTTATTATTCATGCTATATTTTTTTTATTTATTACGAAATTGAAATTTGAATTTTTTTTACTTTTCACAAACAACAAAATTTTTTATTTTTTTTAATTTTTTAATAAAAAAAATCACAAATATTTACAACACAAAAAGTTTTTAAAATTTTGATAAATAATTTAAAAACGCTTATTCCTTCCCGGCAATGGCCAAAAACTTGATCAGGCGTAACCGACATCGCCGATCCTCGCCTGCTACTTTGGTTTTATATATTTATAAAACTCTCGCAAGTGCAACGAATCATTTCATAGAAAATGATAAGTATACTCCCAAGGTCGATCTAAGGAAGGAATGTATGTGGTTTTTAATTTATTATTCAAACTTTTAAAAACGAAATTAAATCCTAAACATCCTGTCACGATATTTTGGGTTTTGTGTTTTTAATCTAATTACATAAAAATAAACATAGATTCAATAAACATTTATGCAAATTTTATCTGTTAAAACAGTGGAGTATTTATGGATATAATAATTAAGTTAATTATGCTTGCTCATATTAATTAGGTTATTAAAGATATGAATTGATATTTATTGATTCTCTCTTTTTTATATGAATACCACCTTTGGTGGGGTTAGATATTCTTTGTTAACTAAACAAATCAATTAACACCTATGAGTGGGGTTGATAACTAATTTGGTTAATTAAATTAATTCCTTTTTCTAAGAGATTGAAAATGAACCATTTAAATGCCACCTTTGGTGGGGTTAGACAATTTAAACTTTATTCAAGGTGTCCAAATTAAACCTAAGAATTTAATTATCCGAGTACTAACTTTCAAGTTTTAAAACCACTACTGAAAACATGTTGTCAATACATTTTCAGATAATAATTCTTATAAAAACTTTTGAAATAGAGCTTCACTCTAACTACCGGGCGATTGTACCAACAAATAAAAGAGCACTACTCTAAATTAGACTTGATAACTAAACTTAAAATCTAATTTTTAGATTTAAGTTTGTAATGAAAAATAATATATTTCTCTCTAACATTCTTAATATAAAATCTTGAATAAAAATAAAATCAATTCATTTTAGAGATTTTTACCTATTTAATATTTCGCAAGCATAACAACGTTATTATTACATCATGTTTATAAACAACAAAGAAAGTTAAATTTAATCACGCACAAATTAAATATAACATGTAAGAATAAAGCATAAAAAATAACTCAGAAGAAAATAAAATCCTTACGTAACTTCGATGCTATTCCCGTTGTTGGAAAACCTACCAAATGAAATTTGCACTCCCATTTATTGAATCGAAAAGCTAATATATTACAAAAACATAACTAGTTCTTCCCAAAAAAGGAAGAACTCTAAAACTAAGAGAAATTAACTAAAAACTAAAAAAAACTAAAAAAACCTAAAAATCTAAGAAAAGAGAGAAAGAAAGAAGAGAGAATTGTGTTTTTAAGGTGTGTTTTGAAGTTAAGCGAAGGGGGGTATTTATAGGTGAGGATGGAGAGAAAAAATGAGTAAAAAAATGTTAAAAAATATTTAAAAATGTAAAAACGCGTATTGAATTGCTGATGTCATTAATGACGTCGATGACGTCCAGGCGGCCGCACGTGAAAAATGGGGCGAAAAGGCGTTGGGCGCGCGGAGGGGGCCGTGCCGCTGCGCGCGCGCTGCGCGCGTGCTCGCGCGATGGGAACAAGGCCCGCGCGGCGATGGGCAGGTGCGCGCTGGCGCGCGCGCGGATGGGCACTGGCGCCGGGTCAGCGCGGCTGGCGGGCGAGATTTCCGTCTTTTTGACATTTTTGACCTTTTCGACCCATTTTGTCCAATTTTTCCATGTTTGTTGACCTTTTCCCACTTATTTATTAATATATTTGTGATGTATTGCTTCAAGTATTCCTCTTTGAGTCTTTAAATTGCATTTTAAAGCCAAAATACCTGAAAAACAATAAAAATACCCGTGATTCCGAAAAAGACAAATTTATATAAATATATGATAAAACATATAAATATATGTATTTTTAATCAATTAATGTACATAAAATCATGGTTATTTTAGTGCTTGTTGAGCACTCATCACTTTCCTTAATTGATTATTTTTTCTTTTCCTTGTTCTTATTTTCTTTCTTTGTTTCCTTTAGTTTTCTTTTCCTTCTTTCTTTCTATACATATAATCGTGTGCTTGATTTGTATTGTTTGCATTGTTGCAAGTTAATCTTTGATTGAGTTTGATTTAGTTCAATAAAGAACATAAAGAGAAGACTTGAGTGAGGTTATAAACAAGAGTGTAAGGGATAGAAAAGAGAGTGTAAAATGATAGGAGCGTTATTAATGCTAAATCTAATCATTTTGTGTTCTAGTTGCTTGTTCTTGTTACCATGTCTTTTGGATGGTCCTCAAACAAAGAAGTTGGGACTAACCCAACATTTCAACTCGAAGAAATGGCACAAGAGATGAACTGGTTACGAGAAGCCCTTTTAGACCTATTTGAGAAATAAGATTCAGTAATGAATGTATTGAATGAGAGGATCTCTAAAACTAGAAGGCCAACAATGCACATACCTATGGACGACTTTGATGACTAAGAAGGTGAAAATGAGTATGAAGGGGGCTATGGTTCAATGCAAGGCATGGGTATATTTATTCCAAGAGGAGGGAGACATGGAAGAGGCTACATGAAAGAACCTAAGTGGCAAGAAAAAATTGACAACAACTTGAGTAACATCAAGATTAAGAATTGGCTACAATAGCATTCACTAATTATACTATTGCTTGGTAGGATCAACCTTTTTGAGTAGGATAAGGTATGGAGAAAGGCTTATTGGCACATAGGAAGAGATGAAGGCCATTATGAGAAGGCGGTTCATTTCAAGTTGCTACCATTAAGATTTGTTTCGAAATTTGGAAAAGAAATAGTCCAAAAGAGCCCTATCTCGATGAGATGTTATACTTGAAGACATTAGTTATCATAAAAATATAATATATAAGAAGATCGATCACTTATTCTTAATAAGAATGAGGGAGTATAAAAAGGAGAGAGAATTAGAAAAAAAGAGTGAATTAAAAAAAAAGATTGAGTTACAAAAAAAGTGTGATTGAAAAAAGAAATTTAGTTGCAAAAATAGAGTGATAAAAAAGGTGAGAATAAGCTAGATATAGAAAGGGAGTTGAAAAAAAGAGTGATTTAAGAAAAAAATATTGAGTTGCGAAAATAGCGTGATAAAAAAAAATTTAGTTGCAATAAGAGAATGACAAAAAAAGAGATTGAGTTACAAGTAGAGTGTGAGTTGAAAAAAGAAATTGATTTACAATAGAATGTGCTCAAAAAAGAAAGAATGAGTCAAAAAAAGAGAGTGAAAAGAAAAAAAAGAGTATGATCTATAAGAAGAGAAGAGTGAGAAAAAGAGTGAAGAGAAACAGGTGCTTGATAAAAGAGAGTGAAAAATAAAAAAAAAATTTAGCTAATGAAAATAGTTTTACCTTGTCTAGTGTTGTTCCTTTTTTTGTAGAAATTGGAAGTTATACAAAAGCTAGATTTTATTATATTTGAGAAACACATTGATGTCATTGGGTTCAAGCATCCATTATATTCTATAAATGGCCAATAATTTCAAAGATGCCAATAGAGAAGCAATCCCTAACATTATAGCAAATATTCGAGGACAAATCTTTTTGTGGAAAGGAAAAATGATACGGATCAAGGAGCATCACCAAATATTTTATGATACATTTCAAGTAGATCAATTAATCAAGAATAACTCAATAGGTCTTGGAGCAAGTATGGGCATAATTACAAGTTATTTGGACTGCTTGAGCATGAAATAAAATGAATGACCAAATAAAATTCAAAATTAGAAAGTTTTATTGAGCATTTGTCAGTATATTCATCGTATCTTTTTCATCCAATATCCACATAAGGCAAAACAAATTGCATTAAAAAGCAACTCAATGGGCTACAATAATGAAAGAGAGAATTTTCATAAACTAGAAGTTTCCTAGGTCAAAAATGGATTTTAATAAATGCCCAAGAATATGCCAAATAATTACCTTTCTTAGTTTTATAGTTTATTTGGTAGGTCTAATAGTTACTTTATTTTATAAGATTTTATATTCAATTTTCAACAATAATTTAGAGTTTTTGTATTTATTTTTTATTAGCTAGGGTTTATGTTATATTTTAAAGTTTATAAATACCTATGTAAGGTTTTAATTAATCAACCAAATTTGAATATAATTTCAATGAAAGGTTTTCTCTTTAGTTCTTCTGAGAAATTTATTTGAACTTATCAAGAGAAATCTTGTGACGTTCAATCTAGACTTATCACTCATGTCTCCCTCTGTTCTTGAGTGTGTCATCTAAAACCACCATTCTTTGATACCAAGGCTCCTATCTTGTTATGGATAGCAGGTCACAATCATCATTTTTTTTATCATTATAATCTAATTTAGAGCATTCCTAACGAAGGGATCAACATTGATACCAAGGTTCCTAACTATTACGAGATAGGAACCTTGGTATCAAAGAATGGTGTTTTTTGATGCCATACTTAAGAAAAGAGAGGGGAAGTAATTGATAAGTCTAAAATGAACGTCACAAGATTTCTCTTGATAAGTTCAGATAAAGTTCTCATATGAACTAAAAAGAAAAAAATCTCATTCAAATTATATTTAAAGTTGGTTGATTAATTAAAACATAAATATAAAAACTCTAAATTATTGCTAAAAATTGAATATAAAATCTTATAAAATAAACTAAAAAACCAAGAAAGCTAATTATTTAGCAGAATCTTGGGCATTTATTGAAATTTATTTTTGACCTAGTAAACTTCCAACTTACGAAAATTCTATTTTTCATTATTGTAGTTCATTGAGTCAAATTTGTAACACAATTTGTTTCTCCTCAATTGGATATTGAATAAAAATGATATGATGAATATACTGATTAATGCTTAATAAAACTTTACAATTTTGGATTTTATTTAGTCATTCATTTTACTTCATGTCCAAGTAGTCCAAATAACATGTATCATGCACATACTTTCTCCAAAGCCCAATGAATTATTATTGATTAATTCACCTACTTGAAATGTACCATGAAATCTTTCATAATGCTCCTGTATAAATTCAGCATCAAATAATTCATTATAACAATAAGTAGATACAACTCAATAAAAGTATAAATGTGAATACCTCTATTAGTTGGAATTAGAAGTGTCAAATGAGCTTGCTATACCCAGCTCATTTAAAGTTGGCTCATTAAGCTCATGAGCTAAAAAATCCAAGCTCACTTAGCTTAAGAACTTAAATGAGCAGCTCACCAGCTCATTTATCAATATTTTTTTGCTGAATATTTTTTTAACACATTTTTGGCTAATTGTTTTACACAAACAAACTTTTTTTTACTAAACAATCAAATTTTTTGATTTATTAACAAGCTTGAACTAGAAGAGGCGGTTCTAGAGTGATAAGCCATCAATAAAGAATAACCAAAAGTATCAACCATAGCGTTTTTAGAACATACTTTCTTTCCAAGAAGTCTCAAGCTTCCTCGGAGCTAGTAAACATTGATAGGAGACTTGAGTCTTTAGAAGTAGCTGAACTAAAAAATATCTATAACCCTTAACAATTAAGATTGTTGAGACACAATTCCTCTTTATTCCAATTACCAACATGTTTAGGTTTAACAATACCAATTTTTGAAATGTGCTTAAGGCACTGCTATCCATACTCAATCAAGGATCAAACATCATTATTTAATGATCTCAGATAAAAACACATAAAGTTTCCATTAAATTGAGGAGGTCCATCGAACAAACCTTTCATATCAACCATCATAAAAGAGAAAGGTAGTTGAACACAAGAGAGTGAGGAAAGGATCAACACTAGAGCAGTTAAGCCTAAAATGGTGTACTCTCTTTAATACCAATTAAAAGAGTCTGACACTTGGTACACTACTAGGGTAAGGAGATACTGACTCCTTTAAAGGCTCACTTCCACAAGTAGTGGAACAACACAAGGATAGTAAAACCCAATACAATCAAGAAATAATAGGCATGATACACAGTAAGGAAAATTCATTCCAGTCAGAGTCTAAATCTGATATGTTTTAACATATATGATAGAGACTCAAACTATAGTCACAAGAGAGCTAATCATACAAACACAGTCATGTAACAAGGTAAACCCATATAGAACCCATGCTTATGTGGTAAAATCCTCAAGTTGCTTATGGCAACTACTCGACTGCAAATAGTTCACTAAACACAAGGAACATATACAACTTTATAAAAATATAAATGCAAATATCTCTATCAGTCGGGACCACACTACCCTAACCGTCTATTATTGCCCTCGCTTGCTACCTCCACAACAACTTGATCCAACACACGAATTCAATTCTCCTCCAGAGCCAACATCACATATAGATGTATGATTAGTAGCAAATGATCAAGAATGTGTACACAAATGTGAAAACCACTTCAACTACAGCTACTAGCAGTCACTATATTATGAGCATACAGATATAACTTAGCCTAATCCCAATATATACTCAAGAGGATTTGTGAAAATGAATCAGAATCGAAAGAAAACTTTGGTAGAGTTTCACTTGAATTTTTCCTGTTTAGCCTTCTAGGTTGCCTCGTCACCTTCCCTACGCCCTATGTGGGGAACTACCAACCCCGATGAGGAAACTAGCTATTAAAGTGCTCATCGATGAAGGTCATCAAGGGGTAGGTAAGGGAGTCATCGAGCCACCAAAAATGTGATTTTCATTTTCAAAAAAATTCGAGTAATTTTCACAAATACCTATGAATAAAATGAAACAAAACCACAACACTTAGCCTAGCATGCATACTATGAAAACCAACTTCATGGTGTGTGTAAACATGCTCACATTCAAAATGTACCTAACTATGTGTGTGTGTGTGTGTGTGTGTGTGTGTGTATTATTGATTATTAGTAACTAACCTTACATAAAAGAAGACAAATACACTAAGTAAAATAAACAAACTTCTTGCTTTTCACACAGGAACACCAATAAAGACTCAAAGGACTTACATGACATACACTTTTGAAACTTTTATGTCGAAGTCATACATTCTCAAACTTAAAAAGACTTGGAGCCCATTTCTTAGTTTCTATGCTCAATAGATTAGGACAATGATTTGAAATTATTTATAGTTTATCTCTTGTTTGACATTAAAATTTAATCGATTCTCCCATTCAAGTAGGAATAAAAATCTATCAAGCTTACAATAAGTAGGATTAGATCTAAAATTATACCAAGTTAATCTCCCACCTAAATAAGTATTTTCTTTTAACCCCATCTCCCTTACCAAAGAATTAAAATCCTTCATACCTTTAGTTTCCTTGCCCCCATTAGAATTTTCTAAAAATCACCCCTACACATGAGTTATGACCACGAAAGCTATACAAACAAGCCAAAACCTATTCTTTCCCTTCTCTTGCAAGGCCCATAAATCCCATATAATCACCAATCCTCCCCTTCTTTTGACCTAATTCTAATATATATAGAGTAATTGCCAATTAAAGACTCAACTACCACTATAGTTTTTGTGTCCCAAATAAAAAAACTCCCCATAACTACCATATGATGAAAAATATATAAAACTATTCATTAAAATGGAGACTTCGAATACTACCAATGATTCTAAGGTCAATGATCTATCTCCTGGACTCTCGAATTATGAAAATATTAGGATTCATTTTTCTCATATTTTTCCTAAGCACACTTCTCCTCCAATTTCACAATCCTCTTGTATTCTAGCTCACACTCTTTATAAGGAAGAAGTTTTCCCCAAAGTATCATCCTTACATTTGCCTCTATCATAATTGATCATTGTTTTCAACCTTCGTTACTCCCTTAAGCTTTTCTTTTTCTTATTATTTAGTTCCTCCCTACTTAAAGAGCTCAAAGTTAAATTCATATTTATTTCCAAATCAATTAAAGGCCTTATGTTTACTTGATCCAAGGTATCCCTTTTGGTAGTTTTGTCCTCTAAGTGGAAACATGGAGTTTGTCCTTTTTCTTTATTTTTGCAAACTTTCGTTCTCTCTCTCAAAATGTAAACACTCTTTTTCCTTATGTGTCTCCATGATTGACCCAGAGTTCTATTACAACTTTTGAATATCAACCAAAACCTCTTCCAAGGTCTCAACCCTACACTTTTCATCGCTTGTATCATTATCATGATCTCACAATTTCAAGCTAGAATTACTACCAACTTCTTGAGTTAAATAAAATCCCTATTCTTCTACATCCTTAACTTCCTATAGAGCTTCCAAATCTTCAACACAATCTTCATTGTTACAAAATAAAGGAGTTTCTATTACAAAATCTAAAAAAAACTCATCTCTAGGGCACATTCCTTCAACTTTAACAATTTCCTTTTTATATTCACTCTTTCTTCCTTCAAACTCAGAATCACTAACAATTACTTATTCTTAATCCACCTTGTTACCTCTCAAAATATAATTACAAAAATTATTACATGGAAATTTAGTAGTAAGAGGATAATGCATCAATCCACTCCGATAGTGATACACTTGAGCACATACAAGTAAATGTAGTTATGTAAAATGATAAATAATTTTAAGAACAAGTGTTGTCGTACCTATAAGGATTGGATTATTAAGTGTTTCAATACCATACTATAATCAAAATAATTCTAGTTAGACTAATGAAAATTGATGGATAAAAAAATAAGAAAAATATTATATCTATACTAATGTGATCCAACAGACCCACACTAACAACTTTGGTATAAAAGAGTCATAGGAATGCAATTTATCTCAATTTCCCATACATGAATTGATTAACCATCCCAATCAATTATGGACATGATATTTTATCAAATGCTCTACACTAGCATGAATTCCTCTATCGAGCAAACTACATGTCTTATGGTGAGTAAATTAATCACACTCTCATGTGGATTAATTTGCACACTCTCATGCGGATTAATTTGCACCCAATTCATTTCTCAAGAGAACTATATACAATATAATAAATAAATTGGATCACATTCTTGTGCTGATCAAATTACATTCTATTCAATAAGCTCACATTTATAGACTATACACATACGAATCATATATCTCTACCTAAAGACTATGCATATTAATTAATCATGACTAATAATTAAATTACTTGTATCAAGCATAACCTAATTATCTCATTTTGTTGAAAGTAGTAAAAGTAGGTTAATTAAAATACCAATATGAAGAATCACAAAGAATAAAAAAATAGACTAATTCATTATATAAGGAAATTGAGTTCAAAAGGATCCTAACAAGAAGTTTAACCAACCCAAATTATATTAATTTAAATATCAAATTATTGATGTACAAGAAAATATTAAAATACAAGGTAGAAAAAAAGATACAATCAATCTTTTGAAAAATATTGACTTCAAAACCTTCAATCTTTAATCATTCTCTTGCTTTCTCTCTCTAAACTTATCTCTTTCTCTAAGAATATTTGTTAGGTGTATAAAGTTTTGAATTAGTTAAATGGGTTGTTATTTAGGTCAAATAGGCTAATTTAAGGAAAACAATTACCCAAAATAACCTATTTTTGGTTAACATTGTATTTTTTTACCAAAATCACTCAAAGCTAAGGCTTACCATAATAGTGGTAGGCTTTAACTCGGAGTGATTTTGGTAAATGAAATTCATGGTAAGGAATTGCCCTGATGAGAGAAGTCATTTACCTAGTGTGGGAAGACTTATCACTAACATCCAGTGTCATGGTAACACTTACCATAACAAAACAATGTCTTTCCACAACAATGGTAAGCCTTACCTAGGTGCGATTTTGGAAAAAAATGGAAATCGTGTTAAAATATTAGCCTGGTGTGGGAAGGCATTGGCCCAATATGGGAAGGCTTACTATTGGCATAGAGTGTTGTGGTAAGGCTTACCATGACATGGTAAAGTCTTACTATAATAGTAATAACCCTTACCTCAAGAGCAATTTTGGTAAAAATGGAATTTAACCCAAATGCCCTACTTTTAGTATATCAGTCCTAATTTAAGGTTAAAAACCAACCTAATTTGTTTAGACTTTGCATTATATTTGATCCAATGAATGATATTGATAGTTGGATTTAAAAACAAGGATGATGTATCGATTTTTTCTTGGCTCGATCGATCGAGACTCTTTCTCAATCAATCTAAGTATGTCATTTTTGAACCCTAATGGGCTCAATCAAAGGTCGATCAAAGCTTAATTGAAGCTTGATCGATTGATACTCTTTTTGGATTGATCAAGCCTTCTAACTACATCCTTGTATCATGCTTGTCCATCCACCAACACTAGAAAAACCCCATAAATTCAGCATAAATTCTAAAAAAAATTATATTTTCTTCCCATAACCTAAATAAATCAAGGTTAATATTTTTGAACATAATTTTTACCTTTTATTGACTAAAATAAGACAAATATCAAGCTTCAAAGACAAATAACTCTATTTTCATATTGTTGCCACAACCCCAAATTTAACATTTTACTTTCCTCAAGTAAAATTAAAACTAAAACAAAAATACCTAACAAGACATGTATGAATAATAAATGTAAAATTAGTAGTCATGCACATATGTTAGACAAATATTTCAGTCCCTCAAAGATTGCATATCTCACACAATAATTAAATTTACATCACCATTGATCAACATAGCATTCAGTCAAGTGTAAAATAAAATTTTAATGAAAATTTTCTTGTGTGTGTATTTCCATTTCATGTAATCACATCATGTCATTAGATAGGCTCATGCAAAAAAATAATGAAGTTAAAGTTGTAGTACTAGTAACAAGCTTCATATGTCTATTTTTTATACATTTCTCCACTAATGTAGACAATTACTGATCTTAAGATCAATAGGAATTTGTTAAGCTTGTAATGTAAGGCTAGGGTATGATTGGTAAACTGGAATTATTTAGGACTAAATTCACACCTTAGCTTACACTTTGTAACTAATGAACTAATAACCCCTTTATTTTCATCAAGCACACCCCAAACTTGATTCATTCTTTCTTTATTTCAATGCTTTATTTTGTTTCGTTGAGATATTACACACCCAAACTTATTCTTTTTTTAATTACTATTATGCTCCTTTTTAATTACTTTTATACAGGTGTAGCACTCTTTTTTTCCTTTTGTTTGAGCACCACACTTTTCACATCATAACATATTATAGTAATACATTGAAACACAAATGCTAAGGGTGTGAAGGGTAAGTGGCGCATTTATTTTGGAAAAGTTATACGTGGGTATAAAGAAGCAAAAAGTTAAACATTAAGGCACAAATAGGATGACTATGGATGCATACATAGGTTGGTTTCAAAAGGCTCAAACGGTCTAAAGATTGCCCCAATCATATCTTAAGTATTATCTGATTTCGCCTCATAAGGTGATCAAATAAATTCTAAAAATTGGATAATCTAAGCATTCATAACCATAATCACTTAAGCTTTCTCTAACAAATATTTCAAATAATAAATACATGGAATTTTGTGTAAAGGAATGAAACATTGACATCAAAAACTAAAGCGTACAATAAGTTGAATGCATGCATCACAACAATCATGTTTCATTCATCATCATTGTATCTATAATTACTCACAATATATATAAGCATAAATTACCATAATATTTTAAAAGTTACCATCCATTTCTCACCTAAAATAACAAAAACAATACACGAACGGGAAACAAAGAAATGGAGTTTCTTCCCCTTACACTCGACTTGCATGCTATCCTTAATGTGAAATCCATAGAGAGAGACAACATAAATAAATACTAAATAAATAAACATAAAATTTTAAAATGCTTGGGTTGCCTCCCAAGAAGTGTCACATTTTATATTCTTGACTAGACCAATATTATCCATTAAGGTGGATAACAGATAAAGTATTCCATGACCAATTACTGAATGATTTTAATTATTGTTTTGCCAAGGTTTTCATGATTGCATATGGGGTTCCAAATGCTCTTCCTTTTCTTAAAGGCACCATGACCCATCTTAAGTATTCGGAATTCTTCAATACTAATTTCTTGCCCAAAGGCATCATCAAAAGGATCTTCCTTTATGAACTTGTATTTCTCAAGCTCATTCACCAAGTCTAACCAATAGTCTTCACCAACATCTTTAGGAAGCTACTTGACTTCAAAGATCTTAAAAGTTACACTTTCATTTTTAAATCTCATGGTGATCTCCGTATTTTATACATTAAAGTAATGCTCTCTAGTGGCTACTAATTGTGTTTCTCAAATTATAGGAGCCATGCACCACATGCTTAAATTATTCTGTGTACTCCACTTCCTCCTTTACTTCTCCCAAATAAGTTGTATCCTTATAGTTATGCTCCTTGTCTTCTATGATTGAATTGCTTTCAATATCACTAAGCAAGCAATCTTGGGGTTGAATGAAGTTGTATGATAAATAAATTGGTTATTCTCCCATGTTATGATCAAGCCTCTCCATTTGTTGTTCTTCATATTTCCATTTGTCTATGAAGCTTTTTGTAAGCTCCACACAAGGGATGAGATTATTCATATGAATTGGCTTTTCCTCTTATGGGGATGGTTGTGTACAATAGTAGTAATCTATTGCATATATTATCTATGTATAAAGTGTTGCCTCTCATTTGTAGCTTTTGAATTTTGATAATAAGAATGTCATGATTCTAGATTGGTGTATATGTTGTTATGTGTGTGGTTCTCTTCCTTCCATCCATAGGCATGAAATGGATTTTGTACTGATTGAGTAGCTTTGTAAGGTCTCCAACTAAAAAGATGAGAATGTTCTTATATAGAAAGATCCTCTATTCCATTCAATGTAAGCTATAAGGTTGGTTACCTCTTCAAATGTCATCCTTTCATACCAAAGGTTTTGATACTCACGAGAATCCATCACCTTTCTACAAAAACAAAAACAATATGCACTAAAAATAAATAATTGAATATAAATAAATAAAAATAACATAAAATTTAAAACAAAATAAAATATAAGTTAATAAGAAAAATAAAATAAACTATAAATAAAATTAAGAAAATGAAATGAGAACGAAACATTAAATAATAATAGATTTTTTGTCTTTTTGTAGATTTTTTAATTTTTTATAATATTTTCAAATGCTTCAATTAGTATCGACAAAGCCAAGTAATGGTGTCAATCACAAAATAATGCCAATCCTTGATAATGACACAAAAATCTTGATACACATGAGCATATGCAAGTATACGTTGTTATGTACAAGTGATGAGTAATTTAAAAAAACCAGGATTCTCGTACCTACGAGAATTGAATTATTTAGTGTTTCAATACTAGACTATAATCACACTAATAGTATTTAGGTTAATGAAAATTGATAGATAAAATAAACTAAAAATAACAAAAATATAATATCTATAGTAATTTAATCTAACATATCGACACTTACTACTTTGGTATAAAAGAGTCCTAAGAATCCAATTTACCCCAATTTTCTATACATGAATCAATTTATCATTCCAAATATTTATTAATATGATACTTGATCAAATGCCCTACATAAGCATGAATTCATCTCTCGATCAAGCTACAAGTCATATGATGAGAAAATTAGTCACATTCTCATGTTGATTAATTTGTGCACTCTTCAATTAGCAAGAAATTTCTTTCTTAAGCAAACTACGTATTGACAAGTACTATTTTATACACATCTTTAGACATCAATTCCTTTACATTTATATATATATTATTATTATTATGAGCTAAAATTATTTCAAAAATTTCACAACCTACTATACTACTAGGATAAGGAGATGTAGACTTCTAAAGAACTCAGTTTTAACTTGCATAAACAATAGAGTAAACAGTTATACATAACATACAATAGAAGTACAAAAAATATAATATTAGGCAATGAGGATAACTTATGACAACAAATATTATATATATATATATATATATATATATATATATATATATATATATATAAAGTATATAAATAATAAATACTTTTTAATCAGAGTTTATGATTCAATATGTTGAGACATACACACATCAAACTTAAATTATACTAGCCCAACAACTGATAACGTAAAACAGGCGATATATTAAGGTAAACCCACATAGAGATTGTATCTATATGATAACATCCTTAAGTTGCTTAAGGAAACCACTCAGCAGCTAATAATTCATTAAACAATAAAACAATTACAACTCTAATAGACAATAAAATCATTATTATCTATATCATTTGGGACCTCAGTCTAAACTGCTTACTATTGCTCTATACTTGCTACTTTTGCAACTATTTAGCTTAACACGTGAACTTGGCTATCCTCCACAGCAAACACCACCCAAAGTGGTGTGATTGGAAACCATTGTTCAATAATTAGAAGTGTAATTAGTCTCAACTTCATGGGACACACAATCCATTACAAATATCAAATTGTGTACGAGAGAGAGACTCCAACCATGCACTTACACAGATAACAATTTAATAACTAATCATAAAATGACCCACTCTCAAATGTTGACTCTCTAAAATAATTTTGAAAAAAATAATATAAATCTTATTCTATAATTTGGTAGAGTTTCGGCTCTTAAACAAATGGTAAGAAATAGGAGAAATGAGGGGTATTTAAATCACTTAGATTTTCCACCTTTCCAACCACCTCGCCAAGGTTGGTGGTGAGTGTGGTAGCAAGGTACATTGTGAGGTCCATATTGAGGTGGTAAAAAGTCACATTTTGTTATCCAAAAATTGCCAAGTAAAAACTATAAAAACATGCACCCAAAACCAACAAAAAATACAGTTGACAATGTCGACGAGCGAGGGACATTCTCAACCTAGCATGCACACTACAAAAACCAACCCAATGATGTGTGTAAATATGCTTGCATACAAAGTATTCCTAACTATGTACATGTGTGCATTACTGATCCACAGTAATCAACCTTACATAAAGGAAGATAGAACACTGAGTAACAAAAGATAGACATCATGTTTTGCAGACGAGAAGCCAACACACAAACACAAGTACAATGGGACATACATTCTCCCCATTTGGCTTTCATGTCAAAACACTACACAACTAAATACATAAACTCATCAAACATGAGATGATCATGAAGATGTCTTAAAGTTGTTTGTTACTACGAACAACACAATGACATACACCTAAACCCAAAAGACACACCTACTCCAAATGCATCCACCTTGTGTGCTCCATCCATCTTCATGAAATAACTCTTCCACTCTATTAATTAGAAACATAATGATTTTAGCACCACTACACATAATACATAATGTTAGAAGGCTTCACTCTACACTTATAATCGGCACACATGAAACAAACACATACCCCATGAACATATCATGCAAGAATAGTATATAGCCTATCCATAAACTAACTTGTTACCCCTACATAGGTACACAACGATAGGCACAAACATAACTATAAATGCACAACTCCTTTTGACTTAATGCAACATTCCCTTGGAATGCATGCAAGTCAGATAACAATATGTAGTACAATCATACACTTATAGACCATGCAACACACAGTATGTTAGCAAAAATATAGTTGTGTATAGAAACTTCTCCCCTTTTTGGCACTAAAAGTCAAAGGTACACCTCTATATGAGGGAGAGAGAACATACAAATATGCTATAATCCTAATATTAATACAACGCTATAGATAAGATTAAAGAAAACATAATAAGAAGCAACATATAAAGTTATGCAAAAAGGACAAAGAAGGACATCGAGACAATGGCAAGGTAAAAGCTTATGACAAGCAAGAAACTGAATGAACAAATAAGCCAAGAGAAGTGTAGATAGAAAACACTTCCTAAATGCTAAACATAGCACAAAGCCCCATATCAAAATGTGTTGTGAGAGGGTATATAATACTTCACAATGTGCTTACAACATATTGGTAGGATGGACGGTCAAACACTTATGGCACATAAATGATTCAATGAATCCCTAAAAGGATGTTAACTAGGAGTCCAACTATTTTCCAAGTTGACACACTCCTAGTGATTTAGCCATCTTCCCCCAACAACATTTGGGTGTATTCAATCCTACAACCTCATCCCATACTATGCACACATATATGGAAGTACATCCCTATTTACCAAAGCATACATGTGTAGTGCATTTCAACAACAAAAACCAAACTATCAATTATTTATGAGAAAACATGAAATAACTCACTATAATAAGGAAGTAGGTAAACATATGAGAATACATTTGAAATAAAAGAAGCAAACTATTTATGTTACATGTCATACTAAAAATCCTATTTATGCATGGTTCATACAAAGTGATGTCAAGAAGAAGAAAACATCACAAGAACAAAACAACATGACACAAACTCATAAATTGGAAAAACAACAAATATGCAAAATAAACATGACACTTCCCTTGACAATATGTATTTTACACACACTTTCCCTCTACAGATATACATGTGAGTCAATAAACGTGTTATGTATTCTACACTCTCAAAACTCCCCTAAAATAGTAGAAAACAAGAAATAACCAAATAGACATAAATTGAGTTCAGCACACTCCATCTCCTTTTTCAACAACAAAATCCCTATGAACACCACTAGGAGAAGATTGTTCAATAACATAAGGGGTAGAAGGTGGTGTAGTAGTTTGTGAAAAGATAATGTTATTAGCAAACTGTTCAAAGGAGTGGTAGGGTTCAACGAGCCAAAAGAAGAACTATTAGAATGGATAGGGAATTAGCAGTGTAAGGTCTGACAGAAAAAATGGTTTTAAGCATGTTCACAAACTAGAGGGATCTTTTAAAATAAACAATACACTAAAAAAATCCATAATGCATTCATGTAAGGGTATGCCTAAATTTTTGAAGACATGCATTATGTGTGTTATGCTAAACGTTTTTACTCTATATGCCATCAAGATATGCTTATGTGAATCAAGCAAATAGAAATATAGACTAAAGTAGACCAAACTTCATAAGTCCATATTTAGCCTCTCTCTCCACTAATATATGTGCCAACCTAGATGAAATCAATAGGTCTTTCAAAGCTTGTAATGATAGGTTGAGGAATAGGAAGTAGAGAAAAGAAAATTTTAAGCTAAAACACACCATTAGTTGACTAAATACAAATGCATAAAGTAAAGAGTTCAAAATCACATATAGTGAATCCTCAAACTTAGATTTTTTTTCCTTTTTGTTCTCAAATTTTGAACACGAACATTCCAAATTTAGGTTCTTTTCCCTTCACTAAAATTTTATTCACTGACAACCCTCATTTTTCTTTTTCTTTTTTTCTTTTTTAACTTCCCTTTTCGTTTTCTTTAACTAGATGGGTAGAAAAACATTCCCAAAGAAAACAAGCTTAACAAAAATCATAAAGAAACTCAAGTAAGGGTCTACAAGGTAAGAGAGATTAGTTATTTATGTTAAGCCATTATTCAAGTGCAAAGAAATGAAGTGATAACAAAATGGTTCAAAGGGGGTTACTAAGGACAAGTAAACAATAGTGGCTTGAAAAGTTCAAAGGGTCCAAAGAGGGCCTAAATCCTTTCTCTATCTAAGTGGCACCTAGGATTTTTCCTTAAGAGACAATAAAGTGGATGCTAGAGCTTATTAGTAACATAAAAATCATCTAAGAAAGAAAACCACATAAACTTCTCAAATGCTCAAGGAATGGATATGTCAAAATAACCACACTTCAATTCAAGTCAATTGCATGCCAAACCAAAAGAACAAAGTCCCTATTAAATTCATTTTACTTGCTGTAGGATAGCAGAACAGAAAAACTTGTAGGATTTTCACGAGAAGAAAGTGAAAGGAGAAAAAGAGAATGCCAACTTGACAACCACAATATATGTAAAGTAGTAAAGGGATATAATACAAGTAGACCAACAACAAAATAATGCAAAGATCATATACATAACTCAACCACAAACAAATCACCTAATAATAATGATAAAACAACATCCCTCTATTGAAAGAATTTGTGAAGGGAAATTGAATTAAGAGATAGTCTCTAATGCATATGAGTATGGAGTGTATATAGAACTCGTGGTCTATTTTGTTCATAGTTTTTAGAAAACTTAGAAGAGCCATCCAGATAAATTGGGCCAAATGAAAATTTTAAAGCAGATTTATTTCTATTTGCATTGTACCTTAGGTGCAATTAATGCAACTTGCTAAAACATGCTCAGATAAGCCATAGTAGCTATAACCAAACAAAGTAGGTGGGGGTGAATGAGGTGAAGACTCCAAGATAACAAGTATGATGAATGGAGTTAGAGAATCTAGGTCCCTAACTCCGAGGAATTGTATGCATAGGAGAGAAAGAATAGGTGCTTATGTTAACCTTCATACAAGGATGAAAAATTAATTTTCTACAGTTAGGTCTCACACTAGTGGTGTCTTGGGAATGAATTATAAGCTTGATGATGCAACAATTCTTACTATCTAGCCATGAGAAGATATTGTACCAATGTTATCCTCAATGCCATTAGTAAAATAAGCAAATCAGTGAGTATATTAAGATTTTATGAGGTTAGGCTTGTAAGCTAACATGTGGTAGAAAGAATTTTAGAGGGTTTTTGGATATGTGTAAGGACTTAACCCTCCAATTAGAGAAAGATTGGAGCTCAATCAGACAATTTGGACTATCAATTAGGCCATAAGTTTAGCACTCAAAATTGAGAACCAAATAGCTAGACATAGAAAATCCAATAGCTACAAAAAACTATACTATGAACCACCACCAAAGACCTGAGTCAAGTCCTATTCTATACCCTCAAAACAACCATAATGCCCTAAGATTCAATCCAAATAGAGTCATTAACTTACCTCTCATTCCAAATCCACCTAGAACCTGATGAGTGCTCAAAAAACACTAAAATAACCATGATTTTATGCACATTAATTGATTAATATATATATATATTTATATGTTTTATCATATATTTATATATATTTGTCTTTTTCGGAATCACGGGTATTTTTATTGTTTTTCAGGTATTTTGGCTTAAAAACGCAACTTAAAGACACAAAGAGGAATACTGGAAGCAATACATCACAAATATATTAATAAATAAATGGGGAAAGGTCAACAAATATGGAAAAATTGGACAAAATGGGTCAAAAGGGTCAAAAATGTCAAAAGGAGAGAAAATCGCGGCCGCGGCCGCTCCCGCCTCACCAAGGCCGAGCCGGCCCGCGGGCAGCACGCCAGACCGCGCCCGGATCGCGCGCGCGTTACAAGATGCTCCGCCGCGCGCTGCTTTGCTCCACCGGCGCGTCGCGCGCGCGCTCTTGCCTTCTTTCGCGCGCCTGGCGCCATCTCGCTCACGCGCGCCCCATAGCGCGCCCTGCTGCCCTCCCCGCGCCCAACGCCTTTTCGCCCCATTTTTCACGTGCAGCCGCCCACTGTGACGTCATGCCGACGTCATTAATGACATCGCAATTCCAATACGCGTTTTACATTTTTAAATATTTTTTAACATTTTTTTACTCATTTTTCTCTCCATCCTCACCTATAAATACCCCTTCCTTCACTTCAAAACACACCTTCAAAACACCTCAAAACCTCACTCTCTTCTTTCTTTCTCTCATTTCTTAGTTTTGAGTTTTCTTTAGTTTCTTTCTTAGTTTCTAAGCTTTTCTTAGTTTTCTCTTAGTTTTTAGTTCAATTGTCTTAGGTTTAGAGTTCTTCTTTTTGAGAGGAACTTGTAATGTTTTTTTAATAATTTAGATTTTTGATTCAATAAATGGAAGTGCAAATTCCGCTTGGAGGTTTTCTAGCAACGGGAATAGCATCGAAGTTACGTAAGGATTTTATTTTCTTCTGATTATTTTTATGCTTTATTCTTACATGTTATATTTAATTATGTCGTGATTAAATTTAAGCATACTAAATTTGTTTATAATCATGATATAATAATAACGTTGTTATGCTTCATAAATATTAAATAAAGTGAAAATTTCTAAAATGAATTGATTTTATTTTTATTCAAGATTTATATTAAGGATGTTAGAGAGAATTATATTATTTTTCATTACAAACTTAAATCAAAGTTAGACTTTAAGGTTTAGTTATCGGTCTAATTTAGAGAATAGTGCTCTTTTATTTGTTGATATGTACAATCGCCCCGTAGTTAGAGCTGAAGCTCTATTTCAAAAGTTTTTATAAGAATTATTATGTGGAAATGTATTGACAACATGTTTTCAATAGTGATTTTAAAACTTGAAAGTTAGTACTTGGACAACTAAATTCTAAGTTTAATTTGGACACCTTGAATAAAGTTTAATGTTTCAACTCCTCACCAAAGGCATTTAAATGGTTCATTTTCAATCTCTTAGAAAAAGGAATTAATTTAATTAACCAAATTAGTTATCAAGCCCCACCCATAGGTGTTAATTGATTTGTTTAGTTAACAAAGAGTATCTAACCTCACCAAAGGTGGTATTCATACAAAAAAAAAGAGAATCAATAAAATATCTTTAATAACCTAGATAATATGAGCAAGATAATTAACTTAGTTATTATATCCATAAATACTCCACTAATATAAATGATAAAATTTGCATGAATATTTATTGAATCAGTATTTATATTTATTTATTCAATTTGTATCTATGTTTATTCTTTTTAGATTATATTTAATTAATACATATATGTTTATTTTATGTTATTAGATTAGGAACACAAAAACCAAAACTATCGTGAGACAGGATGTTTAGGATTTAATTTCGTTTTTAAAAGTTTGAATAATAAATTAAAAAACAAATACAATCCTTCCTTAGATCCACACTGGGAGTATACTTATCATTTTCTACGAAATGAGTCGGGTACTTGCGAGAGTTTTACAAATATTAAAACCAAAGTATTTATGCGAGAATTGGCGATCTGCTTGCCGTCATCAAGTTTTTGGCGGATTCGTTCGGGGATGGTATCGAGTTTTTGGCGATTCATTGCAGGAAGGAATAGCGTTTTAAATTATTTATCAAAATTTTAAAACTTTTGTCTTTCAGAATAATTGTGATTTTTTATTAAAAAATTAAAAAAATAAAAAAATTTTGTTGTTTGTGAAAAGTAAAAAAAATTCAAATTTCAATTTCGTAATAAATAAAAAAAAATATAGCATTTGAATAATAAAATAATTTTGCATTTTGAAATTTGAAGTAAAAAAAAAAGTAAATAAATTTTAAATTAAATTAATAAATAAATAAGAATAAAAAAATAAAAAAAATAAAAAATAAAAAAATAAAAAAATAAAAAAAATAAAAAAATAAAAAATAAAAGATAATAAAAAAAAAAAAAAAAATAAAAAAATAAAAAAATAAAAAAATAAAAAAATAAAAAAATAAAAATAAAAAAAAATAAAAAAATAAAAATAAAAAAATAAAAAAAATCAAAAACTTTATTTTCAATTTTTTTTTTTTATTTTTGTTGTTTTTTTTTTCTTTTTTCTTTTACCTTTTTCAATTATTTTTTTCAATTTATTTTATTTTATTATTATTATTATTTTTTTTGGCTTAATTTTTATTTTTTCTCTTTTTATTTTATTTTATTTTTTTCAAATTTTTAACTACTTTTTTTTTTTAATTTTCGTTTAAGTTAATTAACTTAGGTTTTTAGTAACTTAATTTACTAACTTATATTAATTTAATTTACTAACTTAATTAACTTAGATTTTCATTAACTTAATTAACCTACCTTTTTATTAACTTAATTAACTTAAATTTTAACTTAACTTAACTTAATTAACTTAATTTTAATAGCATGAAAAGTAAAGATCTAAGGGAGTTAAATGCAGGAGACTAGTTCTCGGGAAGCCTTTGTGCCACTAGTCTTTCCTGGGAACGTTGCTCGCTCTGTGAGGATGGTTTTTAAGGAGCCTTTTGCCCCACCATTCTTTCCTCGAGCACTCTTAGTTATCTTGATTATGTTATTTTAACTTCAAAAAATTAAAAAAAAATTCAAACTATCTCCAAAATTTTAAAGCTTTAATTACAATCTAAGGAGTTAGTTGTTTTGTTTGTTCTAGGTACAATTGTGTTTTGATGCCGTAATTATTTGATTTGCACCTAGATGCGGGTTATCTAAAACCACCAGCATGCCCCTAGTTTTTGCGTAAAAAATTTGAAAATCAATAGGGCATGTTTGAAACAAGATAGGTAGACAATCTTGTCTTACTTGTAGGTTTGATTGACTCGATGATGAGGGACATTGAGTTTACTTAAAAGGCAATCCTCAAGTTACGTCTTGCTAAGACGTTAAACTAAGCGTAGATGGGAGGCAACCCATCATTTTGCAATTTTTTGTTATTTACTTTATATACTTAATTTTATTGTTTATTTTAGTTTAATTATATGTGAATAATTTTTAAATTGTTAAAACTAAAAATATTTGTTGAGTTGTTAAGTTCACGCGACAATCTGTGTGTATACACTTTAATGATGAATATGATACTTAATGCATTTCTCCATTACTACTTACACATTCTCAACAAATAGGTAATCTCTTTCTTCTCTTTTCTCTTTATCTTTAATTTACAATTGTTACATCGAGGACAATGTAAGTTCTAGGTTTGGGGGTGGTGAAAAGTTACCATGCTTAATTAGAAAAGAAAAAAAAAGATTTAACAATTTTAAAATTAAAAAAAAAACAAAATTCAAAAAACAAATATTATTAATTTTTTTCTTTTTTATGTTCACATCTTCATTTTTTGTGTTTGGTTTTATTTTTGTGTGATTTAGTAATTTTTGGAATTAAACAAAAAAAAAAAAAAAGTTCTCACAAAAATTTATCATTTCTTTAAATCAAATTTACGTAAATAGTTAAGTCTTTTGTATTGTTAGATTAATTTTTGAAAACATATCATGAAATATTATGTAATTATTTTTGATAATTAGTTAATTTTTGTCATAACTAGTATTTCTTGATAAGATGTAGAAATTATATTAAACCCAAAATCGGTATTTATGAATTTGTTTTAGTGGAGACTACCTTTGTGTGAGATAATTTGAGCCTAATTTCCCTTTATTCAGAGTGAAATATATATTTTTTCTACTCCAAACACATTTCTTATTTCTTCAAATTCTTAGATGATCTCTATAGGCATTAATATTGAATGTATGAATTTTTTCTCATCTTAATAAAGTATCGTATATTTTTATTATTATTTTTGCTTAGATTAAATGATTTGAGTAGAAATTGATAGTATATACTTTTATCTCATTCGTGCGTAGTGACTGTTACAAAAAAAAAGAGACATATCCGGGGTTACCTAAACCAAGATCAAACAGAAAAACACAAAATTAACCACTCACCAAAATCCTTAAAAAATGTACAATCTGTACGGGTTGACTCTCTAAAAAATGATATATATTGAAAAGTATCTTCGAGAAAAAATAGAGAGATAAAGAATATATAGTATAATTTACATACTATGACCCGCATTACCCAAGATCCTAAGAAAAAAATGTGTACAATCTGTACATGGGTTGACTCTCTAAAAAAATGATATATATTGAAAAATATCTTCAAAAAAATATAGAGACAAAGAATATATAGTATAATCTACATACTATGAAATTGCTTAGAAAGTTGTGAGTAAAGGCTAATTACAAAAGAAAGATATAGAAGTAATTCCCTAAAAAGTCATTGCACTTTCTTCATTTGTAAAAGGCATATATCTTGAAATTTTTCTTAATGAGTTTGATTTATGCATGAAAATAATTTTTATATATGATATCTTTATAATTTATACATTTGATTCCTTCCATGAGATCAACGTCAAAATAACACTTTGAGCCTTTCTTCTTTATACATATGCGAACATATTAGTTCATTTCTATACATCAACTCTTTCGCATATAAATTAGTATGAGTGTTTAAACCCATAGGATTCAAGAGCTTGAGAGTATTGACTTGTGAGGAATAGAGTCGGTTTAATCTCGGATTCATGACACCAAATTAGGTGAAATTAAATTGATACATTTTTGATATGAAATATGAAAATGATTTCCTCACTAATTATTATAATAAATCATGATTGTTTAAAAAGATTAAAATAACTTATGCTTGAGATTTTAATTATGATCTTAAAGGAGATTAAAAATTATGAGACATTTTTGTGATATGTTGTTTTCTATTATTCTTAAACGTTAATTTTTGATTTTGTTGTAATTTTAGTTTTTAAGTTGATTGTTGTTATTATTTCTTTTAATTTTTACATTTAGTTCAATGTTTGTGGGTATCATTCGAAAACCCTCACGAGACTCAAACTCGTCCCTTCAGGGCAACCTAGGGGTTTAAAGGCTTGTTGCATAGGCTAAATGCAACCGTGTCAATCTACGGAAGTGATTTAGGATAGTTTAATTTTTTAGTTTTTATCGCTTCTCTTGCTAAGGACTAGCAAGCAGCCTGTCAGTTCAGGATGAGTGCTCAAAAAAACACTAAAATAACCATGATTTTATGCACATTAATTGATTAATATATATATATATTTATATGTTTTATCATATATTTATATATATTTGTCTTTTTCGGAATCACGGGTATTTTTATTGTTTTTCATGTATTTTGGCTTAAAAACGCAACTTAAAGACACAAAGAGGAATACTGGAAGCAATACATCACAAATATATTAATAAATAAATGGGGAAAGGTCAACAAATATGGAAAAATTGGACAAAATGGGTCAAAAGGGTCAAAAATGTCAAAAGGAGAAAATCACACGGCCAAGGCAGCCATACCGTGTTGAGCTGAGTCGATAACAGAAGACGCGCGCATACGCGCCCGGATCGACAAGATGCCGGCGTCATCCGCGCGCCTTCGGCTGCCGGTCGCGCGCGTCTGCTCTTTCCACTGCACACCCTTTCGCGCGCCTGCGCGTCCTTAATTTATCGCGCGCGCCTCGCCCGTGCTCTGCGCGCCCGACGCCTTTTCGCCCCATTTATTTTCACGCGGCCGCCTGTGACGTCATCTTGACGTCATTAATGACATCGACAATTCCAATACACGCGTTTTTACATTTTTAAATATTTTTTAACATTTTTTTACTCATTTTTTCTCTCCATCCTCACCTATAAATACCCCGCTTCCTTCACTTCAAAACACACCTCTCAAAACACCTCAAAACCTCACTTCTCTCTTCTTTCTTCTCTCATTTCTTAGTTTTTGAGTTTTCTTTAGTTTCTTTCTTAGTTTCTAAGCTTTTCTTAGTTTTTCTCTTAGTTTTTAGTTCAATTGTCTTAGGTTTAGAGTTCTTCTCTTTTGAGAGGAACTTGTAATGTTTTTGTAATAATTTAGATTTTTGATTCAATAAATGGAAGTGCAAATTCCGCTTGAGGTTTTCTAGCAACTAGAATAGCATCGAAGTTACGTAAGGATTTTATTTTCTTTTACGCTTATTTTTATGCTTTATTCTTACATGTTATATTTAATTTGTCTCATGATTAAATTTAACTGCTAGTCATTTATAATCATGATATAATAATAACGTTGTTATGCTTCATGCAAATATTAAATAGGTGAAAATTTCTAAAATGAATTGATTTTATTTTTATTCAAGATTTTATATTAAGGATGTTAGAGAATTATATTATTTTTCATTACAAACTTAAATCGAAAGTTAGACTTTAAGGTTTAGTTATCCGGTCTAATTCTAGAGTAGTGCTCTTTTATTTGTTGGTACAATCGCCCCGGTAGTTAGAGTGAAGCTCTATTTCAAAAGTTTTTATAAGAATTATTATGTGGAAATGTATTGACAACATGTTTTCAATAGTGATTTTAAAACTTGAAAGTTAGTAATTCTGATAACTAAATTCTTAAGTTTAATTTGGACACCTTGAATAAAGTTTAAAGCTGCTTAACCCCACCAAAGGTGGCATTTAAATGGTTCATTTTCAATCTCTTAGAAAAAGGAATTAATTTAATTAACCAAATTAGTTATCAACCCCACCCATAGGTGTTAATTGATTTGTTTAGTTAACAAAGAGTATCTAACCCCACCAAAGGTGGTATTCATACAAAAAAGAGAGAATCAATAAAATATCTTTAATAACCTAGATAATATGAGCAAGCATAATTAACTTAGTTATTATATCCATAAATACTCCACTAATATAAATGATAAAATTTGCATGAATATTTATTGAATCTGTATTTATATTTATTTATTCAATTTGTATCTATGTTTATTCTTTTTAGATTATATTTAATTAATCTGTATATATGTTTATTTTATGTTATTAGATTAGGAACACAAAAACCAAAACTATCGTGACAGGATGTTTAGGATTTAATTTCGTTTTTAAAAGTTTGAATAATAAATTAAAAACCACATACATTCCTTCCTTAGATCGACCTTGGGAGTATACTTATCATTTTCTACGAAATGATTCGTGCACTTGCGAGAGTTTTACAAATATTAAAACCAAAGTATTTGCGAGAATTGGCGATGCCGGTTTTCGCTCATCAGAACCCAAACTAATATAACAATTTTCAAACACCATGTGTTTTAGTTGTTTATAGTTTGGATATTGATCCAATGAATGTCGATAATGTAGGTCCACCAATTTGGTTGAGGAATGTGAATCTTTTGAGAATGACAATGAGAATATAGAAAATGACCTGAAAGATGCAGAATCTATTGATGGTGATGAAGGAGAACATGAAATTTCCTTTATAGTCTAAAAACTCCTATTATCTACCCCATAAGTGGCTTCTAAGAGACATGTCATGTTTAGAACAAAGTGCATGATTCAAGGAAAAGTTTGTGATGTTATCATCTATAGTGGGAGCATTGGAAACATCATTTTAAAGGCCTTGGTCAAGGTTTTAGACTTACCTACTACTATTACAAGATTGGTGGATTAAAAATGAAGTTAAGTAAAAGTGCAAGAAGTGTGTAAGGTTCCTTTCTCAATAGGCAAGTTTTATCAATATGATGTGGTTGAAAAGGAAATTTTTTAAAGCTTGCTAGGGAGGCCTTGGAAATATGATGTTGGAGCATTACACAAAGAAAAAAAATGTGTATATTTTTGTGTGGATAGGAAAGAACATTTCCCTCTTACCAACCGCTAAAACATATTAGTACAAAGGTTGAACATTTGAAAAACAAAAGGTTTTATTAAGCACCAATACAAAGGACTTTGAGAAGGAAATCTAGGTGAGCAAGCTTGTTTTGGCTCTTTTCACCCAAGAATAACTATAATCAAGAATTGCCATCCTACCATTAATCGCCCCTTGCTCACTAAATATGCAAATTTATAACCTATTGATCGATAAGTTCTCAAAAGCACTTAATATATCGCAATTTTATGCATATTTAGTGATTATATAGATTTTTATTTCCTTGTTTTAATATTATTTTACACAAATCTATATTTTCAGAATCACGAGTATATTTTGATGTTTAAGGAATTTCTTACATTAAAACAAATTAACCTGAAGAATTATACTTTAAGAACTCCATTACAACTTGGAAGATTAAAGGAAATATTTGTAAAATAATACTTATGTTTTAAAAATTGGAAAAATAAATTACATGGAAAATTAGGGTTCCATTGATGCAGTTTGAAGCATGCCGCGCATGAAAACTTTGTAAGTTATGGCGTGAGGCCAAAGGAAAAGACTAATACGTCCCAGATGTGATGTGGGCTATGGCATGAAAAATTTGGGTGCTATAGCACAAAAAAGTGCATTGTGCTCAAACTGTGTATAGGTTATATGAGTCGTAGTGTGAATAAAATGTGGGTCGCAATGCCAAGTTGAAAATTTGGCTTTTTTTTCCTTTCCTCACCTTATAAATAAGACTCTAATAGTAATATTAATGTTGTTACACTTGTAAAATATTAAAATAGGTAAGAAAAAATTATAAAATTAATTAAGTTTTATTTTTTCATCAAGATTTAAACAAAGTGTGAAAAAGAAAAATATATTGACGAAGTATTTTTCATAATAAACAAGTGATTTAGATTAAAGATTTAAATGATCTAAATCTGATTGAGTGTCAACTCTTCGATATTGAATTTTATTATTTGGATCTTTAGAGAACTCTATTTCAAATATTTTTATAAGAATCATTATTGAAGATATATTGATGACATATCCTTCATAATAGTATTAAAATCTGAAAGTTAGTTTTCAGATACTTTAATCATAAACCTAATTTTGACACCTTGATGAGAGTTTAAATTATCGGTGTGACCGATGGTGGAAATTAGATGGTTTGTTACATTCTTATAAAATGGGAATAATTTAATTAAAGTTTAAATTGTCGGCTCGACCGATGGTGGTAAGTTAAAGTTTAATTAATAAAGAAAATGATCTCTACCTTAGGATATTTTCATACCTATATGAAATAATTAGTAATCCTAACTCATATGTTTAATATCCTACAAATATTAAGCGACCATGATTAACTAACTAACGTATCCCACAAATGCTCCACTACATGATAAATGTTTAATTGCTCAAATATTTATTCAATCTATCTTTATTTTTATGTTATTTGTTTAGAAACTCAACCCAAAATAATCGTGATAGAATGTTTAGGTTAATAAATTTCATCTTTAAATAATTTCTTGAATGATTTAAAAACCACTTGATTCCTCTTTAGACCGACCTTAGAAGTATAATTGTCATTTTCTAAAAGTGATTCGGGCACTTGCGAGCTATTTTATAAATTATACCAATTTATACACCTAATTTTGATAGATCAAGTTATTAGTGTAATTACCAAATAAACTGATAATGGCATTGAAAACTAGTTAACCTTTGCAAGCATAAAGTTAAGCATAAAGTTTTTGGTACGTTGTTGAGAAGGAATAGCGTTTTTAAATTTTTATTATCAAAATCTTAAAAAAACTCTCTATGTTGTAAACATTGTAATTTTTATTTAAAATGTTAAAATATCTACGTTATTAATTAATTTTTGATATTTAAAAATTTTAAATTTTATGTTATGTTTTTTAAAAATAAAATATAAAATATAAAAAAATCTAAAATTAAATTTTCTTTTTATTTCTTTTTTTTTAAATCTTTTCTTTTAAACAATTATTTATTATTTATTATTTAATTTTAATTTAATATAATTAATTAATTCTATTATTTTTGTTTCTTCTAAATTTTTGAGTAATAATTTGTTCATTTATCATTTATTCTACTAACATGTATATAGTTTTTATTATTCTATTATTCTTTGCTACATGTTTATTATTTTTGTGTATAAACATATATTTTTTTTATAATTTTGTAAATTTATTTTATCTCTTTATTTTTTAACTTGACAAGTGAAATTAAATTCTATTTTTATTAGTATATGCAAGGTAGGAGGTCCTTGGAGCACCTTCTCACACCTTTAAATAATAATATTCATAAACCCTTTAGATTGTCAATAAGGCTAGACTTTAACATCCTTCGGCCTTTTATTGAACAAATTTTTAAACCTCACCTTTGACCCTTCACCTGAATCACTAAACATGGGGGAAAACCCACCACCTAAAGAAACCATAATGAAAGATTTTACAAGGCTAGTAATTGGCATTGTAACTACTTCTATTCACCTAGGTGAAGTTGCTAGGGTTTATGAATTATGAAACATTCATTTTTGCATGCTTCCTACTTTTCATGGACTACCTAATGAAGACTCACTATCCTTCACTAGGAACTTTTATTCTACAGTCATGACTTTCCCCCATGGTGTACTCATTGACGATCAACTCAAAATGAGTTTTTTCCACTACACCCTTAAAGATAGGGTCAAGGCTTGGTTAATGTCACTTCTTCCAGGTTCCTCGTTACGACTTGGGAGGAAATCTACAAAAAAATTATGGAAAAATTCTATTCCAATTAGAAGACACCAAAGTTGAGAGGTAAGATGGCCACTTTCTCAAAGATAGAGGGAGAACCTTTCCATGAATCATGAGATAGATTCAAACTTTTTCTTACTCGGTGCCCCAATCGCAGCTACCCATTACAACTTTAAAACCAATTTTTCTATGATGGATTGACACAACATTGTCAATCTATCATTGATAATGCTGCTAGTGGAGCGATGGGAGAGAAAACAACCTCAGAGACTTACAATCTCTTTGAGATATTGGGTGCTAATTTCCAACAAAAGAGTTCCAAAGTGAGGAGAGTTGGAGTTTATGAAATTGGATTTGGTACTAAAATTCAAATGAAGTTTGCTTAGCTGACCATGAAAGTTTCACTTCTTATAACACATGCCACAACAAATAAAGAACAATATGGTGTGTGAATTAATTTAGGATATAATGCTGATATAGAAGCTACAATTGGACCCAATTAGGTCAATTTTGTATAGGGATACCAACCAAGACCTAGGCATGACTCCAATGCAAATACTTATAATCCTAGGTGGAGAAATAATCTTAATTTCTCTTGTAGGATAACTTGAATTCTTTCACTCAAGTTAGCAAAGACAACCAGTCAAGGACAAGTCAAAGGTTGGAAACTGTTGAAATTTCTATTAAGAAGATGGAAATACAGGTGGAGCAATTAACCGAGCACTTATAGAAGCAAGGTAAGGAATAAGCTACAAAAGGTTAGAAAAAATATGAACTCAATAATGAGGGGATATTGAGTTTACATAAATGATGAAATCTCCTAAAGCAACATCTCACTAAAGAAGATAAAACAATCCTCTATGGGAGGTAACTGTTATTTATTTATTTATTTAATTTATTTATTTTTATATTTTACTTATTTTGTGTGATTTTAATTGAAGTATTTTTAATTTAAATATTTTATTCCTTTAATATATTTATGAAAAAGTAATAATAAAAGTTAAAAAGAGGAAAACATTTCAAATTTGGAACAAAGTGAAACAGAGAAGAGCGCGCCGCTGCATGACGTTATAAATGTGTAATGGGTAGAATAAAAAAGGATCATGCCATGGCATGAAATAATTGTACATCATGGCATGTATATAAGTTTTTGCCTTTAAGCCATTTCCATACACAATAAATTCTAATTTTTCTCACATTTTCTCTCAAACACTAAATTTTCTCTCCCAAACACTAAATCTTGACTTTCTTCAAATTTATTTTACAAATCCTTCCTAGAAACCAATTTCCTAACCTATTTCCACATTTCTTCAAGAAATTTTAAGTTTTTCAAGTTTATATAAGATTTTCATCTTTAAAGGTGTGTTCTTCATTTTTTTCCTCAAATCTTTAACAACAAAAGGTAAGTATTCATAAATTTTGGAATTAAATTCTTCAATTTAAATTTTCTGTAATTTGTGGAATATTTATATATTTTTTAAGAGTCCAAAACCCTATTTATGATAAAGAGAGGGTTAGGAATTGTTTTGGATTAAATTGTGTTGTTAAATTTTTTTAGGGAATCCTTGTTTAGATTTTTTGGTTAAAATTTGTAGAATGGAATTCAAGAGACCTAGTAAAGGAAAAGCAAGTTTCAACTTTTGAAGATTGTGACACCTCTAAATTTTCAAGTTATGATGCTAAAGTCCACTTTGAAAAAGCAGCATAAGTTAATAAGGGTTTATTCGAAAAAATGGATGAAATTTAACAATGGATTGGAAGGAATTATCGATATAATATCAATAATAGGTTGGAAAAGGTTTGTAAGGGATCCAAACGCTACTATTGAGTCTTTAGGTTTGGAATTTCACCAAATTTCCTAGGTGTTATTGATGATAAGGTTTTTGTTAGGAATGTGCTAGTTTCACGTGGATCTAATGACATAAATACTCACTTTTATTTAGTACATGTTGGAGAAGATGAATATAAGTAGTATCTTAGTAATGTAGGATATATTGCAATATTAAAATTCTTGACTATTCAAGGTGCTGAATGGATTATTGTTGGTGGGAAACGTAAAGGTTTTGAAGCAAAGTATTTGGACAAAGTATCCAGAATTTGGCAATATTTTATATGTTCTAGGGTGATGCATACCAAGAATTATAGCATTGTGGATGGAGATAGAGCATATTTTGCTATATGGATTTTCCCTAATTAATGATTGCTTTATAAAAGAAAGTGGGAGTTCCTATTCAAAAGGTGAGGTTCTTATACAACATGGTGAATTATTCAATATGACTTACTTTTATGAGCTTACATCTGGTATGAACATCATTTTAAGATAAAGGAGAGCCATTCCTCCATCAAGATTTTCTATGAAAGATCAATTTCATAAATTTGGTGAGAGATTGAGCTACATGGAAGAATACCAACAAGTAGCATTCCTAAATCAGCAACATCTTGACCAAGTGGAACATAATCAGTTAATGTATGAAATGAATGTTTACAATTAAATCATCTTGGAATGGATACAAGTAATTTAATAACACCCGAGTATCCTTAGTATGACTTCAATTTTATGCCACTAGAGAGATCACGATAATAAGAACCCGAAGATCAAAGTCCAGATGACATGGAAGAAGAGCTCTAAATGATTCAGAATTTTATTTCTTTTTATGTATTTTTTTGTTTTATTTTATTTTACTTTATAGTTTTTATTTATTTTGGATAGTGTATTTGTTTTTAGTTTGATTATGTTATATGTAATTTTTATTTTTATTTTGTGAACATTATTAGAATATGTTAATTTTATAACTGTTTGTTGAATTTGTGAGAAGTACATATCTATGTAATCATAATATGATGGGTGCACCTATAATTTCATACCAACTCTTGAAACAAGTTCAAACAAATGAGTAACTTTTATCTCCTTACTTTTTGTCTTTAATTTATAATTGTTACATTAAGGGCAATTTAAATTCTAGGTTGGAGGTAGGAAAAGTTACATTTATTAAATTTTGTGCTAAAATTGAAATTTTATGTTCACATGTTTACATTTTTATATATGTTTTTTATTTTTTTTTCAATGAATTAGGAATTTTTGGTTTATTTTTAAATTTTTCTTACAAAATTATCATGTCTTCTAAAGTTAATTTTAAGAAAATGATAAAGTTCTTACATTGTAAGATTAATTTCAAAAATATTTCATGAAGTAATGTGATAAATAGTTAGTTTTTATCATAATTAGTATTTCATTATAAAATGTTGAAATTATGATGATGCCAAAATCAGTGTTTATGAATCAAATTGTAGAGATTACCATTGTAAGAATATATTTTGAGCCATTATCTTCCCATTATGAGTGATAATATTTTTTCTACTCTTTAAACACTATTCTTATAAATTCTAATTGTTAGATGATATCTACAGATATTTGCATTGAATGTTAGGATTTTTATATCTAAATAATGTGTCATATATTTACTTTTATTTCTTAAATTGGATAAGTTAAAGAGAAATTGAAAGCATATGCATTTCTACTCATTCATGCATAACTTCTAAAAAAGAGACATATATGGGGTTACCTAAATAAATAAAATAAAAAATCATAAATTAGCGACTCACTTATTATACAATATAGGTATAATTTGTGTATGGGTCATTTCTCTAAAAAAAGAGATAAAAGAAAAATAAAAAAAGATAAAAATGAATAGTATAAACTAAATACTGTGGCCTATTATCCTTTAAATTTGAGAGAATTAGCTAATTTCAAAAGAAAAAAATATTGAAAATAATTTCCTAAGAAGTCATTGCATTTTTTTTCATCTCTTAAATGGCACATTAATTGAGACTTTTATTTCTTAAATTTGATTCATGTATGAAAATAATATGTTATTTATTCATAAATTCTTTCATTTGATTCCATTCATGAGATTAATATGATGCACTATTTTTTGAGCATTTTCTTCTTTAAACATATGCGAACTATCAATTCATTTCTCTACATAAATTCCTTCGCATATACCTTTTAATAAGTGCTTAAAATAATAGAATCAATGTTATAGAAAGTATGCCTTGTGAGGTTAGAGTTGAAACGAATTAGAATTCCTTACATTGAAATTGGGTAAATTTTATATTGATATATTTTTTATTTGAATATGAAAAGTGATTTTCAATTAATTATTATAATAAATCATAAATGTTTAGTATATTGAGATGACTTGTTTATATGTTATTTATTTATTTTTGTTTCACTTTGATGTTTGTGGGTACCATACCTGAAAAGCCTCACGAGACTTAAACTCGTCTACTAGGATAACCTAGGTGTTTGAAGGCTTCTTGCATACACTAAATGTAACTGTATCATTCTACAAAAAATGATATAAGATACTTTAATTTCCAGTTTTTGTTTTTTGTTCTTTGCCATTCTTGCTAAGAAACTAGTAAGAATCTAGTTGGGAGTTGTGATAAGCACTCAAAAGCACTTAATATATTGTGTTTTCATGCATGTTTAGTGATTATATAGATTTGTATTTGCTTGTTTCAATATTATTTTATGCAAATATATCCTTTCGAAATCATAAGTATATTTTGATGTTTTTTCAAGTATTTCTTGTATTAAAATAAACAAACTTGAAGAATTATACTTGTAAAACATTAATTATGTTTTAAAAATTGGAAAGAAAAAATTTCATGGAAACTTAGGGTTCCATGGATGCAGTTTGAAGTGTGTCGCGGTGTGAAAACTTTGTAAGCAATGGTGCAAGGCCAAAGGAAAAGATTAATACATCTTAGACGTGATGCAAATTATGCAAATCTGTCCTTTCGAAATCACATGTATATTTTGATGTTTTTTCAAGTGTTTCTTGTATTAAAATAAATGAACTTGAAGAATTATACTTGTAAAACATTAATTATGTTTCAAAAATTGGAAAGAAAAAATTTCATGGAAAATTAGGGTTCCATGGATGCAGTTTAAAGTGTGTCGCGGCGTGAAAACTTTGTAAGCAGTGGTGCAAGGCCAAAGGAAAAGATTAATACATCCTAGATGTGATGCGGATTGTGGGGTGAAATCTTTGTGTGCCCTGGTGCAAAAAGAGTGGATCATGCTCAAACCATGTGTAGATTGTGTAAGTACCGTGGCATGAATAAAATATGTACTATGATGCCAAGTTAAAATTTTCACTTTTTCCTCCTTAATTTCCTCACTCTATAGATAGGATACTGTCTCTATTGTAAAAATATATCCTAGAATCCTACAACTTTCTTGGTAGATGATTTCTTAGCTTTCTTTAGTCTTTTTATTTCTTTTAGTAGTTTAAAGCTCTTCTCTAATTTGAGAGTTGAAAAAATTTAATTAATGTAATAATTTTAGTTCCAATTCAATAAATAGAGTAGCAATTCTATCTGGAGTTTTTCGAAAAGAAATTCTAAGGATTTTGTTAAGGTATATTTAAAATGTATTCTTTTCAGAATATTTCTAAGTGTTCTTTTTTACATGCTATATTTTTAATTTATTGACCATTTATTAAATGATACATATCTGGTTATAAATAGTATGAGATATTAGTAATGTTATTATGCTTGTGAAATATTAAAATAGGTAAATATTTTTATAAAAGAAATTAAGTTTATTTCTTCGTCAAGATTATGTATGTAAAAGAAAAATATGTTGATGAAGTGTTTTTCATAATAAATAAGGGATTTATATTTAAGATATAAATTATCTAAATCTGATTTTAAGTCAATTCTTCGATTTTTTATTTGATTATTCTAATATTTAGAGAACTATATTTCAAATACTTTTATAAGAGTTATTATTGAAGATATATTGATGACATATCCTTCATAATAGTTTTAAAATCTGAAAATTAGTTTTCAAATACTAAAATTATAAACCTAATTTTGACATCTTGATGGGAGTTTAAATTGTCTATCCATCCAAATATGGCAATTAGATGGTTTGTTAATTTCTTAAAAAAGGAGCATAATTTAATTAAAGTTTAAATTGTCAGCTTGGACGAAGGTGGAAAGTTAAAGTTTAATTAACAAAGAAAATGATCTCTGTCTTAGGATATTTTCATACCTATAAAAGAGAATCAGCAACTTTAATTTATATCTTTAATATCTTACTTAACATTGAGCAAGCATGATTAACACATTAATGTATCCTATAAATGCTTCACTGTATGATAAATGTTTAATTCCTTAAATATTTATTGAATCTATCTTTATTTTTGTGTTATTTGTTTAAAACTCAACCCAAAATAATTGTGATATTTGCTTAGGTTATTTAATATTGTTTTTTAATAATTTTTTGAATGATTTAAAAACCATTTGATTCCTCTTTAGACTGACCTTAGAAGTATACATTTTATTTTCTATAAGTGATTTTTTCGTTTGCAAGCTATTTTACAAATTATATAAAATTTGGACGCCTAATTTTGGCACATCAAATTTTTGGTGTAATTGCTAGGTAAGCTGGTAATAGCACTGCAAACTAATTAACCTTTAGAAGCATTAGTGACCTCCTTAATGAACTACTTCACATGAGGGATGTACAACATGCTATTGATTTTGTACCAGGATCTTGCCTCCTTAATCTACAATACTATAGAATGAGACCTAATGAGGATGTAATCCATAAAGAAACATTATTGCAAAATAAGCTCTTGCAAGGTAGCAAGAGTCCCTATGCAATCCCTACACAATTCCAAGGATGGATGGAACAATAAGGATTTGCATTTATAGTAGAGAAATCAAAGAAATAACCATCAAGTATAGATTTCCCATCCCAAGGTTAGAAGACATGCTAGACAAACTACAATAGGCTCAATTCTTTTCTATATTGGATCTAAAATTCGGGTATCACCAAATAAGGTTAAGGGAAGGTGATGAATGGAAACTACCTTCAAAATAAAGGATTGACTTTATGAGTGGCTAGTCATTCCATTTGGGATTTGTAATGCTCTTAGCATATTTATGAGACTCATGAACCAATTGCTCAAACCCTTTAATGGGAAAAGTGTAGCGATGTATTTTGATGACATCCTTGTGTTTACTAAAAGAGTATGTGGAACACCTAAGGGCTCTCATACAAACCTGAGAGACAATAAGCTCTACCTCATCATTATAAAGTGTGAGTTCCTTAACACATAACTGCTATTTTTTAGGTTCAAGATAGGAGCTGATGGAATTTCAGCATATGAGAGCGAGGTTGAAGTAAGTAGGTAGTGGCTAACTCCTAAAACCATTTCAAACATTAAGAGTTTTCATGGACTAGCTACCCTTATAGGATATTTGTGAAAGGGTTCAGTTCAATAATGCACCAATTACCAATGGTCTAAAGAAAGGATAGTTTTCTTGGGGACAAGAACAGGAAGATAGTTTCACAAAAATTAAAGAAAGATTGTGTACATCTCTTGTTTTGGCACTACTTGATCTCCGTAAAGTTTTTTAAGTGGAAATAGACGATTCTCATAGTGGGCATAGAAGCAGTCTTATCACAAAGTAGGATACCCATTAAAAGTTTTAGCGAAAAGTTAAGTGAGGCTAGGCCAAAGTGGTTTACTTATGATCAAGAATACTTTTCCATCCTAAGAGTCCTACAACATTGGGAATACTATCTTATTAAAAAAGAATTCATCTTCCATCACAACCATCAAGCTTTAAAGTAGCTTAACTCCTAGAAGAACATCTCAACATGCTACATGAGTAATCTATTTACAAAATTTTACCTATGTATTGAAACGTAAGGTTGGTAACCAAAATTGAGTGGCTGGTGCAATAAGTAGGAGATATAAACAGCTAATGACACTCATAATGTAGTCATAAGCTTTGACAGCTTAACTAATCTATACCCAATTGATGAGGATTTTGTAGTAATTTGGGAAAAATGTCATCAATAAACACTAGAGACTTTAATTTCTAGGAAGGGTATTTTTTCTAAGGAAACATATTATGCATCCCCAAAACATCCTTGAGAGATCCACTATTTCATGATATTCATAGTAAGGGTCTTATGGCTCATCCAAGGAGAAATAAAAACCATTGTTCTAAAGGAAGAAAGATACTACTACTAGCCACGCTTACAAAAATAAGTTGCAAATAAGATAGAAAAGTGCTATACATGTCAGAGTTCCAAGGGAAGAGTAAGTAACACTGGACACTTTCTACCATTACCTATTCCAAGCACAATTTGGGAAGAGCTAAGCATGGATTTTACCCAAGGCCTACCTAAGATTTCACAAAGTATGGATTTAATCCTAGTCATGGTTGATAGATTTTCTAAAATGACACACCTATTACCTTGTAAAAAAATACATGATACCAATCATATAGCTACAATTGTTTTAAGAGAGGTAGTAAGGTTACATATGGTTCAAAAGACCATCACTGCAAGTAGAGATGTGAAGTTCATAAGCCACTTTTGGAAGGAACTATGGAAAAGGCAAGGCACAATCTTAAAATTTAATAGTGCTTATCATCTATAGTCAGACGGGTAAACAAATATGATAAATAGATCAGTGGGAAGTATACTTTGATGCCTAGTTCATGGTAGCCCAAATAGTGGGATTTATTACTCTTTTAAGTAGAGCTTGCAATTAACAATATACGTAATAAAACTACAGGCCAACCATCATTATCCATTTTGTACACAAAGGTTCCTAACCTCCCTATGGACACAAGATTATCAGTAGTTTCATCAATAGACTAAAGAACATATAGAAAACATGAATGCTAGCTACAGGAAAAAAAATGACACATCACAGAGCTTAGGAGTTTATAGGGTGGAATTAGTGATGGTTTAGCTCAATAAGCACATGTTCCTACTTGGTTCCTATCCTACATTATAACCTTAGATTAATGCCAATGCATATATGGTGGACCTTCCAGCTCATTGGAACATCTCCAGTACTTTTAATATCATAGATCTTTATGCCTATCACCCACCAAAAGAAGCCATCATTGAGCAATCAAAAGATGAATTCTTTTGAAAAGGAGGCTATAATATAGAGCATTGAACTTCATCCATTTATATTAAATAACATATAGCCATTGAGGGTTAATACTATATTTTCCTTCTTTTATAATGTTGTTGTCATTTGTAATAAAACTATAAAATTTCCATATACTGTATGGTAAATATGGGTGTGCTTAGGAATGTTATTCACAACCCATCACCTATGTGCGCAATAGCCATATGGGTTATGGCCTTGGAACTATAGCTATATTCCCATAATGTGCGTACGAATATAGGAGCTTGTAGTGGTCATGAGTTAGTTAGAATATTTTCGGCAATTGCATTTTTTAGAATTGTAGCAATTCTTTGTGGAGAATTGAGCTTTTCCTTCAAAATTCAACCAATGAATTGTTTTCATCATCCTCTAAAGCATTTGAACTTGAAGTTCACTGACTCCAGTCCTGACTAATAGAGGTATTCGCTTTTATACTTTTATCGAGTTGTATATGTTTATTATGTTTTAGTGAATTGTTTGTGGCCGAGTGGTTGCCATAAGCGACCAAATCACATAAGCAATATTTCTATGTGAATTTACCTTGTTACATGACCGCATTTGCATGCTATGCTCTTGCTTTAGTACAATCATTATTTCACTTGAGTATTTGACCATATATGAGTGTTAAATTGTGATGGAAAGTTGTTCTTTCTTTCTTGTTCTCTTCCTACTTTCTAAATTTATTTGTGTGGTATTATTCTATTTGATATCTATTTACTATTTCACGTATATCACTTTCCTTTTTTTGTTATGCTACTTGCATGTGGAAAGTCAGCATTTAGGGAGTCAATATCTCCTTACCTAGGTTATGTATCAGATGCTAGACTCTTTCATATAGTATCCAAACCATCCCTTTTTAATGGTGACCCTACTTTTAATTTATCTTTTTCCAATAGGTTTTTATAATTCAACATAGTATAATCATGAAAGGGGAATTTCAGAGATAAGCCCTAAGATGCAAATACATAGACCTATGATGGAAGATGTTAAGGAGGAACCTTGGTATGAACAGTATCTAAAGGAACTTTTTCTTTCCATGGACAACCTTAAAGAAAATAAAGAGATAGGTGTAGAGGAGAATGTGTCTAGTATGCTTCAAAAAATACTACCACCAAGGTGTAAGGATGTAAATAATGGATTGCTTGTTCGAAAGTTTGTCATCACACACTTCAAGAACTTTGATGATGATGGATGATAAAAATGGTACCATCAAGTTGACGACATTAACTGCTTTTTGAAAGGAAACCCATCAAGATTTGTTTTCTATTCGATCCCTTTTTACTTACTTTTACATTACATACACATATGTGAGTATATTGAGGACAATGTAAGAATTTGGTGTTGGGGAGTGTTAACACATCAATATCTCTATTATTTTTATGCTTTATTAGGTTTTACATGTTTTAGGATTATTATGCTCTAGGTGGCATAATATTTTCAATTTTAAATATTATATTTTGTATTTTTAGGATAGTTAGGATGAATAGATGGTCTTGGAAACAACAATCATATGTTCATCTTTGTTTTCTGATATAATTAGTCGTAAATGCTTAAAACATGATATTTTGAATGAAAGTGAATGTTAGAAGAGTCTCCATCTTGTTTCTAAGTGAATGTAACTTTAATATAATTTTGGTTAAAACTTACATGCATAATAGCTAGATTAGTGATAGAACAATTTATATGCATGAACTTGTGAAAAATATTATAAATTCCTTGTAACTTTGCCATGATTTTAATGAATAAGAATAGGTTGCTAAAAGTTTTCTTTAAGTTTATCAAGGGGAATGCTAAATATATTTCTTGCAAAATAATTAAGACAATATGATTAACCTCTTTGGTAAATTTTCCTACCCTCAATGTTTTTGTCCTTTAAAGGACAACTTTTCATTAAACCAATTTGAGTCTTCATGAGCCAATTATTTGTACCTACTCCTTTATCCTTTGAAAAAAAAACACATTGGTCATACCCTATTCTTCAAGAACAAGTGGAGTAGCATTAAAAGTGAATAGATTCTATGAAAATTCTAGAATAAGATTTAAGAGTGTCAATTGTGCTATAATTGATTAAATTGTCAATTTATAGAAAGAAACCACTACTACAATATTTACCCCAAATAAAAAAATCAATAATAATAAGGGGATAAGCTAAAAATAAATATAAAAAAAATGGTTGTGTATTGAAAAAATTAGCAAAAATAAAATAAAAAAAGTCAATAATGATATTTCGGTCCAAAATAATGAAATATGACTATATTTTATTGAGATGGTTGACCTTAGGAATATTATTTATATGTCTCTTCCTCTTACTCCATGGATGCATAACTTTTGTTTCTTCTTTTTTCTTTCATTTGATTATACCAACAAGCCTAGTCATATTTTAACAAAATGAATGACCGTTTAATTTTCCGGAATACTTTTGGTGAGTAGAACTACAATTTTAAAAAAAGCCTATTTTACCCAATTCAACTTTAAAAAGAGTAGTGATGTTTTAGAGGGTGGAATAATGTTCCAACTTGTTTAAGTTATATGATTCGACTATTGTTAATTAATGCTATATCACAGAAACACTTTGCACATGATTACTATATAATAGCTAAAACAAAGGGTAATTAGATTTAATATATAACTTTATTAGAATTTGAGACCATAATATTGTTAAACCCTTGAGAATAAAAGTAAGAAAACTAATTCTCTCTACTATTGGTGTTGACTTTGATCATAAATAAGCAAAGAGTACGTGTGGGGGAGTTTGATAAGTGTTATTTTATACATATTTTTAGATGTTAATTTCTTAATATATATTTATTATTATTATGAACTAATTTTGGTTTTATATTTTGTGACAAAATATAAGTTTTAAAATTTTTTGAGATTTTTTTTATTTTAATAGATTTTTTATAATTTTTATTTAATAGTGGATGTACTCTTAAAGGTCCACAGATGTACTTAGCAAAGCAATTCAAATCCCTCTTGTCGATACGTGGTGCACCTTTAGATCAAATTTTTGTCTCACACACTAATGCTCTCTCTAATTTCTACAACATTCAATTTTTGTCTATCATAAATACCAAATAACACCCTATAAAATACAACTAGTAAAATAATTGAGAGAAAATTGAGAAAAAATTTAGAAAAAAGTTAAAGATTGATATTGTTGGTTCCTTTAGCTCAATAATTTAACAAAACCAGATTCGTTTCTCTTCCCTTTCTTTTTTATGATGAAATATTTAAGTTATTTTTATGAATTTGATAAATTACATATGTAACTAAATATTCATAATCAATTTCCAAGCTCTAGACTAAGGTTTAAATAATTTAATATTATTATGATAAATTTTATTTTCAATTCTTGATTCTTGATATTTTTAATTCTATGATTAACTGTTATGAATTATGGTAATCAATTAATTTATCACATAGATATGTTTATATCTATTATAAGATATTAATTAGCATGTAATCTCTAATATTCTCATTCAAAGTGGTACCTTATGGTTGCTGTCATAAATAGTGTTAAGTGCCTATGTTAAAGGTTAAATAATTGTTCTAATCTTATCTATTTTAGTTATCACTTTTTAAAATCTTAATTAAATGAATAAATTAAATCTAGTAATGGTACTTCTAGGTTATTTAGGATTTAGGTTGATTTATAATGGTATTTTGAACCACTTATACGGTAAGAAAACGTGGGATGTCTTAAGTGGACCTAGACTTCTAAAGCTAAAGTTAAGAATTCAAGATTTATTTTAAATTATGAAAGTGATTTTTAATCTAAGTAACTAATTTACATTCATAACATGTTTAATTAAATTATAGGCAAGTGGTGAGGATAGTCTTATGATCATATATATCTCATAACTCTTGTACAGTCTTTTATTACTATATGTTGTTCTTTTCAAAAACAATCAAAACCACCCTTTACTAACGAATTAATAATTAGAAGTAGACATTATTATCAATCCTTGTGGGTATAACAACCCTTGTTCTTAACTTACTTATCCCTTATGTGTGACCACATATACTTATATGTTCTCAATCGTGTCAATGCTCCAACTATGAGAGGTATTAGCTAATGTTGTCTTTAGGTTGTAAACTATTGATTTACTTTATATAGTGAATTATTTGTTGTCGAGTGGTTTCCTTAAGAATTCCTTGGATGTTAACCTAGAGGTATAGATCCTATATGGGTTTATCATGTTATATTGTAATATTTGTATGATTACAGGGTGTGTTAGTAAAATTAATATTTTATCTGAATATCTTTATTACTTTATGTCTATCACATGCCATCTATTTACCTTTTTATCTACTTATGATGCCATACTGTATGTTGATCATTAAGATTTCTATCTAAGTTTTTAATATATCTAGATGTTTCTTTTTCCCAACATATTTGGTTGTACTATTATTTGTTTACTTATTTTTTTTCTAATCGAGAGATTGTCAGTATCTCCTTGCCCAATTGTGCAATGGATCTCAAACTCTTTCAATTAATATCAGAACTGGTACATCATATTGGGTTTAACCTTTCCAATGTTGTTTCTTTCCTTTCTCTCTCATATCTTTCCTAATCTCCAATGATCCTTAGTTCAATGGCATACATTATGCCTTTTGGAGATCTCAAATGTCATCTAATCTAAGATCATATGAGGATAATATTTGGTTCTTGGTTGATAATGGATGGAAGTGTTCAATACAAATGATGAACACTATTTTGACTTATTATTTGCTAAGTTTTTAAGTATTTATTTTATATTTTATTTTACTTTTATCATGTTTTGGAGGGTATTTTCGTGTTTTAATTGTAGCTTAAAGATATTTTAGAAGAATTTTGGATAAACATAAACAAATAAAAATAAAAATGGGGTAATTAATGGCAATTCACACAAGTTAGAATGAACAAGAATGTCAAATTCTATGTGCACTATGGCAAGACATTCTTCATATCACGGCGAATGATGAGTGCTTTAAAAGCACTAATATTACATGATTTATTTGCACTTAAATGTAAAAAATAGATTTGAATTTGCATGATTATATCATTATTTAAAGCAAATATATCTTTTTCAGAATCACTTGTATGTTTTATTATTTTTTAGATATTTTTTGCTTCAAATTGACTCAAATGATAAACACTTGAACAATTGTACATAAAAGAACTCACTTTCAACTTAGAAGAATAAAATAATAACACATGTCAACCTTACATGTGTTCCAACCAACTTGTATAGAGTGAACATAATAAGAAAGTAGAGAAACTAGTATGACGGGGGTCATGGTGAAGAAATAGTTGTGCCGTGATGCTACCTTATCAGGATTTTATTTCATGCATACCAAAAGTGACAAAGGCTGTGGTAGTGAAAAATATGGTCGTAGAACAAGGTGATTATTCTCTCACGATGCACATTTCTCTCCATTTCCTCAACTATAAATAAGACCCCATTTCTCTTGTAAAAGAAAGACATCAATAATCATCTTTAGTTTTGTTCTCTCCAGGTTCATTAGATACCCTATTATTTTTAGTGTAGAATCAATTTAGCCAATCCACCATATAATAATACAGAAAGAGATCCTCTTATTTGTGAAGAAGATCTAAGGATTTGGAGAAGTGAGTGACAACTTGTTTAGAGATCTGGAATAGTTTTCAACAAAAGGGATATTTTTAATTGTTGTATTATTAAGTTCTTTATGTAATTTGATGCCTTTCATTGTTGAATTGACTTCTGTTAATTTAGCTATAATTGACTAAATATGTATATGAGATTTTAGTTTATACTTCCAATGATTGGAAGAACAATTTTGTGATTTAAATAAATATAAGCTATGATTTATTTCTTGTTTATATTGTTCAAATATTTAATCATAAATTAATGATGGACCAAGTCTTTATTTATGATTAAAAAAACTATGTTAGAATTAAGCATTAGACACATCATCTAAGCTTAGTTGTGTATAATGAATAAGAATCTATTTTAATTTCATTGATTTGTATTAAAATATATGAGTAAAAAATAACTTTAATTATAAATTAAAGATGTGTCAAATCTATTTATAACTAAAGAATATATCTATCTTAGGTTTTTCAATTTTTAATCTCAAGTCCATTCAAGGGAAGTTATGAATTAATTGAAATTTTTGATGTATATATATATATATATGTTTCTTTAGTTTACCAATTAATCAATTTCAACCTCAAACAAGGAAGAATTAATTAAATAATTATCATTGAAAACACATCACGATTATAGGGGTTTTATTTAAAAAGAAATTAAATCAATAAATATAACTTATATTTAAATCATTTAATTTGTTTTGTTCATTAAGAATTATGCTCATTAAAATCTCATATATATTCATCATCCTATATTCAACTTTAGTTTAATTATTGCATTTGTTTATTTACTTTTTTAGATATAATTCAATTTAAAATTTACAATTTTACAAACCATCTAACTATTTGTTAGTGTTTAGGTTTTTTTTTTATAGAAAATTAATATAACTTTTCAAAACTATTGCAATTCCTTAAGCGACGATCTCATGAGTACACTTGTCGTTTATTATAAATAATTCGTACACTTGCAAGCTTTTTATAGACATAAAATTTGACTATCAAATTTTTGGTACCGTTACAAGAAAATTGAGATTTTAAATTATTTATTTATTGTTATTTTTGTTGTTTTATAATTTTCTTTTTATTTTTGTGTTTTGTAAGTAATCGATATTTTTCTTTATATGATTTATATTTGTTATTTGTGAATTGTTTAATTTAAAAAATATAAATTCAAAATTCAATTTTGTTTTATTAATTTAAGATCTAAAAAAAGGAGTCAAACCATTAAAAAAAATGAGGAGATCTTAAAACAAATTCAAATTTTTTTTTTGAAATATTTAAGATCTAAAAAATTATTATTTTTATTTTCATTTTTCATTATTAACTTTTTTTCTTTTATTAACTTAATTTTCTCTTTAGTACTAATTTTTATTTTTTTTCCTTTATTAATTTATTTTTAGTTAATTATTAATTTACTTACTAATTTAATTTCCTTTTCTTTTAAAATTTTATTGTATTAAATTTTATTTTAATTTTCTTTTCTTTTATTGTTTATTTCATTTCTCTTGTTATTTACTTTCTTTTATATTTTATTTTATGGTTTATTTGTTATTTTCTTTTGTTATGTAAATTAGTTTTTTTTTGCTTCTTTTTTCCAATTTATTTATTTTTGTTGTTAATTTTGTTTTCATTTATTATTCTTGAGCTTTAACTAGAGCCAATTTTAGAGCCTTTTACAATGGGAGATGGCTTATCGAAGGAGAGACTAATGAAGGAGTATGTGTTGTCAATCATTGGCACTGTTACTTCCTCTATATAGTTGGAAGAGGCGGTTAGGAACTATGAATTGAAGCATACTTATTTAAACATATTCATTTTTTCATGTTGCCATTATTTTATGGGATGCCTAGTGATGATCCATTGACCTTAATTATACAAATGTTCCCTTTGTATGGGCTTACTAAAGACCAATTAAATTTGAGATGTTTCTCACCTTTAAAGAAAAGGCTAAGATTTAGCTAATGACACCACCACCAGGTTCCTTGATAACATGGAATGGAGTCTACAATAAATTCATTGGTAGATACTATTCCTAGTAGAAAACTTTCAATTTGATAGCAAAAATTGCTACATTCTCTCAAATGGAAGGAGAACCATTTCATAAAACTTGGGATAGGTTCAATTACTTCTCAATTAATGTCCACACCATAGTTTACCACTACAGTTGCAAAAATCAATTTTTCTATGATGGATTAACACAATAGTGTCAATTCATAGTTGATAATACTATAGGAGGAACCATGGGAGAAATAACAACTTTAGAGACTTTTGATCTCTATGAATTATAGGTGCTAACTGCCAACAAAAGAGTACTAAAGTGAGAAGAGTTGAAGTTAATGAAATAGGCTTTAAGAACGAGATGGACATGCAACTTGCAGAATTAATAAAGAAAGTTCATCTCCTAACTACCAAGAACACACAAAAGTAAGAGGTACATGGAGTTTGTGATATATTTGGGCATGGTGCTAATGTTTGCTCTTTTGTAGGTGATCCCTATATAGGTACCAATCAAGAAGTTTATTATATGTAGGGATACCAATCTAGACCTATGGATAATCCTTACACTAATACATATAATTCTAGGTGGAGAGATAACTCTAACTTCTCATGAGAAGTAAACACTAACTCAATATATTCCCAAAACCAAATGCAAGGCTTAAACCTAAACCAAAATATGCCATCCTACCTACCTAATGAGCCCACCCTAGGAGAAAACTTGAAAGCTTTCATTCAAGTAAGTTGAGACAATGACATGAACCATAATCATAGATTGAACTACTTAGAGGAACATGTGAAGAGGGTGGAAGGAAAATTTGGGCAAATATCTGAGCAAATGCAAAGACAAGACAAAGGAAAGCTTCCTAGTCAATCTCAACAAGCTTAGACTATGACAACTCTAAGAAGTAGTAAAGAGTGGTAAAGTTCTGAATAAATGTTTTTTGAAATTTTTAATGATTCAATTAATAATGTAGGAAAAATAGGTAGAGTGTAAGTATCACCTAAAGGAGATTCATCTAACCCACCTACATGACACAAGACAACATAACCATACAACTACCATAACATTCTCACACCATCTTAAGGATGTTAAACATGATAAGCAATTTTATGACTTATTTAATATGCTTTCTAAGGTAAAAATTAATTTACCTATCTTAGATGTCATTAGAAATGTGTCTTCCTATGAAAACGTTTTTTGAAGAACTAAACACTAAGAAGTGAAAGTATGATGTTAATGAAGGAGTAATTGTATCAATAATTGCTAGTGCAATAGTTCAAGAAAACCTTCCACCAAAATTAAAGTATCCTAGTTGTTTTATTATTGATATTACTATAAGAGATAAAAAAGTTGGTCAAAACTCTGCTAGATTTAGGCACAAGTATTAATCTTATGACTTACTCAATATACTTGTAATAGGGTTTAGGGGAGTTGAAGCCTATAACCATGGTCCTTTAATTAGCTGATATGTTAGTCAAATATCCTAAGGGCGTGGTTGAGGATTTGCTTGTGAAGGGAATTAGGAGTTTCATAGGACATGTTGGTTTTTAAAGGATATTTATTAAAGATTTTTCTAAAATAAGTCATCTTTTATGTAATCTATTAACCAAGGACGTCTCCTTGTGTTTGATAGTGATTGCTTTAATACTTTTAATACCTTGAAAGAAAAAAATTAACTTTTGCACCTATTATCATGGCACCTGATTTTTTTTATTATTTAAAATTATGTGCAATGCTTCTGATTTCTCCATAAGGGTTGTTTTGGGACAGAGAGTGAATAAGCATTTACATATCATTTATTATACTAGTAAAACACTTAATGATACCAAAATTAATTATTCTACCATCGAAAAAGAATTTTTGGTTTTTGTATTTTCACTGGATAAACGTAGATCTTATTTGGTAGGGTCTAAAGTTGTTGTGCAATCTAGACATTCTACTTTGACGTATATATTTATTGAGTAAACAAAATGTTAAGCCAAGACTGATTAGGTGGGCATTACTTTTACAAGAATTTGACTTAGAGATCAGAGTTAAGAAAGGGACTAAAAATGTGGTAGCTAATTATCTATCTAGGTTAATTTTTGATTTTAACATTACTGAGAGTGAAAAGGAAATGTATATTGTTGAAACCTTTTCTAATGAACAACTATTTATAATAGTCCCAAATCCAAGGTATGCTTACATTGTTAATTATCTTGCTAGTGATATTTTGAGGACTAACATTCCTTTCTAGGAAAAGAAAAGACTTTTCCATAATTGTAGGCACTATTTTTGGGATAACCCTTATTTGTGTAAGCTTTGTCAAGATCAAGTCATCCATAGATGTGTACTTGAGAAAGAACATAAAAGCATCCTAGCCTTTTGTCACAAACTTCATTATGGGGGCCATTTTGGTGGTAAGAAAAAAGCCCTAAAAGTATTGCAATTTGGTTTTTATTGGCTAACTTTATTTAAAGATGCTCATAGTTTTTGGATGCGATATGATAGATGTCAAAGGACTAGTAACATAGGAAAATGTAGTGAGATGCCCTTGAAATCTAACTTGGTTATTGAACTTTTGAAGTTTAGGGGTTTGCTTCATAGGTCATTTTCTCCTTCTTTTGGATATGAATGAATTTTAGTTGCAATTGACTATGGTCCAAGTGGGTTGAAGCTAGACCCACCAAAACTAATGATGCTAACATTATTGTGAAATTTTTGAAAGATATAATATTTAGCATGTTTAGGACACCTAGGGCCATAATTAGTGATGGAGGAAGATACTTTTGCTATAAGCTCATTGATGGCTTAATGAAAATTGCAAGCCTATAAAATAAAGGTACGTGAATTTTGTGAAGATAATTATATTAAAGAAAGTTTCTTAAGTATTCAATAAAAAATATATTGGAAATTAGTTCTTTATGAATAATTTGGCTACCTTTAAATATTTTCTATTCAAAAGGAAAAGTTTAATATAATTTCACGTACTTAAATCTAGAACATTTATAAGCCAATAAAGTTCAATAGATCATAGTTTTAGGTCAAACCTTGTAACGTCTGAATCCTCCACATAAAACCTCCATGTCTTCAACATGATTATCTTAAATAACATAGCTAAAAGGTTAAGGAAGAGTAGGGGTGAGCTATACATAGCTCAATAAGAGCCTACCCTAAATATTATTTTAATAAACAATTATTCATGATGCATTCTATTTATTAGCAAATTTTCATAAATGTAAGTAATCATCATCATTATATAGTATGGGGAGATTTTAGTCATAAGACCTGAGTATACCTGTACCTTTTCGCTTTCCAAGGATTGAGGAAGTGTACATTCCAAGTATCCCAATGCATTCTCATACAATATAAAATATTATATGCAATATAAATGCAATGCAAGATATGCATGCCCATATGTATTAGTCTCTAAAATACAAGGGCAAAAACATAGGCCAACTCTGAGATGCAAGTGGGTCCACCTTCGATGCCATATACGATCATAATACAAATGGATTATTGGTCAAATAAATGTCCTTTGGGCCCTCATCTATGGGTAGTCGACTCTGAAACACAACGAGGGTCCAATTCTAAGGCCCATATGCAATCAAGAAATCCAAGACCAAATAGACAACAAACTCCAAACACAATGGGGGTCCAGTTCTAAAGCCCATGTGTGAGCAACAATCTATGGTCAATAAGTCAACAATCCATGGTAAATAATTAGAGGCGTCATAGATTAAAAAACTTTGTGAATACATTTGATGTGATGCTTACTTATAATCCATCTAAAATAGTATGCTGCAACTAGTAGCCCATAGGTACCATATTTCACAAGAAAACATACAAGCATATTCCCGATGAAGAAAATCATTTTATTGATGCATGTATAAAAATCTTGAATTCCATGTAACATTTTAGTGCTCATTTCTTATCAAAGTTTAATACTCATTTTATATAAACTTCATTTCATGTATGCATATAAAATATTTACAACGAGTATTTAATTATAACAACATTCATAATATTATTTATAAAAATTAGGGCATCCAGTTTTCCTTTTTGTTCATAACATATAATGCATGACATTTTATTATAAAATAATACATGAATTAAAATGTTTGAGTATAAATTCCTACCTGAAAAATTATTCCACCACTAAACTTCTGAACCCAAACTCCTTGGTATTTATCCTCGAGATACCTTCCAAAATGTGCCGAAAAATCCAAACAATTTAGAGAGAGAAAGTTTTAAAGAGAGAGGGGAGGGAGAAATTGTGGTGTGAAAAGAGGGTGAGGCTTGGTACTTAGTCATCCACCTTGCTAAGTGTGGTGGTAAGGGATGTGGTGAAGGGTTGCTGAGGGGTGTGGCAAGGTATGCAATTTTTTCCCATTTGATCCCTTTTTTCACACAAAATTTTCTGATACGTCCTTAAACTTCAAAGTTGTCTTAAATTACTTTTAAGACACTTTTAATTATTTATAATAAATTATTGGGATTTTTATGAATTTTTTGGGTTTTACATTCCTACCCCTTAAAGAAAATTTTGTCCTTAAAATTTACTATTCCTTAAACAAGTAAGGATATTTTGAGCGAAGTTTTGACTCTAACTCCTAAGTTTCATCATCAATTCTGTGATGTCTCTATTGAAATTTTACTAATGGTATTGCTCTTCTTCTTAAGTTCTTGACTTGGAAACCAATTATCGACACTAGTTCTTCTTCATATAATATGTCTTCCTATAATGGTAGTTCTAGTACTCCATTCAATTCAATTGATACTTTTCCATAGGATAGATGTGAAAATCATTGTGATATTGTGATAAGTCTAAGATAATTCCAAGTGATACGCTATATTTCTATTTCGTTTAGTAGTTCAAAAATAGTCTGATGTAATGAGGTGTTGATTTCCCTTTTTATCCCAAAATAAGGCACTTCAGAAAAACATAATTATCCTCATCAAAGTTCAAAGGTCATTTCCCACCATTAGCAAAACTCTTGTACTAGTTTTGAGCCATATGAAACTTATGTTGATTCCAATCTTTCAATTGTTTCTTGAATAAGACCAGTTTTCATCATACTATAATTGTTTTTTACCTTTAGCTTAAAACATTAGAGATCTATAGGTTGCTCATGTAAGAATTTATCAAGGTGTATCCTAATACTTGTATAATAACTATTGTTGTAGATGAATTCAATTCATGATAATTTTTCAATTTAATTTCTTTTAGACTCTACAACACATGTTTGTAGCATACTCCCTAATTTTTCATTAATCCTTTCAAATTGTCTAATAGTTTCACGATGATATACCATATCATGAAAAAATTTCATTGACAATGCTTCTTATAACAATTCTATAGATGAGAAGATAAATTTTTGATCTTGATCTAACACAATTGCCTTTGATATACCATACGGTCATGTAATTTCTCTTAAATTCATTCATTGAATATCAAGTTTTATCTTATCCTTATCTAATGAAGTTTGCTATGAATTAACCTATATCCTTTTTCACTTTTCTCCATTAGTCAATTCCATTAAAATCACAATATATCATGTACTTTTAGAATGTATTGTAACTTCTATACATTTTATACCATGTTTTCTTGCCTTAAAATAGTCTTCAATTGAAATTGTTATCTTCGAGTTGAAAATAAAAAAAACTTCATTTGTAAACGTCTTTCTATTCATCATTTCTCCTTCCAATAATCTCCAACATGCTTTGCAAAAATCTATGATATTTAAATCGAGTTGATCATTACATTGTGAGGTTGAACATTAATTTATACTTGTATTCTATCATCTTAGAAATTTGATTTGTAACCCTTTTATCACTCATGTGTTTTTCCATGTACCAATATCATTTATCTAATAACTTCATCTTTCAAATTAAGAGTATCTATTGCTTGGTTTGTTTGGATGATAGCATAGAATGGAGTCACAATACTTGAAGGTGGTTCACCCATAACTCCATTCAACCTTACCACTCTTCCATATCTTCATGGAAAATATAATAGTTGTTAGCTCCTTACTATCATCTTATGACATGACAATTTTGCCATCAAATTCCCCATATGTTGGGCTGCTATCGCTACCAATGCAAGTTGATTGATCTATTCTCAATGGATCCACCTTAATTTAATCTTCAAAATTCTTGAGGTTAATTTTCCTTAAATTGCACAAATCCTTGTCATCCTTCTTCATGCAACTGTAGTTTGTCTTTAAAAATCAAACATATGAGGCTTCAATTTTTCCAAGACATTCTAGATATGGATCTTATTTACTAGTGTGAAGTATCAATCTATATGCAAACATTCTAGTATGTCCAATCCTTTCTAGGATGTGTCAACAAACACTACATGTGATGCTTTGTTAATCATTGCAATGATTTATTGACGAAATCAATGATCCCATCTTTGACTCGTGTAGATATACTACACTTCCATGTTCTTTGTTTGATACAAATTGACACCTTTTTTAGTCAACTGCATGGTAGGTATTATGGTCCCCAAATTTGGATTTTCTCAATTTTCATGTAAAATCATTGATCTCTTTTCATTCCAAAGTAGGTTCTATTATGATATCTTCCTTCTCTGAAAGTGCTCATTCTAAACTTGAAAATTAGTTTTGATACATTCAATTCTCTTAACTTGTAAGTGTTGATTTCTTGTTTAGGAACCTTGTGTCCTTTAGTTGATCCTTAATGATATTTGTCACTTGATAATTGATGCATAATTTGAAATTTTATGTCCTTCAAAACAGGCATTCCATAGGGCGATGATCATTTTCGAACAAAATATTTGGCCATCATTTCATCCAATTGTTCCCTTAACTCCTTTCTCAATTGGTATTAGTCATTAGGGAGAGGTAGCAATTGGTGTAGCTATAGGTTACAACTTGATTATTATATCACTCTTATGCCAGGGGAAGTCTAAGTATACATTCCAATATTCATTTTACTACTGATGGCCATGCGAAGCTCTATCCATCATTAGCATCCACTTCCAAAGAGTTTTAGATGGATTGTAATTATTTAATCCAGTCTTCCCTCTAGAAGATGCTTAAGGATAACACTAAAAAGATTCACTCCTTGTATCATGAAATTGGGATGTTATAGACATAAAGGACATTAGAAGAATTTTCAAAAGGAAAATTGTAAAGCAAAGGGCTTGTAATATTTCTGGGTCCTTTAGTAAAATATCACGAAGACCTGCTTTTGTGATCCTTGTCATAGAGTTACGATGCTTAAGTCCTCATCCTTTCCTCATATAAATTATTGGCAACCATAGGTTTATAAAGGAATTGTTCGAAAAGGTTTTCTAACTAACTTATAAGGTTGGAAGGATTTTTTTTGAAAATTTCATCTTAAAAATTACGGGCCTACCAACCAAATTGTTGACTTTTCCTTAGAAAATTCCTTCATGTATTAGATCTTTTAGAGTAGGACACAAGCCTCATCCATCGTTTCTTTACAACTTGAGAAATTATTACACTTAAAGTGGATCATCTCCTGGAAATAATAGGGGTATAAGATCTAATCATTAGGTCAAGACTTTGAAGACCCTCTTTCTAGTTCAACTACAATTCATTGAAAAAAATCCTATGCCTTGACAACAAGTGAAAGTTGATAGTTGTGTCTAATGAAAACCCATTTAGAAGGTAGATGATACATCCTTTCTTTCAAAACTATTTTGTTGTAATATCAAAATTAGACACTTCATTGAGATAAAGAAAATGATCCTTTAAAATTATTCGTGATAGTAAATTTTACTTATCTTCTTGAATTCTTCCCAAGTTCAATTGTTACTTTCTGTAATTAATTTTCACACTTTTTTATTGGCTATCTTATTACAATAGGAAGTTGAGACAAAAATAATTTTTAGAAAGTAATATTATTTCTGTGAGATCAAAACCTTGCTCTGATGCTAAACTGTCATTGCCCGAAAATAAGGGTAGGTGAATTTTGTGAAGAGAATTATATTAAAAACAATTTCTTAAATAACCAATTACAAATCATTTGGAAATCAATTTTTTATGAATGGCTCGAGCACCCTTTAAAGATTTTTTATTCAAATGGAAAAGTTTAATATAATTTCATGTACTTAAATGCAATACATTTATTAACCAATTAAAATTCACTAAATCATAGTGGGCTAAGCCTCCCTAAATATAAATTATAACAACCAATAAAATAAATATGGTTTAGGTAAAACTTTGAAACAACTAAATCCTCCACATAAAACCTTCATGTCTTCACTATGATTATCTTGAATAACACAGCTAAAAGTTAAATGAAAAGTGGGGGTAAGCTACACATTGTTCCGTATGAGTCTACTCTAAAATATTATTTTAATAAAAAATTATTCATGATAAATGCTATTTATTAACAAATTTTCATGAATATAAGTAATCATCATCGGTATACAGTGTGGGGAGATTTTAGTCATAAAACCTAAGTATATGTGTACTTCCTTGCTACTGGATGATCAGGTGGGTATACATTCTAGGTATTCCAACTCATGCTCATACAATACAATCCTATATGTATTAGTCTCCAAAATATATGGGCATATGCATAGGCCAACTTTGAGATGTACATAGGTCCACCTCCACCCTATGTACATCATAATAAATATGGCATTTGTGTTGGTCAAATTAACATCCGATAGGCCCTTGTGTATAGGAAATCAACTCTGAAACACTATAGGGAGTTCAACTTTGAGGCTTATATGCAGTCAACAAATCTAAAACCTAATAGATGAAAAACTCCAAACACAATGGGGGTCCAACTCTAAGACCCTTGTGTGAGCAATAATCCACTGTCAATAACTTAACAATCAAAAGCACCACAGACATAAAAAATCTAAGAATACATGTGATGTCTTATGTACCTATTTTTTTGTCAAAAATAGTCTGCTACAACTAGTAGCCCATAGGTACCATACTCTGTTAGACAACATACAAGCATACACCCAACGATTAAAATCATTTTTATGTTGCATATATAAAAATCTCGAATACCATATAATATTTTCAATGCTTATTTCATATCAAAGTTTAATACTCATTTTACATAAACTTCATTTCATGTATACATATAAGATATTTATAACGAGCATTTAATTATGACAACATTCATAATATTACTTATAAAAATCCTGGCATCTAGTTTTTGTTTTTATTCATAACATATGATGCATGACATTTTATTAAAAAATAATGCATGAATTAAAATATTTTAGTAGAAACCCCTACCAAGAAAATTACTTTGTTGCTAAACTTTTGAACCTAAACTCCTTGATATTTATCCTCAAGATTCATTTCAAAATGTGATAAAAAATCCAAATGACTTAGAGAGGAAAAGTTATAAAGAGAGAGGAGAAAGAGAAATTATGGTATTAGAAGAAGGCGAGGTTCAGCCTTTCGTCTGGCACCTCGCCAATGGTGGTGGCGATAATGAGTGTGACGAGGTATGCAAATATTTCACGTTCAATCCGATTTTTCACATGAAAAACTTTTGATAGATTCTTACACTTCAAAATATTGTCTAAAATTCATTTTAAGACACTTTAATTATTTATAATGAATTTTTGGGATTTTTATAAATATTAAGATTTTTACAGAAAAAGTATAATATCACACACATGGTGGCTATTCCATACCATCCAAAAACTTCCAGTCAAAAAGAGATGAGCAATATAAAAATCATGGGTATCATAGTACAGACAGTGTGGCCTTCAAGAAAGGATTGGGAAACCAAATTAAATGATGCACTATAGGCATACCACATAGCTTCCAAGATACCTATTAGTATGAGTCCTTATCGTAGTATTTATGGGAAGGCCTACCATTTTCCCATTGAGATTGGGTATAGGGTATACTAGGAAATCGCAGTTAAACCTAGACCTTGAACAAGCAGGAGAGCTTACTTCAACTTGATAAGCTAGAAGAGATTAGGAATAAAGCTTATGAAAATGCAAAGATATACAAAGATCACACCATGCATTATTATGAAAAGGACTAATCTGTAAGTATTTTTACCCTAGAATGAAAGATCTTTTATTTAATTCTCATTTTAAAATTTATCTAGGAAAGTTGTAGTCAAAATGGAGCGGACCATTTCAAGTTGTTCAAGTTTTCCTCCATAGAGCTATAGAATTGATAAACCGAAAAGTTCAAAACTAGTTAAAAGTCAATATACATCATGCAAAGTCATTCTTGGAAGGAGTTGTTACAAATGAGGGCATTGAATTCATTGAATTGCAAGAGCCTTTACCTCTAGTAGTGTTTTGCTAAGATTTTAAACTAAGCACTTGGTGGAAGGCAACCCACCATGTTAAGTAATATTCTTTCTTTTATTTTTATTTTTTTTATTTTTTTTATTTAATTTTCTATTTGTCCCTTTCATTGGTTTTCTCAATATTTGCATTATTAAAAACATTACACACAATTTTTAGTTTAGGTTTTTTTTGGGTGAAAATAGCACATTAAATTATAAATTTTTTCTTATATAAAATTATCATACTTTTATTTAATTTAAAGTGAATAATTGAGTATTTACATTGTTTATTTGATGTATAAAACATGTAAGGGATTATTGTAAGAATTAGTTTTATTCATAGTTTGTGTTTCATGCTTAGATGTTGAGATTGAGGTAAACTCAAAATTGGTATTTAAGAATCAAGTATTAGAGACTATCTTGTGGGATACTTTTGAGCTAATATCATTTATGCTGAGTGAAGAACTTCTGCTCCTTTAAACATTTTTCTTATTATTTCAAATTATTAGATGATCTCTATAAGTTTTGCATTGAATGTTTGGATTTTTAGACATCTAATGTAATGTCATATGGTTAGATTGAATTATTTAAGTAAAATTGAAAGTGCATGCTAATTTATTCATGCTTGACTTCTAAAAAGAGATATTTATGGAATTTCCAAAAGCTAATAAAAATAGCCAAATTAGCCACTCACCAAATCATGCAAATATGTACATAGATCTACTCTCTAAAAAAAGGAAAAAAAGAACATTATAAAAAAAAGTATAAAAGAATAATAGTATAACTAAATATTATGACCCAAAAGTTCTTCAAAGTTGTTACAATGGTTATTGCAAAAGAAAAATAGGGAAAAGTCATCATTCATCTCTAAGGCATATACTTGACATTTTTGTTTGACAATTTTAATTGATGCATTAGAATAGTAATGTGATTTTTTTTATAAATTCTATCATTTGATTCCTTTCATAATATTATTGTTATGCATTTTTTAAGCTTTTATTCTTTAAACATATGCAAACTCATTAGTTCATTTCTTTATATAACTTATGTTTGCATATAACTTTGATTAAGTGCTTGAACCCATCGAATCTATGTAATATTAAGAGTGTGACTTATGAGGATTAGATTCAAAGTGAATTTGGATTTCTAACATTGAAATTGGATGAGTAAATATTGATACATTTGTATTATGGAACATGAATTTGTGACTTGCAGCTAACTTTTATAATAAATTGTGATTCTTTGGATGCTAATTTAACTTATGCTTGGATTTTGATTATGAACTTAAAAGAGGCTAAAGCATGAGATGTTTTGTTATTTTACATTTTCATTTTAGTCTTTATTTTTTTATTTGTTATTTCGTTTAGTTTTTGCATTTAGTGGAATGTTTGTGGGCATTGTCACTGAAAGCTCTCACGAGACTTAAAACTCATCCATTAGGGCAACTTATGGGTTTAAAGACTTGTTGCATATGCTAAAAGCAACCATGTCAATCTACAAAAAATGATTTAGGATAGTTTAATGTATTTATTTTAGATATTGTTCTTAGTTTTTCACTTTCCTTGCCACAGACTAGCAAGAATCTAGTTGAGAGTTGGGATGAGTGCTTGAAAAGCACTAATATTACATGATTTATATGAACTTAAAGGTTAAAAATAGATTTGAATTTGCATGATTCTATTATTATTTAAAGCAAATCTATATTTTTGAAATCATAATTAAAGAAAATATGTTATAATTAAGCATTAGACACATCATTTGTGCTTAGTTATGCATAATAAATGAGGGTCCATTTTAATTTCATTGATTTTTATTAAATTAGATGGTTAAAAAATAACTTTAATTATTAACTAAAGATGTGTCAAATCTTGATTTAAATTTAAAGAATATATCTACCTTAGGTTTATCAATTTTTAATTTTAAGCCCGTTAAAGGAAAGGTATCAATTAATTTAAACTTTTGTTATATATATATATATATATTCTTTATTTTACCAACTAAGTAATTTTAAGCTTAGGAAAGGAAGAATTGAGTAATTGATTATCATTGAAAACTCACCATAATCATAGGGAGTTTTATTTAAAAAGAAATTAAATTAGTAAATTTAGCTTATAGTTAGTTCATTTAATTCATTCTATCCATGAAGGTTTATTCTTGCTAAAATCCCATATATATCCATAATCCTAGGTTCTGCTTTAGTTTAATTATTGCTTAAATTTTTTTTCTCTCTTTAGATATAATTCAATTTAGAATTAATATTTCTACAAACCATTCAACTATTTGTTAGAGTATTTAGGATTTGTTTTTAGAAAATTAATTTAACTTTTGTTAAAACTAGTACAATTCTTTGAAAGGTGGTCTTAGGAGTATACCTTTTGCTTATTATAAGTGATTCACGCATTTATGAGTTTTTTATAAATACAAAATTTGACTATCAAGTTTTTGGGAATCAATGAGATACTCTCGGGTTTAAACATGTCATTCTGGAACTTTTATACGCACCATGGCACGAAGATATTCATGCAAAGAAAAAAGGCTTTTGGGTATGCAATTGAAGAATCAAAAATCAAAACAAGCTAGAGTGCACAATAAATCATGTTGTGGTCGAAGTGTAAAATATATGCTAGAAACCCTAATACGCATTGCAAAGCTATTTAACCCAAATTTTAGCCTATAAATACAACCCTAATTCCTCTTTAGCACATATCAATCAGGCCACATAGAAGCCATCAACTACCTATAGCTTTTCCATAGCCCATATATAGATATAGAGAGAAATAAACCTCCCAATTATGAAGAAAATACAATAATTTGAAGAAGGTAACCATCAAAGATCAGGAATCATCTTTATCAAGAAAAGGTATTTTTCTCTCTACAATCTGATATCTTTTGTAGTTGAAGTAACTTTTGTTAACTTAATTATGATTGGTTAGTTTCTGTAATAAGAAATTGTAGTTTTTACTTCCAATGATTGGAAAAATAATTTTATAATTTGAATAAATAAAAGTTTTATTAATTTCTTATTCATGCTCTTAAAATCTTTGATTATAAGTTAATGATGGACTAGGTCTCGATTTATAATTAAATATTTTTTTTTTAAAACTAAGCATTAGAAGCATCAACTATGCTTAATTTTGCATTAGTGAATGAGAGTTTAATTTAATTTTATTGATCAATTTCAAGCCCGGTCAAGGAAAGTATTGATGAATTGAAATTAAATTGGATGGTTAAAAATACCTGTAATTATAAATTTATGATGGATCAAAACTTGATTTATAATTAAAGAATATATTTACCATAGGTTTACCAATTAATTATTTTCAAGCCCAAACAAAGAAGTTATTAATTAATTAAGGATCTTGATTTATATATTTTCCTCAATTTTCCAATTCATCAATTTGGCTCTACACAAGAAATCATTATTAACAAAAAATTGTGTTGATTGACTATGACCATGGCAAAAATCAATAAATCTACCTTATTATTTGAATCATTTAATTTTTTCTTTCCATGAAGGGTGCTAAAATCCTATATTCATTCCTCATCGTTATTTTTAGTTATAAATTACTTGCTATAGTTTAGTTTACTTACAATCTTAGTTATTTAATATTTTATAATTTACACTTCTTTTTATTTCAATCGACAACTGATAGAATGTTTAAGATTATTTTTCTTAACTAATTCAAAAAATAATTTAACTTTTTAGAATAACTAGCCAATTCCTTTAGAGATTAACCTTGGGATAACTTATCATTAGTCGGCTAGTGATTCATGCACTTGCGAGCACTTAAAATTTGTGCATCAATAAACCCTTAAAGATGGCATGGTAGAACCAAAGCCCTTTGATGACTAGAATAAAGAAGAGCTAAAAAGTTCCAAAGAAGCTTTGGAGTACTTGAAGTCCTATTACAAAGATGACTTCTATGTTGTGGAAGATAGGTTAATGGCTTGTCAAGTTAGTACTTCTGGGTGTTCAACATTGGCGGCTTCTCATTTAGAATTCGTTTATACAAAGTCTGCTTGCTAGGTTGATCTAGAAAGTGATGAAGACTACTCCTTGAAAAAGACTTATGATCAACTAAATGAGCACTTGAAGTTAAAGAAGACTATGATTAAAATCAGTTGCATTCAAAAGGAAAAGGACAAAGATAACTTTGATCTTTCTAGTTAACTTTTGAATGTTTCTCTTGAAGGTTAGAAATTCGTAGAAGATTTAAAGTTGAGATTAGATAATCACATTAAGTCTATTCATATTCTTCTACTAGACAATGACTTGTTTGACATATATCAATGAAATCGAGCTATCAATACAACATCAAGAATTTAAATTTAATATTCTTTTCTTTTATTTATTTAATTATTTTACCAATTGATTTTCTTCAAAATTTTGATTTTGATTTTCTTTTATTTATTTACTTTCTTTTACTTGCTTCTTTATTTCTTTTAATTGTTTCATTATTAGTATTTTTGTGTCATAACTTAATTTATTTTATTTTCTTTTGTGAACATTTGTACCATTGTACCATTTATTTCTTTTAATTTCCACATGTTTAGTACTTTTGTGTACAAACATGTAATATATTTGTATATTAATTTACGTGACAGGTGATTTTAAATTATGCTGTTATAAGTTTATGTGAGGTAGGAGGTCCTTAAGGCAGTGATGAGCAAGACCAGCATTGGGTTAGCAACACTGATCCTGCAAATAATTTAGTTTTATATTTGTAAAACTCTCGCAAGTATACAAATCATTTTATAGAAAATGAAAAATATACTCTCAAGGTCGATCTAAGAAAGGAATATATGTGGTTTTTAATTTATTATTCAAATTTTTAAAAATGAAATTAAATCATAAACATCTTGTCACAATATTTTGATTTTTGTTTCCTAATCTAATAACATAAAAAAACATAGATATAGATTCAATATACAATTATGCAAATTTTAATCATTCATAATAGTAGAGTATTCATGGATATCATAATTAAGTTAATTATGTTTTCCCATTTTATCTAGGTTATTAAAGATATAAATTGATATTTATTTATTCTCTCGTTTTTGTACAAATACCACATTTGGCGGGGTTAGATATTGTTTATTAATTTAAAAAATCAATTAACACCTATGAGTGGGGTCGATAATTAATTTAGTTAATTAAATTAATTCCTTTTTTTCTAAGAGATTGAAAATGAACCATTTAAATGCCACATTTGCTAGGATTAAGCATTTTAAACTTTATTCAAGGTGTCCAAATTAAATATAAGAATTTAATTATCCGAGTACTAACTTTCAAGTTTTAAAACCATTATTGAAAATATGTTGTCAATACATTTTTGAATAATAATTCTTATAAAATCTTTTAAAATAGAGCTTTACTCTAACTACCGGGCGATTGTAGCAGCAAATAAAAGAGCACTACTCTAAATTAGATTGGATAATTAAACTTTAAAATCTAATTTTCAAATTTAAGTTTGTAATGAAAAATAATATATTTCTCTCTAACATCCTTAATATAAAATCTTGAATAAAAACAAAATCAGTTTATTTTATAGAAATATTTTACCTATTTAATATTTCACAAGCATGACAATATTATTATTATATTATATTTACAAACAGCCAGCCATGTTCTTTTTTTAAAACCTCCAAACGAATTTGTATTACCATTTATTGAATCAAGAACTAGAAATTTACAAAAACATAACTAGTTCTTCTCAAAAATAGAACAACTTTAAAACTAAAAAAGCAAAGAAAAACTAAGAAAGTTATCTAGAGAGAGAAAGCTAGAGAGAGCAAAGAGCTTATTTTTTTAGGTGTCTTTTTTAAAATGGGGGAGAGGGTCCTTTTATAGGTGAGGAAAAGGCTAAAAAAGTGGAAAAATATCTCAAAAATTGGTGTTGGACACATTTGGACAAAAATAGCAAGTGTGTGAGGGCGTTGACACAATATGGGCACAACATGGCGTGCGTAGGGACAGGCCCTAACATGGTATAGACACACATAGGGGCATGGGCGGTATGGTGCACATAGGCTCTGATACAACATGGGTGTGCACACGCGCTAACACGGTATGGGCAAGCTCTGAAGTTGGACTTTAGCAGTTTTGTCTTTTTCTCCATTTTTTGACTTTTCCTCATTTGTTTTTAACATATTTGTGATTTATTGCGTCCATTATTTTTTTTTTGAGTCTTTAAATTATTTTTGAACAAAAATACCTGAAAAACAATAAAAATACCTGTGATTTAAAACAGATAAATTTATATAAATATATGATAAGATCATACAAATATAAATCTATTTAACTAATAAAATTACATTAAATCATGATAATTATAATGTTATTTAAGCACTCATTGCAACCCCCAAGAAGCTTCTTGCTAGTCCCTTAGCAGAAGAAGCGATAAAAAGTAAAATAAAAACTAAAAATTAAACTATCCTAAATCACTTCCGTGGATTAACATTGTTGTATTTAGCATATACAACAAGCCTTTGAACCCCTAGGTTGCCCTAGTGGATGAGTTTGAGTCTCATGATGGTTTGTTTTTGTAATGATGCCCAAAACATTGAGCTAAATGTAAAAATTAAAAAGAAATAACAAAAATAACCAAATCAAAAACTAAAATTATAACAAAATAAAAACTAAATAAAATCAAAAATTAACTTAAAACAAAATAAGAAAATAAAACAAAATATAAAAATGTCTCATGCTTTTTAATCTCCTTTAAGATCATGATTAAAATCTAAAGCATTAGTTATTTTCAACTTCTTAAACAGTCATAATTTATCATAATAATTAGTTGAAAATCATTTTCATACTTCATAAAATGTTTCAATTTAAATTTATCCAATTTCAGTGTTAGAAATTTGAATTCGCTTTGACTCTATCCTTACAAGTCAATACTCTCAAAATAATGAATCCTTTGGGTTCAAGCACTCATACTAAGACATATGCGAATATAGTTTATGTTTATAAATGAACTAATAAGTTTGCATACTTATAAAAGAAGAAAAAATCAAAATAGTGCATAACTTTGATCTCATGAAAGGAATCGAATGTATAAATTATAAAGATATCATATATATTATTTTCATGCATTAATCAAACTCATTAAGAAAAAATTTCAAGATATATGCCTTTTAAAAATGAAGAAAGTGCAATGACTTTATAGGGATTTACTTCCTATAACTTTCTTTTGTAATTATCCTTTTCTCACAACTTTGTAGGCTTTGTGGGTCATAGTATGTAGATTATACTATTCATTTTTCTCTTTTTTTAATAGATTTTTCAATATATATATTTTTAGAGAGTAGACCCATGTACAGATTGTACATTTTTGTAGGATTTTGGTGAGTGGTTAATTTTGTGGCTTTTCTGTTTGATTTTGGTTTAGTTAACCCCATATATGTTTCTTTTTGGTAGAAGTTATACATGAATGAGATAAAGGCATATACTATCAATTTCTACTTAAGTCAATCTAAGCAATAAAAACAACATTTGACACTTTACTAGATGTGGAAATCCTAACATTCAATGCTAATACCTATACAGATCATCTACAAATTTGAAGAAATAAGAAATGCGTTTGGAGTAGAAAAAATATATTTTACTCAAAATAAAGGTAATTAGGCTCAAATTATATCTCATAAGGGTAGTCTCCACTATTTAATTCCTAACCATTGATTTTGGGTTCATTATAATTTTCACACTTTATCATGAATTACTACTTATGACAAAAATTAACTAATTACCATATATTTCATGATATTTTCAAAAATTAATCTAAAAGTGCAAAAGACTTAACTATTTACTTAAATTTAATTTAAAGAAATGATAAATTTTTGTTAGAAATTTTTTAAAACTAATCCTAAAATTCTAAAAATTACTAAACCAGACAGAGAAAATAAAATCAAACACAATAAAAATGAAAATGTGAATATAATTTTTTTAAAAATTGTTAAATTTTTTGAAATTAAGCATGGTAACTTTTTACCACTCTTAACTTAGAACATATATTGCCCTCAATGTAACATTTGTAAATTAAAAATAAAGACACAAAAGAAGAAAAGTTACCTATTTCCTAAGAATGTGAAAGTAGTGATAAAGAAATGCAGGTGCATCCATCATGTTCATCATTAAAGTTCATACAGACGGATCGTTGTGAACTTCTAATATCTCAACAAATATTTTTAGTTTTAACAATTTTAAAAGTATTCACATGCAATTAAACTAAAATAAATAAAAGAAAATTACCTAAAATGATGGGTTGCCTCCCATCCAATGCTTAGTTTAACGTCTTAGCAAGACGTAAATTAGGGGATTTTATTTTAAGTAAACTCAATATCGTCACAACATTAGGTCAATCAAACCTACAGGTAGGACAAGTTTGTCTACCTATACCTTTTAAGTCATGCCCTATAGATTTTCAAAATTTTATTTACTTAAAACTAGGGACATAATTGTGGGTTTTAGATAACCCACTTCTCGGTACAAGTAAAATAACTAAGGCATCAAAACATAGTTTTATCTAGATCTAACAAAGCAACTACCTCCTATTATCACATATTATGATTAAAAACTTTGAAATTTTGGAGAAAATTTTATTTTTTATTTTTTTTACTATAATCTCTAAGTTAAATAACATAATCAGTATTAGCCAAGAGTGTTCTTAGGAAAAAATGGTGAGATGAAGCGTTCTTAAAAACCATCATCCTAGACAGAGCAACATTTCAAGGAAAGATTAGTGACACAAAGGCTTTTAAGAACTAGTCTCCTAGACATAACTCCCTTAGATCTTTACTTTTTATGCTACTACACAGTTAGTTTTTTTTTTTGTTTTTTTTTAAATTAATATAATCTAGAAAAGTTAATCATTAAAAAAAGTAATAAAAAATAGTTAAGTTAAGAATTAAGTTAATATTTTTAAAAAATTATTTTGTACAGTATTTTTTAATTATTATTTATTTTTTTTAGAACTCATTATTTAAATAAATAAAGAATTTTAAAAATTTTAAAAATTTTTTGAACTTAAAATAAAAAGAATCACAATTATTTACAACACAAAAAGTTTTCAAAATTTTGACAAGTAACTTAAAAACACTATTTCTTCTCTAGCAATGGCACCAAAAACTTGATGAGTAGGACTGACATCATGTTAGCAACACCGATCCTGCATATACTTTAGTTTTATATTTGTAAATCTCTCATAAGTGCACCAATCATTTTATAGAAAATGACAAGTATACTCCCAAGGTCGATCTAAGAAAGGAATATATATGTGGTTTTTAATTTATTATTCAAACTTTTAAAAATGAAATTAAATCATAAACATCTTGTTACAATATTTTGATTTTTGTTTCCTAATCTAATAACATAAAAAATATATAGATATGGATTCAATATAAAATTATGTAGAACTTTATCATTCATAATAGTGGAGTATTTATGGATATAATAATTAAGTTAATTATGCTTGCTCAATTTATCTAGGTTATTAAATATATAAATTGATATTTATTAATTATCTCTTTTTTGTATAAATACCACCTTTGATGGAGTTAGATATTCTTTGTTAATTTAAGCAAATCAAATAACACCTATGGGTGAAGTATATAATTAATTGATTAATTAAATTAATTCTTTTTTGTCTAAGAGATTGAAAATGAACTATTTGATTATTTAAGGTGTCCAAATTAAACCTAAGAATTTAATTAACTGAGTACTAACTTTCAAGTTTTAAAACCATTATTAAAAATATGTTGTCAATACATTTTCGAATAATAATTGCTATAAAAACTTTTGAAATAGAGCCTAACTCTAACTACTGGGCGATTGTACCAACAAATAAAAGAGCACTACTCTAAATTAGACCGGATAATTTAACTTTAAAATCTAATTTTTAGATTTAAGTTTGTAATAAAAAATATATTTCTCTCCAACATTCTTAATATAAAATCTTGAATAAAAACAAAATTAATTTAATTTATATGAATGTTTTACCTATTTAATATTTCGCAAGCATGATAACGTCATTATTACATTATATTTACAAACAGCCAACCATGTTAAATTTAATCACAGACAAATTAAGTATAACATATAAGAATTAAACATAAAAATAACTATAAAGAATTCATTTTAAAATTATACCTCAAAAAATCCTTATAGAATTTCAAAGCTAATTTCATTTTTGGAAAAACCTCGAAATGAATTTTATTTTCGTTTATTGAAGCAAGAACTAGAAATTTACAAAAACAAAACTAGTTCTTCTCAAAAACAGAAAAACTTTAAAACTAAAAAAACTAATAAAACTAAGAAAGCTTTCTAGAGAGAGAGAAGATCTTATTTTTTAGGTGTCTTTTTTACAATGGGGAGATGGTCCTTTTATAGGTGAAGAAAAGGCTAAACAAGTGAAAAATATCTCAAAAATTTGCCTTGGATGCATTTGGACATAAATAGAACGCGTGTGGGGGCATTGACATGGCATAACGCGCGTAAGGACAGGTGTTGACAAGGCATGGGCACGTACAGAGGCATGGTTGGTATGGTGCATGCGGGCACTGACACGACATGGGTGCAAGTAGGGGCATGGGCGGTACGGTGCACGCAAGTGCTGACACGACGTGGGCATAGGTGGGCTTTGATGCGAGATTTCGACAATTTTTCCTTTTCTCCATTTTTTTGACTTTTCCTCATTTTTTTAACATATTTATGATGTATTGCATCCAGTATTGTTTTCTTCGAGTTTGTAAATTATTTTTGAACAAAAATACCTGTGATTCTAAAAAGACAAATTTATATAAAATATACTATAAAATCATACAAATGTAAATCTAGTTAATCAATTAAAGTTTATTAAATCATGATAATTTTAGTGCTATTTAAGCATTCATCAGGCACCATCTCACACCATATAATAATAATATAAATAAACCTAGTAGACTATCAAGAGGACTCAACTTTGGGATTCCACAGCCTTTTGTTGAGCAAATTTGTGAACCTAACCTTGACCCTTTACTTGAACCTTTGATTATGGGAAAATATATACCACAAAGGAAAACCTTAATGAAGTAGTTTGCAAGGCCAATAATTGGCACTACAACTAACTCAATCCAACAAGGTTAGGCTGCTTGGAATTATGAATTACAAAACATTCATTTTTCCATGTTAAATTCCTTGGATTGTCTAATAAAGACTCATTGTCTTTCATTAGGGACTTTTACTAAATAGTTCAAACTTTCCCCTCAGGGTACTCACTGAAGATCAACTTAGATTGAGGTGTTTCCCCTACACCTTAAAATATATGGCTAATGTCACTTTTCCCAAGTTCCCTAATGACCTATGAGGATGTTTATGACAAGTATAGGAAAAAATTCTATTCCCATAAAAAAACATCATAGTTGAAACTTTCTCTCAAATGTAAGGAGAAATTTTACATGAAGCATGGGATAGGTTCAAACTCTTTCTCACTTAGTGCCCATATCATAGTTATCCTCTGCACCTACAAAGCTAATTTTTCTATGACGGATTGACATAATAGTGTTAGTTTATCATTGATAATAAAGATGGAGGATGATAGGAGAAAGAACTACCTTAGAGACTTATAATCTCTTTAGGATTTTGGGTGCTAATTCCCAACAAAAGAGCTCCCGAGTGAGAAGAACCCAATTTAATGAAATGGACTCCAGTATTGAAATTCAAATGCAGGTTTCTCAATTGACCAAGCAAGTTGCACTTCTTACAACATATGCCACAAAAAATAAAGAACAATATGGTGTGTACAACATTTTGGGACATGGTACTCAAACCTATCTCTATTAAGGAAAAGCTAGTACTGGACTCGAGCAGGTCAATGTAATTGGGGAATACCAACCAAGACCAAGGTATGACCCCAATGCTAATACCTACAATCAAGAGTGGGGGAATTATTACATTTTCTCATGGATGTAGAACAACCCTCCATTTTCCCAAAGCCTAAACCCATCAAGATACAATTCCACCAATAAATGCCTAGGAATCCATCCAACAAGCCAAATCTAGAAGACAACTTGAATTCATTCGTTCAAGTTAGCAGAGACAACCAAGCACGACTAATCAAAGGTTAGACTTTGTAGAGGTTTCCATTAAGAAGATGGAAGTGCAAATAGAGTAGTGGAGACTTGCATAAGCAAGGCAAGGAACAAAGGTTAGAAAATCAACAAAACTCAATAACGAGGGGATGTTGGGTTTACAAAAAAAAATGAAAATCCCCCAAGCAACGTCTCACTAAAAAAGATAAAAATGAGTCCTTGATAGGAGATAACCCATTATGTTATTTTATTTTTATATACTTCGTATAGTTATTATATGTGTTTATTATTATTAAAAAGGAGAGTATACATTAAAATAAATGAGAAAATAGTTTGATGCACATCTCAACATGCTTTGTTTTGTGTTACAGTATGGTGTTCTTTGTGTCAAAACATTGAAAAATTAAAACATTAGCACCGAGGGAACTATATGCTAAAATAAGTGAGAAAAATAGTTTGATGCATATTGCAACATGCTCTTTTTTCATCGTGGCATGGCATTCTCTGTTTCAAAACGTTCAAAAATTAAAACATTAGCACCATTGCCCTTATTGGTGTTCTAGGTTTAAATATATTTTCCCACGTAAGAAATCTTCATCTTCTAGAAGGGTGTTATTCAATCCATAACAACACAAAGTAATTATTCATAAGTTTTTAGAATTTAAAGTCTTTAAAATTTGTTGAATATTTGTGATTTTAAAGAGCTCCAAAAACCCTAATTACGATAAAGAAGGGTTAGGAAAAATTTGGCATAATCTATGTTGTTATGTGGATTTTTGTGAACATCTAAGTTATAGATATTGTTTAAGATTTTAATATGGAACCAAAAAAGTAGGAAAGGAACAAAGGTTTCCACTTTAGAAGAATATGATAGGTATAAATTCTCTAGTTTTGAGGCCAAAGTCTGCTTTGAAAAAGCGACATAGGTGAATAAAGGAATTATACCTGAGAGGGGGACGCCTTTTAATTCTACACCTGAGGGGATTACAGATGCCATATCAAGCCTTGAATGGAAAAAAGTTTGTAAAAGACCCAAAGTCTGTAACTGAATCCATTGTACAGGAATTCTATGTGAATGTTCTCGACGCTGTTGAAAATCAAGTTTTAGTAAGGAATGTACTAGTTCCAATTTTTACCTAAGGATATAAATGGTCACTAATATTTAATAAATATTGAAGAATGTGAGTAAGGTGAGTATGAGCATTATTTAAATAGTGTGGATTATACTATAATTTTAAAAACCTTAATTATACAAGGTGTTGAATGGATTTATACTGGTAATAATATATAAGAGTTTTGAAGTGAAGTACTTGGATAAAGTTTCTCATATTTGAGAATACTTTATGTTTTCAAGACTTATGCCTACAAGCCATTACAACATTGTTAATAGAGATAGGGCAATTTTACTATATGTTATCATATCCAAGATGGCTATGGATGTAGGGAACATAATTCACCATAGGATTAAGTTATCTACAAATACTCATAGTATGGATTTCTTTTTTCCCCAATTAATCACTACCTTATGTAAGAACACGGGGGTTATCCCATTCAAAAGATGAAGTTCTTTTAGAACATGGTGAATTATTGAACCTGACATATTTTGATGAACTCACTTCTGTTATTAATATTCTTCCAAGAAAAAGAAGAGCCATTCATCCATCAAGCCTATATATAAAAAAATTCATAATTTTGGTGAAAGAATGAGCTATATGGAAGAATACCAACAAGCCTATTTTTTCCAACAAGTCACTTTCCTAAATCAATAGCATCAGGATCAAGTGGAACCTAATCGTTTAATGTATGAAATGAACCATTTACAATTAAGTCATCTTGGGGTACAAGCCACTTAGTAACACCTTAGTATTCTCATTATGATTTCACTTTTGTACCTCTACAAAGATCACAACATCAACTTGAAGAACAAGATATAGACGACATGGAGGAGGAGCTCTAAATTTTGATCTAGAATTTTATGCTTTTATTTTATTTTATGTTGAGAACTTTAGTTTTTATTATTTTTGGGTATTGTATTTGTATTTGTTTTATGTTAATTATTTTGTTTTCTTTAAATCATGTGAACATTATTTAGAATTTTTATATTTTATACCCATTTGTTGAAATTTGTGAGAAATACACAGTTTCCTATCTATGTAATATTTATATTAATACACCTACAATTTCTATCAACTTTTGAACATGATCAGCAAATGGGTAACTTTTTTATCCTTTACTCTTTATCTTTAATTTACAATTATTATATTGAGAGCAACGTAAATTCTAGATTGAGCGTGAGAAAATTTACATTATAAAATTATGCTTAAATGAAATTTTTATATGCTCACATGTACACTTTTTAATATTGTTATTACTTTCTTTATTTTTTTGTGCTTTAATTTATTTTTATTATTTTAGGAAATTTTAGGATAATTTTAAAAATATTTTTTTTACAAAATTATCATGTCTTTTAGTTAATTTTAAGAAAATGATTAAGTCTTTGCATTGTTAGATTAATTTCAAAAATATTTTATGGAGTAATGTGATAATTAGTTAGTTTTTTTATAATTAGTATATCATGATTAAATGTTGAAATTGCGATGAACTTAAAATCTGTGTTTAGGAATCAAATAGTGGAGACTATCTTCTAAGAATAAATTTTGATCTATTATCTTCCATTCTGAGTGATAATATTTTTTCTACTCTTTTAAATACTATTCTTATAAATTCTAACTTACTAGATAATCTCTATAGATCTTTGCATTGAATGTTAGGATTTTTACATCTAATTATGTGTTATATATTTATTTTTATTGCTTAAATTGAATGATTTAAGTAGAAATTGAAAATATATGCTTTTTTATTCATTCATTTATTATTATGACTTAAAAAAAGAGACATTTATGAGGTTAACTAAACCAATAAAAGAAAAGGCGATAAATTAGTCACTCATTTTATCATACAAAAACATATACAATATGTATATGGGTCCCCTCTATATAAAAATATCTCTAAAAGAGAGAAAAGAGAGAGAGAAAAATTAATATTATAAATTAAATACTATAACATAGATATACTCTACAAAGTTGTGGGAATTGGTTAAATACAAAAGAAAAATATTAAAAATAATTTCCCAATAAGTCATTTGCATTTTCTTCATATCCTAAAGTAATATTACTTGAGGTTTTTATTTTATGAATTTGATTGATTTATGAAAATAATATGTGATTTCTTTATAAAATTCTTTCATTTAATTTTTTTCATGAGATCAATATTATGCACTACTTTGAGCCTTTTCTTCTTCAAACATATGCAAAACTATTAGTTCATTTCTATACATAAACTCTATTCGTATATACCTTTGAATGAGTGCTTAAACCAATTGAAACATTGTTATTGAGAGTATGAATTATGAGGTTAGATGACACTTGAGATAAAATAGATTTGTATTTGCTTAGTTTTACTATCATTTTAAACAAATCTAACTTTTTAGATCATGGGTTTATTTTGTTATTTTTTAGGAATTTTAGCTTCAAAGAAAAGATAAAATTTATCAACACTTGAAGAATTATACTTCAAGCACTCCATTAAACTTTAAAACTTAAAAGATAACATAGGTAAAGTGTTTCATACATTCAAAAAAGGGATACCAGAAAATATGGGTTTAAAGTTTATCAAAAAAGTGTATGATGTGGCGTGGATGTTTCATATGCCTCTAGGTGAGGCTAATGGATTGAATATAATGCATCCCAGATTCTATGAAGGCCACAACATGAAAATTTTGTGTTCCAAGGAAAGAATTAATTGGATCGTGTCCAAACCATGTAAAAGCCTCTATTTGCCAGAACGTGAAGAATTGTATGCAACTATAAATAGGACCCTATTTGCATTGTATAAATCATCCCTAAACCCTTCTAATCCTTCTTAATCTCTCTCTAAGCTTTTTAGCTTTTCTTTTAGTAGTTTTAAGTTCTTCACTTAATTGAGAATTGAATAAATATTAGTTCAAGTAATAGGTTTAGTTTCAATTCAATAATTAGTATGGAAATTCTATTTGGAGGTTTTTCAGAATATAAAAAATACTAATTAAAGTTCTATTAAGGTATATTTAAATGTATTTTTTTTAGATTATCTTTATTTGTTGTTTTACATGCTATCTTTAGTTTATTAATTATTTATTAATATATGCATGTCTACCTATAAATAAAATGGGACAAAATTAATTCTATTATGTTTGTGAAATATTAAAGTAGATTAAACATTTTTTTATAAAAAGAATTAATTTTTATTTCTTCATCAAGATTAAAACAAAGTTTGTAAAAGAAAAGTATATTGATGAAGTATTTTTCATAATATACAAGAGAGATGGATCTATTTCAAAGATTTTTATAAGAATTATTATTGAAAAATATGTTTACGATATATCCTTCATGATAACTTTAAAATCTAAAAGTTAGTTTTTAGATACTTAAATCATAAACCTAACTTTGACACCTTGATGAGAGTTTAAATTTCTAGGCCCTACCTAAGGAGACAAATTAAATGGTTTTTTAATCTCTTAGAAAAGAATCAAAGTTTAATAATTAATCAATTAGTAGGCATCACCTAAGGATATAATTGGTTTATTATTAACAAGGAGAATGATCCATGCCTTGGGATATTTTCGTACAAAAAAGGAGAATTAATAGTCTTAATTCATATTTTAATAACCTACTTAATATTGAGCAAGCATAATTAACTAGCTAATATATCTTATAAATTCTTCACTACATGATAAATGTCTTGGTTCACCCAACATTGTTTGCAATGCCAAACAATTATATATATTGGGTGAATTTACTCCTTTTATCAAGTTTTAAAAAATTGGTGTGTGCTAATCTATTGCTATCTAAGAAATCATATGAGATTGGACACCTATATGCTAAGATTTTATATTGTATTGGATAAGTAATAGTTCAATGTAGGTATAGTAATACAAAATGAAACAATAAACAATCTTAGATAGTAAACCAGAGGATTGGGCTTCCCTATGGCTGCCTCATCACCCAAATGATTCTTGTTGTGGGTGTGCCTCTAACATATGATTTAGATTTGGTTTGGCTAATGGGTTACATTAGAAAGTTAAACATCTCAAGATCATTTGCCCAGACATCATAGAGACATAGATCTAATGATGTTGGAACAAGTGGAAAAGTAATTACTGAGGATATTTTTAGAGATGAGAAAATGGAAAATATACATGCTTTTGAACCTTCTCGTCAGGACTTTTTTGAAAATGAAATGCATACAAGAATGGGAAAATTGGAATAATAAATTAGTACTATGAATGAACGTCAAGAAGCAATGGTTTCCATGATTAAAGACATCCATTCACATTATTGTTATGTTTGGTTGGAAGGATTGGAAAGGAATCAGAATTGATTCCTTCCATTTGGGTGTTTGGTTAGGCTGAAAAATGAGTCAGGAATGGAATCGATTCTTAAAGGAGAAAGAATCACAATTCCTTCTCCCCCCTTTAGGAATCATGATTCCATTCCCATCTCAATTTTTTTCCAATTTTACCCCCACTCCAAATATAAACCTAAACTCAAATCCCAAATCCCAAAACCCTAAACCTTAAACCCTAAATCCCAAAACCCTAAACCATAAATCCCAAATCAAAAAATCCTAAACCCTAAATCCTAAAACCCTAAACCCCAAATCCTAAAACCCTAAACCTTAAACCCTAAAACCTAAATCCCAAAACCCAAAACCCCAAATCCTAAAACCCTAAACCCTAAAACCTAAATCCCAAAAATTTAAACCCTGAACCCCAAATCCAAAAACCCTAAACCCTAAATCCCTAAACCCTAAACCCTAAATCTGAAATCCTAAATCCTAAAACTCTAAACCCAATTTAGAAAATAATAATTTTAACCCTAAACCTTAACCCACAAATATAACCCTAAACCCTAAACCTTAACCCATAAATATAACCCTAAACCCCAAACCCTAAACCCCAAATCTCTAAATCCCTAAATCCTAAATCACAAACCTCAAAACCCTAAACCCTATTTAGAAAAATAATAATTTTAATAATATATTTTCTTTTTAAATAATAATTATTTAGAAAAATGATGATTTTAATAATCTATTTTGTCTAACAAAAAAATAATAATTAAATGATATTATTTAAACATTACTGAATATATTAAGGTAATTTATAGTTTTTTTCATTCCATTTCAGTGGCAAACCAAACACTGTAATACTGATTCCTTCTTTGATTCCAATGGTCAAACCAAATAACATTGTTTCCTTTTCATTCCATTACATTCCCATTACAATTCCGATTGTGATTCCATTTTGTGAACAAAATGCCACCTATAGGTTTGCTTCTTCCGGACAATGATTTATTTTTTTCTTTCTATTTTGTCCTATTTTATTATTGTATTTGGAAGCCAATATATTTTTTTGTTTTCATATTTTAAAGTGTAAATAATATTTGCTAGCATTGTGTTCAAACTGTATTAATCAATACACTACATTTGTTGCATATGATAGTTTGTGTTTCATATATGTTGCTTATTTTCTTGAATTTTCTATGAGATTTCACATTTATTTTAATTAAAAATGATACATTTATTTTTTTGGTTTATTCGCATGACGAAAAGGGGGAGAAATATGGAATATTAAATTTGGGGAAAAATCAACTTTGAATATTTTTTTTGGAAATATTATGCATAGAGGAGTAATGTGTTTTAATATCTATTTTATGCATAGGGCAGAGGTTCAGGTTGATAGAGGTATTTGCGTTTATATTTCTATTAAGTTGTGTCTATTTATTATTAATGGATTTGTTTGCTGCCTACTGGTTTCTATAAGCAACTTAAGGGTTTACCACATAGGTAGAGATTCTATATGGGTTTGCCAAATCCCCGGCAACGGTGCCAAAAACTTGTTGTCTCTTTTAGGAGAACATAAAATCGTGCAAGTATACACGGTCACAAGTAATAAAATTTGATAAATAAAGTATCGTTCCTACGGAGATTTGTTACTATAGTTTGTTAAGTACTAAAATTATTTCACTTTGATTTTATCCAAAACAATTGCTAATTGGAAGATGATTTAACTAACTAAAAAGTTTTATAACAAAATAAAAGAAAATTCTAGGATTGTAGTTTTCACCAAATTAGTCCACTCGAATCATATCATTTTCTCTTTATTTTATTTTTTTGTAAATTTAATTTTTCAACCGAAAACTTCTAATTTTATCCATACATCTCTTCCGAGCTCCGTATAGACACACCTTGTTAAATTAATTCACTATATTCCTATGAGAATTAAATTCACAAAGATTCATTACGTTCTAAGTTCTCAAATGGCCACACATACAATAAAGGTATATTCTTATCCTTCACATATACATGTTATTCTATCCATGAGCAATATACACAAAAAATGCCTCTTTTAAGTTTATTTAAGTGGCACGGATCAATTGATAAATTTTCCAATAATCAAAAGCATTAAGCACAAATAGAATAAAAAAATTAAAAGTCTTATAAATCATTCAAAAATAATTAAACTCAAGCTTCATAAATTTGGATAAAACGTAACCCTAGAAAAATTAAATTACTTCATAAATAAAAATTAAATTACAACACTTAAGGAATATTCGCTCAAGAACACAAAGACAATTAAAACATTTCTGCTCCTAAATTTTTGGCACATGCAAAACAAAACAAAAGCCAAAAATGGCTTCTACCTGTTCCACAGTCCAAGTCTCCCCAAAACCGAACCTATTTTTCTAACATTAAATGCCCTATTTATAGCTCCAAAAAATACATCATAAAATATAATTTTCTACACGTAGGAGACAAAATGGTATATCGAAAATAATAATTAAATCCGCGTGGGGGACAAGATTTTTAAAACAAGCATTCATGCGTGTAAAATATATACAGTGCAAAACAAGGGAACGTGCACCGTTGCTGATTTTCGTTTCAATTCATGCTGCCATATGTCATAATTTGATTCATTACAAGATATAAGTAGACACGTGGCAGCCATTTATTCGCTGTGAAGAGAGAGCAAACGAAGAATGTGTCACACGGGATAATGGCACGCGAGACACGTGGGTCTCACAAAAACAATTGGAACCGCGTGCGCTGGTTCTGTGCTTTCGTTTTACCCAATATTTGCCACGTGTCCATTTCGGATAAGTTGCAAGAATATTTGAGACACGTGGCATTGTTTGATTTGTTGGACGGTTAGGGCACGAGAAATTTCTGTGGATCGTGTCGCACGGGAAACTGCCTACGCAGCAGACACGTGGGTCCCACCCTACACACCGCCTTGTGCGGTAAGTGGTCCTCCACTCAGCATCGAGCAATGTGCCACCTAAAAACCCACGTCCACTCGAGATCGTCGCATCTAGTTCCACACGCCTCATCGTAGCCGTTGATTTCCTAATCAACGGTTGGTATCGCGCATTGGTGATTGCGTAAGTGCCTTCTTTTCCTACGCAAAAAATAAATTTCCTTAATTGCATTTTAGCCCTTCAACTTAATTCAAATTAACTTTTAAACTTTCATTAATTACAATTAAGCCCTTTTTCTAATTTAAATTAAGTTTTAAACTTTTGATAATTACAATTAAGCCCTATTTTAATTTAAATTATATTTTTAGACTTTTATTTGCAATTAAGTGCTTTTTCTATTCAAATTCTTTAATTTTCTTAAAAATATATTCCTTAAGAAATTAATAGTAAATTTTAATTTATTTCATTAAAATTAACTAAAAAGTTAAGAATATAGCAATTAAAAATTAATAAAATAGCTGAAAATAACTATATAAAATACAATTATCATAGGCAATACCTAAGGATATAATTGGTTTATTATTAACAAGGAGAATGATCCATGCCATGGGATATTTCGTACAAAAAAAGGAGAATCAATAGTCTTAATTCATATTTTAATAATCTACTTAATATTGAGCAAGCATAATTAACTAGCTAATATATCTTATAAATTCTTCACTACATGATAAATGTCTTGGTTCACCAAACATTGTTTGCAATACCAAACAATTATATATATTGGGTGAATTTACTCCTTTTATCAAGTTTTAAAAAAATTGGTGTGTGCTAATCTACTGCTATCTAAGAAATCATATGAGATTAGACACTTATCTGCTAAGATTTTATATTGTATTGGATAAGTAATAGCTCAATGTAGGTATAGTAATACAGGATGAAATAATAAACAATCTTAGATAGTAAACCAGAGGATTGGGCTTCCCTATGGTTGCCTCATCACCCAAATGATTCTTGTTGTGGGTGTGCCTCTAACATATGATTTAGATTTGGTTTGGCTAATGGGTTATATTAGAAAGTTAAACATCTCAAGATCATTTGCCCAGACATCATAGAGATAGAGATCTAATGATGTTGGAACAAGTGGAAAAGCAATTACAGAGGATATTTTTAGAGATGAGAAAATGGAAAATATACATGCTTTTGAACCTTCTCGTCAGGACTTTTTTGAAAATGAAATGCATACAAGAATGGGAAAATTGGAATAATAAATTAGTATTATGAATGAACTTCAAGAAGCAATGGTTTCCATGATTAAAGACATCCATTCACATTATTGTTATGTTTGGTTGGAAGGAATGGAAAGTTATCAGAATTTATTCCTTCCATTTGGGTGTTTGGCTGGGCTGAAAAATGAGTCAGGAATGGAATCGATTCTTAAAGGATAAGGAACAATTCCTTCTATTAAAGGAGAAGGGCAATAATAAGCCTTTAGGGTAGAGGTTCAGGCTGATAGAGGTATTGCGTTTATATTTTTATTAAGTTGTGTCTATTTATTATTAATGGATTTGTTTACTGCCTACTGGTTTCTATAAGCAATTTAAGGGTTTACCACATAGGTAGAGATTCTATATGGGTTTGCCTTTTATATCTAGTGTTGCGTATGCTTAACTATTTAGCTAGCACAATGTGAATTAAAATTGTGCATGTTTCAATATACTATGGTTTGAACTCTAATTAGAAAGCTTTTAATATTTATTGCATGCCTTCTGCTTACTGAATCATCCCTACTATTTAAAATAAACTACCTTTCTATGATTATTGTTAAATTTTATTATTGTTATTTGTTAAGTGTTTATTATTCCAACAGTAGTGAGTTTGGGATGAGTCTTCAAAGAGTCAATATCTCCTTCTCTTACTTGTATACAGGGTCTTAGACTCTTTCAGTTGGTATCAGAGTGGGTTCACCCTGTTAAGGCTTGACCTCTGGAGTTGATCTATTAAGCTTACTTATCACACACAAATATTCTCCCTCGTGGATTTATGAGAGGGAAATGAAGATTTCCATACATAGGAATAAGTGCACGAATGACAATTATTCTTTCAACTCAAATAGGTAACCAGAACCTTGATAAGGGGTAGAGATGCCAACCCATGGAATCTTTTCTCCATCTCTATACCAATTCAACCAAACAGGCCTCACAAATGTGAATTAAGCAAACAACAAAGTGGAAGTACAAAACAATATACCTAATTTAACACACAATAAAAACAAATGAGAGTTAAAAGGAATAAACTATGGTAAAAATACTAGTGATGGTATACCATAAAGGCTCCTACCTAGACTAGCAATAAGCATAAGAATGGTAAAAAACTAACATCATTTGAGGTAATAAAGTAGACTAGAACCATAAGAGATTTCCAATCACTTAAAGACTTCATATGTGGGAACATATTCGACAAATGATAATTTTACTCTCACAGTATGAGATTATATAAAGCATGGAAAATCATAATAAAGAGTCTAACACCTGGTATACTACTGGGGTAAGGAGATACATACTCCTTCGGGACTCACACTAAACTCGCATGCACTTAATAGACAAAAGAAATATAAATTAATTAGGAAGCAGGTATATTACTTTAATACAACATATGCATTGATTAGAAAGCTATAGGCATGCTACGTAGAAAGGAAAGAATGCATATGACAACATATAACAAATACACTTTCTAATCAAAGTCTACATCTAGTATGTTAGCATATATATGATAGTAATCGAAATTATACTGATGCATCAATCTACACATGTCTAGAAACACATCAATCTAAACATGTAGAATAGTATTGAAGGTGTCTAAGCCTTGACATACAATCAAGTTAATGAGATACTAACTCCTTAAGGACTCATCACTTAACAGAAAGCTATTAAGGCATGATTCACATACAACCATACACAAGGAGCGTATAAGCTATACAATACTCAAAAGATGGTAGTAATAAAGAAAAAGATGGATAATTCAGTAAATGAAAAGAAGGTGATGAACAAAAAAAGCTTTGTAATCAAAGTTTAAACTTCAGTATGTAGGAAAATACATCATTTAAAATTGGATTATACTAGCAATACATTTGAGCATGCATAACACCAGATGTAACAAGGTAAACCCACATAGAAACCCTTCCTATATGATAACATTCCCGAGTTGCTTAAGGAAATGACTTAGCAGCAAACAATCCACTAAAAATAATAAATAGATACAACTAGATAGAAAAGAATAAACCAAAATATCTTTATCAATTAGGAAATATGCATTAACTTTCTATTGTTGCTATCACTTGCTACCTCCATAAGAACCTCCTTCGATACACAAACCCAACTTTCCTTCAAAGCTCACATCACACAAAGTGGTGTGATCAGTAACCAAACATAAGTAATATTTAAATTGAATAGAAAACATTACACGAATGCAACCACCAACTAACACATGACTCATAGCTACACAGGCTCCTCACATATGAAGAAGTTACATGAGGGCAACGTGGGCTGAGTCAACAAAAGGTGGAATGCTGCGATTTGTTTATCCAAATTGGGTGGCACTCTAGTGGAAAGAACAAGTGAATCTTGTGATGATGCATGACATGCTTGTTAACTACTTGAAAAAACATAGAGTATAGGTCGTGGCAACATGTGGTAACAACTACATTAGTTGATACACAGTGTACTTTCATTAGCTCCCTTTGCTTGCATGGCATCCACATTTTCTATTCTGATTGGTCCTGCATTAAAAAGTTTTGAAGTACTACTTATTGAATAAAAGGAACAAATATTTTTAACCCATTTTCACTAGAAAGTTCATATTTTAATATTTTTAACCGCAAAAATACTTCTTATTGAATAAAACGAACAAATATTAAGTAGAAAAGTGCATTGATGACTCTACTTTTTTAGAGTTATCAAGATCTGGAGGTCGTACTCGCTTTGGTAACTCCTTCATTGGTTATCTTTCCTACCTATTTAGAAACTTTGGTGGATAAGAATAGGCTCAAATATTACGTAGGTTGCTCACACCTATTTTCATCCTCTACCACATGTACCTCTTACTGCCCCTACTAATCTTGGCCAATCCTCGAGTAGTGGTGTCCACGAGGATGATGATACTAAAGAGGGTGATGGAGAGTGTTGAACTTTCTTTTATATTTTTTTATTTTTATTTTTTTCAAATAAAATTTGTAAAATATTGTTTGTTTACTGAGAATGATTTTGCTTTGTTTCTTTAATTTATATTTCTTCAAGTGTTGCTTTTTGTCATGTTTGCTTTAATCTTTTCTACTATATTGCATGAATGTTAAGAATATTACATTCTTGTATGCCTTCTCTCTCTCATATAAGGGTGTCCTTTGGCTTTTTGTGTCAAAAATGAGGAGATAAGTTTGTGTGCACAATTATGTGATTATTGCCATGTTGTGTGTTGTATGGATGATGATTGTAGGATTGCATTGTATTTTGTTGCCTAACTTGCATACACTTAGGATGGGTGTTGCATGAAGTCAGGGAGATTTTTGTACATAGCTTATGTTTCTACTTCATGCATTTATATGTTCTTTCTATCAATTTGTACCTATGTAGAGGTGTCACAATAGTATCTGATAGATTAAATGTTATTTCTACTTGATACATTTACGAGGTAAGTGTTTTTTTCCTTATGTGTAGGCTATTGGTGTATATTGAAGTGATCAACCTTCAGAATTGCAATGTACATATGTGTTGAGACCCTCATGTCTCAGCTTGATAGAGTGTGGATGAATTAATCCAAGAAGATGGATGGAGCACACAAGATGAATGTAATTAGAGTATGAGTGTTTTTGGGTGTAAGGTGTGCATTGATGTTTTTTCATGGGAACAAACAACTTTAGGCCATCATCATGATCATCTTATGTTTGACATGCGGCCATAATTTTTTGTGTAGTGTTTTGGCATAAAAAGCCAAAACAAAGGATTGTAAGTCCTATTGTCTTTTGTGTCTTGTTAGGATTCCAATGTGCAAAACAAAGATTCTGTTTATTTTACTCATTGTTTATGTCTTCCTCTATTTAAGGATGGCTGCTATTGATCAATAATTCACACACACATATAGTTAGGTACATTGTGTTTGAAAGAATGTTATACACACCAAGGGTTAGTTTTCATAGTATGCATGCTAGGTTATGAAATACAGTTTTTGTTTTGTTGTGTGTACAGGTATTTATGGAATTTTACAAGGCAATTTTGGAAACACAAATTTGGAGTTTTTGGCACCTTGATGGATCCCTCATCGAACCCATTATGAAACCCCTAGAGAAGTGGTTGACAAGGACTCCTAATAAGGTCGCGGCAAGGTTAGTCGTTAGTTCTTGGTTAGTTCTATAAATATAGCCTTATTTTTTCATTTTCAAGAATGAAAATTATCCTAAAACTCTGGAAAAAATATCTCTAAAAATTACTTTTGTTTCACAAATTACTTTGAGTATATTTCAGTATTTGCATTACTCTTTTTGAGAGTAAAGTAGTCTTCTTAAGTGTTGAGAGCTTAAGAGTATTTTACAAATTTCATGAGAACAAAACTATAAGTTTGGGTTCGATAGTTTTGGTTGATATCTCAATTCAGTGTTTGTTTGTAGTTTGTAGTTGAGTGTATTTCCTAAGTTGGTTGTTCATTATTAGGTTCATTTTACTGATCATTAGTTATTGATCACACCACTTAGTATAGTATTGGCACTAAAGAAGAGTTGGATCCATTTATCGGATTAAGTTGTTATGGAGGCAACAAGCGAGGGCAGTAATAGGCAGTTAGGCTAGAAGTCTTGACTAGTAAAAGCATCTACATTTATATTTCTATTAAGTTGTATATGTTTATTGTTAGTGAAGTTGTTTGCTACTGAGTGGTTTCCATAAGCAACTTAAATATACCACATAGGTAGGGGTTTTATGTAGGTTTACCTTATTATATCTAATGTTGTGTATACTCAATTGTTTTACTAGTACAACCTAATTTTAAATTGTGTATGCTTCAACATAATGTGGTTTAAACTCTATTTAGAAAGATTTTAATACTTATTACATGAATTCCACTTACTAAATAATCCCTACTACTTGAAATGTATTGTCTTTCTATGATTATTATTTACTATTGTTGTTATTATCTATTGAGTGTTTATTTTTCTACTACTAGTGAGTTTGGAAAGAGTCCTTATGGAGTTAGTATCTCCTTACCCTGGTTGTGTATAGGATCTTAGAATCTTTCAAGTAGAATCCATCACCAACTATGATGACTTGGCTCATAAATTCTTGGTTAAATATGTTCCATCTTCAACGAAAGCCAAATTTCATAATGCTATCACCTCATTTCAACAATTTGATGGAGAACCATTCTATGTGGCATAGGAATGTTTCAAAGAGCTGTTGAGAAAATGCCCACATCATGGTATTTATCCATGGTTACAATCCAAAATTTCTATGGTTGATTGTTGGGGAAAACAAGAACTTACTTGATGCAATAGCTGAAGGCGCTTTAATGGGAAATGGTGAAACTAAATCCTTTGCACTAATAGATGAATTAACCTCCAATAGTTGTCAATAGCTAGTTAAGAGGCTAAACCTAAAAACGGGTTACTGGAATGGTAGATATGGATGCTTTTATAACTTTACAAGCATAAATAAATACATTGTTGTTAAGGTTATCAAAGAAGTTTGATGTTGCACTTGTGGGGATTAATATAGTGCAAAGCCCTTTCCTTGTTTGTGAGCACTGTGGTGAATCTCATGCTAGTAACACTTACGGTAGTAATCCTGAGATTGTGAATTATATCAACAATCAATACCACCAAGGGAATCCTTAGTCAAATATATATAATCTAGGTTGGAGGAACCATCTTAACTTCTCTTGGGATAATAACAACCAAAGTGGAGCATGTAAAAAAGATCACCTTTTAATCCACAAGGCTTCAATCAACCACAACAACAACAACCACCAATCAAAGAGTTAACACTTGAAAAACTGGAAAATTTAATGGAAAGCATGTTGTCTAATGTAGTCTAAAGAATAGATACAATGACTAATAAGATGGATATAGCTTAATCACTAAAGAAGCCCATGGTAGTGTTAGTATAAGAAACTTGGAGGTACAAATGGGACAACTTGCACAAACATTACAAAAGGTATACTTCCTAGTAACACATAGATAAATCTAAAGAAAGAGAGTAGGGAGTAATGTAAGGCTATTATAACAAGAAGTTGATTAGTAGTAGGAGGTGGGGAAGAAAATAAAATGAGAAAAAAGAGAAAGCAAATGAAGTGAGAAAATGAAAATAAAAGATAAGAAGTACATGTGAAGCCTAAGGATGGAAAAACTAATGGGGAGAGAATCTATACCCTACCCCTTCCTTTTCCACAAAGGCTCCATATATAAGGTGGCGTTTGGTTCGTGGAATGGAATCGGAATCGGAATGGAATGGAATGGAAAGGAAACAATTTTGTTTGGTTTGACCACTGGAATCAAGCTCGGAATCAGGATTACAATGTTTGGTTTGCCACTGGAATGGAATAAAAAAAGCTGTAAATGACCTTAATACCCCTACATGCTGTAAAGTTCAAATAAAGTCATTTAATTACTATTTTTTCGTCAGACAAAATACATTATTAAAATAATTATTACTTAATTAAAAAGAAATATATTATTAAAGTTATTATTTTTCTAAATAGGGTTTAGGGTTTTGAGGTTTGGGATGTGGGATTTAGGGTTTAGGGATTTAGGATTTGGGGTTATATTTGTAGATTAAGGTTTAGGGTTAAAATTATTATTTTTCTAAAAATGGTTTAGGGTTTTAGAATTTTGGATTTGGGGTTTAGGGTTTTAGGATTTGGAATTTGGGGTTTAGGGTTTTGGGACTTATGTTTTAGGGTTTTAGGTTTTGGGATTTATGTTTTAAGGTTTAGGGTTTAGAGATTTGGGGTTTAGGGTTTAGGGTTTTAGGATTTGGAATTTGGGGTTTAGGGTTTAGGGGTTTGGGATTTATGTTTTAGGGTTTTGGGTTTGGGGATTTATGTTTTAAGGTTTAGGGTTTAGGAATTTTGGGTTTAGGGATTTGGGGATTTAGGGATTTGGGGATTTGGGGTTTAGGATTTTAGGGTTTAAGGTTTACGATTTAGGGATTTCGAGTTTAGTGGTTTAAGATTTTACCATTTGGAATTTGGGATTTAGGGTTTTAGGATTTATGTTTTAGGGTTTTGGGTTTTAGGATTTATGTTTTAAGGTTTAGGGTTTATGGATTTGGGGTTTAGGGTTTTAGAATTTGGAATTTGGGGTTTAGGGTTTATGGTTTTGGGATTTATGTTTTAGGGTTTTGGGTTTTGGGATTTATGTTTTAAGGTTTAGGGTTTTAGGGTTTAGGGATTTAGGGTTTAGGGATTTAGGGTTTAGGGTTTTAGGATTTTGATTTAGGGTTTAGGGTTTTGAAATTTTGGATTTAGGGTTTAGGGTTTTGGAATTTTGGGTTTGAGAATTTGGGATTTGAGTTTAAGGTTATATTTTAGGTGAGGGTAAAATTGGAAAAAAAAAGTTTAGATGGGAATGGAATTATGATTACCAAGAAGGGGAGAAGGAATCACAATTCCTTCTCTTTTAGTAATCTGATTTCATTCCGCCCTCTATTCCGTCCAACCAAACACGCAAAATGGAAGGAATCAATTCTGATTCCATTCCATTCCCTCCAACCAAACATGGGGTAAAAGCTAAATAAATAATTCTTCAAATTCCTTAATAGTTTTAAGAAGTTACACATTAAAATTCCATGCATGGATTCCATGGAACAAATGCCCTCTTATGTTAAATTCATGGAGTCCAAGAAGAGGAAATTAGTAAATTATGAGACAATTTTCCTTACGGAAGGTTGTAGTGGTATTATTGTTCAAAAATTATCACTGAAGTTGAAGACCCTAGTACATTTCACATTTCATGCACTATTGCGGAATATCAATTTTTGAAAGATTTATGTGGTTTGAGAGCAAGCATAAACCTCATGTCATTGTCCATATTCAAAAAATTGGGACTTAAGGAATCAAAGCTAACTTCTATCACACTCATTATAGCTGATTGTTCACTGAAGAAACCTAAAAGGGCGAGAAGATCAGGGGGCTCCAAGGAGAAAAACCTACATAACAACCGCCCCAAAAAAGAAAACATCATCCTCAAGACTTTTTAATGTCTAAAGAGCACTCTTACACAAGAATTATTAGTACACAGACACGCTTAAGGAGCCACGCTCGTATAGGACCCGTTGATCCATAAGTGTGTTTGGGTAAAGATGGCCAAATAACTAGCATAACATATGCTCAAGTATTGAAAACCACGCTCTCACTAGAAATGTGATGAAGTTTTGATGACTAGACAATCGCAAAAATATGCTCAAGTCCAAATCACAAGAAAAGTCTAGTAATGTGAATACACGTGTTCGCATAAGTTCTCCAATAAAAGGATTGTCTCCCAACAACGGCTAACTAGATTCTATGTAGCTAGCTACCATTTGGCCATGTTCATCATATCAAAATGTCACATGGCCATGCATTGTATAGTCATGAGTCCTCCAGTCATAGGCCATCCAACTATGCCATATTCCTTGGCATCATGCCCTATATCCTCACTTGCAAACACTATGATCCATACTTATGCCATAAGTACCACAACTAAAGGGCATGTACCAGAAAAGTTTCTAAGCCTTGATTGATGGAAAAAAAGAACATAATGAAAATCATGAAAACTACCAATCATCTCTAATTTCTAAGCCTAATTGAAGGAATACTATCAATATCTAGTAATCTATCTCACACTTCCACCAAATAGGACACGAAGCCATATCCATCGCCTTTCCAAGTCATGCCACAACATATGTCATCGTAGGTAACTGACACCTCTTACGATGCACCTCTATGCATCCTCTTTCATCAAGTACCTTCCTTATAACTTAACTACATGTCTACATTTTGGACAGATTCTAGGCATATATGTCAATAACAAAATTTATAAAGTATACCAAAAAAACTGATCCTAACAAAACTTAAGTTGATTAAAATGTGATCTCCCATTTACTTGACTTCTCAAAAGTGTGTAGCCTTCTATACATCCATGTTACTTCACTCCAACAAGAGATAGAAGTGCACTAGTTAGAAAATTATTACAAAGAAAAGCATAAGTGTTGGATGTTGGGAATATCTGCAAGAAAGGTGTCAAAGTTTCTCACATGTATGCAATACTTCTTGAAATATTGGTCATGTCATCAACATATCCAAATAGGATCCCAAAACTATCATTCCGGACTTCCCAAAAGGGGTACATTACCTAGAGGAACTAAACCTATCATTAGTGTTGGAACCCCTAATTTGAAGGTTGTTAACCAAAGGTGCACCGAACAGAACCCGATCGAACAAAAGGTTTCTAGAAAAAGAGGCACCATACACTCCCTTTCTAGATGGACCACTATAGGATAGACACTACTAAACAAATCCCCACGATTAATACCTATACTGCATGGAATCTTGTCTCTTATTCTTTCATGTACCATGAGTTCGATTGAAAATCCAAAAATAAGTCACAGTGAATGTTTTGAACTACAAGTTAGAGTGTAAAATCCTTCATCTAGTGTAGTAAAATAGTGTACAAAAGCAAGCCTAACACCACCAGTGAGGCTGAAAGCATTACAAGCTCTGATATCATTGAAGTTACAGACAAGCCTCCTCACCCATTCATCCAGGTCCAAGAGGCTTAGGGAGCTGATATTAAGTGTAAATTAATACATGTAACATGACGAGGGATGAGTGGTCACAACTAGTAGAATGATACATAAGCTAGCCCAATAGGTGCTAAGTCCTTGGATGAGCATGTTTGTTGGATAATCTCCATAACAAACAAATAACCAATAAGTGTCATCTAATTATCCAAAAGATAAAATTACGGAGAGATGATCCTGATGTCATAAAAAGTCCATCAAATGGGTAAGGGATAATATAAGATGGATTCTAATTCTTATATATATATATATATACCGTGTACACTTAATACAACATCTCAAAGCAAGTGACAACTAAAATCGTACAATCTTTCCTTTAATCCCAGAGAGAGACCTTGAGCTCTTGTATCATCTATAATTACCCATACTGACTTATGAATTAGAGTGCCAAAGGCCATCCCCCTAATGATTTTGTTTCATGATTGTATGATAATAGGAAAGACAAAAATAAATCTTCTTCTTGTTGATAAAAATAGACATTAGAAATTGGTTGAAAAATTGTAGTTATAGAAAGAAAATGCCTAATTTTCTGTTTAGGGAAATTCTTAATTAATTTGGCGAGCTCATGTCCTTTGCTCATTTATGATTAATTTGGCAGTTCATGATGTTAGTTCATTCATGATGTTCAAATTTAACATTAAAAATAAGAAATAAGTGTACTTACGTCACATTAGTTTCATAAATTGGACATATGAGGTACTTAACTTTAAAGTATTGCACTTTAGTCACCTCACTGTTATATTTAAGGATAATTTAGTCATTTTAGGTCACTTTAATGATTTTAATCACTTTTTTCTACTTTTTTTTTTCTTTTTGAGACATTTTTCTTCTCAAACATCTACTATCCCCTTGATAGTAAAATTCATTTCTGTCCAACTTAAATTTTTTCACCAAAACAATAATTCAAAAATCTAAAATTAGCAAGAAATAACTAAAGTACCAAAAATACAGTAGTAAGGTAACTATAGTACATCATTTTTAAGAAATATACATCATTTATGAAATTAAAGTATCATGTTACTCATTTATAAAAATCACCCAAAATAGAGTCCTATTTGGGTTTTCACATAGACGTTGAGTTAAACGAATTTCACACTATAGAGTTTGATTTGTAAAATTTTTACGCACCCTTGTGAAAAATGAAAATAACACGTCACATGTATGTAAAACTTTTACGTCACAAAAACTTATAACAGTTGTGAGTGTATAATTTCCACACATTTATGTGTGATTTGAAAGTTGAGATTGAGGGAAAAAATTATTGACAGATTAATATGAACAGTGACATTAATAGACATTAATAACTCATGCTACGTTCTTAAAGTTTATTGCTAAGCAAAAGTGTATCACATTACATCTATTTAGTTTTTGTATAGTGTTGCATAGAAGACAACTTTCCTATCTAGCTTGAGAAAAGTTCTACGTGTAATACTTTTTGACTTAATTATGTTATGTTTGGTTGGATGAAATGGAATGGAATCAAAATTGATTCCTTTCATTTTTGTGTTTGATTGGACTGAAAAAAGGGAATGGAATGGAATCGATTCCTAAAGGAGAAAGAATCAGAACTCCTTCTCCTCTCTTAAGGAATCATGATTCCATTCCAATCTTAATTTTTTTTTCAATTTTACCCTAACCCCAAATATAGCCCTAAACCCTAAACCCTAAATCCCAAAACTCTAAACCCTAAATCCCAAAACCCTAATCCCAAAACCCAAATCCCAAACCCCAAATCTTAAATCCTAAATCTCGAAACCATAAACCATAAACCCCAAATCCTAAAACCCTAAACCCTAAACCTTCAATCTCAAATCCCAAATCCTAAAACCCTAAACCTTATTTAGAAAAATAATAATTTTAACCCTAAACCTTAACTCACAAATATAACCCTAAACCCTAAATCCCAAATCCCTAAACACTAAATCCCAAATCCCTAAACACTAAATCCTTAAATCCCTAAATCCAAAATAGCAAACCTCAAAACCCTAAACCCTATTTAGAAAAATAATAATTTTAATAATATATTTTCTTTTTAAGTAATAATTATTTAGAAAAATAATAATTTCAATAATGTATTTTGTCTGACGAAAAAATAATAATTAAATGATATTATTTAAATTTTACTGAATATAGGGATATTAAGGTAATATACAGTGTTTTCCATTCTATTCCAATTGTAAACCAAACACTATAATATTGATTTCTTCTTTGATTCGAGTGATCAAACCAAACAAAATTGTTTCTATTTCATTCCGATTACGATTTTGATTCCAATTTCATTCTGTGAACCAAACGTCACCTTAGTAAAAATACTCTGTACCCAGTAACTTATTTTTTACCCATGAAGGTGACAACACTGGATTCATCTCACATTCCGCTGTCCTTGAATCATTAAAATCCATCGAATCGAAGCAAACACTTTCCTCTGGCAATACTTTGATCCTCCAAACTTTGAATGTTTGATCCAAACTTGCGCTATAAACCAAAAATCCCATCACAATTTTCTCAATTTCCAAACAAGCAGCTAAACACCTCACAGGACCTCTATGTCCTTCAAGAACTGCTAAACATTCATGAAAACAACTACCTTCTTCTCTCCTCCATATTTTAATACTTGTATCTTCTGAACCACTAAATATTAACTTCTCTACAGCTACTAGGCAAAGAACTGCAAAACGGTGACCTTGTAAGAACCCACCATGGTTAAACCGGTAAGACATTCTTTCCTTTTCCCAAAAATTTATAGTTCCATCAGAAGAACCAGAATAGAGAAAACATGAACTAAAAGAAGGACTCAAAGCTATTGCATATACAGGGGAAGGTTGAAATTTAAGTGTTATTGTGAGTGTATGAGAGTTTTCTCTGTAAACCCTTCTCCATATTTTCACAGAACCATCAGAAGAACAAGTGAAAACACAACCATCATCTTGTTTCACCAATATTGCATTAACCTTATCTTCATGAGCCACAAATGAATCTACACATTTTTGGCTAGAGACTCTCCAAGCTTTCACTGTCTTATCAAAAGAGCCAGTGTATAGAAGACCTTCTGCATAATAGTAAGCTAAGCAAGAGATGCAATCCTTGTGTTGTTCAGGGCTAGATCTTAAGAAAAAAGGAAATGGGCCTCTTTTGCTAGGAAGAGACCAAGATTTCTTCCACCTGAAATTGTCTGAAACAGTAAAGTTCCATATTCTAATTCGATTATCTTTGTGGGCAGTAAAGAGCATACTACCATGAGCTAAAATGGCTCTTACTTCACCAGAAGTTGACTTGAGATATCCATGCTCTGCACAGTCTAGTTGCTTCCAAGCATGAATGCGTTTACTCTCAGAGCCAGTAAAGACTACACCTTTAGATACTGCAATGGAGTAGATGGTTCCTTCATGACGGTAAAGGGAAGCAATGCATTGGTAAAGCAGAGAAGGTGATGGAGTTTGAACAGGAGAGACTGTCCATGGTGATTCTGGGCTTGGGGGAGGCATTATTCTAAGCACTCTGGGATGGGGACTAGAAGGTGTGCAAGGGCTAAAGTCAAGATCCTGATCAGATATTTCATCCTGGTTTATGATCGAAACACGAGTTGGAGATGATCTTAATGCATTTCTCTCTTCATCCATAATGTTAAACAGCGATTTCCTGCGATAAAATTCCATGGCACAATGCAGAAAAACACAATGGAATAGTTGTTTACAATGAAGTGGGTGACAATGAAAGCTATTGTCTCTTTAGCAAAGAAAGAGATACTGCACGAGAACATACATGGCATGGCATGCTTATATTTTATATGAGTAATACTATATATTACAATAATAATTGATGTCACAGATTTTCATTTGATACAAATAAATATATGATTGTAATTATAATAATATTATAAAATTAACGCTATAAAATAAAGTCTTTTTCTCGTAAGAAAGAGGGAATAAAGATTTCTCAGTCATTTCAACAAACGCATTCAAGGCACTGTCAGATGTACACTTACAAGTAATAGCGGAACGAAATATGGATATCAGACCCACCAGTTTTAAGGCTATTAATTAATGCCTAAATGATTTAGTTGATGCACAACCACACGCAATGTCCTTTTCTTCGTTGGATGAGTCAAAAGTCTAAGAATGGTGGTTCTCATAGACACTCATAGTTGATATAAGAGTAAATACGGTGGTTTATAGCATTTGTAGTCGGCAGATGAAGTTGCGCATTGATTTGGGAAAATTACTGTTAGGTAGAATTTGGATTTTCTAGCTTTATGTGACTGCCCACTCACTTAAATATGTGAAATAGTGGAGATTAGCCAAAAATATGTTTGTAAGTAATTGATACGAAATGCCAAAATGACATATCCATGCAATACTACCCGGATTTAAAATAGTAAATATGAAATAATATCATGACGAAAATAACAAAAAAAAATCAAAAAAGTAATAAAAATTCTATTAAAACAATAAAAATAAATTATGAAATTTATAAAACCCCTAAATAATTAATTATTTATACTTTAAACTAATTTTTATAAGATAAATATTTTTATAAAAAGTTGTGATATTTCTTTTGATTAATAAATTAATTAATTATTGTATAAACCAATTATTTGTCTTCTGTCAAAAATTGTAAAATAAGTAATTATATAATGCATTAATATTTATTTAAACTATTAGCTGTCATACTTTAATAAATTGATAAACTTAGATAGTAGCAGGGGAAATTTCAATGATAAATTATTAAAAAATTAAGCCAAGTTAAGTTACATAACGCGCATTGCATTTCAATAAAATAAATCAATATAAAATTAGTAGAAAATATATAATGAATTAGTACATTACAATAATTATTAAACATCAAACTTATAAAAATCAAAAGCTTTCAATTTGTGGTTCAAAGGATGAATATGAAATATTATTATCTACGAATACATAATAATTATGTCAATCGATACATGTGTCCATGTAGGAGGCATATATGTTTGTATATTTCATGAAGTACGCATTTAGATTTGATAGTAACTAATTATAAGTTCTAATATACTTTGTGTCTATGTGTTAGCTTTTTATGTACAAAATACGTCTGTTTATTTTATTCAATGTTTTTGTCTTCTTCTATGTAAGATTGGTTACTGCAGAATAGTAATACATATACATATATAGTTAAGAACACTATGGTTGAATGCATGTTTTACACGCACCACAAGGTTAGTTTCTTAGTATGCATGTTAGGTCATGAGTGATAGTTTTTGGTTTGGTTTGGGTACAGGTATTTACGAATAATTACTCAATAGTTTTCAAATCAAAAAATAGGATTTTGGTAAAGCTCAACAGAGTCCTCACCATACCACTCACTGGATCCATGGTTGGGCCCAAAACGAGGTGGGCTTGCATGTGATTGTCTATAAATAGCCATTTTTAGTTATGGCATCAATTTGAAAAATATACTAAAACTCGCCAAAATTTTCTATTAATTTAAATTTCAACCTCACTAATTATCATGAATGTGTTTTGGTAATTATAAAACGTCTCTTTGAGTGTAAAATAATATGGTTGAGTATTTTATGAAGTTTGTGAGAACAACACTATAAGAGTGGGTTAGCCGAATTATTTGAGTTCTTATATCAATAGTTGTTTATGGTAACTAGTTGAATGTGTTTCTCACTTTGGCTATATGCAATACGTGATTGAATGTGTTTCCTACGTTGGTAATTGATTGTTTGTGGTTGATAGTGGTCCTCACATTTGATTGTTCACATTATACACTTTATTGATCTACAAATATTGATTACACCACATTGAGTGGGTTGACTTTGAAAAAGATCCCAATTCATGTGACGAACCAAGTTGTTATGGAGACAGCAAACACGGTAGCAATAAATAGTTTAGACAAAGGTTACAATTGATAGAGATCTTCGTGGTTTTATTTTTACAGGGTTGTAATTGCTTTTTTACTTAATGGATTCGTTTATTGTCAAGTAGTTTTCATAAGAAACCCGAGGATATTACAACATATATAAGAGTTCTATGTAGGATTACCCTGTTGCATGATTGTGTTTGGACTCCAATTGGGAAATTTCTATTCTCTTTTTAGTATGCTTTATTTCTTATTTGTGTAGCCTATGAATATATTCTTTGTCTGCATAAATAAATTGCTTATTAGAGATTATTATTGCTGTTATTATTCTCTATTTTTCTACTGCTTGTGGGAATGAGTCCTTAAAAAGTCAATATCTCCTTACCTAGTTGAGTTCTAAATCTCAAACTTTTTCACTAATGACTAGTGTTTAGTTTGAAATTAATTATTATGGGCCAAAATAAAGACATTATAATTTTAAAATATAAATAATATATTAAATAAAAAAAATATACGTCATGTTTATTTTATAATATAGGTATCCATTATTGAACTAGCAAGCATATGATAGGAGGGGCTTAAAAAGTACAACGGTTTTTAGAAAAACCTATATATAATTTTAATAAGAGCTCAATTGTATATTTGTAAGGGTATGTTGATTTGTGTTGGCATTTTTGTGTGCAAAACAAAGAGTCTATATTTTTTTTGGATATTTAGTTTATTCTTTGTAAGGCTAACTACTTACTTATGACTCAAATCACACACACTCTTAGGGAATAGTTTTGTTCTGCACGTTACACACACTCATATTATATTGCATTTAGTTTTCATTGTTGGGTTTATTGTTTGTTTGTTATTGGATCATCATGTTGAAAATGGGGCACTTTTTTTGGAGTTAAAAACACATTTCTTTTTGTTTTTCTTGGTTTCTCATAAAAGCCCCAATGAGGCTCATTGAGTTTCATATAGTGTGAAAAATGGCTTATCGAGGTGGACTTTGTAAGACTAGTGATGGTTCATTGAGTGAGTGTATTCTAGCAACTATTATCCTTTTTGAATGGTTGGTGAGGCATCACTGAGAGGTCAACGTGATGGTTGGAGAAGTGTCTATGAGTTTTGATTTTCTAATAAATTCATACTTCCTCTTCTTTGTGTTTTTCATAAAATAAGTGGAAAGCTATGTTCGTTTGGCTTCAAACTTCCCATGTCCATTCTTGGTCTCTTTTTCCTTTAAATATCGGGTCTAGGAATAATGTGTCATATGTAGAATGTAGGACCTTAGAGAGGAGTCTCTCTTAAATTTTCAAACAATGGTGTGAGGGTAAAAAATGTGATATTGAGTGAGGATTTGGTGAGAGAGAAAATGTATGGTTAGTTAGTAGAGAGCCATATCATTTGAGGAATTTCTCTCAATGTTGGTCTACCATGTTTTGGCTAGGTGTTGCAAGATTACAACAATTTCCAAGGGGAGGAGCTTATGTAGTGATAGTGTGAGTACACAGGTGGTAAGCCTATGTGTATGCACACTAGGAGGTTGTGCCATCAATAGTTGATGACATCAAGTGGTGATGGAGTTCTGGGGATGAGCTAGGATCTACTTGAATTAGGTGAGTACACAGTTGGTAAGCCTATGTGTATCCAATGTAGTGGGTTTTTTTGTGTGACATTGTTTTATATCCATGCACTTATGATTATTTCATCAACCTTGGTTCATGTTCATACATCTTTGCATTGTGATTCTCTTTCTAAAGTACGCATTTTATTATCATATAAACATATTAAGGTTGAATGTAGATTGCATGTGTAATTGTATAATGACGGTTTCTAGGTGCCTGTTTTGTGAAGCTTATGATACATCACTACTACAAAATTGATTGTTTGCATCATTTTTTGTGTTGGTTTTAAGAAAATATGACTCAAAAGAGTAAAAACAAGTTTATGTCAAGTTTTTTAAAAATTAAATGCAAAATTTTACCAATTTGTGTCGATTAATAGAAAAACCAATGCAAAAAAGTAAAAAATTTAAAAATATATGCATCGTTTTGTACTAACAACCGATTTGAAATAACCAAAAAATATGATTTATGTTGGTTAATAGAAAAATTGATGCATAAATAAGTAAAAAAGGTAGAAATTATTTGCATTGATCATTAATAAAAACCGACGCAGAAATCAAAAGAAAAAAATACGTAATTTTGCACCCTTTTCTACAAAAATTGATGAATAATGTAATAAATTTTGTCATTTTCCCAATTATTGATGCAAAAATATATTTAAGTCACTAAACCTAGCTTATTTTCCCAACTACCATTCTTGCATCTATTTTCTCTCTCTTTGATTTCTCTCCCAACCCAACCTTGTCCAAACTATCTGCCTTTTTTGCCACCATTGTTGCCTAGCACATTGTTGCATGTCTACCCATCACCCTTTGTTGTCCTCCATCATCAGTGCCTCCTCTATTCTTCACAACCCCCATTATCGTTATGTATTTTCTCTTCCTATTTCTATCACTTTCTCACTTACCAAATATTATCTTTATGCACAAATAATTTTATAAATCACTTGGTTATGTAGAATATTATTATTTTTGTTATGTATTTTATTTTATTATTAAATTCAAAGTTTTTATAAATCACTTGGTTATGTAGAATATTATTATTTTTGTAATATTATAAATTATTTTTGTTATGTATTTTTTTTTATTAAATTCAAAGTTTTTCTTTTATTCTAATTTTTTATTAGTGTTTTCAATTTTAGAATAATATTAGCAAATAATTTGTGTAATTTTGTATCATGATTGTTGTTGCATTATACTTTAATGCTAACATACAATGATATAATATTTGTAGATATTTACTACTAGTGTAATAAGCATATATAAATTAGGTGTTTTATTGAGATAACAAATCAAATTGTGTTTATTTGTCATGTATATATGTGTATGTATGTATAATATAATAAAACAATTTATATTAAAATGTCAAATATATTTATATAGAATGGTCAAGTATTGGATGCTACAACCCAAGTTTTCTAAAGAGTACTTAGAAGGAGTTGAAATTTTATAGAATATATTTGTAAAAATGCGAATAGTGAAGATGAGATTCAATGCCCTTGTGTTAAGTGCAACTATATGAAATGTTTTCCTATGAAGGACATAAAGGACCATCTAGTTTATAAAGGTAGTTTAACAAGTTATATTAATTGTTTTTTTTTTCATGAAAAAGAGATAGAATTGGATAGTGATAATGAAACACCCCATCTATCAAGGAGGCCAACAATACCAGAAGTTGATGTTGATGTACATGAAGAAATAGATGAAATGGTCCATGTTGTGGAAAAGGAGTTTGTTGACAATCCCAATGCATTTAAGACAATGTTGGAAGATGTAAAAAAGCCACTCTATCCAAATTATATAAAAAATATTTTGTCTACATTGATAAAGATGTATAATGTCAAGAAAAACATAGGATAACTGATACTGGATTAATTGAAATGTTGAATGTAGTTATGGACTTATTGCCTGATGGAAATGAATTTCCTTCATCCATGTATGAAGTTAAGAAGATTTTAAATTATTTTGGCATGAAATATAAGAAGATTCATGCTTGTCCGAATAATTTCATTCTTTATAAAACAGAATATGTGGATCAATCAAGTTTCCCAGCTTGTGGTGATTCAAGGTGAAAGATGACTTCTAATGGAAATGTGAAGAATGGTATGCCAGTAAAGGTTTCATAGTACTTACCACCAATTTCTCATTTTCAAAGAATGTATAAGAGCAAAGACACATCAAAAATCTTGACTTACATACAAAGAATAAGTCAAAATATGGTTTTTTGTGTCACTCGTACGATTCCTTATCTTGGAAAGTGATTGATAACATGAGACCCAAATTTGTAAATGAACATTGGAATCTTCGACTTACCATAACTGTTGACAGAATCAACCCACATAATTTCCTAATCAGTAGATATAGTTGTTAACTAATTATTATGGCCATTTATAATCTTTCTCGTTGGATTTGAATGAAAAAAATTTGATGTTAAAATTATTGATATTGGGTCCAAAATGACATTGTTTAGACATTGATGTGTTCTTGGAGCTTTTGACAGATGACCTAAAAACCTTATAATGAAGCCATTAAAGTGTATGATGATGATTATTTCACATTGAGCGTAGTGCTTTTATAGATAATTAATGATTTTTTGACATATGTGCTAAGTATTATTTGATACACATTTTTAGATGTTAATTCTTTTACATTTATATACATTTTATTAATATAATGAGCTAAAATTATTTATTTTATATTTATTGAAAAAATATTGATTTTCTAGATTAATTTTTGGATTTTTCTAGATTTTTATTTGATAGGGGGATTAACATAGAAAGAAAATGGATATATTTCACAACTTATTCTATCCTTTTAATCATCGCAACTTATCCTATCATTTTGATATGTAGTGTATAGCAATGTTATCTCCACCAGAATACTCGCAATCCTTGTTATATTCTGATTTGAATTTTATCTCTTATAAATACAAAGCAACACCATGAAAAAGAAGAAGGAAAATATAAGAATACAGATTTAGAGAAATGAAGTTATAAAAATTATAAAATTAAGCTGAAGGCAAGAACTAAAAACAAGATTCGAAAGGCAATCAAAGAAGTTAAAGGTCAGAATTAAAGACAAAAATTCTTAAATTTCTTTTATTATTTATCTAATGAATAATATTCTTAATTTATTTTTATTGTGTCTGATTTCAAAACCCCATACATGAATTGCAATATTTAATAAGATTTACAATATTGTATTCAACTATTATTTTTTATTATATATTAATTCTTAGTTTTAATTATTGTATGGATTTATTTGACTATTTGAGTGTAAAATTAAATAATCAAATTAATTCATTGTTAATCAATTTAATTGATTGGGTACATAATCGCTTGATCAATTTAAACAATCATTGATAAATTGCTTGCATGGAGAATTAATACTCATTATAATTAAACCAAGCTTGTGTGTTTAACCTTGATCTAATTTTATTCATAAAAAAATAATATTTTTGATAAATTAAATTTAGATAGCTTATTATAGGTTGTTTATCAAAAAGAGTTTGGATTAAGAGCTTGTTTAGTTCAATGAATCTTAAAGAAGAGGTGGAGATTTTTACAGTTGTGAATTTCTCTAAGTTGGTATAATCAAAGAATATGAGATTAAAATATGCTTCTGTTGATTTGCAATACATGCTAGTATTGAGGAATAATCCTACAACCATTCTTTAATTTGAATCTTTATCATAATTTTTATATATTTTTTTATCTTTATTAATTGATGGTTCATTTAGTTATAGGTCTAAATATCTATTCAGTTGGATTATGGAAAATTAAAATTTCATAAGTGGCCACATAACCAATCATGTGTACATAAAGTTATGCAAAAATAAAAATATCAACACATGAGATTTTTAGGTGAAAACAATCTAAGTCACACCAATAACTTATGAGAAAAACCATCAGTCCACTAGATCACTTAACTATCCACTATGAAAAATAATTATCTAGTTACAATGCTATGGCTCAAACTACCCACCTATGTAATGTCTCTAAGTAACTTGCAAGCCCCTTCTTTGATCACAGTCTCTACAAGATAAGCATTCGGATTTAAACCAGCATTTCAATAAACTCGAGTCACACAAGTTAATCAAACCTGCACTACTATCACCTAAAAGGTTAGCACATAAGCATTGTGCAAGTGTGTCCAGAGCAGATTCAATAATGAACAATCCTAACTACATGATTTAACAAATGTATCAGATAAATCAAAATCAACTAGAAACCCAAAAATAATTAGTTAAAGCACAGTAACACAATTATTATTGTAAACTTGTTAATCCATCAAACACAACCACTAATGTTTGATAAATTAACTTAATGAAAAATCTTACCTCAAAACTTTTAGCAAACTAAGAGAGAGGATAAAAGATAAAGAGAATAAGCACAATTGCTCTTTTGTGGTGAGTTTCTAAAATAATGCTTAGCTTCGTATTTATAGAATATTTTGAAGCACATTAGGTTAAAGTGTAATTACCATATTGTCCATAAAATCAATTAAAACATGTTTAAGAAAGAATGGAAATATGGTAAAAAGTTAATCCAAATTATATTGCAAATACATTTTAAAAAATTCAAAGCTAGGTACTTGATCGATCCACTAAATTGCTCGATCGATTGAGTACATTGATCGATCGATTGAATATCCACTAGCTTGATCCAAAATACATTTAACCAATATTTGAAAACAAGTGGATCAATTAAGTATATCCCAAGATTGATACAGTCATATATTAAAGTTAGATTTATTAGGATTATTACTCAATCGTTCTGTATATGCTCAATTGATAGAGTGGCTTAAATTCATATTTTCCCTATTATGTCTAGTGTGCAATCTAATGTGCACAGGAATAGATATTTTATATGTGATCATTGAAGCACGATAGTTTTTATGGCTTGAAATATTCTGATAAGACACCTAGAAACTAAAATTACAATTAAACGTTTTGTTTTACAAATTCGCAAATACTAATATAAACCTAAACATCTCCCCCTTTGGCATATTTGGATGAAAAAATCTCTCTCTCACTACATAACACTGATGAGTGCCCAAAAAGCACTAAAATAACCATGATTTTATGTACATTAATTGATTAAAAATACATATATTTATATGTTTTATCACATATTTATATAAATTTGTCTTTTTCGGAATCACGGGTATTTTTATTGTTTTTCAGGTATTTTGGCTTAAAAACGCAATTTAAACACTCAAAGAGGAATACTTGAAGCAATACATCACAAATATATTAATAAATAAGTGGGAAAAGGTCAACAAACATGGAAAAATTGGACAAAATGGGTCGAAAAGGTCAAAAATGTCAAAAAGACGGAAATCGCGCCAGCTTCCAAGGCAGAAGAAATGTGCTCAGTCACTTACATGCATGTGCCGCTCACAAGATCACTGGTTTCATCCGCGCTACGCTTCCATCAAGGCGGCACCACGCTGGCCTGGCAATGATACGACACGCTGCACAAGAGCCGCCCAGGCTCCCGCGCGCCCAACGCTTTTCGCCCCATTTTTTCACGTGTACACTGCGGACGTCATACGTCGATGTCATTCAAAATCTTGACTGGGGCAGAACCGACATCGCCGATCCTCGCCTGCTACTTTGGTTTTATCTATTTATAAAACTCTCGCAAAGTGCACCGAATCATTTCGTAGAAAATGATAAGTATACTCCCAAGGTCGATCTAAGGAAGGAATGTATGTGGTTTTTAATTTATTATTCAAACTTTTAAAAACGTAAATTAAATCCTAAACATCCGTCACGATATTTTGGTTTTTGTGTTTTTAATCTACTTACAAAAAATAAACATAGATTCAATAAACATTTATGCAAATTTTATCCGTTAAAACAAAGTGGAGTATTTATGGATATAATAATTAAGTTAATTATGCTTGCTCATATTAATTAGGTTATTAAAGATATGAATTGATATTTATTGATTCTCTCTTTTTATATGAATACCACCTTTGGTGGGGTTAGATATTCTTTGTTAACTAAACAAATCAATTAACACCTACGGGTGGGGTTGATAACTAATTTGGTTAATTAAATTAATTCCTTTTTCTAAGAGATTGAAAATGAACCATTTAAATGCCACCTTTGGTGGGTTAGACAGTTTAAACTTTATTCAAGGTGTCCAAATTAAACCTAAGAATTTAATTATCCGAGTACTAACTTTCAAGTTTTAAAACCACTACCGAAAACATGTTGTCAATACATTTTCGTATTAATAATTCTTATAAAAACTTTTGAAATAGAGCTTCACTCTAACTACCTACAAGATTGTACCATCAAATAAAAGAGCACTACTCTAAATCGATCGATAACTAAACCTTAAAATCTAATTTTCGTGTTTAAGTTTGTAATGAAAAATAATATATTTCTCTCTAACATTCTTAATATAAAATCTTGAATAAAAATAAAATCAATTCATTTTAGAGATTTTTACCTATTTAATATTTCAAGTAAGCATAACAACGTTATTATTACATCATGTTTACTAAATGTACAAAGACGCTTAAATTTAATCACGACAAATTAAATATAACATGTAAGAATAAAGCATAAAAACAACTGTAAAGAAAATAAAATCCTTACGTAACTTCGACGCTATTCCCTCAAGTTTTGAAAAACCTCCAAGCGGAATTTGCACTCCCATTTATTGAATCAAAAGCTAATATATTACAAAACATAACTAGTTCTTCCCAAAAAGGGAAGAACTCTAAAACTAAGAGAAATTAACTAAAAACTAAAAAAACTAAAAACCTAAAAATCTAAGAAAAGAGAGAAAGAAAGAAGAGAGAAGTGTGTTTTTAAGGTGTGTTTGAAGTGAAGGGAAGGGGTATTTATAGGTGAGGATGGAGAGAAAAAATGAGTAAAAAAATGTTAAAAAATATTAAAAAAATGTAAAAACGCGTATTGAATTGCTGATGTCATTAATGACGCGCATGACATCACAGGGCCTGCACGTGAAAAATGGGGCGAAAGGCGTTGGCGCACGCTGGGCGAGGGGGTCATGCCGCGCGCGCGCTACGGGCCGTCGGTTCGCGCGGCTACTTACCGGGCGCGTGAACGTGCCCGCGCGAAGCGCAAGGCGGACGGGCAAAGCTGGAGATGCCACATGTGGCATGGGCGCTGTCAGACAATGGCCGGCAGCCGGGCGCGATTTCCATCTTTTTGACATTTTTTGACCTTTTCGACCCATTTTGTCCAATTTTTCCATGTTTGTTGACCTTTTCCCACTTATTTATTAATATATTTGTGATGTATTGCTTCAAGTATTCTCTTTGAGTGTTTAAATTATGCGTTTTTAAGCCAAAATACCAAAAACAATAAAAATACCCGTGATTCGAAAAAGACAAATTTATATAAATATGTGATAAAACATATAAATATATGTATTTTTAATCAATTAATGTACATAAAATCATGGTTATTTTAAGTGCTTTTGGGCACTCATCACAACCCCCAACTGGGCCTTTCGCTAGTCCCTTAGCAAGAGAAGCGATAAAAACTAAAAATTAAACTATCCTAAATCACTTCCGTAGATTGACACCTGCATTTAGTCCTATGCAACAAGCCTTTAAACCCCTAGGTTGCCCTAGTGGACGAAGCTCGAGTCTCGTGAGGGTTTTCAAGAATGATACCACAAACATTGAACTAAATGTAAAAATCAAAAGAAATAAAAATAATCAACTTAAAAACTAAAATTACAACAACATCAAAAATTAAGTTTTAAGAATAAAAAGAAAAAACATAACACAAAAATGTCTCATACTTTTTAATCTCTTTTAAGATCATAATTAAAATCTCAAGCATAAGTTATTTTAATCTTCTTAAACAATCATGATTTATTATAATAATTAGTTGAAAATCATTTTCATATTTCATATCAAAAATGTATCAATTTAATTTCACCCAATTTTGTCATGAATCCGACCGCTTCGACTCTATTCCTCACAAGTCAATACTCTCAAAACACTGAATCCTATGGGTTCAAACACTCATACTAATTTATATGCGAAAGAGTTGATGTATAGAAATGAACTAATATGTTCGCATATGTATAAAGAAGAAAGGCTCAAAGTGTTATTTTGACGTTGATCTCATGGAAGGAATCAAATGTATAAATTATAAAGATATCATATATAAAAATTATTTTCATGCATAAATCAAACTCATTAAGAAAAAATTTCAAGATATATGCCTTTACAAATGAAGAAAGTGCAATGACTTTTAGGAATTACTTCCTATATCTTTCTTTGTAATTAGCCTTTACTCACAACTTTCTAAGCAATGTGGGTCATAGTATGTAGATTATACTATATATTCTTCTCTCTATATTTTTCTCAAGATATTTTTCAATATATATCATTTTTTTGTAGAGTCAACCCATGTACAGATTGTACACATTTTTTCTTAGGATTCTTGGGTAATGCAAGGGTCATAGTATGTAAATTATACTATATTCTTTATCTCTATTTTTTCTCAAGATACTTTTCAATATATATCATTTTTTTAGAGAGTCAACCCATGTACGATTGTACATTTTTTTTAAGGATTTTGGTGAGTGGTTAATTTTGTGGCTTTTCTCTCTTGATCTTGGTTTAGGCAACCCCAGATATGTCTCTTTTTTTTTTGTAACAGTCATGTACGAATGAGATAAAAGCATATACTATCAATTTCTACTCAAATCATTTAATCTAAGCAAAAATAATAATAAAAAATATACGATACTCTATTAAGATGAGAAAAAATTCATACATTCAATATTAATGCCTATAGAGATCATCTAAGAATTTGAAGAAATAAGAAATGTGTTTGGAGTAGAAAAAATATATATTTCACTCTGAATAAGGGAAATTAGGCTCAAATTATATCTCACAAAGGTAGTCTCCACTAAAACAAATTCATAAATACCGATTTTGGGTTTAATATAATTTCTACATCTTATCAAGAAATACTAGTTATGACAAAAATTAACTAATTATCAAAAATAATTACATAATATTTCATGATATGTTTTCAAAAATTAATCTAACAGTACAAAAGACTTAACTATTTACGTAAATTTTATTTAAAGAAATGATAAATTTTTGTGAGAACTTTTTTTTTTTTTTTTTTTTGTTTAATTCCAAAATTACTAAATCACACAAAAAATAAAACCAAACACAAAAAATGAAGATGTGAACATAAAAAAGAAAAAATTAATAATATTTGTTTTTTTGAATTTTTTTTTTTTTTTAATTTTAAAATTGTTAAATCTTTTTTTTCTTTTCTAATTAAGCATGGTAACTTTTCACCACCCCCAACCTAGAACTTACATTGTCCTCAATGTAACAATTGTAAATTAAAGATAAAGAGAAAAGAGAAGAAAGATTACCTATTTGTTGAGAATGTGTAAGTAGTAATGGAGAAATGCAGGTGCATTCATCATATTCATCATTAAAGTGTATACACACAGATTGCTGTGAACTTCTAACAACTCAACAAATATTTTTAGTTTTAACAATTTAAAAATTATTCACATATAATTAAACTAAAATAAACAATAAAATTAAGTATATAAAGTAAATAACAAAAAATAAGATCAAATCATGGGTTGACTCTCATCCAATATAGTTTAACGCCTTACAAGACGAATTGGGATTGCTCTTTTAAGTAAACTCAATGTCCCTCATCATTGAGTCAATCAAACCTACAAGTAAGACAAGATTGTCTACCTATAATCGCTTCAAACATGCCCTATTGATTTTTAAATTTTTTTCTCAGATTTTAAAACTAGGGACATACGCCAGGAGTTTTAGATAATCCATGTCTAGGTACAAATCAAATAATTAAAGGCATCAAAACACAATTGTACCTAGATCAACCAAAACAACTAACTCCTTAGATTGTAATTAAAGCTTTAAAATTTTGGAGATAGTTTGCATCTTTTTTTTTTAATTTTTTAAGTTAAAATAACATAATCGATAACCAAGAAAGGCTCCCGTGAAAGAAATGAGGGCAAAGGCTCCTTTAAAAACCATCCTCCTAGACAGCAACGCTCCCAGAAAGACTAGTGGCACAAAGGCTTCCAGAACTAGTCTCCTGCATGTAACTCCCTTAGATCTTTACTTTTCACGCTATTAAAATTAAGTTAATTAAGTTAAGTTAAGTTAAAATTTGCTAATTAAGTTAATAAAAAGGTAGGTTAATTAAGTTAATGAAAATCTAAGTTAATTAAGTTAGTAAATTAAATTAATATAAGTTAGTAAATTAAGTTACATTAAAAACCTAAGTTAATTAACTTAAACGAAAATTAAAAAAAGTAGTTAAAAAAATTTGAAAAAAAAAAAAAATTTAAACCAAAAATAAAATAAATTGAAGAAGTAAAAGAAAAATAAAAAAAAATAAAAAGAGAAAAAATAAAAATTAAGCCAAAAAATAAAATAAAAATAAAATAAAAATAAATTGAAAAAAAATAATTGAAAAAGGTAAAAGAAAAAAAAAGAAAAAGAAAAAACAACAAAAATAAAATAAAAATAAAAATAAAAAAATTGAAAATAAAGTTTTTGATTTTTTTTATTTGTTTTTTATTTTTTTTTTGATTTTTTGATTTTTTTTGATTTTTTTTTGATTTTTTTTTGATTTTTTTATTTTTTTTATTCTTATTTATTTATTAATTTAATTTAAAATTTATTTTCTTTTTTTTTACTTCAAATTTCAAATTCGAAAATTATTTTTTTAATCATGGTTATTTTTTTATTTATTACGAAATTGAAATTTGAATTTTTTTTTTTTACTTTTCACAAACAACAAAATTTTTTATTTTTTCAAATTTTTTAATAAAAAAAAAATCACAATTATTTACAACACAAAAAGTTTTTAAAATTTTGATAAATAATTTAAAAACGCTATTCCTTCCCAAGAATCTACGCCAAAACTTGATACCATCCTAGAATTCGCCACAAAACTTGATCGCAAGGAATCGACATCGCCGATCCTCCGCCCATTACTTTGGTTTTATCTATTTATAAAACTCTCAAGTGCACGAATCATTTCGTAGAAAATGATAAGTATACTCCCAAGGTCGATCTAAGGAAGGAATGTATGTGGTTTTAATTTATTATTCAAACTTTTAAAAACTTAAATTAAATCCTAAACATCCTCGTCACGATATTTTGGTTTTTGTGTTTTTAATCTACTTACAAAAAAAATAAACATAGATTCAATAAACATTTATGCAAATTTTATCCTGTTAAAACAAAGGAGTATTTATGGATATAATAATTAAGTTAATTACGCTTGCTCATATTAATTAGGTTATTAAAGATATGAATTGATATTTATTGATTCTCTTTTTATATGAATACCACCTTTGCGGGTTAGATATTCTTTGTTAACTAAACAAATCAATTAACACCTACAAGGGTGGGGTTGATAACTAATTTGCTAATTAAATTAATTCCTTTTTCTAAGAGATTGAAAATGAACCATTTAAATGCCACCTTTGTGGGTTAGACGCTTAAACTTTATTCAAGGTGTCCAAATTAAACCTAAGAATTTAATTATCCGAGTACTAACTTTCAAGTTTTAAAACCACTACCGAAAACATGTTGTCAATACATTTTTCAGATAATAATTTTTATAAAAACTTTTGAAATAGAGCTTCACTCTAACTACCTAAGGCGATTGTACCATCAAATAAAAGAAAGCACTACTCTAAATCGATCGATAACTAAACCTTAAAATCTAATTTTCGTGTTTAAGTTTGTAATGAAAAATAATATATTTCTCTAACATTCTTAATATAAAATCTTGAATAAAAATAAAATCAATTCATTTTAGAGATTTTTACCTATTTAATATTTCGCAAGCATAACAACGTTATTATTACATCATGTTTACTAACATAAGACAAGCTAAATTTAATCACGCATAAATTAAATATAACATGTAAGAATAAAGTATAAAAATAACTCAGAAGAAAATAAAATCCTTACAGAATCTCGACGCTATTCCCGCTGTCGAAAACCTCCAAGCCAATTTGCACTCCCATTTATTGAATCAAAAGCTAATATATTACAAAAACATAACTAGTTCTTCCCAAAAAGGGAAGAACTCTAAAACTAAGAGAAATTAACTAAAAACTAAGAAAACTAAAAAACCTAAAAATCTAAGAAAAGAGAGAAAGAAAGAAGAGAGAAGTGTGTTTTTAAGGTGTGTTTGAAGTGAAGTGGGAAGGGGGTATTTATAGGTGAGGACGGAGAGAAAAAATGAGTAAAAAAATGTTAAAAAATATTAAAAAATGTAAAAACGTTGCATTGGAATTGTGACATGTCATTAATGACGCCAAAGATGACGTCACAGTGGGCGGCCGCACGTGAAAAATGGGGGGCTAAAAGGCGTTACGCTAAGGCGAGGGGCTGGGCCGCGCCGGCTGGTCATACGCGCGTTTCTCGCTACAAGAATACATGCCCGCGCGATGGCGCGCGCGACGGCAGGCTGGCAGGCTGCCATACAAGGCATGCCACGGGCGCCTCGAGCTGGGTCAAGGCGCGGCCAGGCAAATGGGCGCGATTTCCGTCTTTTTGACATTTTTGACCTTTTCGACCCATTTTGTCCAATTTTTCCATGTTTGTTGACCTTTTCCCACTTATTTATTAATATATTTGTGATGTATTGCTTCAAGTATTCCTCTTTGAGTGTTTAAATTGCGTTTTTAAGCCAAAATACCTGAAAAACAATAAAAATACCCGTGATTCCGGAAAAGACAAATTTATATAAATATGTGATAAAACATATAAATATATGTATTTTTAATCAATTAATGTACATAAAATCATGGTTATTTTAGTGCTTTTTGGGCACTCATCAAACACTCATAGAAAAATTAAATTTTACATTGTGGTGCTATCTATGATCTAGTTGAACCATCTTCACTTGATTCTTAAAAGTTTATATGAATACTAAAAGTCAAAAAACATAAATACCCAAACAAATTATTCCGAAAGGTTTATTATTCATTAGTTTAGTGTATATAACATTATAAAAAGAGAAGAATATTCATAAGTGAGTAATCATTAGATAGAAATTAAAAGCATTACTCTCCCTATGTGTAATACCTCTAAAGTACTCACCTAAATTAGCTCTCCTCTTTTTGATGATTTTTCAGTTAAAATTCTAATTTTTCTCCCTCTTTTAGTCATACAAATAAACAATATAATCATGAAACAAAGAAAATATATTGAGCAAGCAAGCAGTGTATTTAAGGATTAAAAAGAAGAGTATAGATTCTAAAAGGCTCAAAACAAATAAAACAGAGACCTAAAAACAATAATTTTCTCAAAGAATGAATGAACTCTCCCTAAATTCTACAACTTCTCTAAATAAATTAGAATAAAAATTATAAATTATAATATATATGTATATGTATAATGTTTTTTCAATTGAGGGTAGTAGACATAGCTTAAAATGACTACAATGGTACACAAAAATGATGAATGTTTTTTACTCAAAGTGTGACTATCCATTGACAACATAAATATATGTAGACAAGAACCCAAACATACTAACACATCTGGTGATATATCGATAATCTCCAAAAGTAAAATATGTGTTGAAATTGCAATTGAATGTCAATTTGTTCATTAATGATCAGTTATGAAAGATTCAAAAGAAAGAGTATCATCTATCATTAAAAATTACAATTAAATTCATAATTGCATAAAATAATATGTACTTACCAAGAGAGAAATTTAATCTATTTTTTCTTTGTATTCCCATCTTGTATTAATTATTATTTTTTATGAGGGATTGGTTATTTATTTTCTTTTTCTATAAACATTTGTGGCTTTCTCTTTTTGTACATACAAAATCTTTTGTATTTTTTTTTCCTTTAATACTATTATTATTATTATATTTTTTTAAAGGAAACATGCATAGGCCAGTATACATAGTATAATGATTTTCATACTAGTTATGAGATAGCCATCTCCGCTCACTTAGTATCTTTCACACATCATAGTAGATAGCCCTCTCAAAACTAGATGTCTCTCTATAACAATATTTTATATAATGAAAGACTCAATTCAACCTTAATTTTCATAGTTAATGTTATCTCATGCCCAAAAATCTCACATAATTAATTATAAACTTCTAGCATGACATGCTTATATGTCCAGTGAGTGTATGAGTAGGTTTATGTCAACATCGATTACCAAATGTGAAAAATATATAAATACACAAGTCTAAATATCCATTGTATAATGTATAGCCAATCAAAATAAGTATGAATAGAGTATGTAATGATCATGTCAATGTTAAAGCATATCTACTTCCTCTTTTTTAAAAAAAACTAAGAAACATCAATAAAAATAAAAATAAACAATCAAACTAAAGATATTCACCTATGATCAATTAAGTACTCAAAAAAAGTATCTTAGTGAAACAATAAGGAATGATGGTCTGGTGACTGGAAAGATATAATCTTTCCTAACCAATACTTTCTTGAATTTTGGTTTCCTTATATCATTGGGTTGGAAACCAACTACATTAGTTGTCATAGGGATATTCTTGGACTTGCCTTTAGATTTACCATTCATCCTAAATGAAAATGAAACATGTATGATAGGATGATGATAATTAGTCCTTAAATTACAAGTTTTGAATTTTATTGCCTCTTTGAACCACAACTTCGTACTTCATAGTATAATTTTTGAACATGTTATTATAATTTCCATTTATGCTAGAATAAGATACAACATGCATCGATGTATAATGGTTAAAAGTCCTACTATGTAAAACATAAAATGTATTATTAAATTTAGAAGCATTCATTAAAAATCTACACTTTGGTCTAATAAGACGTTTCCTACCACAATGATGATAGACAGGTAAAAACTTAACAAATGTTTCAATATTAGGTGCAACTATTATTCATGTATAATGAATAACATTAGAAGGAGGGTTAAAAGGTCTTATTATAGTAGTTTTCGATGTTGAAGTTGTATTTATATTCTATGAAGCAAAAGGGTTGGAGAGTTTTATAAACTCAATTGTTTCTGAAGATAATGGCATAGAGTCTTCATCTACATACCCTAATCCTCTCTTGTTTCCAACAGGTTTTATGTAATCCATTTTGCTTAGCATTTCAGCTCCAATGGTTAACCTCTTCATAGTTTCTTTTGATTGTTCAAGTTCCTATATAAGATTCTTGTTTTCTTGTTTAACATATGCAATTCTTGAATTCAAGACATTAGCATATTCAGACAGTTCAATTTTTGATTTTCTATAATAGAGAAATTTATTTCATTGAATTTATATTTTTCATTTAATTTAGGTAATTTTCTTTTGTATCTTGCATAATCTATGAATACTTAATTAATACTAATAACATTAAATTTGTTGAGTATAAATCCAGCAACACATTTTGTATCACCTAAATCAATGTTAGACTTATTGAATTGTCCACCAATAGTTGTAGTAAATATCAAGTAGTTAGTGCCAAATTCAACTAGATTATCTCACTCTCAAAGTCTAAAAGTGTAGTATTTCTTCTAGTTTGGTTCTTCTTATTTGCATAGTCAACTACAAAGTGAACAAAACCCATATATTCAATTAATTAATTACCAAGTATAAGATGTTTTTGTTCATTTAACTTGTGAGGTACCTTCATGGGAAAACTCCAAAATATCCTAAGCATGCATGATGAGTGCTTAAAAAGCACTAAAATTACCATGATTTAATGTACTTTAATTGATTAAATAGATTTATATTTGTATGATTTTATCATATTTTTATATAAATGTCTTTTCAAAATCACGGGTATTTTATTTTATTTTTTAGGTATTTTAGTTCAAAAATAACTTAAAGACTCTAAGAAAAAAAATACTAGAGGTAATACATCACAAATATATTGAGAAAATAAATTAGGAAAAGTCAAAAAAATGGAAAAATTGGACAAAATGGGTCAAAAGGCCAAAATCGCATGTGCAGATGCTCATCCGCATCGAGAAACGAGCATACAGCCACCCATCACATCGATTCCCAAATGCACCATGCAATTAGTGCTGAGTCTCGCCCACACCATCATGCCTGCCCACGCCGTGCCGTGTGTGCACCTACATTCTCCTAACCGTGTCTCGTGCGCGCCAACTGTCCTTCTTCCGCGCCAATCGCCCATCTATTGTGATTTTTGTGCCCCTTATGCATACCAACCTGTCCAAACGCATCTAAATTCAAATTTTGAAATATTTTAACCCCCTTTTTTACCTTTTCCTCATCTATAAAAGGACACTCTTCTCCCATTCTAAAACACACAATTTTCTGAGCTCTTTCTCTCTTTAGAAAGTTTTATTTTTTTTTATTTTTTTTAGTTTTAGTTTTTAAAGTTCTTCTCTTTTTTAGAGGAACTAGTTATGTTTTTATCAAATTTTAGTTTTTGATTCAATAAGTAGATATGCAAATTCGTTTGGAGGTTTTCCAGTAACAGAATTAACATCAAACTGTTGTAAGGATTCTTTTTGGTATTATTTTACTGAATTCTTTACAGTTATCATTTTATATTTATTCTTATATGTTATATTTAATTTTTCTGTGATTAAATTTAACATGGTTGAATGTTTGTAAATATGATATAATTATAACGTTATTATGCTTGCAAAATATTAAATAAGTAAAACACTTTTATAAAATAAATTGATTTTGTTTTTATTCAAGATTTTATATTAAGGATGTTAGAGAGAAATACATTATTTTTCATTACAAACTTAAATCTGAAAATTAGATTTTAAGGTTTAATTATTCGGTCTAATATAGAGTAGTACTCTATTATTTGTTGGTATAATTGTCCGGTAGTTAGAGTGAAACTTTATTTCAATTGTTTTTATAAGAACTATTATTCAAAAATGTATTAACGACATATTTTCAATACTGATTTTAAAACTTGAAAGTTAGTACTTGAAAAATTAAATTCTTAGGTTTAATTTGGATACCTTGAATAAAGTCTAATTATTTGACTCCACCTAAATCTATGATTAGATGGTTTTCTATTTTCTTAAAAATAAAGCTGAAATTTAATATTTAATTAATTAATAGGCCCTACCTAAGGATATTAGTTAGTTAATATTAAACAAAAGAATTTGGTCCTGCCTAAGGACACTTTCATACCAAAAAGAGAAAATCAACAAATATTAATTTATATATTTAATAACCTAAATAATATGAGCAAACATAATTAGCTTAATTATTATATCATTAAATACTCCATTGTTATGGATAATAAAATTTGCATTATTGTTTATTGAATTTATATCTATGTTTATATTTATTTTTATGTTATTAGATTAGGAAACAAACAAACCAAAATATCGTGACATGATGTTTAGGATTTAATTTTGTTTTTAAGATTTTGAATAATAAATTAAAAACCACATAAATTTCTTCCTTAGATCGACCTTGGGAGTATATTTATCATTTTCTATAAAATGATTCGTGCACTTACGAGAGTTTTACAAATAATAAAACCATAAAAGAGAATTTCACAAGATCGGTATTTGTAATGCTGGTCTTGTGATTCATTCATCCATCAATGCATAGCAGTTTCAAAATGTGAAATACGATGAAACTCATCAGAAGACACAACATTGAAAATAGCATTGATTCTTTTATCATTCCTGTTACTACCAATTTTATTTTGATTGGTCCATTTATTCTTTGGCTTAGGAGTGACTACATTATCTTTGGTAACCGTATATTGTTTCCAACCATTTAGAACAGAGTTCCAAATGCTTCCATCTATAGACCGTAGAAAGGCTCTCACATGAACCTTCCAATATGGGTAATTTAAACCATCAAATTAAGAAGCACAGGCTATAGACGAGCCCTCTCTCAAGTGATCCATAACAAGATACTAGAAACACTAAGTGTACCTAGTGACCACTCTAATATCAAATGAAAGTTTATTTAGTTATGGATCTAAATATCTATTCAAATAAAATATGGAAAATTAAAATTTCATAAGCGACCAATCAACGAATCACATGTACGTAAAGTAATGCATAAATAAAAATATCAACACATAAGATTCTTAGGTGAAAACAACCTAGGCCACACCAATAATTTTAGAGGAAAACCATCGATCTACTAAACCACCTAACTATCCATAATGAAAAATAAGTATCTAGCTAGTGACAATGCTAAGACTCAAATTACCCACTCAGGTAATGCCCCAAGTAACCTACTTATAACCCTCTATTTTGATCATTTGAAAATTTATCATATAAACACAAGTACAAGTGTGTGTCCTAAAGCAAATTAAATAATGAAAAATGCTGCTTATTTTCACAAGTGTACGAATTGTTCAAGTAATAAAGTGTACAAAAGTACGGATATCGAACCCACAAGGAATGGCGTTACTAAGTACCGAAATTTACTAACGCTAATTTTATTTGAAAACCGAAATGTTGAAATTGTTTTAAAAGCAAATTAACATAAAACTAAACGCAAATAACAAAATTTAATGTTGTTCACAAATGATTAAAAACGCTAAGGCATTTGATTTCGCTAAATCAATTCAATCCGATTTCAAGACATGTTATATGAGAATCAAAGCTAAAAGTGATGGTTGAAAAACCCAAATTTACCTAATACTCTCTCTCGAGTTATATTAGAATTACTTATCTATGAAAATCAACTATATTTATATGAAGATTTAATCACAAACAAGCACATTAAGATTTATGAAATTTCTAGATTAACCACATACATCATGCATTAGTTCTCACACTCGCATTCAACATACGGTATTTATCACAAGAAGCATTCATTACATATCTCCTCTCGGTCTCAATATAATGCAACTAATCATCTAAATCTTGGCCAGAAATTTAAAAGCATTAAGCATGGAAATAAACACTCAACTTGAAAACAATGAACTCATATAACAATAACAAAAGAAATCAGATTTCCTTGATTCAACTACATCATAGCCTTAGCAAAAACAAATTAGTTCATAACAGAAATAAGAACAATCATTATTTCAATTGAATTCATGAATAACAAATCTGAATAAAATGCAGAATATGAAGGCTAAGGAGAAGAGATGAAAAACTCTTGAAGATGAAGACTTGGTAGCAACAATGGTGATGATCCTTCAAGCTTTTCCAAACTTTATCTCCAAAATTGCCTTTTTTCCTCCAAAATTGACTCAGATCTGTTCTCTCTACCGTGGCCCCTTTCTCCATCATATTGTATATATAGATCTAGGGTTTTGGGGGTAATTTTGGAACAAAATAACCAAAAAATCTATTTTCGAACGAAACTTGCCGGCGGCGACATTATTCTCGCCACAGCGAGATTTCTGGAAAATAAAATTTTTGGTTTTTCGATTTTGGCCGGCGGCCAAAATAATGTGGCCGGTGGCTAGATGCATTTGGCCGGCGGAGAGATAAATTTGGCCGGTGGCGAGATGAATTTGCCAAAATTTGTGCTCTCGGGAAGATTTTCGTGGTGCTTTAGGATTTTCGCCGACGGCGAGAATAATCTAGCCGGCGGCGGGATTTCCAAATTTTGAAACTTTGTTTTCTTTTTATTTTCACTCAATCCCGATCATTCAACTTTGTCCCAAACTTCTCCAAAATCATGATTTTACCTTAAATTGCACTTTAAACACGAAATACCCATGAAATGACATTTGTGGATTAAATAATCAAATAAATGCAATTTTCACACAAATATCAACATTTAAATCATAACAAAAATGCAATAATTTGACTCTTATCAAAAAATCCTAACAAAATGATTAACAAATATATCAAATAAATCAAAATCAAATAGCAACACTAGAAAAATCAGTTTAAAGTACAATAATACAATTATTATTATAGACTTGTTAATCCATCAAACACAATCACAAATGTTTGATAAATTAACTTACTGAAAAATCCTACATGAAAAATTTTAGCAAACCAAGAGACATGATAAAAGATGAAAAGAATAAGCACAATTTCTCTTTTGTGGTTAGTGTTTAAAACTATGTTTATCTTTATATTTATAGAATATTTTGAAACACATTCGGTTAAAGTGTAATTACCATATTCTCCATAAAATTAGTTAAAACATGTTTAAGAAAAAAGGACAATGTGGTAAAAGCTAATCCAAATCATATTAGAAATATGTTTTAAAAAATTGAAAGATTGTTGTCGATCGATTGATCAAACATCCACTCAATCAATCAAGAATACATTTAACCAATATTTAAAAACAAGTGAATTAATCAAGTATATCTTGCAATCGATCTAGTCATTTATTAAAATTAGATTTATCAAGATTATTAATTACTCAATCAATCCAGCATACACTCGATCGATCAAATGGCTCAAATTCATATTTTTCGTATTGTATCTAATATGTAATCTAACATGCACAGGAAAATAAATATACCTAATATGTGATCATTGAGGCATGATAATTTCTATAGTATGAAATATTCTCCTAAGACATACATAGAAAATAAAATTACAATTAAATGTTTTCTTTATGAATATCGCCAATACTAACATAAAACTAACATTAATATTTATTTTTTAGATTTAATTTTTAGTTTACAAAACAAAAACCCCTTTTTTAATAAATAGAAGTTTGTTTTCAAAATCCTCTGTAGGAAAGACCCTCACTTGTTATATACACACTCCATATGTGTTTGACCCCTATTAAACCTATAAATACATCTTTAACCCTTCATAATCAATATCAAGTCATATATCCATCCACTAGCACCTATAGTCATTTCCACCATCCATAAAACAAATATAGAGAGAAAATCTCTTAATTGTAAAGTAGATCCACTTATTTCAATAAGGCTGACAACTAATTTAGAGACTTAGAATCATAGATCAATAAGGGATATTTTTATTATTATATATTATTTTTTTCTTTATAATCTGATGTTTTTTATAGTTAAATTAGTTGAGGTTAATTTAACTATGATATACAAAATTTTGTAATAATGGATTTTAGTATTGCTTTCAACGATTGAAAGAATAATTTTATGGTTTAAATAAATAAAAGTTTTTGCATTTATTTCTTATTCATGTTCTTCATATCTTTAATTATAAATTAATGATGAATTAATTCTTGATTTATAATTAAAAAAAATATTTTAGAACCATGTATTTGATGAATCATCTATGCTTAGTTATGCATTAATGAATAAGAGTTTAATTTAATTTCATATGATCAATTTCTAGCTCGAACTAGAAATCATTTATTAATTGAGATTAAATTAGATGGTTTAAATTACCTTTAGTTATAAATTAATTAGGGATTAAATCTTGATTTATAATTGAATGATATATTTACCTTAGGTTTATCAATTAATTAATTTCAAGTATGAGCTAGGAAGTTATTAATTACTTGAGGATCATAGTTTATATGTTTTTCTTAGTTTGTTAATTAATCAATTCCAAGCCTAATCTAAGGAATTGTTAATTAATTGAGAATTTTAGAGACTCACCATGACTATTGGGGGTTTTATCATTTAAAAAGGAATAAAAATTCCATAAATCTAACTTTTTATTTAAATAATTTAATTCATCCTTTTTTATGAAAGGTTATGCTCGCTAATTTCTCATATTTGTTCAGCCTTATTTTTGGTTATAATTCAATTTCCTTTCAATATGTAGTTATTGAATTAATTTTGAATTAACCGTGTTTTATCGACACATGATAGAATGTTTAAGATTGTTTTTTTAATTAATTTAAAAAGTAATTTAACCTTTTATAACAACCTGTCAATTTCTTTAGAAACCAATCTTATGGTAAACTTATCACTAGTATGTAAGTGATTCGTGTACTTCAGAGAAATTAAAATATGCGTATCAAGTTTATTACACCATTGATGGGATTGGCTTTCTAAATTGTTTATTTGTTTTCCATTTTACTTTGTTTACATAATTTTTGTTTTTGTGATTTTCTTTATATTCTGGGATTTTGTTAGTACTTGTGTTTTGTTTAGTTATTTTTGTTTATTTAAATTCTTCTTGTGTCTTGGCTATTTTATATTTTTTCCTTTATGTATTTTCTTTTTGTTCATTTTATTTTTATTTCTCTTTTATCTTTTTTTTTTGTGTGGTATATTTGATGGTGCTTCGAATTCTTCATTGTTTTTGTTAGTATTGCAAGGTAGGAAATCACATGGGAATCAACTTATACATTTCATAGACAACATTAACATATCCAAAGAGCACTTAAATAGGCTAGTGATGACTCTATGAAAGTAGAGTCATTATCATACTTTTTTTACTTAATATTTACTTATTTTATTCAATAAATAGTAATTTTAGGGCTAAAATTATTAAAATATAAACTCTTTAATGAAAAGGGGGGAAATATAATTTTTGTGATTTTTTTGAAATATTTATGAATTTTTAACGTAGGGCCAATCAGGAGCTGCCACGTGACCTATCACGCAAGAAGAGCAGCTGACTGGGCAAGCCATGTGGATGCCATACAAATAGGGGCAATGAATCGTAGATCACCGCATGTGAGGAGGACAAACGGTATGCCATGTGTCAATAAGGGTTTCAATCCGAGTTTCAAGATCGATCAAACAACACTACCACATGTCACCATGCGATTGCTCCCAACAATCCACCCGTGTGCCATGCCATCCATTATCGCAAATCATGTTGTGCCATATGGTACTGACTCGGCATTTGTTGACTAGGACTAGTCTCCCCTACCACGCATCGTGCTTTGATTCACCTAGTGAATTCCATATGAAATGTGTCGCGCTGTGATTGGCTAGTACTATTCATTTTTCTTATTTTGATCTCAACCTTTTATCTGAAGGCGATCTAAAGGTCTAAATCGCACTTGAGTTATATTTAAGCCCTTAATCACCCTATAAACTCTAAGGAACCACCATTAGCATAATTTTGGTAATTTTTTGGAGCTAAAAAGAGTGAAAAATATAGAAAAATTTAAAAGAAGATACAATTTTGGTAGAGATTCAAGAGGAGATTAACACTACAATTCAAGATATTTATTGTTTTTCTTCTTCTACTCTTTTCTTTATAAAGTTTTATGTTTTTATTTATGAAAAATATGATATTTATCAACACAATTATGCGTAGTTAATTTATTTATTTAGGGATCTTATGAACACAATTTTCACCATGTGAGTTTACCCCAATTATAATTATAATTAAATTATTTTATTTAATCTGATTTTTATGTTATTAATTATTTGGCCAACAATTTATCTATAGTTGCAATTAAATAGATTTGAGAGAATTATTTAATTGTTTGTCTTGATTAAATAACATGCATAATTTCTTTGTAGAGATGTATGATTCTTACATATGTGATCCATAATTGATGACTTTAATGAGTAGTATGCAATTCAATTGGCATGAGAGTATGTTTAATTTAAATACTATATAGTGTGTAGTTTACTTGAGAGAGGAATGCATGTTAGGTTAGATTTAATTGATCATGTAATTAATTGATAATTATATTTGGAGGATTTTAACGATTCACATGTTTTGAAAATTGAGGGATTAAGTATTCCTAGATATTTGCTCATATATATTCTTAGTTACCAATTCTGATTTAATTAATTATTGTTATTTACTTTTAGTTATTTTAATTTTGCTTCATTAAAATATAGAAACACAAAAAAATTAATTTTTTTATTTTAAAAATTAGTTTATAATAAAATAATCTACATAGAAACAATATTTTTTTATCATTATATTACTTGTTGTGACACATATACTTGCGTATTCATGGAACACATAAATTGTGTGACGATCAAGTTTTTGGCGCCATTATTGGGGATTATAAATATTATAAATTAATTATTATTATTATTTTTTTATTTTTGTTATTTTTCTTAATTTATTTTTCTTTACTTTAATTTGCTTATTTTCTTTTACTAACTTATTTATTTATTTATTTATTTAATTTTTATTTATTTTTAAGTTAGACACATCATTTAGTACTATTAGAAGCATAGTTGAGAAAATTGCTAGCAATAATTATCAATGATCAATTGACAGAATAATAGCCACAAGAAGAGTAGCTGGAATGCATGAGGTAAATAATATCATGGCACTTACAACTTAGGTGTCATATTTGGTTAATCTTTTGAAGGTTTAAAACTCGCCAACGAGTATAAACCAGGTCTAAGATTCAAGGGTGTCTTTTGTGTTTTGTGATGAAGCCCATTTGTTTGATAATTGTCCACATAATCTTGAATCGGTCTTCTATATGGGTAATGTGAACCAAAACAATAATCCATACCCAAACACATATAACATAGGATGGAGACAACATCCAAATTTCTCTTGGATAACAACAATTAAGGTGATAATCAATTTAATTATAAATCATTTCCACCACGTAATTTTTAAAAACTATAACAATTACAAGCCCAATAAAAGAAGCCATATATAGAGGACAATACAAATGCTTTAATGGGAATGATGAAAGATTTCATCCAATCAGTAAATACAAAAGTGCCTACTCAAAAGGCTTCAATTCAAAATTTAGGGAACTAAATAGGGAAACTAGCCCAGACCATAAGTCAAAGGCCTCAAGGTTCCGAGTGATACAATTGTAAACCTAATAAGATAAGGTAAGGACCATTACAACTTTATAGACATAAGGAGTGGTAAAACTTTGGAAGAGGAACATGGGACCCAAAAAGATGAGGAGGAATAAGAAACTAAAAAAGAAATAATTCAACCAAAGAAAAACAACCTCTACAAACACATTATAACCTTGATTTGAGGTTGTAATGCCATCCTTACAAAAAAATACCCAAAAAATTGAAAAATCCAGGTAGTTTTGACATTCCTTGTAAATTGGGAACATCCACTTTGACAAGGCACTATGTGGTTTGGGTTCTAGCATTTACCTTATGCCATTATTAGTCTTCAAGAGATCGGGGGTTGGTAAAGCCAAACCCACTTCAATAACATTATAAATGGTATACATGTCAATTAAAAGACCCCAACGTATGGTAGAAGATGTTATAGTAAAAGTATAAAAATTCATCTTTTCGGTTGACTTCATTGTGCTAGATATGGAGGAGGACTGTGATGTTCCTATCATACTTGTCTATCCATTATTAGCCACCAAAAGAGCACTCATTGATGTACAAAAAGGTGAACTTACAATGAGAGTGCAAGATGAACAAATAATGTTTAAAGCTTTAAAACCATATGAACCCCTTGACATTGATAGTGCTAATGAATGCTTAAGGATAAATTTTATTGAATATGAGGATAATTTAAAAGAATTTTTTGGGTTGCCCACACTTAAGACTATTACACATGATGCTATGAGCAAGGACATAAACTCACCAGAAAACAACTCAACTTGTTTTAACTTTAAAAGTATGGAATCAAAGATTGATATTGTGGACTTTGTGAACTTTTTGGAAAACCTGCCTCTCGTGTGTCTATCAAAGGAAATTATGGAAAATTTGAGATAAGATCTAAGCTCAAACCATCAATTAAAGGGCCAGTAAGTTTAGACTTCACACTTTCACCATCCCATCCCCAAGCAAGTAGGCAAGTGAAAGAGGCAAATGGAAAGGTTAAAGAGATGTTGGAAATACATAAATTGGATGAGTTACGATAGGGTGCTTATAAGATGCCAAAAAGTTCATAAAGAAAAAAAAAGGCATGATAAGAGATTTGAGCACCATGTTTACGAGCCATAACATAAAGTATTATTGTGCACATTGGGGACAATGTGTAATTTAAGTTTGGGAGAGGAAACTTCATTCACTACATTTTTTTACTATGCATTTTAAATTTTTACAAATGTTTTAGGGAATTTTTTAAATTTTTAGGATGATTTTAATCATGATTTGGGTAGAAATTGATAAATATATGGAAACTAAATGCATGCATGCTTGATATGAAACATATGAACTCAATGATAAAAATTGTTTGTCATGACTAGATAAGGAATTTAACATATTTGTTAAGATACTCACATTAGTGATATGCTTGCTAGTTTTGAATAATTTGATTCAAATTCTTATGCACATGTTCATGGTTGATTTTGGTGTTCTTATTGAGAGAAAATTTGTAGTGATTTATGCCAGTTGATGAGATCTACCAAGTTTTAGAATCTATTTGATCATCCCTTGAGGCGAAATTCTAAATAGTATTTAGCAAGAGAAATGATTTTGGCCTTATTTGGATCGATTGAACCTTTCAAGCTAACCATTGTTAATATCTTTAGTCACCCATTTGAGGCTAACAAATAACCATTCATATTTATGAGTCATATTTTATGCCTAATTAGTAAGCATTACCTTTATCCTTGCACCTTTTGCATGTATGAAAAGAAAAAAAATGCAATCATTTGTTATGCTATAGAATAATGTGAAATGTACTGCACTCTATAAAAAAGTGAGAGAAAAAAAAGAAAAACTCATAACACAATTATCCCTCTAAAGAAAAAGAAAATAGAATTGAAAATAAGTTTGAGGGTGTGATGGCACTATGAAAGTAGAGTCATTAGCATATTTTTCTAGTTAATATTTACTTGTTTTATTCAATAAATAGTATTGTTGGGGTGAAAAATATAAATATATAAATTTTTTTAGTGAAAATGGGAGAAAATATAATTTTTGGGATTTTTTGGGAATGTTTTTGGATTTTTTTATGAATTTTTAATGTAGGGCCAATCAAGAGCTGCCACGTTGCCTGCCATATAAGCAGAGAAGCTGATTGGGCACACAATATGCCATATTTCAACATGGTGTTTGATTAGAGTTTGGATATCGGTCAAACAACATTACCACATGTCACCACGCAATTTCTCCCCGTATTCCACCAGTGCCCCATACCATCCGTTACCGCAAATCACATTGTGTCGTGTGGCATTAACTTGGACTAGTTTCCCCTACCAATCGTTGAGCTCTATTTTCCAAGTGAATTCTATGTGCACATATCGCATTGTGATTGGCTAGAGCTATTCATTTTTCTTGTTTTGATCTCATCCATTGATCTGAAGGCCATCTGATGGTCCAGATCATACCTGCACTATATTTAAGTCCCCAATCACCCTATAAACCCTAAGGAGACACCATTAGCATAATTTTGGTCTCTTTTTGGAGTTAAAAAGCAAGAAAAATATAGAAATATTCAAAAGGAGATACAATTTTGGTGGAGGTTCAAGATAAGATTAACACTACAATTTAAGAGATTGATTGTATTTCTTCTTCTACTCTTTTCTTTATCAATTTTTATGTATTTTTTTATGAAAAACTATGATATTTATGAACACAATTATGCGTTATTAATTTCTTAATCTAGGGATCTTATGAACCCAATTTTCACCATGTGATGATCTAATATTTTACCTCAATTATAATTTGTTTAATTATATTATTTAATTTAATTTTTATGTTATTAATTTTTTGGCCAACAATTCATCTATAGAGGCAATAAAATAGATTTGGGAGAATTATTTAATTGTTTATCTCTATTAAATAACATACATAGTTTCTATTCAAAGATGTATGATTCTTATGTATGTGATCTATAATGAATAGTATGAAATTTAATTGGCATGAGAGTGTGATTAAATTAATTACTATATGGTGTTTAGTTTACTTGAGAGAGGAATACATGCTAGGTTAGATTCAGTTGATAATGTAATTAATTGATAATTATATTGGGGATTTTGGCGATTCACATGTTTAGAAAATTGAGGGATTAAGTATTCTTAGATATTTTCTCATATATCTTCTTAGTTACCAAATCTAATTTAATTAATTATTTCTATTTACTTTTAGTTATTTTAATTTTACTTACTTAAAATATAAAAACAAAAAAAATTGATTTTTATTTTTGTTAGTTTTAAAAATTAGTTTCTAATAAAATAATCTCTGTATAAACGATTTTTTCTTATCATTATATTACTTATTATGATACGTATACTTGCATATTTATTACATGCACAATAAAAACTTGATCGCTACACAATTTGTGTGTAGAATGAATACGCAAGTATACATATCAGAACAAATAATATAATGATAAGAAAATATCATTTCAATGAAGATTATTTTATTAGAAACTAATTTATAAATAAAAAAATAATCAATTTTTTTGTGTTTTTATATTTTAATGAAGCAAAATTAAAATAACTAAAAGTAAATAACACTAATTAATTAAATTAGATTTGGTAACTAAGAAGATATATGAGAAAATATCTAAGAATACTTAATTACCCAATTTTCTAAACATTTGAAGTGCTATAATCCCTCTAATATAATTATCAATTAATTACATGATCAATTGAATCTAAACTAGCAAGTATTTCACTCTCAAGTAAACTACACACCATATAGTAATTAATTTAATCACACTCTCATGCCAATTAAATTTCATATTACTTATCAAGTTCATCAATTAGGGATCACATACATAAGAATCATATATTTATGCCTAGAAACTATGCATGTTATTTAATCGAGACAAACAATTAAATAATTCTCTCAAATCTAGTTCATTGCCACTATAGATAAATTGTTGGCCAAACAATTAATAGCATAAAAATTAGATTAAATAATATAATTAAATTATAATTATAATTATAATTGAGGTAAAATATTATATCATCACATGGTGACAATTGGGTTCATAAGATCATTAAATAAATAAATTAACTACTCATAATTGTGTTCATAAATCACATATTTTTCATAAAGAAAAACATAAAAATTTATAAATAAAAGAGTAAAAGAGGAAATACAATCAATCTCTTGATATGTAGTGTTAATCTTCTCTTGAATCTCCACTAATATTGTATCTACTTTTGTATTTTTCTCTCTTTTTGACTCCAAAAAAAGACCAAAATTATGCTAATGGTGGCTCCTTAGGGTTTATAGGGTCATTAGGGGTTTAAATATAACTTAAGTGCGATCTGGACAGACAGATCACCTTCAAAACAAGGGTTAAGATAAAAAAAAGCAAAATGAATAGCCTTAGCCAATCACATCATGACATATGGTACACGAAATTCACTGGGCGAATTAGAGTGCGACGCATGGCGGGGAGACCGGTCCAAGTCAATGCATGATGAGGCAACACAATGCCATGCAATGTGATTTTCTGTAAAGGATGGTGTGTTCATGGGTGGAACACGGGATCAATCGCGTGGTGACACGTAGCAATAATGTTTGACCAATCTTCAAACTCGAATTGAACGTTGTGCCGACAGATGTCATGCGGTTTGTCCTTCTCACATGCGGCGATCTAAGATTTGTTGCCCCTACTTGTGTGGAATCCACATGGTTTGCCCAATCAGCTCCTCTACTTGCATGGAAGGCCATATGGCAGCTACTGATTGGTACTGCGCTAAAAATTTATAAAACATCCTTAAAAATTAAAAAAAATCCCAAAAATTATATTTTCCCCTCTTTTCACTAAAACTTTTTTATTTTAATATTTGTAGAGCCAAAAAATACTATTTATTGAATAAAACAAGTAAATATTAAGTAAATAAGTGCACTAATAAACTAGATACTAAAATCCAAGGGCCATTACAAGAGCCTTTACAAGAGCCATTCGACATGGGAAATGCTTTACCAAGGGGGATGGCAATGAAGGAGCATGAAATACCAATGTTTAGCACTACTACCTCTTCTCTAGACTTAGGATGAGCAGCCAAGAATTATGAATTGAAAAATATTCATTATTCCATGTTGCCCTCTTGTTATTGAATTTATAATGAAAATCCTTTAACTTTCATTGGGGACATCTATTCAACTTTACAAACATTCCTTTTGTAAAGGCTTTGTAAGTCCTATTGTACTTCATGTCTTTATGTTGGCTTCTCATGAATAAAACACAATGCCTGCTATTTTACATATTGTATGTTTTTCTCTGTGTAAGGTTGGTTACTATGGATCAATAATTCACACACATATAGTTAGGTACACATTATTTACAAGAATTTTTAAATGCACCAAGGGATTTGTTTTTGTAGTATGCATGCTAAGTTGAGGCATGAGTAGACGTTGCCACTTGAATTTTTAGTTCATTTTTGGTGGGGATATTTATGGATTATACTCGACAATTTTTGGAACAAAAAAATGTGATTTTTAATAGCTCGCCAATAAGCACGCAATAGACCTTGCCACCACCCTTGGCGAGGTGGAAATTCTAAGTGCTATAAATACCTTCTCATTTCTCTCTTCTCTAACCCATTGTTTAAGAGTCGAAACTCTGCCAAATTCACAATGAGATCTATATCTTTTTTCAAAATTATTTTGGAGAGCTTACATTTGAGAGGGGGTAATTTTATGGTTAGTTATCAAATCATTATCTGTGTGAGTACATGGTTTGGCTATGTGTCTCATATGTACGATTTGATATTTGTAATGGACTATATGTCCCATAAGGTTGAAAGTAATTACATTTATACTCTTTAGTGGTTTATAATCACACCATAATGGCTGATGTTTCTGTGGAGGACAGTCAGGTTTGAGTGTTAAATGAAATAGTTGCAGAAGTAGCAAGTATAGAGTAGCAGTAGGTAGTTTAGATGGAGTTCCCAACTAATAGAGGTAATAGTGATTATATTGTCAATCAAAGTTGTAACTATTTTATTATTTAGTGAATTATTTGTTGTTGAGTTATTGCCTTAAGCAACTCAAAAATATTACCACATAGATACAGTCTCTATATGGGTGTATCTTACTATATCACCTATTTTACATGATCAGTTGTTGTGTTAGTATAATTTGCATTTGAGGTGTGTATGTCTCAACATATTAAAGCATAAACTCTAATTAGAAAAAAATTTATTATTTACATGCTTTTTGTTTGATAGATAATATTCGTTGTCATAAGTTATCTGCATTGTATGATATTATATTTTTTGCACTTATATTGTGTGTTCTATATAGTTTTTACTATCAGTTTTGTTCAAGTTAGGGTTGTGTCATTTCGTAGTCTACATATCTTTACCTTGGTAGTGTACCAATTTGTAGAATTTTCCCTTGGTATTAGAGCGGGTGCACTCTTTTGGGCTTAACTACTCTAGCGTTGATTCTTGTAACTCGCTTTGTCACACACACACATTCTCTCTAACAGAGTTAGGAAAAAAGGTAATGAAAGTAGACCTCTACTTTTTAATGGGTTGAACTATGCCTATTGGAAATCATAAATAAGGGTCTTCTTATGGTCCCAAGTAGATTGTGTATGGTTCCTTGTTGATAATGGCTATATTTACCCAAGAAAAACCTACCTAATAATATTGTTATACCTAAACTAATGATTGAGTAAGAAATGAAGAATCTAAGGTGTCCAAATGAAACATTAAAGGTTTATATGCTATCATCAAGGTTGTGACGCATGCTGAGTTTAGAAGGATTTAGAGTTGTAAAACATTTAACCAAGATTATGATATTCTAGAGACAACTCATGAAGGCACTTCAATAGTTAAGAGGTCTAGAATGCTAAAATTGAATAGAGACTTTGAATTGTGCATTATGTAAGAAGATGAGACTTTTGATAAATTTTATGAATGGTTCTCCAACATTATCAATTGCTCATACAACTTGGGGAGACCAATCAATGAGGAAAAAGAGATTGAGAAAATCGTTGCCAGTCTTCCCTATCATTTTCACAATAAAGTTACTGTACTTGAGATTATGTACAACCCTAATGAGATTTTAGTGAATGAGCTACCTAGTGACCTATAAGTCTTTGAAATGCATCACATGTTGCTAAGAAAATAGTAATTTACTTTCAAGAAGGGAAAAAGGTTGGTTATCAAGACAACCAAGGAAAAGAGTCTGAAGGAAGATGTTTTTGCAACAATTATTAGTAATGATGACTTCTATCTCGATGAGGAGGAAATGGATATGCTCGCTTAGAGATTTACTAATTTTTTTAGGAAAAAGAAACCCTTATTTTGGGGTATTAGAAAAGGTAATTTGAGCTCCAAAGGCTCAAAATATATAAATATTTATTGATGACTTAAGAAATTAATCTGCGAAACCTAGCAAAGGGTACTTACTCAAATCAAATGCTTTAAATATAGGAAGGATGGTCACTTTGTAGCAAATTATTTTCTGAAATAAAAGTGCACAAATAAGCATGTGATGAAGGTTATGGTTACTATTTCATATAGTACCAATAGTAATAATAAGGATGACACTAATTTTCTTGCCTTAATTACTTCTGCTAGTGTTGTTGATCCTCCGACTGCTACCTCAGATGATCAAGAGGTCATTATTGATGATGACGAAGATGAGTAAGATGAATTGCTTGATTCCTATAATGAATTCCTATTAGAGGATATTAAATCTGAAAAGGATAAGAGAAAGGCTATGGAAAGGCTTGATGAAAAAGAAGGAGAGATCAACACATTAAAGAAAACTCTGGATGAAAGGAAATCCTATATTGATGAACAATAACAAGATCTCACAAGCAGGTGTGAGGTCACTCAAAAAAGATATGATGATTTGTTGAAAATGTTTAATGCAAATCATAACAAAGTTAAAAATCTTAAGGAACAGTTGATGGTTCCTACTTATGGTAAAGGTACTCAACCTCTAATTAGTCTTGTGACTACCCCTAATCTGAAGAATGGAATTGAATAATTAAAAAGTTAGATAATTGATCTTAAGAACTTAAAGGATCATTTGACTGACTCTCTTACAAAAAAGGATGTTGAGATTGAGCAATTATATAAGATGGTCAGGATTCTTAATAATTTGACTTCTTTTCTTGAATCTTTCCTCAAAGAAAAGGAAGACTTGGTTACTATACTGAAAGAAAAACTTAGCATGTAGGAGAAAGAACTGGCTCATTCCACCATGATATCCATAGATTGACAATGAGTTGAAAAATGTTGAATCAAATGATTAGTAATGTCAAGTTTTCTTGTGAGAAGCATGGAATTACTTACAATGAGGGGGTTTCAACTTCTATAGTGAGCTCTACTAAGTTTGTTAAAGACTCCAATCAAGAACCAAAGTTAAAGTCTGCCACTACTGACCCAAAAGGTAGATCTATTTTATGGTATCAATCAAATTCCCTTAGCATGGTGAACCCTTCACCTAATGCTAGCACTTCCTATCGCTCCAATAATGGTCTTCTACCTTTACCTACTATCCTACCCATTTGTCACCACTATGGTGAGCTTGGATATTTGATACCATACTAAGGGAAATTGACTTCTCATCCTTGTATGAAAGTCAATATGAGTGCTTTCTCTTCTTCTCCTCTACATACAACTCCTTGGAGTCAAGGACCCCATTTTCCTAGATCCATTGTTTATACTTATTATCATTGTGGTATTGTTAGCCATACTTCTAGGCAGTGTCCTAGATTTATAAGGAGTACAAATTAGAGCTTTCCAGCTCACTCTACACTATCTTCTTGTTTGGATGAGCTATTATGGCTCATTTGAGTATATTCACCAAGGTTGCATTATGCACCTAAGGCAAAATGTAGAAAGAAATAATTTTGGCTCAAAAAGCCTATCTCGCTTTATTTATATGGATGACTCGAATGACTTTAGTAGAAAATTTAAATAAAATAAACAAGGAATTCCATATACTCCTCATGCTCATATGAGTCAAATACTATCACCAAGTTCTATTACCCCTCATAAATTCTTTAAATGGAAGAATGTAGTCTGATCACTATTTTCTAGTGATCTGTTTGGTTGAGTTGCTTTACTTTCTTTTCTCTATATATTTGTCATCTTTCTGTATGTGATTTCATCATTTTGTTTTTGTTTATCTATTTCACACTTCTTCTTGTGCTCGTCTTACTGTTTCCTTGGCATGCACAGTACACTAATTGTCACATTTGTTGCTTTACCTTTTTGACTCATATTATACTACTTTTCCCACAAGCTAGTTGCTTTGACAAGTTTCTTATGTGCATTTTCCTTACATATTGCCTTCTTCTTCCTCTATGATATTTTGTATGCGCTTTCCATCATATGCTCTTCATATAGAGTTAACGTATTAGGATTATACTTTTGTAGTCTTATCCTTCATACTCTATGTCATATAGGTTTTATACTTATCTTTAGGTCTTTTGTCATACGTATAGCTTGTGCATTTTGTTGGCATTCTTGTTTTTTGTGTTGTTGTCCCTATCTAAGCATGTCTTGTGATTCTGTGTTGGAACCTTTGCCTTTCTCACATGCTTAATAGCTTTAGCAGCATCCCTTGTTTCTTCATTCTCTTAGGTATGTTACATATGTTGTTCACTAGTTAGTTAGTTAATTCCTTTCTCCTAACTAGTGATTATGTGAGTGTTGTTGCTTGTCTGATTTGAGGCACTTTTCCCTTCTTCTTAGGCATTGTTCTGGCTTAATACCTTCCTTGTCATCTCACTTGGTAGTTATTGTTTTTGTGTTTCATAAAATTGATGGTTTTTCTATTTGCTAAACTATTGCATATAAAATGTATTTTATAGGGATTATATTGATATATATTTGGCATGTATTTGATCTTAATTTAAGTATCGATGTTTTGACGTGTGTATTCCGTGAGAGCATGTATGGCTAAATTTTTCTTATTTGTCTTATTTGAAATGAAGTTTTCTTTTACACATGCCATATCTTTGTGAATTCATATGGTTATTTTGGGAAGCTTTTGTGGTTATCTTTCCTTGATGATTTGTATATCACTAACAAGCTTTAGAATCCACGTGTAGTATTTCTTGAGGTGAAATTCTATGTGCTACTTAGATAGAAAGATGATTTAGGCTATCTTTGAACCGTTTGATCCTTCTTGCCACCCTTGTCTACTTATCCTCAATTTTTCCTCTTGAGCCTTTTTGTTATACCTTCGTTTCTATACACCTACTAGCCTAGCTTAAATTTTAAATTCCACTTACCTGGCACTCCTTTTATTGAGTTTCAACTTTGACTTGTTGAACGTTTTTGCTTTGAGATTATTTGTGTTACTCTCGAGCTTAAAGAAAAGAAATAAAGAAAAAGAAAAAGAAAAAGGAGAAAGAAAGGAAAAGATTAAAAAAGAGAGACAAGGTTTAATGAATAATGGATAAATTGCAAATGATATTCCCATGTTTGGAAAATTTATAAGTGTCTTAAAGTTGAGAACTACAACGAAAAGATCCTCTTTTTAAGGATTTACTTCTTATGGTTGTGAGCTTTGTTCTTAAAGTGGAAGTATGTTTTTCTAAAGGTGTACCTTTGCTTAAATGTTTCTTCCCTTCTATCCAAACCTCGGTCTTTCTTTACAAGCTTTCAAAGTTCTTTTTATTTCTTCTAAGCTTGCATTTACATTAGTGGAGAGAGAGGCTAATATGGATTTGTGAAGCTTGGTTCAAGTTAAGCTTGAATTTCAATTTTCTTGGTTTGTATAAGCATGTCATGATGGCATATAGGATAAAAAAATTATGTTCATGGTATCAAAAATTTAGTCATACCCTTACATGAATGCATCATGATTGATGAACATGTGAATATTTACATTGATTGCATCGACTATTCTTTAGGGACACTCTGATTTGCTTAACATGCTTTGGTTGCTTCCCCTGTTTTGTATTTCTTTTTGTCTTTTGTTTGTAGATGCTTCTGTGTTGGGGTGTTTGCAAGTAGAATACATAACATGTTGATTGTATCACATGCATACTTTTAAGGGGGAGGTGTAATTCTTGTGTTTGTTTTTCTTGCTTTTACTTGTCATGTTTATGAGTCATTGTTTTTTTCTTGTTCATGTGATACTTCCTTCTCTTTGACATCACTTTATATGAACTATTCATAAATAAGAATATTAGTATGACTTGTTGTATACATATCTTACAATCCCTCGCTTCATATGTCATCCTTTGTGTCTACTTGTTTCCCTCTTGTAGTGATTTATTACATGCTTCTTTCATGACGTTCTTTATTTGTCGTTGGAATGCATGAAATATGGTTTGGTAAACTACGATGCCTTCTGTATGCTCTTTTCTCAGATTTTCTATGCACCGGTTTATTGATTGTTGTATGCATTTACTTTCCTTTTTCTTGAGGTTATCCTTTATCATTTTCACATGATTGCATGTGGTACTTCTTATAATGTTTTCCTTAATCTTATTTGTAGTGTTGCATTATTGTTAGGGGTGTACCTTTGACTTTTAGAATCAAAAGGGGGAGAAGTTTTTGTGCACAGTTACATGTTTGTTACCATGATGTATGTTACATTGGTTATGAGAGTAGGATTGCACTACATATTGTTTTTGGACTCACATGCATCTAGGGACAGTATTGCATGAAGTCAATGAGAGTTGTGTATGTTTACTTGTGTTTATGTCTGTCATTTTGTACCTATGTAGAGGTAACATAATAGCATATTGTTTTACTACACCTATTTCAGCATGACACATTCATGGAGTATATGTTTGCTTCATGTTTGCATGTTATAAGTGTAGAATGAAGTCTTCATGCTTCTAGTGTGCTATGTGTAGTGGTGAGAAGACCCTTATGCTTCAGAGTGATATAAATTTGATAAGTTGATTCATGAAATTGGATGAAGCACTCAAGATGGGTTCACTTTTAGTAGGTGTATCTTCTGGGTTTTTGGGCATGTTGTTGTATTGTTCACAGGAACAAACAACTTTAGGAAATATTCATGATCATCTCATGTTTGAGGAGTTTTTGTATTTATTTGTGCAATGTTTTGCATGAAAAGCCAAATGGGGAGAATGTAAGTCATGTTGTACTTTATGTCTTTTTGTTGGCTTCCCATGTACAAAACACAATATCTACTATTTTACTTAGTGTAATTGTCTCCTATGTAAGGTTAGTAACTACAGATCAATAATCCATACACTCATATAGTTTAGGTACACTTTTTATGCAAGCATGCTTACACACACCATGGGGTTGGCTTTCGTAGTATACATGCTAAGTTAAGGAGTGATTCGATGTTGTCACTTACATTTTTAGTTCATTTTTGGTACAGGTATTTATGGATTATTCTCGGCAATTTTTGGAACTTTAAGAATGACCTTAGCACCTCACTAATAAGCTCTCCATGGTCCTCGCCACCACCCTTACCGCATTTCTATACATGATTTGATATTTGTAGTGGACTATATGTCCCCTAATTTTGAGAGTAATTACACTTCTAATTACTATTTAGTTGTTTCCAATCACACCAAATTGTGTGATGTTGGTTGTTGAGGATAGCCAGGTTCGAGTGTTGGACTAAATATTTGTGGAAGCAAAAAATACAAAGTAGTAGTAGGTAATTGAGATAGAGGTTTTATTTGATAGTGGTAATAAGGGTTTTATAATCTATCAAAGTTGTAACTATTTTATTGTTTAGTGAATTATTTTCTACTGAGTGGTTGTCTTAAGCAACCTAAGGATGTTTCCATATAGATACTGTCTCTATAGGACTTACATCATTATATCACCAGTTATGAGCATGATCAATTATTGAGCTAGTATAATATGAGTTTGCTATCTAAAGATACTGAAGCATATTGATGCATGATCAGTTGTGTATATGTCTCAATATATTGAAGCATAAACTTTGACAATAAAGCATTTATTATTTACATGCTCTTTGTTTGATATATAATATATGTTGTCATAATTTATTTGCATTGTCTAATATTATTTTTTCTAGACTTCTACTCTACATTTTATATAAGTGTTTATTGTCATATTTATGTGAGTTAAGGTTGAGTCCTTTAGGAGTCTGCATCTCCATGCCTTGATAGTGTATCGAGTTATGGACTTTTTTGGGTTTAATGAGGAACAAGTAAAAATAAGGTGTTTCCCCTGCATGCCCAAGGATAGGGAAAAGACTTGGCTAATGACTCTCCCATTAAGTTTCTTGATAACTTGGGAGGGAAAGTATAACAAGTTTATGGGAAAATTCTATTCCCCTTAAAAGACTTCCAATTTGAGAACAAAAATTTCCTCATTTTCTCAAATGGAAGGAGAGTCATTCCAGGAAGCTTGGGATATGTCAAGTTATTTTTCATTCTGTACCCTCATCACCACTTTCCATTATGGCTGCAAAATAAATTCTTCTATGATAGGTTGACACAATAGTGTCAATTCACAATTTTCAATACCGTAGGTGGTGCTAGGGGAGAAAAGATAGGTATAAAGACTTATGAGCTCTATGATATGTTGGGTGCTAATTTCCAACAATAAGTACTCCAATAATGAAATGTCTATACAACTTGCTAAATTATGTGGAGTATTTAGTAATTATGGGCATGGTGCCAACACTTGTCCTTTTTAAAGTGAACCATTTATAGGTACAAGTCATGAACAAGTGAATGCAATAGAGGGTTATCAACCTAGAGTTAGGAATGACCCTTATGAAAAAACCTACAATCCAGGGTGGAGAAATAATCCCAATTTCTCTTGGAGAGTAAACTGCCCTGCCTATGCCCAGAACCAAAACCATATATAAGGTTAGCAGTTCAATCAAAACATGCCACATAACTCACCAAATAATCCAACCTTAAAGGGCAACCTGAATTCTTTCTTTCAAGTGAGCAAAGACAACTAGATGAAAACCAATCAAATGATGGATTCTTTGGAGGCATCAATGTAAAGAGTGGAACTGTAGGTGGGGTAACTAGCTGAGCATGTGCAAAAGCAAGCAAAAGAAAAGTTGCATATTCAACATGAACAAGTGAAGGTTATCACAACTCTTCATAATGGTAAGCTATTAAATATTGAGTTTCTTAAATTTTTGGATGATTTACCTAATGATATAGGGAACACAAGTAAAATTCAAGCAGCCTTAAGAATACTGGGAGCTTTAATATAAACATCACCATGGTTGATAAGAAAGAGTTAAAAGCTATAATATATCTAGGTACAAATGTCAATTTAATGCCTTACTTGTTATAATTGCAGTTAGGATTGAGGATGCTGAAACTCACAACCATGTCCCTTCAATTAGCAAATGAATCTATTATATATCTGAAGAGCATGGTAGAGGCCTTACTAGTATAGATAAATAAGATTTTCATACCTGTAGATTTTGTTATTTTCGGACTGTAGGAAACCCCAAAATAAGACATGGAGCACAATGTACTTCTTGATAGACGATTCATGCCCTGAACTAAGACAATTTTTTATGTCCATAATGGCATCCTAACCATGATAGTTTTGCAATAGTGTATATTTTAAAGCCTATTTAATCAATGACTCATTGAAAAGGGGGACTATCTGAAATAGCATAAACAATTCTAGCATTAAAAAGAATCAAAATTTTAGCTCTAAAAACTTCCGTCATTGTTGGATTTAATCTTCTTTGGGGCTTAATTGACGGTTTGTAAGGTTCCTGCATTAGAATCTTATGCATGCTAAAGGATGGACTTATACCTTTTATATCAAAGATAGTCCATCCCAAGGTTGTTCTATGCTCCCTTAACACACATAGCAACTTTTCCTCTTCTTTGGGTGTAAGTGATGTCGTAACAATCACTAGAAAGGTGTAATTGTCACCCAAGAATGCATAGCAAAGATGCTCAAGCAATTGCTTCAACTTCAGAGTTGTAGTTTGCTGTAGTTTTTGGGTAAAGATTACAGAATCTGTCTTTGCTACCATCTACTCTAGCCTCTCCAATTCTGTGCAAAACGATGTAACCTACTGCAATGCTTCCATGGAAAATATATAGTGGAGAAATTATTCACTAACAAAAGGTAAATCAGGTTCACAAACAGTAGAGTTATTAAAATCGTAAGCATGAGATGAAGTGGTGATACATCGTTCTAGGTGATCAGTTGGCATATCTTCTTGAAAGGCTTATACTTCACATTTTTCAATGATATCTACCAGAAAGCAAGTTCTTGGATCTTCTGGAAATCTCATGGCTTCATAGATGTTGAACATAACCTATTCCTTGTTCACTCTCAATGTTAACTCACCCTTTTGAACATCCATTAAAGCCATTCCTGTAGCCAATAATTAGTGGGACATCTTGGTCTTCATCCATATCTAACACCATAAAATCAACAGGAAAAATGAATTTATCCACTGTTACTAATACATCTTCTATGATTCCATGTGGATACTTGATGGATCATTCTACTAGTTGCAAAGAAATTGTTTTTTGTTTCATCTCTCCAAGTCCCAATTTCCTATAAATAGAAAGTGGCATAAGATTAATGTTAGGACCAAGATCACATTAAACTTTATCAAAAAATGAATTTCTAATAGTGTAAGACAAAGTGAACCTCCCTGGATCTTTTAATTTTTGAGGTAATTTCTTTTGAAGATGGGCACTACATTCTTTAGAAAGCTTCATTGTTTTGAACTCCTCCGACCTTCTTTTCTTGAGCATGATGTCCTTTAGGAATTTGGCATAATTGGGCATTTGTTCCAAGGAATCTGCAAAAGAAATATTTATGTGAATTTTCATAAAGATATCTAAAAAATTTAGAAAATTACTTATCTAATTTTTATTTTTGAAAGCATTGAGGATAAGGAAGTGGAGTAGAGAGAATATGAGGATTGTCAGGAAATGAAATTTATGGAAGCATGTTACTTTCTCTTAGTGTATCAACAATCTCATCTTTTTCTACTTTATGATTTCTTTGGCCATTGTTTAGAGCAGTAGAGGTGGACTCGGTTTCCTTTGATGGTAACCTCTCAATTTTACTTCCACTCCTAAGTGTAATGGCCTTGCATTGTTCCTATGGATTCACTTTTGTATTGCTAGGAAAAGTACCTCTTTGTTAGGCATTGATGGTCCTGGCTAATTGCCCAATTTGCACTTCAAGATTTGTCATAGTGGCTCCCATATTTCTACAATGAGTCTCAATGTTATCCAACCGTAAATCACTCGTTTTAAACTTTGTTTTGTTCTCCTCAACAAAGGAAGCCATGGCATCCTCAAGTGACATCTTTTTCTCGCTTGGTTGACTATCAAACCTTGGAGGAGGTTACAACACATTCTTTATGTTTCCATAAGAAACAATCTCATAATTTCAAAGCCCTAGATGGTAGTAATTTTGCAAAGGATAACCACGATAGTTGTAGTTCTGATTGTTGATGTAATGAACCTGTTCTTGACTTGATTCATTCATCAGAACTTTCATACTCAAGTCTGCAACATATTCTACACTTTATGGTACTCTTTGGGTTGTCAAGGTAAAAATTGATGAGATAGAAAAGTAACTTGAGTTGAAAGGGTAGCTACTGACAAATCACGAATCCCAGTAACTTTCTTAACCATAGATATTTCAATTAGCCATTGATAGCTTTTTGAGTCCATTTCTTCCAAAAGAGAAGTTGCACCCTCAACTATTTTTGACATCAAAGTTCCACCAGAAGCAGGATCACCTATGATTCTAGCTTGTCCATTTAACCCATTATAGAACATTTGAACTTGCAATCAATTTGACAATCCATGTGGAGGGGAACACTAAATCATATCTTTATACCTTTCACATACTTTATAGAGTTTCTCAAAATCATTTTTCTGAATTGACCAATCTCACTCCTGAGTTTGGCTGTTTTTACAGGTGGAAAGAATTTAGCAAGAAACTTTTGTGTCATGTCCTGCCAACTAGTGATACTTCCTGGTTGAAGAGATTGTAGCCAACCTCTGGTCTTCTCTCTTAATGAAAAAGGAAACAATCTTAATCTAATGGTGCCTTCAGTAACACTATTCATCTTTACAGTGTCATAAATCTCCAAAAACATTGCCAAATGAATATTGGGATCATCAAGTGGTGATATGCTAAATTGTGCTTGTTGCACCATGCTGATCAACCTTGGTTTGAGCTAAAAATTATTTACATTAATGATCTGGCATCTTACACTTGAGTAATTATCATTCACAATTAGCCTTTCATAATCCTTAAAGGTTTGTGGCTATACATTATGTTCTCCTTCAGCCATGGCTAGTACTTTATTCTTTCTTCATGATCTAAAGGTTCTTTCAATCTTCGGATCAAAAGGAATATTGTTTCGAGTTCTAGCACAGCGCATCCAACGTGAAAAACACACCTAGAAAAAAAATAATTAAAATATAATATAATTCTAAATTAAAATCAAGATTACTTTGTATCAATATTGGCAAAGATAAGAAAATATCAATCCCTGACAATGGCACCAAAAACTTGATTGTTGCAAAAATACAAGTGCACAGTATCATAGTCTTATAATAAAGTGATAATAAGAATATTGTCCTTAGTGATTGGTAACTTACTTTTGACAAATACCAAAATTATACTAATCTCAATTTATCTAGAAAAGTCACTAAGGTTGTTGTAATTGAAATTTAAAATAAAATAAATTTAAAGAAAATAAAGATGTTGTTCAAAGATCAAATTAATGGGAAGAAAACTTCTAGGAAATCGATTTCATATAATCCCTCACTATGCTTTACTCATCTAGCTAATAGAATTTAATTCTCTCTGTTTGTTAGCAATCTTCAAAAAACATCAAAAATCCTCTTTCGATAGTCAATTGGAAATATTCTTGATCATCAATTTACACAAGAGTATAAAATTTAATAAATCAAGAAAACATCAAGACCAATAATTTATTACTTCTTTTTTCTAGAATAAAGAAAAATTAATTCATGCAAAAAATTAAATTTAACATAAATGAATTCACCATAATTTTATGAGAGAAATTGAAAGAAAATTGAATCACAAAAAGAATCTACTTTCACGTTTCCCTGTTGCGCTATAATCTATTTTTGTTTCCCCTGTTTTGTTTTCTTCGTTGCTATCTGCTTTCTTTTTCTTTTCTTTCGCACCGTCAACATTTTTTTGTTTGCTTCTATCGCCTACTCCTTCCTTCTTGTCGCTCTCTTACATATATATATATATTGAAAGGGTTTGATATATATATATATATAGAGACATCTTAATTTAAATTTGATTTAAAAGAATCTTTATTTAAATTTGAGAGTCCTTAGATGATATGTTTCTAAAATTTTGGATCTTCATTATCTTCAAATCTGTAATAAAATTTAAATAATAACAATGAAGTATATAGTCAATACAAAATAAATAAAATTAGACTAAAGTTAAAGTTGAGAAGTGATAAATTATGCCAAATTATACAAGTCATTAGTGGATCAAAGCCTATAAATCGTAGCCTTCAGTAATTCTGGCTAAGACGTTAAACTAAGTGCTTGGTGGAAGGCAACCCACTGTTTCCAATAGTATTATTTTCTTTTACTAGTTTTGATTTATTTATTAGTAGTTAATTTTCTATTTCCCCTTTTCAATTCTTTTCTAAATATATGCACAATTGAAAACATTAAAGACAATGTTTAGTTTAGGTTTGATGAGTGGAAAATAGGCACGATAAAAAAAATTCATCATCATGCTTTTGGTTAATTTAAGGTGAGTAATTGAATCTTTATGCATTTTTTGTTTGATTTCTTAAACATGTTTAAGGTTTTTTGTAAGAGTTAGTTTAATTCATAGTGTATGATGCTTGGAATGTTAAATTTGAGATGAACCCAAATTTAGTGTCTTGGAATAAATAGTGAAAACTATCTTGTGAGATTAATTATTAAGCCTATAGTATTTTATTTTGTGAGATAATATATCTTCTTCACTTTTTCCCACTATCCCTATGATTTTAAATTGTTAGATAATCTCTATATATTTTCATTGAATGTAAGGATTTTAAAATCAAGTGAAGTATTATTTGATTATTTTCTTTGCTTTGTTTAAATGATTTAAGTAGGAATTGAAAGTGTGTGTTGATAACCCTATGAAAGTAGAGTTGTTTGGTCACTTTTGAACCACTTATTTGTATTATTTTTGTTTAAATATCATGGTTAATCTTAATTTATGTTTAATTTGAATATGTAGGTAAAAAGATATCAAACAGATCAAAAATAGGCAAAAATTAGGACAAATAGAGGATCACAAGTGAGTAGATCGATCAAGGGTTCATCACTCGATTGATCGACAAAAGGAGTAGATCGATCGAGGGTTTATTATCACTTGATCGATCTAGCAGCAAGGACTTTAACACGTTAGCCTTAAATTAAATTTCAACTTTGAATCTAAGCCCTTGGATTAGGGTAATATGAATCATAATCTAATGAGGATCAATTTCAGCCTATTTAAAGCACCATGTTGTACAAAATTGTTACATACAAAATTTGTATAATTTATAAAATAGCTCACAAGTGCACGAATCGCTTATAGAAAATTACAAGTATACTTCCAAGGTCGATCTAAAATAGAATCATATGGTTTTTTAAATCTTTCAACAAATTCTTAAAAATGAGTTTAATATAACCTAAATTTTCTATCATAATTTTTTGAGTTGAGTTTCTAAACTAATAACATAAAAATAAAGATAAATTCAATAAACATTTAAGCAATTGAACATTTATCATGTAATAAAATATTTATGGGATATATTAGTTAGTTAATCATACTTATTTGATATTAAGTAGGATATTAAGGATATAAATTAAAATTATTAATTTTTTCTTATAGATTTGAAAATATCCTAAGGCAAGGATCATTTTTTTTATTAATTAAACTTCTAACTTGTTACTTTTGGTTGAGCCGACAATTTAAACTTTAATTATTCTCATTTTATAAGAAATTAACAAACCTTTTAATTGCCACCTTCTATCAGACAAACAATTTAAACTCTCATCATGGTATCAAAGTTAGGTTTATGATTTAAGTATCTAACAACTAACTTTCAGATTTAAAAATTATTGTGAAAAATATATCATCAATATATTTTTAATGACATTTCTTATAAAATCTTTGAAATAGAGTTCTCTAAAGATCCGAATAATCAAATCCAAAATCGAAGAGGTTACTCTAAATCAAATTCAAATAATTAAATCATAAATCTAACTCTCTTGTTTATTATGAAAAACACTTCATCAATATATTTTCTTTTACAAACTTCATTTAAATCTTGATGAAAATTAAAACTTAATTTATTTTATAAAAATAATTAATCTACTTTAATATTTCACAAGCATAACAACATTACTAATATCTCATATAATTTATAGCTAGACATGCTTCGTTTAATAAATAATCAATAAATTAAACATATAACATGTAATAACAACTCTTAGAAATATTCTGAAAAGAATACACTTTAAATATAATTCAACATAATCCTTAGAATTTCTTCTAAAAAACCTCTAGACAAAATTGCTACATTGTTTGTTGAATTATAGTTAAAGCTATTACATTAATTAAATTTGTTCAACTCTCAAATGAGAAAAGAACTATAGATAAAGAAAAGAACTATAGATTAAGAAAAGAACTATAGATTAAGAAAAGAAATGAAAAGACTAAGAAAACTAAGAAATTAGCTACTAAGAAAGATGTGCGATTCTTGGGTTACTTTTACAAAAGAAATAGGGTCCTATTTATAGGGTAAAAAAAGGAGAAAAATGGATTTTCAAGCTTGGCGCTATGGCATACATTTTATTCATGCTACGACATACATAGCATGTATACTTTTTAAAGCATGATCCACTATCTTCGTGTCGCAGTATACAAATTTTTCATGACATAGGGCTTGCACTGATATTTGACACATTCCTTTGGCCTCGTGCCATGGCTTATAAAGTTTTCGCACTGCAGCACCCTTCAAACTGCATCACTTTGAAACCCTAATTTTCATGTAATTTATTTTTCCAATTTTTGAACATATGTAATATTTTACAAATTTTTTCTTTTAATTTTTTGAGTTGTAATGGAGTACTTCAAGTATAGTTCGTCAAGTTGATTTATTTTAATATAATAAATACCTAAAAACAACAAAATATACAAGTGATTTCAAAAATATAGATTTGTATAAAATGATAGTAAAATAAGTAAATATAAATCTATATAATCATTAAACATACATAAAATCACAATATATTAAGTGTTTTGGAATACATATCACAACCCTCAACCAGCTTCTTGCTGGTATCTTAGTAAGAATGAGAAAAACTAGAAATTAAATTATTCTAAATCATTTCTGTAGATTGACATGGTTGCATTTAGCGTATGTAACAAGCCTTAAACTCCTAAGTTACCCTAGTGAATGAATTTAAGTCTCATGACAATGTTTAGGTATAGAACCCATAAACATCAAAAGTAAAACAAATAACATATAAACAAAATAAATTTAAAAACAAAGTAAAATGAATAAGAAAATAAGAAAAATAAAACTTCTATTGCTTTAAAATTTATTTTAAGTTTATAATAAAATCTATAGCATAAGTCATCTAAATATTCTAAACATTCATGATTTATTATAATAATTAGTTGAAAATTACTTTTTATATTCAAATCAAAAATTTATCCAATCTCAATGTAAAGAATTCTAATTCATTTCAACTCTAACCTCACAAGACATACTCTCAATAAAATTGATCCTATTGGTTCAAGCACTCATTCAAAGGTATATGCGAAAGAGTTTATATATAGAAATGAATTAATGGTTCACATATGTTTAAAAGAAGAAAAGGCACAAAAAATAGTGCATCATATTGACCACATGAATGAAATCAAATGAAATGATTTATAAAAAAATCACATATTATTTACATACATCAATCAAATTCATAAAATAAAAAGTATCAAGTAAGGTGGCTTTTAGAAGATGAAGAAACTCCAATGATTTCTTGGGAAATTATTTCCTATACTTTTTCTTTTGTATATAGCTAATTCTCACAACTTTGAAGGATAATGGGTAATGATATTTAGTTTATATTATTTATTTTTCTCTTTTTTTTATTTTTCTTTCATCTCTCTCTTTTATTTTTAGAGATATTCCTTCTTCTTTCTTAAGTTAAAGGATCATGTATAGATTGTACATATATTGTAAGATAAATGAGTAACTAATTTGTAGCTTTTTACTTTTGGGTTTTAGGTAACCCTATATTTGTCTCTTTTTTAGAAGTTATGCATCAATAAAAAGATAGACATATATTTTTAATGTCTATTTAACTTATTTAATTTAAGCAATAAAAATAAATATATGACACTTTATTAGATGTAATAGTCTTAACATTCAATGCAAAGACTTATAAAGATCATCTAACAATTAGAATTGAAAAGAAGAGTGTTTAAAGAGTAAAAACAATATTATCACTCAGAATTGAAAGATAATGGCTCAAAATATATTCTCACAAGAGTAGTCTCTACTATTTGATTCTTAAAGATTAATTGTGGGTTGATCGTAATTTCAACATTTTACCATGAAATACTAATTATGAAAAAAAGTAACTAATTACACATTACTCTAAGAAATATTTTTGAAATTAACCTAACAATACAAAGACTTGAATCATATTCTCAAAATCAACTTTTAGATTATGATAATTTTGTGAGAAAATTTTAAAAATAAACCAAAAATTTTTAATTAAAAAAATATATGTAAACATAAGCATGTGAACATGAAAAGTCCATTTTCATAATTAATTTTATGAATGTAAATTTTTCTACCCTTTGTTAAATCATCTAGTTATGATTGTTCACTATTGAATCTCCTATATGACACATATTTGCGCTTGTGGAATTGTGCTAATCTTTTAGGTGCCAGCTATATGGGTTCAATTAACTCATGTAACTCGAATTCATCGAAACATTGGTTTGAATCCAATCATCTTTCTTGTAGAGACTATAATGAAAGAAACGACTTGTAAGTAAATTACTTGGGGGCATTACCTTAGTAGGTAGCTTGATTCATAACCTTGTAATTGGATCTTATTTTTCATAGTGGATAATTAGGTGGTCTGATAGATTGGTGATTTTTTTCTTAAATCATTGGTGTGATTTCGGTTATTTCTACCTAAAAATCTCATGTATCGATTTTTATATTTTTGTATTATTTTATTTATGCTTGATTACATGCTTAGCCGTTCTGTAAAATTTTAATTTGACATTATTCATTATGTATTCATCTCTTTTAACTAATTAGATTTGTAATTAAATAAGCTACTATACAAAATTACGGTATATGCTATATTCCTTTCAACAATAGCATATAAGAATGCAACAATATGATCAAACTATTTTGAAGTAACAAGTTCTAGGTAAGGGAGAGAGTTATTGAATTTTTAAAGATTCTTTCTAGGTTTTGAATTGTGGTGGCCTTTAAGTCCACAAATATATAATTAAATTTCTTTAGATAGATGAAGTTTATTGTTTTCAAAAACCAATTGTTTTATAGTTAACTAACAAAAACTTGGTTTTATCTGTGTAAATTTTTTAACTCCATTTCCACCCAATTAAAAGAATCAAAGAAAATTAATGTGTAATAACAAGCGTGCAAATTTTTTATAGTGTGTTAATCAAATCTCACACGGACTTGTAACGATTACAAGTCTATGTGGAATTTCACGATTGAATATTTAAATTATGTAGAAGTGAAGATTGAGAAAAAATAAATAAAAAATAGTACATAAATAATGACCACAATATATTTTAAAATAAACCTAATTCAAATTGCTTCTTAAATAATGATATAAGCCTAACCTAAAATTTTAAGCACTTCGATAGTTTCACATAGTTTTGTAGAATTATGGTACTTCCATCTTTCTCATATTTTTTTATTCATTTCTCAACAAATCAACTTTTAATGTTTGTTATAAAACAATTCAAAGCTTTATTTTTCATCGAACCCGTAATTAAGCCACCACCAATTTATTTGTAATATCTATTTCTCTGACAATCACTATCACAAACTCATTCCCTTTAATTCCACTGAACACTTCATCTTTTCTTTTATCACCTTATATTCGATCAAACCTAATGTGAAAATAGTTTTGATCGAATACAAAATAATTGAAAAGGAATAAAAGGATTAAGAAGATCACAAGAAATGAGTTGATGGTAGTCACCATCATTGACATAAATTATACTTCAAACGAGTTAGTTTTCCTAAAAGCTGTATTTTTGGATTGTTTTGTAGCAAACAATAAACTATGGTTAGTTGGCAAAAGAGTATGGTAGTATTAGGAGTAGGATAAAGACCATGAAAGAAGTAGACATGGATGATAGGGTGGACATCATTTTTTCTTAATAAAATGAATACAAAAAATACAAAAAATACATAAATTAATAAATATTTTAATAAAGTCAAATTGTCCTTTTATGAATTAGGTTTTCTTTCCAAAATGAAACTATTGATGTACCATTTATTAAATAGGAGATTATTAGTATATTAATTTAATAATATGAACCTATGTATCTTTTGTTTAATAAGGATATTATAAAAATACTAAACATGTTAAATAACGTAGTTAAAATTGTAGAGCACAATAGCATATAAGAATGCAACAATATGATCGAATTCTAAATCCACCTTACTTGAGATATATTCGTATTTTCATTGTGAAGAAAAGTAATAATCCAACCATCATCTCTTCAGCGCCACCGTTTTTGGAGACAAAAGAAGCTCCAGTGCAAAAATTGTTCTTCCCAAACATATTGTATTCTACTTTTATTGCCTCTTCAAGAGTTTTATTGCTCTGTTAGATAGAATGTCAAGTACAAAATGATTATGGATCCACACATGCATTCATCAAAGTAAATAACAAATGAATACAGGAAGTTTTGGAGGACTACTGTTTAACGAGTTAAGTCTTGTTTCATGTTCTTAAAATTGTAGCTTAGCTAGACCACAAAACTTAGGTAAACCTGTATTAAAACAAAGAAGAAGAAAGAAACCTTCTTTTGAGATCTGATTCATTTCTAACCCCCAGGTCTCAAATATTTGTTTATATTTATGCAACTTTATGAAGAATACATGTTCATGTCAGGAAAAAACTTTGGATAAATTTTTTTCATAAGCTCATTTAATAATGAGTTTTGTTTTCTTACATTTGAAATTAATTTTCTATTTTCGAATTCATTTATTAAATAAAACAAAAATCCCTTTGGTAACAACTTTTGTTCTATTTTTGTAAAGAAAGAAAACACACATATAGTTTGTTTGGTAAAACTAACCATGTTGTGTGTTCTGTTTTTAGTTTTTCTTTTTCTCCATTTTCTATATAATATTAATTTCATTTTTAACTATGAGATCGATATAAAATTTAATTGTAAAAGTTTTGAAATTTAAGAAACGAAAGTATGATATGAATGTTTCTTTTTTTCTAAGAGCCAAAATTATAACAAATTATAAAATTCATTTCTAATTAAAACGAAGATTGAAAACATAAATAATTATCAAACAATGAGGAAATAAAAAACTTTTGTTTGAACAAGGAAAATAATAGAAGAAGTAACACCTTACAAAACGAAATATGACATAAATGATAACACTAACTCGTAATTACCTGATATGGAACTTGGAATAGAATCAACAATATGTGTGTATCCAAATCTATTTTTAAGACCGGTAAAATTTCCATTGATGAAAGGAAAGTCCATGGAAAGCTCTATCCCAGTTAGATTATTTTCTCTAACTCCTCCATCTCTCATGTTTAATCGCCAGTACTCGTAAGCACGAGAACATAATTTATCTGCAGGTGGATTATCAACATTTTCTCTACCCAACTCAGGCTCTGGTACGACCGATTCCCGAGATCTACAACCGAGCAGCAAAACCTGCTTATGTATGAATATTACAAACATTAAACCCAAAAAAAGTAAAACAACAATTTTTACACTACTGTTAAGTTACCTCATCTCCATCTTCATAACAATTGATAGTGTGAAATGTGCAATTTGGTTCAACTTGAAACCAGTGGATTGAATTTGCATCACCAAATCGAGGCATAACTCCGATCCTTACATAGTCCTCACCATTGTATTTTATTAACCTGCATGTCACCAACTTACCATTTATTACAAAACTATGATAAGGACAAGGCATATGATGAGTCCCAATCAGAGAAGAGAAGATCAATGGAGTAGGAAAATGGTTGTTTTGTTTGTAAATTCATTACCTTTTCCCTTGATCCCCTTCTGATTAAAATGCAGAAGAGATTGCTTACAAAACGGTCATGCAACAGCTCGGCGGCTGTTTATGACACTTAACTTTTGCATGCATGGCATTTAAGGCATGCGCTAGTCATATACATCATATTGCTACACTTGTCTTTATATACATAATATTATCTCACTTGTCATGATACATGGCCAAAAAGGGTACAAACAGCTGTCGGAAATTATTTAACAAAATACATGCAATATCTCAATGGCAACACGCGCAATATACACCAAAAATAGCACGCAATGGTCGAGTAGCTGTGCGCGCAGTGACACCCTTCGTGCTAGCAAAGGCCTAGTAGTTTTGTGCCGTGCCAAAAGTTGTATGCATGTTTATGCATACTTGGGATTCCTCTTGGGAGTTCTTGATGAACATCTAACATTGCCCTCTTCTTTGGCATGAACCTTGTCCTCAAGGTTCAAGAACCTTTCCTTGATTTGTTGATAATCTTCCCACGAAGCTTCTTCTTGAGGAAATTTTTTTCCATTTTATGAGACTTTCTTCCATAAACTTGTATCCTTTTTTTACCCATCGCGAGTCTAAGATTTCTTCTAGTTCATGATGAGTTTTCCTTTTTTCGAGACCGGTGGTAATTCTAGACTTGAAACTTGACATTCTCCTATGCATTTTTTTAGCATGGACATATAGAAAACTGGATGTATTCGAGAATTTAAGGATAGTTTCAGTTTGTAAGTAACCTGACCAATTCATTCCTCAACTTCATAGGGTCCATAGTAGCTGTTGGCAAGTTTTTGATAGGGTATTTTAAATACTGAATTCAATTTCCCTCCTTCTTGTGTCTGCTTTTGTTTCATTCTATTGTTAGCAGCAGACAAATTCTCTTTAAACTACTTAAGGATTATATCCTTGGTTTTTAATTATTGATCTATATCATTAATAGGACAAGTATTTTCGTTATAGCATGGAATGATAGGAGGAAGATGCCCATAGAGAGCCTCAAATAGTGTCATTTTGATGGAAGCATGATAGGTAGTGTTATACTATAATTCAGCCCATGGAAGAAAAGAAAACCATTTACCAAGTTATTGATGTACGAAGCAGCGGAAGTACTATTCTACACATTTGTTCACTACTTCTGATTGGCCATTTTTTTGAGGATGATATGTTAAACTCATTTTTAGTTTAGTTCTAGAAAGTTTGAAGAACTCTTGCCAAAAATGGCTAATAAATATTGGGTCATGATCACTGATAATTGATCGTGGCATGCCACGAAGTTTCACCATTTCTGCAATAAAGTTTTTAGCAATCATCTTAGCTGTGTATGGGTGAGATAATGTTATGAAATGAGAGGATTTACTAAGGTAGTCCACGACAACTAAGATTGCATTTTTGCCTTGGGAGGAAGGGAGACCATCAATGAAATCCATTGTTATATCATCCCAAATTTGACGGGGAATTGGTAGTGGCTGAAGAAGTCCTACAAGAGACAGTCTCAGTTTTGATTCTTTGGCACACTTGATAAGAGGCTATATAATTCTTGATAGTGTTATACATTGATGGCTAATAGAATTGGTGAGCCATTAGTTTGTAGATTATGAGCACCCTTGAGTGTCCTTCTATGATGGAATCATGAAATTCTTGTAATAATTGATGAATGATTAGTGATGTAGGAGTAAGAACCACTCTATCTTTGTAGAAAACCATGTCATTTTTCCATGTGTAAGGAGCTTCTAACTTGTCAAGGGCTTATTTGCTAATTTTTTGCATGTAAGGGTCAGTCTTTACTTCAGATTTAATAGCGTCCCATATTTGAGCTTGTGTAATGACTGATCGGGTAGAACCAACATCGCCGATCCTGCCGTTCATTTGGTTTTATTTATTTATAAAACTCTCGCAAGTGCACGAATCATTTCGTAGAAAATGATAAGTATACTCCCAAGGTCGATCTAAGGAAGGAATATATGTGGTTTTTAATTTATTATTAAAACTTTTAAAAACGAAATTAAATCCTAAACATCCTGTCACGATATTTTGGGGTTTTGTGTTTTTAATCTACTTACATAAAAATAAACATAGATTCAATAAATATTTATACAAATTTTATCATTTATAATGGTGGAGTATTTATGGATATAATAATTAAGTTAATTATGCTTGCTCGTATTATTTAGGTTATTAAAGATATGAATTGATATTTATTGATTCTCTCTTTTTTATATGAATACCACCTTTGGTGGGGTTATATATTCTTTGTTAACTAAACAAATCAATTAACACCTATGGGTGGGGTTGATAACTAATTTGGTTAATTAAATTAATTCATTTTTCTAAGAGATTGAAAATGAACCATTTAAATGCCACCTTTGGTAGGGTTAGACAGTTTAAACTTTATTCAAGGTGTCCAAATTAAACCTAAGAATTTAATTATCCGAGTACTAACTTTCAAGTTTTAAAACCACTACTAAAAATATGTTGTCAATACATTTTCAGATAATAATTCTTATAAAAACTTTTGAAATAGAGTTTCACTCTAACTACCGGGCGATTGTACCAACAAATAAAAGAGCACTACTCTAAATTAGACCGGATAACTAAACCTTAAAATCTAATTTTCAGATTTAAGTTTGTAATGAAAAATAATATATTTCTCTCTAACATTCTTAATATAAAATCTTGAATAAAAATAAAATCAATTCATTTTAGAGATTTTTACTTATTTAATATTTCGCAAGCATAACAACGTTATTATTATATCATATTTACAAATAGCCAGCACAGTTAAATTTAATCACAGACAAATTGAATATAACATGTAAGAATAAAACATAAAAAATAACTGCAAAGAAAATAAAATCCTTACAAAACTTTGATGCTATTCTCGTTGCTGGAAAACCTCCAAGCGGAATTTGTACTCCCATTTATTGAATCAAAAAGCTAATAAATTACAAAACATAGCTAGTTTTTCTCAAAAAGAGAAGAACTCTAAAACTAAGAAAAACTAACTAAGAAAAGCTAAAAACTAAGAAAAACTAAAAAAACTAAGAAATGAGAGAAAGAAAGAGAAGAGAAGATGTGTTTTGAGGTGTGTTTAGAAGTGAAGAGAAGGGGGGTATTTATAGGTGAGGATGGAGATAAAAAGTGGTGGAAACGCGGAGTGGTGATTGCTAACGTTATTGATGACATCAGCATGACGTGGGGGCGGTTACGCGCGAAAATGGGGCGAGATGGCAGCGGCGCGCGCGGAAGGAGCAGCAGCCTGCACAAGCACGCGTGGGATAGGAGCAAGGCGCGGGCGGCAGCTGCTCGACATGATTTCCTCCTTTTTGACATTTTTGACCCATTTTGTCCAATTTTTTCATATTTGTTGACCTTTCCTCATTTATTTATTAATATATTTGTGATGTATTGCCTCTAGTATTCCTCTTTGAGTCTTTAAGTTATGTTTTTAAGCAAAAATACCTGAAAAACAATAAAAATACCCGTGATTTCGAAAAAGACAAATTTATATAAATATATGATAAAATCATATAAATATATATATTTTTAATCAATTAATGTACATAAAATCATGGTAATTTTAGTGCTTTTTGAACACTCATCAATGACCATGGTGTTAAGAGTAAGATTGTTTGTAAGAGATAGAGCATCAGCTGCATTGTTTTGTTTTCTTTGATTATAGGTGATTTCATAGTCATATCTTAGCAGTTTAGTGACCCATTTTTGTTGTTCTGGTGTGGTAATGCGTTGTTCTAGAAAATATTTAAGGCTCTTCTAGTATGTTTGAATATAGAATTTATGTCCAATAAAATATGGTAACCAAGTCTAAATAGCATGTATAATGGCCAGCATTTCCTTAGCATAGGTGGACCACGTTCTTTTGGATAGCCCTAATTGATAGGTCCCATTCAAAAAAATCAATGGATTAGAAAAGGGTTGTTTTGTTTGTAAATTCCTTACCTTTTCCCTTGATCTCCTTCTGCTTAAAATGCAGGAGAGATTGTTTACAAAACTGTCATGCAATAGCTCGACGGTTGTTCATGACACTTATCTTTTGCATGCATGGCATTTAGGGCATGCGCTAGACATATGGTTACATAATATTGCTACACTTGTCTTTATATATATAATATTATGACACTTGTCACGACACATGGATTAAAAGGGTACAAACAACTGTCAAGAATTATTTAACAAAATACATGCAATGTCCCAGCGACAGCGCTCGCGCAGTCTAGTATACAACCTAAAATAGTGTGCAATGGCCAAGTAGCTGTGCGCACAGTGACACCCTTCATACATGCACCAGCCTAGTAGTTCTGTGCGCAACAAAATCCTTCTTGTGCGGATTAACAGACAGAGATGTTTTGTACCGTTCCAAAAGAGTATGCATGTTTATACATACTTGGGATTCCTCTTGCGAGTTTTTGATGAACGTCTAACAGTATAGGATCGATTAAGTCTTATAAGTTTAGGACACATTAAGCAGTAACTATGTAGGTCCATTTATTTTAAGTGATTTTAAGTCGGGTTATGGAATCACAATTCATAAAAAATATCATATTTTTTATTAAAATAAATATGTTCATAGGTATTTATATATTCTGGTACAATACTGGCATATGCCACATAAACATGTTCATTTATCGAAAACATATTATATTTTTTATACAAATATAGTTCAATAACTCAATATTAAAATTAATGAATTAAATGTACATAACCTAATTCTTATAATTATAAGTTTAATTAAAATTTAAACTCAATAAAGTTACAGAAATAAAACAACTTAAAATGTGAAAATTTGTACTGATATTAGAACTCTATAAACATATACTCACGGGCCTCCTGTTAGAACTCTCATAGTATTTATTGTAAGTGGAAAGTCCATTATTACATTGTACCTGCAGGCCAATAATTAATTCATTCAAATTAGTGTGATTGTTAAAATAACAAGTTATAAGTTGTTATTGCTTTAATTTTGTTATTATTTGTACCTCTGTGTAATCCCTATGTCATGGCTATAGCTACACCTATCAAGTTTTAGATCAACTTTATGAAGTAATTCATTTCCATCAGCTGAGAAAAAGAAAGAGCCATGTACTCAGATTAGCAAGTTCACAAGGGATGTTTCAAATTTAATAGGTATTTATCGGGGCACAATATCGCTACGTTTGAACATAGACAAAACTCCTTAAATAACATTTATAAGGTATACATAATTATATTAGGTACATAAATCATATATTTATATATGTATATACAAACATAACATCTACGTGCTATTAATATGAAGCTTTAAATCTACATAAATTGGAACAAAACTGCGTTTTTTTGCTATGTACATGCTCATGTACAAGCTTCGTATAAATATGTATAGGCTGTACATAACTAGAGTGTAATTTATGTACATCTATATATAAATATATATTTTACACAGACTTTACGTGCAGATTTGAACAAATCTCCAAAAACACCCTTTTTCAAATGTTGCTCTGAAAAGCGAGGCAGTACCAGAAATTACTCCTAATTCAAAGAAAGGCTTAGTCGCTTCTATCCCGAAAATAACTAGTTCCCCTGAGCCTGGAGCTTTTTATTACATAAAAATGTGATAGTATAACAAATAGTTAAACAAAAGAAAAGATTGAACAATTAAATTTAGTTGTGACTTCACAAGAAATAGAAAAGAATTTTGAAGAGTATAGACCTTTGGATGGCTATAGTGAAAGGTCTAGTCCACGATCGACAAGCATGCCATTTACCTAATGTTTCTAGAGTAAAAATATTAATATCTTGAGGTAGATCATTTTCAGCTATGGAATACAACTTTCTTGAATGCTCAAAAACAGTTGTGTTACTCATGTCTTTGAGTACTTTTCCAAACCTCAACTGAAAGTCTCATGGTTAATCTATCAGTCCAACTGTTAGAATTTATATTACAAAGACTCTTTTTAAAAGTATTATTAGTTTTGCATACCATATTTAGTAGAGAAGCAGATAGAATAGCTGCTGAGTTGCCTCGTGCCGCAGGATGAAAACAGGGTTTATTCCTCTCCTTTTCTAGCTTGAATGTTTCACTCTTGTTGTATTTTAGACTCCAAATGCCATCTTTGTCTTTGCTAAAATATGAAGCATGAAACATTCCTTCTCCTTCTACCCAAATGTGACTTGAAGTTCCAAACACAGATTTTGCTGACTTTAGTCCTCCAAAGAGTGGATTTGACCCTGTTATTGTAATTAATTACTCTAGTTACTTTAATAATTAGCACTATTTCTTTTCTTTTAATAGATTCTTCTATCCCAATTATGACTTTAAAAGGACTTATAAATGTAATCAATTCTATAAGGTTTATGTTAGTGTTGGTATATTCGTGATCAAAATGTATAATTGTAATTTTAGTTTCTAAGTGTGTCATAGAAGAATATTTTAAAGTCAAAGAAACTATCAAGCTTCAACAATCATATATCAAGTATATTTTTGTTCCCCTACACATTAGATTGCATATTTTAGATTGCATATTAGACAAAATAGGATCAATATGAAAATAGGCTACTCGGTCAATCGAGTAGTGAGTGGATTTATCAAGCAATATTATCTAAATAAATTAATTTTAATATATACTCGATCAATCGAGGAATATACTCGATCAATCGAGGAATATACTCGATCAATCGAGGACTAGATCGATCCACCTTTCTTGAATATTAATTAAATGATCATTGGATCAATCGAGAGAATGTTCGATCGATTGACCAATGTACTCAATTGATCAAGCAGTCAGCTATCTGATTTTAAAACATTTTTCTATTATGATTTGGATTGGTTTTTAAGGTATTGGCCTTATTCCTTAAAAGTGTTTTAAATGATTTTTATGGATAATATTATAATTTTACTTTAACCTAACGTGCTTCAAAATATTCTATAAATACAAATATAAGCACACATTTGGAAATAAACACAAAATAGCTTAATTATGCTTATTCTCTTCATCTTTCATTTTCTCTCTTGTTTTGTTAAAAATTTTCAAGTAGGTTTTTTAATTAAGTTAATTTATCAAACATTTGTGGTTATGTTTGATGGATTAACATGCCTATAATAATAATTGTGTTATTATGCTTTTAACTGATTGTCTAGAGTTGCTAGTTGTTTTTTATTTATTTAATATATTATTTAAATCAACTAGTTAGGATTGTTCAATAATGAATTTGTTCAAGGACACACTTGAACTTGTGTTTATGTGCTAACATTTTAGGTGACAATGGTGCAAGTTCGATTAATTCATGAGACTCGAGTTTTTTAAGACTCTAGTTCATATTCGAATGGCTTTACTGTAGAAACTATGATGAAAGCAACAACTTGTAAGTAGGTTACTTAGGAGCATTACTTGGGTGAGGAGGTTGAATCCTAACCTTGTAACTAGATACTTATTTTTCATAGTGGATTGTTAAGTGATCTGGTGGACCGGTAGACCGATGGTTTTTCTCTTATGTCATTAGTGTGACCTAGGTTGTTTTCACCTAAAAACATCTTGTATTGATATTTTTATTTCTATATTACTTTCCTTACATGTGATTGATTGTTTAACAGATTACAAAATTTTAATTTACTATACTTTTGTTGACTAGATATTTAGATCTATAACTAAATGAACTTTCATTTGGTATCAGAGTCATGAGTAGATACACTTAATAAAACTAGGACCTTGTTATGAATAATTTAATTAAGGGTGATATTTCAGATAATGAGAAAAATGATGCTGAATTTATGTTCAATAAATTGAATGGATATAGTCTTGATGAATTGTTTTTTGATTTATTTAGAAGTAAGACACAAAAGGATAAGTTACCTATAGAAGTAACTAAATTAAATAATAAACTTAAATCCCTTGAAATAAACTCCTCAATTATAGAAAAATAAAAAATTGAACTCTCTGAACGAACTTATGTTTTAAATTCAAGTCTTGCAAATCTTAAACAGGAAAATAAAAATCTAATGCAGGAACTTAAACAATTAAAAGAAGGTGTGAAGTGGTTTACTATTGGATCTGAATGGCTAAAAAATTATGGATTATGGAGAACCTATTGGAGACAAGGGATAATTAAGTTATATAAATGAGGATTCTACACCATCATCTTCAAAAACAATTGATTTTGTAAAACCATCTAAACCTTCTACTTCATTACAAATACAACTTCAACTTCAAAGACTACTATTAAACAGCCTTCAAGCTCCACTCCTACAATTATTAATTATGCACAAAGAACTATTGCACCTATAATTGATAAAACTCTTAATTTTTTACTTATATGTCATCATTGTGGTAAGAAAGATCATATTAGGCACAAGTGTAGATTTTTAATGAATGCTCTTAAATTTAGTAATACTCTTTATGCTTCATATAGTAGGATTCTAGTATGTTATATCATAGAAATTTTGTACCATCATCCATCTATGCATGTTATATCATATTCTAGAATGAATAAAAATTATGGTAACATGTTCAAAAAGCTTACTAAAAATCATGAAGTTGTTGGCTCAAAGAGGCAAGTGAAATTCAATGCATTTAAATCTAGGACTAATTATCATTATCCTACTATGCATGTTGCATCTTTATTTAAGATGAATGGAAAATCTAAGAGTAAGTCCAAGAATATGTCAATGACAACTAAGGTAGTTGATTTCCAACTCGAAGATATAAATAAACAAAAATTCAAGAAAGTTTGGGTTAGGAAATATTGTTTTTTTTTTAGTCACCTCACCTTTGTTCTTTATTGTTTCACGTAGATACTTTTATTTGAATGCTTAATTGACCCTAGGTGAACATCTTTGTTTGTTTTTATTTTTATTTTTGTTGATGTTTCTTTAGTTTAAAAAATGATAAAAAATAAAAAAGTAGGAAAGTAGACATGCTTTAACATTGAAATGGTCATTATGTACTCCATTTATATTTATTGTTTTGACTATACATTATGCAAATGAATATTTTGACTTGTGCATTTACATATTTTTCACATCTGGTGATCAATTTTAACTGAACCGATTCACACACTCACTAGACACATAAGTATGTCAAACTAGAAGTTTATAATTAATTATGAGAAATTTCAAGGCATGAGATAACCTTGATTGTGAAAATTATGGTTTAATTCTATATTTCATTGTATAAAATACTTGTATAGAGAGATATCTAGTTTTGAGAGGGCTATCTACTGTGAGGAGTGAAGCTATTAAAGTGACAAGAGAAGGCTACCATACAACTAGTGTAAAAGTCATCATATTAGGTATACTAGCTTGTGCATATTTCTTTAAAAAAAATTATAATAATATTAAATAAAAAGAAAAATACAAATGCTTTTACATGCATACAAAGAAAATGAATAACCAATCCCTCACAAAACAATTAATACAAAAGGGGAATACAAAAAAATAGATTAAAGTTCTCTCTTGATAAGTAAAATTTTATTTTATATAAGGATGAATTCAATTGTAATTTTTTATGATAAGTGATACTCCTTCTTTCGAATCTTTCATAACTGATCATTAATATCACTAAGTTTCAACACATTTTTACTTTTAGTGATTATCGATGTGTCATCATATGTGTTAGTATGTTTATGTGCCCTACCTATATATGTTTATGTTATCAATAGATATTTACACTTTGAAGAAAATTAATTTCATTATTTGTGTGTATTATTGTAGGTACGTTAAGCTAAGTCTACTACCCTTAATGAAAAAAAAAACATTAGGGGTAGTTTATTCATTCTTTGAGAAACTTATTGTTTTTAGCTCTCTATTTTGTTTGCTTTGAGCTTTTTAGAATATATATTTCTATTTTCATCATTAAATACACTACTTGCTTGTTCAACCTGGTGTCATTGTTTCATGATTATATTTATTTATTCGTATGTCAAAAGGGGGGACAAAAATTGGTATTAAAATTTTTTAAAATTGAAACATAAAAAAAAGGATAGTTAATTTAGGGGGGATTTTTTAGTTTTTGAATTACCTTGAATTTTTGATTATTTAAAAGGGGGATTTGTTTTTAATTTCTATCATTTGTTTAATCATTGTTTGATCATTTTTCACTTTTCTGTTGTTATATACACTGAACTAATGAACAATGAGTTTTTTGGATTAAATTTTTTGATTGTTTATGTTTTTTAAGTGTAAACATGAGCTTTCAAGATTAAAGCGAAGATAATTCTACTAGATCATACGATAGTGCCACTATGTAAAAATTTAATTTTCTTATGAGTGTTATGTAATGAGAGAGAAATGTTTTGTCATACGAATATACTAAAAGAGGAGATTGTAAGGTTTATGTTAATATTGATGATATTCATGAATAAAACTTATAATTGCAATTTTAGATTTTAGTTGCATCTTGGAAGAATATTTTCAAGTTTGACAAACTATCGAGCTTCAATGATCATATATAAGATATATTTATGTTCCCCTACACGTTAGATTACATATAGAAAAAATAGGAGCAATGTGAAAATAGGCTACTGATCAATCAAGTAGTGACTAGATCGATCGAGCAATATTACCTAAATAAATTGATTTTAATACATTACTAGAATGATCGAGGGATTTACTTGTTTGATCGAGGTCTAGATTGATTGAGTTTAATCACTAGATCGATCCACCTTTTTTGAATATTAATTAAATAAAGATAGTCGATCGATTGAGCACTTAGATTAATTAAGCAACCAGTCATCTGATTTTAAAATATATTTTTGTTATGATTTGGATTGGCTTTTTACAGTATTGTTCTTATTTCTTAAAAAGTATAATTGATATTATAGACAATATGGCAATTTCACTTTAAAGTAATATGCTTCAAAATATTCTATAAAAATAAATCTAAGCACACATTTAGAACCAACCACATAAGAGCTTAATTATGCTAATTCTCTTCATCTATTATTCTCTGTATTATTTTACTAAACAATTTTAAGTAGGTTTTTTCATTAAGTTAATTTATCAAACATTTGTGGTTGTGTTTGTGTTTGATGGATTAACTAACCTACAATAATAATTGTGTTATTATGCTTTTAATTAATTGTTCAAGAATTTCTAATTACTTTCACTTTATCTGATATATTGTTTAAATCAACTAGTTAGGAATATTTTTTATTAAATCTACTCTAGGATTCTCACTTGTACTTATATTTATGTGCTAACTTTTGAGGTGATAGAGGTACATGTTCAATTTACTTGTGGGACTCTAGTTTTTTGAAATACTAATCTAGATTTGAACGTCTTTTTTGTAGAGACTATAATGAAAGCAACGACTTATAAGTAAATTACTTGGAGTATTACCTAAGTAGGTTGAGTCATAGCCTTAGAACCATATACCTATTTTTCATAATGGGTAATTAGGTGGTTCAATGGATTGATGATTTTTCTCTTAAGTCATTAGTGACTAATGATTAATTGTTGTTTTCACGTTACTTTATGTACACGTGATTAATTGTTTGGTCTCTTATAAAATTTTAATTTACTATACTTTCGTTAACTAGATATTTAGATTTATAACTAAAAGAACTTTCGAATTCCATATTCAAAAAATATAAAAAGCATTAAATATATAATTGAATAAATAAATTATCTTATTAAGTTGATTTTTTAGGTTAAAATTCCACTCAACAATTGTTATTATATGAGAGCCTAGTTTGCATTATGTGAAGTGGAACTGTATTATCTAAGTAGGGTCAGCTCAACCCTTAAGTCACTTGGGTAATTGCTTAAGATCGGACTTAAGAAGGGTTTTGATCCAAAGGATATCTTTTAATTTTTTAAAATATAATTATAAAAATAAAATTAACTTTTTTTCCTTTTTATTTTATGTTAATTAAAATTAAACCTAATTTAATTTATTGAAACAAAGACTACTTACAAGTTACATGCACATAACACCTTCTGTGAAGTAGAATTTAATAAATAATAAATTTTTGTCTATCCTTATGCTCGAATTCATCATATTTGAATGTAAAACATCTCTTTATCTTAATTAATTTTATATTTATCATAATAATTTTACATAATTAATTTTATTTTAATTATTTTTAATTAATAAACATTCAATTGTTCATCCACAATCATCTTAATCAAAATTAGTTATTATTATATATCTACAATGAAGAACATGCAGATTATCATATATAAAATGAATTCGTCTGAATAAATTTAATATTATTACTCGAAAAGAATATAGGAGATATGGTAAATTTATTAAATTATACATAAGATCATCTCCTACATAGTAGTAGCCAATAGGCATACACAAACTTCATTTTTCTCTAGTATATTTTAAGAAATTAAATCTATTAAATTTAGAAAAGTAGTTGTTTCAAAATATATAATTAGTTGATGTTGTGATAATCAACCTTTTCTCAAGGTGAAAGAATTCAAATCCTTTACCATTTTTTTTAAATCACCATTTAAATTAATTTATTTTGGTTATGTACATTGTAGAAATACTCTTTTTATGGTTTAAAAAAATATTCATCATTTAAAATTTATGATTGATAAAACTTATGAAGTAATTATTCTTAAAATTATATTATTGTACACTAAAACAATTCAATAAAAATTAACACACATGAATGTTTGTATTTTTAATAATTAATTATTAAATTAAATATATTTAAATTTTAAATTTTAAATAAAATATATGAAAAATGGTGATATTAGTCTATTAACTATGATCAAAGAATACAAAAATGTACTAATTTTTGGGTGTAACATTACAAATGTATCAATTAAAAAAATGTATTAATTTTTGGGTGTAACGTTACAAATGTACCAATTAAAAAAAATGAAAAAAAATCCAAATCTTAAAAAACAAATGGAGCATGTGAATAAACTTGTCAACTTTTTTGAGTTATTATATGTTTCTTAAATAATTTACAATTTAAAAAATATAAATTTTAATAAGTCTAGACGCATAGTAATTAATTTAAAAATATATAATAATTAAAAAGAAAATATACTCATATATTTATCTATTTTATTTATGATATTTTATGAAGTTTTTGACTTCTTATCTAGTTTTTAATAATTGATGAATGTAATAATGATACACTTAAATATTAATAAAATTTTATATATTTTAATTATAATTAATCAATTAGTATTAACCTTATTAATTCAAAATATATTAATGCAATATGTGAAAAGGCCCTGCAACAAGTCTCGACTAGGGCCCCTTAATTAGTAGGGTCGATTCTGCGTACGTAGGTAGTAATAGCACACTAGGCTTAAGCCCGGTAAAATAGGTACATCGTTTGGATGTTTTCAAAGTTAAATGGACCCGTATAGGCAAGTGGCTAAGTCCGACAAACAAGATTAAAATGGACATATGTAGCCAGCAACAAATTATATATGTAATTAAGATGAGATACTTTATCTAATAAATTAACTAACTAACCAACATATTTAATGAAATATGATATTTCATCACTATTACAATACAATACATGTCTTTTGTTTTGAGATTTTAACCTTAATTTCAAAATTTTAACCTCAATTTTTTAAAAACCAAAATTATAGGTTAAATTACAAAACATATTTAAATATATATAAATAAATTTATATAGCTACGATAATTAAATGATTGAAATTATAATTAAAATAATAGAGTTTTTAATATTTTTAAAACCAAAATCAAATAATATATTGTATGTCATTCATTTAAAAGAAATACAAAAATTACTTTACAATTTTTTTTATTTTTCTCTATTAATTTAATTTAATGTATTTTATTTCTTTTATTATATATATATATATATCAATTTTTTTTCCTCTTTCTTCTTTTTCCCTTTTTTTTTTCTTTTTCCTTCACCCGGATACATTTTCTTTAATTTCCTAGTGCTAGCTCTCTCTCTTTTCCCTATCTTTTCTTTTTCTTTTCTCCCTCATCTATCTCCTTTGCGTTTTTGCCCTCTCCTCGACCCCAACAACTCCATCTCATCTAGTAACTCGCTCTTTTTTCTTTCCTTTTTGAACAGGTACCAACAGCTTGCTCGACCATTACCAGCAGCTTCATTTCCCCTTTCTTCTTCATTTTCTCACTATTTGTTTTTCTTTTCCTTTTCCCCTATTCGCACCTCGTCAATAGGTTGTTTGTTATGTTGTCGCTCGTGACCGAGCTCCGAGTATGTATGATACCCTCTTTTTTTACCATATCAATTCATATATGTGTTAATTTTTAGTGGATTTAGGTCTTTGCTCATAATATAGTTTAATTAAGGTTATGCATTTCATGTATGAATCTATACTTCTTATTGTAATTTCTTAGGGTAGGGCGTTTTGTGCACCTATTGAGCATCAAGTATATATAATGAGTCATTTCTTAGGATAAAATAATGTTATTTCCTTGTGGTGTTCTCTGATAAATGACCTATTCATTTTTTTTCATTGTATCGTGTAAGAACATAGTTGTAACATAGAGATTTATGATTTGTTTATTGTTGCTCATTTTAGATTTTGGAACTCTATATACATGCTGGCACTATAGTTATTTTTCTTTATAGAAAAACCATGTATTAGTTTATTCTCTTTTTAATTTGAATCAATATATATATTGTCTGATTTCCATTCACCACTCAGTTACTAACTTGCAATAATCAAAAAATATAAAAAAATTACTTAAAATAACACATTTTAAACTTATAATAATAAAAATAATATTTTTATTTTGAATATAAAAGTATATGAGTTAGTATTTTATTTTTATCATTATAAATTTTCAAAATATTAATTTTATGATTTTCTTAAAAATATATTTGACATAATAAAAATAAGATTTCATGATAGAAATATAAATTATGATTAAGGTACCCTATTTATAAAGTAGACAGGGTAGCATATTGAAAGGCATAAAACTTTCATTTGAGCATGTAACTGGATTTGAATTGCAAATTATATGAATTTATTTGAACTTGTAACTGAATAGACTTGTAAGATAGACTTATAATGGCCTCTTCATTTTCTTTACTTCACTTTCTTTCATGACTTATAACGGCCTCTTCATTTACTAAAATTATCAATAAAATTATATTTTACTACTTTTACTTTTTTTTCAATCATTTTAGTACTTCTAGTTTCTAATTTGTGACAATCAACTTATCGATCACTTAATCTAACCAATTCACCTGGATTTGACTAAATTGTGGATTTTTTTTAACACTTCAAATCACGTGCTAAAAGAAGAAGAAAGAAAGATAGAAAGGAATGTGAATCGATCTTAAAAACAAATCAACCCTAGTTTTAAATTCCCATTTTAGAACCCAATTTCAATAGTCTATTTTAGAACCTCATTTCTCTGAAATGGGGTTTAGGAATTTCTTTTTTTTTTTCAAGGATGAGTATATAAACTCATTCACATCTGTCACTATCTATCTTTCTTCTTCTTCTTTTGTGAGACAATTTTGTCCTTTTTAAACAACACGTTCTTAGCACATGACTTAAGAGCAATCCCCAATTAAGTCTATAATGAGTTGGTTGGATTAAGTGATCGGATATGTTGATTAAGACAAATTGTAAACTAAAAGAATTCTTTATTAGATTGCTTTAATCTTTTCAATCCAAATGCATACTTGTCTTTTTATTTCTAATTTGTTTTCTAACAAATACATGTGTTATGTCATTTAGAATGGATAAGTCTTGGATGCATAAGCTAAGATTTTCACAAGATTATTTAGGAGTAGAAACATTTTTGATTTTTTCTTGGTTGAATGACGTAGACGATGAGTCTATTCAATGTCTTTGCAATGATTTTATAAACATAGAATTTCAAAAAATTGATGATATACGAGATCACCTTATTTGTAAAGGGATTGTTGGAACTTATACAAATTAGTATATGCATGGAAAACCTCTAATTCAAGAGGATGATGAAACAAATATATCACTAAACCGTCGGATCAAATCCATAGATATGGAGGATTCCCCTATTGAGATGGTAAATGCAATAGAAAATGAACCCAACATAAATCAGGATGAATTTAATAAGTTGTTAGAAGATGCAGAGAAATCGCTTTATCCCGATTGCACAAATTTCACCAAGTTGTTTGCAATAGTGAATTTATACAACCTTAAAGCAAAACATGGATTCTCTAATTTCGGGTTCACTGTTATATTAAAGTTAAGTCATGAAATGCTTCCAAAGATAAATGAGTTGCCTACTTCTATGTATAAAGTGAAAAAATATTGAGTAAGTTTAGTATGAAGTATGTAAAGATTCACGCTTGTCCAAATGATTGTATCTTTGTAGGAAACAATATGAAAATGCTACTCAATGTTCGGAGTGTGGTACTTCAAGGTGGAAGCCCACATCAAATGGTAATGAAGTAAAAGAAGGAGTGATGACTAAAGTGCTTTGATACTTTATGTTAATACCTCATTTTAAGAGAATGTTTAAAAGTAAAGAGACATCAAAGATGTTGACGTGGCATGCAGATAACAAATTCTTGGATGTATTTTGTGTTATCAAGTAGATTCCTCATGTTGGAAGGTAGTAGATGAAAAGTGGCCAAATTTTGGGTTGAAGCCTAGGAATTTGCATCTTGCTATTACCGCTGATGGGATCAATCCTCACAACAATCTAAGTAGTAGATACATTTGTTGGCTAGTGATTATTATCGCATATAACCTTCCTCCTTGGTTATGCATAAAAAGGAAGTTGATGATGCTTTCTATGTTAATTTCTGGACCAAAATAGTTGGGTAATGACATTGATGTCTACTTGAAGCCTCTTATTGATGACTTGAAGAAACTTTGGGACGAAGGAATTAATGTTTATGAATCATATAAAAAAGAGTACTTTAATCTTAAAGCAATGGTATTATGAACAATAAATGTTTTTCTGGCTTATGGAAATTTGTGTGAACATGTGACCTAGGGGTAACAATACATGTCCAGTATGCAGTGAGAAAAATTGTACTCAATATCTATTACATTCAAAAAGATTTCTTTTGTTGGACATACTCGATTCTTGCCAAAAGAGCATAAGTTTTGATCTCGAAAGAAAGGTGTAAGTAATAATGAAGAAAAAGATACTCTAGTGCCTTTGCAAGGAAAAGAAGTGTTACACAAATTATAAGGTATGGATTTCAAGAAGTTGGGAAAGTGGGACTTAGTACTGAAAGTAATAGCTAAATTACAACGAAAATTGAAAGGAATAGGAAAAGGAAAATAAATGCAAAAAGAAAAAGGTAGTCTAGGGAAAAGAAAATTCAAAATGATTGCAAAGAAGAAGGTAAAAAATGACAACGGTGACAAATGTTGGAAGAAGATGTCAATATTTTGAAAGTTTCCTTATTAGGAAACATTGCATGTACACAATATACTAGATATGATGCACATAGAAAATAATGTATGTGATACTCTAATTAGAACACTTGATATTCCTTTTAAAACAAAATATGGTATTATTGTCAACTTAGATCTAAAACAATTGGGAATTAGAAAAGAACTCGCTCCAATTAACAAGGGATTATGACTTAAGTTTTCTCCTACTTGTTTTACACTTTCTAAGGATGAAAAGATAATATTTTGCAAATTTTTATTGGGATTGAAAGTTCCCAAAGGTTACTCATCAAATGTTAAAAACCTAGTATCAATGCAAGACTTAAAGTTATATGGTTTAAAATCACTTGATTTTCATACTCTTATGCAACAATTGTTGCTGGTGGCAATTAGATCAATTCTTCCAAAGCATGTTCATCGTGAAATAACTCATCTTTGATTTTTCTTCAATTCCATTTGCAAGAAAACAATTGTAGAACCTGGGCTATATAAACTACAAGTTGAACTTGTTAAGACATTATGCTTACTTGAAAATTATTTTCCACCTTCATTTTTTGATATCATGGTTCACTTAACTATTCACATTGTTAGAGAAATGCAATTATGTGGTCCTGTATACATGCGATGGATGTATCCATTTGAAATATTCATGAAGTTTTTGAAAGGTTATCTTCGTAACCGTAATCGACGAGAAGGGTACATAGTTGAGTGTTATATTGCAGAAGAAGCTATTGAGTTTTGCTCTGAGTATCTATCTGGTGTATCCACAATTGGAATCCCTCAACCTTAGTTTTCATTAGGTGGTGGTTTAGAGAATATTGGTGAACTAATAAATTCAGGCTTAGTTGAACCCATCGTACAAGTTCAATGGGAACAAAGTCATTGTTTGGTGTTTGCAAACAATAAAGAGATTGAACCATATATAAGGTAAAAATGGTGTCATTTAATTATAACATTTATGAAAAATTATATTATGTAATCAAATGCATTTTACCAATATATATCTTATTATAAATTGATGTAGGTACCATTGGATCTTAATTATGTACGAGCCCTTGAAAAATACCATTTATTATTTGGATTTAATGTAGGGTGAAGTGTTCTCTGATATTGAAAACATTATGAACGAGTAATTTATATATTTTTTTATTAATTTAATGTTCTTGTAAATATTAAGTTTAATTTATCTTCATAAGTAACTCTTATTTATTTTTCCTTTATTATATAGAGTTCATATTATATTGAATGGTCATCAAAATCGAAGGTCTCAAGGTTTGCCAATATGGTATAGAATGAAAGTAAGTTATAAATGCATGGTTTATTAAACTCTATAAATTCAACCTTGTTAGATTTTTCATATCTATATTTACTAGAAGTACTAACAATATTTATTGATAATATCTATGTAATATTTTTTTAATTAGATAATATATATTAAGCTTACAATTCAATTTTCGTTCTAATGTACAGTGTCCTAAGTAAGATGATTTGGTAACTTGTGGGTATTATGTCCTTATGTTTATGAGGATAATTATTGCCAATCCACTTGCTTCTATTATTGACTTGATAATAATTTAAGTAATTTTGTGTATTTTCATTTTTTATTTATCAAAATAGGTGGTTAATTAGCTAATAATATATTGCAATGTGTATACATTACAACTTAATCATAAAGGAATTTACACTAATATTGAAGTTGATGAGATGTGGAATGAGTGGGAAGAATTCACAAATCAATTCTTACAACTATAACTCACCATATAGTTAAATAAAAAGATAAGGTGAATACTTATATAGCTAATTTCTGTTTGTATTGATTTCCAATTCTATCTATTTGTATTGATAACAAGATAATATTTCAAGTTAAGAGATTGAGGTGAAATTTTAGAGGAAATTAAGCAATTATTTTAGATGGGTTGTTAGTGGATATGATGTGGGATGTTCATGACTTGTTTTTTAATCCAAAACTTGATTTGTTGTTTCATTTATAGAACAAGAAGTGGATTGGATAGTAGACTTTGGTTGGAAGAGAAGATTTTGGAGCAAAAAGATTAAGATAAATCTGAATTTTCCTTGTTGATTTCTACTTATAAGAAAAATTGAATGGTTTGATTTTAAAAATCTCAACTTTAATTTTAATGTTTTCATATATAACATACACATTTAGTTTTATTTTATTTATTATCTAGTTGTAGAACCAATAAGTTCAGTTCTGCTTGTATTTTCACTAATAGCTTTTGAGTTGTAAATGTGTAGGTTACAATGTCAAGGATAAATATAATATTATTCAATTGACACCCTTCATCTGTCTCTCTATTCTCTCAAGTTAATATGAGTAGTACTAAATAATAATGTTATTGCTGTTATTGATATAGGTAGTACTAAATAATAATGATGAGATGCTGTTATTGATATGAGTAGTACTAATTTTGTTGAATTGTCTCTCAAGTTTTCGTATTAAATCGAGTATCATAAATTTACTTAGAGGCTAGATATGCATTCCAACTTTCACTCTTGAACAAGTCAAGAACTTATTATGGGCCATTTGTTGTATATGCAGGAATAGATATAGATTAAAAAACTTATTATGGAAATATGAGATATTGCTTATATTCATATAATTTAGATGTTGATGCTCATATTCACAGATACTGTCACATGGTGTTATTTAATATAGAAAGTTTTATGATACTATAATCATAGTGTAACCTATATATTAAGAATAAATAAGTAGAGATGACTCTTGTATACTGGGTGTTGTATATGCAGGATTATATTCATGGAATCTAGATGTTGGTATGCTCATAATAGATTCTGTTTTTTTATGAGAAAATTAATGCACATAGTAAATGCTGTCAAGGAAGAAGATTTTGAAGAAAAGCATTACAATGGGACATGTAAAATATTTTCAGATTAATTTAGTTTGTAGACAATTTGATTAGTTATATTAGTAAATTTTTTTCATGTATATTTTTATATTTTTGGAACACTTTAATTAGCTAGTTATATTAAGGTTTTATTATGTTTAGTGTATATATTAAACTCCTAATGTAATATCTCTCTTATGTTTAATATAATGACTCTTAATTTTCTTAATTTTCTCAATTTATATTTAAAAATTAGGTTAATTGAAATATATATGGTCACGATTTAAGTATAATCGAGACAATAAATATCATTTTTATTACAAGTCTATGACCTCAGATATTAGAAAACTAAGGCTATAGGGTGTATCTATGTCCTCAATTATTAGAAAATCGAGGTCATAGACTTATGGCCTCGGTTAGCATATGGCCGAGGTCATAGACTTATGGCCTCGGTTAGCATATGGCAGAGGCTATAGATACATCATATGGTCTCAGTTTTCTAATAATCGAGGTCATAGGATGTATCTATGGCCTCAGTAACGACCTATGTTCTCTCTCACTTAGGTCTCAATTTTTATAACTGTGATTATAGACCTACAATTATGATTAAAAACCGATAAAAAGTAGGTCAGATAAGTATGTATGTACCATTTCTAGCATAAACTCCTTCTAGAAAATCACGAGGAATGTTGCCTTCAATTTTGTGACGGTTGATGATAACAGGTTCAAGCAACTCATCAACGGGTGCAAAGTTAACAAGCAACAAAAGTGATACTCAATGAATGAAACCAATATATGCCTTAATTAAGGGTACCTACTTAAGATATATATATATTTTTTAAATATAATAAAATTTTAAAATAAATAAAATATTAATTTAAATAAAATTTTATGTACTCTAAGTGGTTGGATGAATGTTTACCTTCTATTAAATAAAATTAAAATTGTCGCATTGTTTCATGTTAAATATTTTTAATTCAATTTGCTCGTACTATTTTAGGTTTAATGAAATTAGGAAGATTCACGTAAAAAACTAACGATCAATTTCCTTGATTAGCCTAGTGATAGTGCTCCATATCTTTTTGGATCTATGTTTGAGTTGAAAAATCTTTCTATAATTTAGAATGGTTAGTATGGTTAGTATGGTTAGTGAATGCGTATCTCAAATATATTACATATCCCTTCTCTCTACATCCAACGTGTGTTTATCATTGTATTAAAAAAATACTGATTATATTTTATAAAATAAAATAAAAAACTCAATTATTACTTTTTACATCCTTATATAGTTCTATAGGTGCAAAAAGCAATAAAAATTAATTTCCCACCCAAAATAATCAATAATATCATTAATTATTATTATTCTTTCATAAGAATATATTTATTGTTATAGTACTTAATTAGTATCAAAATAATATCTTAGCAAAGAAAACAATTCTAAAAAAGAGAGAAATATTGCTATAAGAGAAATGATCAATTTATTTTTTCTTTTTAGCTGTAGAGACTTCAATTCTGGCCACATTTTGTGTTATGTTGCATGTGTTACTAATATACAATATATGTGTGAACATAAGCAGTTAAAAAAATGTTTTAAAAAATGGTTAAAAATAATTAAAAAAATAGATTAAAATATAAAAATTTGGCTAATGGTAGTACAATATAATTATGCATTAAAATGTTTGTGGTATATTTAGTCACTACTACAATATATACTTTTAGTCTCGAAAATTTAGCCTCGGTTTTTATAAAAACCGAGGCTAAAATGCTTTGATCACGGTTAAATAAAAACCGAGACTATAGGGTATGTTTATGGCCTCGGTTTTTATCAATAACCGTGGCCATAAGTTATATCAAATTTTTTCATTTTTTTTTCTCTTTTTTTTTCCTCTTCCCTCTTTTTTTTTCTTTTTTCCTTTCGCCGGCCCATCTTTTTTTTCTTTTATATTTTTTCCCAATTTTTTTTTCTTTTTTCCCAAATCGATATCTTCCGATCCCCTCTCTTCTTCCTCATCCCCTCTCTCCTTTCTCTTCTCCTCTCTTCTTCCTCATCCCCTCTCTCCTTTCTCTTCCCCTCTCTTCTCCTTCTTCCTCGGCCCTGTCGCACAACTTTCTTGGTCCTCTTATTGGTCGTTGGTTCGCAGGTTGCTGGTTCACTGGTGTTGTTCGCTGTTCGTTGTTCGTTGTTCGTTGTTCGTTGTTCGTTGTTCGCTGTTCGCTGGCGCTGGTCGATGTTTGCTGGCGCTGGTCGCTGGTGCGTTGACAAACTGATTTTCCATCTAAGCTTTGACTCAACCAATTATGAATCTGGAATTCCTATTGAGTTGGGATGTTCTTGTAAAACTGATTTGGTTCTTACCCATAAACACTGTGCAAAGGCTTGGTTCAAAATCAAGGGTAACATTGATTTAATTTTTAAGTTTCTTATGTTTCACGACATATACATTTTATTGTTATCTGATTGCGTTAAGTTTCATATATCCTTGAACATGTGCAGTTTGGTTGCTAGGGTTTGATTAGTTTATGATCTAATATATATTGAGCCAGTTACTACCTTTCATTTTTCCACTGCTCTGTGATTCATCTTTTAGCTCTTGATATTATATTGAAATCACAAGACCTAAAATCAAGAAGAAACATTTTGTCTGATACTCTTTCCAAGATTTTGGTTCTCTGTTTACTCTCCCTTTGGACTCTTTTCTTTAAAAGATTTTGGTTCTCTATTTACTCTCTGTTTACTCTCTCTTTGGACTCTTTTCTTTAAAAATGGTGGTTTGGAGTGCCTTATCCCTCTTTTCTCAGTTGCTACTTTGCCTAATACCTTAGTCATGGGCATCCATTTGCTTAAGGCTATGTACGATGATTTCACTCAGAGTCTCATGTTTCAAATTGTTGTTCTTCGATGTATTATTTGGTAATTCTTATACCTACTTAATTTACTTCATTTTTTTTCAATCCTGATTAATTTCATGCGTGCTTGCTTTCTTTATTTAGTGGTTTGGCATCAAGATTAACTTACCGTTTGATATTAAAAAAATTAATTACATAAATATATAGATTTCTTTTTTTGGGTATATTAATGTCTTATATTGTTTTTAGTAGCTAGATGTTGGATCTTCTATTTTTATCTTTTACCTTTTTTTTTCCTTTTCATAAGAATTTAGTGATCATTTCCTGATTTGTTTGTTTGTGTTCATTCACGGGAAAGTAAACTTTTTGGCAAAAGAAAGCTAAAGTGGATAGGGTTATTGATTTCATTAAAGACATTGTATTTTTTCCTTTTCACAGAAATAGAAAGCAAAATGGACAATAACATTAAAGATGTTTTATTTTCCTCTGAATTTGATGCTTTTACTTACAATATGATTTGAGAAACCAAAATCCAAAGGTTTGAGAAAGATTATGTGCTCTCCTATCATCTAGTAGAGTAAGTCCACAGTAATGCCCTTTCATTTACATTAGTAGATTCAGTACCAAGTGGTGATTATGGACCATTTGTTTGTCTATTATGTGCTCTCCTGCATGCAACTTCCTTTTTTCATTGTGTATTTGATATGATTATGTAGTTTATGTTATCTTATACTTAAACAGATTGTAAATTTGATAAAATGAAAGCTTCTGCTTTAACAGGTTGTAAATTTGATTGGGAGTTAGCATTTTCTCATGAATTGGCTGCTATTAGGCCTATGGATGATCACATGCTATTGTAGTTTTTTTTCTGTTTTCATTTTCATGGTAGGCACTAGGTGCAGCAGCATCATACGTACCAAGCATACCAGGCCTCAATCAGGGGGAAGACCATTGATGGATATGAAGATTTTCCAAAAAATGATGAGAAATCCTTAATGAAGGTTGAGAAATCACTTACATAGACTTGATGAGTTGACATTGAAATGCATATTGTCTGTCTACTTGTGAGAAAGCAGAAGATGCAGGAAATGAGGATGAAATTCTAGTCTTTGGTCTTATTGCTGAGTCTTAGTCTTTAGTCTTTGATGCGTTCTTATTTACTGCCAGTGTTAAGCCCGATCTTTGGTGCCTTCTGTTGTCTTGGTCTTATTCTTATTTACTGCAATCTTAATCTTTAGTCTTTAGTCTTTATCTTGGTGTTAGTCTTTAGTCTTTGGTCTTATTTACTGCTAGTCTTACTCTGTTCTGGTGTTAGCCTTATTCTATTTGTGTATTGGTGCTAGTTCTTGCATTGGTCTTTCTTCTGTAGCTAGTGTTAGTCTTTGGTTTGTAGAAGATGGAGTCAAGAAAGACTTGAGAGATTTTTCAATCAATTGAAAATCCGGAATTATCATTATAATCTTTTTTATAGCATATTTATGCTTGTAATTAATAGAAAAAAGTCAATTTGTAATAGTAATTTTTATTATGTTTTAGTGTAGAATAAACTCTCGAATGTAATTATACTTTTAATTTTAATATAATATTATTTTTAATATTGTTTTAATAAATTTATTGTAATTTATATTAGTTTTTAATATTGTTTTAATAAATTTATTGTAATTTATATTAATTTTTAATATTGTAATTATAATATTTTTTTAATTTATGTATACCCTATGGCCTCGGTTATTAGAAAATCGAAGCCAAAAGGGGTATCTATGGCCTCGGTTATTAGAAAAACCGAGGCCAAAAGGGGTACCTATGGCCTCGGTTTTTGAATAACCGAGGCCATAAGTACCTCCTTTGGCCTTGATTTTTAAAAAACCGAGGCCATAGGTACCCCTTTTGGCCTCGGTTAAAAAACCGAGGCCATAAGTCGTTACCTATGGTCTCTCTCACTTAGGCCTCGGTTCTTATAACCGTGGCCATAGACCTACGGTCACGGTTAAAAACCGAGGCCATAAGCACATATTGTAGTAATGAGTGTAACGTATTAGATAATATAAGTATAATTATATTGGACTTAATTGTATTAAATTGTATTATAATTATTATATAGTGTTTAGTGATAACTCGTAAAAAAAATAGAATAAAATTGATGATAAATATTTTAATAAAATAAATTATTTTTAAAATAATATTTAATTTATTTTATATAATTTTATTACATAACAAATAATTTTATTATAAAAATTGACTTAAATCAATATTTAATTAATTTTTCTTACATTTTAAAATAAAAATATTAATTTTATTTTGATAAAAAAAATCAAAACATAATTTTAAATTTGATAATTCATAAATGTTAAGTTATGTGTTTTTTTATATGACCATATAATATATTATAAAAACTACATTTTTATTTTAAAATCAAACGTATAAATGTATAAAAATTAAAGAAATTCTATGAATATATAAATATAAATATATATTTGAAACGATTCCATATAACTTTAAAAAGTTATTTTTGTTAAAAAAAATTAAAATACATATCCCATCATAATTAATTAAAATATATATATATATAATCCTAGCTATCATTTGGAAAAATAATAATTATACATCTCGTTTCTATTACAATCTAATAAACGTACCCATGAAGTCCACTTATAGAGCGGTGAGCTTGGCAAACTTTTAATTTTTATTTATTTATTTATGACATTGTCGCAACTGACAATTGACATGTAAATCTGAGCTGGTTGTCTTACTAATTTTAACGTATTATATTTCTATTATATATATATATATATAATAATTTTATTTTTCAAATTATTAAAATACTCACATTTTTAAGTTAAAAAATATTTACAAGTAAAATACTTTTTCTATATAATAATAAATAAAAAATACTTCTCCAACAATAACTTTTTTATTAAATATATATTATTATTATTTTTATAATAAAATAACATATAATAAAAATAATTATCGATTATATTTAATTTATATGTTTTCATAGTTTATTGAAACATTAAGATTTTTTATTATCGATTCGTATAAATGAATCTTTTTCAATATAATTGTATCTAAGTTTATAAATTTAATATTTAATAATAAAACTGTTATTAAATAAATTAAAAGAGAAAGATATTAAAGATAAATTTTTAAGATAGAAAAAGATGTTAAACATGGATTTTTAAGTTCAAACAACATTAATTGATATAGTTTAAACTTCTAACTTGAAATAGAAGAGATGAGTTTTATTTGTCAAACCATTAGAACATGTTAAAATTGAATTAAATTTAATGTTAACATTTAATTCAATTATGATATATTTATATTATATCTATTATTGATATTTTATATTATTATGAAAAATTAAATAATTTCCTTATATATATATACACACCGTATTTTTAATAATTTATTTGTTAAAATTAAACAAATCATACTCTTATTTATATATTTTCATATTTCATCATGTCCGTATTTTATAAATAATTTTTACATAAAATACGTATTACATCTATATGTATGTTTATCTGAATAATACCTTTCCCATATTTTCAATATTGCTCTTCATAGCATGTAACTTACATTGTGATATTGCTTTAAAGGCAATGTTTTAGAAAGGCTAATCAAGTAGGTTATAATGTGCAAGGGTTCCAAAGGTTCACAATGATGTCATTCGATATACTATTTATATAATATTTAAGGTACACGTGTTTACATCTTATTGGAGGGATGTAAGAGCTAGGGTTCATATAAACTCTCATTAGGGTAGTGTAGTTGGTGTGTGGTTTGACCATAATTCCTACTGAGGTTCAAATGACTCTAAGACATGACCTATCGTACAAGCATGACTCGGTACGTTATATGTCTACAGAGTAGGTCTTTATTCAGGTGTCTTGGGTTGGTCTCAACACTACTACTACAAAAAAAGGTTTTTGTCGATTTTTAACCAACTTAAAAGAGAATTTAAGTATCGAGATGACTTTAATTTTTAAGTATGTTCTACTCGTGAACAGACTTTAAATTTTAAGTCGATTATACATGTGAGTCAACTTAAAATTTAAAATCATTCCTACGTGTTAACCAACTTAAAAATTAAAGTCAGTCCTATGTCAACCAACTTAAAATTCTATGTCGATCCTACCTGTTATTAAATATACATATTCTTATGTCGGTCCTACCTGTCATTAAATTTGTATATATATATATATATATACAAATTTAACTTAATTACAATATCATTAAATATTATAAGATACTTATGTTCTTCAATATCATCAGATTTTTCTTCTCATTCTTCTTGCGATCTTATAATTTGAAGCATGTTTATTCCCATTCTTCTCGTAAATCATCAAAGATTTACATTTCAGAGCTCGTTTTACTCCAACCAAAGAACTACATGTATTTAAATTTAAAATAAGAATTTAATATCATGAATTCACAAAAAATAACATATATATGTTAAATGAGAATATTAGTAAAAGAGATTACCACATCTATAATTGACATGTTGATATTCGAGATGATTTTGCTCATAAATTTCATAACAAAGTAACCACATATGACTCCATCATTTTGTTGTGAAACCTACAAAAAAACAAGTGTACATGGTTTATCAATTCGAACATCTTTATTATTCTATCGTAAAATTCATTAAATTATTAATATTTGCTTGTTTATATCATATCTTTATCCCATATAAGCTAATGTTATTTTTAAGGGCAATACCCTTACTGTTATTCCATAGCTTCCATGTCTTATCAAAGTTTGAAACAGTTAGTTCTTTATTAAATATTACAAAGAACAATAGAAGAAAAATAACACGTTATACTCTTGCATTTCAATAACTATTTTTGTGTCTTTATTCAATTCTATAGATACCGAGTCACAATACTACATATAATTACCATATAGATCAAAGATTACTAGCATCCAATGATCTTGACCTTGTTCAAACTTTAGTGGCCAAGGGATTATCAACTTTTGATTTCTCTAAAATGTTAATGTCTTATCACATAATTGTTTTGCTCTTATGCTAACATCAAGCTCTTGATATTGATTCACAAATAATGAATCATAAAACATTGCTAAATATGATAGGTTATTAACTTGAAGTCGATAATAACATATCTTACAAAAGAAATATATATAAATAATTAGATCATATAAACATAATTATATGCTCTACATAAATGAAAATTATTTACTAATTGAGGACTCACCTTGTCCACACTTGAATTATACTTAAATCGATCATTTGAAATTCAAATAATTACAATATACACTCGATTGATATATAAGATTTCCCAATGTCTACTCCAGATTTTTCTTTAGGAAGTGTCACAGTCTATCTATCATTCATGTTATTTTTTCTCACAAAAATAGTCATCAAAGAGCCAATATTTCTGCTGAAGTTTATAACATACTCATAATTATACTTTTTCCATGGATTTTTCTTGAATGACTTAGTGTATGATGATTGTCCATTAGACATATATTTTCCACTAGATACTTGCTTTGCATCCCTTAAATTTTCCACACTTACCAATTTTGGTATAATAAACTAAACAAGAGGTAATATATTAGTAACAATTAAAGAATAATAATAATATAATACAATTATTTAAAAAGTTTTATATTAAGTAAAAACCAATAGTACCATGTCTAAGTTTAGCACAACTTGATTTGACGGCCAAGCCACATATTATCCAACAACTTCTTGGACTGTGGTAGCATCAGAGGGCACCAATAATGGAGAACAATGGATTAATTATTGATCAATTACTATTTGTCAATGATTTGGAAAATATTGATTATGAATCTTTCGATCATTACTTAATTATTGTACCATTCTAATAGCAACATAGTTCGTAATGATGGATCTTTCAACAAACATTTTATATTTTGTAAAACATTTAAGCATTATATATAATAAATAAAATATATAATCAAAAATAAAAATAATATACCATTTACATAAGCTTTAAATCTTACCACAAATGATTCATTAAATGGAGGAGAATTCCCATGTAGGGTAGCTATTGGAAGAACATTCTCATCAAAATATTCTTATGATGGATGGTAATAATGCATAGATTGCATTGGGGACATTGGACTACTATATGATTGTATGAGCATTCTTGACATATATATATGGGACCAATAGGATGACTTTATCCCATAGAGGACATAGGTTGTCCATAAGATTGCATGGGTGACATGCCTGTCATAGATGGTTCCATGTTTGTGCAATAGGGCATGCCTTGATTTTAGTGTGGTGGTATGTCTGGCATGTGTTGTGATGCCTCAACTTGGTAACTCTGAAATTGCTTTATATTAGCAAGCTTACTTAACATTGTAGCCTTAAAGGAGTTTAATTCTTTTTCACTTTATTCAACTTCTCCTTATTAACCATCTCAGACCTTTGTTTTGAAATATTGAAGAATTATATGTAAACATCATATTGGCTTCTTCCCCTAACACGAACAGGATGATCGGATCCAAATGCATAATATATGAAATTTTTCCCTGGTTGTTTGATTATTTTACCCCTATTTATTTGTTATTGAACTATTCTTTACAATAATAAAACAATAAAGTATATCATATATTATTACATCAATATAAAAAATTCATAACAAGGACTTTGTATCAAGTTAAATTACTATTCAACTTATTAAGTTGTTCTTTTCCTCGTTTATTCATTGGTTTTGACTTTTTTGTTTTGGATGTCTTTGTTTCTATATAGAGTTACCCGATTTACCTAATTCAGCTTCCTATATAAATTAAATAAATTTATTAACTTAAATTAGAGGAAAAATATAAAAATAGTTATAAATTAACAACTTAATAATATCATTCTTTTATAACTTTAGGAATTGATGACCATCCAATACGGTTAGGAAGAATATTCTACATTTGTATATTTCGATGTTCTTCCCTAATAATTTGAAATTCATCTATACTTCTATAATCTATGAAGTCTTTCCATACTTTGGGTTCTATCCAAGGGTGATCTTCAAGAATTTTATAAAGTTCTTCTTCATTAAGTGGTTCCAAGTATGGAAACACATAGTTTGTAGCCAATTTGAAATTTTTGTATTCTTTCTCTGCCATATTTGCAATTTTGTAGCACTTTTTCGTCCAATTATCAGGTACTTTAACACGATTCTATAAAGGAACACATTTTAGAGGAGATATAATACAAAAAATATAATATGTAATTAATTATTAATCAAAAGAGACTTACATAAATGGTTTTTCATATCTTATACTTTTCAGCATCTTCAACTTTACTCCAACCATTTATATTGATTGGTATACTTGAGTTGACAAGTCTACCAATAAAAGATTTCAATTGTTAGCCATTTTCGACTAATGGATTACCAGTTGCATCAAATTAAACAAATATTCTATCATCTAGATTAAGTGGATCGTCGAGTGATGAGTGCCCAAAAAACACTAAAATAACCATGATTTTATGTACATTAATTGATTAAAAATACATATATTTATATGTTTTATCATATATTTATATAAATTTGTATTTTTCGGAATCACGGGTATTTTTATTGTTTTTCAGGTATTTTGGCTTAAAAACGCAATTTAAAGACTCAAAGAGGAATACTTGAAGCAATACATCACAAATATATTAATAAATAAGTGGGAAAAGGTCAACAAACATGGAAAAATTGGACAAAATGGGTCGAAAAGGTCAAAAATGTCAAAAAGACGGAATCGCGCTTGCCCGTCAGCGCTGTTGCCGCCTACAAGCCATTACGCCTTATATACAGACTGTTCGCTACAGACTGCTCACATGCAGACTGCTCACGCTGCGCGACCAAGGCGCAATTTCAGCATGACAAGCATACCAAGAAATTTCCTCCGCGCGCCCAACGCCTTTTAAGCCCCATTTTTTCACGCGGTACCGTGACGTCACATCGCGTCATTATTAATGACATCAAAAATTCCAATACCCGTTTTTTCATTTTTTAATATTTTTTAAACATTTTTTACTCATTTTTTCTCTCCATCCTCACCTATAAATACCCCCCTTCCCTTCACTTCAAAACACACCTTCAAAACACACTTCTATCTTCTTTTCTTTCTCTCTTTTTCTTAGATTTTTAGGTTTTTTAGTTTTTCTTAGTTTTTAGTTAATTTCTCTTAGTTTTAGAGTTCTTCCCTTTTGGGAAGAACTAGTTATGTTTTTGTAATATATTAGCTTTTGATTCAATAAACGGGAGTGAAATTCCGCTTGGAGGTTTTCCAAGAACTAGAATAGCGTCAGTTCTGTAAGGATTTTATTTTCTTTACGCTATTTTTTTATGCTTTATTCTTACATGTTATATTTAATTTGTCGTGATTAAATTTAATCATGGCTGCCGCTTAGTAAACATGATGTAATAATAACGTTGTTACGCTTAATAAATATTAAATAGGTAAAAATCTCTAAAATGAATTGATTTTATTTTTATTCAAGATTTTATATTAAGAATGTTAGAGAGAAATATATTATTTTTCATTACAAACTTAAACCCGAAAATTAGATTTTAAGGTTTAGTTATCCTGGATCTGATTTAGAGTAGTGCTTTTATTTGATGGTACAATCAGCTCAGTTAGAGTTGAAGCTCTATTTCAAAAGTTTTTATAAGAATTATTATCCGAAAATGTATTGACAACATGTTTTCGTTAGTGGTTTTAAAACTTGAAAGTTAGTACTGGATAATTAAATTCTTAGGTTTAATTTGGACACCTTGAATAAAGTTTAAATCGTCTAACCCAACCACCAAAGGTGCCATTTAAATGGTTCATTTTCAATCTCTTAGAAAAAGGAATTAATTTAATTAATCAAATTAGTTATCAACCCCACCCATAGGTGTTAATTGATTTGTTTAGTTAACAAAGAATATCTAACCCCACCAAAGGTGGTATTCATATAAAAAAGAGAGAATCAATAAATATCAATTCATATCTTTAATAACCTAATTCAATATGAGCAAGCATAATTAACTTAATTATTATATCCATAAATACTCCACTGCTTTTAATGATAAAATTTGCATAAATGTTTACTGAATCTATGTTTTTTTTTTTTGTAAGTAGATTAAAAACACAAAACTCAAAATATCGTGTCAGTATGTTTAGTACTTAATTTGGTTTTTAAAAATTTGAATAATAAATTAAAAACCACGTACATTCCTTCCTTAGATCGATTGGAGTATACTTATCATTTTCTACGAAATGATTCGCGGTACTTTATGAGAGTTTTATAAATAGATAAAACCAAAAGTAACGCGGTGATCGCGATGTTCTGCCCCTGATCAAGTTTTGGCGCCGCTGTGGATGGCGATCAAGTTTTTGGTGCCACGGGGATGGTATCAAGTTTTTAGCCGCGGGAAGGAATAGCCTTTTAAATTATTTATCAAAATTTTAAAACTTTTTGTGTTGTAATAATTGTGATTTTTTTTTTTATTAAAAAATTAAAAAAATAAAAATTTTGTTGTTTGTGAAAAGTAAAAAAAAATTCAAATTTCAATTTCGTAATAAATAAAAAAATATAGCATGAATAATAAAATAATTTTGCATTTTGAAATTTGAAGTAAAAAAAAAGTAAATAAATTTTAAATTAAATTAATAAATAAATAAGAATAAAAAAATAAAAAATAAAAAAAAAATAAAAAAAATAAAAAAAATAAAAATAAATAAAAAAAATAAAAATAAATAAAAAAAATAAAAAAAATAAAAAAAATAAAAAAAAATAAAATAAATAAAAAAAAATAAAAAAAAATATAAAAAAAATAAAAATAAAAAAAATTAAAAAATTAAAAAATTAAAAAAAATCAAAAACTTTATTTTCAATTTTTTTATTTTTATTTTTTATTTTATTTTTGTTGTTTTTTCTTTTTCTTTTTTTTTCTTTTACCTTTTTCAATTATTTTTTTTCAAATTATTTTATTTTATTTTTTTTGGCTTAATTTTTATTTTTTCTCTTTTTCTCTTTTTATTTTTTTTTATTTTTCTTTTACTTCTTGAATTTATTTTATTTTTGTTTTAATTTTTTTTTTTTTTTTTCAAATTTTTTTTTAACTATTTTTTTTTTTATTTTCGTTTAAGTTAATTAACTTAGGTTTTTTGTAACTTAATTTACTAACTTATATTAATTTAATTTACTAACTTAATTAACTTAGATTTTCATTAACTTAATTAACCTACCTTTTTATTAACTTAATTAAGTTAAATTTTAACTTAACTTAACTTAATTAACTTAATTTTAATGCCATGAAAAGTAAAGATCTAAGTGGAGTTCTACGTCTGTGAGACTAGTTCTTGAGCCTTTGTGCCACTAGTCTTTCCCTGGGAACGTTGTTCGCTTCAGAGGATGGTTTTTAAGGAGCCTTTGCACCACCATTCTTTCCCTGGGAGCACTCTTGGTTAATACCGATTATGTTATTTTAACTTAGATATTATACTTAAAAACCAAAAAAAAAAAAAATCTAAACTATCTCCAAAATTTTAAAAATTTTAATTACAATCTAAGGAGTTAGTTGTTTTGATTGATCTAGGTACAATTGTGTTTTGATGCCTTTAATTATTTGATTTGTACCTAGATGTGGGATGATCTGAAACTCACAAGCATGTCCCTAGTTTTAAGTACGTAAAAATTTGAAAATCAATAGGCATGATCGAAAAGTATAGGTAGACAATCTTGTCTTACCTATAGGTTTGATTGACTCAACGATGAGGACATTGAGTTTACTTAAAATGCAATCCTGTTAAACGCCTATTTAGGACGTTAAACTAAGCTACTGGATGGGAGGCAACCCATCATTTTAGGTAATTTTTTGTTATTTGTTTTATATACTTAATTTTATTGTTTATTTTAGTTTAATTATATGTGAATAATTTTTTAAATTGTTAAAACTAAAAATATTTGTTGAGTTGTTAGAAGTTCACAAGAATCATTGTGTATACACTTTCATGATGAATATGATGAATGACCTCGCATTTCTCCATTACTACTTACACATTCTCAAGAAATAGGTAATCTTTCTTCTCTTTTCTCTTTATCTTTAATTTACAGTTGTTACATTGAGGACAATGTAAGTTCTAGGTTGGGGGTGGTGAAAAGTTACCATGCTTAATTAGAAAAGAAAAAAAAAAGATTTAACAATTTAAAAATTAAAAAAAAAAAAAAACAATTATTAATTTGTTCTTTTTTATGTTCACATCTTCATTTTTTGTGTTTGGTTTTATTTTTTTTTTTTTGTGTGATTTAGTAATTTTGGAATTAAACAAAAAAAAAAAAAGTTCTCACAAAAATTTATCATTTCTTTAAATCAAATTTAAGTAAATAGTTAAGTCTTTTGTACTGTTAGATTAATTTTTGAAAACATATCATGAAATATTATGTAATTATTTTTGATAATTAGTTAATTTTTGTCATAACTAGTATTTCTTGATAAGATGTAGAAATTATATTAAACCCAAAATCGGTATTTATGAATTTGTTTTAGTGGAGACTACCTTTTGTGAGATATAATTTGAGCCTAATTTCCCTTATTCGAAAGTGAAATATATATTTTTTCTACTCCAAACACATTTCTTATTTCTTCAAATTCTTAGATGATCTCTATAGGCATTAATATTGAATGTATGAATTTTTCTCATCTTAATAGAGTATATCGTATATTTTTGGTTATTATTTTTGCTTAGATTAAATGATTTGAGTAGAAATTGATAGTATATGCTTTATCTCATTCGTGCATAATGATCACATAAAAAAAGAGAGACATATCTGGGTTACCTAAACCAAGATCAAACAAAAAAGCCACAAAATTAACCACTCACCAAAATCCTAAAAAAAAAAAAAAATGTACAACTGTACATGGGTTGACTCTCTAAAAAAATGATATATATTGAAAAGTATCTTTCAGACAAAAAATAGAGAGATAAAGAATATATAGTATAATCTACATACTATGACCCATATTACCTAAAAAAAAAAATGTACAATCTGCATACGGGTTGACTCTCTAAAAATGATATATATTGAAAAATATCTTCAAAAAATATAGAGAGAAAGAATATATAGTATAATCTACATACTATAACCTACATTGCCTACAAAGTTGTGAGTAAAGGCTAATTACAAAAGAAAGATATAGGAAGTAATTCCCTAAAAGTCATTGCACTTTCTTCATTTGTAAAAGGCATATATCTTGGAAATTTTTTCTTAATGAGTTTGATTTATGCATGAAAATAATTTTTATATATGATACCTTTATAATTTATACATTTGATTCCTCCCATGAGATCAACGCCAAAATAACACTTTGAGCCTTTCTTCTTTATACATATGCGAACATATTAGTTCATTTCTATACATCAACTCTTTTCGCATATAAATTAGTATTGAGTGTTTGAACCCATAGGATTCAAGAGTTTTGAGAGTATTGACTTGTGAGGAATAGAGTCGAAGTTAATTCGGATACATGACACTAAATTTGGGTGAAATTAAATTGACACATTTTTGAGATGAAATATGAAAATGATTTTCGACTAATTATTATAATAAAATCATGATTGTTTAAAGAGATTAAAATAACTTATGCTTGAGATTTTAATTATGATCTTAAGGAGATTAAAAAGTATGAGATATTTTTGTGATATGTTGTTTTCTTTTTATTCTTAAATTAATTTTGTTGTAATTTTAGTTTTTTTGATTTGATTGTTTTTATTTTTACATTTAGTTCCAATGTTTGTGGGTATCATTATCGAAACCCTCACGAGACTCAAACTCGTCCACTAGGCAACCTAGGGGTTTAAAGGCTTGTTGCATAGGCTAAATGCAACCGTTTCAATCCACGAAAGTGATTTAGGATAATTTAATTTTTAGTTTTTATCGCTTTCTCTTGCTAAGTGGACTAGCAAGAAATTGGTCAGGTCAGGATGAAAGGCTCAAAAAGCACTAAAATAACCATGATTTTATGTACATTAATTGATTAAAAATACATATATTTATATGTTTTATCATATATTTATATAAATTTGTATTTTTCGAATCACGGGTATTTTTATTGTTTTTCGTATTTTGGCTTAAAAAGGGAAGTTAAAGACGCCAAGAGCAATACTTGAAGCAATACATCACAAATATATTAATAAATAAGTGGGAAAAGGTCAACAAACATGGAAAAATTGGACAAAATGGGTCGAAAAGGTCAAAAATGTCGAAAAGACGGAAATCGCGCCTTCACTCATTACCAAATACACGTAGCCCAACATACTTCTGCCGCGATTGCATGGGCCATACAGACTGCTCGCTCAAGCATCCGTCTGCCTATCACATGGGCACTTGTTCACGTGCTACTGACCAAGGCTGTAGCCGGACAACCCCTGCCAGCAGCGCTGTGTCCAAGAGTCTCTCCGCGGCTACTTCTAACGCCTTTTCGCCCCATTTTTCACGTGGCCCTTGACTGATTGCCATTGCGTCATTAATGACATCAACGCAATTCCAATACGCTGCGTTTTTACATTTTTAAATATTTTTTAACATTTTTTACTCATTTTTTCTCTCCATCCTCACCTATAAATACCCCCTTCCCTTCACTTCAAAACACACCTTCAAAACACACTTCTCTCTTCTTTCTTTCTTTTCTCTCTTTTCTTAGATTTTTAGGTTTTTTAGTTTTTCTTAGTTTTTAGTTAATTTCTCTTAGTTTTAGAGTTCTTCCTTTTGGGAAGAACTAGTTATGTTTTGTAATATATTAGCTTTTGATTCAATAAATGGAGTGCAAATTCCGCTTGGAGGTTTTCCAAAGAACGAATAGCGTCTAAGTTCTCAGAAGGATTTTATTTTCTTTACAAATATTTTTTATGCTTTTATTCTTACATGTTATATTTAATTTGTACGTGATTAAATTTAATCAGTGTCTTTGGCCATTTAGTAAACATGATGTAATAATAACGTTGTTATGCTTTACCGAAATATTAAATAGGTAAAAATCTCTAAAATGAATTGATTTTATTTTTATTCAAGATTTTATATTAAGAATGTTAGAGAGAAATATATTATTTTTCATTACAAACTTAAACTCGAAAATTAGATTTTAAGGTTTAGTTATCCTATTGATTTAGAGTAGTGCTCTTTTATTTGATGGTACAATCGCCTTAGTTAGTGAAGCTCTATTTCAAAAGTTTTTATAAGAATTATTATCTCGAAAATGTATTGACAACATGTTTTCAAAGTAGTGGTTTTAAAACTTGAAAGTTAGTACTGATAATTAAATTCTTAGGTTTAATTTGGACACCTTGAATAAAGTTTAAATCGTCTAACCCCACCAAAGGTGGCATTTAAATGGTTCATTTTCAATCTCTTAGAAAAAGGAATTAATTTAATTAACCAAATTAGTTATCAACCCCACCCATAGTGTTAATTGATTTGTTTAGTTAACAAAGAATATCTAACCCCACCAAAGGTGGTATTCATATAAAAAGAGAGAATCAATAAATATCAATTCATATCTTTAATAACCTAATTAATATGAGCAAGCATAATTAACTTAATTATTATATCCATAAATACTCCACTGCTTTTACTTGAGATAAAATTTGCATAAATGTTTATTGAATCTACGTTAATTTTTTTTGTAAGTAGATTAAAAACAAAAAAAGCAAAAAATCGTGCGAGGATGTTTAGACTTTAATATCGTTTTTAAAACTTTGAATAATAAATTAAAAACCACATACATTCCTTCCTTAGATCGAATTTTCCGAGTATACTTATCATTTTCTACTTAAATGATTCGCGTGCACTTCTTGAGTTTTATAAATAGATAAACCAAAGTAACTGCGGGATCTACGATGTCGGTTCTGCCTGATCAAGTTTTTGGCGCCGCCGTCGATGGCGATCAAGTTTTTGGTGCCGCTTTGATGGTATCAAGTTTTTAGCGTACGGTAAGGAATAGCCTTTTTAAATTATTTATCAAAATTTTAAAAACTTTTTGTGTTGTAAATAATTGTGATTTTTTTTTTTTATTAAAAAAATTAAAAAAATAAAAAATTTTGTTGTTTGTGAAAAGTAAAAAAAAATTCAAATTTCAATTTGCAATAAATAAAAAAAAAAATAGCATGAATAATAAAATAATTTTGCATTTTGAAATTTGAAGTAAAAAAAAGTAAATAAATTTTAAATTAAATTAATAAATAAATAAGAATAAAAAATAAAAAATAAAAAAATAAAAAAATAAAAAAATAAAAATAAATAAAAAAATAAAAATAAATAAAATAAATAAAAATAAATAAAAAAAATAAAAAAAAATATAAAAAAAATAAAAATAAAAAAAATTAAAAAATTAAAAAATTAAAAAAAATCAAAAACTTTATTTTCAATTTTTTTATTTTTATTTTTTATTTTATTTTTGTTGTTTTTCTTTTCTTTTTTTTTTTCTTTTACCTTTTTCAATTATTTTTCAAATTATTTTATTTTATTTTTTTTGGCTTAATTTTTATTTTTTCTCTTTTTTCTTTTTATTTTTTTTTTTTTCTTTTACTTCTTCAATTTATTTTATTTTTTGGTTTAATTTTTTTTTTTTTTTTTCAAATTTTTTTTAACTATTTTTTTTTAATTTTCGCTAAGTTAATTAACTTAGGTTTTTAGTAACTTAATTTACTAACTTATATTAATTTAATTTACTAACTTAATTAACTTAGATTTTCATTAACTTAATTAACCTACCTTTTTATTAACTTAATTAACTTAAATTTTAACTTAACTTAACTTAATTAACTTAATTTTAATGGCATGAAAAGTAAAGATCTAAGGGAGTTCGTTTCTAGAGACTAGTTCTTGGAAGCCTTTGTGCCACTAGTCTTTCCTGGGAACGTTGTTCGCCTAGGAGGATGGTTTTATGAGCCTTTGCACCACCATTCTTTCCTGGAGCACTCTTGGTTAATTACCGATTATGTTATTTTAACTTAGATATTATACTTAAAAAACCAAAAAAAAAAAAAAAATCAACTATCTCCAAAATTTTAAAAATTTTAATTACAATCTAAGGAGTTAGTTGTTTTGATTGATCTAGGTACAATTGTGTTTTGATGCCTTTAATTATTTGATTTGTACCTGTATGTGGATGATTCCAAACTCACAAGCATGTCCCTAGTTTTAAGTACAGAAAAATTTGAAAATCAATAGGGCATGATCGAAAAGTATAGGTAGACAATCTTGTCTTACCTATAGGTTTGATTGACTCAATGATGAGGGACATTGAGTTTACTTAAATGCAATCCAAGTTACGCCTTGCTAAGACGTTAAACTAAGCTACTGGACGGGAGGCAACCCATCATTTTAGGTAATTTTTTGTTATTTGTTTTATATACTTAATTTTATTGTTTATTTTAGTTTAATTATATGTGAATAATTTTTAAATTGTTAAAACTAAAAATATTTGTTGAGTTGTTAAGTTCACAAGAATTGCCAGGTATACACTTTCATGATGAATATGATGAATGCACTTGCATTTCTCCATTACTACTTACACATTCTCAAGAAATAGGTAATCTTTTCTTCTCTTTTCTCTTTATCTTTAATTTATTGTTACATTAGGGACAATGTAAGTTCTAGGTCGGGGTGGTGAAAAGTTACCATGCTTAATTAGAAAAGAAAAAAAAAAGATTTAACAATTTAAAAATTAAAAAAAAAAAAAACAATTATTAATTTGTTCTTTTTTATGTTCACATCTTCATTTTTTGTGTTTGGTTTTATTTTTTTTTTTTTGTGTGATTTAGTAATTTTGGAATTAAACAAAAAAAAAAAAAGTTCTCACAAAAATTTATCATTTCTTTAAATCAAATTTAAGTAAATAGTTAAGTCTTTTGTACTGTTAGATTAATTTTTGAAAACATATCATGAAATATTATGTAATTATTTTTGATAATTAGTTAATTTTTGTCATAACTAGTATTTCTTGATAAGATGTAGAAATTATATTAAACCCAAAATCGGTATTTATGAATTTGTTTTAGTGGAGACTACCTTTGTGAGATATAATTTGAGCCTAATTTCTCTTATTCAGAGTGAAATATATATTTTTTCTACTCCAAACACATTTCTTATTTCTTCAAATTCTTAGATGATCTCTATAGGCATTAATATTGAATGTATGAATTTTTTCTCATCTTAATAGAGTATCGTATATTTTTTGGTTATTATTTTTGCTTAGATTAAATGATTTGAGTAGAAATTGATAGTATATGCTTTTATCTCATTCGTGCATGACTGTTACAAAAAAAAGAGAGACATATCTGGGGTTACCTAAACCAAGATCAAAGAAAAAAGGCACAAAATTAACCACTGACCAAAATCCTAAAAAAAAAAAAAATGTACAATCTGTATTAATGGGTTGACTCTCTAAAAAATGATATATATTGAAAAGTATCTTCTAGACAAAAATAGAGAGATAAAGAATATATAGTATAATCTACATACTATGACCCATATTACCCAAAAAAAAAATGTACAATCTGTATGTTGACTCTCTAAAAATGATATATATTGAAAAATATCTTCAAAAAAATATGTAGAGAAAGAATATATAGTATAATCTACATACTATAACCCACATTGCCTACAAAGTTGTGAGTAAAGGTTAATTACAAAAGAAAGATATAGGAAGTAATTCCCTAAAAGTCATTGCACTTTCTTCATTTGTAAAGGCATATATCTTGAAATTTTTTCTTAATGAGTTTGATTTATGCATGAAAATAATTTTTATATATGATATCTTTATAATTTATACATTTGATTCCTTCCATGAGATCAACGCTAAAATAACACTTTGAGCCTTTCTTTCTTTATACATATGCGAACATATTAGTTCATTTCTATACATCAACTCTTTCGCATATAAATTAGTATAGTGTTTGAACCCATAGGATTCAGTTGTTTTGAGAGTATTGACTTGTGAGGAATAGAGTCGGACCGGATTCATGACACTAAAATTGGGTGAAATTAAATTGATACATTTTTGATATGAAATATGAAAATGATTTTCGACTAATTATTATAATAAAATCATGATTGTTTAAAGAGATTAAAATAACTTATGCTTGAGATTTTAATTATGATCTTAAAGGAGATTAAAAAGTATGAGATATTTTTGTGATATGTTGTTTTCTTTTATTCTTAAATTAATTTTGTTGTAATTTTAGTTTTTTTGATTTGATTGTTTTTATTTTTACATTTAGTTCAATGTTTTGTGGTGTAATATCTAAAACCTCAATAGACTCAAAACTCGCCCACTAGTGGCAACCTAGTGGGTTTAAAGGTTTGCTGATAGGCTAAATGCAACTGTTTCAATCCACGAAAGTGATTTAGGATAATTTAATTTTTAGTTTTTATCGCTTCTCTTGCTAAGGGACTAGCAAGAAGTCGTTTGGGTTGTGATTTAGTGCTAAAAGCACTAAAATAACTATGATTTTATGTACATTAATTGATTAAAAATACATATATTTATATGTTTTATCATATATTTATATAAATTTGTATTTTTCGAATCACGGGTATTTTTATTGTTTTTCGTGTATTTTGGCTTAAAAACGCAATTTAAAGACTCAAAGAGGAATACTTGAAGCAATACATCACAAATATATTAATAAATAAGTGGGAAAAGGTCAACAAACATGGAAAAATTGGACAAAATGGGTCGAAAAGGTCAAAAATGTCAAAAAGACGGAATCGCGCCCGGCCAAATTGCTGACAGCCCAAATACATCGCCACGCGTGTCATACCAGCGCCGCTAAGACCGGCCGGCTAATGCCCGCGCGCCCCGGCTGCACTCACGCGTTTGCCATACGAACGCGTTACACAACGCGCGCGCGGCAGCCGCCCAAAGAAATTCGGCTCCGCTGGCCCAACGCCTTTCGCCCCATTTTTCACGTGGTACCGCATGACGTCATGCCGACGTCATTAATGACATCAAGAATTCCAATACGCGTTTTACATTTTTAAATATTTTTTTAACATTTTTTACTCATTTTTTCTCTCCATCCTCACCTATAAATACCCCCTTCCCTTCACTTCAAAACACACCTTCAAAACACACTTCTCTCTTCTTTCTTTCTCTCTTTTCTTAGATTTTGTGGGTTTTTTTAGTTTTTCTTAGTTTTTAGTTAATTTCTCTTAGTTTTTAGAGTTCTTCCCTTTTGGGAAGAACTAGTTATGTTTGTAATATATTAGCTTTTGATTCAATAAATGGGAGTGCAAATTCATTGGAGGTTTTCCAAAGAACGGAATAGCGTCAGTTCTGTAAGGATTTTATTTTCTTTACGCTATTTTTATGCTTTATTCTTACATGTTATATTTAATTTGTCCGTGATTAAATTTAACTCATGGCCGGGCTGCTTAGTAAACATGATGTAATAATAACGTTGTTATGCTGCGAAATATTAAATAGGTAAAAATCTCTAAAATGAATTGATTTTATTTTTTATTCAAGATTTTATATTAAGAATGTTAGAGAGAAATATATTATTTTTCATTACAAACTTAAACTCAAAATTAGATTTTAAGGTTTAGTTATCCTATTCGATTTAGAGTAGTGCTCTTTATTTGATGGTACAATCGCCTCGTAGTTAGAGTGAGCTCTATTTCAAAAGTTTTTATAAGAATTATTATCCTCAAAATGTATTGACAACATGTTTTCGTGAGTGGTTTTAAAACTTGAAAGTTAGTACTCGGATAATTAAATTCTTAGGTTTAATTTGGACACCTTGAATAAAGTTTAAATCGCCTAACCCCACCAAAGGTGGCATTTAAATGGTTCATTTTCAATCTCTTAGAAAAAGGAATTAATTTAATTAACCAAATTAGTTATCAACCCCACCCATAGGTGTTAATTGATTTGTTTAGTTAACAAAGAATATCTAACCCCACCAAAGGTGGTATTCATATAAAAAGAGAGAATCAATAAATATCAATTCATATCTTTAATAACCTAATTAATATGAGCAAGCATAATTAACTTAATTATTATATCCATAAATACTCCAATCTGCTTTAACATGAGATAAAATTTGCATAAATGTTTATTGAATCTATGTTTATTTTTTTGTAAGTAGATTAAAAACACAAAACCAAAATATCGTGACAGATGTTTAGGATTAATTTTCGTTTTTAAAAGTTTGAATAATAAATTAAAAACCACATACATTCCTTCCTTAGATCGACCTTGGGAGTATACTTATCATTTTCTACGAAATGATTCGTGCACTTGCGAGAGTTTTATAAATAGATAAAACCAAAGTAACGGGCAGGATCGGCGATGTCGGTTCTGCCCCGATCATCGAGTATATATATTAGCCCAACCCCTTCTTTTGAAATTTCCTAATGGATCATTTGGATCTACAATCTTTAGCACCCTAGTATCCATTAAGTATATGCAAGTAATGATGAAATATAAATTAATTCACAATTTTATGTCCAAACATATAAATAATAGTTATTAGAATAATATAGAATATACATTATGTTTAATTAGGTTGTTGATTGTATATATATATATATATATATTCCTTCATAATCACTTTGAGTCCATAACAAAGAATCATCGTCATCAACTAGATCATCACATACATTAAGCAATTTGTTAGAGAAATGACTAATATTAAATAATATATATTCCTTCACAATCACTTCGAGTCCATAACGAAGAATCATCGTCATCAATTAGATCATCACACAAATTAAGCAATTTGTTAGAGAAATGACTAATATTAAATAACTTATCAAGCATGTCGTCATCTTCTAAAGCATTATAATGGTATAACTTTTTTTGTGGAGACGTTAACACAATAGACCATATTGTGTCAATTTGATCGCTCACATAAAATACTTATTTTGCATGAAGTTCTAACATGAAATGATCATTAGTGTGATATATCTTGGATAAGTTAAAAGAGTAAATCCAAAATCATCTACTTTATATCCCATATTTATAATGTGTTCGACCCAATCACATAAGAATACTGTTTCATGAAAGACCTCATAATTGAGTTCCTAAATTTCTTGAATTATACCATAATATGTTCTATCAGAAAATACATGATTACCATCTTTTAAACTAGAAAAATTGTCTAGTTTGTACAACCATCTTCACACCACTATTCTGGTTAACTCAGACTTTTTCCCTTACTTGTGTCATAAATATAGAACCATTAATTGTAAAACTAAAATATGATTTGACATCAAATTTTGGACCATGTGCAAGCCAATCCAAAGTTTCTATTATTTTATGATAGGATTTGTTGAGTTCAACTCGAATCTATGCATATAAAAACATGAAGTGTGTTTAAAATCAAGTTGTAAAACATTATATAAAACTACTAATGAATTCTTGTATGTGACACTCACATGATTGTAAAACTAATTAATAAGCTCTCATTTATGTTCATCATAAAACCATTTTTCTACTCCTTTTTTTAACGAGGAGTGATCTTTAGTAAGTTCAAATGAATTTTGTGATATTATGCAAGATATAACAATTATGTGTTATTAATAGTTATATAAATAATAATTTTATTTTATATGAAAAGGTTGAACCTGTCATTACTTACAATATGCATGGTTGTGCCTCATTATTATTTACCAAAATGATTTGGTGTGCTTTTTTCCATCGAGCGCAATCAATAAATAATTTCTTACTTATACCGAGCATAGGGTTACCTACTTGGATCATGTCATGTTTTAAGAACAACTTGTGCATAGGATTACCAATTTTAGTGCAAGCACTAAAGTATTCAGAACAAAACTCAATGGCCTCTCAACAATGTAACGTTCCACCATGCATCCTTCATGATGATTTCTATTATTTACATATTCTTTAAGGACTTGCATGTATCTCTTAAAAGGATATATCCACCATAAGTAAGTTGGATCATACAATTGAACCTCTTGAACTAAATGAACACACAAGTGAATCATGATATTGAAAAAAGGAGGAAAATATTTCTCACGTAGACACAAATTCTCCACAACATCTTTATGTAAAGAGATTAACTCACAAATTGATATAGATTTCTTGCATATTGTATTGAAGAATTAACAAAGAAAAATGATTGATAATCGAATATGTTTTGGAAGAATTGACCAAATCACAACTAGAAATAACTATTACATTAAGATATGATAGTCATGTGTTTCGATCCATAAGTTTCTTATCGATCATAGACACAAAATTTCTTAAGTTAGATAAGTAATCATCAAGAACTTTCACACTAGCCAAACATTTACAAAACACATCCTTCATTTTTTTTGACATTGTATATGATGCTGGTGGAAAGTATGTTCGATTCTTATCATTTTCCACCCTTGGTGCCAATTTAGGTCGTATGCTCAGTTTCTTTAAGTCCAATCTTGCTCTAATTCCATCTTTTGTTTTTCTAGGTATATTAAGTAATGAACCAATCAAGCTCTCACATACATTTTTCTCAATATGTAGGACATCTAAGATGTGCTGAATGTGTAGGTCTTTCCAATAAGTTAATTCATTAATTTTTTATTTCAACAATCATGTTCTACTGATTGAGTAACAATTTCATTTTCACCCCTTTTATTAGTTGACCTCTTTCATTTCCCTCTATAAGTGAGTATTCCTTTTTTCATCTTTCCATATTGTTTGAATGTCATACCATTCAATATCCTTAATATCTCATCACCTTGCAAAGGTCTTGGTGTAGGATGATGATCTTCTTCACCATCAAAATGTTTCTTTTGGTATCTAAACTTGTGTCAAGATGGAAAAATATTCTATGTCTTCTATAAGACATATTTTGTCTATGAACAAGATAAGTTACAAAAGTACTATCACTACAAATAGGGCATCCCATATAACCTTTTGTTTCATGTCCTGATAAGTTCTCATAGGTAGGAAAATCATTAATTGTCCATAAAAGGACCTCCCTCAAGTTAAAATATTCTTCTTTATATGCATCATAAACATTTACACCATCATTCCACAACGTATGTAAGTCATCTATCAGAGGCTGCAAATACATATCAATATCAACTCTAGGTTGTCTCGGTCTTGAGATCGATAATGTTAGCATCATGAATTTTATTTTCATATACAACCAAGGAGGAAGGTTGTATGTTACCATAATTACTAACTAATAGTTATATCTACTACTAAAGAAACCGTGTGGATTAATTCAATCAACAGTAATGGTAGATGAAGATTACGTGGATCAGATGTAAATTGAGGGGATGAATTATCTTCTACTTTTCAATTTGGAGAATCAGAAGGATGATGTAGAATTCCATTATTAGATTGATTCTTTGAATGCCAAGTCAACATCTTTGATGTCTTTTTACTTTTGAACAAATTTTGAAAGCGAGGAATCAGAGGAAAGTACTAAAGAACCTTTGTGGGCATGCCTTTCTTAGATGTTGTCTCATTTGTAGCATGATTCCATCTTGATTCTTTACACACTGGACAATCATCTAATGTCTCATATTATTTTCTATAAAGAATGCAATCATGAATCTAATGATATTTCATGCCAAATCAACTAAGATTTTTCTTCACTTGATACATTGAATATGACAACTCATTACCCTTAGGAAACATATTTATTAGTACATTTAATAATTATGTGAATCCCTTGTCATAAAACTAATTTTTTTTCCTTCACATTGTACAAATGAACCAATCCTGACATTTTAGTATATTTCTTGCACTTTGGATACAACAACTTTTCAGCATCTTCTAGAAGTTTTTTAAAGGTTTTGGAATCATTCTCATGTAATTTATCTTCAACAGCATGAAACATATTTTCTATTTGTACATTATGTCTGGAGTGCATATTCTCATAATATGTATATAATCTACTCACATCCTTATTTATCTCTTCCCCATGAGTATTATCAATATTTTTTTCATGATAATACCAACATTTATAACTCAAAAGAATACCACTACGAATAAGGTCTTAACCTCATCAACATCATAAAATTTCTTATTTTTATATTTAATACATGGACATTGAATCATACTAATTTCATTATTATTATTATTCTACGGGCGAATTTCAAAAAAGTTTCAAATATAGAAATATAATCTTGCTCAATTCTATATTTTGTCATCCAAGATTTGTTCATTTTCTATCGATGGCATTAAATATATTAAATTTGGATATAATAAAATATAAATGTATTAATTACCAATATATTTTAGCTATTATTATATATGAAATTATAAATTATTATAATATCCATCAAAACATCATATAAAAATAAGTACATAAAATCCAAATAACTAATAAATTAAAATTAACAATATATATATATAATATGTAATAATAATAAGTTTTAAAAAATTTAAATTTAAAATAAATTTGCATAAATAATAATAATAATAATAATAATAATAATAACACTAAGAAGAATAATAATAATAACATGAAATACATGAAATATATATAACATAAAATATATAAAATTAGTTAAAATAAATAAATAAAAAATACCTTATATTCTTCTAAGCTTGAATAAAAATAAATAACCTACCTAACACAAAAATATATACAAATAATCAATAACACATAATATATATATATAACATAAAATATATAAAATTAGTTAAAATAAATAAATAAAAAATATCTTATTTTCTTCTAAACTTGAATAAAAAGAAGCAGGCTACATAACACAAAATATATATAAATAATCAATAACATATAATATAAATTAAAATAAAAAAATAATTTTACAAAAATTATATAAAAATATAAAATATCAATAATAAATGTAAAATAATTTATAGAAATACTTATAAGAATAAAACAAGTGAGAAAATGAAAATAATGAAGGAAAATGGTGTTTGGTAAATGAAAAAGTGACGTGTAGAACCGACCGATGCTACATGTAACACATAATGTCTGTTGGAGTGTAGAACCGACCGAAACCACGTGTAGCATCGTTCCTATATGTCAAATGGCACAAAATTATGGGTCATTGATGTGTATAACCGACGCTACACGTGGCTTCGTATCGGTTAACACTACGTGCCACATGTAGCATCGGTTGTACAAGTCAACCGACGTTATTTTTTGATTTTTTTAGTATTTTTTTAATCTTAAGTCTATTTGAAGTCGATTTTTAACATGAATCGACTTTAAATTTTAAGTCGGTTTAAAGCATACCGACTTAAAATTTATTATAAGTCGATTTTAACAAAAAATCAACTTTAAATTCTAACTTAATTAAATATTCTTTATTATAATAATCCGGACTAATGTTAGGTTGATCTTAGAATGAGTTAATCAATTGTATAATTAAGTGAGGTACCCTTATCTTATGACTAAATAGGTATCAAATATTTTTTATATATTACATGAATAATATTTGAATTTAGATTTATTATAATAGAATAAAGTTAATGGTTATTTAATTAAATATATTTTTATTAAATAAAATCTAATAGGGGATATTTATTTTAAAAATTCATGGATTAAAATTTGGTGCATTTTTAGCAGAGATAGTAATTTATTTCATGACCTAGAATATGACATGATATATATTATTATTTTTAGAATGAATTATTCTATATATCTCGGCATTAAATGTCAGATTTATACCCAAGGGAACACTTTAGTCGAAAAGAATACTCTTTTTCTTTTAGAATTAGCTGATAATTATTTTTTTAGTGTTTGTACAGACATTGAGTTTAATTCGTTATTATTATAGATAAGTAATAGACTAAAATAATTTAAATATTTTATAACATAAACTATATGTGAATTTTGTCTGAAAAATATGAACACACTTAATGTCAATTGTTAGAAATACTTAATGATTGTATTCTATTCTGTAATCAAATGAATATACATGGTGCCTTTATATAGGAATTACAAGTAAACTAGATATATCTAAAGTAACTAAATATAGATACCCCTAAAGTAAATAGATATACATTAGCAGATATATATATACATTAATATGTTACTAGATTTACATTAACATCCCCCCTCAAACTTAAGGTGGATGTGAGACCAACTTGAGGTTGTCAACCAAATTACGAGTGCGTCCTTTGGGAAGTGACTTAGTGAAGATATCTGCAAGTTGATCATTGGAGGAAACATAGAAAAGCTTGAGAGCACCATGGATAAGATGAGAGCGAATGAAGTGACAATCAATCTCGATGTGTTTAGTCCGTTCATGAAAGACATCGTTATGAGCAATATGAATTGCACTCTGATTATCACAATAAAGAGGAGTAGCAGAGGATGTGGACACACCCAAATCCTTAAGAAGCCATCGTAGCCAAAGAAGCTCAGATGTGGTATCAGCAAGAGCACGATATTCTGCTTCAGTACTAGAGCGGGCCACGAAGGTTTGTTTCTTACTTCGCCAAGAAATCAAAGAAGAACCAAGGAGAAAGCAATAACCTGTAGTGGACCTGCGATCAGTGGGATCTCCTGCCCAATCAGCATCAGAGAATGCACGAAGTACTAAAGGAGAATCAACTGAGTAGAAAAGGCCATGGAAGATAGTGCCTTTCAAGTATCGTAGAATACGTAGAACAGCAGCATAATGAGTTGATCGTGGAGCAGATAGATACTGGCTCACCTGATGAACAACATAAGAAATGTTTGGACGAGTAACTGTAAGATAAACTAGGCTGCCAACCAATCGTCTGTAAAGAGAAGGATTAGACAATGGTTGCCCCTCCGATGGTGTGAGATGCGCATTAAGTTCAACTGGAGTGTCAACAGTCTTGCTGTCAGTGAGTCCAGCTTGAGATAAGAGGTCAGATGCATACTTAGCTTGAGTAATATAAAGACCATCTATGGAACGAGTGATCTCAATACCCAAGAAGTAGCTGAGATTTCCAAGGTCTTTCATCTCAAACTGCTGACTAAGAAAATCCTTGAGTTCTTAAATACCACTGAGATCATCACCAGTTATGATCATATCATCCACATATAGGAGAAGCAAAATGGCACCTTTATCATTACGACGAAGAAATAAGGCAGAATCATAAGGACTGGCCGTGTAACCCAAGCGAAAAATGGTGGAGCTGAACTTGGCAAACCATGCTCGTGGAGCTTGTTTAAGGCCATAAAGTGCTCGTCGAAGGCGACAAACCTTATTTGTTTCAACAGAAAGACCATGAGGAGGTTGCATATAGACTTCTTCATGTAGATCCCCATTAAGGAATGCATTTTTGACATCCATCTGAAAAAGGTCCCATTTACTAGCAGTGGCCACAGCTAAGAGAGTACGAATAGAGGAAATACGGGCAACTGGAGCAAAAGTCTCTTCATAATCAATCCCATACTCTTGTGTAAAACCTTTTGCTACAAGACGAGCCTTGTAATGATCTATGGACCCATCAGAGCGAGTCTTGATCTTATAAATCCACTTACTACCAACCACAGACTGACCAGGAGGGAGAGTAACCAGATCCCAGGTATCGTTTTTGGTTAATGCATCAATCTCTTCTTTTATTGCAATCTGCCAAAAAGGTTAGTAGATGCCTCACGATAGGTGTGAGGCTCATGGAGTGTAGCAAGGGCAGTGTAACAATGATAGTCAAGTAAATGTGTAGGAATGGATCTTACCCGGGTTGAGTGGCGAGGTGGAATGTCTTGTGGAGGATCTTCAGGCGGAGCAAGAGCAGGGGACCTATGTTCAAGGTGGGGTAGACCTGTCTAGGATAAGATTGAATAGTGAAGTCCATAGGTGGATTAGGAGTATCTTTAGAGGGATCAGGAGACTCATTTGGAAAGATTTCTAAAACATTTGAATTAGTTAAGGAAGAACGAAAGTGAGAAAGTTCAACAAATAAACGGTGTTCCCAAAAGACAACATTACGGGAAACACGAAGACGATGTGAGACAGGATCATAGCATCGATACCCTTTTTGAGTTTCACCATAACCAAGAAAACAACAAAGTCTAGATCGAGGCTCAAGTTTGTTGTGTTCATGAGGTTGAAGAAGAACGAAACAAACAGATCCGAATGAGGGAAGGTAATGATAGTCCGGAGATGATCCAAAAAGGCGCTCATACGGAGTCTGATTATGAATGATAGCACTTGGAATGCGATTAATGGCATAAACAGCATGAAGAGCAGCTTCACCCCAAAATGAGGCAGAAACTTTGGCAGAAAGAAGAAGAGCATGAACAGTGTCAAGAACTCATAGAGATGAAATTCATCCCTGACTGTAGCATATTGCTGAGCATCAGTTGAGCATGCCCAAACTGGATCACAAAGGTCAATTTGGTCCCAAAGGAAGCGAAGCTGATCAAAGTAGTCATTGATAGATTGCCCTGGTTCTTGTTGAAGTCGATGCAATTCAACTATTAGCTGATATTTCATGGATCCGTGAGTAGTGGAGTACCTTTTGGCCAACTGATGAGTGCTCAAAAAGCACTAAAATAACCATGATTTTATGCACATTAATTGATTAAAAATATATATATTTATATGTTTTATCATATATTTATATAAATTTGTCTTTTTCGGAATCACGGGTATTTTTATTGTTTTTCAGGTATTTTGGCTTAAAAACGCAACTTAAAAACTCAAAGAGGAATACTGGAAGCAATACATCACAAATATATTAATAAATAAATGGGGAAAGGTCAACAAATATGGAAAAATTGGACAAAATGGGTCAAAAAGGACAAAAATGTCAAAAAGGAGAAAATTCATAGCCGCTTACGCCAAGGCTTGACTCCGCCCACTGTTCATCCGCGCCCACTGTTCATTCGCGAGCACTGTTCATCCGTGGGCACTGTTCATCCGCGGGAACTGTTCATCCTCACCTATAAATACCCCCCTTCCCTTAACTTCAAAACACACTTCTCTCTTCTTTCTTTCTCTCTTTTCTTAGATTTTTAGGTTTTTTTAGTTTTTCTTAGTTTTTAGTTAATTTCTCTTAGTTTTAGAGTTCTTCCCTTTTGGGGAAGAACTAGTTATGTTTTTGTAATTTTTCTAGCTTTTTGATTCAATAAATGGAAGTGCAAATTCCGCTTGGAGGTTTTCCAGCAACGGGAATAGCGTCGAAGTTATGTAAGGATTTTATTTTCTTTACAGTTATTTTTTATGCTTTATTCTTACATGTTATATTTAATTTGTCTGTGATTAAATTTAACTATGCTGGCTATTTATAAACATGATGTAATAATAACGTTGTTATGCTTGCGAAATATTAAATAGGTAAAAATCTCTAAAATGAATTGATTTTATTTTTATTCAAGATTTTATATTAAGAATGTTAGAGAGAAATATATTATTTTTCATTACAAACTTAAACCTGAAAATTAGATTTTAAGGTTTAGTTATCCGATTCGATTTAGAGTAGTGTTCTTTTATTTGATGGTACAATCGCCTCTAGTTAGAGTGAAGCTCTATTTCAAAAGTTTTTATAAGAATTATTATCTGAAAATGTATTGACAACATGTTTTCAAGAAGTGGTTTTAAAACTTGAAAGTTAGTACTCGGATAACTAAATTCTTAGGTTTAATTTGGACACCTTGAATAAAGTTTAAACTGTCTAACCCCACCAAAGGTGGCATTTAAATGGTTCATTTTCAATCTCTTAGAAAAAGGAATTAATTTAATTAACCAAATTAGTTATCAACCCCACCCATAGGTGTTAATTGATTTGTTTAGTTAATAAAGAATATCTAACCCCACCAAAGGTGGTATTCATACAAAAAAAGAGAATCAATAAATATCAATTCATATCTTTAATAACCTAAATAATATGAGCAAACATAATTAACTTAATTATTATATCCATAAATACTCCAATTGTTTTAACAGATAAAATTTGCATAAATGTTTATTAAATCTATGTTTATTTTTATGTCAATAGATTAAAAACACAAAACCCCAAAATATCGTGACAAGATGTTTAGGATTTAATTTCGTTTTTAAAAGTTTGAATAATAAATTAAAAACCACATACATTTCTTCCTTAGATCGACCTTGGGAGTATACTTATCATTTTCTACGAAATGATTCGTGCACTTGCGAATTTTATAAATAGATAAAACCAAAGTAGCAGGCGAGGATCAGCGATGTCGGTTACGCCTATCAAGTTTTGGCCGCTTGACGTGATTATCAAGTTTTTAGCGATTCTTGGAAAGAATAGCGTTTTTAAATTATTTATCAAAATTTTAAAAACTTTTTGTGTTGTAAATAATTGTGATTTTTTTATTTTGATTAAAAAAACAAAAAATTATTTTTTTTGTTGTTTGTGAATAGTAAAATAAAAACAAAAATTTAATAAAAATTCAAATAAATTTTTTTTCTCTCATAAAAAACAAAAAAATAATAAATATATAATAATAAAATTGTTGTTCGTAAATAGTAAAAACAATAAATAAATAAAAATTAAAATAATTTAAAAAAAATTTCAAATTTCAAATTTCATAATAATAAAAAAAATAAGGAAAATTAAAAAAAATAAAATAAAACTTACTCTTCAAAAATAGTAAAAAAAAAGTAAAAATAAATAAAAAAATCAAAATTAAAAAAATTAAAAAATTAAAAAATTAAAAAATAAAAAAAATAAAAAAAATAAAAAAAATAAAAAAAATAAAAAAAATAAAAAAAATTAAAAAAATTAAAAAAATTAAAAAAATTAAAAAAATTAAAAAAATAAAAAAAAATAAAAAAACTTAAATAAATTTTAAATAAAAAATAAAAATAAATAAAAAAATAAAATAAAAATAAAAAATAAAAATAAAAAAAATAATAAAAAAAATAAAAAAAAAATAAAAAAAAAAATTAAATTTTAAATTTTATTTAATTTTAAATTTTTTTAAATCTTAATTTTTATTTTTTTAAAAAAAAAATAAAAAAAATTCAATTTTTATTTTTTTTTACTTTTTTTTAATTTTATTTTATTTTTATTTATTTTATTTTATTTGCCCTTTTTTTAAATTTATTTTATTCTTTTTATTTTTATTTATTTTTATTTTATTTTATTTTTATTTTATTTTTTACTATGTTTTTTTTTTCTCTTAATTTTCATTTAACTTAATTAACTTAAGTTTTTACTAACTTAATTAAATTAACTTTTTAATTAACTTAGATTTTCATTAACTTAATTAACTTAAATTTTTATTTAAATTAACCTAATTAACTTAGCTTTTTAATTAACTTACATTTTCATTAACTTAATTAACTTAGATTTTTACTTAACTTAACTTAATTAACTTAGAGTTTCTTTAACTTAATTAACTTAAATTTTTACTTAACTTAACTTAATTAACTTAATTTTAATAGCATGAAGAGTAAATATCTAAGGGAGTTCTGTCTAGGAGACTAGTTCTTGGAAGCCTTTGTGCCACTAGTCTTTCCTCGGAACGTTGTTTTGTCTAGGAGGATGGTTTTTAAGAAGCCTTTGCACCACCATTCTTTCCTGGGAGCACTCTTGGTTAATACTGATTATGTTATTTTAACTTAGATATTATACTTAAAAAAACAAAAAACCAAAAAAAAAACCAAAAAAAAAAAAAAAAAATCTGAAACTATCTCCAAAATTTTAAAAGTTTTAATTACAATCTAAGGAGTTAGTTGTTTTGATTGATCTAGGTACAATTGTGTTTTGATGCCTTTAATTATTTGATTTGTACCTAGATGTGGATGATCTGAAACTCACAAGCATGTCCCTAGTTTTAAGTACAGAAAAATTTAAAAATCCATAGGACATGACTGAAAAAGTATAGGTAGACAACCTTGTCTTACTTGTAGGTTTGATTGACTCATTGATGAGGGGGCATTGAGTTTACTTAAAATGAAATCCCCAAGTTACGTCTTGCTAAGACGTTAAACTAAGCGCTGGATGGGAGGCAACCCATCATTTTAGGTAATTTTATTTTGTTTTATTTGTTTAATTTTATTGTTTATTTTAGTTTAATTATATGTGAATAATTTTTAAATTGTTAAAACTAAAAATATTTGTTGAGTTGTTAGAAGTTTACAAAGAATCATGCTGTATACACTTTAATGATGAATATGATGAATGCACCTGCATTTCTCCATTACTACTTACACATTCTCAAGAAATAGGTAATCTTTCTTCTCTTTTCTCTTTATCTTTAATTTACAATTGCTACATTGAGGACAATGTAAGTTCTAGGTTGGGGGTGGTGAAAAGTTACCATGCTTAATTAGAAAAGAAAAAAAAAAGATTTAACAATTTAAAAATTCAAAAAAAAAAAAATTATTAATTTTTTTCTTTTTTATGTTCACATCTTCATTTTTTCTGTTTGGTTTTATTTTCCTTGTGTGATTTAGTAATTTTTGGAATTAAAAAAAAAAAAACAAATTCTCACAAAAATATATCATTTCTTTAAATCAAATTTAAGTAAATAGTTAAGTCTTTTGTACTGTTAGATTAATTTTTGAAAACATATCATGAAATATTATGTAATTATTTTTGATAATTAGTTAATTTTTGTCATAACTAGTATTTCTTGATAAGATGTAGAAATTATATTAAACCCAAAATTAGTTTTTATGAATTTGTTTTAGTGGAGACTACATTTGTGAGATATAATTTGAGCCTAATTTCCTTTATTCAGAGTGAAATATATATTTTTTTCTACTCCAAACACATTTCTTATTTCTTCAAATTCTTAGATGATCTCTATAGGCATTAATATTGAATGTATGAATTTTTTCTCATCTTAATAGAGTGTCGTATATTTTTTATTATTATTTTTGCTTAGATTAAATGATTTGAGTAGAAATTGATAGTATATGCTTTTATCTCATTCGTGCATGACTGTTACAAAAAAAAGAGACATATCTGGGGTTACCTAAACCAAGATCAAACAAAAAAGCCACAAAATTAACCACTCACCAAAATCCTAAAAAAAATGCACAATATGTACATGGGTTGACTCTCTAAAAAATGATATATATTGAAAAATATCTTCAGAAAAATATAGAGAGAAAGAATATATAGTATAATCTACATACTATGACCCACATTGCCTACAAAGTTGTGAGTAAAGGCTAATTACAAAAGAAAGATATAGAAAGTAATTCCCTAAAAAGTCATTGCACTGTCTTCATTTGTAAAAGGCATATATCTTGAAATTTTTTCTTAATGAGTTTGATTTATGCATGAAAATAATTTTTATATATGATGTCTTTATAATTTATACATTTGATTCCTTCCATGAGATCAACGTCAAAATAACACTTTGAGCCTTTCTTCTTTATACATATGCGAACATATTAGTTCATTTCTATACATCAACTCTTTTCGCATATAAATTAGTATGAGTGTTTGGACCCATAGGATTCAGTGTTCTGAGAGTATTGACTTGTGAGGAATAGAGTCGTCGCGAATTCGGATTCATGACACTAAAATTGGGTGAAATTAAATTGATACATTTTTGATATGAAATATGAAAATGATTTTCGACTAATTATTATAATAAATCATGATTGTTTAAAAAGATTAAAATAACTTATGCTTGAGATTTTAATTATGATCTTAAAGGAGATTAAAAAGTATGAGACATTTTTGTGATATGTTGTTTTCTTTTATTCTTAAATTAATTTTGTTGTAATTTTAGTTTTTTTGATTTGATTGTTTTTATTTTTACATTTAGTTCAATGTTTGTGGGTATCATTACTGAAAACCCTCACGAGACTCAAACTCGTCCACTAGGGCAACCTAGGGGTTTAAAGGCTTGTTGCATAGGCTAAATGCAACCGTTTCAATCCACGAAAGTGATTTAGGATAATTTAATTTTTAGTTTTTATCGCTTCTCCTGCTAAGGGACTAGCAAGAAGTTGGTCAGGTTGTAATGAGTGCTCAAAAAGCACTAAAATAACCATGATTTTATGCAATTAATTGATTAAAAATATATATATTTATATGTTTTATCATATATTTATATAAATTTGTCTTTTTTCGGAATCACGGGTATTTTTATTGTTTTTCAGGTATTTTGGCTTAAAAACGCAACTTAAAAACTCAAAGAGGAATACTGGAAGCAATACATCACAAATATATTAATAAATAAATGGGGAAAGGTCAACAAATATGGAAATATTGGACAAAATGGGTCAAAAAGGACAAAAATGTCAGAAAGGAGAAAATCGCGCCGCCGTTATGTAAGGATTTTATTTTCTTTACAGTTATTTTTTATGCTTTATTCTTACATGTTATATTTAATTTGTCTGTGATTAAATTTAACTATGCTGGCTATTTATAAACATGATGTAATAATAACGTTGTTATGCTTGCGAAATATTAAATAGGTAAAAATCTCTAAAATGAATTGATTTTATTTTTATTCAAGATTTTATATTAAGAATGTTAGAGAGAAATATATTATTTTTCATTACAAACTTAAACCTGAAAATTAGATTTTAAGGTTTAGTTATCCGGTCTGATTTAGAGTAGTGCTCTTTTATTTGATGGTATAATCGCCCGGTAGTTAGAGTGAAGCTCTATTTCAAAAGTTTTTATAAGAATTATTATCTGAAAATGTATTGACAACATGTTTTCAGTAGTGGTTTTAAAACTTGAAAGTTAGTACTCGGATAACTAAATTCTTAGGTTTAATTTGGACACCTTGAATAAAGTTTAAACTGTCTAACCCCACCAAAGGTGGCATTTAAATGGTTCATTTTCAATCTCTTAGAAAAAGAAATTAATTTAATTAACCAAATTAGTTATCAACCACACCCATATGTGTTATTGATTTGTTTAGTTAACAAAGAATATCTAACCCCACCAAAGGTGGTATTCATACAAAAAAGAGAGAATCAATAAATATCAATTCATATCTTTAATAACCTAAATAATATGAGCAAGCATAATTAACTTAGTTATTATATCCATAAATACTCCACTGTTTTAACAGATAAAATTTGCATAAATGTTTATTGAATCTATGTTTATTTTTATGTAAGTAGATTAAAAACACAAAACCCCAAAATATCGTGACAGGATGTTTAGGATTTAATTTCGTTTTTAAAAGTTTGAATAATAAATTAAAAACCACATACATTCCTTCCTTAGATCGACCTTGGGAGTATACTTATCATTTTCTACGAAATGATTCGTGCACTTGCGAGAGTTTTATAAATAGATAAAACCAAATGAACGGGCAGGATCGGCGATGTCGGTTTTGCCTCGATCACCAACATATCCCATGCTGATTTGGCATCATCAAAGCTGCCCAATAGATTAGAGATGGAGGGAATAGAAGTATTCTGAATCCATGTGAGGATCATGTGGTTGTGACTATCCCATTCAGTCATGCGACGAAGGAAAATAGCATCTTCTTCACTTGCTTCTTTAACAGGAATGATAATTACACTAGTACAATAATGCCAGAGCATACGACCCTTAAGAAAACTGCGCATAGCTTGAGACCATGACAAGTAATTCTTAGTCCTCTCCAATATAGTATTGATAGGGCAAGCAATAAAAGTATCTTTTTTATCCATTTGGAAACACAATATGCAAAAACGGACTGCAAAATCGAGATCTACGCCAAAAATTGGGTAGGGTGGACCTGTATTGTGAAATCTCGGTCAACGGTCAACGGTCAGCGGGTGATGATGACGTCAGCCCTAGGGAAATTGCTGATGACGTCACGAGCAGAGTTGCGGCGTACTTGGCGCGTCAGAAGCACGCGCGGTGATGTTGGCGGCGCATGCCGTGGCTTATGACTGTGATACACCCACGGTTATGTAGATCGCGACGCGACGATCACAATGGTATCTGCAGATAGGTCGTCGGGTTGAGATTCGCGGCGGCGCGTGAGGGAGCGTGCGTTGTCCGATGGTTGCGATACTTCCACGGTTGTGTAGATCCAGTCGAGCCGATCACAGTGGTATATGCAGAAAAATTTTCGGAACAATATGCACGGCGGCGGCGGCGGTGATTGCAGTGGTTTGTATGGTGCGGAACTCCTTAACAACGGCGACTGTAGTTACGAAACCTAAAGACAACAGCTGAAAGACGTCGGAGGTTCAACCGTGAATGATTGCAGTGGCTATTGTGACAGCGGAAACTATAAGGGTTAAGTAACACAAAAAAAAAGACAGGACTGCTAGAAAGACAAAAATAGTGGCTCTGATACCATGTTAGAAATACTTAATGATTGTATTCTATTATGTAATCAAATGAATATACATGGTGCCTTTATATAGGAATTACAAGTAAACTAGATATATCTAAAGTAACTAAATATAGATATCCCTAAAATAAATAGATATATATTAGCAGATATATATATACATTAATATGTTACTAAATATACATTAACATCAATAAACACGAACATTGATAATGCTAAACATAAATTTGATAATATTGATAAATCCTAACGTTTAGAAAATACACTAGTATAATTCACACGAGTATAATATTTTTCCAAAATCTAGAACAATGTATACGTTTTCATATCTCTTAATTGTGGAGATTGATCCAATATATATATATATTGATTTGTGGAGTCAACACAAACGCGCATTATTATTATTATTATTATTATTATTATTTTGGAAAACGAACACGCATTATTATTAGGCTGTTACAGAGCTTGATGTCCATGACATATTGACACCCATTACTCGATTTGGCAATAGGACCCATCAAAGCTTATTTATTTATTTTTTCAAGGGCCACATAAAGTCGATGATAGTCCACAACAAATCGATCATCAATGGTTATTAAATATTGTTAAACTCAATAAAAATATCTTGTTGTTTCAACGCTTATATATTGGGATTAAATTTGGCAATAACGTGTGGTTAAGCAATAAAATATGAAAATAGGATATTTTATTTTTATCTTAAATTTAAATAGTATCTTAATTAAAATGTTAGAATTTAATTGGGATGATAAAGGGAGCCCATTATTAAAATTATTTAAATTTTATAACTTAATTGGAATTTCATGTCAAATTGAGATAATTAAAAAGACTTTTGCCACTAATTTATATTCGTATAAAATAGGAATAAATAATTAATTTGATTGTTATCAAATTTTCGTTAGAATTAGTCTCGTAATTATTTGAAAGTATGAATAAGAGGCAAACAAATTAAAGTCTACATTAAATGAATAAAATATTATTGGTATACTATATAATTAATAGGCCGGGCTATACTTACAAAGGCCTTTAAATAGTAAACGGTGCGGGAACGTGCCAACAGTTATGCCAGAATTTCTGATAGTTTTGAATATATTACTGGTAACAATTTTCTTACCGTCTGAACACCATTTTTATTTTTAATATTTATTTAAAAAATATTTGTTTATAAATATTTAAAAATATATATTTTTGACTGTTACAAATAATCATAATTTTAATTATCTATCAATAAAATTATTCTTCTCTTTTTTATTAAGATACGTACTCATAATATATATCCTTGATATATAAACATGATTTTCACTTTTATCAGGATATCAACATGATAGTTTACATGTATTTTTTATAAGTTACAAAATTTTTCATTGATATTCATACTTTTTTTTTATTTGATTTTGTATGATATTCATATTTCTGTAAACACAAATAATTAATCTTTGGCTGGATTGCCCGCCACGTCAACAATACAAAATGTCGACAGACTAGTTCCTGCAAGTAAATGCGACCAAAGCTATAGTAGTTAAGTATTCTAAGAATGGATGCCGAATCCATTCACCATGAACTTATTGTCTGCCATCATGTCTTTTACCTCTACAGCTCCAGAGTTAAATACTTTTATGACCAAAAGTGGTCCTAACCACCGTGACTTAAGCTTACACAAAAATAACCTTAACTGAGAGTTATACAATAAGACTTGCTTTCTGTCTACAAAATACCTGTCCACTAGTTTCTTATGGTGCCACCTCTTGGTTCGATGCTTATTTCTTTGTGCACTCTTGTAGGCTTGTCATCTATGTTCATTGTAAGTCTTGTAATTTCTTTGTGTTATTGTTGGCATCTTTGTATACAAAACATGTTTTTGCTTAATTTTGTCTTCTTTTATATAAAATTAGCTACTGATGATTCGATTAATGCATGCACTTACTTAGTTAAAAACTTTTGTATGGTAGTAAGTTTGCACATACCATGTTCATTGGGTTCATGTAGTTTGTAAGCTAGGTTGTGATTTAATGTTGTTTTGTTTTTGCTGGTTTGCTAGTATTTAGGAAAAATTATTGGACATATTTTTGAAATGCTCATCGAGGTACTCATTGATGTAGTTAGAGAGATAGCTAACAAGATGGTTGGTGCATTGTAGCGGCTATTACTCTCGTTGGGATGGCTTTTACCCTAACTGATGTGGTTGGGTAAATGCCCAACAACCCAAGAGTTTTCTATCAATACTTCTCATTTGGAAAAAAAAATTAACTAGAAAACATGGTGAAGCTCTGGCATTCTCAAAACTAAAATTTTTAGTTGAAAACTTATTTTCTAAATTTAGAATTATTAACACTTTGAGTGTTATTGAGTATTAGTAATGTGAGTATTTTGTAAAAAAAAAAACTATTATTGGGATTGAGTTAATTAAAAGTGAATTAACACCTATAACTTAGATTGCATCTTAGGTACATGTGCATGGGATTGCCATTAACATAGGCTTCACTATACTAATGGTTGGTGACTTACCACCTCATTGGTAGTGGACTCCGAATGAGAGCTAGATTTGACTTGGGTCATAGTTGTTATGGAGACAATAGACAAGGGAAGCTAAGGCATAGTTTATTATGTTGCTCTGACTGATAGATGTATTAGTTTTATATCATCTTTAGGTTGTAAACTATTGATTTTCTTTTTAGAGAATTGTTTGTTGCTGAGTGGTTGTCTTAAGTAATCGAAAGAGTCAGAGACCTAGTACATAAAAAGGGTAAAGAGATACTGGCTCTTTAAGGACACATTATAAACAACAAAAAGATAAACAATTAACAGATAACAACAACACTAGTAAATAATAACCATAGACAGGTAGAAAACTTTAAAAGTTAGATATATTATTTAGTAAATAGAAAGAAAGCAATGAATATTAAAAGCTTTACAATCAGAGTTTAAAATTCAGTATGTTCAAACATACATAGTTTAAACTCAAATTGTACCAACCAAAAAATAAAGCATACACAATACCAGATAAAATGAGACAAACTCACATAGAACCCTTGTCTATATGGCAAACCTTGTGTTTCTTATGGAAACTCCTCAGCAGCATACAAATCCACCAACAATAAACATAAACAACTTAATAGAAATATAAATGCGAATATCTCTATCAATGAAGACCTCTACCTTAACTACCTATGAACCACAAACAACCAGTGATGGTCTAAACCAATACTACCTAACCCAACCTCATAGTGTTGTTCTCACAATATTTTTATAATAGTCAAGACCTCTTAACACTAACCATACTATTTTACTCACAATAGTGTAGCACAACTATTGAAATACAATCAAAGTAATTTGTGATATAGAAGAATTTTTAGAGGTAATTTTGATAGAGTTTTGGTATAGATTGAATTCTTAAGAAATGAGAGAAGAATGAGATATTTATAGAATCACAAGGCACCATTGGCCAACCTTGTTAAGGCCTCATTGACCACCACAATGGGGTTTCGACAATGGTTCCAACAAGGGCCTCATTGAGGACCTCGTCAAGGTGCCAAATTTTTTAATATTTTGTTTCCAAAAACTCTGAGAAAAATTCAATAAATATCTACACATGCAACGAAACAAAAATCAGCACTCATAACCTAATATGCATTCTAAGAAACCAACCCCGTAGTTTATACGAAACATGCTTTCAAAGACAATGTATGTAACTACATTGTGTGTACTGACTCTGCCATTTTGGCTTTCCATGGAAAAACATTGCCCAACTAAGTACATACGATGAGCAAAAAATGTTTTTTCCTATGAACAAAACATCAATGCACCCAAACACCCAAAAAGCACACCTATTCCAAATGCATCCATCTTGTGCTATCCATCCATCTTCTTGGATCTACTCATCCATATTATGACTGTGTGAAACATAAGGGTCTCAGACATTATAAGTCTAAAGCTTGATGACTCTAATCCACACTTGTAACATGTACACACAAAATAAACACATACCTTATGAATGTATCCTGTAGAAACAATGTAGTCTATTCAAATACTATCATGTTACCTCTACATAGGTACACATTGATAGGCTAAACACTTACAATCATGTAGTAGAAATGCAAAAATATATATAACTTCCCCTTACTTCATACAACCTCCTTCTAAGTGAATGCAAGTCAGGAAACAAAATGCAGTGCAATCCTACACTCACCGCCCTTGAAATACTAAGCATTGAAGAAAATACATAGTTGTGTACAAACATTTCTTCCCATTATATTACTTGTTGCGATACTTGTACTTGTGTATTCATTGTAGACACTTCGTGTGTGGTGATCCGTAGTCAGAAGATGGATGAAATTTTAAGTAATAGAAGAGCACCAATACACTAACATATGCTGGGTTATGAAGAAAGAGTTTCTACCTCTACTAGAGTTGTACCTAAGTGCATCAAGCCTATGTCTATTGATCCAATATTGAATACTATTGTGGCCATCCCTAAATGTTAGATGGTGGCATTGTTTTAGCCATGCTTGACTAGAAAGGTGAACACCTCATCTCTTGCTATTGCATATCATCGCACAAGTGATGGCTTATTGCTTATGCCTACTCATTTCATTCTTATTTTCCACAATTGTTTGAACATGGGCATATGAGCTCATTCTATGAGAAATTAACTACTCATCCTTATGTAAGAGTTGATATTAGTGTTTCTTCCCTATCATATTATCCTCATATTGCATCTAGAGTCAGAGACCCTGATTCTTTTACTCCTTTTCTTTTTCTTGTTATCTTTGCCTACTATTAGCCACCTTATCATATAGTGTCATAGATACTCTAGGAAGAAATTCTGGGAGATCTTCCCCTTACTCTTCCAATTCTAATTACATAGGCTACAATTACTATGGCTCAATTGAGCACTAACAATTTGGGTGTATGATGCACCACCAAAAAAGTTTAGATGGGGAAAATACTACTTCAAAATGTTTGCCTGGCTTCTTGGGTGAGGACCACTCGACTAGTTTTTCTAGAATCTCAAAGCAAAACATTTCTCGAGTGTCTCATATACACCATGCTTATGTGAAATAGAGGCTAGAATTTGATATTGTTGCCCCTATACATTTTTTAGTAAATGGAGAGATGTAGTTTAATGACTCTTTCTTGGTATTAGTTTGAGAGGCATTTTTTCTTCTTTCTTCCTTTTGCTTGTAGTATTTCTGTATATGTTTTTAGTTTTTTATTTGTGTTTTGACTATTGCATAACAAGAGATCGACTTTCTTGAATCTCTATCTACCATGAAATCTTAATTGATTTAGCCAATGGTTTCATCAATGGAATATACTTGCCGGGAAAGATAAATATAAATTAATAAGAGAAAATTGAAAATTACATATGTCTCTTGATCTAACTTTTCCCAATCATATGTAACTAAAATGGGCTAATAAAACATACAATGTTTTTCAATAAATATTGACTATTAAATGAAAATTCCAAATAGTCTCACAAAAATTGTAACTTAACACTCTCTTGATTGTTTTATCTCGAGAGGATATATGTCTCATATAAAATAATTTATCTATTTTCTCTCTTAAGCTCTTCAGGTTGGTTTCTAAACACCTTTAAAATATTGATTCTCTTCTAAATTTTGATGATTACGAGCTTCTCATAAATTCCTTTTATTACATAATACATACTAATATTATAATAGTATACTTTGAATTGAGGAGGGAGAAGCACTCCTCATTTTTATCTCCCTTCTTTTATTTGATTCTTATGATTGACATTTTCTTTTTTCTTTAATTTCTTCCACATATTAGCATGATGAATAGAAATATCTAGAGTTTGGTTGGTGTTCATAAATGGAAAAAGGTTGTATACTATGAGGGAATATATATGTAAGCGACCGGTTAGGGCACAATTATATTTGGCAAAGAAAAGTGTGCGATATGGTTATTAATTTCTTTTCATATCTATTTTAAGAAAATTAGAGAAAGCTTCAACAACCCTTGTTTGTATTTTAAGAGTTTAGAAGCCATTTTTATTTCCCTTTAAACTTGTTTTTGATGAAGTTTTAAATGCACTAATTTTTCTACTTAGCAAATTTCAAAGATGTTTACAATATTTTTAAACCCTTTTAAGTATTTTTAATCATATGGCAGTTCCTCTCTAGGTATTTTTACTTCTTATGGTTTCTTGGTTCTAGTATTACCATAATAGAGAATAATTGGCCGTTTTAGACTAGGAACCACCTCTAAGTCTATTAGGAACTTCCTGAAACACATGACTTCCTTTGCTGCCTCTTATACTTCAATATATTATGCCTTAGAATTTGACTTTAGATGCATGATTGTTTCATACTCTTCCAACTAACAGCTATGCCACCCATAGTGAAGACATATCAAGAGGTTGAATTTCTCAAAACTCTATCTACCATAAAATCTTAATTCATACATCTCACGCGTCTCATCAATGGAATATATTATTCGTAAAGTTAATAAATAAAATAATAAGTGCAAATAGAAAAATTGCATTAGTCTCTTGATCTAACTTTTCCCCCTCGTAAGTAATTAAAATGGGCTAGCAAAATATATAATGTTTTCCACTATGTATTGATTAATAAATGAAAATTTAAAATAGTCCCACAAAAATTATGTCTTAACACTCTCTTGATTTTTTTTTTATCTCAAGAGAATATCTCTCTCATACACAATGAGATTTATCTGTTTTCTCTCTTGAGCTCTTGAGCTTGGTTTCTAAAATTGTTTAAAATATTGTTTCTCTTCTAAATTTTGATTATTCTAAGATTTTAGGAAATGCCTTTTATTATATTATGCATATTCATATTATAATAGCATAATTTGAATTGATAAGAGCGAAGCTCTCCTCATTTTTCTCTCCACTTTTTTTTCTTTCTTCTTATGATTGGCATATTATTTTTCTTTAATTTCCTCCACAAAATGAGGGAATGCTTTTCAATCCCCCCTTCTCAGCTTATATGGTATGGGGGGGCTCTACCTAGATATTGCTTTTCTACATAATTCAAACTTGTCTATACATAATGACTTGGTCATCATATCTATGCTATTATCTTGAGTAGGGATCATATCAATATGTTGTTTCTTGGATTTGAACATATCATGTATCCAATGATATCTAACATAAATTTGTATTGAATTCGAGTGAAAACTTAGATTCTTACTTAAAATGGATAGCATTTTTACTATATAATGGAAAGCATAATTTTTTTGTTGTTGTTCTAATTCTTGTAAGAAACTTTTCATCCAAAGCCTTTCTTTACATGCATCTATAGATAAAATGCACTCTGTTTCTATAGTTGACAAAGCAATACCATAAGACAACTCCCACTTAAAAGAGTAATCAGTTATTAAGAAGTAGACTTTCCAGAATCAATATACCCAACCATATCTTTATCTATATAGACAATTGATGAGTGCTCAAAAAGCACTAAAATAACCATGATTTTATGCACATTAATTGATTAATATATATATATATTTATATGTTTTATCATATATTTATATATATTTGTCTTTTTCGGAATCACGGGTATTTTTATTGTTTTTCAGGTATTTTGGCTTAAAAACATAACTTAAAGACTCAAAGAGGAATACTGGAACCAATACATCACAAATATATTAATAAATAAATGGGGAAAGGTCAATAAATATGGAAAAATTGGACAAAATGGGTCAAAAATGTCAAAATCACTGCCGCGCTTGCCAGATCACACGCGGCAACGCCCGGACCGCCGCGCGCGCGCTGCACCACGCGCGCAGCATGCCCAGACCGCGTGCGCAGCATGCATAGTCCGCGCGCGCCTCTACACGCCACTCCTGCCTCACGCGCGCGCCCTTGCGAGCCCAGCTGCCCTCCGCACGCGCCGACGCCCATTTCGCCCCATTTTTCACGTGCAGCCGCCCCATGATGTCATGCTGACGTCATCAATGACCTCAGCATTTGCACTACGCGTTTTCACATTTTTTTAACATTTTTTTAACATTTTTTCTCTCCATCCTCACCTATAAATACCCCCCTTCTCTTCACTTCTAAACACACCTTCAAAACACACTTCTCTCTTCTTTCTTTCTCTCTTTTCTTAGATTTTTAGGTTTTTTTAGTTTTTCTTAGTTTTTAGTTAATTTCTCTTAGTTTTAGAGTTCTTCCCTTTTTGGGAAGAACTAGTTATGTTTTTGTAATTTATTAGCTTTTTGATTCAATAAATGGGAGTGCAAATTCCGCTTGGAGGTTTTCCAAAGAACGGGAATAGCATCGAAGTTACGTAAGGATTTTATTTTCTTTACAGTTATTTTTTATGCTTTATTCTTACATGTTATATTTAATTTGTCTGTGATTAAATTTAACTCAGCTGGCTGTTTATAAACATGATGTAATAATAACGTTGTTATGCTTGCGAAATATTAAATAGGTAAAAATCTCTAAAATGAATTTATTTTATTTTTATTCAAGATTTTATATTAAGAATGTTAGAGAGAAATATATTATTTTTCATTACAAACTTAAATCTGAAAATTAGATTTTAAGGTTTAGTTATCCGGTCTAATTTATAGTAGTGCTCTTTTATTTGTTGGTACAATCGCCCGGTAGTTAGAGTTAAGCTCTATTTCAAAAGTTTTTATAAGAATTATTATCTGAAAATATATTGACAACATGTTTTCAATAGTGGTTTTAAAACTTGAAAGTTAGTACTCGGATAACTAAATTCTTAGGTTTAATTTGGACACCTTGAATAAAGTTTAAACTGTCTAACCCCACCAAAGGTGGCATTTAAATGGTTCATTTTCAATCTCTTAGAAAAAGGAATTAATTTAATTAACCAAATTAGTTATCAACCCAACCCATAGGTGTTAATTGATTTGTTTAGTTAACAAAGAATATCTAACCCCACCAAAGGTGGTATTCATATAAAAAAGAGAGAATCAATAAATATCAATTCATATCTTTAATAACCTAATTAATATGAACAAGCATAATTAACTTAATTATTATATCCATAAATACTCCACCATTATAAATGATAAAATTTGCATAAATGTTTATTGAATCTTTGTTTATTTTTATGTAAGTAGATTAAAAACACAAAACCCCAAAATATCGTGACAAGATGTTTAAGATTTAATTTCTTTTTTAAAAGTTTGAATACTAAATTAAAAACCACATACATTCCTTCCTTAGATCGACCTTGGGAGTATACTTATCATTTTCTACGAAATGATTCGTGCACGTGCGAGAGTTTTATAAATAGATAAAACCAAAGTAACGGGTAGGATCGGCGATGTCGGTCTTGCCCCGATCAAGTTTTTAGCGCCATTCTTGGGATGGTATCAAGTTTTGGTAATTCTTGTGGAAGGAATAGCATTTTTAAATTATTTATTAAAATTTTAAAAACTTTTTGTGTTGTAAATAATTGTGATTTTTTTTTATTAAAAAAAAATTAAAAAAAATAAAAAATTTTGTTGTTTGTGAAAAGTTAAAAAAAAAAGTTCAAATTTCAATTTCATAATAAAAAAAAAATATAGCATGAATAATAAAATAATTTTGAATTTTGAAATTTGAAGTAAAAAAAAAGTAAATAAATTTTAAATTAAATTAATAAATAAATAAGAATAAAAAATTAAAAAAAAATTAAAAAACAATTAAAAAAAATTAAAAAAAATTAAAAAATAATTAAAAAATAATTAAAAAAATAAAAAAAATCAAAAACTTTATTTTCAATTTTTTTATTTCTTATTTTTTTGTTCTTTTTCTTTTTCTTTTTCAATTTTTTTTCAATTTATTTTATTTTATTTTATTTATTATTATTTTTGGCTTAATTTTTAATTAAATTTTTTTTTCTCTTTTTTTTATTTTTCTTTTACTTTTTCAATTTATTTTATTTTTGGTTTAATTTTTTTTTTAATTTTGTTTTTTTAACTCTTTTTTTTATCTTATTTTTCGTTTAAGTTAATTAACTTAGGTTTTAGTAACTTAATTTACTAACTTATATTAATTTAATTTACTAACTTAATTAACTTAGATTTTCATTAACTTAATTAACCTACTTTTTTTACTTAATTAATTTAAATTTTTACTTAACTTAACTTAATTAACTAAACTTTAATAACATGAAAAGTAAAGATGTAAGGGAGTTCTGTCTAGGAGACTAGTTCCTGGAAGCCTTTGTGCCACTAGTCTTTCCTGGGAACGTTGCTCTATCTAGGAGGATGGTTTTTAAGGAGCCTTTGCCCCACCATTCTTTCATGGGAGCACCCTTGGTTAATACTGATTATGTTATTTTAACTTAAAAAAAATTAAAAAATAAAAAAAAAAATTCTGAAACTATCTCCAAAATTTTAAAGTTTTAATTACAATCTCAAGAGTTAGTTTCTTTGTTTGATCTAGGTACAATTGTGTTTTGATGCCTTAATTATTTGATTTGCACCTAGATGTGGGTTATCTAAAACCCTCAAGCATGTCCCTAGTTTTTAGTACAAAAAAAAATTTAAAAATCAATAGGGCATGTTTGAAATAGTATAGGTAGACAATCTTGTCTTACTTGTAGGTTTGATTGACTCAATGATGAGGGGACATTGAGTTTACTTAAAAGGCAATCCCCAAGTTACGTCTTGCTAAGACGTTAAACTAAGCGCTGGATGGGAGGCAACCCATTATTTTAGGTAATTTTTTTTGTTATTTGTTTTATATACTTAATTTTATTGTTTATTTTAGTTTAATTATATGTAAATAATTTTTAAATTGTTAAAACTAAAAATATTTGTTGAGTTGTTAGAAGTCACAGCAATCTGTCTGTATACACTTTAATGATGAATATGATGAATGCACCTACATTTCTCCATTACTACTTACACATTCTCAAGAAATAGGTAATTTGTCTTCTCTTTTCTCTTTATCTTTAATTTATAGCTGTTACATTGAGGACAATGTAAGTTCTAGGTTGGGGGTGGTGAAAAGTTACCATGCTTAATTAGAAAAGAAAAAAAAAGATTTAACAATTTAAAAATTAAAAAAAAAAATTTCAAAAAAAAAAACAATTATTAATTTTTTCTTTTTTATGTTCACATCTTCATTTTTTGTGTTTGGTTTTAATTTTTTTTTGTGTGATTTAGTAATTTTGGAATTTAAAAAAAAAATTTTCACAAAAATTTATCATTTCTTTAAATCAAATTTAAGTAAATAGTTAAGTTTTTTGTACTGTTAGATTAATTTTTGAAAACATATCATGAAATATTATGTAATTATTTTTGATAATTAGTTAATTTTTGTCATAACTAGTATTTCTTGATAAGATGTAGAAATTATGTTAAACCCAAAATCGGTGTTTATAAATTTGTTTTAGTGGAGACTACCTTTGTGAGATATAATTTGAGCCTAATTTCCTTTATTCAGAGTGAAATATATATTTTTTTTCTACTCCAAACACATTTCTTATTTCTTCAAATTCTTAGATGATCTCTATAGGCATTAATATTGAATGTATGAATTTTTTCTCATCTTAATAGAGTGTCGTATATTTTTTTATTATTATTTTTGCTTAGATTAAATGATTTGAGTAGAAATTGATAGTATATGCTTTTATCTCATTCGTGCATAACTGTTATAAAAAAAGAGAGACATATCTGGGGTTACCTAAACCAAGATCAAACAAAAAAGCCACAAAATTAACCACTCACCAAAATCCTAAAAAACAAAATGTACAATTTGTACATGGGTTGACTCTCTAAAAAAATGATATATATTGAAAAGTATCTTCAGAAAAATATAGAGAGATAAAGAATATATAGTATAATCTACATACTATGACCCATATTACCAAAAATAAAATGTACAATCTGTACATGGGTTGACTCTCTAAACAAATGATATATATTGAAAAATATAGAGAGAAAGAATATATAGTATAATCTACATACTATGACCCACATTGCCTACAAAGTTGTGAGTAAAGGCTAATTACAAAAGAAAGATATAGGAAGTAATTCCCTAAAAAGTCATTGCATTTTCTTCATTTGTAAAAGGCATATATCTTGAAATTTTTTCTTAATGAGTTTGATTTATGCATGAAAATAATTTTTATATATGATATCTTTATAATTTATACATTTGATTCCTTCCATGAGATCAACGTCAAAATAACACTTTGAGCCTTTCTTCTTTATACATATGTGAACATATTAGTTCATTTCTATACATCAACTCTTTCGCATATAAATTAGTATGAGTGTTTGAACCCATAGGATTCAGTGTTTTGAGAGTATTGACTTGTGAGGAATAGAGTCGAAGCTAATTCAGATTCATGACACTGAAATTGGGTGAAATTAAATTGATACATTTTTGATATGAAATATGAAAATGATTTTCAACTAATTATTATAATAAATCATGATTGTTTAAGAAGATTAAAATAACTTATGCTTGAGATTTTAATTATGATCTTAAAGGAGATTAAAAAGTATGAGACATTTTTGTGTTATGTTGTTTTCTTTTATTCTTAAAAGTTAATTTTTGATTTTGTTGTAATTTTAGTTTTTAAGTTGATTGTTGTTATTGTTTCTTTTAATTTTTACATTTAGTTTAATGTTTGTGGGTATCATTACTGAAAACCCTCACGAGACTCAAACTCATCCACTAGGGCAACCTAGGGGTTTAAAGGCTTGTTGCATAGGCTAAATGCAACCGTGTCAATCCACGGAAGTGATTTAGGATAGTTTAATTTTTAGTTTTTATCGCTTCTCTTGCTAAGGGACTAGCAAGAAGCTGGTTGGGGGTTGTGATGAGTGCTCAAAAAGCACTAAAATAACCATGATTTTATGCACATTAATTGATTAATATATATATATATATTTATATGTTTTATCATATATTTATATATATTTGTCTTTTTCGGAATCACGGGTATTTTTATTGTTTTTCAGGTATTTTGGCTTAAAAACGTAACTTAAAGACTCAAAGAGGAATACTGGAACCAATACATCACAAATATATTAATAAATAAATGGGGAAAGGTCAATAAATATGGAAAAATTGAACAAAATGGGTCAAAAAGGTCAAAAATGTCAAAATCGTGCCGCCGCGCCCCAGCGCCCAGACCGCGCGTAGCACGCCTAGATCGCGCGCGCAGCACGCCCAGACCGTGCGCACAGCATGCCCAGTCCGCGCGCGCCAGCTCTCCAATTCACGCGCGCCACGCGCGCTCTTGCCTCTTTCCGCGCACCACTCCTGCCTCACGCGCACGCCCCTGCGCGCCCAGCTGCCCTCCGCACGCGCCGACGCCCATTTCGCCCCATTTTTCACGTGCAGCCGCCCCATGACGTCATGCTGATGTCATCAATGACCTCAGCATTTGCACTACGCGTTTTCACATTTTTTTAACATTTTTTCTCTCCATCCTCACCTATAAATACCCCCCTTCTCTTCACTTCTAAACACACCTTCAAAACACACTTCTCTCTTCTTTCTTTCTCTCTTTTCTTAGATTTTTAGGTTTTTTTAGTTTTTCTTAGTTTTTAGTTAATTTCTCTTAGTTTTAGAGTTCTTCCCTTTTTGGGAAGAACTAGTTATGTTTTTGTAATTTATTAGCTTTTTGATTCAATAAATGGGAGTGCAAATTCCGCTTGGAGGTTTTCCAAAGAACGGAATAACATCGAAGTTCTGTAAGTATTTTATTTTCTTTACAGTTATTTTTTATGGTTTATTCTTACATGTTATATTTAATTTGTCTGTGATTAAATTTAACTCATTGGCCGTTTATAAACATGATGTAATAATAACGTTGTTATGCTTAGTAAATATTGAATAAGTAAAAATATCTAAAATGAATTTATTTTATTTTTATACAAGATTTTATATTAAGAATGTTGGAGAGAAATATATTATTTTTCATTACAAACTTAAATCAAAATTAGATTTTAAGGTTTAGTTATCCTATTCGATTTATAGTAGTGCTCTTTTATTTGTTGGTACAATCGCCCTAGTTAGAGTGAAGCTCTATTTCAAAAGTTTTTATAAGAATTATTATCTGAAAATGTATTGACAACATGTTTTCAGTAGTGGTTTTAAAACTTGAAAGTTAGTACTCGGATAACTAAATTCTTAGGTTTAATTTGGACACCTTGAATAAAGTTTAAACTGTCTAACCCCACCAAAGGTGGCATTTAAATGGTTCATTTTCAATCTCTTAGAAAAAGGAATTAATTTAATTAACCAAATTAGTTATCAACCCCACCCATAGGTGTTAATTGATTTGTTTAGTTAACAAAGAATATCTAACCCCACCAAAGGTGGTATTCATATAAAAAAGAGAGAATCAATAAATATCAATTCATATCTTTAATAACCTAATTAATATGAGCAAGCATAATTAACTTAATTATTATATCCATAAATACTCCACCATTATAAATGATAAAATTTGCATAAATGTTTATTGAATCTATGTTTATTTTTATGTAAGTAGATTAAAAACACAAAACCCCAAAATATCGTGACAGGATGTTTAGGATTTAATTTCATTTTTAAAAGTTTGAATAATAAATTAAAAACCACATACATTCCTTCCTTAGATCGACCTTGGGAGTATACTTATCATTTTCTACGAAATGATTCGTGCACTTGCGAGAGTTTTATAAATAGATAAAACCAAAGTAACGGGCAGGATCGGCGATGTCGGTTCTGCCCCTATCAACAATCAATTCATGTTGTCAACTTCCAAAGCATAAAATCATTTTGGAAGTACCCCTATGGTATCTCAAAATCCACTTTACTCCATTCCGGTGCTCTTTTTCTGGATTTGACAAGTATCTACTAACAATGCAAACTACATGTGTTAAATAAGGTCTAGAACGTAACATAAGATGTATTAGAGTTCCAACTATTGAGAAGTATGGAACTATAGCAATTTTTTTCTTTCTCACATGTTGGACTTTGCTTTAAGTTCATCATAAGGTGAATAGAAAGTGGGGTAGCAAGTGGCTTTGCTTTATCCATGTAAAATTATGTCAATACCCTCTCGATATACTTTTCTTCTTATAAACACAGCTACCTTTTCTTTAGATCTCATGAGATTTCATAATAAGAACCTACTTTGTGGATCCAAAGTCTTTTATGGAAAAAGACTTACTGAGTTCTTTCTTCAGCTTGTAGTCCTATCACTATTCATCATACTTATTTTAAAAAAGAAGTATGATGAATTCACCATAACTAAATATTTTCACAAACACAAAATGACTAGAAGTTGGCCTTTGATATTCAAGCTCAATCATAAAGGAGTCCAACTTCTTATACCATTGTTGTGATGCTTGCTTAAGTCTATAAAGACTCTTCTTTAGCTGTCATAGAAAATATTCTTTACATTTGACTTTGAATTCCTCTAGAAGCTCCATATATATCTCTTCATCTAGATCACTATGAAGAAAATCAGTCTTCATGTCAAATTGTTCCATCTTTAGATTTAAACTTGTAGCCAGTCCATATACTACCTACATGGATGAGATCTTTAACACAGATAAGAAAATTTCTTCATAGTCAATCCCCATCTTTGGACTGAATCCTTTTGCAAATAGCATTTATTTTTATTTAGGACATAAGCTATTTTCTGTAGTCTTCAATTTTCCACCCATTTATTTCTTAGTACCTTTCTATCTTTAGGGAGTACCACAAAATGCTACAAATGGTTCTCATGTAAGGATTTCATTTCCTCTTGCATTGATTTCAATCACTCATCCTACTTCTACTCATGTGCCGAAGCTTATACATAACACTTTTTTCTCCCCCATCAATGAGTAACATGAAACCATTTAGAGAGCATATAGTTTGGGGTTTAGGTACTTTAGTTGATCTTTTTAGTTGAGCTCCAATAAATGTTTCCTGAGGAGCTCATGCTTCTTCCTCTTTATCACCCCTTCATCATCAATTGTACAATAATTTCTAAACTCTTTAGCCACATCATCACCAATTGAAGAATCATTTTCTGTATCTCAAATATCTTCAATTGAATCTTTCCCATTACCTTTCTTTACGGGAGGAGGAACTGGATCTAAGTTGGCTGGATCTTCTTTTAGGAAATCAAGTTTTTCACCTCTATGAATATCTTCAATATTTTGATCTTTAATGAAGGTGAAATATCTACTTCTGATAATCTTTCTTTTGATAGGAACCCATAGCCTGTACCTAGATTTTTCATTACGATATTCATTCTCTAATCTTTTGGAATATTAAAAAATAATCTGCAACTGATCACCTTCAAATGGTTGTAGGATACATATTTTCTCCTTTAAAACTTCAATCAAACATCGCCATTCAGTGGAGCTGAGGGACCGATACTAATCAAATAACAACAACTAAGAGAGCTTCGCCCAAAAAGCTCTTAAGTAACCTACCCTAAGATAACTAACGAGTGCTTAAAAAGCACTAAAATTACCATGATTTAATGTACTTTAATTGATTAAATAGATTTATAATTGTATAATTTTATCATATTTTTATATAAATTTCTCTTTGGAATCACAAGTATTTTTATTGTTTTCGTTCAAAAAACACTTAAAAGATTCGAAGAAAAATACTAAAGGCAATATATGACAAATATGTTGTGAAAGAAATGAGAAAAAGTAAAAAAAAAATGGAAAAATTGAACAAAATGGGTCAAAATGGTAAAAAATGTCAAAAATATTGAGTCCCACGCATGCCACCACATACCCACATTGATTCCCAGATGCTTCAACATGTGGCCAGCACATGGCTAGTACATGCCCAGCAAATGCCAATGCGTAGCCAGTACACGCCTGTGTCGAGTCCCGTGCATGCCAATACACACCTACGGTAGGCCCCATGTGCGCCAGCATACACCTGTGCCTGTCTCGTGTGTGCTAATTCTAGTTTGCTACTAATCTCAACCCCACACGCATGTTAACCTGTCGAAACACGTCCAAAATCAATTTTTGAGATATTTTCCCACCTTTTTTGGCTTTTTCCCTCATCTAGAATAAGACCTTCACCCCCATTTTAAAAATTATCCCAAAATTCACAATTTTCTCATCTCTTTCTCTCTCTAGAAAGCTTTCTTTTTTTAGTTTTAAAGTTCTTCTTTTTATGAGAAGAAATAGTTATGCTTTTATAGATTTTTAGTTTTTGATTCAATAAACGGAAATGCAAAACCATTTGGAGGTTCTCCAGTAATAGAACTAACATCAAAGTTCTCTATCGATTTTTTTGAGGTATAATTTTAAAATGAATTATTTACAATTATTTTTTATGCTTATTCTTATATATTATATTTAGTTTTTCTTTGATTAAATTTAACATATAACATGGCTCGCTGTTTGTAAATATGATATAATAATAACGTTATTATGCTTAAGAAATATTAAATAGGTAAAATATTTCTATAAAATAAATTGATTTTGATTTTATTCAAGATTTTATATTAAGGATACTAGAAAGAAAATATTATTTTTCATTACAAACTTAAATATGAAAATTAGATTCTAAGATTTGATTATCTCGTATGATTTAGATTAATGCTCTTTTATTTGTTGGTACAATCATCTAGTAGTTAAAGTGAAGCTCTATTTCATAATTGTTTTATAAGAACTATTATTCGAAAATATATTGACAACATATTTTCAGTAATGGTTTTGAAACTTGAAATTTAGTACTCAAATAATTCAATTTTTAAGTTTAATTTGTATACCTTGAAAAAAGTGTAATTAATTGACTTCACGTAAAGTTGTGATTAGATAGTTTGCAATTTTCTTATAAATAAAACTGAAATTTAATACTTAATTAATTAATAGGCCCCGCCTAAAGATATTAGTTAATTAAAATTAAACAGAATTTTTTTGGCCCTACCCAATAACACTTTTATACCAAAAAGAAAAAAAATCAATAAATATCAATTTATATTTTAAATAGCGTAAATAATTTAAAATAGCATACTTGTCATTTTTCTATAAAATGATTCGTGTACTTCGGAGATTAATATTGCTAACCCAATGCGAGTCTTATATATCTTTTCATCAAGTTTTGACATAGTATCTAGGAAGGAATATCATTTTTAAATTATTTATCAAACTTTTAAAAAATTTCTGTGTTGTAAATAATTGTGATTTTTTAGCTTTAAAAAAATAAATAAAAATTTAAAATTTAAAAAAATAAAAAAAAAATAAAAAAAGATGAAAAAAATAAATTTTTTGAATAAATATTTGTGATTTACTATTCATTAAAAAAAACAATTTTTAAATTTAAATTAATTATTAAATTTTTAAAAATCTAAATACACAATAAATCCAAAATTTGAAATTAAAATTTTAAAATTGAAATTTAATTCTAAATTTAAAATTTAAAATTAAAATTAAAATTTATGAAAATATCTAAATATATAGTAAATAAAAAATTTAAAATTTAAATTTAATTTTTAAATTTAAAATTTTAAAAAATATAAACGAACAGTAAATTATAAATTTAAACTTTAAACTTTAATTTATTTAACTATTTTCTTTTCAAAAAATTTTAAAAACAAATTAAAAACAAAATAAAAAAAATAAAAAATAAACTTTTTTAACTTTTAATTTTTGTTTTAATTTTCTTTTAATATTTAATTTTAATTTTTTAATTTATTTTTTTAAATTTAAAAAAAAAACTAAATGTGTAATAGCATAAAAAGTAAAGATTTAAAATAGTTCTATATAGGAGACTAGTTCTTGGTAGGCATTGTGACACTGGTTTTTCCTTAGAATGTTGGTATATCTAGGAGGATGCCTTACCAATATTTTTTGGAAACATTATCGGTTAATACTGATTATGTTATTAATGAAAGATTAATTAATTTTTAACTTTTACTTTTAGTTTTAATAAAAAAATATTAACCTAATTTTTAACTTAGATTTTAATTATTAACTTCTTTAGATTGTATTGATTTTAGTTTTTCCTTTTTATTTATTATATAGTATATCTTTATAATAACTAGTAAATATTGTATGATATAACATGCATAAAAATGTGTTTGTATTATATATTAAATAGAGTGTGTTATATTCTATACAATTTAATCATATATATTTATTTGTATAAAAATATGTTTGTATTATATATTAGATAGAGTGTATTATAAATATTTATTATGTATAATTTAATCATGTATATTTATTTATAAAAAAAAATATGTTTGTATTATATATTAGATACAGTGTATTATAAATATGTATAGTTTAATTATGTATAATTGTATGTATCAAAATTTGTATAAAAGTTGTTTGTATTATATATATATATATTGTAAAATCTATATAATTATTATTTTTATTCCTTTCTTTACTTTACTAACTTTATTTTTATTTTACTTTATTTTTTCTTTTATTTGTTTCTTTTACTTAATTTTAATTTTTATTGTTTAGTATTTATTTTAATACTTCGTGTTAGATTAGTAAAAAACAAAAAATAATAATTCTGAAACTATCTCCAAAATTTTAAATTTTTTAATCACAATCTGTGATAAAAGGAGATAGTTGCTTTGTTAGATCTGGGTACAACTGTGTTTTGATGCCTTAGTTATTTGACTTGTACCTAGAAGTAGGTTATCTAAAACCGACAATCATGTCCTTAGTTTTAAGTAAATAAAATTTTGAAAATCCATAGGGCATGACTTAAAAAGTATAGGTAGACAAACTTGTCCTACTCGTAGGTTTGATTGACTCAATGATGTTGGGATATTGAGTTTACTTAAAATGAAATCCCTCAAGTTACGTCTTGTTGAGACGTTAAATTAAGCACTGGATAAGAGACAACCCATCATTTTAGGTAATTTTCTTTTATTTATTTGTTTAATTTCTTTTGTTTATTTTAGTTTAATTGCATGTGAATAATTTTAGAATTGTTAAAACTAAAAATATTTGTTGAGATATTAGAAGTTCACAGTGATTTGTTTGTGTGAATTTTAAAAATGAACATGATGGATGCAAAAGAATTTCTTCATCACTACTTGCACATTCTCAAGAAATAGGTAACTTTTCTTCTCTTTTCTCATTATCTTTAATTTACAATTATTACATTGAGGATAATGTAAGTTCTAGGTTAGGGGTGATGAAAAGTTATCATGCTTTACTTCAAAAATTTATACAATTTATACACTGTTTGATTAATTTTTAAAAACATATCATGGAATATATGGTAATTAGTTAGTTTTGGTCATGACTAATATTTCTTTATAAGGCGTAGAAATTATATTAAATCCAATATTGGTGTTTAGAAGTCAAATAGTGAAGACTACCCTTGTGAGAAATACTTTGGGCCTATATCTTTTATTCTGAGTGATAAATATTATTTTTTCTACACTAAACACTTTTTTTCAGCATTATTAGATGATCCTATAAGACTTAGCATTGTATGTTTGGATTTTTACATCTTAATGAAGTATTTTATATTTATTTTTCATTTACTTAGATTAAATAATTTTGAGTAGAAATTGATAGTATATGCCTTCATTTATGCATGACTTCTATTAAAAAAAGATATATCTAGGGTTACCTATACAAATACAAAAAGGAAAGCCAAATATTAATCACTCACCTTACCATATAAAAATGTACAATCTGTACATGGGTCTACTTTCTAAAAAAATAGATTCTCATATAAAAAAAGAATATAAGAGAAAGAAAAAAAATTGAAAGAAACATTGCAAAATGAATAGTATAATATGAATACTATGACTCAAAAAGCCTAAATAATTGTGAGAAATGGTTTAGTGTAAAAGAAAATATAGGAAGTAATTCCTTAAGAAGTCATTACATTTTCCTACATGCACCAGCACACGCCCAAGCACACGCACGATACACGTCTAGCACACGCACGATACACGTCTAGCACACGCCCATGGGTAGCCACCACACGCCTAGCACAAGCCTGTACCGAGTCCTATGTATGCTAGCACACGCTCGTGAGTATCCCGCGTGCGCTCATACATGCCAATGCCCGTTTGCCACTAATCTTGCCCCCACACGCGTGCTAGCCCGTTGAAACGCTTTCAAAATTATTTTTTGATATATTTTCCCATGACCTTTTCCCTCATCTATAAAAGGACCCTCTCCCTCATTATAAAAATTATCATAAAAATCACAAGTTTCCCATCTCTTTATCTCTCTAGAAATATTTTTTTTAGTTTTAAAGTTTTTATCTTTTTTAGAAGAACTAGTTTTTCTTTTATAGATTTCTAGTTTTTGATTCAATAAATGGAAACACAAATCCGTTTAGAGGTTTTTCAATAACAAAATTAGCATCAAAGTTCTATAAGGATTTTTTTATGTATAATTTTAAAATGAATTCATTACAGTTATTTTTTATATTTTATTCATATATTTTATGTTTAATTTGTCTATGATTAAATTTAACATGGATCATCGTTTGTAAATAAGATATAATAATAACGTTGTTATGCTTAGGAAATATTAAATACGTAAAATATTTCTATAAAATAAATTGATTTTGTTTTTATGCAAGATTTTATATTAAGGATGTTAGAGAGAAATATATTATTTTTTATTGCAAACTTAAATTTAAAAATTAGATTCTAAGGTTTAATTATTTGATATGATTTAGAGTAGTGCTCTTTTATTTTTTGGTACAATCGCCTGGTAGTTAGAGTGAAGCTCTATTTCATAATTGTTTTATAAGAACTATTATTCAAAAATATATTGACAACATATTTTCAGTAATGGTTTTGAAACTTGAAAGTTAGTACTTGAATAATTTAATTCTTAAGTTTAATTTATACACCTTAAGTAAACTGTAATTAACTGACTCTACCTAAAGCTGTGATTAGATGGTTTACTATTTTCTTATAAATAAAGGTGAAATTTAATAGTTAATTAATTAATAAGCCCTACCTAAGAATATTAGTTAATTAATATTAAACAAAAGAATTGGGCCCCACCTAAGGACACGTAAATACTAAAAAGAGAAAATTAACAAATGTCATTTTATATCTTTAATAACCTATATAATATGAGCAAGCATAATTAACTTATTTATTATATCTATAAATACTCTACTGTTATGAATGATAAAAATTTGCATTATTGTTTATTGAATCCATATCTATGTTTATTTTTTTATGTCATTATATTAGGAAACAAAAATCAAAATATTGTGATAAGATGTTTAAGATTTTTTATTTTTAAAGTTTGAATAATAAATTAAAAATCACATATATTCCTTCCTTAGATCGATCTTGGGAGTATACTTATCATTTCTATAAAATGATTCGTGCACTTGCAAGAGTTTTATAAATATAAAACCAAAGTTTCTCCAAGATTGGTATCGCTAGCCCGATGCCGGTCTTATGTGTCTATTCATCAAGTTTTTGGCGTCGTTGCCAGGGACTTGATTTTTTCTTCATCAATAACATTGTTCTCAAATTTTTAACATTAATTCCATTCATTATCTAAGTTATTCTATTATATTGAGGATTCTTTGCATATGATCTTTCTTGCCAAATTGCAATTCTTATGAAATAATGTCTAAGAGCTCTCATGTATTCTCCCTCATTTTCTTTGCAAATACAATTCAATGATATGTTGGTCTCTCCTTGAATGTTGGCATTAAATTTCTTAAATACATCATAAAATATATCTTTTGTCTTGAGTTCATAGGCCCAAACCTTCTTGGAATGATCATCAGTATAGGTAACAAAGCACCTTGCTCCTTTTAGAGTACTAGTGGTCATAAGAACACAAAAATTGGAATACATACAATCCAAAACATTGGGATTTCTTTTTCGGTTATATAATAAAATGAAACTTGATGTTTCTTTCCAGCCAAGTAGCATATACCTAGTTTAGGAGATATAGATGTTCCTTTAACCCTTATTGTAGGGAATATAATGAAAGCAATGTCTTGTAAGTAGATTACTTGGGGGATTATCTTGGTGAGTAGTTTAAGTTCTAGTCTTGTAATTGGACCTTATTTTTCTTAATGAATAGTTAGGTGGTCCAATGGACCAATGGTTTTCCTCTTCATTTGTTGGTGTGGCTTTGGTTGTTTCCATCTAAAAATCTCACGTGTTGATCTTTATTTTCAACATTACTTTTTTTTGCAAGTGATAGTATGCTTGGTTGTTCTGCAAAGTTTTAATTTGATGTTATTCTACTAATTATTTATTCACTCAACTAGCTAATTAGATCCATAACTAAATAAGAAACTTTCATTTGGTATCAATTTTTTCACTAGATACACTTAAGGTGCCTAGGAGTTAATAATTGATCACTTGAGAAAGGGTTTGTCTACAACCTATACACCTTACTTTGATGGGTCAAATTACCCCTATTGGAAGGCTCGTGTGAGAGCCTTTCTACAGTTTATAGATGAAAGTGTCTGGAACTCTGTAGTTTATGATTGGGAAACACCAATAGTTACCAAAGATAATGTAGTCACTACTAAACTTAGGATCAAATGGACTAATCAAGATAAAACTACTAGTGACTGGTGTCAAAAGGTATTAATGTTATTTTTAGTATAGTGTCTGTTGATGAGTTTTTCATATTTCTCATGTTGATTCTACTAAGCATGCTTGGGATATTTTAGAGGTTACCAATAAGGGAACCACAAAATTTAAACAAGCTAAACTTTGCATACTTGGTAGTCAATTTGAAAATCTTAGAATGAAAGAAGATGAAACTTTCTCTAAATTTTATAGTAGATTATGTGATATTACTAACACATATACCAATCTTGGAGAGAGATTTGATGATTTTAGGATAGTTCAAAAGACTCTCTACTCATTACCAGATCACTTCCATGCATAGTTCACTCTCATTGACAAAAGGATGTGGACATCATCAAAATAGATGAACTCGTTGGCTCACTTCAAAACTTTGAGATGAGTTTTTAAAAACCTCCAAAGAAAAAAAGTATTTCTTTCAAAACTATTATGATTAAAGACAGTGATAATAATGATAAAGAACTTGTACTGTTAACCAAAAGATTGAACAAAATCCCCAACAAAAGGAATCCTTGAAAAAAAGGACAATCAAGTTCAAAAGGATCATAATCTAAGAGAAATGAAATCTGTGAGTTTTGATGGTAAGAAATCTTAACCTATTGGACTTTTATGTTTTGAGTGCATGAGTTTTGATCACTTTGTAGCTAACTGTGCAAGCAAGAAGAACCAAACTGGAAGAGCTTGGAATGATACACTTACTGACTATAAAAGTGATAATGAAAAACCAATTGAATCAGAAAATTATGGCACCAATTACCAGGTATTTACTGTAATTACTGGTAGACATTCCAATAAGTCTGACAATGATTTTGATGATGAGGAAAGTGATGCTGAATTTCTACTCAATAGATTTAACGTCACTAGCATTGTAGAAGTATTCATAGATTATGTAATATGTAAAAAAGAAAAAGATATGTTGCTTATAAAAGTATCCAAACTAAATGATTAACTAAAATCCTATGAAATAAGTTCCTCGGTACTGGTAAAAGAAAAACCTGATTTTTTTGTGCGTATTACTGATCTAGATTCGAGTCTTGTAGGCATAGAACAAGAAAACTAAATCTAGTGCAGAAACTTGAACAATCTAAGGAAGCTATAAAAAGGCTAACCATTGGAGCTAAAAGGCTAAAGAAATTTCTAGATCATGGAAAACCTATTCGAGGTAAGAAAGGACTAGGCTATGTTGATGGGTATTCTATGCCATTATCTTCAAAAATAATTGAGTTTTTAAAACCCTTCAACCCTTCTTCTTCACTGGATACACATACAACTTTAACATCAAAAAATTAGATCTGTAAGGCCTTTTAATCCTACTTCTAATGTTACTTACTTTACACAAATAATAGTTGTAAATGTGATAGAAAAGTTTGTTAAGTTTGTGCATGTTTGTACATTACTGTGATGTGTAAAAGCTACCGCAATGAGCAAAGAGGTCTACCTCACAACTAGTGTGAAAGTCATCATACTAGGTATATTGGCTTGTGTATATTTTCTTAAAATAATAATAATATTAAAGGAAAATAAAAATACAAAAGCTTTTGCATGCATAAAAAAAGAGAGCCACAATTGGTTATACATAAAGAAATAAATAACCAATTCCTCCCAAAAAAATTACAAAAGGGGGATATAAAAAAGATATAGATTAAAGTTCTCTCTTGGTAAGTAAATTTTATTTTATACAAGTATGAATTCAACTATAATTTTTTATGATAGGTAATACTCTTTCCTGTAAATCCTTCATAACTAATCATAAATGGACTAATTGACATAATGTTGTAGTTTCAATTTTTATCACTTTTGGTGACTATCGATATGACACTATATATGTTAGTATGTTTGTGTGATGTGTCTATATATATTTATGTGTCATTGAATTGTCAAACTTTACAGAAAATAAATTTCATTATTTGTGTGTATTGTTGTAGTAATTTTAAGCTAAGTCTACTACCTTCAATTCAAACAATTTATATGTATCAATTTTTATAAATTTTGTTTTATTCTAATTTATTTAGAGGAATCATACAACTCAGGGTGAGTTTATTTATTTTTGGGAAAAATATTTTCTTTAGCTCTTTGTTATGATTTTTTTGAACTTTTGAGAATATGTACTCTTCCTTTTAGTCATTAAATACACTGTTTGCTTGCTCAATCTGTTGTCATTGCTTCATGATTATATTTTTTATTCGTATGACAAAAAAGGGAGAAATATTGGAGATATTGCACATAGCGGGAGAAAACTTAATTTTTCTATCTGATTATTACTCACTCTTATGAATATACTTTGCCTTTTGATTTTGTTATATACAATGAACTAATGAACAATGAATCCTTCACGACAAGTTGTTTGGGCATTTATGTTTTTAACTTTTAGTGTAAAATTGAGCTTTCAAGATTCAAATGAAGATGATTCATTGGATCATAGGATAGTTCCACTATGTAAATGTTTTTCCTATGAGCATTATGTAGTGAGAGAGAGGTTTTGTCACAAGTATATGCTAAATAGAGAGATTGTAAGGTTTTGTGAGTATTGGAAATATTCATAAACAAATCATTTATATGTAATGTTAGTTTCTAGATGTTTCTTTTAAGAATATTTTTAAGTTGAAAAAACTATCCAGCCTTAATGATCACATCTTAGGTATACCTCTTTCCTCGTGCAGTTGGATTTCATATTAAACATATAAGAACATTGTTTAAATAGGCTACTCGATTAATCTAGTAACTTAATTGATCAAGCTTAATTAAAATTGGTTGAATTAATTTTCAATATGACTAGATCGATCGAAGCATTGACTTGATCGATTGAGATTAATGATTAAATGGATCCCTTATTTCTAAATTAATTAATTTTTTCACTATCCATAGTTGATCGATCAAGTGGCCAGGTTTTGAAATTTAACCTAATTTTTACTCAAGGCAATTAGTGTTTTTACTATATTATCCTTATGTTTTTAAGATCTAAATACTTTTAAGGACAATTTTGTAATTTACCTTTGACCTCGGGTTTCAACTCATGTTATTTAATCATACCATTGGCTGACAATTTCTTCAACCACATTCAAGCATTCTTTTCTACATCTTAATATCTCTCTCATTGTTTTGCAAAATATTTTCAAGTAGGCTTTTTCATTGAGGTAATTTATTGAACATTTTTTATTGTATTTAATGGGTTAATAAGCCTACAATATTTATGATATTGTGCTTTTAACTGATTATTCTAGGGTTGGTAGTTGATTTTGTTTTATGTACTAATTTGTTAAATTATCTAGTTTGGATTATTCATTAATGAAACTGGTCTAGAACAAACATTTGCACTTGTGAAATTGTGCTAACTTTTCAGGTGCTAGTTGTACGGGTTTGATTAACTTGTGTGACTCAAGTTCATCAAAACATTGGTCATGATCTAAATACCTTTATTGCAGAGTCTATAATGAAAAAATTGGCTTATAAGTAGATTACTTGGGGGTATTAACTTGGTGGGTAGTTAAGTAATTTGATGAACTGATGGTTTTCTTCTTAGGTCATTGGTGTGGCCTAGGTTGTTTCCATTTAAAAATCTTGTGTGTTGATCTTTTTTCTACATTACTTTTTTTCACACGTGATTGCATACTTGGTCATTCTGTAAAATTTTAATTTGATGTTATTCCGATAAATTTCTATTCACCCCGTCTAGCTAATTAAATTTATAACTAAATAAGAAACTTTCATTTAGGTTAGTGATCTTTGGAAAGTTCTACTCTATGATGGAATGGTAAGAAACCTTTCTTGCATTTTTTTAAGGTAAAGTATTTGAAAATATTGTAAATGTATTGATGGCTTACAGTTTGGTCTCTGGTGCCCACGTTCGCCATAATGGTGACACATAGGAGAATAAGTAGGTCAAAGAAACCACATTTAATATGAAGGGTATAACTAGTAGTAGGTGAAGTGTTCACCTTGCTAGAGGAGGGAGGATTACCTTTAGGGATACCTATGATAAAGTTTATCTTAAGTTGTTAAATAATTTATATCACAAACTTAAGAGCAATACCCATATAAGTAGAGAGCGTTTCTTCAAACTCGATTCCTCCCTTATCAATAAAAGACTTGGTGATACTAGCGATCACTCAAAGTTTTTGAGAACCATTAATCATCTTATTAACCATCAAAGAGGAATGAGCAAGGTTGTTTTCACTCACTTAGAGCTTGTCCTTCAAAGCTCTAATTAAATCTTCCTTTTCATAAAGGAAAGATCATGGTAGACAACATAATTGTTTAGAATAATAAATTTAACATGTAGTTGATCAATTTTGCTTCATTTTTAGTAAAATTATAAGCCAAATAATCTTTATCACTTTCAAGCACAATCACCTACTTCCTCGGGTCAGAGCAATTTCAAAAATATTCCATTAGGACTTACATATAGATGTGTAGCTTTACAAGTTGTATAATTCTCCACGTCATTCTCAAGACTTTTCAACTTATCATGATTTGCATTAAAATTTTCTTGCAAATTAGAATAACTTTTCTATATAACCTCACACTTATTTATGAGACCATTTTGATCATTATTGATTAAGTACTTATTTTCCTTAAGGGTAGCCTTCAACACCCTTATTTCATGCTATATTTCATCAAGGGTTTCCAATGCCTTCTTTTTGGCTTTCTTAGCCTTGATATGCTATAACAAGAGCTCATTGAAGGTATCTAGAAGCCTCTCTTTTCCATCATCATTATCAATAAGAACTTCTTGATCCTTTGAGCGTACCATTAGAGGATATTCAATAGTTTTCAAAATTGTGAAGGTAAACAAGTTAGTATCATCCTCATCATTACTACTACTATTATCCAAAATAGTAACCTTAGCCTTCATTGCATTCTTATTCATGCATTTTTTCTCATGGAAGCGGTTTGTAGTAACATGACAAGGCTTTCCACACTCAAAGCATGTAATCTTATTAAAATGGTTCCTTCCATGTTTTTCTAACTCGTCGTCAAAGTCATCATCATTCTTCACTGATTTAGAAGAGCTATTCTTCTTTAAAAAAATCATGTAAACATCTTAGCAAACAATACCATTTCTTCTTCATCAAGACTTGAGTTTTCTTCACTTATAATAGCAGTACTTACTTATTTTCTAGAGCCATTGCCCTTAGTTTTTTTTAGCATAATTTTCTTTCTTTTACCAGTAGCATTCTCATTTTGTTAAGGGAAGAGGTGATAAAGTTCAAAGGCTTGATGGTCACCTACCAACATAGTGACAATGAGTTCTCCCAATTTGTACATTGATTCAATAACCATCACCTTAGCATGGAAATGGTTTAGGACACTTGTAATAATTTTCTCCATCTGTTTTGCCTCACTTATAGGTCTCTATAGATTATAGTTGCTATTAACAATATTGGAGAAGTGAGAATTAAACTTATCAAAATGTTTCATCATCTTCCATGATATAGAGCTCAAAATATTTGTTTAGATACAAAATTCTAAACCTTGTCACCATAGAGGTACCCTCATGTGTAGTCTTAAGAATATTCCATGCCTATTTGGAAGTAGTACAACTTCAAATTCGTCACTACTTGTTAGGAGTAACATCTTTGATGATGGCATAGAGACCTTTGTTAATCATTTAAGATTATGTACTCTCTTCCTTTATCCATACGATCATTAGTTTTGGAATGAATGTGTTGTCTAGAAGGGTTTTGGTTGGACATGTCTAAATATTTTAATTAGAAATTAGACACGGCTTCCTAATGACCATAAGAAGGCCTACATCTATGACTTCCAATAGGCTAAGTTCATCTCATTGAATAGCGAAGTTTGACCTACATTGCCTCCTCTTTCTGAACTCATCAAGTCTAACAGGGTGAACCTATTATGGAACAAATTGAGAGAATCTGACCCTTAGTACATAACCAGGATAAGGGGTACTAACTCCTTAATAAATCATGCCAAACTAGAAAGTAGCAAAAGTAAATAGGCAGTAGATAAAAAGTAAAAGCAAGATACTATAGTCATGCTATAAAGAAAGGAAAGAAAGAATGCAAGAACAAAAATAAAATAATCTTCTAATAAAATTCTAAATCTTGTATGTTGTTGAAGAGTATACAAAAGTAGAGTAATTTGGCCACTTCTGAACCACTTATTTGTTTTTTTTGCTTAAATACCATGAATAAGCTTAATTTGTGTTTAATATGGAAATGTATGTGAAAAGATATAAAATGGATCAAAAATAAGAAAAAATTATGATAAATACAAGATTGATAAAGGAGTAGATCGATCTAGGGTTCATCACTCAATCGATCGACAAGGAAGTAGATTGATCGAGGTTTTATCACTTGATCATTCGAGCGATAAGGATTTTAACGCATCAACCTTAAATTGAATTCTAACTTTCAATCTTAGCCCTTGGATCAAATTAATACAAATCCTAATTTAATAAGAATCCATTTTAGCCTATTTAAAGCACCATAGGAGGTCATAAAGAGCACACAATTAAGAATAAAAACCTTAGTAGCTACCAAGAAAAGAAAATAACAGAGAAAGTTCAAGAGAAGATTAAAGAAGACACAACCTTTTGTAGGATTTAAGAGAAGATTAGTGCAATAAATCAAAAGATTTAGTGTATCTCTCATTCTTTTCCATTCTTTATTAGTTTTTATGTCATCCTTTATGAAAAATATGAGCTCTAAAAACATAATTATGTCTAGATAATTTATTAATCTAGAGGCCTTATGAACCCAATTTTCTACATGTGATGATCTAATATTTTACCCAAACTGTTATTGCAATTTGAAGATATTATTTAATCTGATTTTTATGCTATTAATTGTTTGGCCAAAAATTGATCTACAGAGGCAACTAAATAGATTTGAGAGAATTATTTAATTGTTTTCCTTGATTAAATAACATGCATTGTTTCTAGGAAGAGATATATGATTATTATGTGTATGATCTATAATTGATGAACTTAATAAGTAGTATGCAATTTAATTGACATGAGAGTTTAATTAGGCTAATTACTATATGGTGTACAATGTACTTGAAAGAGAAATGCATGTTAGGTGACTATCTGCATGGATCATTTTACAATAAAGTACCTTATGAAAAAGAAGGATGCCAAACCAAGATTGATAGGATGGATTCTTCTTCTAAAAGAGTTTGTCTGGGAAACTCATGATAAAAGAGGGACATCAAACTAGGTTGTAGGCCATCTATCTAAACTAGAAAGGGAAGCTAAGATGGATGAAAACATGGAAATTGGAGAATCTTTCCTGCATTAGCAACTTCTCTCGGTGACTCAAATTGACATTCGATGGTATGTAGATATTGCAAACTTCTTGTTAGCCAACATCCTTTTACCTAATCTCACATGGCAACAAAAGAATAAATTCTTCCATGATGTTAAACTGTACTTTTATATTTACCTTTATCTCTACAAAGAATGCGATGATGGTATTTTTAGAAGGGTTGTCCTTTATGATGAATTTGGAAGTATCCTTCACCATTGCTAAGGTACTTCAATCTAGTTATTTTTGGCCTATGTTATTAAGAGAGGCCTACCTTTATGGAAAATTAGGTGATCGATGCCAAAGATTAAGTAATATTTCCAAAATAATGATATCCCTCTAAAGAATATACAGGTAGAATTGTTTGATGTTTAGGGCATTAACTTTATGGGACCATGCCCCTCATCCTTTAGTAATCAATTTAATTATATTATTTAATCTGATTTTTATGTTAGTAATTTTTTATCCAATAATTGATCTATAGAGGAAATTAAATAGATTTGAGAGAATTATTTAATTGTTTGTCATGATTAAATAACATGCATAGTTTCTTAACATAGATATATGATTCTTATGTATGTGATCCATAATTGTTGAACTTAATGAGTAGTATGCAATTTAATTGATATGAGAGGTGATTAGGTTAATTACTATATGGTATTTAGTTTACTTGAGAGAGGAATACATGCTAGGTTAGATTCAATTAATCATGTAATTAATTGATAATTATATTGAGGAGATCTTAGTGATTTATATGTTTAGAAAATTGGGGGATTAATTATTCCTTGACGTTTTCTCATATATCTTCTTTGTTTCCAAATTTGAGGTAATTAGTTATTGCTGTTTATTTTTAGCTCTTTTAATTTTCTTTCTTAGAATATTATAACACTAAAAAAATTGATTTTGATTTTTTTATTTTAAATATTAGTTTCTAATAACATAATCTCCGTGTGAATAATATTTTCTTATCATTATATTACTTGTTGTAATACATATACTTACATATTCATTGTGCACAATTCATGTCTGATTAAATGCTTTATGGGCATATAGAACTACATGTAAAACATTAAATAGTCCCAATCCATATAGGCTAGTCTATAGAAAGGCATGTCATATACATGTGGAATTGAAGCATAAAGCATATTGGGCATTAAAACAATTGAACATGTCCATAGATGTAGTTGGTGAGAAAAGGATGCTACAAATAAATGAACTAGATGAGCTATGGTGGATAGTGATAAGAGTCAAATTATTGCATTTTTGTTATGATTTAAATGTTGATATTTGTGTGAAAATTGTGTTTATTTGATTATTTAATCCACAAATGTCATTTCACGGGTATTTCGTGTTTAAAGTGCAATTTTAGGTAAAATCATAATTTTGGAGAAGTTTGGGACAAATTTCAATGATCGGGATTGAGTGAAAATAAAAAGAAAACAAATCTTCAAAGTTTGGAAATCCCACCGCTGGCAAAAATCTTACAGAGAGCATGACGAAAATCTTCCCGAGAGCACGGATTTTGGCAGATGCAAATCTCGCTGCCGGTGAGACACCTTTGGCCCCAAAACACATTTTTTATGTTGTTTTGTTCCAAAATTTCCCCCCAAACCCTAGATCTATATATACAATATGATGGAGAAAGAGGCCATGGTAAGGAGAGCAGATCTGAGTCTTTTTTGGAGGAGAGAAGACAATTTTAGAGAGAAAGTTTGGAGAAGCTTGAAGGATTATCACCATTGTTGCTACCAAGTGTTCATCTTCAAGAGTTTTTCATCTCTTCTCCTTAGCCTTCATATTCTGCATTTTATTCAAATTTTTTATTCATGGATTCAATTGAGATAATGTTTGTTCTTATTTCCGTTATGAACTAATTCGTTTTTACTAAGGCTATGATGTAGTTGAATCAAGAAAATATGATTTCATTTGTTATATTTATATGAGTTCATTGTTTTCAAGTTGAGTATTTATTTCCATGCTTAATGCTTTTAAATTTCTGGCCAAGATTTAGATGATTTATTGCATTATATTGAGACCGAGAGGAGATGTGTAATGAATGCTTCTTGTGATAAATATCGTATGTTGAATGCGAGTGTGAGAACTAATGCATGATGTATGTGGTTATTCTAGAAATTCCATAAATCGTAATGTGCTTGTTTGTGATTAAATCTTCATAGAAATATAGTTGGTTTTCATAGATAAGTAATTCTAATATAACTCGAGAGAGAGTATTAGGTAAATTTGGGTTTTTCAACCATCACTTTTAGCTTTGATTTTCATATAACATGACTTGAAATCAGATTGAATTGATTTAGCGAAGTCAAATGCCTTAGCATTTTTAATCATTTGTGAACAACATTCAATTTTTTTATTTGCGTTTAGTTTTAAGTTAATTTGCTTCTTAAACAATTTCAACAATTCGGTTTTCAAATAAAATTAGTATTAGTCAATTTCGGTACTTAGTAACGCCATTCCTTGGAGGTTCGATATCCGTACTTTTATACACTTTATTACTTGAATGATTCGTACACTTGCGAAAATATGCATCAGATAGCTTTTGAGAATACGAAGCTTTATAAAGAGAAGACAAAGAGTTGGTATGATAAGAAAATTTCCCACCATACTTTTGAACCTGGATAGAAAGTATTACTATACAACTCAAGATTCAAATTGTTTCTGGGTAAACTCAAGGGTAGATAGTCAGGTCGATTCACCATTGCTAAGGTAACCAACCATGGTCTCTAGATATAATCTCTGGCTAAGTGTATAATTAGCTAAGTCAATATTTACATTAGAGGAGAGGGGTGTGAAGAATAAACCTATGAAACTTGTTCTAAGGCTGAATTGATTAGCATGCTTGATCGACGCGAATTTTGTACAATAAATACATAAGTATACGTATCACAACAAGTAATATAATAATAAAAAAATATTATTCACAAGGAGATTATTTTATTAGACATTAATTTTAAATTGAAAAGTAAAAATAATTATTTTTTTAGTTTTTATGTTGTAAAAAAGCAAAATTGAAAGAACTAAAAATAAATAGTAGTAATTAATTAATCTCCCTATTTTCTAAATATGAGATACTATCTAGGAGCACTTAATCTCCCTATTTTCTAAATATGTGAGTTACTACAATCTCCCTCAATATAATTGCCAATCAATTACATGATCAATTGAATCTAACCAAGTATGTATTCCTCTCTCAAGTAAACTACACCATATAGCAATTAACCTAATCACACACTTATGTCAATTAATTGTATACTACTCATTAAGTTTATCAATTATGGGTCACCTACATAAAAATCATACATCTCAACCTATAAACTATATATGTTATTTAATCAAGATAAAAAATTAAATAATTCTCTCATTAGGGGTTTTGGGGCAATCAGGACGTTAAATTAGGCTCAGATAAAATTTGGACCATCGAATGAACTTCAAATCAAGGGTTGAGATGAAAAAAGAGAAAATTAACAACTCTAGCCAATAGGAATGGGACATATGGCATGGAAAAAATCACTGGATGAATTAGTGCGCGATTGGTGGTAGAGGTGGACTGATCATGGTCAAAACAAGCTTAGTTAGTGCCATGTGGAATGTTGTGATTTGTGGATATGGATTGCATGGTGCCCTAGTGGAAAGACTGGATGAATCACATGATGATGCACAACATGTCTGTTGACTATGCTATAAAACTCAGAATGAATGTCATGTTGACATCTGGCGTAGCCTACATCACCCAATATATATGGCATGGTTTGATTGGTCCTCTTCATTTGCGTGGTGTCCATGTGGCATCATTTGGTCAACTCCCCTTCTTGTGTGGTGTCCACATGGCATGTTCTGATTGGTCATACATTAAAAATTCATAAAAAATCCTAAAACATTCAAAAAAAATTTATTTTCACCCTTTTTCATTAGAAAGTTCATACTTTAATATTTTCAATACCAAAGTACTACTTATTAAGTAAAACAAACAAATATTAAGTAGAAAAGTGAATTGATGATTCTACTTTCATGAAGTCATCACACCTTCAAACTTAAATCTTTGCTTGTCCATGAGTAAATCCAAGTCTAATTAGATAAAATGACATGGGTACTATATTTATAAATATATATCTATTAATATATGAATATTTAGTAAAAATTATCCCCCTCAATGGTTGTACAATTCTATGACAAGTTGATTCACATATTCATCAATCAAAGTTCCATCAATAAAATGATGTACAAGGTTTTTGACAAATTAATTTGTGTGTATGTGTTGCCCATGGTATCATCAAATGCACTCATAAAATCAACCTATATGGGCATACTAATCAATTAAATCTTAAAACAAGTCTCATAAGTCTATTTTCCCCAACCTTCACTAATATAAATACGCACTTAGCTAAAGATCAATAAGGTTTTACATGCTTATAATGCAAGGCTTAGGTGGGGGTCAATGAATGAAGACATTTAGGCTTTTTCCCCACCATATCTTTCTTTTTATTCATCATGCATTTTTTAATTATAAATTACCTTTAACTTAATATTTTAGTGTACCATATCTTATCATTCTTTTTGTAAACTTTTATTCCACATCCTTCTTTTTTCTTTTGTAACTTTACAACACTCCCAAACTTATTTTAAATTTTATTTTCTTTTTCTTTAGAGGGATAATTTACTTTTTTTTTCATAGGGTGCATTACATTTCACCTTACTCTATAGCATAATACATGATATGTGAGTAAATTAGGCTTAAAGATATGAAATGTTCTTAATTAGGCTTAAATTGGTGACTAAGGATATTAACAATAGTAAGCTTTGATGCTTATTTTCGCAAGTGTACGAATCGTTCAAGTAATAAAGTGTACAAAAGTACGGATATCGAACCCACAAGGAATGGCGTTACTAAGTACCGAAATTGACTAACCCTAATTTTATTTGAAAACTGAATTGTTGAAATTGTTTAAAAAGAAAATTAACATAAAGCTAAACGCAAATAACAAAATTAAATGTTGTTCACTAATGATTAAAAACGCTAAGGCATTTGATTTCGCTAAATCAATTCAATCCGATTTCAAGTCATGTTATATGAGAATCAAAGCTAAAAGTGATGGTTGAAAAACCCAAACTTATCTAATACTCTTTCTCAAGTTATATTAGAATTACTTATCTATGAAAACCGACTATATTTCTATGAAGATTTAATCACAAATAAGCACATTACGATTTATGGAATTTCTGGAATAACCACATACATCATGCATTAGGTGTCAAACTCGCATTCAACATACGGTATTTATCACAAGAAGCATTCATTACACATCTCCTCTCGGTCTCAATATAATGCAACAAATCATCTAAATCTTGATCGAAATTTAAAAGCATTAAGCATGGAAATAAATACTCGACTTGAAAACAATGAATTCATATAACCATAACAAAAGAAATCAGATTTCCTTGATCTAACTACATCATAGCCTTAGCAAAAACGAATTAGTTCATAACGGAAATAAGAACAACCATTATTTCAATTGAATCCATGAATAACAAATATGAATAAACTGCAGAAAATAAAAACTAAGGAGAAGAGATGAAAAAACTCTAGAAGATGAAGGCTTGGTAGCAACAATGGTGAAGATCCTTCAAGTTTCTCCAAAATTTCCTTCTCTTCTCCAAAAATGCCTTTGAACTCTTCTTTCTCCCCTCCCCTCCTTCTCCATCATAATGTATATATAGATCTAGGGTTTTGGAGGGCAATTTTGGAACAAAACAGCATAAAAATGTGTTTTCGAACGAAACTCGCCGGCAGCGAGATTTCTGGAAAACTTACGATTTTGGTTCCGCTAAATCTCGCCGGCGGCGGGATTATTGTGGCCGGCAGCGAGATGCACTTGGCCGGCGGCGATATGTATTTGGCCGGCGGCGAGATTGCTTTGCCAAAATCCGTGCTCCCTGCATGATTTTCAACATTTTCTCAGTAAGGTTTTCGCCGGCGGCGGGAATATTCTCGCCGGCGGCGAACTTCCAAATTTTGAAATTTTGTTTTCTTTTTATTTGCACTCAATCCCGGTCATTGAAATTTGTCCCAAACTTCTCCATAATTATGATTTTACCTGTAATTGCACTTTAAACACGAAATACCCGTGAAATGACATTTGTGGATTAAATAATAAAATAAAACGCAATTTTCACACAAATATCAACCTTTTAATCATAACAAAAATGCAATAATTTGACTCCTATCAAGCTTGAAAGGCTCAAATAAGGTCTAAATCATTTCTTATGCTAAATACTATTTAGGATTTCACCTCAAGAGATGATAAAATAGATTCTAAAATATGGTAGATCTCAGCAACTCACATAACTCACCAAAAACTTCCTCTTAATAAGAACATCAAAATCAATTGTGAACATTGCATAAAAATTTGAATCAATCTAATCAAAACTAGTAAGCATCCCACATGATTAATGTAAGTATCTTAACGAGCATATTGTATTCCTTATCCAAAATTTTAGCATAGCTTCGTTTAGAATTTCTAAATTATTCAATAAATAAAGAGGGAGTATTTATAGAAAATTTTCATCATTCTTTAATTCCTCACTAACCCTCTTATTCAGCCCCCTCGATGAGGGTAACACACATTGATGATGAGGAAACAATTAGTTAAAGGACTCACTAACCAGGGTAGGCAAATGTGATTTTTTATTTACAAAAATTACTGAGTAATTTTCCAAAAATACTTGCAAATAAAATGAAACAAAACTATAAACACTCAACCTAGCATATAAACTATGAAAACCAAACCTATGGTTTGCAAACATGTTCACATACAAAGACTCAATAAACTTACAGAACTTACAAAAGAAAATTCTCATTCCATGACAATCATCCATGACAATCATCCATTAAGGTGCATTAACATCCTTCATTGCCTCACTATAGTTTGTTTTGTCAACTTCATGTTCCTTTGCACAATTTGTCCTAGAAACATGTAACACTTGTCTTCTCTAACAACCCTCCCACTATGACCAGATGCTAACAGTTGTGCTATAGGGAAAATCTATTGATTTTCCTAATCATCTTGTACTTAAACTTATATAGGTTGTCTCTCTTGTACAAGGACATGACGAAAATTTCCTGATAGTTATTCTATAACTGTCTTGCTTTAAGGTTTATAATTGAAAGAATCCATGACCCAGTATACGACCAAGGTAAAGAGATACATACACCTAAAATACTTGACCCTAACTTCCAAAAACAAGGGTTTACACACTTATACAAAACCACAGTAGAATCATATATAGTATAATATCAAAAAGTAGATAACTTAAATCACATATATTATTTATCAATAATGAAAGGCAAGTCAACAATAAAGTCTTTTTAATTAGAGTTTATGCTTCAATATATTGAGACATATACATAACAAACTCAGATTATACTAGCTCAATATGTGATTATGAATAACACTTTATATAATTGGGTAAACCCGTATAGAAACCGTATCTATATGGTAACATCCTCAAGTTGTTTAAGATAACCACTCAGTAGCAAGTAATTCACTAAACAGTAAAACAAGTTATAACACTAATAGATAGTAAAATCACTATTATCTCTATCATCCAGGACCTATATCCAAACCTTATATTGCTACTATTCACTAGCTACTTCTACAATTATTTGTTTTAACACTCAAATCGAATTGTCCTCAAAAACCAACACCACCCAATGTGGTATGATTGATAACCAATGATTAGTAACTGGAAGTATATCAACTTATACTCGCAAGGGACGCACGGTCCACCACTACAATCAAATCGTGTATAGGAGACATACAGTCAAACCATGTTCGAACATAACCTATGATTTGATAATTAAACTCATTAAATGGCCAACACTCAAATATAATTTCTCCAAAATAATTTCAAGAATAGATACAATCTCAAAGTAAATTTTGGTAGAGGTTTGGTTCTTAAAACAAGGGTTAGAAATAAGAGAAATGAGTGGTATATTTATAGCACTTAGTTTTTCCACCTCGCTAGCCACTATGCCAGCCATCTCGCCACCACCTTGCTACCATCTTTGGTGAGGTTCTTCGGGAGCTCATTGGTAAGGTGTGTAAAATGTGAAATTTTTTGTTCACAAAAATGCTGCATAAAATTTGCAAATACCCTCATCCAAAAGAAGCCAAAAACCAAGACTAACAATGTCGGCAAGGGAGTACACTATGAAAACCAACCTTATGGTATGTTTAAAAATGCTTGCATATGAGGTGTACTTAACTATATGCATGTGTAAATTACAAGTTCACAGTAACCAATCTTACCTAGAGTAAGATACATCCACTAAGTAGAATAAAATAGACACCATGTTTTGAACACTGGAAGTCAATATATAGATAGAGTACAACAAGACTTACATTCTCCCCCTTTGGCTTTCCGTATCAAAAAACTACATAACTAGGTACATACACTCAGCATACATAAGATGATCATGAAGATGTCCTAGAGTTGTTTGTTCCCATGAACAACACAAGGACACACAAAAAAACTCAAAAGACACACCTACACCAAGTTCATTCATCTTGAGTGATCCATCCAACTTCATGACTCAATCTATCCAATATTATATCACTCAAAAACATGAGGAACTCAATGCCGCTTGCAGACAACACAACCGAAGCTTGAAGAATTTATTCTACACTTATAACCTACACACACAAAACAAACATATACCACATGAACATATCATGCAAAAATAACATGTAATCAACCCACATACTATTGTGTTATCCTTACATAGGTACATACTGATGAGAATAAACACAAATAAACATGCACAACTCCCCCTAACTTCATGCAACACTCCCCTTGAATGTATGCAATTAGACAAAAATATGTAGTGCAACAATCCTACACTCATGTAGCACCCAACATGCCAACAAACAAATAGTTATGCACAGAAACTTCTCCCCGTTATTAACACTAAAGTCAACGGAACACCCTTATATAAGGGAGAGAAGCCATATAAATATGCTATAGTACTAACACTAATGCAACGTAATAGGTAAGATTAAAAATAAATAACAAGTACCACATGCTTCACAAGAAAAAGATATAGAGAAGCACCAAGCAACTAGTAGGGTAGAAGCATGCAATAGGTAATAAACTAAAAGGACGGGAAACCAAAGATAAGTGTAGATATAAACATCTCAGTCTACCCAAGAAAATATATATCATACATTCCAACAATAATTACTAGGCAATGAACAACAAGCAAGAAACATGCAAAAAGGAAGTAGAAGCATGGAAACATATAGGTAGACATGTGAATTCAAAGATAACATATAATGTATGCAATATGTCATACAACCAATCCTATTTATGCATAGTTCATACAGTGATGAAAAGGGGAAGAAAACATCACATGAACAAGACAAGAAAACAAAAACTCATAAATAGGACAAACAATAGGAAGTAAAACAAACACATCACTTCCCTTGATAATACACATAAGACATATACCTCTCCTCTAAAAAGTATGCATGTGAAATAATAAACATGATATGCATTCTAATCATAAACACCCTAACATAGAAGTATCTACACATAGTAGACAACAAGAAATATAGAGTGAGGGAAGAAAATGAAGCATGTTGAATGAATTAGAGGATTTGTAGAGGATAAATAATACATTCAACACAAATATCCATATGTCCATCAATCCATGATGCATTCATATAGAAGTATGACTAAATTTTTGATGAGATGCACTATATGTGATATGCAATAATTGTTTACTATATATGCTATCATGATATGCTTATACAAACCAAGTAAATCGAAATATAGACTCAGGTTGAACCAAGCTTCATATGTCCACAATTAGACTATCACTCTACTATTATAATGCCGACCTAGAAGAATTCAATAGGCCTTTCAAATTTTAAAATGACAAGCTAAGGTATGGGTAGAGGAGAGAAGGAATTTAGGTCTGAACACACCTTTGTTTATCCAATCAAAATGATAAGCCCATATCCATTACACTTACACCATCAAACATGGGTTCTTTCTCTTTACTTCTCAAACTTCAACCAATGAAGTTTTGAGAATAGTACACAAAGTTCAAATGTTTATCATCTATTCACTTTTCTTTTCTTTCCTTCTTCCTTTTTTTTAATAAAAAATCAAATCTCAATAATTCATTTTCCTTTTCTTTTCTCCATCTTCCCCTTTTTTATATCATTCCATTTTTACCCTTTTCTCTTTTCTAGAAACCAAAGGGGTGAAACTAACAACCCAAAACAAACACGGTCACAATTTTTGGATAAGGTAAGTGGGAATAATTTTTTTGGCTAAGTTAGTATTTAGGTGTAAAGAAATGAAGGGATAATATAAAGGGTCAAAGAAGAGAGACTAAGGATATGAAAACAATAGTGGCTAGAAAAGAACAAACAATTCAAGGATGGCCTAAATCCTCCTTCTAGTTGAGTAGCACATAGAATTTTTCCTTAAGAGACACTAAATGTGGAATCTAGAGCTTGTTAGAGAAATACAAATCATCAAAGCAAGAGATTTACATAAAATTTTCAAGATAACCATACAAATTCATAAAGATATGGTAAGTGTAAAGAAGAGACATTGTTTTCATAAATTGAGTAAGAATATTTTAACCATATATGCTCTCAAGGAATACACATGTCGAACATCCATACTTCAATACAGATCAAATGAATGCCTAACATATAACAATATGATCCCTCTAGAATTCATTTTACATGCAAATTTTTTTTGAAAGAGAAAAGCCATTGGTCTCATGAAACATAGACCAAAGACAAACAAGTGAGATTATAAGAATGGACTCATAATAGATCAAAGCCAAAAAGGAAAGAAAAAAACCTCAAAAGAGATCAATAACAACACTCACATCATCACTAGTCAGTAGAAATGAAGGAATTGACTAACTAGTGAACAACACAAGCAACATCCCTAAGAGAAGGAAGAAACAAGGGATGCTACTAAACTAGTAAGCATACAAGAAAGGAATGGGTTCCAACATAGAAACATGAAATGTGCTTAGATAGGGACTAAAACACAAGCAACTAGAGTGTCACCAGAGCACAAAAGTTAAACATAATATTGCATGTATGTCAAAGGTCCTAAAGACAAATATATAATCTAAATGACATACAGATGCACAAGATAAACAAAAGTAAGTATAGAATGGGGTGACATTTATATGATATAGAAGAAGAAAAATATGTAAAATAAGAACATGCACCAATAGGAGAAAAATAGAGGATCACCATACAACATACTAGGTATAAGAAAGTAGGTAAGATGCAGACTATATGACATGAAATATGAAAGATAAGATAGCAAAAATTAAGGACCCCAATACTCTGACTCTACTTGATGAGCATGTGATGTGATTCATATATAAAAGGTCATAAAGAAAGAAGTAGGAAGTATGCAAGAAAAACACACATAAGTAACATGTCAAACAAAGTACATGTTAGAAAACTAGTAAAGGTTTAGTCAGACAAGTAAAGCAACAAGTATGAAAATTAACATACTGTGCATACTAAGGCACCAAGGAAATAGTAAGAGAACGACAAGAAGTGTGAAATGGATGAAAAAAAATAAAAATATATATATAAACTCACATACAGAAAGATAGCAAACAAAGAGAGAAAGAAATAAAGCAACTCAACCCTAAAAGATCACCCAAAAATAGTGATCAACCTACATCCCTCCATTTAGAGAGTTTGTGAGGGGAAATAGAACTTAGAGATAGTCTTTGACTTATTATATGAGCATGAGGTGTACATAGAACTCGTGATCTATTTGTTTATAGTTTGTAGAAAATTCTGTCAAGTCATTTATAAAAGCTAGGCTAGACAGACTTTATGAAGTAGATTTCTTTCTTTCTAAACACTACTTCAGGTGCATAATACAACCTACTTAAACATGCTCATATGAGCAACAATAGTTACATCCAAAAAAATAAGGTAGGGGTGAACGAATTGAAGTACTCCGAGATGAACTCCTCACAAAGATAACATGTATAATGAGTAAAGTTAGAGAATCTAGGTCCCTAACTTCAAGGATTTTTGTGTGGATGAGAGAAAGAAAAAGGTGCTTATGTCAACATTCATATGAGGACTAGAAGTTAATTTTTTACAGTGAGATCTTATGTGCCCTAGTTCACCACAATGGTGACAAGTAAGGATAGTAATAGATAGATGCAATAGATGATTACCATAGTGATGGGAAGTGTTAGCCTAGGTGAATAGTTCACCTTACTAGAAGAACTAGGTTGGAACATGACAACTGACTTACCTCTAAGGTAGTAGCAACTAACTTCAACTTAGAATCTTGATTAGTAGACATGACATACTTAGGAGCAATAGAAGTAGAAGGATAAATCCCTTCATTATACTTGACACCATGTTTATCATCAAACAACTTCGTGTTAGTAATAATTGCACTTAATTTCTAGGAACTAGAAATCATTTTGTTGACAATAGAGGAAGACTAAGCCAATTCTTTTTCACTCACATAGAGTTTATTTTTTAATGATATAATCAACTCTTCCTTTTCCTTAAGGAAATATTCCAAATGAGCTATTGAATTGTTGAGAACCCTAACACTCTCATTTATATGTTTCACTTCAGCTTCTTTCTTAACAAAAAACCTAAAATGTTTCATGTTGCTTTGAAGAAGTACAACTCTGAATTATTTGTAATTCATTTAACAAAAGAACTCTGATGATTGTATAAAGTCTCTTGGTATTACATTCATATTCCTTACTCTGATCTTTGGTCCACTCACTCATGGGTTTAAGATTCACAGTGTTATCAGGTAGGGTTTTTGTTGGATAAGTCTAGCCATTCTCAACAATGAGCCATACTAGGTCTCCGTAGGACAACAAAAAAAGCACTCATTTGTGATTTCCAATAAGCATAGTTTAGCCCATTGAAAAGTGAAGATCTACCTATATTACCTCTTTCTCCTGACTTTATCATAGAGAAGTGTGTGTGTAAACATGCTAGTTAGTAGAATTAACACCAAAGCGATTAAGTCTAAAAGGATGTGTTGGCTCTAATAACAATTGAAAATTTCTATGACCCGATATACGATTAGGATAAGGAGATATAAACTCTTAAAAGACTTGACCCTAATTGGCACAAACAAGGATATAAACACTTATATAAATAGTATAATATCAAAAAGCAAATAACTTTAGTTACATATATTATATATCAATAATAGAAAGCAAGTAAACAATAAATGCTTTCTAATCAGAGTTTATGCTTCAATATGTTAAGATATATACACAGTAAACTTAGATTATACTAGCTCAACAAGTGATCATGCACAATACTCTATATAACAAGGTAAACCAATATAAAGACCATAACTATAAGGTAACATCCTTAGTTGCTAAAGACAACCATTCAACAACAAAAATTCACTAAACAGTAAAATTGATTGTAACACTAATAGTAGTAAAACAACCATTACCTCTATCAATCATGACCTCTGTGCAATCCACCTATTACTGCTCTTCACTTACTACTTCTACAATTGTTTAGTTCAATACTCGAACCTAGCTATCCCTCACAGCTAACACTATCTAATGTGGCATGATTGTTAACCAATGATTAGTAACTGGAAGTGTATCAACTCACACTCTCAAGGGACATATAGTCCACTACTATAATCAAATCGTGTACTGGAGACATGTAGTCAAACCACTTATGCACACAGCCTAAAATTTGATTACTAAACAAGCTAACAAACGCACACTCAAAGATAGTTTCTCCAAAATAATTTTGACAATATATAAGAGAGATGAGAGGGGTATTTATAACACTTGGATTTGCCACCTCACTAGTGACCTTGCTAACAACCCATGGCAAGGTACATGGCGAGCTTGTTCGTAAGCTTGTTGGTAAGGTGTGTAAAGTGTGATATTTGTTTCTCCCAAAAGTGTCGAGTAAAATCCACAAATTTTCTCACACGAAATAAGCCATTACTTTTAATCTAGCATGTACACTACGAAAACCAGCCCTGTGGTGTGTAAAAATGCTTGTATGTATACCTAACTATAAGCATACGTGAATTACTAATCTATAGTACCTAATCATACACAAAGGAAGACAAATACACAAAGTAAAATAAAACAAATATCGTGTTTTATACACTAGTACGAACACGAGTACAACAGGACTTGTAATAATTATTCATATAATTATTTTCAAGAAATAATACATTTGTTTCCATAAAAGCTTTATTGTCAACGGGATCATAGAACAAACCACCTCTTGTTCTAAATATGCATACTTCCACGTGAGATTGCATATTGCCATCCACCTTCCCTTTCTGCATGTGTGCCATATAAACCCATAAATGTACATGATCTAAGCTAAGCTTTTGACCATTCTACAATTTTAATGAAGTCATATGGAAAAATTTGGAAGGAACCAAGCTTAATATATACGCACTCCATTCTAGGGCCGATCCCTAAAGAGAGAGGTAATGTTGAATAACTGAACCAAGGACCTTGTCATATCCAACAAAGTTTGGTTTCTTCTTTTTGCAACATACCCATTCTATTGGGGGTTTCTTAGTGCAAATCACTGGGACACAATCTCATCTTCTTTAAGGTATTTCAAGAATGTTGCTGACATATACTCGAAACTTCATTCCAATCGAAGTTGTTTATATGTCTACCTAATTGATTCTCCATCTCAACCTTATTATATTTGAACTTATTATAGGCTTCATACTTATGGTGCATCAAATAGATATAACCAAACCTAGACTACATGTCATTGAAGGTAATGAAATATATATAACTTCCATAAGCATGGATCTTAAATGGACCCCACACCTACGTATGCATTAGTGGCAATAGACCATCCACTCGGTTTCCCTTGGATGTAAAAGATGTTTGGTCACCTTACCCTCCAAATTGGATTCACAAAGTTGCAATGGCTGAGTATCTAATGGACCAAGAAGTCCATTCTTAGCCATCCTTTTAACCTATTTTGGTTGATATGATCCAGCCTTAATTAAGTGCCATAATTGTAGGCCAGAAGAAATGTTTTGTTTCTTGAGCAAAGGTTTGGGAATTATTTCTAATGTATTAACTAAATTGGAATGTGGATTAACAATGTAAAGTTGATCAAGCATATATCTAGAACAAATAAGAGATTTATTCTTACGGATAATAATAGAGGAATCAAATATATATAACTCTGTATCCTTGTTCTTGCAAAGAACTAAAAGAAATAATATTCTTCTTAAGTTCTGGTATTATAAGTAATCAGCTAAAGTTTAAAGTCTAAGAACCACTATAAGATAAAACCATTATTCCCATATCTACAACGCAAATGCCTAGCCTCTTCCTATCTTCAAGCTAGCTTATCTTTCAATGAGCTGATTGTTTCCTAGAAACCATCTCAAAAAAGAGTTTTGATAAGTGGATCTAGAGTCAACAATCCAAATGTTATCCAACTCAACTACTAAACACATTTCTACTACACATTGCTGGTTGATATAAAAGAACTTGCCACATGGTGGTTTGTCTCAAGTTCTAGGAGCATGTATTTTCTTTGAATGTGTTGCCTTGTCTTTTTGCCACCTTGGGGCTCTTCTTCATCCTTTTCTTTCCTTTCTTGATCTTAAGCTTGGAACCAAATGTAGAGTTCCCAACAAGATCGTTTATAAAGCCTTGCTTATTGTTTAATAAACTTTCTGCACTTTGTCGATCGTTCATCAGTTGTGTAAGAGTGAGATTTTACTTATTCAAATATTTAATTCATCGAGAAGTTAGGGACCCTAGGATAAAATCGACCTCTGACTCTCCATTAATCTCATCACCAACACTCTCAAAATAACATAAATACTCCATCACCTTTAGTATGTGATTCTTAACAAGAGTGTCTGCTTCCATCAAGAAATCTAGATTTTACTTATTGCATCTTATCTCATTGGGTGTTTTTTTGTTCACAAACATATCATCCAATTGCAACATCATCTTATAGGCAAAATATATTTTCCCGAGCTGATGTTCTAGGGCGAAGATTTAGCACTTAGCTATATCATTAGCTTTCTTCCACTTAGTGAATGCACCTTGCTCAGCTTGAGATACATCCTCTGTAGGCTCCTTTGGCATTCTTCAGTTCAAGACATGTTTGTAGTCTTTAGTAGATAGGTTAATAACTATTTTTTTTTCATTGTTTATAGTTTATGCCATCAAATGGGCTATTTGTTAAAAGCAGTAATAAAGAACTTAAAATAACCATGTTTTTGAAATTAAATAAATGTAAACTACATCAACCCTTAATTCTGATATTCCAAAAAAAAAAAAAAAAACTATCAACAAACCAACCTTATTAGTTCTCACATGGTAGTATAACACTAGCCTCTAACTAATCCTTTTAAACTTGTCTAGAAAGACACTATCACTTCAATTTTAGATACTAGAATTTTTTACAGCGCTCCATAAGGTAGGTTAATAAAATTTATAGTCTGAGTGAGCTACCATGACATTGACCATTTTTATACTCCCCATTAGAATTATCATCGTAGGATGATGAACTTAATGATTTACACCCTTATTATCTTATTAAATAAAAATCTATAGGGAGTACTACCTATTGTAATATTGAGGCATGCATCATTTTACTCATTAGAGTTTAATGGAGGACTTAAGGCCCATGAAACTTCGGGATAAGTGCCCTCTCCCACTCAATTAATTAAAAATGTCGGGTTTTTAATAGATGAATTTTCAAACAATTTTTATCATATATAGGTTAATTAGCAATGCAAATTGATTTTATGAATAATTAATCTTGGGTTATGTAGTGGGAAGTGTCACTTATTTTAATCGGCCTGTTAAACAAACAATTGCAAGGCATATATAAAATATAGATCAATAAACAACCTTTTTTTATCATGACTTCCCTAAGGAAAATAAAATAGCCTACTTTTATTACAAAAGAAGTCAACTTGGCCGATGTCACTTGACGTCTTCATCTCCTTGGTCTTTTGGTCTCCTTGTGCTTGTTCCATTATTTTGTCTCAGGTCCAATTAATTTGTTAAATTAACTCTTAGAACTATTTATTATAGATACATAACTAGGTAAAACGTTAAATGTCATACTCACACAATAACTCTAATTCAATTAAACACGTTAATGACTTAACTTAGTCGAGGTTCATAAATCAAATAGAATTACACATCAATTGAGTCCAATGCCAATTGAAAAACAAGGGACTACTCAATTAAATAATTCAAGGTGATTTAAAATTCTAACATTAAAAAGGAGTATTCATTTATTAGCAACTAATTACCTAAAAAAATTAGTTAATCCACAAAACTGAGTAAAATTCCAATTTAACTAATATCATATCTCAATAACTTAATTGAGGTTTTGGAAGACAAATATTCCAATAACTTAATCTGCAGGCACCAAGAAGAACAATGATCAAGAAACCTATAATCAAAGAGTTCGATGAAATTGTCGGAGTGTGTGGAAGAAGGTTAAACTCTCAAAGGTCTATATTTTCTCTCAATTTTCTCAACATATAAGTTGCACACAATAGATAGGCTGAAATGAATTTCTAAGAGCTTCTATATTAGTATATGTTACCTTGGATACCCTAGGGTTCAGATTTTACAAGTCCAAATAGAATTAAATCCAAAGTAAAAAATGAGAGAAAAGTGTATACCCACTAGGAAACCTACCCCAGTAGCCCACTCACTTAGCGTAGACCAGTCCACTACATAAACATGTAGCTGCTCGACCACCCTATGGGCTACACAAGTGCCACCAAAGTTCTCTTGTTGACTACTTTACCGTTTTTCACGTATCCGAAGCCCGAAGCCTGATACACTATTGTCTAATTGAACGATCTCATTCTCCATAATAAGTTCTTCCTCGTGGACTATATTTCATGGCTCAAAATAGTCTCTATAAGAATCCTTTACTTTCAATCCAATTATCTAAATGTTAATCTTGATGCTATTCCACAATAAGACAGAATCTACATCGTTCTTCATATACATGCCCTATTAATGAATAAAGATTACCAATAAACTATAATCTTATTGTGCCCTTAGAAATCTCCAATTGACAGAAACAATGTTAACTCTCGATGGATTACTTCAGCCATTGGTTTAAATAATCAAGTCTGGAACATCTCATAAGAGAGTATCTTGACTTTTACACAATGGTAAAAATATCATTTTCTCTACCCTAGGTTCCACTTGTCTCCAAGACAAGAACATCAAAATAATGGGCATATTGATCTTTGAAAGAGTTTGACACCTAGTACACTACTAGGGTATGGAGACACTAGCTCCTTAAAGACTCATCCTAAACTTGTAAGCAGGAGAACTTAAACAAATAACAGAAGTAGTAAAAATCAATCAGAGAGTAGGCATATTAATTTAAAGCAAAAGATGCAATAACCAAAAAGTTATAGGTATGTTATAAAGAAAGAAATGAAAACATGCAACAACATAAATCAATAAGCTTTCTAATCAAAGTCTATATCTAGCATGTCAATACATGCATGATAGAAACTCAGTTTACACTAGAACAACATTAGATAACACATAACAACAGATATAATGAGTTAAACCTACGTAGAACCTCTACCTAAGACGTAAAATCATTGGGTTGCTTATAGCAACCTCTCAACTACAAATAATTCACTAAAATAATAAATAGATACAACTTGATAAAAGTAAATACAAATACCTCTATTAGTCGAGAATACACTACCCTAACTTCCTATTACTTCCTTCACATGCTACTTCCATGATCACTTAATCTGACACACACATTCAACTTTTCTTCAGAGCCAACACTACACACAGTAATGTGATTAGTAACCAATTGATCAGTAACATGTATAACAATAAGGAAACCCCCTCAACTATAAAAATAAGTAAATATTGTCTTGGGGATATATAGATATAATTAAACCCAACAAGAGAATGCAATTTTGCTAACAACCAACTAGTAAAATAGTCTTAAGTACCCATAACATAAGAACCATATTTTCCTCTCATAAATCCGTAGACCATAAACTAATTAACTCTCAAAATCATTTGTGAAACGGAATCTAAAATGAGTGAAAATTTCAACTAAACTTTGCTATAATATTTTGATTTAAGAATACGAAGGACTAGAAAGCACTAAAATAATTTGGTTCACATGCACTTTAGTGTCAAAAATGGATTTGTATTTCACATAATTCTATTATTATTTGAACAAATCTATGTTTTCGGAATTACATGTATATTTAGTTATTTTTCAAGTATTTTTGGTTTCAAAATGACTTAACTTGAAGAATTATACCTTAAAGCACTTGTTGCAACCAAAGAAGAATAAAAGACAAAATATATGTAAGCATGTTTCAAACAAATATAAGGGGTGAAATTCAAAAAGAGTTTCTAGAAGCATGTCTAGATTCAACACATCTAATAGAAACTTGTCCAAGTTCAAACAAATCTAATAGAAGTGCATCTAGATTCAATGCATCTAAGTGAAATGCATCTAGATTCAATGCATGTTGCGGTAAAGAAAAATGCATTTGGTGATTTCTCAATCAAGATCCACTTTTCTCTCCCTTTTTACGGTTATATAAAAGGCCACTCCCTTTCATTCCAAATCATCCTTTCTCATTCCTTTCAACTTTTCTCCAGTTTCTCTCTAAGCTTTTTTGCTTTTCTGTTCTTAGTTTAAAGTTCTTTTCTCAATTAAGAGTAGGACAGATTTTAGTTTATCTAATAGTTTTAGTTTTAGTCCAATAAATAGCACGACAATTCTGTTTTGAGGCTTTCCATAACAGAAGCAATTCTAAAAGAATTTTGTTGAGGTATATTTAAATGTATTATTTTTAAATTATCTCTAAGTGTTTTTTTATATGGTATATGTTTAACTTATTGATTATTTAAACTATGCATATATGGCTATAAATAGTATAGGGTATTTGTAATGCTGTTACGCTTGTGAAATATTAAAGTAGATTAAATAATTTTATAAATGAATTAAGTTTTATTTTTTCATCAAGATTAAAACAAAGTTTGTAAATGAAAAATATATTGACGAAGTATTTTTTATAATAAATAAGAGAGTTAGATTTAAGATTTAAAATATCTGGATTTGAATTAGAGTAATACTCTTAGATATTAGATATGTATTATCTAAATATGATCTCAAGGCATGCCCTATTTCAAGGATTTTTATAAGAATTATTATTAAAAGATATACTAACAACATATTATTCATAATAATTTTAAAATCTAAATGTTGATTCCAGATACTTAAATCGTAAACATAAATTAGACACCTTTTATGTGAGTTTAAATTGTTATACCCAACTGAAGGTGGTAATTAAATGATTCATTATCTCTTAGAAAAGAAGCATAATTTAATTAAATTAACTACTAGACCTAATTGAAGATGGTAAGTGATTTTAATTAATAATAAATGGTATACTTAATTAATTTTATATTTTAAAATATAATAGAGAATCAATAATCTTAATTTATATATTTAACAACCTACTTAATATTGAATAAGCATAATTAATTAACCAATATATCCTATAAATTCTCCACTGCATGATAAATGTTTAGCTGCCTAAATTTTTATTGTACGTGTCTTTATTTTTAGATCATTAATTTAAAAAGTCAACCAAATATAATCCTCTTTGGATTGATCTTGAAAGTATACTTATAATTTTCTATAAATATTTAGTGTCATTGACGAAGTAATAGCATTTTTAAAATTTTATTATCATAATCTTAAAAACAATTTGTATTGTAAATATTGTTATTTTTATTTTATTTTATTTTATTTAAAACATTTAAAAAAAGCAATAAAGAGATCTTAAATTAAAAAAAATTGAAAATCAAAAAATTAAAGTCTCGTTTATTATTTGACTTGTTTCATTAGTTCTTTAATTTCAAAAATTCAAAAAATGTTATTAGTTGTCATATATTTTATTTTTACTTTTTCAAGAAAAAGGCCAAAAATTTAGTTCTCATTTTATTTGTTTATTAAAAAAAATATCAAAATTTTCGAAAATAAAAAAATCAAAAAATAATTATGTTATCTTTAATAGTTGACTTAAAAAAAATTCAAAAACAAATCTATAAATTTTAACTATTGTTTTTAGTTGAATTAATTATTAATTTAATTTCTTTATAAATTTTGTATACTAATTATTTTTTATTTTATTTATTAACCAACTTTATCTTATTTTATTTTCTCTTACTTAATTAATTTATTTATTTTTCTTAACTATTTTAGTATTTCTTTGTATTAATATTATTGTTGTGTAATATATATTGTTAACTTGTAGTAATTACTTATTTAACTTTAATTATTGTGCAATTAATTGCTTGTATCATATATTATGTTTATTTCTTTTTATTCCATTTATTTTTTTATTGTAGAAAATTAAAACAAATTGAAAATAAAATTTTTTTAAAAAAGAAAAAAAAACTCTAGAGATCTTAAAACTTTAAAAATCTAAAAATATAAAAAGGACAAAAAACCTATTGATACCTTAAAAATTTAATAAAATACATGAAAATTTTAAGAATCTATAAAAAAAATTAAGAAAAAGACAAAAATATCTCTTCATATATAAAAAAAAGTCAAAAGCACCAAAAAATTGAAAACTAAAAAAAAATACAAGAGGGAACAAAAAAGTCAAAAACACAAGAAAATGAAAATAAAAAAAAAAAAAAAAAATTGAAAATTACAACAAAAAATGAAAAACATTTAATAAAAAATCTCTAGAGATGTTAAAAATTTTAAATTTTTTCAATAATTTAAAAATCTAAAAAAAAGTAAAAAACAAAATGTAGAGATCTTAAAACAAATAAAAACATTGCCATTTAAAAAAAATAAAAATTTTAAATTTTAAAAAACATTCAAGAGAGATCTTAAAAATTTAAAATTCTTTTAAACAATTTAAAAATCTAAAAAAATTGAATATTAAAAATTTAAATAAGTTAAACACAATCAAAATTTATTTTTGTTTATTTTTACTTCTTTTATTTTGTTAATTTAACTTTATTTATTAATTTTTTTACTATCTTAATTTCCTTTTAATACTAAATTTTTTTATTAATTTAATATATTTTTGTTATGGTATTTTAACTTTATTTTTTCTTGTCTTTATTTATTTTTATTAGAATTATTTTTATTTTTATTTTTATTTATTATTTGACTTTATTATTTTTATTTTTAATTTATTTTTGTTATATGTTTATTTTTATTATTTTATTTCCATTTAATGTGAACAATGTCATTTAAAGAAGTGTTAAAATTATAACTGGTTGTTGAGATGTGTGAGAAGTACACAATGTTCTGTTAGTGTGGATAAAAATGAATTAGATGATGGACATATCACATCACTTGCGTAATCACATCACGGTAAAGCAAATATATAATTTTATTATATCTTTATTTTTAACTTATATTTGTTACATTGAGGTACTGTAGATTCTAGGTTGGGAAGGGGAGAAAAAGTCACAATAATTTTATGAAATTTTAAAATTTTTTATCATGTGTTTATGTTTAAAATTATTTTATTTATTTTTTATTGGTTTAGGTATTTTAGATTAATTTTAAAAATTTTCTTACAAAATTATTATGTCTTTTAGTTAATTTTAAGTATTTCATGATAATAATTAGTTAGTTTATGCCATAATTAGTATTTCATGATAAAATTTTAAAATTGCAATAAACCCATAATTGATGTTTAGAAATCAAATAGTGGAGGATATCTTATGAGAATATACTTTGAACCATTATCTTCCCATTCTGAGAGATGATATGTTTTTAAACTCTTTCAAACACTTTTCTTCTCAATTTTAAGTTGCTAGATGATCTCTATAGGTGTTTAGATTGTATATTAGGATTTTTACATCTAATTAAGTATCATATATTTATTTTTATTGCTTAAATTGAATGAGTTAAGTAAAAATTGAAAGTATATGTTCTTCTTTTCATTCATGCATGACATCATAGAAAGAGACATATATGGGGTTACCTAAACCAATAAAATAAAAAGCCACAATTAACCACTCACTTTATCATACAATGTATGTACAATCTGTACACGAGTTCTTTCTATAAAATAAGAATATCTCTAAAAAAAGAGAGAATATTAAAAAATTAAAAAAGAGAAAAAAAATCATTAGTATAAATTAAATACTCTGACCTAGATATACCCTACAATATTGTGAGAAATGGCTAAATACAAAAGAAAAAATAGAAAATAATTCCCTAAGAATTCATTTGCATTTTCTTCATCTCTTAAAGGCATATAACTTGAAATTTTTATTTGATGAATTTAATTGATACATGAAAGTAGTATTTGATTTCTTTAGAAAATCCTTTCATTAGATCAATATTATACACTTCTTTCAACTTTTTACTCTTTCAACATATGCAAAACTATTGGTTCATTTCTATACATAAACTATATTCGTATATACCTTTGAATGAGTGATTGAACCAATATGATTACTGTTATTGAGATTATGCCTTTTAAGGTTAGAGTCGGAAAAATTTGGATTGCCTATACTAAGTTTGGGTAAATTTAATATTGATATATTTTTTATTTGAATGTAAAACCAATTTTTATCCAATTATTATAATAAACCATTAATGTTTAGATTATTAAAATAACTTATGCTATGTTTAATTGTAATTTTAGAAAAGATTAAAAAGCATGAGTAGTTTTGTCATCTTTTTTTTTATCTTTCTACTTTGTTTTAAAATTTCATTTGTTTATGTGTTGTGTATCTATTTTTAATTTTTACATTCTAAATTTTTACTTTGTGGGTATCATATCTAAAAACCGTCACAGGACTTAAATTCATCCACTAGGGAAACTTTGGGGTATAAAAGCTTGTTGTATATGCTAAATGCAACAGTGTCAATCTATGAAAATGATTTATGATGGTTTTATTTTAGTTTTTGTTTTTATTTTTTTTTCCGTTCTTGCTAAAGAAATTAGCAAGAAGCTAGTTATGGATTGTAATGAGTGGTTAAAAACAATAAAATAATGTGGTTTACATGCACTTTAGTGCCATTTGAACAAATCTATGTTTTTAGAAACACAGGTATATTTAATTATTTTTCAAATATTTTGGGTTTCAAAATGTTTCAACTTAAAGAATTGTACTTGAAAGCACTTATTGGAACCAAAGAAGAATGAAAGACAAAACATATGTAAGCCATACATTTGTTTCAAAAAAATGTAAGGGTTGAAATTCAAAATATTTCTAGAAGCATATCTAGGTTCAACGCATCTAATGAAAATGTGTCCAGGTTCAAACACATCTAATAGAAGAACATCTAAATACAATGCTTCTAATTGAAAAATGTCTAGATTCATTGCATTTTGTAGTAGACAAAAATGTTCGTGGTGATTTCTCAATCAGGTTCCATTTTTCTCTCCCTTTTTATAGCTATATAATAGGCCAATCTCTTTCATTCTGAATCATCCTTCTCATTCCTTTCAACTTTTCTATAATTTCTCTCAAAGATTTTTAGCTTTTCTCTTCTTAGTTTAAAGTTTTTCTCTCAATTGAGAATTGAGAAAATTTTAGTTTATGTAGTAGTTTTAGTTTTAATTCAATAAATAGTATGGCATGATCCCTTTCAAGGCCTTACTAATGGTGGTAATCGAGCATCCAAAAATGTTATTTTTTTTTCAAAAAAATTCAAGTCATGTTCCCTAAATACTAGCAAAGAAAATGAAACAAACCACAACACCTAACCTAGCAAACACATTACTAAAAGAAACCCTTTGATATGTGTAAACATGCACACATAAAAAGTGTACCTAGCAATATGCACGTGTGCATTACTAATCGTCAATAACAAACTGTAAGTCTCGTTATACTCTTGTTTGTCTGTTGGCTTCCCATGTACAAAACACGGTGTCTATTTTATTTTACTTAGTGTATATGTGTTCCTCTATGTACGTATGGTCACTTCAGATCAATAATTCACACAAGCACATAGTTAGGTATAGCTCGTATGCAAGCATGTTTATACACAACATCATGTTGGTTTTGGTAGTGTTCATGCTTGGTTGAGAGTGTTGGTTTTCAACAAGCGAGCATGCGAGTAAGCAGACATTTTTACTCATGGTTTTTGGCTTATTTTGAGTGCAGGTATTTTTCGATTTTACTAGGAATTTTTGGAGACACAAAATATCACGTTTTATACACCTAGGCAACAAGCTCACTAGAAATATCACGTTTTTCTCACGTTCTAAAATTTATATCTATTTTCAAAATTATTTTGGAGAGACTATATTTGATTATGGATCATATAGTGAGTTTAGTAATAAAATAGTAGAATGTCTGTATACAAGGTTTGAGTGTGCGTCTCCCTTCACGATTTGATTGTAGTGGTGGAATATATGTCATTTGAAAGTGTGAGTTGATACACTTCCATTTACTGATCATTAATTTCCAATCATGCCACATTGGTTGGTGTTGGCTGTGGAGGACAACTAGATTCGAGTATTGAACCAAATGACTGTAGAAGTAGCAAGTGAAGAGCAACTATAGGTGGTTTGGATGGAGGTCCTCACTGATAGAGGTGATAATGCTTCTACTGTCTATTAGTGTTGTAACCTATTTTATTGTTTAGTGAATTATTTGATGTTAAGTAGTTGCCTTAAGTAACCAAGGATGTTATCATATGGATATGGTCTCTATATGATTTTAGCTCATTATATCACTTGTAATGCATGATCTGTTATTATATTCATATAGTTTGAGTTTAAGGTGTGTATGTTACAACATAATAAAAGCTTTAGCTTTGATTAGAAAGTCATTATATTCTTCTCTGCTTTCTATTGAATTAATGTAATATTTGTTGTTCAATGTTATCTACTTATCTGATATATATTGTCTGTTGTTTTACTATATATGCTACTTAAGTGTTCAATTTCCTTTTTGTGCGAGTTATTGCTTAGTTCTTAAAGAGTCTGCATTTCCTTACCCTGGTTGTGTACTGGGTTGTAGACTCTTTTAATTGGTATAAGAGCTAGTTAACTCTTTTGGGCTTAAAAGCTTTAGTGTTGATCTTGTTCACTCAAGCCATCACACACACACACACACATTCTCTCTAATGAAGTTAGGAGAAGTAAGAAATGTAAGTAGACCTTCATTTTTTGATGGGATGAACTATGCCTATTAGAAATCTCAAATAGGGACCTTTTTGTGACCCCAAGGAGACCGTATATGGTTCCTTTTTTAGAATGGTTGGACCCATCTCATTATAACCCTACCAGCACTACTACAAAATGGACTTTTAAATTCGGTTCGCTGAACCGAGTTTACATATATTGATTTTTTTTTATTCTCATTTTTCACTCTACTAACTTGTATTTATAGCATAAAAAATATAAATATAAATAATAATACAAATAATTAAAAATTTAAATATAATTAATTACTTGATAATTAAATTTATTACAAAAAACAAATAATGTATATACAATACATATATATATAGTTAACTTAAATTACAAATAAAATAATGTCGTCAGAGTTTAATTGGATTGTGCGAGAAAACTTGGTTGGCTTAGAATCACCAGTATTGTGACAAGGAAACTGGGCAAAAAATAGTTGGTTCATATAACAATTCATACCCCTACATACATGAGCACGTAAACATCCATCAAACAAGCAGTTTAAACTTCAGAGACATACGAATGGAGAAATTAAATCATTAAAAATATTACCATGGTGTTGTCCTATGTTATTCAAGATTATATTCTTCTCCTGATGTTCGAACAAAGAAGTCCATCCATTCTTCTTGTAAATCATCAAAAAGAGATTACCATAGTGACATCTGAGTGATATAATAATAACTTTATCCCTTCGAACTCATATTAGCATTTTATTAATCTTTTGTCTATAAATATGAAGCTATTTGGAATCAAGCTGATATTTACCTAAGCTGAAAATGTACACCAGACCATCCTAGAGGCTTACTAGAGCCACTGACCCTAAACTAGTCATAATCCTAAAGAACGACCCTATGTCATTCTCCAATACCTAGAGTGCCCGAGGCTAGACTCAAATTCATCTAGGGCTTGACTGGTAAGATAACCATCTAAGACAGGACTCGAGTCCTAAGCCAAGTACCACTAGCCAAGTGGTGGTTGGCCAAGAAATGCCACCAAGCCAAGTGTTGTTACCTAGGATTTGGTCAGCTTAAAATTATCATCCAAGACCAGCATCATAAACTAGAACATGGTCAACTAGGGAGAATTGTTTGGGATAGATGTCACCAAACAGGGTATGATCCATTTAGAACCACTACAAGGTCGACCTTTTCCCACCATCCACCCTCTAGTAATGCGAGGTCGACCCAATTTGCTACATTCCCATTACGTTCCATCCACCATTATGCTTGACTAGGAACTCAATGATGCATTTAAGATGAACAGTCAATTTAAATCTTATTTTAAATTACTAAAGATGTCATAAATTAGTATATAGCTAAGGTTCTTTCCCGTAGAGGATTTTGGAAACTAACTCCTATTTATTAAAAAGGAGAGTTTTGATTTTCTAAATTGAAAATTAAATCTAATAACTAAAGATTAATAAAGATAAAAATAAAATATAAAAATTATGATAAAGATTCAAATAAAAGAATGATTGTAGGATCATTCTCCACCACTGACATGCATAGTAAGTTAATAAAAATATATCATGGTCTCCTATTCTTTAATTATATCAACTTAGAGAAATTCACAAATGTAAATATCTCCACCTCTTCTTATAGATTCATTGAATAAAATAAGCTATTAATACAAACTCTTTTTGATAGACAACCTAGAATAAGCTTTCTAAATTTAGTCTATGAAAAGTATTAATTTTTAAAGAAGCAAATTAGATCAAGGTTAAACATATAAGCTTGGTTTAATTATCTTGAGTATTAATTCTCATTGCAAATGGTTGATCACTAATTATATAAATTGATTATGCAATTACACACTTAATTAACTAAATTGATTAACGATTAATTAATTTGATTATTTAATTGTACACTTAAATAATCAAATAAATTCATATAATAATTAAAACTGAGAATTAATACATAATAAAAAAATAGTTGAATAAAATATGGTAAAATTTATTAAATATTGCAATCCATATCCAGGGCTTTGAAATCACCCACAATAAATTATAAATTAGCTATTTATGGAAAAGTACAAATTAAGAAAATCATTCATGAAAAAAATAAAAGAAAGGAGAAAAAAATCTTATAATTGGTGTTCTTGAATATGATTTTCAACTCTTTTAATTGCCACTTGGATCTTATTCTTAGTTCTTGTCTCTAGCTTAATTTTAAAAATTCTACATCTAAATCTCTCTAAATTTGTATTCTCATATTCTCTTCCATTTTTTATGGTGTTATTTTGTAATTATGAGAGATAAAAATCAAATCAGAATGTAACTAAGATTGCTGGTATTTTGGTTGGGATAGGATTAGTGTGCACCACTAATGAATGCTAAAAAAGCACTAAAATTACCTTGAGTTAATTTATTTTAATTTATTAAATATATTTATATTTGTATGATTTTATCATATTTTTATAAAAATTTATCTTTTCAGAATAATGGGTAATATTTATTATTTTTCAGGTATTTTCATTCAAAAATAATTTAAAGACTCGAAGAAAAATACTAGAGCCAATACATCAAAAATATGTTGAGAAAAAAATGAGGTAAAGTAAAAAAATATGGAAACATGGACAAAACTATGCGTAACCGGCACACGCCCATGCATATGTCACACCGAGTCCCGAGCCCTCCATGCATATTTCAAGGCAAGTCTCGTGTATGCCTGTATGAACTCGCTCCCGTCTATTGCAAATACCATGCACGCCAGCGCCTATCTCACCCCACACGTGTGACAGCCTTTCTAAACGCGTCTAAAACCAAATTTTGAGATATTTTCCACTTTTTAGCCTTTTCTCACCTATAAAAGGACCCTCTCTCGTAATCTTAAAACACACAATTTCTTAGCTCTTTTCTCTCTCTAGAAAGCTTTCTTAGTTTTTTTAGTTCTAAATTTCTTCTCTTTTTGAGAAGAACTAGATATGCTTTTGTAAGGATTCTTTTGAGATATAATTTGAAAATAAATAATTTATAGTTATTTTTATGTTTTATTCTTACACTTTATATTTAATTTGTCTTTAATTAAATTTAACATGGATGGAAATTTGTAAATATGATATAGTAATAACGTTGTTATGCTTGCAAAATATTAAATAAGTAAAACATTTCTATAAAAAAATTGATTTTATTTTTATTCAAAATTTTATATTAAGAATGTTAGAGAGAAATATATTATTTTTCATTACAATAATCGCCTTGTAGTTAGAGTGAAGCTTTATTTCAAAAGTTTTAATAAGAACTATTATTCAAAAATGTATTGACAACATATTTTCAGTAATAGTTTTAAAACTTGAAAGTTAGTACTCAGATAATTAAATTCTTAGGTTTAATTTGGACATTTTGAATAAAATTTAAAATGTCTAATCCCACCAAAGGTGACATTTAAAATGGTTCATTTTCAATCTCTTAGAAAAAAGAATTATTTAATTAAACAAATTAATTATCGACCTCAACCATAGGTGTTAATTTATTTGTTTAATTAACAAAGAATATCTAACCCCACTGAAAGTTGTATTATATAAAAAAGAGAGAATCGATAAATATCAATTTATATATTTAATAACCTAAATAATATGAGCAAGCATAATTAATTTAATTATTATATCCATAAATACTCCACTATTATGAATGATAAAAATTTGCATAATTGTTTATTGAATCCATAGCATCAAAAGATAAGGAATAGACCACCTTTACATGTCCTTTTGTTACATTTTATTTTAAAAGAATTCCATTTGGGTTATGAAATACTTCCGCCACGTTCCAAAGATGTATGATGTATGATGTATATCTTCTCGCACATGGTAGAAAACTTCATTGACAATTTCATGGATGATTTCTTTGTCTTTGGAAACTCATTTGATGATTTCTTACATAAATTGACTTTGGTTTTAGAAAGTTCCATTTAATGCAATCTAACCCTTAGTTGTGAGAAAAGTCATTTTATGGTTCAACAAGGGATAGTGTTAGGACATATCATTTCAAACAAAGGTATTGAAGTTGATAAGAAAAATGTTAAACTGATATCAAACTAACTCCCTCTACATCTGTTAAGGAGATAAGAAGCTTCTTAGGACATGTAGGATTTTACAAATGATTTATTAAAGATTTCTCGAAAATAAGTCATCCCTTATATAACTTGTCATCAAAATATGTTTATTTTTATTACGAAGACTACCTTGTTTCCATTAATACCTTGAAAGAGAAACTAACATCTTCCCCTATTATTATGGCACCAAACTGGTCATTACCCTTTGAAATAATATGTGAAGCTTCTGATTATGCTATTGGAGTAGTCTTGGGACAGAGAGTGGATAAGTGTTTGCATGTCATCTATTATTCTAGCAAAACACTCAATGACACCCAAAGGAATTATACCACCACTGAAAAGGAATTCTTGGCTATAGTGTTTTTTTTAGAAAAATTCAAGTCTTATTTAGTAGGATCTAAAGTGATTGTGCATTCTGATCCTGTTGCTTTAAGATACCTATTAAGTAAACTGAATGCCAAGCCAGGATTAATCAGGCGGGTCTTACTTTTACAAGAACTTGACCTAGAAATCAAGGATAAGAAAGGAAGTAAAAACTTAGTAGCTGACCATTTGTCAAGGTTGATTTCTGACTTCAATTTTCTTAAAGGTGAGAGTAAAGAAGGTATTGTTGAAACCTTTCTTGATGAACATTTATTTTCAATAGATTCAAACCCATGGTATGTTGATATTGTAAACTATCTTACCACTAGTGTTTAGAGACCTACCAGTATTTCATATCAGGATAAGAAAAGTTTCTTTAAAACTACTGATAACTATATTTTATATAGGTATTTTCATCTATTTTATTAATTATAATTACTATGTTCTTGACATTTTTAGTTAATTTTAGTGAAATAAATTAATATTTACTGTTTATTTGTTAAGTAATATATTTTTAAGAAAATTAAATAATTTGAATAGAAAAAGTACTTAATTGCAAATTTATGTCTAAAAATATAATTTAAAATAAAAGAGTGTTTAATTGCAAGTAATAAAAGTCAAAAATATAATTTAAATTAAAATCGGGCTTAATTATAATTAACAAAAGTTTAAAAGTTAATTTAAATTAGAAAAAGGCTTAATTGCAATTAAAAAAAGTTTAAAAATTAATTTGAATTAAATTGGAGGGCTAAAATCTAATTAAGGAAATTTACTTTCTGCGTAGGAAAAAGAGGCCACACGTGCAATCACAAACGCCCGACACCAACCATTCGATCAGGAAATGGATGGCTACGATGAGGCACGTGAGACTAGACGCAACAAAAGAGATTGGATGTAGGAATTGAGGTGCACGTCTCGGCGCCGTATGGGCCCACCTACCGCACAGGCCGCAGTGCAAGGTAGGACCCACGTGTTTGTGACGCGTCTATGATCGAGGCAAAACCGACATCGCCGATCCTGCCCGTTCATTTGGTTTTATGTATTTATAAAACTCTCGCAAGTGCACGAATCATTTCGTAGAAAATGATAAGTATACTCCCAAGGTCGATCTAAGGAAGGAATATATGTGGTTTTTAATTTATTATTCAAACTTTTAAAAACGAAATTAAATCCTAAACATCCTGTCACGATATTTTGTGGTTTTGTGTTTTTAATCTACTTACATAAAAATAAACATAGATTCAATAAATATTTATGCAAATTTTATCATTTATAATGGTGGAATATTTATGGATATAATAACTAAGTTAATTATGCTTGCTCATATTATTTAGGTTATTAAAGATATGAATTGATATTTATTGATTCTCTCTTTTTTATATGAATACCACCTTTGGTGGGGTTAGATATTCTTTGTTAACTAAACAAATCAATTAACACCTATGGGTGGGGTTGATAATTAATTTGGTTAATTAAATTAATTCCTTTTTCTAAGAGATTGAAAATGAATCATTTAAATGCCACCTTTGGTGGGGTTAGACAGTTTAAACTTTATTCAAGGTGTCCAAATTAAACCTAAGAATTTAGTTATCCGAGTACTAACTTTCAAGTTTTAAAACCACTACTGAAAACATGTTGTCAATACATTTTCAGATAATAATTCTTAACAAAATTTTTGAAATAGAGCTTCACTCTAACTACCGGGTGATTGTACCAACAAATAAAAGAGCACTACTCTAAATCAGACCGGATAACTAAACCTTAAAATCTAATTTTTAGTTTTAAGTTTGTAATGAAAAATAATATATTTCTCTCTAACATTCTTAATATAAAATCTTGAATAAAAATAAAATCAATTCATTTAAGAGATTTTTACCTATTTAATATTTCGTAAGCATAACAATGTTATTATTACATCATGTTTATAAACAGCCAGCAGAGTTAAATTTAATGACAGACAAATTAAATATAACATGTAAGAATAAAGCATAAAAAATAACTGTAAAGAAAATAAAATCCTTACAGAATTTCGATGCTATTCCCGTTGCTGGAAAACCTCCAAGCAGAATTTGCACTCCCATTTATTGAATCAAAAAGCTAATAAATTACAAAAACATAACTAGTTCTTCCCAAAATGGGAAGAACTCTAAAACTAAGAGAAATTAACTAAGAAAAGCTAAAAACTAAGAAAAACTAAAAAATATAAGAAAAGAGAGAAGAGAATGTGTTTTGAGGTGTGTTTAGAAGTGAAGAGAAGGGGGGTATTTATAGGTGAAGATGAAGAGAAAAAGTGGGGGAAAATGTTAAAAAATTGTGAAAACGCGGAGTGCAATTGCTGAGATCATTGATGATGTCAGCATGAGGTCATTGGGGCGGCTGCGTGCGAAAATGGGGTGAAATGGCAGCGGCGCGTGCGGAGGGCAGTTGGGGCGCGCACAGGCGCGCGCGGAAGGCAGGCGCTGCGCGCACGGGAGCAGGAGAGACACACGCGGGTGCGCGCGGAACTAGGGCCAGCGCTGCCGATCTGTATGACGTTAAGCGTCTTTAACGCGTGGTGGCCGCGCGTCTTGTGGACTTCAGCGGTGGGCGGCCTTGTGGCGCGATTTTCTCCTTTTTGACATTTTTGACCCATTTTGTCCAATTTTTCCATATTTGTTGACCTTTCCCCATTTATTTATTAATATATTTGTGATGTATTGCTTCCAGTATTCCTCTTTGAGTCTTTAAGTTACGTTTTTAAGTGAAAATACCTGAAAAACAATAAAAACACCCGTGATTCCGAAAAAGATAAATTTATATAAATATATGATAAAACATATAAATATATATATTTTTAATCAATTAATGTGCATAAAATCATGGTAATTTTAGTGCTTTTTGAGCACTCATCAGTCTACAAAAAAGGCGTGATCCCATACGACGCAGTCTACATAATCTTTGTGTGCCTATCCATCCAACGAATGAAACAATGCCACATGTCTCAAATATTTCTGCAGCTAATGAGAAGAGGACATGTGGCATGTATTGGGTAAAACGAAAGCACGGAAACGGCGCACGTTTCCAGCCGCGCCTTTGTCTGCCACCTGTCTCCGAGCCATGTTTCGTGCGGTGCAATCACATGCAACCGTTTTCCTTACACCAATTAAAGGCTTCCACGTGTCCCACTATATCTTGCAGCGAATCATATCACGACACGTGGCAGCGTGTATTGAAAAAGAAACCACAGTGGCGCACGTTCCTTGTTTTGCGTGTTTGCGTATCTCAAAATTGTTGTCCCCTACGCGGATTAATTTATTATTTTTGACATACGTTTTTGTCCTCCCGCGTGTCTAAAAAATGTATTTTTTTAGATGTATTTTTCTAACTATAAATAGGACATTAATTGCTAAAAATGGGAGTTTTTAGTTTTGGAAATTTTTGAGAGTTTGTGGGTTGGACTGTGGAACACGCAGAAGCCATTTTTGGCTTCTGTTGTGTTCTGAGTGTGCCAAATATTTACGAGTCGAGATGTTTTAATTTTCTTTGTATTCTTCATCTAATATTCCTTAACTATTGTAATTCTTATTTCCATTATGAACTAATTCATTTTTACTAAGGCTATGATGTAGTTGAATCAAGAAAATCTGATTTCTTTTGTTATTGTTATATGAGTTCATTGTTTTCAAGTTGAGTATTTATTTCCATGCTTAATGCTTTTAAATTTCTAGCCAAGATTTAGATGATTTGTTGCATTATATTGAGACCGAGAGGAGATGTGTAATGAATGCTACTTGTGATAAATACCGTATGTTGAATGCGAGTGAGACCTAATGCGTGATGTATGTGGTTATTCTAGAAATTCCACAAATCGTAATGTGCTTGTTTGTGGTTAAATATTCATAGAAATATAGTTGGTTTTCATAGATAAGTAATTCTAATATAACTCGAGAGAGAGTATTAAGTAAATTTGGGTTTTTCAACCATCACTTTTAGCTTTGATTCTCATATAACATGACTTGAAATCGGATTGAATTGGTTTTAGCGAAATCAAATGCCTTAGCATTTTTAATCATTTGTGAACAACATTCAATTGTGTTATTTGTGTTTATTTTTAAGTTAATTTTCTTCTTAAAAAATCTCACCAATTAACGATTGTTTTAGATAAAATCAAAGGGAAACAATTTTAGTACTCAACAAACTATAGTGACAAATCTCCGTGGGAATGATAACTTACTTATCAAATTTTATTACTTGTGACCGTGTATACTTGAATGTTTTATGCTCTCCTAAAAGAGACAACAACTACCAAGGACTATTTCTAGAATGACTCTTATTTATACAATATTGGTCAAGATCAAGTATTCGGGAGATGTGTACTTGAAGAAGAACATAAAAGCATTCTAACATTTTGTCATGAACTTCATTGTGAGGGCCATTTTGGCCCATTCTTTTTAAATATGCTTATATGTTATGTGCACAATGTGATTGATGTCAAAGAACAGGCATCATAAGCAAAAGAGATGAAATGCATTTGACATCTAATTTAGTTGTTGAACTCTTAGATGTATGAAGGATTGAATTTTTGGGTCCTCTTCCCCCATCCAAGTGGGTTATGTATCCAATATATTGATGTCTTCAATATATTTTGGTTGTTGTGGATTATGTATCCAAGTGGGTGGAAGCTATCCCCACTAAAACCAATGATGCTAATATTGTTGTAAAATTCTTCAAGGATTCAATATTTAGTTGGTTCAAAATTCCTAGAGCTATAATAAGTGATGGAGGTAGCCATTTTTGTAACAAAAAGTTTGATGGAGTAGTAAAAAAGTACTACATCACATATAGAGTAACTACTTCATATCATCCTCAAACTTTTGATTTAGTGTCTGTAAGTAATAAGCAAATTAAGGGAATACTGGAATGCACTATGCATGCTTCAATGATGGATTGGGCATTTAGGTTCAATGATGCCTTATGGGCATACCGTACAGCTTACAAAACACCTATTGGGATCTGGTTAATCTTTGGGAAATTAAAGAGTTAAATATGGTAACTTTTAGTTTAACTTTTATATCCCTTCTCTTTTTTACAATTTGCATTTGTTACATTGAGGACAATTTAGATTTTAGATTGTGGGTGGTATGATTTAAAAGTTACACAAATTAGGCAAAATTTAAAATTTTTATAAACAATGTGGCCTTGTTTTGCTTATTTATTTGTATATTTTCATATTAATTTTTTTCTTTAATTTATTTGTTTTCTTTTATATATGTGTGTTATTTTCTTTATTTGTGTGCTTAGGTAAATTAGAGTAGTGTTCAAATTTTTTTCACAAAAATAATCATGTCTTAAAAATTAAGTTTAAGTAATGATTAAGTCTTTTGCATTATTAGATTAATTCCCAAAAAAATATCATGAAGTTATATGATAATTAGTAAGTTTATATCATAACTAATATTTTATGATAAAATGTTGAAATGAAACGAACCCAAAATCGATGTTTAGGAATCAAAATATGGAGACTACCCTTATAAGATATTATTTGAGCCTTAATTTCCTTTATTCTGAGTGAGATATTTTCTTTCTACTCAAAACACTTATTCTATTTCTTTAAAATTTTAGATAATATCTATAGGTATTAGCATTGAATGTATGAATTTTCCTAACTTAATAGAGTGTCGTATATTTATTTTTCATTTGTTAGATTAAACGATTTAAGTAGAAATTGATAGTATATGCCTTTATCTCATTCATGCATGACTTATACTAAAAAGAGACATATCTAGGGTTACCTAAACCAAAATCAAACATAAAAGCCACAAAGTTAACCATTCACCAAAATCCTACAAAAATGTACAACGTGTACATGGGTCCACTTGATAAAACAATATGTTGAAAAATCTCTTAAGAAGAGAGAGATATAAAGATTATATAGTATAATCTATATACTATGACCTTTTTAGCCTTAAACAATTGTGATAATTAGTTAGTACAAAGGAAAGATAGGAAATAATTCCCCTAGAAGTCATTGCATTTATTTTTCCTACACTTCTAAAAGGCATATATCTTGAAATATTTGCTTAATGAGTTTGATTGATGCATGAAAATAATATAAATGATATTTTTATAATTTATATATTCGATTCTTTTCATGAGATCAAAGTTATGTACTATTTTGAGCATTTCTTATTTTATAAGCATCTAGACTTATTAGTTAATTTCTAAACATAAATTCTATTCACATACGCATGTGCTTAGACTCATAGGATTCAGTGAATTGAGAGTATTTACTTGTGAGAAGTAGAATCGAAGCGAATTCGGATTCCTAACATTTAAATTGGGTTAAGTGAAAATGAAACATTTTTTATTAAATATGAAACTGATTTTTGACTAATTATTGTAGTAAATCATGAATGTTTAAAAACTAGAATAATCTATGCTTAAAGTTTTTAATAATAAAACTTGAATAAAATTTTAAGCATGAAATGTTTTGTGTTTTATTTTACTTTTTTGTTTTACATTTTCTATTTTTCTATTTTTTATTTTATTTTAAGGTTTTTTAATTTAGGTTAATGTTTCTAAGTATCATTAATGAAAACCCTCACGAGACTTAAACTCATCCACGAGGACAACCTAGGGGTTTAAAGGTTTGTTGCATACGCTAAATGTAATCGTGTCAATCCACATAAGTGATTTAGGATAATTTGATTTTTAGTTTTTTATTTTAGGTTTTACCGCTTCTCTTGCTAAGGGAGTAGCAAGAAGTTGGTTGGGGTTGTGATAAGTGCTTAAAAAGAACTAAAATTACCATGATTTAATTAATTTTAATAGATTAAATAGATTTATATTTGTCTAATTTTATCATATTTTTATATAAATTTATCTTTTCGGAATCATGGGTATTTTTATTGTTTTATAGGTATTTTTTTTCAAAAATAATTTAAAGTCTCGAAGAAAAATACTGGAGGCAATACATCATAAATATTTTGAGAAATAAATGAGGAAAATTCAAAAAAAATGAAAAAATTGGAAAAATGGACCAAACCGCACGCAGCCAACACACTTCTATGCATGCTCACACGCCCCGCGCGCATGTCATGTTGAGTCCCATGCACGTCTGCATGTACCACCACCTATATTTAACAAATCCTACACACACCAATGCCCATCCCATCACAAATCTTACCCCAAACGCGTCCAAAACTAATTTTTGAGATATGTTTTCACTTTTTTAGCCTTTTTCTCACCTATGAAAGGACCCTCTCCCCCAATCTCAAAACCGACAATTTATCAGCTTCTTTTCTCTCTCTATATTTCTCTCTCTGTAATGTTTTTTTAGTTTTTTTTAGTTTTAAAGTTCTTCTCTTTTTGAGAAGAGCTTTTGCAAATTTTTAGTTTTTGATTCAATAAACAGAAATGCAAATCCCTTTGGTGTTTTCCAGAAATGGAACTAGCATCAAAGTTATGTAAGAATTCTTTTGAACTATAATTTTTAAATGAATTATTTACATTTGTTTTTATGTTTTATTCTTATATGTTATATTTAATTTGTTTGTGATTAAATTTAACATGACTAGCTATTTGTAAATATGATATATTAATAATGTTATGCTTGTGAAATATTAAATAGGTAAAACATTTCTATAAAATAAATTGATTTTTTTATTCAAGATTTTATATTAAGGATGTTAGAGAGAAATATATTATTTTTCATTACAAACTTAAATCTGAAAATTAGATTTTAAGGTTTAAGTATCTGGTCTGATTTAGAGTAGTGTAATTTTATTTGTTGGTACAATAACTTTGTAGTTAGAGTGAAGCTCTATTTCAAAAATTTTTATAATAACTATTATTTGAAAATGTAAAGGCAACATTTTTTCAATAATAGCTTTAAAACTTGAAAATTAGTACGTGGATAATTAAATTCTTAGGTTTAATTATTCATAACATACTAAAATATAAAAATTGTTTACAAATCAAAAGAACTTTGAAATGTTGGTGCATATGGTAATGTGGGGAAGGGGTCTTTATGCAGTTATGGGAAATCTTGAAAAGAGGAGAAAATAGTAGATCATAGGGAGATATTACAATGCATTGTGGCCCACTTATATCCTTGTCATGGCCTACATTTATTTTGGTACGCATGGAATTTTTATCCAAGAAGATCGCATTATGGCAATCATATTCCACCGTTGCGTCCCGGGTTAAATTGCATCTCTTAAACTTCTTTTTGTTTCACCACTTACAAACTTGTTTAGTAGTGATAAGTGTTATTTTTATAAACATATTTATATATCAATTTCTTTACATTTATATATATCCTATTATTATAATGAGCTAAAATTATTTACTTTGTATTTACAAAGAAAACATTTATTTTCTAGATTTTTTTGGGATTTTTTTTGTAATTTTTATGGATTTTTTATGATTTTTATTTAATAGGTAGAATAACTCTGAAAGGAAGTGGATACATTTTGTAACTTATCCTATCCTTTTAACCATCGTAGCTTATCATATCATTTTGACATGTGGTGCACATTAATCCTATCTCCACTAGAATACCAGCAATCCTAATTAAATCTAGTTTTGATTTTTATCTCATATAAATACAAAAAAAAACACCACACAAAATAAAGGAGAATATGAGAATACATATTTAGATAGATTCTGATACATAATTTATAGAATTAAGTTGGAGGTAAGAACGAAGAGCGAGATTCAAGAGATTGACAATTAAAAGAGTTGAAGATCAAATTCAAGAACATCAATCCTAAGATTTCTTCTTCTTTTTATTGTTTTCATGAATACTATTATGAATATATTGTTTTTCTTGAGTAGCTAATTTTATATTTGATTATGGGTGATTTCAAATCCCTAGACATGGATTGTAATATTTAATAACATCTGCAATATTCTTTTAATCTATGCTTTTTGATTGTGTATTAATTCCCAGTTTTAATTGTTATATGAATTTATTTGAATATTTTAAGTGTACAATTAAATAATCAAATTAATTCATTGTTAATAAATTTAATTTATTGGGTATGTAATCACTTAATCAATTCAAATAATGATGATAAATTACTTGCAATGAGAATTACTACTTAAGATAATTAAACTGAGCTTGTGTATTTAATCTTGATCTAATTTTCTTCTTTAAAGGTTAATTTTTTTGATAGATTAAAATTAGAAAGCTTATTCTAAGTTGTCTATTAAAAAGAGTTGGATTAAAAATTTGTTTAATTCAATGACTCAGTAAGAAGAGGTGGAGATTTTTGCGTTCATGAATTTCTATGAGTTAGTATAATCAAAGAATAGGAGAATAAGATATGCTTTTTTTGATTTGCAATATATGCTAGCGGAAGAAAATGATCATGCAATTGTTCTTTTATTTGAATCTTTATTGTAAGTTATGTTGTACTTGTATCTATGTGTTGGCTTTCTATGTACAAAACACGATATCTATTTTATTTTACTTAATGTATTTGTATTTCTCTATGTGAGATTGCTTATTGCTGATTAGTAATTCACACAAGCACATAGTTAAATTTCCTTTGAATGCACGTATGTTTGCATACACCATGGGGTTGGTTTTCGTAGTGTGTATGGTTTTTAGCATGTTTAAATCACTACTTTAGGCGCAACATATAATTTAGAGTCACATTCAAGTTGTCTAAATTAGTTTTTAAATTGATGTATCTGAACCTAACTTTCAGATTTTAAATCTATTACGAAAATATGTCCTTAATGTATTTTTAAATAATATATGTTATATAAATCTTTGAAATAAAATATAATTCTAAATTAGATCTATATAACTATATACTAAAGCCTAACTTAAATCTATTACAAAAAATATATCATCAATATATTTTTTTGTAATAAATTTTGTAAAAGCCTTGAAGAAAGAAATAAAAATCAATTTATTTTATAAAAATATTTACCTAAACTAATATTTCACAAGTATATCAACATAACTAATATATCATAGATTAATTCAACCAAACATGCTCAATTTAATAAAAGGATAATATATTAAAAATTGCATTCATAACATTACATAATATTAATTCTGAAAACAAAACAAATACATTTAAAATTTGTACCTCAAAGGTATACTATAGTGTATAGAACTTTAGTATTAATATGTATCTGAAAAACCTCCAAACAGGTCTACCTATATTGTTTATTAAATCGAAAACTACTACATAAAACTTGCAGCTAAATAAACTCCTAACCTACTAAAATTTAAACTATAAAAACTTACTTAAAATTAGAAGAACTTTAAAATGTTGGTGTATATTGTACTAAGGGGAAGGGATTTTATATAGCTGTGGGAGATGCTGAAAAGAGGAGAAAATAGTGGATTATGAGGGAGATATTAGTGTGTGCCATGGCTCACTCTTGTCGATGCCATAGCAAGCATTGATATTGGTATGTGTGAAATTTAGATCCTAGAAAATCGTACTATGGCACACATATTCCATCGCTACAGCCCTTGTTAAACTACATTTCAACTTCTTTTTGTTTCACTATTTACAATTTTTGTTGGTACATATGTAAGGCTTGCATATGTTATTCTTTTATTCTTCTAGGTTGGAATTTAGTGGTTTTAGGTGAAATTCTCCAAATGTTTTTAATTTGATTCATTTTGAAGCCAAAAATACCTAAAAAATAATAAAACATACCTGTGATTCCAAAAACATAGATTTTCTTAAAATAATGATAAAATTATTGAAATATAAATCTATTTTTGACATTCAAGTACGAATAAATCACATAATATTAGTTCTTTACAAGTGCTTATCACTAAGTCCTTTGTGGAAAACAAAGCAAGTGCACAACTCCTTTGGTACCCACAACGACTGTAGTCTGGAATCCAGGCATTGGCACTTGGATAAGCTCATCATGAGAACAAGTGAGGTACTACCACCATCACACTAGAGGACTTATCCACTAGATATTAGAAACTCATATAAGACCACCATAGGTAATGGTACACTTCTAGAGTTGTGAGGCATGTGATTAGAGCACTCAATCACATGAAACCCCTCCAAAAAAAAGATGGAAGCTACAAATAGGCATCCAAAAAATACTCATTGTTTGTAGCACTCAAAATATATTTCATGCAAGGGGGTTGGGATATAGTGCACCCCTCCATAGACTTGGGCACTTAGAGAAAATATTCAACCAAAAAAAAATTGAAGTAAATAGAAGATAGGAAAATGTCAACATTCAAACATAGCCATGCCAAGACCATGTCACCATGCTAGAAGTATGGGACTACTAGTCACTAGATCCTTAACCTAGGAGTCCACAATTGACAAACCATTACTCGCTATGACTGCCACTGATGGATTCTTATTGACATTTCAATTAGTTGACCAATCTCTTACCAACCGTTATCGAGTGCCACTAAAAATCGAGAAGGTAATGTGTTGACCTATCGACCAGCCCACATAATTGATCACCACACACGAAGTGTGTACAATGAATACGCAAGTATATATATCGCAACAAGTAATATAATGATAAGAAAAGATTGTTCCCACGGAGATTATTTTATTAGAAACTAATTTTTAAAACTATAAAAATAAAAATCAATTTTTTTGTGTTCTATATTTTAAATAACTAAAAGTAAATAGAAATAATTAATTAACTCATATTTGGTAACAAAGAAGATATATGTGAAAATATCTAGGAATATTTAATCTCCCAATTTTCTAAACATACGAATTGTTAAAATCCCCCTAATATAATTATCAATTAATTACATAATCAATTGAATCTAACCTAGTATTATTTCTCTCTCAAGTAAACTACACACCATATAGTAATTAATTTAATCACACTCTCATGCAAATTAATTTGCATACTACTCATTAACTTCATCAATTATGGATCACACACATAAGAATCATACATCTCTGCCTAGAAACTATGAATGTTATTTAAACAAGATAAACAATTAAATAATTCTATCAAATCTATTTAATTGCCTCTATAGATAAATTGTTGGCCAAAATATTAATAGCGTACAAATTAAATTAAATAATATAATTAAATTACAATTATAATTGGGGTAAAATATTAGATCATCAAATGATGAAAATTGGATTCATAAGATCCATAGATTAATAAATTAACTACACATCATTGTGTTCATAAAGATCATATTCCCATAAATAAAGACATAAAAATTTATAAAGAAAATAGTGGAAGAAGAAATACAATTAATCTCTTGAATTGTAGAATTAATCTTCTCTTAAATCTCCACCAAAATTATGACTCCTCTTAAATTTTTCTATATTTTTCTCTCTTTTTAGCTGCAAAAATTGACCAAATTATGCAAATGATGGTCACTTAGGGTTTATGGGGTGATTAAGGGCTTAAATATTGCTAAGGTGCAATCTGAAATGTCAAATCAGCTTCAAATCAAGGGCTACGATCAAAACAAGCAAAAATAACAATGCCAGCCAATCATAGTGCAACACATGGTAGGGAAAATTAATTGGGCAAATTAGAGTGTGATGCATGGTAGGGGAGACCGATCAGAGTCAGTGCTCACTGAGTCAACGTGGTACACGGGTGGAATGTAGGGATTAATGGCATGGCGACATGTTGTAGGGCGGGTTGACATTTCTCCAAACTTGGATTAAATGTCGTACTGACATATAGCGTGTGATTCATCCTCCTCACACGCGGTGTAACGTGATTCAATGTCCCTACTTATATGGCGTCTGCCTGGCTTTCCAATCAACTCTTATGTTTATGTGTCATGCCACATGGCAGCTTCTGATTGGCACTACGTTAAAAATTCATAAAAAAATCCATAAAAATTTCAAAAAATCCCAAAAAATTCCAAAAATTATATTTTCACCCATTTTCACTAAAAAGTTTAGATTTTAATATTTTTCACTAAAAATACTATTTATTGAATAAAATAAGTAAATAGTAAGTAAAAAAGTGCGCTGATGACTCTACTTTCGTAAAGTCATCACACCTCTAAACTTAATATTTGAATATAACTAAATAAAATAACATTGGTAGTATATTCATAAATATACTTCTATTAGTTAATGAATATTTGAAGAAAACTTTCTCTTTCAAAAGTTGTACAATTTTATGATAAGGAGGTTCACGTATTCATCAATCAACGTTCCATCAATACAAGGATATGTAAGGTTTTTGACAAATTGATTCGTGTGTATGTGATGGACATGATATCATCCAATGCACTCATAAAATCAACCTATATCAGCATGCTAATCAAGTCAATATTATAACAAGTCTCATAAGTCTAATTTTCACATCCCTCTCCACTAATATAAATATACACTTAGCAAAAGATCAATAAGGACTTTACATGGTTGTAATGTAAGGCTTAGGTGGGGGTCGATAAATGAAGACATTTAGGCTCTTTCCACACCTTAGCTTTTTTTTTGTTCATCATGCACTTTTTAACTACAATTAAGCTTTTACTTGATATTTTAGTGCATCCTCTTTTGTCATTCTTTTCATATTCTTTTATTCTACATCTCTTTTCTCTCTTTTTTTTGTTCTAACTTCACAACACCACCAAACTTATTTTCAATTCTAAATTCTTTTTTCTTTAGAAGGATAATTATGTTGTGATTTTTTGCTCCTTTTTTTCTTATAGAGTGCATTACATTTCACCTTACTCTATAGAATAAAACATGATTGCATTTTCTTTTTCTTTTTTTTTTTACAAGCTAAAGGTGCAAGAGTAAAGGTAATTCTTATTGGTTAGGAATTAAATGTGGCTTAACGATATGAATGGTTTTTTGTTAGGCTCAAATGGGTGACTAAAGATATTAACAATGGTTAGCTTGAAAGGCTCTATCGATCCAAATAAGGCCTAAATCATTTCTCTTGCTAAATACTATTCAGAATTTCATCTCAAGGAATGATCAAATAGATTATAAAACCTGGTAGATCTCATCAATTCACATAATTCAAGACAAATTTTCTTTCAATAAGAACACCAAAATAAATCATGAACAAATGCATAAAAATTTGAATCAATTCAATCAAAACTAGCAAGCATATCATATGATTAATGTAAATATCTTAACAAATATGTTACATTCCTTATCCTAGTCATGGCAACCAATTTTTATCATTAAGTTTATATGTTTCATATCATGCATGCATGCATTTAGTTTCCATATATTCGTTAATTTTTACCCAAATTATGATTAAAAATATCTTAAAAATTTAAAATGCATATTAAATACTAAAGTAGAGAATGAAGTTCCCTCCCCCAAACTTAAATTACACATTGTTCCCAATGTGTACATATAAATATGAAAAGGTAAAATAAAATAAAACTCCCTTAATTATGGTACACCACATTTGTTGCTAAAATGATCATTCTTGTTGCACCATTGCTTTCCACATTTATTCACCTAAGGTACATCCCTTTGTGTCCATTTACTTTTGAGTTTGCCTAAAAATAATTTAAGTCTTGATTTGTTCAATAATACCTTATGCCCTGGCTTGCAAATACAGTGCTCTATTCTCTTTTTATGCCATTTTTTTTCTTTTTGAACTTTTTGGCATTCTTAAAAGCACTCCACCATAACTCATCCAGTTTATGTATTTCTAACAGCTTTTTCACCTCTCCATTGGACAGTTTCACTTTCATACTTGACTTGGGATGGAAGGATAAAAGTGTAGGGTATAAACTTGGTGGCTCTTCCATTTATGGTTTGATCTTAGATCCTTTCTCAAAATTTTCCAAAATTGCCTTTGATACACAGATGAGAGGCACATCCTCCAAAAAGTTCACACAATCCACAATATCAACCTTCGATGCCATACTTTCAAAGTTAAAACAAGTTGAGTTGTTTTCTTATGAGTTTATGTCCTTTTTCATGGCATCACATGTAACAGTCTTAAGTGTAGGCGACTAAACAAATTATTTTAAGTTGTCCCCACATTTTGTAAAATTTATCCTTAAGCATTCATTAGCATTATCAATATCGGGGGGTTCAGATTCTTTAAAAACTTTAAACATTACTTGTTCATCTTGCACTGTCATTATAACTTCACCTTTTTATACATTAATGAATGCTCTTCTAGTTGCTAAAAATGGATGACCAAGTATGATAGAAATTTCACGGTCCTCTTCCATGTCTAGCATAAGGAAGTCCACCAAAAATATGAATTTGTCTAATTTTACTAGCAAATCTTCTACCACACCTCGAGGTCTCTTAATTGATTTATCCATTTGTAATGTTACTGATGTATGTTTGGCTTACCAAGCCCCAATCTCTTGAAGATTGATAATGGCATGAGATTAATGCTAGAACCCAAGTCATATAGTGCCTTGCCAAAATAGATGTTCCCATTGTGCAAGGGTGTTCAAAAGTACCTAGATCTTTTAGTTTTGTGGTAGTTTTCTATTAAGGATGCCATTACAACATTCAATCAAGGTTATTGTTTCATGATTTCCAAGACTCCTTTTCTTTGATAGTATATCCTTCATGAATTTGGCATAAGATGACATTTTTTTCAAGTGCCTCTACAAATGGTATATTTATGTGCAGCTTCTTGAAGACTTCCATAACTTTTGAAAAATATGTATCTGACTTTTGCTTTTGCAACCTTTAAGGGAAAGTAATAGTAGGTTTGTAGAGGTTTCTTTTTTTGGCTGAATTATTTCTTTTTCAATTCTCTCTTTATCCACTAGTTCCTCCTCATCCTTGTTAATTTCCTATTTCTCCTCATCCTTTTTGGTCTTATGTTCCTGTTCTAAAGTTTTACCACTCCTCAAGGCTTTAGTGTTGCACGGGTCCTTACCTTCTCTTCTTGGGTTTACAATTGTGTCACTTGGAAGGTTACCTTGAGGCCTTTGACTTATAGCCTGAGCGAGTTGCCCCATTTGGTTCTCCAAATTTCAAATTGAAGCCTCTTGAGTGAACACTTTTGTATTTACTAATTGGATGAAGTATTTCATCATCCCTATTAAAGCATTTGTATTGTCCTCAGTAGGTGGCTTCTTTTCTTAGGCTTGTGATTGCTATGGTTGTTGAAAACTAGGTGATGGAAATGATTGATGGTTGAATTGATTACCATCTTAATTATTGTTATTACTCTAAGAGAAATTTAGATGTTGTCTCCATCCTAGGTTATATGTCTTCGAGTATCGATTATTGTTTTGATTCACATTACCCACATAGCATATAGATTCAGGATTATTTGGAAAATTATCAAACAAATCATCTCCTCCACAAAACATATACGACACTAATGAATCTTAGACCTGGTTTATACTCACTAGCAAGTTTTGAGCCTTCAAAATATTAACCAAAGATGAAACTTGAGCTATAAGTGTTGTGATATCATTTACCTTATACACTCCGGCTACTATTCTTATGGCTATCATTTTGTCCATTGGCCACTGATAATTATTGCTAGCCATTTTCTCAAGTAAATCATAAGCTTGATTGTAAGATTTGGCTAGCAAAGCTCCATTAGAAGATGCATCAACAATAGTTCTTGTTTTAGCATTGAGACAATTGTAAAAAGTCTTCATTTGAATCCAAGAAGGAATACCATGATAAGGACACTTCCTTATCAATTCCTTGAATCTTTCCCATGTTTCATATAAAGATTCTCCTTCGTATTGTTGGTAGGAAGTAATGTCATTCCTAAGCTTGGCATTCTTTGTTGGTGGGAATTATTTCATAAAACATTTCTTCGCCAAACAATTCCAAGATGTAATAGGGCCATGTGACAAAGATTTTAGCCAAGCTCGAGTTTTTCTTCTTGGGTGACAATTTGTTTCTTAATTGATCTCAAAGTATGTTCAATTTCAAGATCTAAAGGTAAAAAATTTCTCTCACGAACTCTGCTCATGCAATAGACTCAAATATATTTCTATAATAAGTAAATAAAATAAAATAAATAAATAAATAAATAAGTTAGTAAAAGAAAATAAGTAAATTAACATTAAAATTAAAGTAAAGAAAAATAACTATAATAAAAAAATTATTAATTTATAATATTTATAATCCCCCGCAACGGTACCAAAAACTTGATTATCACACACAAAGTGTGTGCAATGAATATGCAAGTATACGTACCGCAACAAGTAATATAATGATAAAAAAGATCCTTCCCATGAAGATTATTTTATTAAAAACTAATTTTTAAAACTAAAAAAAGAAAAATCAATTTTTTTTGTGTTTTTATATTTTAAATAAGAAAAATTAAAATAACTAAAAGTAAATAACAGTAATTAATTAACTCAGATTTGATAACTAAGAATATATATGAGAAAATATCTAGGAATACTTAATCCTCCAATTTTCTAAACATACAAATCGCTAAAATCTCTTCAACATAATTATCAATTAATTACATGATTAATTGAATCTAACCTAGTATGTATTTCTCTCTCAAGTAACTACACACCATATAGTAATTAATTTAATCATACTCTTATACCAATTAATTTGCATACTACTCATTAAGTTCATCAATTATGGATTACACACATAAGAATCATACATATCTACCTAGAAACTATGCATATTATTTAATCAAGATAAACAATTAAATAATTCTCTCAAATATTTTTTATTGCCTCTATAGATAAATTATTGGCCAAACAATTAATAGCATACAAATCAGATTAAATAATATAATTAAATCATAATTATAATTAAGGTAAAATATTAGATCATCACATGGTGAAAATTGGATTCATAAGATCTCTATATTAATAAATTAACTACACATCATTGTGTTCATAAAAATCATATTTTTCATAAAGAAAGACATAAAAATTGATAAAGAAAAGAGTAGAAGAAGAAATGCAATCAATCTCTTGAATTGTAGAATTAATCTTATCTTGAATCTCCACCAAAATTGTGTCCCCTCTTGAATATTTCTATAAGTTTCTCTCTTTTTAGCTCTAAACATTGACCAAATTATGCTAATGATGGCCACTTAGGGTTTATGAGGTGATTAAGGGCTTAAATATTGCTCAGGTGTGATATGTACTGTCAAATCAGCTTGAGATCAAGGGTTGCGATCAAAACAAACAAAACTGACAGCTGATCGGGTAGAACCGACATCGCCGATCCTGCGATACTTTGGTTTTATCTATTTATAAAACTCTCGCAAGTGCACGAATCATTGCATAGAAAATGATAAGTATACTCCCAAGGTCGATCTAAGGAAGGAATGTATGTGGTTTTTAATTTCAAACTTTTAAAAACGAAATTAAATCCTAAACATCCTGTCACGATATTTTGGGGTTTTATGTTTTTAATCTACTTACATAAAAATAAACATAGATTCAACAAACATTTATGCAAATTTTATCATTTATAATGGTGGAGTATTTATGGATATAATAATTAAGTTAATTATGCTTGCTCATATTATTTAGGCTATTAAAGATATGAATTGATATTTATTGATTCTCTCTTTTTTATATGAATACCACCTTTGGTGGGGTTAGATATTCTTTGTTAACTAAACAAATCAATTAACACCTATGGGTGGGGTTGATAACTAATTTGATTAATTAAATTAATTCTTTTTTCTAAGAGATTAAAAATAAACCACTTAAATGCCACATTTGGTGGGGTTAGACAGTTTAAACTTTATTCAAGGTGTCCAAGTTAAACTTAAGAATTTAATTATCCGAGTACTAACTTTCAAGTTTTAAAACCACTACTGAAAACATGTTGTCAATACATTTTCAGATAATAATTCTTATAAAAACTTTTGAAATAGAACTTCACTCTAACTACCGAGCGATTGCACCAACAAATAAAAGAGTACTACTCTAAATTAGACCGGATAACTAAACCTGAAAATCTAATTTTCATATTTAAGTTTGTAATGAAAAATAATATATTTCTCTCTAACATTCTTAATATAAAATCTTGAATAAAAATAAAATCAATTCATTTTAGAGATTTTTACCTATTTAATATTTTGCAAGCATAACAACGTTATTATTATATCATGTTTACAAACAGCCAGCAAAGTTAAATTTAATCACAGACAAATTAAATATAACATGTAAGAATAAAGCATAAAAAATAATTGTAAAGAAAATAAAATCCTTACAGTACTTCGATGCTATTCCCGTTGCTAGAAAACCTCCAAATGAAATTTGCACTCCCATTTATTGAATCAAAAATCAAATAAATTACAAAAACATAGCTAGTTCTTCTCAAAAAGAGAAGAACTCTAAAACGCAGAAAAACTAACTAAAAACTAAAAAAAACTAAAAACTAAGAAATGGAGAGAAAGAAAGAGGAGAGAAGTGTGTTTTGAGGTGTGGTATGAAGTGAAGAGAAGGGGGTATTTATAGGTGAGGATGGAGAGAAAAAGTGGGTGAAAAAATGATGAAAATGCGTAGTGCTAATTGCTGATGTCATTGATAATGTCAGCATGATGTGGGGCGGCTGTGCGCAGATGGGGTGTAGTTGGGTGCAGGCACGCGCAGGTGGGTAGTAGCTGGGCGCAGGCGCGTGCAGATGGGGTGTAGTTGGGCGCAGATGGGAGCAGGCTGGGCGTAGGCGCGCGCGGAAGGAAGATCTGGCACGCGCGTTACTGGGCGCGATTTCCTCTTTTTTGACCTTTTTGACCCATTTTTCCATATTTGTTGATTTTTCCTCATTTATTTTTTAATGTATTTGTGATGTATTGCCTCCAGTATTCCTTTTTGAGTCTTTAAGTTACGTATTTAAGCGAAAATACTTGAAAAATAATAAAAATAGCCGTGTTTCCGAAAAGACAAATTTATATAAATATATGATAAAATCATATAAATATATATATTTTTAATCAATTAATGTGCATAAAGTCATGGTAATTTTAGTACTTTTTGTGCACTCATCAAGAGTACCAGCTAATCATAGTGCAACATGTGGTAGGGGAAATTAATATGGAAAATGAGAGTGTGATGTATGGCAGGGGAAACAGATGGCATGGCGCACAGGTGGAATGCGGGGAACAATGGTATGGCGACATGTGGCAAGGCGGGTTGAAATTTTGCTTGGTTTTCCCAATCAACTCCTCTGCTTGCGTGTCATGCCATGTGGCATCTCCTGATTGGCACTGTGTTAAAAATTCATAAAAAATTAATAAAAATCTTAAAAAATTCCAAAAATTATATTTTCACCCATTTTCACTAAAAAGTTTATATTTTAATATTTTTTGCCATAAAAATACTATTTATTGATTAAATAAGTAAATAATAAGTTAAAAAATGTGCTAATGACTCTACTTTCATAGATTCATCAATAATGACCATTAAAAAGTTTACCAGTCAGTCGACCATCAATGGGTCATATTGTGGTTCCTGCATTAGTCGCATTATTGATGCTTGAGTTTTGTATTTGTAAAATATCTCACAAGTGTACGAATCACTTTGTAAGAAATGATAAATATACTTCCAAGGTGATTCTAAGGAGGAATCATTTGATTTTTTAAATAATTTGAAAAATTCGTAAAAATGAAAATTAAACCTAAACATTATGTCTTATAGTTTGGGTTTTTAAATATCTAAAAAAATGACATAAAATTAAAGATAGATTTAACAAACATCGGGCAAATAATATTTACACTAAACAAAGAATTTATTGTATAGATTAGTTAGCTAATCGCGCTTGCTCTATATTAATTATGTTATTAAAGATATTATATAAGATTATTGATTCTCTTTTATAAATATAAACAAGAGATTAATTAAATCTACTATTTGTTATTAATTAAAATCACTTAATTCCTTTGTTTGGGTCTATAAGGTAATTTTAATTAAATTATGTTTCACTTCTAAAAGATTAATAAACTATTTAACTACTACCTTCAATTGGTTCTAACAATTTGAGCTCTCATCAAGATGTCAAAATTAAGTTAATGATTTAAGTATCTGTAAACTAACTTATAGATTTTAAATCTATTACGAAAAATATGTTCTCAATATATTTTTCAATAATAAATCTTATAAAAATATTTGAAATAGAGCATAATTCTAAATATGATATAGATAATTACATCTAATATCCAATAGTATTACTCTAAATCAAATCCAGGTTATTAAATCGTAAATCTAACTCTCATATTTATTACAAAAAAATACTTCATCGATATATTTTTTTAATAAAATTCATTTAAATATTGACGAAGAAAGAAAACTTAATTCATTTTATAAAACTTTTCTCTACTTTAATATTTTACAAGTATAATAACATTACTAATATCCCATAGTATTTTTAGCCAGATATGCTTATTTTAATAAACGATTAGTAAATTAAACATAGTATTCAGAACAACACATAAAATTAATCTAAAAAATAAATGAAAACATTTAAATTATACCTTAGTATATTCTTCTAAGTATAGAAATTCAATATTGTTTTTGCTATCTAAGAAACCTCCAAACAGATTTGTCAATACTGTTAATTGAATTAAAAGAAAACTACTACATAAATTAATCTATGTTCAACTCTCCATATTGAGAGAAGATATTTACAAAATTATAAAAACTAAGAAACTACAAAAGAGAGAAACTAAGAAGCATAGGTATGACTGTAATAAGAGGGTGAGGCGTTCTTTATATAAGCAAAATAAACACTACAAAAAGGAGGATCAAAGGGTCGCGTGTTGCTATGCTTCTATAAATCTTTTTGTATTTCACGCTCTTACATTGGTTTGGAACATATGTAAGATTTACATATGTTAATATTTTATGCTTCATGGTTGCAATGGAGTGCTTCTAGATACTATTTTTCAAATGTTGATCAGTTTAATCTTTTTATAGCTAAAAATACTTGAAAATCAATAAAACATATCCATGATTCCGAAAAAATAGATTTTCTAAAAAGATGATAAAGCTTTGAAAATAAAAATCTATTTTGACATTTAATGTGCATAAAATCATGTTATATTCAGTGCTCCCAACCAGCTTATTGCTAGTCTATAGCAAAGAAAGCAAAAAGCTAAAAAAAACTAGAATGAAATTAAATTATCCTAAATCATTTCCATAGATTGACATTGTTGCATTTAACATATGTAACAAGCCTTTAAACCCCTATATTGCTCTAGTGGACGCGTTTAAGTCTAGTGAAGACTTTTCGAAATTGAACCAACAAACATCAAACTAAAATGCAAAATTAAAAAAAATAACAAATTATAATTTTAAACAAAGTAAAGATGAAAAAGATAACAAAATAAGATATCAAAACTTTCTCATACTTTTAATCTCTTTTTAAGTTCATAATTAAAATTCAAAGCATAAGTTATTTTAACATCCTAAACGTTCATAGTTTATTGTAACAGTTAGTTGAAAATCATATTCCACATTAAAATATGCATCAATATTAATTTGCTCAATTTCAATTTTAGGAATCCAAATTCGCTTCAACTCTAAACCTCATAAGTCATACTCTAAATAACATTGATTCTGTGGGTTCAAGTACTCATTCAAAAGTATATGTGAATGGAGTTTATGTAAAAAAAATGAACTAATAAATTCGCATATTTTCAAAGAATAAAATGGCTTAAAGTAATGCATAACATTGATCTAGTGAAAAGAATGGAATGAAATGATTAATAAACAAATCAAATACTATTCTAAGCATCAATCAAAATCATCAAATAAAAATTTCAAGTTATACGCCTTAAAGGGATGAAGAAAATGAAATGACTTCTTTGGGATTTATTTCCTATTTTTCTTTTTTATTTAGCCATTTCTCACAACTTTGTAGGATTTTCTGGGTCATAGTATTTAGTTTATACTATTCATTTTTCTCTCTTTTTCTTATTTTTCTTTCTCTTTTTTTTAAGAGATATCCTTTTTTTTTTAGAAGACTCTCTACAATTTGTACATATTTGTGTATGATATGGTCAGTGGCTAATTTTTAGTTTTTCTTTTGTATATGCTTAGGTAACCTAATATATGTCTCTATTTTGAAAGTCATGCATGAATGAAAAAGGATATATACTTTCAATTTCTACTTAAGTCATTCAATTTAAGTAATAAAAATACCTATAGAGATCATCTAAATAATTTGAGTTTGATAAGAAGAGTGTTTAAAAGAGTGTAAAATAATATTATCACTCAGAATGCACTCAATGTGGAAAGATAAAGCCTCAAAATATTCTCAGAAAGTAGCCTCCACTATTTGATTCCTAAGTATCAATTTTGGGTTTATTGTAATTTCAACATTTTATGGTGAAATATAATTTATGAAAGAAAACTAACTAATTATCACATTACTCCATGATATGTTCAAGAACTTAATCTAATAGAGCAATGACTTAATCATTTGCTTAAAATTAACTAAAAGACATGATAACTTTGCAAGCAAAATTTAAAATTAAACCTAAAATTCCTAAACCAATAAAAAAAATAAAATTAAATGAAAATGTAAACAAATAGAAATAAATGTAAATGTAAATAATGTTTAATAAAAAATTTAAAAATTTCTTAAATTTATATTGATGTAACTTTTCCCTTCTCCAACCTAGATCTTACATTGCCCTTAATGTAACAATCGTAAATTAAAGATAAAGAGTAAAGAGAAGAAAATTTATCCATTTATTGAATGTTCTCAAGTATTTATGTGAAAATACAGGTGCATCTATCATTCCAAATATTTTAATTACACAGATATAATACCATGTACTTCTTACACATCTCAACCAATAGTTATAAATTTAACAATTCTAAATATAATAAACATTGTTCAAATGATAGGAAATAAAAATAAATAAAATGAAACAAAAACAAACATAATATTAAAAAATAAAATTAAACAAAAGAAAATAATATTACCTATAATGATGAGTTGTCTCCAATCTAACGCTTAGTTTTAACATCTCAACAAGACGCATCATCGTAATAGTTCTAAGGATTACATATTCATATGTAGTCAATTGTTGATGTGTTGTGTTTTCTTTTTAAATAAGGATTCACATGATGTCCATTTACCTTGAACTTTCTTTGATTCTTAGGATCCATTATACCTACTGCGCCATGTAGAAACACTTGGATAATTGTGAATGATCCACTCCCTTTTGATTGTAATTTTCCTGAAAATAATCTCAGATGAGTGTTAAATAAAAGAACTTTCATTTCAAGAAGAAAAGATTTACTAACTAGCCTCTTATCATGATAGCATTTAATACACTTTTTGTACAATTTTGCATTTTCATAGGCTTTGTCCCTAATACCTTCAAGCTCACTAAGTTTGAGTAACTACTTTTCTCCTACTTTGTCAAAATCCATGTTTAGCTCTTTGATTTCCCAATAAGCCTTATTTTTTTAGTTCAATGGGAAATTTTCATGCTTTTCCAAAGATTAACCATTAAGAACTCATCCCAATGGGTGTTTTGTATGCTGTTCAGTAAGCTCATAAGGTAGCATTTAACTTGATTGCCCAGTCTTTCCTAGAAGGATACATATTATGCTCTAGAACCCTTTTAATTTTCCAATTACTTATTTTCACTTGACCTGAAGTTTGTGGATGATATGGAATGGACACTCTATGTGAGATTTTATACTTCTTCAATACTCTATCAAAGTGTTTGTCATAAAAATGGCTTCATCCATCATTAATTATTTCTCTAGGCATCCTGAACCTACTAATTATTGAATCCTTTAGGAATTTCACAATAATTAAGAATTATTAGTTTTAGTGGATATAACTTCTACCCACTTGGACACATAATCAAAAGCGACCAAAATATATTCATTGCCAAAAGATGGGGGAATATGACCCATAAAGTCAATCCTCCATACATCAAATAGTTCAACATATAAATTAGATATCAAAGGGATTTCATCTCGTTTCCCTATATTATCTATCCTCTGACCCTTATGTTATTCTTCAAGCACACTCTTCTAGATGATTTGATATTAACCAATACTGAATAGATAAGGGTCATCCCAAAAGTATTGCCTTTAAGAGTTTAGTAACATTTTTTTTTCCTGAAAAGAAATGTTATGTCTCAAAATACCAATAGAAAGATAGTTAACTATGTCAACATACATTGGAGTTGGACCTATTAAAAATAATTGTTCATTAGAAAAAGTTTCAATAATTTCTTCTTTACTCTCACCTTCAAGAGAATTGAATTCAATAATTAACCTAGATAGATGATCAGGTACTAAATTTTCACTACCTTTCTCATCTTTGATTTCTAGGTCAAATTCTTGTAATAGTAAAACCCACGTAATTAATCTCGGCTTAGAATTAGGTTTACTTAACATATATCTTAAAGTAGTATAATTAGAATGCACAATTAATACTGAACCTATCAACTAAAACCTAAATTTATCTAAAGAAAACACAACATCCAAGAATTCTTTCTCATTGGTGGAATAATTTATTTGTGCATGATTGAGTGTTTTGCTAGCATAATATAAGACATGCAAACACTTATCTACTCTCTGTCTCAAAACTGCTCATGTTACATATTTAGAAGTATCACATGTAATGTCAAATAAGAGAGACCAATTAGGTGCCAAAATAATACAAGTAGATGTTAATTTATCCTTCAAAGTATTAAAAGCGACAAGGAATTTTCATTAAAATCAAAATAGACATCTTTTGAAAGAAAATTACACAAAGAATTACTTATTTTAGAAAAATCTTTAAAAAAGCTCCTATAGAAACTTGCATGCCCTAAGAAACTTCTAAATCCCCTTAATAGATTTTAAGGAGTGGTAATTTTACAATCAACACAATTTTTGCCTTATGAACTTCAATTTCTTTATTAGAAATTACATCTTCTAAAGCAATCCCTTGTTGTACCACAAAATGAATTTTCCCCAATCTAAGTGCCAGGTTGCATTCAATGCATCATTCTAAAAATAAAGTCAATTTATTCAAGAAATCATCAAATGAGTTTCCAAAAATAAAAAAAAAATCATCCATAAATACCTTAATGAATTTTTCCATCATGTCTTGGAAGATTGACATCATACATCTTAAAAATGTGGTGGGGGCATTTCATAATCCAAATGGAATCCTTCTAAAAGAAAATGTATCAAAAGAACATATGAATGTGGTTTCTCCTAATCTTTTAATGCAATAGGTACATGATAATAACCTAAAAGACCATTCAGAAAACAATAAAATTCATTCCCAACTAGTCTTTCTAGTATCTGATCAATGAATGGAAGAAGAAAGTGATCTCCTTTAGTATATCAATTAAGTTTCCTAAAGTCTATACATATCTTTTGTCTAGTCTAGTGGGCATTAATTGATTCTTATTATTTTTCACAACTGTTATTCTAGATTTCTTTGGTACCGCATACACTAGACTAACCCATCTACTATCAACAATAGGGTAAATGACTCCTACTTTTAGAAGTTACAAAATTTAATTTTTCACCACATCTTGCATGATTCGATTTAGTCTTCTTGGGTCCTCTCTAACAGGCTTAGCATCATACTCAAGATTGATTTTATGCATACTTATAGTTGGATCAATACCTCTAATATCCTTGATACTCCACCCTAATGCCTTTTTGAATTTTTTTAAGCACCTTAATAAGTTCATTTTCTTGGTTTTTTTCAAAGAGGATGAAATAATAGCTACATATGTTTTCCCTTCTCCCAAAAACATATATTTAAAGTTCTTAGGTAAATCTTTTAATTCAAGGTTAGGTGGAGTGACCTTTTCCCCAGGTGTTGTTCTAGGTAGATCTAATTGTTTTATGGATTCTACTATTTCTTTACTACTATCTAACAGGTCATGGTATCCCTTAGTCTCCTTATCTACTTTTTCTTTTACCTTTTCAACAATAAGAGCAACTTCTAGTTTGTCCTCCACTTTATCCTGTAGAAAAGTGTTATGTATAAGTCTATCCATAGAATCAAAATAAAAAAAATTCATCAATGGCAGAGATAGACGGAAAAGGTGAAGAGTTAAAACTTTAAAATGGATAGTCTTTCCCAAGACTATCATTGTTAAATTCCAATCTTGAACATCAATAATAGTCTCTAAGTGGCCATGAATGGTTAACCAAGAAGTATTGTATGCTCGTTGTCCAAGGTTGGGTTTTTCTCCATATGTAGAACCACAAAATCACCAAGTATTATTAGTTTGTTTATATGTACCGGCACATCCTCGACCATTCCCTTAGGATATTTAATTGATCTATCCATAAGCTGAAGAGATAGTTATAGGTTTTAAATCTCCCAAACCTAGCTGTAATAAAATAGAATATGATACCAAATTTATTCTAGCACCTAAATCAAGAATTTTTTTAGCTACCTTCCTATCCCCCAGAGTAATGTTAACAATAAAATATTTGGGGTCTTTCAACTTTGTAGGTAGTTAGTATTGAAGCACAACATTAGATACCTCTTATACTGTAACTATTTCATTAAGCTTATACCTCTTTTTTCTTAATGCTCAACTCCTTGAAGAACTTAGAATATGAGGGAATATTCTTGATCACTTCTAATGAAGGTAAATTTATATTTACTTTAGATAGCATATTATAAAGATTAGAGAATTTCTTATCTTATTTGGTTTCTTTCAACTAGTGTAGGAATGGTATTGGTTACTTGTGTGATTCTAATGTCTTTTGAATTTTTAATTTTAGGGATGTCAATTGACTTCCCAATTATTTTATTTGAAGGTTTGACATTATTGGCACTTGTCTCTTCACTTTGGGAGACTATAAATTCACCTTCTTCATTACTTGCACCAGATGGTAAATCATTATAATTCTTAGATAATATTTTACTAAGTACCTTACCACTTCGAAGGATTGTGATATCCTTTATATGTTCTTCTTAACTAGGAAGCTTTCCTTTTTCTTGATTTTGCATGCGCTCTGCTAACTACCATACTCTAACTTTAACCCTTTTTACACATCCTCCATGGAATTCAACCTATGATTATTCATCATCTAATTATCTCTACTTATTTGAATAAAGGCATTGAGATTATCTTCTAAAGTTGGTTTATTAGGTTCACTTAATGGGTAAGTTTGGTTTTCATATGGCCTTTATGTTTGGTTTTGGGCATATATTGGATAATTGTTTTGTTTCCATTTAAGGTTAGGGTGATTGTAAGTGTTGGAATGATACCTTTACATAAAATTGGCTTCCTCCAATTTATCCACACTAGAATCACTGGAAATTGAATAAAAGCATTATGTCCAAATGTACCATAACCTTTACATACCTCTTGATTTTACATTTGATGGGTATTGAGGAGTTGAACTTGCTTAGTTAACTCTACAAGTTACAAGGAGGTTTCATCTCTAGATCCAACTTCATTGACTCCTACTCTTCTTCCTCTAGCACTCTTTTATTGGGAATTAGTACCAAATTTCTCCTATTGCTCTTCTTGTATCATTATGAATATTGTATTGACATTGCTATGTTAGTCCATCATAAAAGAACTAGCTTTGTAGCTGCAGTGGAAAGCTATAGTGTGGACATTGGATGGAGATGAGTTTGAATATGTTCCAAGCTTTATGAAAAGGTTCTCCATTAATTTGTAAGAAATTGTTATTTTTTTCCTCAAATTGATATTGTTTTGATGAGAATAGAACCTACCATAAATTTGTTATAAACTACCTCCCAAGTAGTTAATGAACTCGGTTATAGGGCCATGAACCAAGGTTTAGCTTTATCCTTCAATGTGTAAGGAAAATGCCTCATCTTAAGATGGTCTTTATCAAGTCTATACAATGAAATTTTTTGAATAGTAGCATAAAATTCTCTAATAAATTTTAAAAGGTCTTCATTAGGGGTATCGTGAAACGAATGTATCAAGGAATAATGAATATTTTTCAATTCATAGTTTCTTGTAGCGTTTTCCAATTGTGTATACATGAGCTAGTATTGCCAATGACTGGCAATGCATACTCTTTCATCATTTTATATTTATATCTAGCATCACCCATATCTACTTTGGGTTGTTCCTTCCCCTCTCGATAAATGTCCATCTTCCTTGAAAAAGTGTTTTGAATGAGTAGATGTTAACAATACAAAGTATGAGATCCTTTCTCAAAGATTTCTTTACTTTTTGTTCATTACTAATATAAAATACAAATCAAAGTAGTAGAGAACTTAATACTAATACATATAAGTAGTTTTAGAAGTATAAAAAGGAAAATACACACTACACACAAGTTAGTCAAAATAAATCATACTTAGAATAAGTTAGTACACAAAAATACTACACATAAAATACTTAAAAGAAATAAAATAAGAGTAAAACAATAAAATAAAATTTAAATTTAAAATAAAAGAACAAAATCAATTTGAAATATTAAATATTTTATATAGTTTATTTATTATTTTATTTATTTTACTTTAGAATATTTTTAAAGATATTTTTTTATAATTTTTTTTAATAAAAATTTAAAATGTAAAATATCTAAAGTTATTAATAACCTAGATATTTTAAGATTTTGACAATAAAAATTCAAAAACCTATTTCTCCCGAACAACGGTGCCAAAAACTTGATGCTTAAGTTTTGTATCTGTAAAATAGTTTGTAAGTACACGAATCACTTTGTAAGAAATGATAAGTATACTTTCAAGGTTGGTATAAAGAGAAATCACATGGTTTTTAAATAATTTGACAAATTCTTAAATATCAAAACTAATGACATAAAATTAAAGATAGATTCAACAAATATCAAACAAATAACATATATACTCAATGGAGAATTTATGGGATAGATAAGTTAGTTAATCATACTTACTCAATATTAATTAGATTATTAAAGATATGAATTAAAATTATTAGTTTTCACTTATATAGATACAAATAGGAGATTAATTAAGTCTACTATTTGTTAATAATTAAAATCACTTAATTCCTACGGTCAAGTCTATCAATTTAATTTAATTTAATTATATTTATATTCTAAGATATTAATAAACCATTTAATTTTTGCATTTGGTCAAGTCTAATAATTTAAACTCTCATTAATGTGTCAAAGTTAGGTTAATGATTTAAGTATCTAGAAACTAACTTATAAATTTTAAATCTATTACGAAACTTATGTCATCAATATATTTTTCATTAATAAATATTATAAATTTCTTGGAAATAGAGCATGACTCTAAATAAGATTTTGATAATTACATATAATATCAAAGAGTATTACTATAAATCAAATCCAGGTAATTAAATTATAAATCTAACTCTCATGGTTATTACAAAAAATACTTAATTAATATGTTTTTCTTTATTAAACTTCATTTAAATTTTGAGGAAGAAATAAAACTTAATTCATATTATAAAAATATTTACCTACTTTAATATTTGACAAACATAACAATATTACTAATATCTCATAGTACTTTTAGCGAGACATGCTTAATTTAATAAATAATCATTAAATTAAATATAGCTTTTAGGACAACATAAAAAATTAATCTAATAATAAAAGAATACATTTAAATTATACTTGAAGCATATTCTTCTAAGTACAAAAATTCATTAATGTTTCTATTACATGAAAAACCTTTAAATAGATTTGCCAATAATGTTTATTGAATTAAAAGAAACCTACTAAATAAACTAGTCTATGCTTAACTTTCTAAATTGAGAGAAGATCTTTGCAAAATTATAAAAAGGTAAGAAACTAGAAAAGAGAGAAACAAAGAAATTGAGGGATGATTGTAATGAAAGGGTGAGTGGTCTTTTACATAGGGCAACAAATGCGGCAAAAAGAAGGAAAAATGGATCAGAGGGTCACACCCCATTGCATGAATTTGTTTATGCTATGGCATGAGGCAACTTGTAATGCATCTGATGCTCTATCCGATTGTCCCAATCATGACACACTAAAACCTTCATCGTAGCACACGTGTTACTGCGCTTCTAGAAACCTTTTTGTATTTCACCCCCTTATATTGGTTTGAAACATATGTAAGGTTTACATATGTTAATATTTTATGCTTCATTGTTGCAATAGAATCTTTCCAGGTAGTAATCTAAAATACAACAAAAATACTCGTGATTTCAAAACGATAGATTTGCTAGAAAGATAACAAAACTATGCAAATACAAATCTATTTTGACATTTAAAGTCCTAAAATCACGTTATATTTAGTGCCGAGTGAACACATATGGTCCTAAACTTAAAATTGTGTGGGAAAAATTATTGTCTTAATGCTAAGATGTGTTAACAACAAAAAATGAATGCCTGATGATAACAAAAATTTTGCCTTCTATCAACAAAAAATGTGTGCCTTGCAACAAAAAAAGATACATACCTTACACCCAAAAAAGAGCATGCCCATGTCAATGAGTGTATGAGTACCCGCATAAAAAATGCAAGAAAGTTCTAAAGCATAATATAAGAAAGAAATGATTGCCAATTTATTATTATTCATTGAAAGAGTGATACTTTTGGAGCTACAAAAATAAGGACCAACTGAATAGATTTCAACCCATAATGAACTTCTAAGTGAATGAATAACAATAAAAAAGTATAATCTAAGTCCTAGGATGACAACCATCATCGACATCCTAATATAGAATGATTGAGATAGGTACTATGCATAGTGCCTTTTGAACCCTACTAGTCACCGAGAGCTCCGTGGCATTCCCAATGCCAGTAGATGTTTGAGGCACTACTCTCTAGATGGGGTCTCACTCACCTTAATATTTGAGTTGTCATCATAATTACAGTCCATGAGAAGTTTAGAAGGTATTGGATAGGGAGATCTACCTTAAGGTACACTTTCTTGACACATTTCTTTGTTGACTCAAAACCATAGGTAGAAACACATGTGCTAGTTGTAAATTCATCTGAGTCTAGGTACTCATTCACAACATTCTCAACAAATTCTTCAAGTTAGGTAGATAACCTTTGGTTCTGAGTTCTTAAGCTCTCATATTATGACTTTTTCTGAGTCATCACTTTTTTAATTTGCTCTTGCAGTAACCTCAACAAACTCTTCAGCTCCCAATAATAACCTCTTGATCTTGGTTGGAATTCTCTAGAGAATCTCTAGTCTATTGCCTCTCCACAAGGGCCTAATTTAGTAAATCCATGGTTTGTTCTCTTTCTAAAAGAACTAGTTGAGTACTGTCCTCCATGGGTTGAAGATAAGCCAAGATCTCATTGAAGAACATTTTATGAATCACTGAGACTTATCCCCTAAGTTTCTAGAGTGATAACTTGATGACCCAGTCTCGTTCACATTAGAAGAAGAAACATGGAATGGTGTGTATATAAGGCTCAAGTGTGGGACATCTTTTTCTATGATGATGTCCTCTATTGAGGGTAGAACTTGAGTCATGCTAGGAACCATTGTTGCTTCGATCTCCTCAACCTAGAAAGTAGTAGTTTAGCATTCTTTCTTCCTCCCTAGCATGCACCCCTTTTTGTTTTGATTCCTAGAGTGACTTCCTAATTACTAAGACACTAAAACGCATTTGCAGATGAGCATTTTCAAGAAGTCATAATGTAAGATGACATGTTTTCATAAGAAACAAAGTATGTTAGAAAACATATAATTGTCAAATACAATAACAAACCACAAAACACATACCTATGGAAAGGGCGGTCGTCAAGGGTCCCAGGTATAGATGAAGAAAGATGTAACCCCCAATATGCAACCTTTTCAATAAGGGACATTATCTCATAACTACGATTTTATGGTGGTAGAAAAAATAGTTCCATGATGGAGGCATACCTTTAGTCTATGAGCTTTATTTGCTTCTAGTACACTACATAAGGAGATTACAAGAAAAAGGCTAGCAAGAAAAAACTAATAAGAATAATATTTGTACAAAATAAGTCGGGCACATACAAGTAACCTATCAATGGAAACAAATTGATTAGGTGTGGGGAAAATTTTAGAGCATGCCACATCATAATTACATGTAGCTATAAACCAAGACAACTACTAACCCTTGTTAGACATAGGCAAATCCTTAATAAAATTTTAGTTGTTAAAAGGTCTAACATTGTACTAGCTTCCACCTATAGATTATGCATAGTATAGATATTGAAATTTTTTTAGAGTCATCATTTTACCATGCTTTTTCCATAAAACATAACAGATACTAGTATCTCCCAAACATTGGGAGGGAATTTTCCAGATGGTTCTACAAAAATATTTTTGGGCCAACGGTGGGAATAGAAGTCTAAGTCCAACTAATAGTTGATCCAAAAAAATAGTGATCCCCTAAGGGGAATCTGTTGCGAAGGATACCATTGCCCAATGTCACAGCTAGTTGGATCCAAGTTTTGACATGCTTGGTTGTTCGATTACTCCGCAAGTTGATTGGTCAACTAACTCTTCATTCAGATGGGAATATGTAGCTTATCTGGTTGGGCTCGCAATCAGTTGGTCAGCCTTTTCATTGGTCAAATAGTCAACCCATCAATTGGTTAGCGAGTTTGTTAGATACTACAATTGGGTTATCAACATGACTCGCCTCAATAGATTGGTAGGTCCATCTTGTCCTATCATCTCTATGACAAATTATCCCCAACTAGATTCCTACTTCCATGCCTAGAATTGTCTACACTATAGTCATCCACTCCTAAAATTCCTAGATTTTTATCATGATGCCTTGGGTCTTGTGTGTGGTTCATACTACTATACCTTGGGCTCTTAGGACCAAATCTATCAAATCCATTATACTAAGATATGGCACCTTTGGATCCTTCAAAAAAGCATGCTAGTGTTCTTCATATTCTTGATGTACATGTAAATATTCAATTCTATATTGAGAGAAAAATGAAAAAGAAAGAATGTTGATACACTTACAAAGGCTAGACTATTACAAAATTCTACTTTTGAGGTCTTCCACTCTAAAGCTCTGAAATTTGACTAAAAAGAATAAAATGGGTCAAGTTGAGATTGACCAGACCTATATATAGGCTATCAACTCAATCTCAACCTCTCATTTAGTCAAAAGCCCAAGGAGTTGAATAAGAAGGAGATCTAGCAAAATCTGGTCAAGAAGATTTAAGATTTGGAAAGTCAAATGGGACCAAAAAAAATTCATAATTATAGGCATTGGGAAGCTTATGACCCCAAGAAGAACATGATACAAAGCAAACTGGGATTTGAGCTACACGACATAGTCAATACATCCCAAGATCAAATCAGACTATTCCATTATTTCTATGTGTTTAACTAGACCACCTACCCTACCAGAGATAGAACGGGAGGTCTAGGGGCCTTGTGTTAGATTCCAATATCACCTAGTACATATGATATAATTTGATTAGTCCACATCAACAAGGAAAAGTCAAATGAGTACAGTCAGCTCATATTTATATCAGAATAAATTGTTTATCATAAGCTTTTTAAATTTATTTCAAAACATATATTAATGACTTAAATCCATATTTATGGAAGGTCATTAATATATTAAATGATTTATATAATTATTCATTATTTAAATAATTATATTAATTTAAATATTAAGTAATAAGTATGAACTATTTACAAGATTACCACTAACCTAAGTCTATAAATAAACCATCTCCAATTCAAAATGGTACACATAAGTAAATACTCAAACTCTTTAAATCCTCTTAGATCTAAACTCATGCACATAGAAACTAACTCAAGCATTGAAATGTATATGACACCCTATGATGTTATTCCTTTTAATGTGTTTGCTAGTGACTTACACAATTGACATGATAAGAATGCGATTACAAAAAAATCAGAATCAATAAGTAATATACTTGGTGTTTAAGTAAGAACTCTTATTCAAGTAATATACTTATTGAAACTATACTTGTGAATCAAGCCATCCTTTAGCCATTTTTCACTCTCTCTTTTGATCATCTATTATTGGTATGCAATATAACGCTTCCCTTTGCAATATTTATTATCATATTCTTACTTTACATTAGTACCTTTGTTGAGAGAGATTTAAGTGTATTAGAAATTTTTTTAAGCGGCTTTTAGATATTGATATTTAAACTCTCCATTTGATTATCAATGGATCTTTTCTCTGGTTGTTATTGCCAATGGAGTTGTTTTCTCATATTAAAAATTTGAACCACTTCAATCTTTGTATTTAGTTATTTCTCTTGTTGATTATTTTTCCTATAACTCGTTATTATTTATTTGTGCAACCAATTGAACCCTCGATTTTGGTTCCACTTATGAAAATTTATAACAAAATGCTATTAGAGCTTCAAGTCATTTGTTTGTTTAGACTAATCAAGTTTGCTCTTTTGGAGCTTTTGTTGAGCTTTTTGTTAATTGATTTGTTTCCAAAATTTTGGGACTGTGCTTCTATTGATTTAATTTAGGTTTTTTTGCCATGACGGTAAAATATAAAATTGAGAAATTAAATGGTATGAATGATTATATTCTTTGACGTTTGAAAATTCAGGTTTTATTTGTTAAAGAATGGCTTGTTAAGGCACTTGGAGGTAATGATAAATTATTGAAAAAATTGGTTGATGAAGAAAACGATGCATTGATGGAAAATGATCTCAGTTCAATTCAATTTTCCTTGTTTAATGAATTTTTGCATGAGGTTGGTGATGAGAATGCAGAGCTAGTTTGTGGCTTAAATTGTAGAGTTTTTATATGACCAAGTCTTTGACTAGTCGGTTATATTTGAAGCAACACTACTATATGTTCAAAATGTCAAAAAGGTACTTCTTTACATGATCTTCTTAATGAATTTACTAAAATTATTTTTGATTTAAGAAACATTGGTATGTAAAATTGATGATGAAGATTAGGCCTTGCTTATATTTTAATATTTATCTCTTTATTTGGAACATTTTCTTGATATCATGCTTTATGGGTAAGACACTATTTATTTGGATGATGTTAGAGTAAAATTGAATTCCAAAGAGTTAAAGAAGAAAGTTTATGCTAATAACAATCACTTGTTTGTCAAAGGTAGAACTCTAGAAATAGGTTCAAGTAATGATAGAGGAAAATCTAGATCCAAGAAAAAGGATTGATGCAACTATGATTATCAAGAAAGGCATTGGAAGTCAATTTGTCCTAAACTCAAAGATAAAGACAAGTCTACCACAACATCTTCTGCTCCTAATGCTGTTGCTAGCATTGTAGATTGTTTTTATTTTGATGGTGATATTCTTCTGTCATTAGCTATTGGTTCTCCTAGAGATGTTTGGATTATTAATTCGACTTACACTTATCATATGCGTCTTAGTAGGGATTGGTTATCTGCTTACCAATCTATTGACAGGGGTGTTGTCTTGATGGGTAATAATGTGTCATGTAAGGTTGTTGATATTGTTACAATTTGAATTAAGATGTGTGATGACACTATTAGAACTTTGGAAAATGTTTGCCATGTGTTGGATTTGAAAAGGTACTTAATATCATTAGGTACTCTTGACTCACAAGGCCATCGGTATTTACTTGAAGGTGGAGTATTAAGAGTTTGTAAGGATGTTCTTGTTGTTATGAAAGGATAGTTGCTTCATAGCTCTTATGAGCTTCAGGTTAGCACATTTGTTAATGGTATTTTAATTTCATCCTTGTCATATTTAATCTTAGATGTTGCTCGCTTTTGTCTTATGAGTGAGGCATATATGCCTACTTTGAGAATGTGGGATTTGTTTGGTGGTCAAAAAATTGAGCGTAGTAGGATCAAAATTGATTTTGTATTTTAGAAGAGTCAATTTCTTGAGTTTTTTCAAAGAAATGACATATTATATGTAGTGCACATCGAATTGCAAAGCATTTGTATTTGACTCTTTCAAAAAGAGTATTTTCCATACTCTTTCATGCTATTTTGGGTGGATCCTTTTGGATTGAATCTTATAATCATGCTTGTTATTTTGTGAATTGGTCTTCATTGACTGCTTCCTTTTGAGAAAGATGTTTTATTGGAAGGTAACAACCATGGTGTTTGTCAGCAAGTTGAGTTTGAATGTGGATCAGATGTTAAAGTGCTAGTGAGCACGTTTGTTTAGTCTTTAGTGGACGAGCTATACTATTCTATTAATGAGGTAGTAGAGGAGCAACTTGAGCACCCATATTGTATTGACGTTGATAAAAGAAATGTTTGGGATCGTTATTGGCTCTGTATTGGTATATTTATTTGTTACTCTTTAGTATGACATTCTAGATGTCATTGTCGTTAGTAATTTATTAAACATTATGTTTTGTATTCATCATGACATTTCACATGAAATTTTGTTGCCATTTGTTTTATAAGAAACTTTTGCAAGGGTCATTTGGAAGTTATGAAATGAATTTTGATTGACACTTTAAATTTTAACTTAAATTTTTGTAGGAGTTTTATCACTAGCAATGGTACTATTGGATTTATGGACTTTATTTGTGCTAGTAATTTTATTGGAAGTTTTTTGACAAATTTTGTCTTTACTTCTAATTATGTTGTTAGTTGGATGATGACTTTACAATCTATATTTGGTTTGTCTACTATATTTGGTGATCAAGTGAGGATTCTTATTAAAGTAATATACGTATTAATCAAATAAATCACTATATATATATATCACTACTACAATACATAAATATGACATCAGTTTTTAATCATGATCGTAGGTCTATGGCCACAGTTATAAGAATCGAGGCCTAAGTGAGAGAGGCCATAGACTGTTACCTATGGCCTTGGTTTTTTACATAACCGAGACCATAGACATACCCTATAGCCTCGGTTATTAAAAAACAAAGGCCATAGGGTATGTATAGGGCCTCAAGTTTTTAATAACCGAGACCATAGGGTATGTTTATGACCTCAGTTTTTCAATAACTGAGGCCATATGGTATGTATATGGTCTCGGTGTTTTACATAACCGAGGCCATAGACATACCTTATGGCCATAAATTTAAATAAAAATGAAATTATTAATTACAATATTAAAAATCAATACAAATTACAATAAATTTATTAATTACAATATTATATTAAAATTAAAAGTGAAATTACATCTCACAGTTTGTAAACTAAAACATAATAAAACTTGACTAGCTATTTCTAATATTTACAATGACTATGAATAATAGCCTTACTATTACAAAATGACTTTTTACTATTACAATCATTTATAAGTGACATTAGTCAAGCTTAGGATTGACATTACCAAAAGAGATAGATATGCTTATGACTAGGTATAATATCTCAGAAATTGAACTAGATATTAGCACATGATTGGCAATATTCTTTATTCTTCTTCTAACTCTTCTAGCCACTTCACAGGAGGTACAAAAGTTTGCATGTTACATATTCCAATACATATCTAAGTCAAAAACAATTCTTTAGAAATAAAATTTAAAAAAAAGGTCTATAAAACAATATGCATTTCCTTTGGGTTTGTTCCTTTGCGGAACCAGTGGGGAATGATGTCCTCAGCAAGGACATCCTAGTCATACAAAGACCTTACAATTTCAGGAAACAATTTAATCAATCTAGCATCCTTGTAGCATTGCATTTGAACTTTGTATATCAGTTTCAGCTCAAGCTTCCCAGTGGTGTAGAATGTGTTCAAAAAATGTGCTTCACTACTTCTATGACTTTAGAAACATCAGTTTCCTCTGATATCTGAGTTGTCAAGACAGATTTCATAGCCTTAAGCTTCACCTCAAATGTTTTCTTCTCATTGTATTCAACGAAGGCAACCAACCCTTCCTTCCTGAAAATAGCATTTTAGACACAAACAAGCTTAGAAATGACACTTTCCTTCCTAAAAGTTTAATATATATATATATATATATATATATATATATATATATATATATATATATATATATATATATATATATAATGTATAGCCATTATTGTTGTGATGCCATACATGAACAAAATTTGATTAAGCCACACCAGTAATAACAAACATTAATAGGAATGAGATGATGATCTCAAAAACAAAAGACTAAATATTATGTACCTGTTTAAGAGGAAATTTGCAAAAAATAGCAAAAATAATAATGACAGTAGGATTAAAGTGAGCATCAGAAATATTACCAATAGAGTAAATCGTAAGCATTGCAATTAGTCCCCAACAAGCACAAACTCCTGGAAATGATATGTCTCTATATATCTTATTCACTACAATTGACCAATTATTAGAACTAATTAAGTTAAAACCCATTGCAAGAATCATGAACTCATATGCCCATTTAATATTGCTAGTGCATTAACAAGTAGGCAGCCCTCCACCACCGGTATCAACACTAGGCACCAACACAGGTACCAGCAATGGCATCGACACCCAACACCAGGCATCGGCCCCAAGACTAGGCACCAACACCTATGCACTAGCGCCAGCATTAGCGCCAAGCACTAGTATGCCAGTACCAGTACCAACAAACTTCTAAAAAAAATAATCCCAACTCCATTAATTCCATTTATTCCTTGATCAAGATTATATATACATAACAAAGGCCAAGAATCAAGATTATTTTATCTTGATCATCCATAGGCCTAATAGCAGCCAATTAATTAGAAAATTCTATTATTTTATCAAAATAATCCAATACATATAGATTATTGATGCTTATTTTCGCAAGTGTACGAATCGTTCAAGTAATAAAGTGTACAAAAGTACAGATATCGAACCCACAAGGAATGTCGTTACTAAGTACCGAAATTGACTAATCCTAATTTTATTTGAAAAATAATTTGTTGAAATTTTTTAAGAAGCAAATTAACTTAAAACTAAACGCAAATAACACAATTGAATGTTGTTCACAAATGATTAAAAATGCTAAGGAATTTGATTTCGCTAAATCAATTCAATCCGATTTCAAGTCATGTTATATGAGAATCAAAGCTAAAAGTGATGGTTGAAAAACCCAAATTTACCTAATACTCTCTCTCGAGTTATATTAGAATTACTTATCTATGAAAACCAACTATATTTCTATGAAGATTTAATCACAAACAAGCACATTACGATTTATGAAATTTCTAGAATAACCACATACATCATGCATTAGTTCTCACATTCGCATTCAACATACAGTATTTATCACAAGAAGCATTCATTACACATCTCCTCTCGGTCTCAATATAATGCAACAAATCATCTAAATCTTGGCCAGAAATTTAAAAGCATTAAGCATGGAAATAAATACTCAACTTGAAAACAATGAAGTCATATAACAATAACAAAAGAAATTAGATTTTATTGATTCAACTACATCATAGCCTTAGCAAAAATGAATTAGTTCATAATAGAAATAAGAACAAACATTATCTCAATTGAATCCATGAATAACAAATCTGAATAAAATGCAGAAAATAAAAGCTAAGGAGAAGGGATGAAAAACTCTTGAAGATGAAGACTTGGTAGCAACAAAGATGATGATCCTTCAAGCTTCTCTAAACTTTCTCTCCAAAAATGACTCAGATCTGCTCTCTCTGCCCTTTGTCTCTTTCTCCATCATATTGTATATATAGATATAGGGTTTTGGGGGCAATTTTGGAACAAAACAACATAAAAAAATGTATTTTCGGACGAAACTCGCCGGCGGTGACATTATTCTCACTGCGGCGAGATTTCTAGAAAAGTTACGATTTTGGTTCCACTGATTCTTACCGGTGGCGAGATTAATGTGACCAGCGGCGAGATGCACTTGGCCGGCGGCGAGATGAATTTGCCAAAACCCGTGCTCCCTTTGGCTGATATTTGTGTGAGTTAGGTTGTTGAGATTTGGCTATATTTATTAAAACTTTCATGTGTTGATGTATCAGAAGATGGTGTCTCGCTCTAAGTACCACAAATGTGTGGTGAAACTGGACGCTTACCTTTCCATTCATTATAAAGGATAACAAAAATTAACCGAATACCTACACAAAAAAGACAAAACAAAGTCAGAGAGTTGAGAGTTATAACTAGGAGAAGATGATAAGATCAAGAAGAAGAAGAAGAAGGTAAGAAGCTGAGGATCGAGGACTAACTAAGGGGAGAGCTAAGCAATAGAGAGTTAAGAGCAACCGAGGGCAGAAGGTAGAGGAGTGAGAGTTGAGATCGGTAGAGTAGATGACAAAGAGACTAGAGAGTAAGAGAGGCGAAGACGAGTGCCGAAGCAGAGATAGAGAGCTACGATTATGTGAAAATGAAAGTGTAAATATACCGATTAAATATATAAATAAATTAATTAATTATAATTAATTTTAGGATATATATTTTATTTGGTGTATAATATAAAAGAGATAAAATATATGAAATTAAATTAATAGAAAAATGAAAAAAATTATAAAGTAATTTTTGTACTTTTTTTAAATGTATAACACAGAATATATTATTTTATTTTAGTTTTAAAAAGATTGAAAACTCTATTATTTTAATTATGATCACGGTTAGTTAATGATTGTAACTATATAAGTTTATTTATATTTAAATAATTTTTGTAGTTTAATTTATGGGCATGACTACTAATAAAATCGAGGCTATATGTATTCACTATAACCTCAATTTTCATAAGATCGTGACCAAAACCCTATAGTCTCGATTTTTAAAATAACTAAGGTTAAATTTTTGAGACCATGGGACACTATTATAATAATGTATATATATTATCTTCAACTTGAGATTAACCATCATCATAAGTTGAAAATTCACAATATTGAAGCCACATTTGTGAATCAAGCCATCACTTAGCCATTGTTGCTATCCTTTTTTATCATCTAGTATTGGTATGCAATTTAAGTATTCCTTTTGCAAGATTTTGTCATATTTGTACTTTGTATTACTATTTTTATTAAGAGAGATTTTGGTGTATTTAAAGTTTGGTTTTGAATTGTTTTAGACATTAGTATTTGTATTCTTTATTTAATTATTAATAATTTTTTTGATACATTATTGCTAATAAACTAAGCCTTTTTTATTATTATTATTATTTTTACACATAACCTATTATTATTTATTTGTTCAAACAATTAGAGTCTCGCTTTCTTTTCTTCTTTTACTAATTTATAACATTGAAAACATAGTTTTTAACGAAATGAAAAATTATTTTAAATTTACTCCTTTCAAATTAAAATAACTTAAATATTTTTTTTAAAAAATATTTTTATAAATCATAATTAATGTAATAATTTTTTATCATAAATTTATTTTAATTATCAATAAAATAATCTTATTATTTATAATATAATTTATTATAAATTTATATCACAATTATATTATAATTATATTATTTATGATTTTTAATAAAATTTTATATATAAAAAAACACAAAATTCATAATCATCAATAGACACGACACAAAGACACATCCACACGATTGCAGTCGTACCTTTAATGTCAATGTCAATGTCAATAATAAATCACTACCTTTAATGAAAGAAACAAATTAAAACTCAATTAAAAATTGAAAAAAATAAAATAAATAACAGAACATAAGTACAAACTACAAAGCACAAACGTCATAGTAATTAGCTGACTCTCACATTCATCTGAATCTCTAATATGAAGGATATATATTTGATTATATAATGATAACTAGCAGACAGCCAAGACGCGTACGGCCGAACGAAAATCGGGAAAAAAAGTAATTAATAAATTAACAAATCAACAAAGAGGTCGTCCAACTAAGAAAGATAATGAATTTTTATCAAATATATGTGGAGCACAAAACCATTACTCATGGTGTTCTTAATTTTTCGAGAGAAATAATATAATAATTTTTCAAAAAATTATTAAAAATTATATTTTTAAATTTATGAAATAAAAATATAACCTTAATAACTTTTAATGACTAAATATATAACATTTAAAATAAAATAATTTATCAAATTTTTTTAATATTAAAAATATATGAGTTAAATATATTAGATATTATATTTATAATTATAAATTTTAACGGTATTATTTTATTATTTATCTAATTTTTTTTTTGATAAAATATAGGAAAAGCTATATTATTTTTATAACTTATTTCTTTTATATTTTGATTTTTACATTTTAATTCTTTTATGTATTTAATGATTTAATAATTTTTTCTTTTTATTTTTCATAGTTTAAAATATGTGATCAATTTTAATTAATATAATTTTTTGTTGTCAAAAGGTAATATTTTAATGCTTAAAAATAAGAAAAAAATAAAAAAATAAGAAAAGATAAGGTGATAAAAAGTGTAAAACTAATAAATAGAGAAGATATATTATAAGAAAAGTCAAGAAAATAAAAAATATATAAATCAATTGTAATCAAATAAGATATATATATATATATTAAATAAGTTAATGATATATTATTAATTGGCTCTGATGAGGTAGCTCAAAGCACTTGGTTGGTCCCATGTACACCAAGCGAAGAAGAGAGAATATCGAGGAAAGTAGGATACTTGGTCTCAGTAGCCACCATTCAAAAGCAGAGCTTAAGTCCAAAAATCAACTGACTTTGAAATCAAGCCTTTCTTCGCTCATCTACTGAAAGATTATATAGATATGTAACTGTATAAATAGTTATATAATTCTTTATTATATAATTAAAACTAACACATTCGTGCAAGAACAGTCATAAATTTATTTTAAGATGTTCTAATATTTACATATGATAGTAGGTAGAAAAATATACAAATTATAAGAATAAATAAAATTAGAGTTAAATTTACATATGTTATAATTTTATTGGTGGTATATAAAGAGTAATATATATTACTAGATATAACACAAATAAAATTATGTTATTGATTATAAATTAGTAAAATTGACTTTAAATATTTTATATTTATTCTAAAAGTGATTATTAAGTTATTTATTTATTTTTTATAATAATTTAATATTATTATTATTATTATTATGAAAAGTGACGAAATAAATAATTATTTTTATGTTTTTATTTTATTTTGTTTTTTTTTTCAATTTTTAGCGAGATTTTATTTAAGTTATAACAATGCTTATCTAATTTAATTAAAAAAACTAAAAAATAAAAGAAAAAATTATATGTCTTTACGTGGTCATTTTTCATAATAATACAACTAAATTATTATAAAAAATATATAATTTAAATATTATTTTTATAATAATTAAAAAAGTTAGAGAGTATTTTTCTTCGTAAATTAATGATAAAGATTTTTAAAAAATTCCTATAAATAATAAAATAAAATTTCATAATAAGTTAAATTATTTTTTATGAGAAGATGAATATAAAGATAATATATTTATTATAAAAGTGACAATTAAATAATTATTTATTTTTTGTAACAATTTAATTATATTGCTATAAAAAATACATTGTATAAGAAAAATAACTATTTTTTATGTTTTATTCATTTTTTCTATTTTTATTTTATTTTTTTGAATTCTTTTAGTTGTATTTTATTTTATTTATAACAATCTTTATCTAATATAATTAAAAAAATAAAAATAAAATAAAAAAATTATATTTGTCTCTGATTAGTTATTTTTTCATAATAATAAAATTAAATTATAAATATATATATATATATATAATATAAGTATTGTTTTTACAATAAGTAAATGAGTAGTGAAATATATTTTTTCTATTTTTACCTACTTACTTATAAAAATAAATAATTTTAAAAAACATACTAACTAAACTCAATTTTATTATTTTTATTTTATGATGACGGTACTTGCACATATATTAGTAATAAAAAATATAAATATATAATTATATTATCTTAAAAAAATTATTTTATTTATATAAAATTAATAAATTAAAAATTTATGGAAATAAGGAGCGTCGTCAACTTAGTCACCCCTACGTGTATTGCATTCGTGTAAGTCGAGTCGGAGCTCAAATTTTTAAGATATTTAAGGGGTTTTACCTTTTACTCGAAGGTATATATATTACTCAATTTAATATCGAGAATTATTATTTTTCAGTTAAAAATTAAAGAATTTATTACCATGGGATCATATTTATTATCCTATTGAGTAATTCAACGGTCCTTGACACTATTTACATCTCATCATGTTTTCATTTTCACTACTTTATGCTTTCTGTCAAAACCATATTAACAGCTTCTCATGAGAACCACTATTTCTGAATAATTCTATTCATCTCAAACTTGGGATGGATGTAAATGTTATGTTAATAATATGATTGATGATAATAATACGATTGATGATTGTGTTAGGAAAACCCAACAGATTGCGGGAAAGATTTATAGGATCATTTAATTTTATGAGCTAATGTGTTTTATCTATTTAGATTATTACATATAATCCAAAAGGGTCATACCTACAATACCAAGCGAGAAACCCTAATTTTGTCTTCTTCTTTCTCCAAATTCCTATCACCGAATCTCTTACACCATCTTCACCTTCCACACACATACACCTCCACCTAATGCCAATCTATATCGCCTTCCTCCATTCCCTCTTCTTTGCGTGAATTTTTGTCACCATTGTCGTTGCCCCTCCAAGGTTTTCTCTCCTAAGGAGCTGCATTGAGAGATATCTTTGGAGCTAAATTTCTCCCCCTAGATCTCTCTGGTGGGCTTTAATGATTTGAGTTTTGTTGAGATTTCACTAATTTCAACCGTAGAGGAGGCTGAAGTAGAAGATCCAGATCCAGACCTTGACAAGAATAGCATGTTTGTGGGGTTTGCAGCACCTCAGTGACACTTCCAGCTCTTCCTCATTTACTATTATTTTTCTTTTTTTCCTTTTTCGTTGCTTGGTATCTGTATTGTGTTGGGCTGTTAGAATGGTGGTAGTTTCATGTGTTTTCTTTTTTTATTGGTCTGTTATAATGGTAGATGGTGACCCCTTGCTTATAAGTCAAAAATTAGTACTCTTTTGATCGTGCGTATGCGTCAATTAGAGGAGTGATGCTGTTTTGGCTTTGGGTAATTTTCCTGCAAACATCGCATGGATGTTTTGGTGAGAAGAATTAGGTTGGGAATTGGAATAGCAATCTTCATGGCTGAGATTGCTATGTGATTTATTTTAATTTGTTTTATTTTGGGAATGAGGAAAACGGTGTTGTACTATTTATTATTGTATTTTGCTTGCTGCATTTTAATGAAATACTCTCTTCTTGAAAAAGAAAAAAAAGTTTTAACAAATATAATATTACTTTATTTTCCCTATAAATACTCCTAAGGTATATACTTATTATAAAATTAATATTTAGATTCTATATTAAATTTTTTTATCATTGTTATTAAAAATTTATCATACAAGTATAATTTTTTTATTGTTTGATTTTTTCAGCTACATTGTATAGATATTATTTTAACATTCATAAATTGAGAATTGAAAAAAAATATATAAAAAATATACAAATAATTATTTTTTCTTATATAATAACTTTTTCTTAGCCATATGATTAAACAGTACAAAAAATAAATATTATTTTTAAAGGAATATAAAATTCATACATTGATCTTCCCCTTTATCTCGATCTTCCTAGTAATAATTACTTGTTCTCATTTTTTTTTCCTTTATTTTTTTGCGAGGATAATTTACTATTTTGCCTGAATGAGAAAGCAAAAATAGAGAAGATTTCCAAGGTTTAGTACTTGGGTTTTTGAGAAATTACCAAAAATTAATATTGATAAAACTCATCATAATCAAAATAACCCTTTAACTTTAAATTAGAAGTATACAACAAATATAAGTCATATGGCGCCATCAGAAATGTTAAACAATTTAGTTTATTTAAAGACTAATTTATATATATATATATATATATATATATATATATATATATATATATTTTTTTTAAGCAATTCAAATCTTCAATTGGCTGTTATTTGTATAAGATGTAGTTTCGAAGCAGTCATTGTATTGCACAAAGGTAGGGACTTGTATGATATTTGATCAAACACGTAGGAAGGTTACACAGGAGTAGAAGAAACAAGGGAAGAGAGTTTAAGTCTTGAAAATAAAAACAACAAGGACTTTACTCGACAAAGAAACAGTAAAGCATGCGAAGAAAACTACCTTCATATAATCATAGACATGTCACAAGTACAAACACTTCAGTAACCCCATAAATAACTCTCACAATTGCTAGAATTCAAACTGTTCTCTGCCATACCCACATACCCATCACAGTTCTCCACACTCTGCTCCGGTGGATAAACCCAACCCACTTCAGAATCCATAAATACAAATTCATTGTTCAATTGGGTTGACTCATAACTCGTTCCAAGACGTGGAAGCTCAACAATCTCACTCAGTTCCTCTGACTCACTTGACAAGTCCATTGAAGAAGAAGATGATGATAATGGTGTTGATGATTTAGAAGACAAAGATGGTTGCGATCCAAGTTTGTGCATATGGGCAGCTTTAGAAGCAGCAGCTTGAATATCACGTGGTGAGTTTGAAACAGGACGAGGAAGCAAATCAGAAAAATGTGGGAAGTTGAGAAAAGCAGAAGTGCCTTTAATGCTTAAAGCTGCTACATCGTGAGCTCTGGCAGCCATATCTGGAGTTGAGAAAGTTCCTAACCAAATTCGAGATTTTTTGCGTGGCTCTCGTATTTCAGATACCCATTTGCCCCAATTTCTCATTCGAACTCCTCTGTAAACTGGGTGTTTGTTAGAATCTCGAATGCATTTCATTTTCTTCTTGATTTTTTCAAAAGACTCTGTTTTGGAGCTTAAGAATGAGTTTTGAAGAGAGCGAGCTGAGTCTGTATGTGAAGATGGGAATGTTGGAGATGAGTATGAGAACGAGTTTGAGCAACATTCAATTTCTGGACTTTGGAATTCAGGTCTCATGATTATGTGTTCTTCAAATATATGTGATCTTGTTTTGGTTGATGTGTTACTGTTGGGTAAAAGAGAGATAAGTCTAGATTTTAGAAGAAAGAAAGAAACGAATGACAAGTAAGTTAAGAGAAGTTGTTGGTCCAATAGGGCTTTACATGAGGTTATCTCTTTATACTGAAATGAAATGAGTCATATGACATTTATAAAATTGACAAGCGAGATATTTGGAGAGATCCTTCAACTTGATTTAATAGAAAAGTATATTATACAAATTTGATTTATTATAACGGTAATAGTCTAATTATATTTTTGTTATATTATTAATTGATATATTAGGGATATTCATATTTAAAAAAAAATTCATTTTGGTACAACCAACAAATACAATTTTAACGAAGGATAATTTTTAGTATTTTTGTCTTTTTCCATCCGTAGTTTTTTTCGGTCCTTAAATGCAACTTTTAATATTTTTTTTAATTATTTTACCTCCTCATCTAGGTGTATTCTTTCTTTAAATATTGTTCGTCCAAACTGTTCCTTATTTATTGTGTGATTGTTATACACAAAATGTGTACAATAGATACGTAAATATATGTATCGTAACAAATAATATAATAATAAGAAAAAATCGTTTCAATGGAGATTATTTTTATATTTTAAAGAAGCAAAATTAAAATAATTAAAATTAAATATAAATAATTAATTAAATCAAATTTAATAACTAAAAATATATGTGAAAAAATATCTAGGAATACTTAATCTCCTAATTTTCTAAACATACGAATCGCTAAAATCTTCTCAATATAATTATCAATTAATTACATGATCAATTGAATCTAATCTAACATGTATTATTCTCTCAAGTAAACTACACATCATATAGTAATTAATTTAATCACACTTTCATGCTAATTAAATTGCATACTACTCATTAAGTTCATCAATTATGGATCATATACATAAGAATCATACATCTATGCCTAGAAATTATGAATGTTATTTAATCAAGATAATCAATTAAATAATTCTCTCAAATATATTTAATTGTTTCTAAAGATAAATTGTTGGCCAAACAATTAATAGCATACAAATTAGATTAAATAATATAATTAAATTAAAATTATAAATGGGGTAAATTTTAGATCACCACATGGTGAAAATTGGGTTCAAAAGATTCATAGATTAATAAATTAATTACACATAATTGTGTTCATAAAGTTAATATTTTTCATAAAGAAAGACATAAAATTGATAAAGAAAATACAATTAATCTCTTAAATTGTAAAATTAATTTCCTCTTGAATTTCCACCAAAATTATGTCATCTCTTGAATTTTTCTGTATTTTTCTCTCTTTTTAGCTCCAAAATTTGACCAAAATTATGCTAATAGAGGCCAATTAGGGTTTATGGAGTGATTAGGGGCTTAAATAATGCTCAAGTGTGATCTGGACTGTCAAATCAGCTTCGGATCAAGGGCTACGATCAAAACAAGCAAAATAGACAATTTCAACCAATCATAGCATGACACGTGGCAAAGGGAATTCACTGGAGAATTAGGGAGCGACGCATGGTAGGGGAGACCGGTCAAAGTCAATGCTCATTGAGTGAGTGACACTTGGCACAACATGATTAGTTGAAACAGATGGCGTGACTCACGAGTGGAACGTGTACAACAATGACGTAGTAACACGTGGCATGGTGCGTTGACCAATTTCCAAACTCGGATTAAATGCTGTGTTGACACTTGGCATGCGTTTCGTCCTCCTTACACGTGACGTAACGTGATTCACTCTTCGTGTTTCGTGGAGTCTACATGGCTTGCCCAGTCAACTCATCTGCTTGCGTGGTAGCTTCTGATTGGTCTTGCGTTAAAAATCCATAAAAATTCTAGAAAAATCCCAAAAAATTCCAAAAATTATATTTTCATCCCTTCACTAAAAAGTTTATATTTAATTTTTTTTTGCCATAAAAATACTATTTATTAAATAAAACAAGTAAATATTAATTAAAAAATGCACTAATGACTATACTTCAAGTAAAAAAGTGCGCTAATGACTCTACTTTCATAGAGTCATCATTGTGAAGAAATTGATTTCCAAAAGTTTCAATCTTTTTTGCTTAAATGATATAACTAAATATGCAAAAAATAATAATTGTTATACAATATCTAAATATCTATATTGACTAAGCTAGTTAATACTAATATAGAAACCATAGAAAGTGCAATACCTATAGAGGTTTCTTGTATGAAAGGAAATCATTTTCATTTTTTTTATATAAAATCTTAAAGTGAAGAGAGATAAGAGAGAACATAAAGCGAGAAAGAGAAAGAAAGAAAGAGAGATAGCAAGCAGAGGTTTGAGAGAAATAGGAGTTGAGGAAGATAAGAGAAAGAAGAAAGAAAACACTATTAAAAAATATTAAAAGAAAAAAATACTCTTTAAAAAAATATCATATGTCATGTACTTGTCAAACTTTCCAATTTCAATTTCAATTTTGTATTAAATTGTCACTTTAATACAAAATAAAATTAATAATAAAATTAATTAATAATAAAGGTAAATAATGGTACTAAAAATAAAATTAAAGTATTGTTAAAATAGGAAATCCCAAATTGGAACTTAGGAGAAGTGGTACACATATATTACACTTTAGCATGCAATTGAGTATCACATTTGATAAGTATAAAGAGAAAATTGAGCATATAGTTTAGGTGTAATATTCTTTTTAAAAGTTGAACTTTTGCAGAATCCCATATCTAACAATTTGTATAGCTTGCATTAAAAGGGTGCATATAAAATGGATCTTCACTAATGGTGTTTTAAACTCATGATGGACTCTTAAGATGTGATGAAGATGAGGTGAGTTCTTTGATTATTTTTTATCATGTTGGTCAACTTCATAAAATACCAATACCAAAATAAGTTAAATGTGTGGCCAATAATATGGTTTGAGTCTAAAATGAGCCAAAGGTGTTCTTGTTGTAGAAATTATTAATGTGCAAAAAAATCTTATATTGAATAATAATAAAAAAAAGATGAAAATATAACTAAAATGTACTATTTTTAATATATAAACTTTATAATTTAGGCAACTAAATGCAATTAACATGATAATAAAACAGTTGAACTTACATTTAAATTTTAGAAAAGCAAGCATGTGTTAATTTTACTTTCATAAATTGAATATATTAGTTATTTTACTTTAAGCTAATGGATTTTAATTACCTTACAGTTATATTTGTCGACACTTCATTTATTTTATATCAATTTTGATGATTTTAATCACTTTATTTTTCACTTTTTTTTAAATTTTTGAGACATTTTTTCTTTTTAAGTATTTACTAGCCTAAAAAAACAAAAATTGAAAAGAAATGATTAAAGTTTTTAAATTTGTAATAGTAAGTTGATTAAAGGTTACCAATTTTAAAAAATTGACTAATACATTTAATTTATGAAAGTAAAACGACAAAAATATAGGGTAACATTAATTTTTTGTAAATACATCTCAATTTAAAATGTAGAACCCTATAAGCACTCGTGTCGATGTAATTGTTATGGTAAGAAAAATGAAAAATAATATAAAGAGAAAAGCCTAATTTTTAATTAAAATAAAAAACTTTCCTGCCAAATTAGATGAAGTATGGGTTGATCTAATTCAATTACAATTGATATGTTTAATTTTTTTTAGTATTTTAAAGGTATTAAGTATATATTAATAAAAATTCATTTATTTGTAATTGCAATATTTCATTAAAAAAAATTTATTTATGAACATTTTAAAATTCCTATTAATATATGCAACAACATTCTACATTTTTGTTGACGGTTTTCTACATTCGTGTAATAGTCTCTGTTTGGGATTAATCTAATTTACACAGAGAAAACTTATAGAGAAGTTAAGTTGATTGATTGTGTGTATTTCATAAGAGATCTATATATTTATAGAATATTACCTATACAAATATCAATTACATAATGAGTACACATATTTACATATCAAAGGAGTATAATTAGTATAAAGTACAACATATTAGGGGTTGAAGTCGATTCCAGCTTGGGTTGATCATTATGCTTGGGTTGATAATTGAGCTCGGGCTATCATTAAACTCGGACTAATTTTTGAGCTCTTTTTGTCATTGAGCTCGGGTTGATCATTGAGCTCGAGTTGTCATTGAGTTCGGGGTTGTCCTAAGGGTAGGAAATTTAGGGTGCTTCTCCTTCCATCTCGGGTTGGTGACTTGGCTCTTGGGCGGTTTGCGTGGGTAGGGCACCAGGCTGGTCTAGATATCCAAACATCTAGTCCCCCTACTCTTTTATCTCGGGCTCTGGTTTGAGATGAAAGAATAATTACTGAGTATGGAATACGAACTGTTCAACTCTCCTAATAAATGCGTGTCAGTTGATTGGAGAGAGAAACCAAGTGCTTCTATATAAAGGGATGCTTGGGCTGAGACTTATCATCATTACCTATGAAATTGAGAAATAGTGAAAAGAAATGCTCTGTCACATCACCTCGAGTTTGTAAAAGGTTTTTTGTTTGATGGCAAGGATTTAGCTCACATTGTAGTTTTGTTTGTTCAAATTTTTAGAGTTCAAGCATCGAAAACCTAACGATTTTTCACTTTGTTTTGAGGTTAATGGTGTCCCAAGATGAAGAAAGATTAAGAAAAACCTACAACATCCCATCCTCAGTTCATAAAATGATTCCTTCAAGAAAACCTATGATAGCGATCAACCTCCATCTGGTTGGACCATATTTCATGAAAAGGTCTTATGATTGGGGGTAAGGTTCCCCATATACCCTTTCATTAGGGGATTCTTGATTAGGACACAGCTCGTACTAGGACAATTGATGCCTAACAGGTGGTGGTATCTGTTATGCCTAACGTTGATATGCCAAGAACACATAGTGGATTTAAAGATGGACAAGTTTAATGAAACCTATGTCCCGAAGTAGACCCCAAAGATCCTATGAGGGTATATATGTCGGTGAAGTAGGATCAGGGGATGAATGTATCACTTCCTGAAAACGAGAAAAACTAGAAAGAGTACTTTTTATATGTTTCAAGTTGGTGGGAGTCTCTTACTAGTGACACTAGGGGCGTCCAAAAACCAGACCGAACCAGATTAAGCTGGAAAACCAAACTAAATCGAATAGTTTTATAAATCAAACGGTCCAGTCCAGTTTTTATTAATTAAAACCACTTTTCAAACAGTATAGTCTGGTTATAAACCGGTTGGATCGGACCAGACTAAATTTCTCATATTTTAATCAAAGGTATATCATTAGGTGTATCATATTTGTGTATTATTAACTGGACCAAACTATTGAAAATTGTTAACCAAATTGAACCAACCGTTCAGTTCAATATTTTTAATAATCAAACGGTCTGGTCTAGTCTGGTTTGAGTAATATAAACAGTTCGGTCTGGTTAATTTATTTTACCCAAAACTGGACTGAACCAGACCGTGGACACCCCTAAGTGACACTAGGTGGATAAGGAGTGTCTAGAATGACACTAAGGTCGTAATAAGGAATATGGCTTCCTTAATCATGATCTTGAGTCTTGATGCGAAACAAAGGTTGGCTAATATCCAAAACTATCTTCCTGAGAAGACTAATTGGAGGACCTTATTGAACACCCTACCCTTGTCGCGTGTGGGTTGATGAGGCATGGTATGGTGGATCCACCTCTAAGGATCAATAGTAAACCCTGGGCTCCTTCTAAACGTAGATATTTTCCTATAGACTTCGGAGGTCGATTCGAGGTGATGGCCGATGATAGTGAACTATTCCTATGACTTTCCTTTTCCATTTTTTTAATTGGTGCGATATGACTAATGTGACGTCCTCTTGCTCTTATTTTGTATATCTTATGGATTTTTCTTCTACTAAACTTTTTGTTCTTATAAAGAGTAAGGTTGCACCCGTAGGGGTAAGCTCTCCAACATATACACCCTTGGCTCCTAAAGGGTTCTTCTAGGGGAAATAAAAGGGACAAGTCTTCTAATGAAGGTCGCCCTTCTTTGCTAAAGAAGAAGAAGAAGAAGGTGGTGGTCAACAAGCCTACCCTCAACCTCGAGCCTTTTGAATTTTTTCCCGCCCTTATGAACCTTGTGAGAATATCATGTGGCTCTAACTCCTAGTTCGGGTTCTAAAGAATCCTTGAATCCTATTAGGGATTTAAGGAAGGGTAAGGCCATCCTTAATGATCTTACGACCGTTACAGAGGGCATAGTCTTAAATCAAGGCTTGGCACTAGAGCACTGATAACTGTATTTTATATAGTTATTTTCAACTATTTTATTAATTATAATTGCTAGATTCTCTCTATTTTTAGTTAATTTTAGTTTAATAAATTAGGATTTACTGTTTTTTCTAAATTTTAAGAAAATCAAATAAAATGTATCGAAAACGCTCTTAATGGTAAATTTTTGTCCAAAAATTTAATTTCAAATAAAATAGTGATTAATTACAATTTATAAAAGTTGAAAATATAATTTAAATTAAAATCGGGCTTAGTTGTAATTATTAAAAGTTTAAAATTTAATTTAAATTACCAAAAGGGCTAAATTGCAATTAACCAAAGTTTAAAATGTAATTTGAAATATATTTGAGGGTGAAAATATAATTAATAAAAGTTATTTTTCTTCGCAGGAGAGAAGTTCCACGCGTCAACATCCACGCGTACAACGTGGTCCGTCCGATCAAAGCATAAACGGTCAGGATTGGAGCGTGTAGATCAAACCCGACCAAAGAGAATGGACGCAGGATTTATGGCATCGCGCGGCTCGGCGTGCCAATGGGGCCCACATGTCGTGCAGACCGGCGTGCAGGGTGGGACCCATATGTCGGATGCGTAGATTCCCTCGAGGCGTATCGATCGCCGTTGGATGAGTTGAACGGTCCAGATTGAACACGTTGAACGAAGCTGTCACGCACCGAGCCGCTCGTCTACAAATCCTGTGTGACGCGATACATCAAAGCCGCGTGCACCCTCGTGTATCAACGGAAAATAAGCAGCCACTTGTCTCATAAATATTCCAGCGAATCACATGGTGACACGTGGCATGTATTTGGTGAAATAAAAACGCAGAAACTGCGCCCAATTCCAACCGTTAATTGATTCCAATGCGAGGATTCGTGTGCGACGCGTTCTTCATGCGCCCGGACTTACGATCCAATGAAAAGCTGCCACGTGTCGCTTTGTTTCGCTCAGCAAATCGCATGGTGACACGTGGCATGCGTAAAAAGAGAAAAAAATCAAAAAATGCGCAGAATGTTTTCACGCGTGCTCCCCATACATTTTTGTCCCCACTTTTAATATAAAAAAATATATAAAAAAAATAAAATAATAAATAAATAAAAAAATAAGAATTGAAAATGGGGATATATTTTTGTACGCGTTATTTTGAAGGAGATTTGAGTTTTTGTTTTTCCTCTCGCAGTTCTTACAAAATTTCCTCTCGCAGTTCTTGCGAAATTTCTTTATTGTATCATTTTCATTTTTCTTTCTTCTTTGCGTGTTACACAAAAACACGCAGAGTGTTTATTTAACGTTGTATGTTGTATTTTCTTAGGAAAATTACAGAGAAAGAAGACAACAAAGAAGAAGAAAAGGGAAGAAATTTATTGTTCATTGAGGAATCGTGAAAGAGTTTTTTTTCTTATCTATTTTCTTTTAATTTTTGTTTCTCTGCAATGTTTTATTTTTGTTGTGTTGTAATTTTAAATTCTGCTATGAACTAATACATTTGTTCTAGGATTGCAGTGTAGCGTAAATTATGAAACTTGAATTAATTATTTTTGAATGATTTATGAAACTGTTTTAAGTTGTTTATTTTATCTGTGTTTAATGCTTTTAATTATCGGAAGATTAATTAACTGATATGTGACACTTAAATAAACTTGAAAAAGGCATTTTTGTGTGCTGCTCGTGATAAAATAACGTATATACATAAGGGATAGAAATATACTTTTATTGTACGTGTGACTGTTTGAGAACTCAAAACTTAATAAATCTGTTTAATTTAATTCTCATAGGAATATAGTGAATTATTTTAACTAGGTGTGTCTGTATGGAGCTTGAAAGAGATATATGGATAAATTAGGAGTTCTTGGTTAACAACTTAAAACACTAGAACATAAATCAAGAGAGAATAAAATATTCAAGTGGATTAATTTGGGTGAACTGCAATCCTAGAATTTTCGTACAATCTGTTAAAAAAATTAATTAAGACAAACTGCAACAAATTTTTGATTGTTTGGATAACATCAGGTTTAAATAATTTTAATAATCAACAAACGTTAGTAATAAATCTCCGTGGGAACGATCTTTACTTACAAATATTATTACTTGTGACCGTGTATACTTGCACGATTTTTGTGTGTTGTAAAACACACAACAAGTTTTTGCTAATGAAGGTCGCCCTTCTTTGCTAAAGAAGAAGAAGAAGGTGGTGGTCAACAAGCCTACCCTCAACCTCGAGCCTTTTGAATTTTTTCCCGCCCTTATGAACCTTGTGAGAATATCATGTGGCTCTAACTCCTAGTTCGGGTTCTAAAGAATCCTTGAATCCTATTAGGGATTTAAGGAAGGGTAAGGCCATCCTTAATGATCTTACTACCGTTACAGAGGGCATAGTCTTAAATCAAGGCTTGGCACTAGAGCACCTAGATCATTGTATGAGTCACCTTTTTGCTGGCTTGTATAAGAAGTAGCTCAAGGCTATTTGCGAGGGTATGGACTTTGGCAAAGTCATCTATCGCTAGAGGTGTCAAGTGGGTTATCTTGCATTTTATTTTTATTCGTTAATTAACATATATAAAGTGTGAGCTTGATACTTATTGGCTTGACCTTTTGTTTGTTCCAGTTGATGCTGCTTTATGACTTTGAGAAGGCTCGCAACATGGATTTTTTGAAAGATAAGCTATTGTAATATAAGTAGAGCCATGCATCTATGTGCTTAAAATACACCACATTGCTGATTAGAGTAGCTAAGTGGGAAGGTGAGGCAATTGATAAGGAGGAGAAGCTAAAAAGAGCCACCTCTAAGGCTTACTAAGGTCGAGAAGGCTCTTAGGTGTTTTGAAGAGGCTCTTAGGCATGCATAGGAGAGGGCCAATGAAGCCCAGAGAAGATCCAAGGCTTCTGTCGAAGAGGTCTATCTTAGGGTGAAGGTCGATGTGGATGCCATGGCTCAAAAGCTCGAGTCGAGCTTGATGAGTGCTCAAAAAGCACTAAAATAACCATGATTTTATGCACATTAATTGATTAATATATATATATATTTATATGTTTTATCATATATTTATATATATTTGTCTTTTTCGGAATCACGGGTATTTTTATTGTTTTTCAAGTATTTTGGCTTAAAAACGTAACTTAAAGACTCAAAGAGGAATACTGGAAGCAATACATCACAAATATATTAATAAATAAATGGGGAAAGGTCAATAAATATGGAAAAATTGGATAAAATGGGTCAAAAAGGTCAAAAATGTCAAAAAGGAGAAAATCGCGCCACCGCGCCGCCCGGCTTCACCAGCTGAGTCCGCAAGAAGACGCCCACGTCCGCGCACAGATCGCGCGCTTCCCAATTCCGCACGCGCGCGCGCAGATCTCACTCGCTTCCCGCGCGCGCCGCCATCAGCGCGCGCCCATCTGCCCTCCGCGCGCGCCGACGCCCATTTCGCCCCATTTTTCACGTGCAGCCACCCCATGACGTCATGCTGACGTCATCAATGACCTCAGCATTTGCACTACGCGTTTTCACATTTTTTTAACATTTTTTCACTCATTTTTTTCTCTCCATCCTCACCTATAAATACCCCCCTTCCCTTCACTTCTATACACACCTTCAAAACACACTTCTCTCTTCTTTCTTTCTCTCTTTTCTTAGATTTTTAGGTTTTTATAGTTTTTCTTAGTTTTTAGTTAATTTCTTTTAGTTTTAGAGTTCTTCCCTTTTTGGGAAGAACTAATTATGTTTTTGTAATTTTTTTAGCTTTTTGATTCAATAAATGGAAGTGCAAATTCCGCTTGGAGGTTTTCCAGCAACGGGAATAGCGTCGAAGTTCTGTAAGGATTTTATTTTCTTTACAGTTATTTTTTATGCTTTATTCTTACATGTTATATTTAATTTGTCTGTGATTAAATTTAACTGTGTTGGCTGTTTAGTAAACATGATGTAATAATAACGTTGTTATGCTTGCGAAATATTAAATAGGTAAAAATCTCTAAAATGAATTGATTTTGTTTTTATTCAAGATTTTATATTAAGAATGTTAGAGAGAAATATATTATTTTTCATTACAAACTTAAATCTGAAAATTAGATTTTAAGGTTTAGTTATCCGGTCTGATTTAGAGTAGTGCTCTTTTATTTGTTGGTACAATCGGTCGGTAGTTAGAGTGAAGCTCTATTTCAAAAGTTTTTATAAGAATTATTATCTGAAAATGTATTGACAACATGTTTTCAGTAGTGGTTTTAAAACTTGAAAGTTAGTACTCGGATAATTAAATTCTTAGGTTTAATTTGGACACCTTGAATAAAGTTTAAAGTCTCTAACCCCACCAAAGGTGGCATTTAAATGGTTCATTTTCAATCTCTTAGAAAAAGGAATTAATTTAATTAACCAAATTAGTTATCAACCCCACCCATAGGTGTTAATTGATTTGTTTAGTTAACAAAGAATATCTAACCCCACCAAAGGTGGTATTCATATAAAAAAGAGAGAATCAATAAATATCAAATCATATCTTTAATAACCTAATTAATATGAGCAAGCATAATTAACTTAATTATTATATTCATAAATACTCCACCATTATAAATGATAAAATTTGCATAAATGTTTATTGAATCTATGTTTATTTTTATGTAAGTAGATTAAAAACACAAAACACCAAAATATCGTGACAGGATGTTTAGGATTTAATTTCGTTTTTAAAAGTTTGAATAATAAATTAAAAACCACATACATTCCTTCCTTAGATCAACCTTGGGAGTATACTTATCATTTTCTACGAAATGATTCGTGCACTTGCGAGAGTTTTATAAATAGATAAAACCAAATGAACGGGCAGGATCGGCGATGTCGGTTTTGCCCCGATCAGAGCTTAGAGAGGGTTTACGAGTTAGCCAAGGAAACCTTTATGACGAAGGCTAAGAATAAGGATCTAGGTGAGTATAATTATCCCATTCATTCTGGACATCTCGATCAATCTGCCATGTATGCATGTTCCTTCTATGGAGGAGGTAGAAAGAGAAAGCTCAGGCTCTTTTGATGGTGAGGAGGACCCTAAGGTCGTAGGGGCAAGGGTAGAGGATCATTGAATTTTAATAACTCATTCCCATTTTTTTTCCAAGCTCGATACCACTCTTGACATTTGTTGCATATCTAGGTGTACTTTGTGCAATTTTCCAACATAGTGAGCCAATAATGGTCTTTTCTCATGATTTTTTATGATAATTTCCTCCTTCCTAAATGTGAACCATAGTCCCCTTCATGTGCTTCATACATTAAAAGGGCCAAGGACTTACCACACCCTTTATGGTATTTGTGGAGGTGTATGACAACGAGGCAAAACTTTGACATTTCTTGCATGTTTGGGTGTACTCTATGCAATCTTCCAACATAGGGGGCCAATAATGGCCCTTTCTCATGATTTTTTATGATAATTTCCTCCCCCTTGAATATGAACCACAGTCCCTTTCATGTGCTTCATACATTAATCTTTCAGATCCTACTTTGGTTACACATAAGAGACCTTCACCGAGTGGATTTTTATAATATAATTTCCCTGTTTGTATCATATACTGACCTACCTTAGATTTGATTTCTTTCGCATACCTACTATCCTCTGACAGCTCCTCCCTTTCCAGGAAGTTATAAATAAGGGTGTACCATGGGATAGTGGAAGTGTCTACACATCTAACTATTCGTTCAGCCTTCTCCAAGGACATTTCTGATAGGATTGTTATCGATACTACTCGATTGTGGTTGGCCTCTCATACCGATGCCAAAGTGGCTAAGGCATTGGTATGGCCATTATCCTTTTGAGCTATCTGCTTGATCTCAAACTTCAAGAATTTAGAGGACTCCTTTAACCTTTCCAGGTAACCTTTCATTTTTCCATCTCAAGCTTCAAATGACCCTAAGAACTGGTTGACCACTAGCCGTGAATCGCTATGTAGGGTGACCTTATCTACTCCCAGCTTATTAGCGGTCATGGCCCCAAATATAGCTACCTCATATTCTACAACATTATTGGTCACTTGGAAATCAATTATGACTGCATACTCGAAATAGTTATTGTTGGGGTCTACTAAGACTACCCAAGCTCTACACCATTGAAGTCTTATGCTCTATTAACAAACACCTGCAAAATTTTCCCATCTTTTTTATCTACCCCATATATCCTCTTTTTCTCTTTGTTGAAAACAACCTTTTTGCTTTTCACTAAACTCAGCCATAAACACGATGACTGCTTGCCCTTTGATGGCCGATCTAGCCATGTATTTAATGTTGTACTCCCTTAATTCTATGAATATTTTTCCATCCTCCCTGCTACATCTGGTCTCTTCAAGACATTATTAAGTGGGTGAGAAGTGAGTACCACAATAGTGTATAAGCTGAAGTAGTTCTTGAGATTTTGTGCACTAAATTTGAAAGAAAATGCTAATTTTTCAATGGTTGGATACCTATTCTGGGCAACCGTCAAAACTTGGCTGACGTAGTAGATAGAATGTTGAACTTTATTTCTCTCAGCTAGGAGTACAATGCTGAATGTATGGGAGGTCACAGCCAAATACAAAAAAAAAAGAACCTCACTAGGACAAAGGCTAGTTAAGATAGGGAGTTACTTAAGTACTTCTTGATTTTCTTAAAGGCTTCATCACAACTCTCGTCCCAAAAGACTAATGTGCCTTTTTTCAACATTTTGAAGAAGGGTAGACACTTAACAGTGCATTTAGAAATGAACATGTTCAATGATACTATTCTTCTGTTTATTTGCTTAATTCCTTTAAGGGTAGAAGATGGTATCATATTTATCAAGGCCTGTATTTTCTCTAGATTGACCTAAATCCATCTGGTTGACACAAGATACTCTAAATATTTTCTTATAGTGACACCAAATATGCATTTTTTAAGGTTAGCCTCATACCATATTTTTGGATTACCAAAAATACATCCTCTAAGTCTATAACATGGTCCATGGGTTGAGCTGACTTAACCACCATATTATCCGCATAGGCCTATAGGTTCCTCCCTAGTTTTCTTCAAATATTTTGTTAACTAGGCATTGATATATGGCACTTGCATTCTTCAATCCAAATGGCATCCTTTTATAACAGAATGTTCCCTCTTCTATAATAAAAGATGTTTTTCTTTATCTTCTGGGTGTATCCTAATCTATTGGTACCCTGAGTATGCATCCAAGAAACTCATCATCCCAAAGGTAAAAGAGGTGTCTACCAATTGATCAATACTTGGGAGAGGGAATCAATCCTTGGGACATGTCTCATTTAAATCTGTGAAGGAAACACATATATGAGATGACCCACATGATTTCTTGAGGAGGACCATATTTGATAACCATAGGGGATAGTTAACCTCTCTTATAATCTCTGTTTCTTTAAGGGAAGCCACCTGGTGTTTAATGACCTCATTCTTTTCTCTTGTAAATTTTCTTTTTCGTTGCTGTATTGTTCTAGATTTTGGATCAAAATTTAGTCGATGTGATATGACTTTTGGATCAATTATGGGCATGTCAGTTGGAGTCCATGCAAAGATATCTGGGTTATCCCTGAGGAACTATGAAAGTTGTGCCTCTAGCTCCATCATCAAATATTCACCCAATATTAAGGGTTGGCTATCACCTTTTACCTTCGTGGGGAGGTTCTTTACTTTATTTAGGTTGATTGATTTTATAAGGCCTTGGATCCCTAGCTTTCTTCAAGGGAAACCTCTCTATAATTTCTATTTTCCGGCCACATCCTTCACATTGGCGTTATAGTAGCTTTTAGCCTTTTCCTAGTCTCTCTAAATCTCATCTCACCATTTATTAGTGGGAAACTTGATTATTTGCTAGAGGGTGGATGTGACTGCCTTCATCTTATGTATCCAAGGTTTTCCCAAGATGGCATTGTAGTGAGTTGGGACATCAATGATTACGAAAGTGGTCATTATTATCATTCCTTTTGCCATAACAAACAACACTACCATTCCTTTGGCATAGGTAGTACTATTGTTGAACCCTACGAGAGGGAGCTCTGTCTTAACAATGTTAGGGTCCTTTATACCTAGAGCTCTTGTAGTGGTCACAAAAAAAGGTGTACCAAACTCCCCATATCAATCATTATTCTACAAATGTCACAAGATCCAATCCTTAAGGTGATCACAAGAGGGTCCTCATGGTGAGACAAGGTCTCATCCTTCTTACTGAAAATGATTTCAGTGCTAGGTCTCTAGTTGTTTATGGAGTATACATGGGAAGCACTACACAACTCTCTAGCAAATATTTTGTGTGAGTTATTAGAGTTTTAGCTAACCCTTGGTCCTTTATGGTGTGTATAGTTCTAATATTCGTTTCTTTGGGAGGATTTTTTCCATTGCTAGTCAAGTTTTTTGTTTTTGGTACCTTTCGCCTATTTTGGAAATTTCTCCGATCTCTATTTTTTGTAACAAGGTCCTTCAAATATCCCATTTCTAATAACTCCTCTATCTCTTTTTTGAGGTGTCTATAGTCTTTTGTATCATGGACCATATCATTATGGAAGGAACACCATTTGGGTGTGTTTTTGAGTGGGGATTTCATCTTGGGTGGTCACCTGACATTGGGCTCTTGCTCCATTCTCATCACTGCTTGGGTTAGATTTATTCTAAAAGGAGAACCCCTAAAAGGAGAAAGTGACCTTTCTCAAATTCCTCTATTTCTTGACCACTATCCGACCAACCTGTTATTTGGTGTGAAATGTTTATTCTTGTCGTTTTGATGTGCATAGTATATGCTCATTCTCTTTGGTGGATTCTCCCCTCTCTTAGATGATGGAGAAAAGGTGGTGTGATTCTTTCCTCAAGGGCTTATTATAGGCGTAGTTTGTGATAAAAATTCGGGAAAATTGTGGAAAATAGGTTATGGAAAAGGGTGCCAAGTTGTTGAACCATTTTTTGGCACCCTTATAGAGAGTGGCTATGATTAGCTTGCACATCATAGAATCTTTTTTTCCTTGGGTCAAGCTCATGAAAGCCATGGATGTTTTGAAGTGTTGCACGTTTGTCACTAGGTTCTTTGTCCCAAAATAATCAGAGCATTTAGGGGCGTTGAACTTGGCTGGTGGTTCGTCTTTTTCTATATTATCAGAAAAAGGGGAGATACACAATTGTTTAGAATCTTTGTCCACATCATAAGGGGCTTTACCCTTCTCATTTTTCTCTAGAGCTACCTCCAAGGCTACATCTTTCTTCTTATTGGCTTCCTCCAATGCTTGAAATCGTGCCTCCTAGTTCTTCCTTTCTTGAACCAACTATTCCTCATTAGGTCTTGTTGAGCTATAAAGTTGGTTCCTTTCATCCTCTTGCTTTGTATGGTGTGGCTTGGGATGGCCCTGTCCCACTATATTTCTATCAATTGGGTAAGCTACTTGGTCATCCAGAACCCTTCCCTTGACTGGGACCATAGTGCCATATTATCCTTTTAGTTTCCTTGAGCTCCTTTCTCAGTTCCAGGAGATGGCGAGCCATCTCCTGGTGGTGTAGGTTCTCTTCTATCCGAACATTATCGAGGAGTGGTGCTACGTCTTCCTGAGCTACTATCTTTCCTTTTTTAGGCAATTTTGAATGTCTGCTAGCATGAGTTCTCACCATATTAATGTGTATAGAATGGCTTGCATCTTGGGTGCAAATTTTTGAAAAGAACACCATATATTTCTTAAGCCCCTCTCAAGAATTAGAGCAAAATCCCAAGAAGTATATGGTTAGAAACTTAAGCTCGAGCTAAAAATATGAGCCCTACGATGGGTGCCAAAATGTTTGGGATTGATATGGTTTATAGAGAGAAGTTAAGCTGATTGGCTGAATGTGTGGATCTTATAGGAGGTCCATATATTTATAGAACATTACCTATACAGGTGTCAATTACATAATGAGTGCACATATTTACATGTTACAGGGATATAATTGGTATAAAGTACAACATATAAGAGGTTGAGGTTGACCCCAACTTGGGTTGATCACTGAGCTTAGGCTAATCATTGAGCTTGGGCTATCATTGAGCTTGAGCAAGTCATTGAGCTTGGGTTGTCATTGAGCTCAGGCTATCATTGAGCTCGGACTAATCATTGAGCTTAGACTGTCATTAAGCTCGGGGTTGTCATTAAGCTTTGGCTTTAATTGAGCTTGGGGCTGTCCTATAGATAAGACATCTGGGGTGCTTCGCCTTCCATCTCGGGTTGGTGACTTGGCTTAAGCGGTTTGCATGAGTGGGGCACCGGACTGGTTCTTATATCTAAATAGTCTCCTATATATATTATACTGTATGTAATATAATATATATGGGAGAAGATGTGAAGTTTAGAATATAAATACTGAGAACTTTCTTAGTAGAGAAAAAATGAAGAAAAATAAGTTAACAAAAAAGATATTAAAGAAAAAGTTAACATAAAAGAATTTTATAGAAAGATAAGTTGGAATATGGAGGTAGTAAATGAAACTAGATAAATAAGTATGGATATTTTAGCATACTTAATCAAAATAAAATTATACAATTATACAATTAGATATCATAACAATGACAATTTGTGTAAGTTGTAGAATAGTAAATTTGTTATATTTGAAAATATAAAATTAATTACATATTAAATAGTCTTTCTCAATTAATCCAAATATATGTATAATTTCTTATAAGGTTTGTAAACATCCAAAATCTAATGTGAATCACAATTTAAACAAGTAAGTTATTACACTTTGAAATGCATATTAATAGAGTAGATAAACAAGTTTAAATGTGCATATGCATTATTTACTTATTGTAAGGGGTATGAAATAAGTAATTTTTGACTCATTTTTAACTCTAAGACCATTTCATATACATAAATGGGTCATTCAAATACCTCTTTAGTTTGAATTGGATCAACCAAAGATGGGTCCAAAAACTTGATTAAGTGGAGCTCATTTTTTTCTCTCTAAATCATAATACAACCACCTTTATGAAATATAAACAAAGATACTTAATGTTAATAGTATCTCATATAAATGTTATCTTATCCACATTTAAAATAATATATTGATCAATGTAATTCATCTAAAAAAGGCATAAGGCTATCAATCTTCATGTTAACCTAATGTCCTCGGAAGCTAGAAATAGTGCTATCCATTAGAACTATCCAAACATCATATGAACTCATTGTTTACCTACCATTGTCATTGAATTTGAAAAGCTGCTACCAAACTTTTGGGCATCTAATGGGTCATACATTTTCAAAAATGCTTCTTTTTTGACAAGTTCTTAATAACTGCATAAAATAGACTTATTGCATCACTTTAATGCTTAGTATTTAATTATTCAATTAATTAATTGGTATTTTAATGATTAAAAATGAAATTTTTAGGTAATAGAGTGAAAAAGGGATAAAAATATAATTTTTAAGAATTTTTGAATTTCTTTTGAAGTTTTTGACCTAGGTATTCGTACTTATAGCAGTTGGCCATGGTGCCTTTAAAATTTTTCAAGACCAATCTGAACACACCACGTGGTAAAAAAATGCCATCACCACTCACCACGGGGATGCCATGCAAGCTACCCCATCAATAATAGAATACCGTATATTGCCACGCTAGTCAATTTGATGGCCCAATTCCACCACATGACATGTGTGAATATCTCATTTCATTACCAATCCCTTTTAGAGCCCGCATTGTTTTCATATTCGATGAACATTATTTTGACCTATAATTTTCTATGTTTAAGCATTAATTTTACATTTTATTTTAGTATTACATTATTTTGGAGGGTATTTTCATGTTTTGTAAGTTAATGTGCTTTTGAAAGAATCTTAGGCAGGCACGAGCAAAAAGAGTAAAACAAGGTGATTAATGGCGACTCACTTAAGTTACAATGAACCAGAATACTAAAAACACAAAAATAGGTGCACATTATGAGGTAGACATATTCCATGCTGTGGCAAGTTGCTTTCAATTTCAACTGGTGATTTTGAAAATTCTATGCATGTCTTGGCTCAATTTAATCTATGCCATGGCACAATCCTCTCGAATTCATTTGTGTGTTTTTTGTAGTTCAACGTGTGTCACAGCTCAACATATTCCATGCCATGACATAAGCCTCCCAAGTTGTAACTAAAGATTCATAATTCAATGCATATCGTGATGTAGATTATTCTATACTACGACCCGACTATAAAAATTGGCCATAAATACTAATACGCATACTAAATATGTTTTATCCTAAATTTTAACGTATAAATACACCCTTAACCCCTCTTAAACATCATCAAGCCTCACCAACTAACTATCGTCATAATCCACCATCCATAACCTAGAAAATAGATAGAAAAGCTCCCGATTGTGAAATAGGTCAAAAAGAGGTCAAAAAGAGGTATTTTTATTGTTATATCTTCTTTTTCTCTATGTAATCAGAATTTCTTTTGTAATTGAATTAATTTTAGTTAATTTAATCAGGTTGATTTATTTCTTATTCATGTTTTTCATATCTTTAATTATAAATTAATGATGGATCAAATATTGAGTTATAACTAAAGAGAACAATTTTGAATTAAGCATTAGACACATAAATAATATCAATAACATTTATTATTATACTAGTTTGGACCTTTTAATTTTTGTTTTAGTGTTTATGTTGTACGCTTGATAGGTGAAAATATTATTCCTTTTGATTCAAAAATTGAGAGAAATTTATTTCACTTAAGAAGGGAATGGTTAGCACAACATCAATAAGGGGTTATGGAAAAAATAAGGAGATCAATGAGCTATTATGGTCCCTAAACCTTTAGGGATTTTGCAGTCCCATAAGTAGAGAGAGTCCGATAATCTATTAATAGACTAGGCACTAATGCTATCAACTTCGAACTCAAGAAAGGTGTCATTCAGATGGTATAGGTGAACCAGCTTGGAGAATTAGTCAACGATGACAAAAATATCCACTTAGCTTTATTCTTGGAAATATGTCACATTTTCAAGATGAATGGTGTATTAGATGATGCAAATGTCCTTTCTTATTTCCTTTCCTACAGAGGGACAAAGCTAAAGCTTGGTTATAATCACTAGCAATTGGGTCAATCATAATATGGGATCAATTCGCTCAAAAATTCTTAGCAAAGTATTTCCCACCTTAAAAGACAATTAAGCTTAGAAATGACATCACATTTTTTCAGTAATTTTGATCAGTGCAAAACTATAAGTGCACAGTATCGTAGTTTTATAGTAAAGTGATAAGAAGAGTATCATCCTCAGGGATTGGTAACTTACTTTTGACAAATACCAAAATTATACTAATATGAATTTTATTTAGAGACGTCACTAAGGTGGCATTTGGTTCGTAGAATGGAATTAGAATGGGAATGGGAATGGGAATGGAATGGAATGGAAAGGAAATAATGTTGTTTGGTTTAACCACTAGAATCAAGCTCAAAATCAGGATTAGTGTTTGGTTTGCCACTAGAATGGAAGGGAAAAAACTATAAATTACCTTAATACCCTTACATTCAGTAAAGTTCAAATAATGTCATTTAATTACTATTTTTTCGTCAGACACAATACATTATTAAAATCATTATTTTTCTAAATAATTATTTTTCTAAATAGGGTTTAGGTTTTGAGGTTTGGGATTTAGGATTTAGGGTTTAGGGATTTAGGGTTTAGGGATATATTTGTGGGTTAAATTTTAGGGTTAAAATTATTATTTTTCTAAAAAAGGTTTAGGGTTTTAGAATTTGGGATTTGGAATTTAGGGTTTAGGGCTTAGGGTTTAGGTTTTAGGGTTTAAGGTTTAGGGATTTTAATTTTAGAGTTTAGGGTTTTGGGATTTGAGATTGGGGGTTTAGGGTTTAGAGATTTAGGTTTTAGGGTTTAGGGTTTTAGGATTTAGTATTTGGGTTTTATGGTTTAGGGTTTAAGGTTTAGGAATTTGAGGTTTAGGGTTTAGGGTTTTGGGATTTGGGGTTTAGGTTTTAGGGTTTGGGATTTAGGTTTTAAGGTTTAGGAATTTGAGGTTTAGGGTTTAGGGTTTGGGATTTGGGGTTTAGAGTTTAGGGATTTAGGTTTTAGGGTTTAGGATTTTCGTGTTTAGGGTTTAGGGTTTAGGGTTTAGGTTTTGGGATTTGGGATTTGGGATTTGGGATTTGGGATTTGGGATTTGGGATTTGGGATTTGGGATTTGGGATTTGGGATTTGGGATTTGGGATTTGGGATTTGGGATTTGGGATTTGGGATTTGGGATTTAGGATTTGGGTTTTAAGAATTTAGGTTTTAAGGTTTTGGGATTTTGGGTTTAGGGTTTAAGGTTTAGGGTTTTAGGATTTGGATTTAGTGTTTTAGGATTTAAGGTTTAGGATTTTGGGTTTGGGGATTTGGGATTTGATTTAGGGTTATATTTGGGGTGAGGGTAAAATTGGAAAAAAATTTGAGATGGGAATGGAATCATGATTCCTAAAGAGGGGAGAAGGAATTGTGATTCCTTCTCCCTTAGTAATCGATTCCATTTCGTCCCCTCCAATTAGCCCAACCAAACATACAAATGGAAGGAATAAATTCTGATTCCTTTCCATTCATTCCAACCAAACATCACCTAAGGTTGTTGTGATTGAAATTTAAAATAAAATCAATTTAAAAATAATATGCAAAAGAAAATAAAGATGTTATTCAAAGATAAAATTAGTAGGAAGAAAACTTATAGGAAATCAATTTCACCTAATCCCTCGCTATGTTTTACATAAGAGTATCCAATTTAATAAAACAAGAAATCATTAAGATCAATGATTTTAAAACTACACAAGTTCATACAAGCCTTTCAATCTCTATATTTACCTAGGCCAATATATTTTAGATATATCCTATAATTCCCTCTTTTGATAGTAAATAACAAGATTAAAATAATCTAATTAATGGTCAGTTAATTAGAAGTAATAAACGCAGAATAAATCAGACAAACATGAAGAAAAATAATTCAAATTAACTTTGAAAATTAAGCATAGTTCGGAATTAGATTATATCTTTTTCCTAGAATAAAGAAAAAATAATTCATGCTAAAAATTAAATTCAGCATAAACGAATTTACCATAATTTTTCTGAGAGGAATTGAAATAAAAGTGAATTGTAACAAGAATTCCAACCTCCTTTTCTTCTATTTCTACATAGCTTTTTTTTTTATTTTCTCTCTTATGCCATTTCTACTTTATTTTATTTTATCTCTTTTGCTGGCCGTTTCTCTGTTCTCTATTTTGTGCCTTGTTCCCCTTTTCTTTCGTTTCTTACTTATATGTATATATATATGTATATTTTTGTTAATTATAAATATTCATTTAAATTTAAATTAAATAAATCTTAATTTAAATTTGAAAGTCCTTAGACAATATGTTTCTAAAATTTTGGATTTTCATTTTCTTGAAATCTACAATAAAATTTAAATAATAATAATAAAGTCTAAAATCAATAAAAATTAGACTAAAGTTAAAGTTGAGAAGTGATAAGTTATTCCAAATTATGCAAGTTATCAAACACCCCTAAACTTAACTTTGTTTATCCTTAAACAAAAAGAAAATAAAATAAAAGACACCTATAGACAATATCAACTAGACCTCATAGAAAACTACCATCACTCACGAAGCCATGATATGAATTTAGATTTCATCACTAATAACTTACTCTTTTTAAATTAAATATAGTAGGAAAATCAATCAAATATTTAGCAATTTGTCAAGCAAGATTTAAGCGTTTACTTCAACCTAAAACTAAGTCCTTGAGTGTATGTGTGAAATAGTCAATTTAACTCCAAACCACCCGTAAATTTAGATAAAAGTAGAACAACTAAAATCAGAAAGAATTCTCTCAAAACTTAACCTCATAAGTCCAATTTTCAGAAATCCTCTCCACTAATGTAATCAAATACCAAAATCAAAGATAAAAGATCTTTAATCAAGGTTGTAATGACATGCCATAGGGTGAGGGGTAAGAGTGAAATGGATATGGAAAATCAAAGAAAATTGGAAAAATACTTGGTAGAAAAAATAAATAAAAAGAATATCTATAGGATTCACACCATAGCTCTTTCTCGACAATATGCTTATACTGATGACAATATTGTTTCCATACTCAATAAGTGGAGTTATTTTTTATTTTCTTCTTCTTTTCCTTTTTTTTGTGTGGTTGCCTTGTGCTCATAGTCTTTACTAATTTTAACCACTTTAACTTGTTTTCGATTCTTGCCTTTCACTTTCTCTCTGTTTTTTCACACTTTGATCAAATAGAGAAAAAATATTATGGATTATTTAATATGAACTAAATTTCTCTTTAAATGAAAATTTCCCCAAAGTATTTTCTCAAAATTTAAGGAAAATTCATGGTTTTTTAGGCTTAGAATGAGAATGGTTTATGTAGTTAAAAGAAAAAAAATAAAGGCTTATGTAAAATAAGGCTCAAGGGGTTGACTATGGGAATACACCATGTAATGATGCCTTGATAATTAGGATGCTGGGAAAGTTTTTTGGTTTTGACAAAAATATTCCCTAGATCATTTCTCTAATATTTGGTATCAACTAGGATTTCGCCTCAAGGATCCATCAACGAGTTCTAGAGCAAAGCAAGATTAAACTTTCCTGACCTAGTTAATTCAACTCCTTCTCTTTATATTCAAAATGGAGTAGAGAAAAAAAAATAACTATGTGCTAAATTATTTTCAAGGACAAAGATTTAAATCAATGTACCCACAAAACTCTACCTAACATAATAGCAGATTTTGAAAAAAATTCTCAAAACCATCATCAGTCACAAATTTCAAAGTTATAGCGAATTCAATTTTACTCAAATACATGCTTGATAAGAGAATCTAACAACTCAATACTATAGGAATTGACATCGATAAAATTAAAGTAAATAATATCCTTATTGTAATTCAAAACTGAGATAGATTGAAGAAATGAAAGGAACTTCCTTGGTTTTATGATGGATCCAACTTGGTTTTTAATTTTCAGCTTTTTATTCCTAGAAAATAAAGAAACATCAAAAATCCAAATTATCAAATAAATAATAAAAAATAAAATAAAGTTTTATGGGCTACCTTTCATAAGGGCTTGTTTTATAGTCTACAAACAGACTTTTCAGTCTTCATCAATTAGGATTTCGAGGATGAGTAAATGCACAATTCCTCTCCACTTGTTATCTATAATAATGCTTCAATATCTTAACGTTACATATGAATATAGGCATTGCCTTGTCCTTCAAGTCTATTTCTCCAAAAGTGGAAACTTTGTCAATTGTATAAGGACTTGTCCATATTGATCTTAACTTACCCGGGAAGAGTTTTAGTTGTGAATTGAAGAGTAAAACCTATTACCCTGGAGAAAACTCACGCCTGAGAATATACTTGGCATGCCTCTTATTTGTCCATTCTTTTTAGATCTTTGCATTTTATAGACATAATTTAGGAACTCATCCATCTCATTCTATTGAAAAAGTTGCTTTTCCCCTAGTACCTTGAAATCAAAATTAAACTTCTTTACAGCCCAATAAGCTTTATGCTCTAACTCAATAGGGAAATGACATGATTTTCCAAACACTAAAAGATAAGGGGACATCCTGATAGGTGCTTTAAAAGTTGTATGATATGCCCACAAAGCATCATCAAGCTTCTTTACCCAATCCTTTCTATTGGTATTGACGGTCTTTCCAAGGATATTCTTGATTCCTTAATTTGAAATTTCAGCATAGCCATTAGTTTGGGGATGGTAGGAAAGTGCTATCTTATGCTTCACACCATGTTTAGAGAGAAGGTTGTCAAAAAATTTGTTGCAAAAGTAGGCCCCTTCATCAGTAATAATAGCTCGTGGAGTGCCAAATCTGGTGAATATGTTCTTAAGCAGAAATTTAAGCACTACATTTGTGTCATTTTTTGTTGTAGCAATTGCCTCTACCCACTTTGACACATAATCAACTACTATCAAGATATAAACAAAGCCAAAAGAAGGAGGAAAAGGACCCATAAAATAAATTTCCCAAAAGTCAAATAATTAAACCTCTAAAATATTTTTTGATGGTAGCTTCTAACGGCTTGAAATATTTCCCATACGTTAGCACCGATCACAAGTTTTCACCAAAGTATAATTATCACAAAAAGTAGAAGGCCAAAAGAAACCACTTTGAGGTACCTTAACTATTGTTCGTGTTACTCTAAAATGTCCTCCATATGATGAGGAATGATAATGATGGAGAATGGCTTGCATCTTCTCTTCGAACACACATCTTTGGATGATTTGATCAAGGAATCTTTTGAAAAGGAAAGGCTCATCCCAAAGATAATATTTCACATCATGCAAAAACTTCTTACATTGGTGGTACATAAGTGCTAGTGGCAATACCCTACAAGCTAGGTAGTTTGCAATATCAGCATACCAAGGAAGCTTGATCTCACAAGCAAACAACTGCTCATCAGGGAATGCTTCTTGGAACTCAAAATATGGTTTTACTTCTTCTTGCTCCAATTGAGAGAGATGGTCAGCAACTAAATTTTCACTTCCTTTCTTATCTCGAACTTCCAAATGAAATTATTGAAGAAGAAGGATCCAAAAAATTAGTCTAGGCTTAGCATCCTACTTGCTAAACAAATAACAAAGTGGTGTAGGATCAATGAACACTATCACCTTTGTACCAATGAGGTAAGACCGAAAGTAAATACCACAACAAGCATTTCCTTCTCAATTGTTGTATAATTCAATTGGGCTTCCTTCAATGTCCAAATTGCATAGTATAGGGCCCTAAATAGTTTGTCTTGCTTTTGAACTAGCACTGCTCCAATTGCAAAGTCACTTGCATCACAAATGACTTCAATAGGTTGACTCTAATCAGGTTTAGTCATTACTAGCTGAAATCAGTTTCTCCTTGATTGCATTAAAGTCCTGCAAGCAAACATCATCAAACTCAAATGCAAATTTTTTTTCAAGAAGATTACATAAAGGTTTGGAAAGTTTAGAAAAATCCTTTATAAATCTTCTATAAAATCCTACATGCCCCAAAAAGCTTTTGATTCCCTTCACATTCTTTAGAGGTGGTAGTTTTTCTATGGTTACAATTTTAGATGACATTCTATGGCCAAGCACGATCCCTTCTTGAACCATTAAATTACACTTCTCCCATTTTAGGACAAGATTTTTATCCTTAAATCTCTGCAAAACAAGAGATAAATTAATCAAACAATGATCAAAAGATATACCAAAAACCAAAAAGTCATCCATAAAAAATTAAATTATATCTTCCATCATATCAGAAAAATAGCCATCATGCAACATTGGAATGTTGCTAGGGCATTGCACAATCCAAAGGGCATCCTTCTAAAAGAAAATTTTCCATAGGGGCATATAAATGTAGTTTTCTCTTGATCTTTAGGGACTATGCCAATCTAGTTATAACCCAATAATCATCTAAGAAGCAATAATAAGGATATATGGCCAATCGATCTTACATTTGATTAGTGAATAGAATTGGAAAATGATCCTTCCTTGTTGCTCTATTTAACTTGCGGCAATCTATACATACATATCAACCCGTGACTATGCTTATAAGAATAACCTCATTATTTTCATTTTCACCACCTTTATTCCAACCTTTTTTGGTACAACCTACACTAGACTTACCCATGAACTGTCTGAAATAGCATAAGTAATTCTAGCATTGAGAAGCTTTATAATTTCATCTCTCATAACTTCCTTAATTGCTGAATTTAATCTTCTTTGGGGCTCAATTGATGGTTTGTAAAGTTCCTCCATTAGAATCTTGTTCATATAGATAGAAGGACTTATACCTTTTATGTCAAAGATAGTCCATCCCAAGGATGTTCTTTGTTCCCTTAACACACAACAACAACTTTTTCTCTTCTTCGGGTGTAAGTGATGTAGAAACAATCACTAGAATGGTGTAACTATCACCCAAGAATGCATAGCGAAGATGCTCAGGTAATTGCTTCAACTTTAGAGTTGTAGTTTGCTGCAATATTTCTATAGAGATTACAGAATTCGTATTTGCTATCATTGGCTCTAGCCTCTCTACTTCCTTGCTAAATGATGTAACGTGTTGCAATGCTTTCAAGGAAAATACATAGTGGATAAATTCTTCACTAATAAAAGATAAATCAAATTCACAAACAACACATTTATTAAAATCATAAGCATGAGATGAAGTGGTGATACACCGTTCTAGGTATGTTCGACCAACATATCCTCTTGAAAGGCTTTTACTACACATTTCTCAATAACATCTACCTAAAAGAAAATGCTTGGATCTTCTGGAAATCTCATGGTTTTGTAGATGTTGAATGTAACCTCTTTCTTGTTCACTCTTAATGTTAACTTACCCTTTTGAACATGTATTAAATCCCTTCCCATAGACAAGAATTAGTGGGATATCTTGGTCTTCATCCATATCTAACACCACAAAATTAGCTGAAAAAGTAAATTTATCCACCTTTATCAATACATCTTTTATGATTCCACTTGGATACTTGATGGATCAGTTTGCTACTTGCAAAGATATTGTTGTTTGTTTCATCTCTCCAAGCCCAAATTTCCTATAAACAAAAGTGGTATAAGATTAATGCTAGCACCAAGATCACATAAAAATTTATCAAAAAATGAATTTGCAATAGTGTAAGGCAAATTGAAACTCCCTAGATCTTTTAATTTTTGAGGTAATTTCTTTTGAAGAATGGCACTACATTCTTCAGAAATCTTTACTGTTTTGAACTCCTCCAACCTTTTCTTCTTGGAAATGATGTCCTTAAGGAATTTAACCTAATTTGGAATTTGTTCCAAGGTTTGTACAAAAGGAATATTTATATGAATTTTCTTAAAAATATGCTAAAACTTAGAAAATTGCTTATCTAATTTTTGTTTTTGAAAGCATTGAGGGTAAGGAAGTAGAGTAGAGAGAATATGAGGATTTTCAGGAAATGAAATTGATGGAGGCTTGTAAATCTCTCTTAGTGTATCATCAATAATCTCCTTTTCTTCTACTTTATTATTGCTTTGGCCATTGTTTGGAACTGTAAGGGTGGACTCGGTTTCCTTTGATGGTGACCTCTCAATTTCTCTTCCACTCCTAAGTGTAATGGCCTTGCATTTTTCATTTGGATTCACTTATGTATTGCTAGGAAAAGTTACTCTTTGTTGGGCATTGATGGTCGTGGCTAGTTGCCCAATTTTCACTTCAAGATTTTTCATAGTGGCTCCCATATTTCTACAATGAGTCTTAATGTTATCCAACCATGAATCACTCTTTTTAAACCTTGCTTTGGTCTCCTCAACAAAGGAAACCATGGAATCCTCAAGTGACATCTAATTCTCACTTGGTTGACTATTAAACCCTAGAGGAGGTTGCAGCATATTCTTTGTGTTTCCATAAGAAAATATGATTTCAAAGCCCTGGATGGTACTAATTTTGCATAGGATTATCATGATTGGTATAGTTCTGATTGTTGATGTATTGAACCTGTTCTTGACTTGATTCATTCATCGGAACTATCATACTAGGGTATGTAACTAATTATGCACTTTGTGGTATTCTTTTGGTTGTCAAGGCTAAAATCTAATGAGATAGAGAAGCTACTTGAGCTAAAAGGGTAGAAAATGGCTCCAAATCATGAATCCTAAAAACTTTATTAGCCATTGATAATTCAATTGGGAATTGATAGTTGTTTGATGCCATTTCATCCAAAAAAGAAGTAGCATCCTCAACTGTCTTTAACATCAAATTCCTACTAGAAGCAACATCAACTATGGTTCTAGATTTCCCATTTAACCTATTATAGAACATATGAACTTGTAACCAATCCAACAATCCATGTTGAAGGCAACACCGAATCATATCTTTATACCTTTAAAATGCTTCATAGAGTGTCTTAAAATCATTTGTTTGAATTGACCAATCTCACTCCTGAGTTGGGCTATTTTTGTAGGTGGAAAGAATTTAGCAAGAAACTTTTCTACCATATCTTGCCAACTAGTGATGCTTCCCGGTTGTAATGATTGTATCCAACCTCTAGCCTTGTCCCTTAATGAAAAAGGAAAGAATCTTAGTATAATGGTGTCTTTAGTAACACCATTAATCTTTATAGTGTAACAAATCTCTAAGAACATCGCCAAATGAATATTTGGATCATCAAGTGGAAATTCGCTAAATTGGGCTTGTTGCACCATGTTGATCAATATCAGTTTGAGCTCAAAATTATTGGTATTAATGGTCTAGCATCTTACACCTAAGTAATTGTCATTCACAATTGGCCTTACATAATCCTTCATGGTGCGCGGCTATGCATTCTGTTATTCTTTAGCCATGGCTAGTACTTTCTTTTTTCTTTGTGATTTAAAAGTTCTTTCAATCTCCGGATAAAAAAAAATAATGTTTCAAGTTCTAGCATGGCGCATTCAATGTTAAAAACACACCTAGAGAAATGTAAAAAAGTCAAAATAAAAATATAAATGAAATAAAATATAATTCTAAATTAAAACCAAGATTACTTTGTGTTGATATTGGAAAAAATAAGAAGAAATCAATCCCTAACAACGGTGCCAAAAATGAGAGTAGTGTAAAACTACAAGTGCACAGTATCGTAGTTTTATAGTAAAGTGAAAAGAAGAGTATCGTTCTCAGGTATTGGTGACTTACTTTTGACAAATACCAAAATTATACTAATCTCAATTTTATTTAGAGAAGTCACTAAGGGTTTTGTAATTGAAATTTGAATAAAATCAATTTAAAGAAAATATGCAAAAGAAAATAAAGATGTTGAAAGATCAAATTAATAGGAAGAAAACTTTTAGGAAATCAATTTTACCTAATCCCTTGCTATGCTTTACTCATCTAAATAATTGGGTTTAATTCTCTTTGTCTGTTAGCAATCTCCAAAAAATATCCAAAAGCCTCTTTCGATAGTCAATTGGAAATATTCTTGTTCATTAATTTACATAAGAGTATGCAATTTAATAAAGCAAGAAAGCATTAAGACCAATAATTTTAAAACTACACAGGTTCATATAAGTCTTTCAATCTCTATATTTACCTATGCTACAATATTCTAGATTTATCCTATAATTCCCTCTTTTGATAGTATATTACAAGATTAAAATCATCTAATTAATGATTAGTTAATTAGAAGCAATAAATTCAGAATAAATCAGACAAACATGAAGAAAAATAATTCAAATTAACATAGAAAATCAATCATAATTTATAATTAGATTACATCTTTTTCCTAGAATAAAGAAAAATTAGTTCATGCTTAAATTAAATTTAACAAAAGCAAATTCACCATAATGTTTCTGAGAGGAGAATTGAAAGAAAAGTGAATCACAAAGAGAATCTAGTTTTGCGTTTCCTTGTTGCGTTCCCATCCTTCTTTTCCCTTGTTTCTATGTAGTTTTCTTTTTTTCTTTTCTTTTCTCCCTTGCATTGTTTCTGCTTTTTTATTTTCATTTCTCATGGCGACCATTTCTCTGTTTTCCATTTTGTGCTTTGTTCCCCTTTTCTTTTGTTTCTTACTTATATATATATCTTAAGTCGCATCCAAACAACGTGATATATATTTTGCTAATTAGAAATCTTTATTTAAATTAAATTTAAAAAATTCTTAATTTAAATTTGATCTTCATTTTATTCAAATCTGCAATGAAATTTAAATAATAATAATGAAGTCTAAAATCAATAAAAATTAAATAAAATTAGACTAAAATTAAAGTTGAGAAGTGATAAATTATGTCAAATTATTCAACTCGTCAAATTTCAAGTGAAATCACTTTATGTAGCTTCAGAATGCTAGAAAGAGATGTTAAGAAGATGCCCACACCATGGTCTTCCAACTTGGTTGCAATTGCAAACATTCTATAATGCATAAATGGGTCAACCAAAGACCTTAATTTATGTTGCAATTGGGGGAGCATTAATGAGTAAAACTGAAGAGGAAGCTTTTTCAAAAACTTTATTTTCAATTTTTTTTTATTTTTATTTTTTATTTTATTTTTTATTTTATTTTTGTTGTTTTTTCTTTTTCTTTTTTTTTCTTTTACCTTTTTCAATTATTTTTTTTCAATTTATTTTATTTTATTTTTATTTTATTTTTTTTTGGCTTAATTTTTATTTTTTCTCTTTTTCTCTTTTTATTTTTTTTTATTTTTCTTTTACTTTTTCAATTTATTTTATTTTTGGTTTAATTTTTTTTTTCAAATTTTTTTAACTACTTTTTTTTTAATTTTCGTTTAAGTTAATTAACTTAGGTTTTTAGTAACTTAATTTACTAACTTAATTAATTTAATTTACTAACTTAATTAACTTAGATTTTCATTAACTTAATTAACCTACCTTTTTATTAACTTAATTAACTTAAATTTTAACTTAACTTAACTTAATTAACTTAATTTTAATAGCATGAAAAGTAAAGATCTAATGAAGTTAAATCTAGGAGACTAGTTCTTGGAAGCCTTTGTGCCACTAGTCTTTCCTGGGAACGTTGCTCTGTCTAGGAGGATGGTTTTTAAGGAGCCTTTGCCCCACCATTCTTTCCTGGGAGCACTCTTGGTTAATACTGATTATGTTATTTTAACTTAAAAAAATTAAAAAAAAAAAATTCTGAAACTATCTCCAAAATTTTAAAGCTTTAATTACAATCTAAGGAGTTAGTTGTTTTGTTTGATCTAGGTACAATTGTGTTTTGATGCCTTTAATTATTTGATTTGTACCTAGACATGGATTATCTAAAACTCACAAGCATGTCCCTAGTTTTAAGTACAGAAAAATTTAAAAATCCATAGGACATGACTGAAAAAGTATAGGTAGACAACCTTGTCTTACTTGTAGGTTTGATTGACTCATTGATGAGGGGACATTGAGTTTACTTAAAATGAAATCCCCAAGTTACGTCTTGCTAAGACGTTAAACTAAGCGCTGGATGGGAGGCAACCCATCATTTTAGGTAATTTTATTTTGTTTTATTTGTTTAATTTTATTGTTTATTTTAGTTTAATTATATGTGAATAATTTTTAAATTGTTAAAACTAAAAATATTTGTTGAGTTGTTAGAAGTTCACAGCAATCTGTCTGTATACACTTTAATGATGAATATGATGAATGCACCTGCATTTCTCCATTACTACTTACACATTCTCAAGAAATAGGTAATCTTTCTTCTCTTTTCTCTTTATCTTTAATTTACAATTGTTACATTGAGGACAATGTAAGTTCTAAGTTGGGGGTGGTGAAAAGTTACCATGCTTAATTAGAAAAGAAAAAAAGATTTAACAATTTAAAAATTCAAAAAAAAAATTCAAAAAAAAATTCAAAAAAAAAACAAATATTATTAATTTTTTTTCTTTTTTATGTTCACATCTTCATTTTTTCTGTTTGGTTTTATTTTCCTTGTGTGATTTAGTAATTTTTGGAATTAAAAAAAAAAAAAACAAATTCTCACAAAAATTTATCATTTCTTTAAATCAAATTTAAGTAAATAGTTAAGTCTTTTGTACTGTTAGATTAATTTTTGAAAACATATCATGAAATATTATGTAATTATTTTTGATAATTAGTTAATTTTTGTCATAACTAGTATTTCTTGATAAGATGTAGAAATTATATTAAACCCAAAATCAGTTTTTATGAATTTGTTTTAGTGGAGACTACCTTTGTGAGATATAATTTGAGCCTAATTTCCTTTATTCAGAGTGAAATATATATTTTTTCTACTCCAAACACATTTCTTATTTCTTCAAATTCTTAGATGATCTCTATAGGCATTAATATTGAATGTATGAATTTTTTCTCATCTTAATAGAGTGTCGTATATTTTTTATTATTATTTTTGCTTAGATTAAATGATTTGAGTAGAAATTGATAGTATATGCTTTTATCTCATTCGTGCATGACTGTTACAAAAAAAAAGAGACATATCTGGGGTTACCTAAACCAAGATCAAACAAAAAAGCCACAAAATTAACCACTCACCAAAATCCTAAAAAAAAATGCACAATCTGTACATGGGTTGACTCTCTAAAAAATGATATATATTGAAAAATATCTTCAGAAAAATATAGAGAGAAAGAATATATAGTATAATCTACATACTATGACCCACATTGCCTACAAAGTTGTGAGTAAAGGCTAATTACAAAAGAAAGATATAGAAAGTAATTCCCTAAAAAGTCATTGCAATGTCTTCATTTGTAAAAGGCATATATCTTGAAATTTTTTCTTAATGAGTTTGATTTATGCATGAAAATAATTTTTATATATGATGTCTTTATAATTTATACATTTGATTCCTTCCATGAGATCAACGTCAAAATAACACTTTGAGCCTTTCTTCTTTATACATATGCGAACATATTAGTTCATTTCTATACATCAACTCTTTCGCATATAAATTAGTAAGAGTGTTTGAACCCATAGGATTCAGTGTTTTGAGAGTATTGACTTGTGAGGAATAGAGTCGAAGCGAATTCGGATTCATGACACTAAAATTGGGTGAAATTAAATTGATACATTTTTGATATGAAATATGAAAATGATTTTCGACTAATTATTATAATAAATCATGATTGTTTAAAAAGATTAAAATAACTTATGCTTGAGATTTTAATTATGATCTTAAAGGAGATTAAAAAGTATGAGACATTTTTGTGATATGTTGTTTTCTTTTATTCTTAAATTAATTTTGTTGTAATTTTAGTTTTTTGATTTGATTGTTTTTATTTTTACATTTAGTTCAATGTTTGTGGGTATCATTACTGAAAACCCTCACGAGACTCAAACTCGTCCACTAGGGCAACCTAGGGGTTTAAAGGCTTGTTGCATAGGCTAAATGCAACCGTTTCAATCCACGAAAGTGATTTAGGATCATTTAATTTTTAGTTTTTATCGCTTCTCTTCCTAAGGGACTAGCAAGAAGCTGGTTGGGGGTTGTGATGAGTGCTCAAAAAGCACTAAAATAACCATGATTTTATGCACATTAATTGATTAAAAATACATATATTTATATGTTTTATCATATATTTATATAAATTTGTCTTTTTCAGAATCACGGGTATTTTTATTGTTTTTCAGGTATTTTGACTTAAAAACGCAATTTAAAGACTCAAAGAGGAATACTTGAAGCAATACATCACAAATATATTAATAAATAAGTGGGAAAAGGTCAACAAACATGGAAAAATTGGACAAAATGGGTCGTAAAGGTCAAAAATGTCAAAAAGACGGAAATCGTGCCCGTTGCCCGCTCACGCCAAGGCCTGATGCGCGCGCTACAAGACTGTTCATCCGCGCTGCTCACGCGCGCCGAAGCCGCGCTGACAGCTCGCCCGCCAGCCCTCCGCGCGCCCAACGCCTTTTCGCCCCATTTTTCACGTGTACCGCCAGGACGTCATGCTGACGTCATTAATGACATCAGCAATTCCAATACGCGTTTTTACATTTTTTAATATTTTTTTAACATTTTTTACTCATTTTTTCTCTCCATCCTCACCTATAAATACCCCCCTTCCCTTCACTTCATACCACACCTAGAAAACACATTCTCTTCTTTCTTTCTCTCTTTTCTTAGATTTTTAGGTTTTTTTAGTTTTTCTTAGTTTTTAGTTAATTTCTCTTAGTTTTAGAGTTCTTCTCTTTTTGGGAAGAACTAGTTATGTTTTTGTAATATATTAGCTTTTGATTCAATAAATGGGAGTGCAAATTCCGCTTGGAGGTTTTCTAGCAACGGGAATAGCATCGAAGTTCTGTAAGGATTTTATTTTCTTTACAGTTATTTTTTATGCTTTATTCTTACATGTTATATTTAATTTGTCTGTGATTAAATTTAACTGTGTTGGCTATTTGTAAACATGATATAATAATAACGTTGTTATGCTTGCGAAATATTAAATAGGTAAAAATCACTAAAATGAATTGATTTTATTTTTATTCAAGATTTTATATTAAGAATGTTAGAGAGAAATATATTATTTTTCATTACAAACTTAAATCTGAAAATTAGATTTTAAGGTTTAGTTATCCTATTCGATTTAGAGTAGTGCTCTTTTATTTGTTGGTACAATCGCCTCTAGGTAGTTAGAGTGAAGCTCTATTTCAAAAGTTTTTATAAGAATTATTATCTGAAAATGTATTGACAACATGTTTTCAGTAGTGGTTTTAAAACTTGAAAGTTAGTACTCGGATAACTAAATTCTTAGGTTTAATTTGGACACCTTGAATAAAGTTTAAACCGGCTACCCCCACCAAAGGTGGCATTTAAATGGTTCATTTTCAATCTCTTAGAAAAAGAAATTAATTTAATTAACCAAATTAGTTATCAACCCCACCCATAGGTGTTAATTGATTTGTTTAGTTAACAAAGAATATCTAACCCCACCAAAGGTCGTATTCATACAAAAAAGGGAGAATCAATAAATATCAATTCATATCTTTAATAACCTAAATAATATGAGCAAGCATAATTAACTTAATTATTATATCCATAAATACTCCACTGTTTTAACAGATAAAATTTGCATAAATGTTTATTGAATCTATGTTTATTTTTATGTAATTAGATTAAAAACACAAAACCCAAAATATCGTGACAGGATGTTTAGGATTTAATTTCGTTTTTAAAAGTTTGAATAATAAATTAAAAACCACATACATTCCTTCCTTAGATCGACCTTGGGAGTATACTTATCATTTTCTACGAAATGATTCGTGCACTTGCGAGAGTTTTATAAATACATAAAACCAAATGAACGGGCAGGATCGGCGATGTCGGTTCTGCCCCGATCAAGTTTTTGCACGTGAAAAATGGGGCGAAAAGGCGTTGGGCGCGCGGAGGGGGCTGCTGGGCGCTGCGCGCGCGCGCGGGGGGCTGTCGCTGCGTGCAGCTCGGCGCGCGTGAACAGTGCCCGCGCGATGGGGCGCGCGCGAACAGTGCGCGCGGGCGCACGCGGCATGGGGCGCTGTCAGGGCGAGCTGGCAGCGGGCGCGATTTCCGTCTTTTTGACATTTTTTACCTTTACGACCCATTTTGTCCAATTTTTCCATGTTTGTTGACCTTTTCCCACTTATTTATTAATATATTTGTGATGTATTGCTTCAAGTATTCCTCTTTGAGTCTTTAAATTGCGTTTTTAAGCCAAAATACCTGAAAAACAATAAAAATACCCGTGATTCCAAAAAAGACAAATTTATATAAATATATGATAAAACATATAAATATATGTATTTTTAATCAATTAATGTACATAAAATCATGGTTATTTTAGTGCTTTTTGAGCACTCATCAATAGTCAACCCTTCCTGCTACCTATTTTTCAACAGCCATAATAACCACACGTCTAGGAGAATAAGCCACCTAGTAAGAACAACACAAGTGCTCTAACGGGAATGATGAAAAGACTTCATCCATTCAATAAATACAAAAAAATGGATAGCATAAAGTCCACTCATGGGGCGACATACCCAAACCATAAGAAAAAGGCCTCAAGGTAACCTCATAAGCAACACAAAAGTCAGCCAAAAAAGAAAAGGTAAGGAACAGTGTAAAGGAATAGCCTTAAGAAGTTTTAAAACTTTAGAAAAGAAGGAGGATGCTAGAAAGAATGAGCAAAAAATGGACAAAGAGAGTATGGAAAATGATGTGATTCAACTAAAGAAGAGTAATCTCAATAAGCTCATTATTCCTTTCCCTAAAAGAGTGTAAAAGTAAAAATTAGAAAATCAATTTTCAAAGTTCTTGGATGTCTTCAAGAAGCTGTACATAAACATACACATTATAGATGCACTTGAACATATGCCTTCATATGTCATATTCATTAAGGATATCCTATCTAAGAAAAAGAGGCTTGGAGACAATGAAATAATAACTTTAACTAAAGGTTGTAGTGCCACCCTTGAGAGAAAACTACCACAAAAGCTTAAGATTCGAGTAGCTTTGACATCCCTTGCACAATTGGGAATATACAATTTGGTAAGGCACTATATGACTTGGGTGGAAGTATTAACCTTATGCCATTATCAATTTTTAAGAGATTGGGGGTTGGTAACGACAAACCCACTTTAGTAACATTACAAATGGTAGATGTGTTAGACATGAAAGAGGACCATGGCATTCCTATCATCCTAGGTCATTGATTCTTAGCAACCAGAAGAGCACTTATTGATGTACAAAAAGGTTAGCTTACAATGAGATTGTAGTATGAACAAGTAATATTTAATGTTTTTAAAGTAATTAAATTTCCTGATACTGATCATACTAGTGATTTCTTTAAGATAGATATTATTGATGAACTAGCTAATGATGTACTTCATAACATGTTCCCTAATGATACTTTAGAATATGTCCTTGTTAATTCTGTGAATGCACATGCTGTTGAAAACCATGACAATCACTTAGGTACACACACTCATGATGAAAATTTAACAACATTTGTTACCTACTCTAATGACTTTATGACTTTACTGAAAAAAGGGTTAAAAATATAATTTTTGGAATTTTTAAGAATTTTTAACACAGGACCAATCAAAAGCTTCCATGTGGCATTCCTTGCATGCAAAGGAGCTGATTGGGAAAGCCATATAGATGCCATGCAAGAAGGGATAGTGAATCGTATATTTCCATCTGTGAAGAGTGATGAACTATATGCCACATGTCCGCACATTGTTCAATCCGAGTTTAGAGTGCGGTCAAAAATTCACCTTTGCGCAACACCATCCGTAACCACGAATTAAGTTACATTGTGTGGCACTGACTCAAAGAGTATTGGCTAGGACGATCTTCCCTGCCACGCATCGCGCTCTAAATACATATAACTCAGGATGGAGACAACATCCAAATTTCTCTTGGAATAATAACAATTAAGGTGGTAATCAATTCAACCATCAAGAATTTTCACTACCTACTTTCCAACAATCACAAGCCTAAGCAAAGAAGCCATCTACAGAGGACAATAAAAATGCTCTAATGGGGATGATGAAAGACTTCATCAATTAATAAATACAAAAGTGTCCACTCAAGAGGCTTCAATTCAAAATTTAGGGACTCAAATAGGACAAATTTCTTAGGCTATAAGCCAAAGCCCTCAAGATAACCTTCAAAGTGAAACAATTGTAAACTCAAGAAGAGAAGGTAAGGACCATTGTAAATCATTAGCCTTGAAGAGTGGTAAAACTTTAGAGTAGGAACATAAGACAAAAAAGAATGAGGAGAAATAGTAAATTAATAAGGAAGAGGAGGAACTAGTTAATAAAGAGAGCATTGAAAAGGAAATAATTCAACCAAAGAAAAATAATCTCTACAAACCCACTATAACCTTGATTGCAGGTTATAGTGCCATCCTTGTACAATTAGGAACATCCACTTTGAGAAAGTGTTATGTAACTTGGGTTCTAGCATTAACCTTATGCCATTATTGGTCTTTCAGATATTAGGGTTTGGTAAAGCGAAACATACTTTAGTAACATTACAAATGGTAGATAGATCAATTAAGAGACCTCGGGGTGTGGTAGAAGATGTGCTAATAAAAGTAGACAAATTCATCTTTCCAACAGATTTCATTGTGTTACACATGAAGGAGGACTATAACATTCCTATCATACTTGGTCATCCATTCTTAGCAACCGAAAGAGCACTCATTGATGTACAAAAAGCTGAACTTACAATGAGAATGCAAGATGAACAAAAAATGTTTAAAGTTTTCAAAGCATATGAACCCCCTGATATTGATAATGCTTATGAATACTTAAGGATAAATGTTACTGATTGTGGGGACAACTTAAAAGAATATGTTGAGTTTCCTACACTTAATACTTTAACACATGATGCTGTAAACAAGGACATAAACTCACCATAAAATAACTCAACATGTTTTAACTTTGAAAGTATGGAATTGAAGGTTGATATTGTCAACTGTGTGAACTTTTTGGAAGATGCACCTTTCATGTGTGTATCAAAGGTGATTATGGAAAATTTTAAGATAAGATCTAAGCTTAAACCATCAATTGAAAGACCAACAAGTTTAGACCACCCACTTTTACCGTCCCATCCCCAATCAAGTATGAAAGTGAAAGAGTCCAATAGAGATATGAAACGATGTTAGAAATACATAAATTGGATGAGTTACGGTAGAGTTCTTATAAGAATGCCAAAAAGTTCAAAAACAAAACAAAACAAAAATATGGAAAGAGAAGAGACTTGAGCACCATGTTAAGACTCAAATTGTTTCTAGGCGAACTCAAAAGTAAATGGACACAAAGCGATGTGCCTTAAGACTTCATATGACTATCTAGTCAAGGACGTTAAACATAATGCTGGTTGGGAGGAAACCCAATGTTATTTTATTTATATTTTTATTGTTTTTGTTTTGTAAGTGAAAAAATGTGGAGAGCAATGGCACAATAAGAATGAGTATTCAGCGACAGATGTGGTGTGCCATAATTAAGGGAGTTTTCTTTTCGTTTACATTTTCTTATTGATAAGTGCACATTGGGGACAATATGTAATTTAAGTTTGGGGAGGGAAATTCATTCTACTTTAGTATTGGCCATGCATTTTAAATTTTTTATGGAATTTATTTTTAATTTTAGGTTGTTATTAATCATGATTTGGGTAGAAATTGACAAATATATGAAAACTAAACGCATGCATACTTAATATGAAATATATGAAACATATGGATTCAATAATAAAAATTGGTTGTCATAATTAGGATAATGAATGTAACATATTTGTTAAGATATTTACATTAATCATGTGATATTCTTACTAGTTTTGATTGGATTGATTCAAATATTTTATGCACATGTTCATGATTGATTTTGGTGTTCTTATTGAGAGAAAATTTGCAGTAGTTTATGCGAGTTGACGAAATTTATCAAGTTTTAGAATCTATTTGATCATCTCTTGAGGCAAAATCCTAAATAGTATTTAGCAAGAGAAATGATTCAGGCCTTATTTGGATTGATTGAGCCTTTCAAGCTAACCATTGTTAATATCCGTAGTTACCCATTTGAACCTAACAAAGAACCATTCATATATTTAAGCCACATTTTATGCCTAACTAATAAGCATTACCTATATCCTTGCACCTTTAGCTTGTATGAAACGAAAAAAATAATAAAATCATGTGTGATGCTATAAAGTAAGGTGAAATGTAATGCACCATATAAAAAATGTGAAAAAGAAGAAGCAAAACTCATAACACAATTATCCCTTTAAAGGAAAAAGAAATAGAATTGAAAATAAGTTTGGGGGTGTTGTGAAGTTACAATAAAAAGAAAGAGATAAGAGATGTGAAAAAAAAGAATATGAAAATAATGACAAAAGAGGGGGTACTGAAATATCAAGTTAAAGCTCAATTGTTGTTAAAAAAGTACATGATGAATAAAATGAATGCTAAGGTGTGTAAAGAGCCTAAATGTCTTCATTTATCGACCCCCACCTAAGCCTTAAATTACAACCATGTAAAGTCCTTATTGATCTTTAGCTAAGTGCATATTTATATTAGTAGAGAGTGATGTGAAAATTAGACTTATGAGACTTGTTCTAAGATTGAATTGATTAACATGCTCATATAGATTGATTTCATAAGTACATTGAATGATATCGTGTGCATCACACAGACACACATAAATCAATTTGTCAAAAACCTTACATATCCTTGTATTGATGGAATGTTGATTGATGAATATGTGAACCTTCTTATCATAGGATTGTACGAATTTTGAGAAAGGTAGTTTTCATGAAATATGCATGTATTAATGGATATATATTTATGAATATACTACCCATGTTATTTAATTTAGTTATACTTGGATTTATTTGAGGACAAGAAAATAGTTAAGTTTGGGAGTGTGATAATTCTATGAAAGTAGAGTCATTAGCACATTTTTTTTACTTAATATTTACTTTTTTATTCAATAAATAGTATTTTTGGGGCTATAAATATTAAAATATAAACATTTTAGTGAAAAGGGGTGAATATATCATTTTTGGGATTTATATGGATGTTTTATAAATTTTTAACGTATAACCAACCAGAAGCTACCACGTGGTATGCCACACAAGCAAATGAGTTCACTGGGCAAACCACGCATATGCCACACAAGCAGGGACAATGAATCATCGATCACCACGTGTGAGGAGTGATGAAATGTGTGCCATGTGTTTGCACGATGTTCAAGCTGAGTTTGGAGTGTGGTTAAACCTTTATGTCACGTTTCGTCATGCAAATTCCCCCCGCATTCCACCCGTGCACCAATCCATCCATTACTGTGAATCATGTTGTGCCGCAAGGAACTCACTCAGCTAGTGTTGACTCAGATTGGTCTCCCCTACCACATGTTGTGCTGTGATTGGCTAGCGCTATCCATTTTGTTTGCTTTGATCTTAGCCCTTGATATGAAGATAATCTAACGGTCCAGATTACACCTGAGTTATATTTATGCCCCTAATCACCCCATAAACCCTAATGAGCCTCCATTAGCATAATTTTGATCAATTTTTGGAACTAAAAAGAGAGAAAAATACATAAAAATTCAAAAAGATATACAATTTTGATGGAGATTCAAGAGGAGATTAGCATTACAATTCAAAAGATTGATTGTATTTCTTCTTTTACTAATTTTTTTATCAATTTTTATGTCTTCCTTTATGAAAAATATGAGCTTAATGAACCCAATTTTTACCATGTGATGATTTAATATTTTACCCCAATTATAATTTAATTTTATTATTTAATCTGATTTTTATGCTACTAATTCTTTGGCTAACAATTTATCTGTAGAGGAAATTAAATAGATTTGAGAGAATTATTTAATTGTTTGTCTTGATTAAATAAGATACATAGTTTCTAGGGAGAGATGTATGATTATTATGTGTGTGATCCATAATTGATGAACTTAATGAGAAGTATGTAATTTATTTGGCACGAGAGTGTGATTAAATTAATTAATATATGGTGTGTACTTTACTTGAGAGAGAAATACATGCTGGTTAGATTCAATTGATCATCTAATTAATTGATAATTATATTGGGGGGATTTTATCGATTCGCATGTTTAGAAAATTAGGGCATTAAGTATTCTTAGATATTTTCTCATATATATTCTTAGTTACCAAATATGATTTAATTAATTATTGATATTTCCTTTTAGTTATTTCAATTTTGCTTCCTTAAAATATAAAAACACAAAAAAATTGATTTTTATTTTTTTAGTTTTAATAAAATAATCTCCGTGGAAACGATCTTTTTTTTATTATTATACTACTTGTTGTGATGCATAAACTTAAGTCTTTGACACATGATGTTATGAACAATGAAATAAATTCATTAGAAAACAATTCAACTTAGTTTATTGATGCAACTGTGGAAATTGCGATGGAAGTTGATATTTTTGACTATGTGAACTATTTGGAGGCAATGCCTCCCATGTGTGTATCTAATGTGGTTGTGGAGTTTCTTGAGATAAGCTCTAGGCTCAAACTATCCATTAAAGATCCATCTAAGTTAGAGGTCAAAACCTTTCAAAACCATATATGTTATGCATTTTTGGGTACAAACAAGACATTTGTAGTCATAACTTCTTCTAGTCTAAGTATGAAGCAAAAACAATCACTATTGAAGGTGTTTAATAAATTTAAAAGACATATAGGTTGGTCTATTTTTCATATCAAAGGCATAAGCCCCTCAATATGCATGCATAAAATCTTGTTAGAGGATGGAGCTAAGCCCACCAAGGATGTACAATGCTCGTTAAACCCTATTATGAAATAAGTGGTGAGAAATAAATTGTTAAATGGTTAGACATGGGAATCGTTCACCCAATATTAGATAGTGAATGGTAAAGCCCAATTCAATGTGTACTAGAAAAAGGAGGAATTAATGTGGTCACAAATGAGTCAAATGAATTAATACCCATAAGGACTATCATAGGATGGAGAATATGTATGGATTTTTGTAGGGTGAATAAAGCAACACAATGAGAGCTCTAACCAAGATGAAGATGAAATGACCTTGCTTGCAAAAATATTTACCAAATTATTCCAAAGTAAGAATAATTATTCTGATGGGTCAGAAGAGATAGGTCGAGTAGGAGAGACTCACGATCGAGGAAGAAGGGAGATGATTGTGATGATGAAACTAATAAAATTTAGAGTATGAAACATATCAATCAAATCAATTGTTTTGAGTACAAAAAGTTCAAACATCTTGTTGGAAATTATTTTTCTAATCAAAATCACTCAGGAAAAAGAGCGATGATAGTAGAGGTTACAATTTTGGATAAGAATTGTAGTGCTAATTAGGATGATTGTAACTTCATTGTCTTCATAGCTTTGAAGTATATTGTGGAACCTTCCACTACAACCTCTAAGGCTAGAAGGTTGACGATCAGGATCAACTCTTGGGTACTTATAATGAGCTCCTTTAGGAGCACATCAAGTTTAAGAAAGAAAGGAAAATGGCTTTGGAGAGCCCTTAAAAAATGGACAAAGAGCTTAGCGTGTTGAAAGAAACTTTTGAGAAAAAGAACTCCACCATTAGTAGTTATTAGGATTTTCTCATAGTTCATTGTGAGATCATTAAGAAAAAATATTATGATCTTTAAGTGGATTGAACCTTGAATTTCTCTAGAATAAAAAATAAAGAAGAAGAACCTAAAGAAACTCTAGTCAAGTCATATGGCTCTAAGAATTTTCAGCAATGATTGGTCTGAAGATCAAGGGTATCAAATCATTATTCTTGGAAAGAAAGCAATCATGTTGGACAGTGATAAAGTGTATTTGGTACATATAAAATAATCATGTTGGACAATGATAAAGAGTATTTGGTGCATACACTTTCAAAAAAGGACGTGGAGCTAGAGATGCTCAAGAAAAGATGAAGAATCTCGAGTACTCTATCGAAATCCAAAATGCTTCCATAAAGGATAATGAAGACCTCATAAGAGCTTTTTATGAGAAGAAATCCAAGTTAGAAGAAGAGTTAGGAAAATCCAAAATCATAGTGCAAAAGGTGATGTTGGGTACTCAGAAGACGGATGAAATTTTAAGCAAAACAAAAATGCACCAGTAGACAAACATATGTTGGGTTATGAAGAAGAAGTATCTACCTCTAATAGAGTTATACCTATATTCATAAAACTTGTGTCTATTGATTTAAGATTGAAGAATATTTTGACCATCCCTAAACAATAGTTGGTGGCATCATTTCAACTAGGCTATACCAGTAAGGTAAAAACCTCACCTCTTGTTGTTAGCTTTCACTGCACAAGTGATGACTTATTACTTATGCCTACTCATTTCTTTCTTATTTTCCACCATTGTTGTGAATATGTGCATCTAAGAAATTAATTATTAGAAATTAACCACTTATCCTTATGTGAGTATTGATATTAGTACTAATTCCCCATCATCCTCTCCTTATATTGCACCTAGAGTCAAAGACCCTAATTTTATCAATCCTTTTCTCATTCTTATTATCTTTGCCATACTATTAGCCACCTTTTCATATAGTTTCATAGATACTCCAAGAATAAATTCTAGGAGATTTTCCCCTCACTCTCCCAATTTAGTTTACTTAGGCTGTAACTACTATGGTTCAACTGAACACTTACAATTTTGGTGTATTATATGATGCTTATTTTCGCAAGTGTATGAATCGTTCAAGTAATAAAGTGTACAAAAGTACGGATATCGAACCCACAAGGAATGGCGTTACTAAGTACCGAAATTGACTAACCCTAATTTTATTTGAAAACCGAATTGTTGAAATTGTTTTAAAAGCAAATTAACATAAAACTAAATGCAAATAACAAAATTTAATGTTGTTCACAAATGATTAAAAACGCTAAGGCATTTGATTTCGCTAAATCAATTCAATCCGATTTCAAGTCATGTTATATGAGAATCAAAGCTAAAAGTGATGGTTGAAAAACCCAAATTTACCTAATACTCTCTCTCGAGTTATATTAGAATTACTTATCTATGAAAATCAACTATATTTCTATGAAGATTTAATCACAAACAAGCACATTAAGATTTATGGAATTTCTAGATTAACCACATACATCATGCATTAGTTCTCACACTCGCATTCAACATACGGTATTTATCACAAGAAGCATTCATTACATATCTCCTCTCGGTCTCAATATAATGCAACTAATCATCTAAATCTTGGCCAAAAATTTAAAAGCATTAAGCATGGAAATAAACACTCAACTTGAAAACAATGAACTCATATAACAATAACAAAAGAAATCAGATTTCCTTGATTCAACTACATCATAGCCTTAGCAAAAACGAATTAGTTCATAACGGAAATAAGAACAACCATTATTTCAATTGAATTCATGAATAACAAATCTGAATAAAATGCAGAATATGAAGGCTAAGGAGAAGAGATGAAAAACTCTTGAAGATGAAGATTTCGTAGCAACAATGGTGATGATCCTTCAAGCTTCTCCAAACTTTCTCTCCAAAATTGCCTTTTCTCTTCCAAAAATGACTCAGATCTGTTCTCTCTTCCGTCCCCCTCTTTCTCCATCATATTGTATATATAGATCTAGGGTTTGGGGGGAAGTTTTGGAACAAAACACAATAAAAAATGTGTTTTCGGACGAAACTCGCCGGCGGCGACATTATTCTTGCCGCGACGAGATTTCTGGAAAAGTTACGATTTTTGTTCCGCTAAATCTTGCCGGCGGCGAGATTACTGTGGCCGGTGGCGAGATGTACTTGGCCAGCGGCGAGGTTAAGTTGACTCTTATCATTATGCACCACCAAAAAAGTTTAGATAGGGAAAATCCTTCTTTAAGAAGTTTTCCTGGTCACTTGTGTGAGGAGCACTCAACTGGTTTTTCTAGAATCTCAAAGGAAAATTTTTATCGTGTGTTTCATATACACCATGATTATGTGAACTAGAGGCTAAAATTTGATATTGTTACCCGTTATAAAGTTTTTAGTAAATTGAGAGATGTAGTTTAATCATTCTTTCTTTAATTTGATATGCATTTGTTCTTCTTTTCTTCCTTTTGCTTGTAATATTTTTGTATGCCATTTTAATTTATTATTTGTGTTTAATTCTTGCATAAATAGAGGTTGACTTTCTCAAAACTCTATCTACTATAAAAGCATAGTTGGTATAGCGTATGGGTTTCATCAATGGAATATACTTGTTGGAAAAGATACAAATAAAATAATAAGAGAAAATCGAAAATTAGATTGGTCCCTTGATCTAAATTTCCCCCCTCATATGTGATTAAAATGGGCTAATAAAACATATAATATTTTCACTATATATTGATTTATAAATGAAAATTACAAATACTCTCACAAAAATTGTGGCTTAACACTCTCTTGATGTTTTATCTCGAGATGATATCTCTCTCATATACAGTAATTTATCTATTTTTTTCTCTTAAGCTCTTGAGGTTGGTTTCTAAATTCCTTTAAAATATTGATTCTCTTCTAAATTGTGATGATCCTAAGCTTCTAATAAATTCCTTTTTATTACATTATGCATACTAATATTATAATAGCATATTTTGAATTGAGGAGAAAGAAGCTCTCCTCATTTTTATCTTCGATCTTTTCTTTTTTCTTATGATTGACATTTTATTTTTCTTTAATTTCTTCCACATATTAGCATGATTAATGGAAAGAGTTTGGGTGGTGTTTAGAAATGGCAAGAGGTTATGTACTATGAGGGAATATATATGTAAGTGACAAGTTAGGGTACAAGTATATCTAGCAAATAAGAGTGTGTGATACAATTATTGATTTCTTTTCACGTGTATTTTAAGAAAATTAGAGAGAGCATCAACAACCCTTATTTTGTCTTTAGAAGTTGTTTTAATCACCCTTTTAACTCATTGTAGATGAAGTTTTAAATGCACTAAATTTTCTACTTGGCAAATTTAAAAGACAATTATAATATTTTGAAACCCTTAAACATTTTTAATAGCCTTTTCTTTTAAATAAATGTTCTAATGAAAATGCACTCACAACTAGGCCAATTCCCACTAATGATTTCCATAATCATATGGTAGTTCCTCTCTATGTATTTCTTCTTCTTTTGGTTTCTTGGTTCTAGTATTATCACAATAGATATCAACGAGCCACTTTGGGCAAGGAACCACCTCTAAGTCCAATAGGAACTTCCTAAACCACATGGCTTGCTTTGTGGCATCTCATAATTTAATGTATTATGCCTTAGAAGTGGACTCTAGACACATAATTTTTTCACATTTCTACAACTAATAGCTGCACCGCTCAGAGTGAAGACATACCAATAGGTTGAATTTCTCAAAACTCTTTCTGCCATAAAATCTTAATTCTTACATCCCATGGGTTTCATTAATGGAATATACTTATTGGTCAAGTTAACATATAAAATAATTAGTGCAAAGAGAAACATTACATTAGTCCCTTGATTTAACTTTTACCACTTGTAAGTAATTAAAATGGGCTAACAAAATATATAATGTTTTCCACTATACATTTATTAATAAATGGAAATTAAAAATAGTCACACAAAAATTATGGCTTAAAACTCTCTTGATTTTTTTTATCTCAAGAGGATATCTCTTATATATACGATGAGAATTTATCTGTTTTCTCTCTTAAGTGTTTGAGCTTGGTTTCTAAAGTCCTTTAAAATATTGTTTTTCTTCTAAATTTTGATGATTCTAAGCTTCTAAGAAATGAATTTTGTTATAATATGCATACTAATATTATAACAACATATATTGAATTGAGAAGAGAGAAGCTCTCCTCATTTTTCTCTCTACTCTTTCTTTTTTTTCTTATGATTGGTATTTTATTTTTCTTTAATTTCCTAAACAAAATGACATAATGCTTTTTAGTCTCCACTTCTTAGCTTATATGGGGGCCTCTACCTTGCCTATTAGTTTTCTACATAATTCATAAACTTGTCCATACGTAAGGACTTGGTCATCATATCCTAGCTATTGTCTTGAGTGTGGATCATCTTAAGTTGTAGTTTCTTAGATTTGAACATATCATGTATCAAATAATGTCTAACATCAATTTGCACTGAATTGGAGTATAAACTCATATTCTTACTTAAAATGGATAGCACTTTGACTATATAATGGGAAACATAGTGTTGTTGTCATTGTCTTAATTCTTGTAAGAAAATTTTCATCCACAGCATTTATTTACATGCATTAGTAGTTGTAATAAATATTGTTTCTATAGTTGGCAAAGTGACACATTTTGCAACTTTGATTTCCATAAGATAGCTCCCCCTAAAAAACTAATAAGTTATCTAGAAGTAAACTTTCCAGAGTCAATATATCTAACCATATCTTCATCTATCTAGCCAATCAAGTATGTTTTCGACTTCCAAATCCTAAAATCATTTTGGAAGTAACCCTATTATATCTAAAAATCCATTTCACTCCATTTCAGTGATCCTTTTTCTGGATTCAACAAGTACCTACTAACAATGCAAACTACATGTGTTACATAAGTAGTACATAACATAAGGTATATTAGTGCACCAACGACTGGGGAATGTAGGACTATACTTTAAGTTCAGTACAAAGTGGATAGCAGGTGGAGTAGCAAGTGGATTTCCTTTATCCATTTTAAACTATGCCAATACCTTCTCGATATACTTTTTTTGTGAAAAACACAAAATCCCTTTATTTTGATCACATGAGATTTCATAACAAGTATCTACTTTGTGGATCCAAAGTCTTTCATGGAAAGACTTACTAAGTTCTTTCTTTAGCTTTCCAATCTTGTCATTATTTGATCCTTCAATTAACATAAATAATAATTATGCCGAATTCACCATCATTGAATTTTTTCATAAACACACAATGACTAAATATTGAGTCATTAGTCCATTTTTTACTAAATATTTAGTTGTTTTATAAAATAAATAGAATTTTTGTTCCTAAAAATAATAAAATATAAACCTTTTAAATATTTGGGATTTTTTGGATTTTTTATGAATGTTTTATGAATTTTTAAAGTAGAACCAATCAAAAGATGCCATGTGGCCTACCACGCAAAGAAAGGAGCTAACTGGGCAAGCCAAGTGGATACCATGCAAGTAGGGACAACGAATTATAAATTTCCACACGTGAGTAGTAAATATGTTTGTGCCATATGTCAGTGTGACACTTAATCTGAGTTCGGAGTGCGGTCAAACCATCACACCATGTGTCGTCATGTCATTGCTCCTTGCATTCTATCCGTGCACCACGTCATCCGTTATCGTGAAGAATGTTGCACCACATGGTATTGAGTGAGTGAGAGTTGACTCAAACCGGTCTCTCATGCCATGCTTCGCACTCTGATTTGCTCAATAAATTCCCAATGCCAAGTGTCACATTATGATTGACTGGTGTTGTATATTTTGTTTGCTTTGATCTCAACCCTTGATCTAAAGCTGATCTGACGGTATAGATTTTTCTTGAGCTATATTTAAGCCCTAATTACCCCATAAATCCTAATGTCACTATTAGCATAATTTTGATAAGTTTTTAGAGCTAAAAAGAGAGAAAAATATAGAAAAAGTCAAAAGAAGATACAATTTTGGTGGAGATTCAAGAGGAGATTAGCACTATCATTCAAGAGATTGATTTGATTTATTCTTTTACTATTTTCTTTATCAATTTTATGTCTTTATTTATGACAAATATAAGTTTTATGAACAAAATTATGTATAGTTAATTTATTAATCTAAGGATCTTATGAACCCAATTTTCACCATGATCTAATATTTTACCCCAATTATAATTATAATTTAATTATATTATTTAATATAATTTTTATGCTATTAATTTTTTGGCTAACAATTTATCTATAGAGATAATTAAATAAATTTGAGAGAATTATTTAATTATTTTTCTTGATTAAATAACATGCATAGTTTCTAGGCAGATATGTATGATTCTTATGTATGTGATCCATAATTGATGAACTTAATGAGTAGTATGCATTTTAATTGGCATGGAAGTGTGATTAAGTTAATTACTATATGCTGTGTAGTTTACTTGAGAAAGGAATACATGCTAGGTTATATTCAATTGACCATGTAATTAATTGATAATTATATTGGGAGGATTTTAGCGATTCACATGTTTAGAAAATTGGAGGATTAAGTATTCCTCGATATTTTCTCATATATCTTCTTAATTACCAAATCTAATTTAATTAATTATTACTATTTACTTTTAGTTATTTTAATTTTGCTTCCTTAAAATACAAAAACACAAAAAAATTATTTTTTTAGTTTTAAAAATTAGTTTATAAAAAAATAATTTTCATGTGTACAATATTTTCTTATCATTATATTACTTGTTCCGATACGTTTACTTGCGTATCCATTGCACACACATTTTGTGTGACGATCATTGTTTTGGCACCGTTGTTGGGGATTATAAATATTAGAAATTAATTTATTATTATTTTTTATGTTAGTTATTTTTCTTAATTTATTTTTTTAATTTAATTTAGTTTTTAGTTTTCTCATTTTCTTTTACTAACTTATTTATTTAGTTATTTTATTTTTTAACTTTAATTTATTTATCTAGGTGTTTATTTTTTTATTTTTAATTTAGATACATCCTTTAGTGCTATTAGAATCATAGAGTAAAAAATGGCTAACAATAATTATCAATGGTTAATGGACAGAATGATAGCCACAAGAAGAGTATGTGGAATGCATGAGATAAATGATATCATGCCACATACAACTTAAGTGCCATCTTTGGTAAATCTTTTGAAGGTTCAAAACTTGCCAGCGAGTATAAACCAGTTCCAATATTCAAGGGTGTTGTGTGTGTTTTGTGATGAAGTAATGTGAATCAAAGCAATAATCCATACTCAAACACATATAACCCAGGATGGAGACAACATCCAAATTATCTTGGAATAACAACAATTAGGGTGGTAATCAACTCAACCGTAAATTATTTCCACCACCTAGTTTCTAACAATCACAACAATTACAAGCCCAAGAAAAGAAGCCACCTACTTAGGACAATACAAATTCATTCATCAAGATGATGAAAGACTTCATCCAATTAGTAAATACAAATGTATCCACTCAAGAGGTTGCAATTAGGAATTTAGAAAACCAAATGGGACAACTTGCTAATGCTATAAGCCAAAGGCCTCAAGATAACCTTCAAAGTGGCACAATTATAAACCCATGAAGAGAAAGGAAGGACCATTGTAAATCATTAGCCTTGAGGAGTGGTAAAAATTTCGAGCATGATAGTAAGACTTAAAAGGATGAGAAGAAACTTGAAATTAACAAGGATGATAAGGAGCTGGTGGACAAAGAGAGCATTGAAAAGGAAATAATTCAATCAAAGAAAAAAAAACCTTTAGAAACCCACTATTACTTTCTCTCAAAGACTACAAAAGAAAAATTTAGATACACAGTTTTCAAAAATTCTTAATGTCTTCAAGAAGCTACATATAAACATGCCATTTATAGAGGCACTTGAACAAATGTATTCTTATGCCAAATTCATGAAGGATATACTATCAAAGAAAAGGAGGCTTGGAGATCCTGAAACAATAACCTTTATTGAAGGTTGTAGCACCATCCTTGATAGATAACTACCACAAAACTAAAATATCCAGGTAATTTTTACATTCCTTGCACTATTTGGAACATCCATTTTGGCAAGGAACTATGTGATTTGGGGTCTAGCATTAACTTTATGCCATTATCGGTCTTTTAGAGATTGGGGGTTGGTAAAGCCAAAATCACTTCAGTAACATTACTAATGGTAGATAGATCAATTAAGAGATCTCAGGGTGTGGTAGAAAATGTGCTAGTCAACATAGACAAATTCATATTTTCGGTAGATTTTATTGTGCTAGGCATGGAGTAGGACTGTGACATTCCTATCATACTTGGTCGTCTTTTCTTAGCAATTGGAAAAGTACTCATTGATGTATAAAAAAGGTAAGCTTACAATAAGAGTGCAAGATGAACAAGTAACATTTAATATTCAAAGCAATTAAATTTTCCGATGATGATAATACTGGTGATTGCTTTCGAATAGATGGTACTGATGAGCTAACCACTGATGTACTTTATGACTTATGTCTTAGTGATGCTTTAGAGTATGCACTTCTTAATTCTATGAACACACATTCTATTGAATACCATGACACTCATGAAGGTGCATAAATTCATGCTGATAGCTTAACAAACTTGGTAATTCACCCCCACCCAAAACTTTAACATAAGATGCTATGAACAAGGACATAAACTTACCAGAAAAAACTCAACCTATTTTAAATTTGATAGTATAGAATCAAAGGTTGATATTGTGAACTGTGTGAACGTTTTGTAGAACACGCTTCTCATGAGTGTATAAAATGCTTTTGTGGAATGTCTTGAAATAAGTTCAAGATTGAAACCATCCATTGAGGAGCCACCCAAATTAGAGCTTAAACCTTTACCATCTCATCTTCGTTATGCATTTTTGGGTGATAAAAAAAACTTCCAGTCATAGTCTCTACTAATCTAAGTGAGGAGCTAGTAGAATCACTAGTGAAGGTGCTAAGGAACTTCAAAAGAGCTATAGGTTTTTCTATTGCCGACATCAAAGACATAACCCTATCTATATGTATGCACAAAATATTACTAGAGGATAGAGCTAAACCCACCAAGGATGCACAACGTTTCTTAAATCCCATTATGATAAAGGTGGTGAAGAAGGAAATTATCAAGTGGCTAGACGTGGGTATCATTTAGCTAATATCAGATAGTGAATGGGTAAGTCTAGTTCAATATATCCCAAAGAAAGGAGGAATCACTGTGGTAGAAAATGAGTTCAATGAGTTAAATACCTACTAGAACTATCACGGGATGGAAAGTATGTATGGATTTTCGCAAACTAAATAAAGATACAAGGAAGGATCATTTCTCTCTCCTATTCATGGATCAAATGATTGACTGATTGGATGTGCATTCTTTCTTTTGCCTTCTAGATGGATAATCTGGTTACAACCAAATTGATGTGGCACCTAAAGACTAAGAAAATACCACCTTCACATGTCCTTATTGAACTTTTGCTTTCAAGAGATGCCCTTTGGATTATGCACTGCACCTGCTACATTTCAATGCTACATGATGACCATTTTCTCAAACATGGTGGAAAAACATCTAGAAATCTTCATGGATGACTTTTCAGCCTTTGGAAACTCATTTGATGAATGTCTACCCTATCTCTCCCTAGTGTTACAAAGATGTGAAGAAACAAATTTGGTTATAAATTGGGAGAAATGTCATTTCATGGTACATGAAGGTATAATCTTAGGCCACAAAAACTTAGTGAATGATATTGAGGTGGATAGAGCTAAGATCAAATTGATTAAGAAACTAACACTACCTACCAATGTATGAGGAGTAAGGAGTTTTATTGGGCATGCAAGTTTTTATCATAGATTCATAAAATATTTTTTTTCTAAATCTCCAAACCCTTATGTAATCTTTTGGAAAAGGAAATGCCTTTCAAGTTTGATGATAAATGTTTAACATCATTTCAAGATCTTAAAGAGAGACTATTGTCAACACCAATTATAGTCACACCGGATTGGAATAAGCCTTTTGAGTTGATGTGTAACACAAGTAATTTTGCTATTGGAGCTGTTCATGGACAGCGAAGAGACAAAATGTTTTGTGCCATTTTGTATGCCTTTGATAAATTTAGATCTTATTTGGTTGGCACCAAATTGACTGTCTACATTGACCATTTTGCAATAAAGTATCTCATGACAAAGAAGGATGCCAAACCAAGATTAATAAGATGGGTGCTCCTTCTATAAGAATTTGACTATGAAAGTCGTGATAAAAAAGGAATAGAAAATCAAGTAGCAGGCCATCTGTCTTTACTAGAGAGGGAAGCAAAAATGGATGATAATATGGTGATTGGGGAATCTTTTTCAAATGAGCAACTATTTTATGTGGCTAAAATAAAAGTCCCATGGTATGGAGACATTGCAAATTTCCTCGTTGCCAACATTCTTCCATCGAACATCACATGGAAAAAAAAGAAGTTCTTCCATTACATCAAACAATATTTTTTGGATGACACTTAACCTCTATAAAGAAGTTTGTGATGGTATTTTGAAAAGGTGTGTCCCTAATGATAAAGTTGAAAGTATTATTTACCATTGCCATAGCTCAGACTATAGAGGTCATTTTGGGAGCATGAAATCAGTAGTTAAAGTACTTCAATCTAGTTATTTTTGGCCCATACTGTTTAAAGATGCTTACAATTATGTAAATATGTGTGACAAATGTCAAAGGATAGGTAATATTTCAAAAAGAGATGAGATGCCTCTAAATAGTATGCTTCAAGTGGAACTGTTTGATATTTAAGGCATTGACTTTAAAGCACCATTCCCTCCATCCTTTGGTAACAAATATATACTTGTAGGAGTGGATTACGTGTCAAAAGTGGGTAGAAGTCAGTTCCAATAACAAATGTGATGCCAAAGTTGTCATGAAATTTCTAAATAAAAACAATTTCACTAGGTTTGGAACTCACAGGATCATTATTAGTGATGGAGGAAGTCATTTTTTCAATGAGGCATTTAATTCCTTATTTTCTAATTATGGGATTAAACATAAAGTGTCTACCCCTTGCCATCCCCAAAAAAGTGGGCAAGTAGAGGTATACAATAGAGAAGTAAAAAGAATTTTGAAGAAAATTGTGAACAACTCTAAGAAGTAATGGTCATCTAAATTGGATGATGCTTTATGGGCATACATAACTGCATTTAAAACACCAATTGGTACCACTATGTATAAGCTAGTTTATGAAAAGGCTTGTCACTTACCATTAGAATTGGAGTACAAAGCATATTGGGCATTGAAATAGCTGAATATGTCCATAAATGCAGTTGGTGAGAAAAGAATGTTTCAAATAAATGAATTACAGAGGAATGCTAATGAGAATTCCAAGCTTTACAAAGAAAATACAAAAAATGGCATGATAAGAAAATTATGCATTTTATCTTTGAACCGAATCAAAAAGTGTTACTTTACAACTCAAGACTAAAATGTTTTTTTGAAATATTAAAGAGTTGATGGTCAAGTCCATTCATCATCACTAAGGTAACCAACCATAGAGCCATTGAATTAGAAAACAAAGATCAAGATAGATTTATGGTTAATGGGCATAGGGTTAATTACTATTATGAAGATCTATTATCAAATGAAACATCTGTGATAACCTTAGTGGACGATCCTTAGGACATGATATGACCATCTAGTCAAGGATGTTAAACGTGATGGTAGTTGGGAGGCAACCCAATGTAATTTTACTTATATTTTAATTGTTTTTGTATTTTAGGTGAATAAATGTAGAGAGCAATAGTGCAACAAGATTGAGCATTTTAGTAATAGATATGGTGTGCCAAATCTAAGGGAGTTTTCTATCCTTTTACTTTTTCATATTGATATGTGTATATTGGGGAGAATGTGTAATTTAATTTTGAGGTAGGAAACTTCATTCTCTAGCTTAGTATTTACTATGCATTTAAAACTTTTTTAGGGAATTTTTTTTAATTCTTAGAATGTTTTTAATCATGATTTGGGTAAAAAATGATAAATATATTGAAACTATATGCATGCATGCTTGATATGAAACACATGAACTTAATGATAATTTTTTTTGTCATGACTAGGATAAGGAATGTAACATATTTGTTAAGATATTTACATTAATCATGTGATATGCTTGCTAGTTTTGATAGGATTGATTCAATTATTATGTACATGTTCATGATTGATTTTAGTGTTCTTATGGAGAGAAATTTGTAGAGAGTTATGCTAGTCGATGAGATCTACCAGGTTATAGAATCTATTTTTGATCATCCCTTGAGATAAAATTCTGAATAGTACTTAGCAAGGGAAATGATTTAGATCTTATTTTGACTGATAGAGCCTTTCAAGCTAACCATTGTTAATATCCGTAGTCACCCATTTGATCCTAACAAAGAGCCATTCATATCTTTAAGCCACATTTTATGCATAACCAATAAGCATTACCTTCACCCTTTCACCTTTGGCTTGTGTGAAAAGAAAAAAAATGCAATCATGTCTTATGCTATAACATAAGGTGAAATGTAATGTAACCTATAAAAAAAGGGAAAAAAAGAAGAAGAAAAACTCACAAAAAAATTATCCCTAAAAAAAATAGAATTGAAAATAAGTTTGGGGTGTTATGAAGTTACAATAAAAAAAGAAAAGAGATGTGGAATAAAATAATATGAAAATAATGACAAAAGAGGGTGCACTGAAATATCAAGTAAAAGCTCAATAGCAATTAGAAAATGCATGATTAAAAAAAAAAGAAAGCTAGGGTGTGGAAAGAGACTAAGTGTCTTCATTTATCAACCCCCACCTAATCCTTACATTACAACCATGTAAAGTCCTTATTGATCTTGACCTAAGTGCATATTTATATTAGTAGAGAGGGATGTGAAAAATAGACTTATGAGACTTGTTCTAAGATTGAATTGATTAGCATGCTCATATAGGTTGATTTCATGAGTGCATTGCATGATATCATGTGCAACACACACACACGAATCAATTTGTCAAAAACCTTGCATATCCTTGTATTGATGGAATGTTGATTGATGAATATGTGAACCTACTTATCATAGGATTGTACGACTTTTGAGAGGGATAGTTTTTGTGAAATATGTATGTACTATAATAGAAGTATATTTATGAATAGACTACCCATGTTATTTTATTTAGTGATACTTAGCTTTACTTGAGGACAATGATCGGGGCAGAACCGACATCGCCGATCCTGCCCGTTACTTTGGTTTTATTTATTTATAAAACTCTCGCAAGTGCACGAATCATTTCGTAGAAAATGATAAGTATACTCCCAAGGTCGATCTAAGGAAGGAATGTATGTGGTTTTTAATTTATTATTCAAACTTTTAAAAACGAAATTAAATCCTAAACATCCTGTCACGATAGTTTGGTTTTTGTGTTCCTAATCTAATAACATAAAATAAATAAACATATATACAGATTAATTAAATATAATCTAATAAAATAAAAATAAACTTAGATACAAATTCAATAAATAATAAACATATATACAGATTCAATAAATATTCATGCAAATTTTTATCATTTATATTAGCGGAGTATTTATGGATATAATAACTAAATTAATTATGCTTGCTCATATTATCTAGGTTATTAAAGATATAAATTGATATTTTATTGATTCTCTCTTTTTTATATAAATACCACCTTTGGTGGGGTTAGATATTCTTTGTTAACTAAACAAATCAATTAACACCTATGGGTGGGGTTGATAACTAATTTGCTTAATTAAATTAATTCCTTTTTCTAAGAGATTGAAAATGAACCATTTAAATGCCACCTTTGGTGGGATTACACGGTTTAAACTTTATTCAAGGTGTCCAAATTAAACATAAGAATTTAATTATCCGAGTACTAACTTTCAAGTTTTAAAACCACTATTGAAAACATGTTGTCAATACATTTTCACATAATAATTCTTATAAAAACTTTTGAAATAGAGTTTCACTCTAACTACCGGGCGATTGTACCAACAAATAAAAGAGCACTACTCTAAATTAGACCGGATAACTAAACCTTAAAATCTAATTTTCAGGTTTAAGTTTGTAATGAAAAATAATATATTTCTCTCTAACATTCTTAATATAAAATCTTGAATAAAAACAAAATCAATTCATTTTAGAGATTTTTACCTATTTAATATTTCGCAAGCATAACAACGTCATTATTACATCATATTTACTAAACAGCCAACATAGTTAAATTTAACCACAGACAAGTTGAATATAACATGTAAGAATAAAGCATAAAAATAACTGTAAAGAAAATAAAATCCTTACAGAACTTTGACGCTATTCCCGTAGCTGGAAAACCTCCAAGCGGAATTTGCACTCCATTTATTGAATCAAAAATCTAAATTATTACAAAAACATTACAAGTTCCTCTCAAAAAGAGAAGAACTCTAAACCTAAGAGAATTGAACTAAAAACTAAGAGAAAAACTAAGAAAAGCTTAGAAACTAAGAGAGAAACTAAGAAAAACTCAAAAACTAAGAAATGAGAGAAAGAAAGAAGAGAGAAGTATGTTTTGAAGGTGTGTTTTGAAGTGAAGGGAAGGGGAGTATTTATAGGTGAGGATGGAGAGAAAAAATGAGTAAAAAAATGTTAAAAAAATATTAAAAAATGTAAAAACGCGTATTGGAATTGCTGATGTCATTAATGACGTCAGCATGACGTCACAGGGGCGGCTGCACTGTACCGCGGATGAACAGTATCCCGCGGATGAACAGTACCCGCAGATGAACAGTACCCCGCGCATGAACAGTACCGTGCATGAACAGTACCCCCGCGGAGCTTGGGGCGGAGCTTGGCGCTGGGGCGCGGCGGCTGGGCGGCGCAGCGGCACGATTTCTCACAAGTCAATACTCTCAAAACACTGAATCCTATGGGTTCAAACACTCATACTAATTTATATGCGAAAGAGTTGATGTATAGAAATGAACTAATATGTTCGCATATGTATAAAGAATAAAGGCTCAAAGTGTTATTTTAACATTGATCTCATGAAAGGAATCAAATGTATAAATTATAAAGATATCATATATAAAAATTATTTTTATGCATAAATCAAACTCATTAAGAAAGAATTTCAAGATATATGCTTTTTACAAATGAAGAAATTGCAATGACTTTTTAGGGAATTACTTCCTATATCTTTCTTTTGTATTTAGCCTTTACTCACAAATTTGTAGGCAATGTGGGTCATAGTATGTAGATGATACTATATTTTTTATCTCTCTATTTTTTTTTCAATATATGTATATTTTAGAGAGTCAACCCATGTACAGATTGTACATTTTTTTTTTTTTGGAATTTGGTGAGTGGTTAATTTTGTGGCTTTTACGTTTGATCTTGGTTTAGGTAACCGCAGATATGTCTTTTTTTTTTTTGTAACAGTCATGCACAAATGAGATAAAAGCATATACTATCAATTTCTACTCAAATCATTTAATCAAAGCAAAAATAATAATAAAAAATATACGACACTCTATTAAGATGAGAAAAAATTCATACATTCAATATTAATGCCTATAGAGATCATCTAAGAATTTGAAGAAATAAGAAATGTGTTTGGAGTAGAAAAAATATATATTTCACTGAATAAGGGAAATTAGGCTCAAATACTATCTCACAAAGTTAGTCACCACTAAAACAAATTCATATACGCCGATTTTGGGTTTAATATAATTTCTACATCTTATCAAGAAATACTAGTTATGACAAAAACTAACTAATTATAAAAACAATTACAAAATATTTCATGATATGTTTTCAAAAATTAATCTAACAAGACAAAAGACTTAACTATTTACTTAAATTTGATTTAAAGAAATGACAAATTTTTGTGAAATGTTTTTTTTTAATTCCAAAAATTACTAAATCACACAAAAATAAAACCAAACACAAAAAAAATGAAGATGTGAACATAAAAAAAGAAAAAAAAAATTAATAAATTTTTTTTTTTTTTTTTAAATTGTTAAATCTTTTTTTTTTCTTTTCTAATTAAGCATGGTAACTTTTCACCACCCCCAACCTAGAACTTACATTGTCCTCAATGTAACAACTGTAAATTAAAGATAAAGAGAAAAAAGAAGAAGAAAGATTACCTATTTCTTGAGAATGTGTAAGTAGTAATGGAGAAATGCAGGTGCATTCATCATATTCATCATTAGAGTGTATACAGACAGATTGCTGTGAACTTCTAACAACTCAACAAATATTTTTAGTTTTAACAATTTAAAACTTATTCACATATAATTAAACTAAAATAAACAATAAAATTAAGTATATAAAACAAATAACAAAAATTACCTAAAATGATGGGTTGCCTCCCATCCAGCGCTTAGTTTAACGTCTTAGCAAGACGTATCTTTTTGGTGCTAAGGATTACTCAGCCAAATGCAATCTATTTCAGCAATGTTGTTTGGTTCTTCTAAATAAGGCTTGACACGATGGCCATTAACTTTGAACGTTTTTTGTGTCTTGGAGTCCAATAGTTCTACCACTCCATGTTCAAATACCTGAACTATTTTGAATGGTCCATCCCATCTTGATCTCAGCTTTCCTGGAAACAATCTCAAACGAGAGTTAAATAAAAGAACTTTCATTCCAGGGTGAAAAGTTTTAGGAACTAGCCTCTTGTCATGATAGCGCTTAGTACGCTCTTTGTATAATTTGGCATTCTCATAAGCTTCATTCCTAATTTCTTCCAACTCATGAAGTTGGAGTAATCGTTTTTCACCGCTTTATCTAAATCCATGTTTAGCTCTTTAATTGCCCAAGAAGCCTTATGTTCAAGTTCAACCGGAAGGTGGCACGCTTTCCCAAAGATTAACCTAGTGGCTCATCCCAATAGGTGTTTTGTAAGCGGTGCGGTATGCCCATAAGGCATCATTTAACTTAAATGCCCAATCCTTCCTTGAAGGACGCAATGCGTTCAATATTCCCCTTAATTTGCCTATTACTTACTTCCACTAAACCGAAGTTTGAGGATGATATGGAGTAGCTACCTTATGTGTGATGTTGTACTTGTTTAGTACTCCATCAAAGAGTTTGTTACAAAAATGGCTACCTCCATCACTTATTATAGCTCTAGGCGTTCGAACCTACCGAATATGAAATCTTTCAAGAATTTCACAACAACATTAGCATCATTGGTTTTGGTGGGGATAGCTTCTACCCACTTGGACACATAATCCACAAAGAACCAAAATGTATTGAAAACCATTAGATGGGGGAAAAGGACCCATAAAGTCAATCCCCCATACATCAAAGAGTTCAACAACTAAATTAGATGTCAAAGGCATTTCATCTCTTTTGCTTATGTTTCCTGTTCTTTGACATCTATCACATTGTGCACAAAACATATAAGCATCTTTAAAAAGAGTGGGCCAAAAGAATCCAGACTGTAATATCTTACGGGCTGTCTTTTCACCTCCAAAATGACCCCCACAATGAAGTTCATGACAAAAAGTCAGAATGCTCTTATGTTCTTCTTCAGGTACACATCTCCGGATGACTTGATCTTGACCAATCTTATATAAATAAGGGTCATCCCAGAAATAGTCCTTAATAGTTTTAAAAAACCTTTTCTTGTCCTGATATGAAGTGTTAGGTCGCAAAACACCAGTGGCAAGATAGTTTACAATATCAACATACCATGGGTTCGGACCTAAGAAAAATAATTGTTCATCAGGAAAGGTTTCAACTATATCTTCATTACTCTCATCTTTAAGAGAATTGAAGTCAGAAATCAACCTAGACAAATGGTCAGCTACTAAGTTTTCACTGCCTTTCTTATCCTTGATTTCTAGGTCAAATTCTTGTAAGAGTAAGACCCTTTGATTAATCTTGGCTTGGCATTTGGTTTACTTAATAGGTATCTTAAAGCGGCATGATCGAATGCACAATCACTTTAGATCCTACTAAATAAGATCTAAATTTGTCTAAAGAGAATACTATCGCCAAGAATTCCTTTTCAGTGGTGGTATAATTCATTTGGGCATCATTGAGTGTTTTGCTAGCATAGTAGATGACATGCAAACGCTTATCCATTCTTTGTCCCAGGACTGCTCCTATTGCATAATCAGAAGCGTCACACATTATTTCAAAAGGTAAAGACCAGTTTGGTGCCATAATAACAGGGGTAGATGTTAGTTTATCTTTCAAGGTATTAAAGGAAATAAGGCAGTCATTGTTGAAGTCAAATTCAGCATCTTTGGATAGCAAGTTACTGATCGGGGCAGAACCGACATCGCCGATCCTACCCGTTACTTTAGTTTTATGTATTTATAAAACTCTCGCAAGTGCACGAATCATTTCGTAGAAAATGATAAGCATACTCCCAAGGTCGATCTAAGGAAGGAATGTATGTGGTTTTTAATTTATTATTCAAACTTTTAAAAACGAAATTAAATCCTAAACATCCTGTCACGATATTTTGGGTTTTGTGTTTTTAATCTATTAACATAAAAATAAACAAAGATTCAATAAATATTTATGCAAATTTTATCATTTAAAATAGTGGAGTATTTATGGATATAATAACTAAGTTAATTATGCTTGCTCATATTATTTAGGTTATTAAAGATATGAATTGATATTTATTGATTCTCTCTTTTTTATATGAATACCACCTTTGGTGGGGTTAGATATTCTTTGTTAACTAAACAAATCAATTAACACCTATGGGTGGGGTTGATACCTAATTTGGTTAATTAAATTAATTTCTTTTTCTAAGAGATTGAAAATGAACCATTTAAATGCCACCTTTGGTGGGGTTAGACAGTTTAAACTTTATTCAAGGTGTCTAAATTAAACCTAAGAATTTAGTTATCCGAGTACTAACTTTCAAGTTTTAAAACCACTACTGAAAACATATTGTCAATACATTTTCAGATAATAATTCTTATAAAAACTTTTGAAATAGAGCTTCACTCTAACTACTAAGCGATTGTACCAACAAATAAAAGAGCACTACTCTAAATCGAATCGATAACTAAACCTTAAAATCTAATTTTCAGATTTAAGTTTGTAATGAAAAATAATATATTTCTCTCTAACATTCTTAATATAAAATCTTGAATAAAAATAAAATCAATTCATTTTAGAGATTTTTACCTATTTAATATTTCGCAAGCATAACAACGTTATTATTACATCATGTTTATAAACAGCCAACAGAGTTAAATTTAATCACAGACAAATTAAATATAACATGTAAGAATAAAGCATAAAAAATAACTGTAAAGAAAATAAAATCCTTACAGAACTTCGATGCTATTCCCGTTGCTGGAAAACCTCCAAGCGGAATTTACACTCCCATTTATTGAATCAAAAAGCTAGAAAATTACAAAAACATAACTAGTTCTTCCCAAAAAGGGAAGAACTCTAAAACTAAGAGAAATTAACTAAAAACTAAGAAAAACTAAAAAAAAACCTAAAAATCTAAGAAAAGAGAGAAAGAAAGAAGAGAGAAGTGTGTTTTGAAGGTGTGTTTTGAAGTGAAGGGAAGGGGAGTATTTATAGGTGAGGATGGAGAGAAAAAATGAGTAAAAAAAATGTTAAAAAATGTAAAAACGCGTATTGGAATTGCTGATGTCATTAATGACGTCAGCATGACGTCCAGTGGGCGCCGTGACTGCATCACATGGATGAACAAGTACCCGGATGAACAGTACCCGCGGATGAACAGTACCACCCGGATGAACAGCTCACAAGGCAAATGAGCTGAGCCAGGCACTGACAGGTAGCGGCTGGCACGATTTTCTCCTTTTTGACATTTTTGACCCATTTTGTCCAATTTTTCCATATTTATTGACCTTTCCCCATTTATTTATTAATATATTTGTGATGTATTGCTTCCAGTATTCCTCTTTGAGTCTTTAAGTTGCGTTTTTAAGTGAAAATACCTGAAAAACAATAAAAACACCCGTGATTCCGAAAAAGACAAATTTATATAAATATATGATAAAACATATAAATATATATTTTTAATCAATTAATGTGCATAAAATCATGGTAATTTTAGTGCTTTTTGAGCACTCATCAGTTACATAAGGGACGACTTATTTTAGAGAAATCTTTAATAAATCGTCTGTAAAATCCTGCATGTCCCAAGAAGCTTCTTATCCCCTTCACAGATGTAGGGGGAGGTAGTTTGGATATCAATTCAACTTTTGCCTTATCAACTTCAATACCCTTGTTTGAAATTATATGTCCTAAAACTATCCCTTGTTGAACCATAAAATGACTTTTCTCCCAACTAAGGGTGAGATTGCATTCAATGCATCTTTCTAAAACCAAAGTCAATTTATGTAAGCAATCATCAAATGAGTTCCCAAAGACAGAGAAATCGTCCATGAAAATCTCAATGAATTTTTCCACCATGTCCGAGAAAATAGATATCATGCATCTCTGGAAAGTGGCGGGCATTGCATAACCCAAATGGCATTCTCATGCGAAAAGCAAATGTCCCAAAAGGACATGTAAATGTGGTCTTTTCCCGATCTTTCCGGTGCTATGGATACTTGATAATATCCGGACAATCCATCCAAAAACAAGAAAATTTGTGCCCAAATTTAATCTTCCCAACATTTGATCAATGAATGGAAGAGGAAAGTGATCCTTTTTCGTATATAAATTTAGTTTCCTAAAATCTATACACATTCTCCATCCAGTGATTATTCTAGTGGGCACTAATTCACTTTTGTCATTCTTAACAACTGTTATCCCAGATTTCTTTGGTACCACATGCACTGGACTAACCCACTTACTATCCGCAATAGGATAGATAATCCCTTCTTCTAATAATTTAAGAATTTCCTTTTTAACTACCTCTTGCATGTTTGGGTTTAGTCTTCTTTGGGCATCTCGTACAGGTTTAGCACCATCCTCCAAGTTGATCTTGTGCATACACATTGTTGGACTAATGCCTCTTATATCCCCTATACTCCAACCTATAGATTTCTTAAACTGTTTAAGCACTTTGATGAGTTCCTTTTCTTGTGGTTTGGTCAAGGTTGAAGAAATTATCACGATAAGTTTCCCTTCTCCCAAAAACACATATTTTAAGTGCTCGGGTAAGTCTTTGAGTTCAAGTTCGTGTGGATTGGCCTCTTTACTAGATGAAGAACCGCGTAGAAAAAGTGTACTAGATTTTGTCATCACTTCATTATTGTCTAGTTGTTCAAGGTACCCCTTAATTTCTTCATCTAAATCTTCTTCAACCTTTTCAAGTGTAAGAACGGTTTCAAGCTTGTCTTCTATTCTGGTTTGGAAAAAGGTGTTTTGGACAAGATTATCCAAATGTTCAACATCGAATATTTCATCGATGGCGTAAATAGAAGGAAAGGTGAAGAATCAAAAACTTTAAAATGAGCAGTCTCTCCTAAGACTGTCATTGTCAAATTTCCATCTTGGACATCAATAATAGTTTTAGTAGTTGCCATAAATGGTCTACCAAGCAATATTGTGTGCTCTCGACCAATCTTTGTATTTTCTTGCATATCCAGAACCACAAAGTCAACGGTGTATTATCGGTTTGTCTACCTGTACCAAAACATCCTCAACTATTCCCTCCGGATATTTAAGAGATCATGTGCAAGTTGAAGGGACATAGTTGTGGGTTTTAAATCCCCTAGATTGAGTTGTAAGAATATAGAGTAGGGCATCAAATTTATACTAGCACCTAAATCAAGCATTGCTTTAGCAACCTTCTTATCCCCCATAGTTATGTTTATAATAAAACTTCCAGGGTCTTTCAACTTAGGGGTAGTTTGTCTTTGAAGTCTGGTACTAGAAATTTGATACTACTACTCGTTCATTCAGTTCATACCTCCTTTTCTTAGTGTTCAACTCTTTGAAAAACTTGGCATATGAGGGCACATTCATGATCACTTCTAATAATGGTAAATTGATATTTACTTTAGAGAGCATATTAAAAAGATCATTGAATTGCTTATCTTGTTTGGACTCTCTTAACCGATGGGGAAAAGGTACTTGCATCTGGTGTGGTTCTGTTGTCTTTTGAATTTTGGGGGTGTCAGATGACCCCCCAATGAGTTTTTCAGAAGGCTTGTTAAGTTTAACACTTGTTTCTTCTTTTTGCGAGATTAGAGTATCGCCTTCTCTGTTACTTGAAGTACAAGGTAGATTGTTAGAGATTTCGTGTAACCGGTATTGAATACCTTACCACTTGGAAGGGTTCGTACATCCTTTGCTTGTTCTGGTTGACTGGGCAACTTTCCTGGTTCTTTCTTTTGCATTTGTTCAGCCAGTTGCCCAACTTTAGATTCAATCCTTTTTACCAAAGCCTCCATGGTGTTCAACCTTTGATTAGTCATCAATTGGTTGTCACGACTAACTTGAATAAAAGCATTCAAGCTATCTTCTAAGGTTGGCTTAAAAGCTTGGATTGGTGGGTAAGGGTGGTTGTTATCTGACCTTAGTGTTGGATATTGGGTGTAGGTTGGGTGATTATAGGTGTTTGGATGATACCTTTGAAAAGATTGAACTTCCTCTATGGCATCGACACTAGAATCACAAGTATTTGAACAATTATGAGTACCATGCCCAATTGAACAACACACTTCACATACCTCTTGATTTGAAATTTGGTGGGTAGTGAGGAATTGCACTTGTTTAGTCAATTCAGCAAGTTGCAAGGTTATCTCATTATCAGAGCCAACTTCATTGACCCTTGCTTTCCTTCTACCACCTCTTTGTTGGGAATTAGAACCCAACAGCTCATAAAGATTATAGGTTTCCTCTGCGGTCTTTTCTCCTACAGCACCTCCAGCAGCATTATCAACCATGTATTGACTCTGTAGTGTCAATCCATCATAAAAGAATTGGTTTTGTAGCTGTAATGGAAAGCTATGATTTTGACATTGAATGAAAAGGAGTTTGAATCTTTCCCAAGCTTCATGAAAGGGCTCTTCATACATTTGAGAAAATGTTGCTATCTTTGTTCTTAGATCAACAGTCTTTTGATGGGAATAGAACCTACCCATAAAAATTTCATAGACTGCCTCCCAAGTTTTAAGAGAACCTGACTGTAGAGTAATGAACCAGGACCAAGCTTTATCTTTGAGGGTGTAAGGAAAACACCTCATCCTAAGTTGATCTTCATTAATTGCATGTAGTGGAAAGGTTTGGACAATAGCATAGAATTCTCGAATGAAGTGCAAAGGGTCTTCATTAGGGATACCGTAAAAGGAAGGTAACAAAGAATAATGAATCTTTTTCAATTCATAATTCCTTGCAGCCTTTTGTAATTGGATGCCGGAAGTTACATTGCCAATGATTGGTATTGTATAGTCTTTCATCTTTTTCCGCCTATCTTCAGCATCTCCCATGGTTGTTTGTAGTTGAAAATGATCCTCCTCCTATTGTGTATCAACATTTTGCTCTTTAAAAAAAAACAATAGTAGATATCTCTAAGAAATATTTATAATTTGATAAAGCAAAAAGGTGCAAGGAACCTAAATTTTTTTTTTTTTTTTTTAATTTTAATTTTAACTAATGGACTAAATTTTCAAAACAAACGAATTTATTTCATTTGAATTTTATTACACGCAAACTAAAACAAAGGAAAATACAACAATGGGTGACCTCCCATATAGGACTAAAATTTTATCGTCTTCTAGTAAGACTTTGCTTGGAGATTGCAGAATGAAAAACTCAATGTCTCCTCTTCATTGAATTCATTTAAGTATCAAATTAGTCTTTGCTCTTTTGCAAATGTTCAACTAACTGTTCAACTTGAACTTCCACCTTTTTGATAGAAGCTTCCACAGAGTCCAACCGTTGATTGGTTTTAGATTGGTTATCCCTACAGACTTGAATAAAAGAATTCAAGTTGTCCTCCAGGGTTGGTTTATTGGGAATGCTTCTTGGAATAGGTGGGTGGAATTGCTGGCCTGGCTGGTTTGAGCTTTGAGTGAAAGGAGGGTTGTTTTGCCTCCAGGAGAAATTTGGATGACTTCTCCACCTGTGATTATAGGTATTTGAATTGGGATCAAACCTTGGTTTCGTTGATATGCTCCCAACACATTAACCTGTTCTGGTCCAGTTCTTTATCCTTGATATGGACAGGCTTCAGTACCATGTCCCATGTTGCTATACAAACCATATTGTTCATTATTGGTGTTGGTTTGTGTAGCGAGAAGGGCAACTTGCTTAGTCAGTTGAACAAGTTGTTGTTGAACTTCATTACTGGAGTCGATTTCATGAACTCCAGCTTTTCTCACTCGGGAGCTTTTCTGTTGGGAATTAGCACCCAGCATCTCAAAGAGGTTATACGTCTCTGAGGCAGTCTTTTCTCCTATTGCTCCTCTGCGGCGTTGTCGACAATGAACCGACATTGTTGTGTAAGTCCATCGTAAAAGAATTGGTTCTGCAACCGCAGGAAAGCTATGATGGGGACATTGAGTGAGAAACATTTTGAACCTATCCCAAGCTTCATGGAATGGTTCTCCTTCCATCCGAGAGAAAGTAGCAATCTTTCCTCTCAACTACGATGTTTTTGGTGGGAATAGAATTTTCCCATGAATTTATTGTAAATATTACCCCATGTCATCGAGAACACAGGGGAAGTGACATCAACCAAGCTTTGGCCTTATCCTTTAAAGTGTAGGGAAAACATCTCATCCTAAGTTGATCCTCGTTTAGAATACCGGGGGGAATGTTTGGACCGTAGCATAGAAATCTCTCATAAAGGAAAGAGAATCTTCATTAGGTAGCCCATAAAAGGAAGGAAGCATAGAAAAATGAATATTTTTAAGGTCATAATTCCGAGCAGCCTCACCCAACTGCATAGCGGCGATTCTTGCCGTACAATCACCGGTCTTGCAAACTCCTTCATCGTGGTTTCCACTAACATGTTGGTTTTCCTCCATTTCTTTTGGTTCTAGTAAAGGATTAAGACTTGGTTCTATGTTTGGCTCAAAAACAGGTTGATGGGTGGAATCAGCTTTGTTGACACTTGTTTAAATTTATGAAAATTATTTACATATGGTGTAAGAGGGTTTCCTAAGGATCTCCTACCACGCATAGACTATTGTAAACGTAAATTTAAAACTCCTGTCAACAAAATAAAAAATTTAGAGAAAATTACATGGTATTTAATACAAAGCACTAAACAAAACTAGTTAAACCTAAAAAAGAAAAAAAATTTATTTTTTTATTTTTTTATTTTTTTTTTTTCTATTATTATTATTTTTTTTTTTTTATATTATTATTATTATTATTTTTTTGTTTTTTTTGTTTTTTTTTTATATTTTTTTTTAATTTTTTTGTTTTTTTTTTTTTTTTTTTTTTTTTAATTTATTTATTTATTTTATTTTTTATTTTTTATTTTTTTAAATCTTAATTTTATTTATTTTTACTTTTTTACTATTCTTGAACGGTAAGTTTTATTTATTTTTTTTTTAATTTTCCTTGTTTTTTTATTTTAAAATTTGAAATTTTAAACTTGTTTTTTTTTTTTTTATTTTTTTATTTATTTTTTTTTATTTATTTATTTATTTATTTTATTTATTTATTTATTTATTTTTTATTTATTTATTTTATTTATTATTTATTATTTTATTTATTTTATTTTATTTTATTTTTTTTATTTTATTTTATATTTTTTTTATTTTTTTTTTATTATTTTTATTTTTTTTATTCTTTTTTTTCTTATTTATTTATTAATTTAATTTAAAATTTATTTACTTTTTTTTTTTTTACTTCAAATTTCAAAATGCAAAATTATTTTATTATTCATGCTATTTTTTTTATTTATTACGAAATTGAAATTTGAATTTTTTTTTTTTTTAATTTTCACAAACAACAAAATTTTTTTATTTTTTTTAATTTTTTAATAAAAAAAAATCACAATTATTTACAACACAAAAAGTTTTTAAAATTTTGATAAATAATTTAAAAACGCTATTCCTTCCCCGGCAACGGCGCCAAAAACTTGATCGGGGCAGAACCGACATCGCCGATCCTGCCCGTTACTTTGGTTTTATTTATTTATAAAACTCTCGCAAGTGCACGAATCATTTCGTAGAAAATGATAAGTATACTCCCAAGGTCGATCTAAGGAAGGAATGTATGTGGTTTTTAATTTATTATTCAAACTTTTAAAAACGAAATTAAATCCTAAACATCCTGTCACGATAGTTTGGTTTTTGTGTTCCTAATCTAATAACATAAAATAAATAAACATATATACAGATTAATTAAATATAATCTAATAAAATAAAAATAAACTTAGATACAAATTCAATAAATAATAAACATATATACAGATTCAATAAATATTCATGCAAATTTTTATCATTTATATTAGCGGAGTATTTATGGATATAATAACTAAATTAATTATGCTTGCTCATATTATCTAGGTTATTAAAGATATAAATTGATATTTTATTGATTCTCTCTTTTTTATATAAATACCACCTTTGGTGGGGTTAGATATTCTTTGTTAACTAAACAAATCAATTAACACCTATGGGTGGGGTTGATAACTAATTTGCTTAATTAAATTAATTCCTTTTTCTAAGAGATTGAAAATGAACCATTTAAATGCCACCTTTGGTGGGTTAGACGATTTAAACTTTATTCAAGATGTCCAAATTAAACATAAGAATTTAATTATCCGAGTACTAACTTTCAAGTTTTAAAACCACTATTGAAAACATGTTGTCAATACATTTTCACATAATAATTCTTATAAAAACTTTTGAAATAGAGTTTCACTCTAACTACCGGGCGATTGTACCAACAAATAAAAGAGCACTACTCTAAATTAGACCGGATAACTAAACCTTAAAATCTAATTTTCAGGTTTAAGTTTGTAATGAAAAATAATATATTTCTCTCTAACATTCTTAATATAAAATCTTGAATAAAAACAAAATCAATTCATTTTAGAGATTTTTACCTATTTAATATTTCGCAAGCATAACAACGTCATTATTACATCATATTTACTAAACAGCCAGCATAGTTAAATTTAACCACAGACAAGTTGAATATAACATGTAAGAATAAAGCATAAAAATAATCAGAAGAAAATAAAATCCTTACATAACTTTGACGCTATTCCCGTAGCTGGAAAACCTCCAAGCGGAATTTGCACTCCATTTATTGAATCAAAAATCTAAATTATTACAAAAACATTACAAGTTCCTCTCAAAAAGAGAAGAACTCTAAACCTAAGAGAATTGAACTAAAAACTAAGAGAAAAACTAAGAAAAGCTTAGAAACTAAGAGAGAAACTAAGAAAAACTCAAAAACTAAGAAATGAGAGAAAGAAAGAAGAGAGAAGTATGTTTTGAAGGTGTGTTTTGAAGTGAAGGGAAGGGAGTATTTATAGGTGAGGATGGAGAGAAAAATGAGTAAAAAATGTTAAAAATATATTAAAAAATGTAAAAACGCGTATTGGAATTCTTGATGTCATTAATGACGCCAAGATGACGTCATTGTATGGCCAGACTGCATCACGATGAACAAGATTCCTGATGAACAAGACTGGATGAACAAGACTGCAGATGAACAGTACTTCGCATGAACGGATCCCGCATGAGCTTACGGAGCTGAAGCGGCGCCATGCACGATTTTCTCCTTTTTGACATTTTTGACCCATTTTGTCCAATTTTTCCTTATTTGTTGACCTTTCCCCATTTATTTATTAATATATTTGTGATGTATTGCTTCCAGTATTCCTCTTTGAGTCTTTAAGTTGCGTTTTTAAGTGAAAATACCTGAAAAACAATAAAAACACCCGTGATTCCGAAAAAGACAAATTTATATAAATATATGATAAAACATATAAATATATATATTTTTAATCAATTAATGTGCATAAAATCATGGTAATTTTAGTGCTTTTTGAGCACTCATCAGACAAGCAAAGAGTAATGTTTGGGGGTTTGATAACTCTATGAAAGTAGAGTCATTAGCGCACTATTTTATTTATTATTTACTTTTTTTATTTAATAAATATTATTTTTGGGGCTAAAAATATGAAAATAAATTTTTTTTAGTTAAAGGGTTGAAAATATAATTTATGGGATTTGTTTGGAATTTTAATAGATTTTTTCAATTTTTAAAGCAAGACCAATCAAAGCTTCCATATGGATTACAATGCAAGTAGATGAGCTGCCTGGTTAACCCTTTAAGCCACATGTCCTCATACGATTTCTCCCCTCATTCCACCCATGCACCATGCGATCTGTTATCGCGAATCATGTTGTGTTGTGTGGTGCTTACTTAGCGAGCGTTGACTTGGACTGATCTCCCTTGCCACGCTTCATGCTCTGATTCGCCTAGTAAATTTTGTGTGCCACGTGTCACACTGTGATTGGATGTTGTTCATTTTTCCTCTTTTTATCCTAGCCCTTGATCTAAATCTGATCTGACGGTACAAATTGTACCTGAGCTATATTTAAACCCGTAATTACCTTATAAACCCTAATGAGGTGCTATTAGCATAGAGAAAAATATAGAAATATTCAAAAGGAGATACAATTTTTGTGGAAATTTAAAAGGAGATTAGCATTACAATTCAAGAGATTGATTGTATTTTTTCTTCTACACTTTTCTTTATCAATTTCTATGTCTTCATTTATGAAAAATATGAGCTTTATGAACAAAATTATGTGTAGTTAATTTATTAATCTATGGATCTTATGAACCCAATTTTCACCATGTGATAATCTAATATTTTACCCCAATTATAATTTTAGTTTAATTATATTGTTTAATCTAATTTTTATGCTATCAATTGCTTGGCCAACAACTTATCTATAGAGGTAATTAAATATATTTTAGAGAATTATTTAATTATTTGTCTTGGTTAAATAACATGTATAGTTTCTAGGCAGAGATGTATGTGATCCATAATTGATGAACTTAATGAGTAGTATGCAATTTAATTAGCATGAGAGTATGATTAAATTAATTACTATATAATGTGCAGTTTACTTGAGAGAGGAATGCATGCTAGGTTAGATTTAATTGATAATTATACTGGGAGGATTTTAGCGATTCACATATTTAGAAAATTGGGGGATTAAGTATTTCTAGATATTTTCTCAAATATCTTCTTAATTACCAAATCTGATTTAATTAATTATTTTTATTTACTTTTAATTATTTTAATTTTGCTTCCTTCAAATATTAAAACACAAAAAAATTGATTTTTATTTTAGTTTTAAAAATTAATTTCTAATAAAATATTGTCCGTGGGAATGATCTTTTCATATCATTATATTACTTGTTGTGATACATATACTTACGTATTCATTGCACACACAATTTGTGTGGCAATCAATCCATACATAGATTTTTCATTACTATATCCCAAGAAGATGCATTCCTTGAACTTGGAGTTGAGCTTCATTCTCTCATCTTTTGGAATATGAAAAAACAATCTACAAGTGATAACCTTCAAATGGTTGTAAGATACATCTTTTCCCCTCTAAAACTTGTATCGAAACTCACCATTTGATCAAATGGAGCTGAGGAAGATACACTAATCAAGTAAACAACAATTAAGAGAGCTTCACAAAAAAAAACTTAAGAAACTTACCCTAAGAAAACATTGTTCTCACCTTTTTAAAATTAATTATATTCATCATCTAAGTTATTCTATTATGTTGGGGAGTCTTTGGAACTGATTTTCATGCCAAATTGCATTTTTTATGCCATAATGTCTAACAGCTCCCATGTATTCTCCCTCGTTGTCTTTGCAAACATTGTTTAATGATATGTTAGTCTTCCTTTCAACATTGGCATGAAACTGCTTAAATTCATCATAAACTTTATATTTTGTCTAGACTTCATAGGCTCAAATCTTCCTAGAAGCATCATCAATAAAGTTAACAAAGTGCTTTGCTCCTCTAAGAGTACTAATAGTCATAAGAACACAAAAATTAGAATAAATAACATCCAAAACATTGGGATTTCTTTGCGGGTTCAATAATAAAATGAAGCCCATTGTTTCTTTCTAGCCATGTAGCATATATATGGTTTAAGAGACATACACGCTCCTTTAACCCCTAATGATGCTTTTCATTATGCTAGAATTTAAAGTCCTTTCCCATTATTTTGTCTAAGCTTTTTGTGCCATAACTCTATTAAGGAATCATATCCAAGAGAGTTCACACACCCATTACAAACTTTTTCAATGGTCATGTAAAGAGTATTTTCTTTCTTCCCTCGGGCTACTATTAGAGAAATTTTAGTGAGGTCCCACTTGCTTTCACCAAATACACTAATGTAACCTTTATCATTGAGTAGTCCATTCGGTGGATATCAAATTCAAATGCATGTCTATAACATATTTTACATCATTAAGAACAAAGCAACAAGCTATTTTGGTTTCAAGGGAAGTATTTCCTATTCCCATAATCTTGGACAATTTATCATTTCCCATCCTAACATTACCAAAATCCTCATTGGTATAATATGTAAATAGGTCCCTTTATAAGGTTACATGATACGATGCACTAAAATAATTGATCTAACATGTATCTTGTGATACTAAATTAATTATGTCGCCATCATAGATAACAATCACCCCATTTCCATTAGACATGTACTAGTCATGCTTCTTACCATTTCATTGATCCTTTTTGTGATATATACAATCTCATTTCATATGGCTTTTTTGACTAGAATGATAAAATTCTAGATTTCCCTTCATAATGGACCTACCTATGAACCTTTCTCTCACTTGCCTCTTGACTTGTCCATACTGTGATATTTTCTATTACTACTTCTTCCATGATATATGACAATAAAGGCATTAGACTCAATTGACATTCCTTGCTCCTTCCTCATTGCTTCTTCATTGAATATGCTATCTTTTACTATGTCCATTGTAAGAACACCTTAAGAAACTGACTTGCTTAAGGACACCACCTATGTATTCCAACTATTTGGTAAGTATCTATGTAACAATATTGCTTGCAATTCATGGTCAAGCATTATTTTCATATCTTAAATTGGTTTCCCAATCCATCAAAGTCACTTCAATATAAAAAAAATACTTGAAATGTCTTTGAACTTTAAGTTAATTAGCCATCAAATAAGAGAGGCTTTATTCTTAGCAGTCTTTCTCTAATACATGGACTTCAGCTTTGTTATAATGAGTAGCAATCAATTTCTCATGCTACATGATGATAGATGCTTTTATTGATCCATTGTAAGATTTGTCTTATAATTTTCCTATTCATCAAGGTTCAAGCAGCATCAGATTTCCCTTATGACTTCACTCCATTTGGAAGAAACTCATACAAATCTTTGTAATAAAGAATTTCCTTGATCGTTGGTTTCAAGATTGAATTGTTTAGTTATTTTAATTTAATCATTATTGTAGGCAAAGTTGATGTTGTCTCCTTCATTTTGAAAATGCACGATTATTAAAATTAATAATGAATCGACGTGGCTCTAATAAAATCTGTTGGGAAAAATAACAAAAAAAATAATAAGATCCAAATTTAAATATTACAGGAATCTTTTGATCTAACTTTTCACACTCTTGGGTAATTAAAATGGTCTAAAAAATATAATATCTTCCACTATATATTGACTAATAAATGAAAATATAAAATAATCTCACAAAGTATGTGGCTTAACACTCTCTTCAATATTTATCTCAAGATGATATCTCTCTCGTATACAAAGATGATTTCTCTATTTACTCTTAAACTCTGAAGTTTGGTTTTCTCTCTCAAGCACTTGAGATTGGTTTCTAAACTCCTTTACAATATTTTTCTCTTTTCAATATTGATGATTTTAAGCTTTTTATCAATTCATTTTATAATATGAAGCATACTAATACTATAATAGCATACCTTGAATTGAGGAGAGATAAGCTCTCCTCATCTTTCTTTTGCCCCTTTTTTTCCCTTATATTTGGCATTTTCTTTTTCTTTCATTTCCTCCATAAGAGGAAGGAATTATTTTCATCACTCACATGTAATCCCTTAAGTGTATGTTTCACAACAATGTAGTGTTGCTCAATGAGATTCAACTAGAATATGCTTACTATGCCAACCACGAAGCAAATATTTGTCCTCGTGCACAACATAACATTGTTGAGGCTTCCCACTGACGACTCTATGAAAGTAGAGTCATTAGTGAACTTTTTTACTTAATATTTACTTATTTTATTAAATGAATAGTGTTTTTGGGACCAAAAATATTAACATATAAACTTTTTAGTTAAAATAGGTGAAAATATAATTTTTGGAATTTTTATGATTTTTTTAACATAGGGCCAATAAGGAGCTACCACGTGTCATGCCACGTAAGCAAAGGAGCTGACTAGACAAGCCACAAAGATGCAACACAAGTAGGGATAGCGATTCACATTAGGCCACATGTGAGGAGGACAACTACATTGCCATGTGGCACCACGCGATGGCTCCCTACATTCCACCTATATGCCATGGCATATGTTTCCACAAATCACATTACACTACATAGCACTGACTCAGTAAGCGTTGACTCTAACTAGTCTCCCCTACCACGCGATATCGATTTTACTTGTTTTCATCTTAGCCTTTGAAGTTGATTTGATAGCCCAAATTGCACCTGAGCTATATTTAAGCCCCTAATCACTCCATAAACCCTAAAGGGCCATCTTTAGCATAATTTTGGTTAGTTTTTGGAGCTAAAAAGAGAAAAAAATATAGAAATATTCAAGAAGGAACACAATTTTGGTGGAGATTCAAGAAGAGATTAACACTACAATTCAAGAGATTTGATTGTATTTCTTCTTCTACTCTTTTCTTTATCAATTTTTATGTCTTTCTTTATGAAAAATATGAACACAATTATGTGTAGTTAATTTATTAATCTAGTGATCTTATGAACCCATTTTTCACCATATGATGATCTAATATTTTACCCCAATTATAATTTTAGTTTAATTATATTATTTAATGCAATTTTTATGCTATTAATTGTTTGACCAACAACTTATGTATAGAGAAAATTAAATAGATTTGAGAGAATTATTTAATTGTTTGTCTTGATTAAATAACATGCATAGTTTATAGGGAGAGATGTGTGATTCTTATGTATATGATACATAATGGATAAACTTAATGAGCAGTATGAAATTTAATTGACATGAGAGTGTGATTAAATTAATTACTATGTAGTGTGTAGTTTACTTAAGGGAGAAATACATGTTAGATTAGATTAAATTAATCTTGTAATTAATTGAGAATTATATTGGGGGAATTCTAGTGATTCACATGTTTTAAAAATTGGAGGATTAAGTATTCTTAGATATTTTCTCATATATATTCTTAGTTACCAAATATGATTTAATTAATTATTTCTATTTACTTTTAGTTATTTTAATTTTGATTCCTTAAAATATATAAACACAAAAAATTGATTTTTTTTAGTTTTAAAAATTAGTTTCTCCTAAAATAATTTTTGTGGGAACGATCTTTTCTTATCATTATATTACTTTTTGCGATACGTATACCTACGTATTCATTACACACACAATTTGTGTGGCGATCAAGTTTATGGCACCTTTTCTGGGATTATAAATATTAGAAATTAATTAATTATTATTTTTATTTAATTTAATTTGTATTTTCCTTTATTGACTTATTTATTTATTTATTTATTTTAACTTTAATTTATTTATTTAGTTGTTTATTTTTAATTTAGACACATCATTTTAATGTTGTTAGAAGCATAGAGTAAGAAATGGCTAGCAATAATTATCAATGTTCAATGGATAGAATGTAGCCACAAGAATTGTAGGTGGCACTTACAACTCAAGTTTCATCTTTCGTTACTTTTTTGAAGGTTCAAAACTCGCCTGTGAGTATAAACTATGTCCAAGATTCAAGGGTGTCTTGTGTATTTTATTATGGAGCCCATTTTTAAAATAATTGTCCATATAATCCTAAATCGGTCTTCTGTGTGGGTAATGTGAACCAAAACAATAATCCATACTCAAACACATATAACCCAGGATGGAGACAACATCCAAATTTCTCTTAGAATAATAACAATCAAGGTGGTAGTCAATTCAACCGTCAATCATTTCCACCACCTAGTTTCCAACAACCACAACAATTACAAGCCCAAGAAAAAAAGCCACCTACTAAGAATAATACAAATGCTTTAATGGGGAGGATGAAAGACTTCATCCAATAATTTAATGCAAAAGTGTCAACTCAAGAGGCTTCAATTCAAAATTTGGAGAACCAAATGGGGCCACTAACTGAAGCTATAAGTCAAAGGCCTCATGGTAACCTTCTGAGTGACACAATTATAAACCCAAGAAGAGAATGTAAGGACCATTGCATCGCCATAAAATTGAGGAGTGGTAAAACTTTAGAACAGGAACATAAGACAAAAAAGGATGAGGAGAAACATGAAATTAACAAGGTTGAATAGGAACTAGTGGATAAAGAAAGCACCGAAAAGGAAATAATTCAGCGAAGGAAAAACAACCTGTACAAACCTGTTATTCTTTTCCCTCAAAGACTACAAAAGCATAAGTCAGATACGCAATTTTCAAAATATTTGGATGTCGTCAAGAAGCTACATATAAACATACCACTTGTAGAAGCACTTAAACAAATGTTACCTTATGCCAAATTTGTAAAGGATATACTATCAAAGAAAAGGAGGCTTGGAGATCATGAAATTATAACCTTGAGTGAAGGTTGTAGCACCATACTTGATAGATAACTACCACAAAAATTGAAAGATCCAGGTAGTTTTGACATCCCTTGCACTATTGGGAACATCTGTTTTGGCAAGGCACTATGCAACTTAAGTTTTAGCATTAACGTCATGCCATTATCGATCATTAATAGATTGGGGATTGGTAAAGCCAAACCCACTTCAGTAATATTATAAATGGTAGATAAATCAATTAAGAGACCTTGGGGTGTTGTAGAATATTTGCTAGTAAATGTAGACAAATTCATATTTCCAGTGGACTTCATTGTACTAGATATGGAAGAAGACCATGACATTCCTATCATACTTGGTTGTCCATTCTCAGAAACTAGAAGAGCACTCATTGACATACAAAAAGGTGATCTTATAATGAGAGTGCAAGATGAACAAGTAATGTTTAAAATTCTTAAAGTATCTAAACCCCCTGACATTGATAGTGCTAATGAATGCTTAAGGATAAATGTTACGGAATATGGGGACAACTTAAAAGAATATGTTGAGTCACCCACACTTAAGGCTATTACATATGATGCTATGAACAAGGACATAAACTCACTAGAAAATATCTCAACCTATTTTAACTTTGAAAGTATGGAATTAAAGGTTGATATTGTGGATTGTGTGAAGTTTTTGGAGGACATACCTCTCATGTATGTATCAAAGGCAATTATGGAAAATTTTGAGTTAGGATCTAAGCTCAAACTATCAATTCAAGAGCCACCAAAATTAGATCCCACACTTTTACCCTTCTATCCCGAGTCAAGTATGAAAGTGAAAAAGTCCAATGGAGAAGTGAAAAAGCTGTTAGAAATACATAAATTTGATGAGTTACAATGGAATGCTTATAAGAATGCCAAAAAGTTCAAAAATAAAATAGAAATATGGTATGAGAAGAGAATTCAGCACTATGTTTGCAAACTAGAACATAAAGTCTTATTGAACAAATCAAGACTCAAACTATTTCTAGGCAAACTCAAAAGTAAATGGACACAAATGGATGCACTATAGGACTTGATATGATCATCTAGTCAAGGAAATTAAACGGGACACTGGTTGGGAGGCATCCCAAAGTTATTTTACTTATATTTTCATTGTTTTTGTTTTGTAGGTGAATTAATGTGGAGAGAAATGGTGCAACAAGAATGAGCATTTCAACGACAAATGTGGTGCACCAAGACTAAGGGAGTTTTCTTTTCTTTTACCTTTTCATATCTATATGTGCCCATTGGGAACAATGTCTAATGTAAGTTTGGGGGAGAGAACTTCATTCTCTACATTAGTATTTACTATGAATTTGAAATTTTTAGGATGTTTTTAATCATGATTTGGGTAGAAACTGATAAATATATGGAAACTAAATGCATGCATGCTTGATATGAATCATATGAACTCAATGATAAAAATTGGTTGTCATGACTAGGATAAGGAATATAACATATTGGTTAAGATATTTACATTAATAATGTGATATGCTTGTTAGTTTTGATTGGATTGATTTAAATTTCTATACACATGTTCATGATTGATTTTGGTGTTGAAGAGATCTACGAAGTTTTAGAATCTATTTGATCATTCCTTAAGGCAAAATCCAAAATACTATTTAGCAAGAGAAATGATTTAGGCCTTATTTAGATCGATTGAGCCTTTAAAGCTAACCATTATTAATATTTTTATTCACCTATTTGAGCCTAACAAAGTACCTTTCATATATTTAAGCCACATTTAATTCCTTTTTAATAAGTATTACCTTTACCCTTGCAACTTTAGCTTGTATGAAAAGAAAAAATGCAATCATGTGTTATGCTATAGCATAAGGGGAAATGTAATGCACCCTAAGAGAGAGAGATAAATAAAAGGAAGGAGCATAACTCATAACACAATTATCCCTCTAAAGAAAATGAAAATAAGTTTGGGGGTGTTATGAAGTTAAAACAAATAGGTGTGGAATAATAAAATGTGAAAATAATGATAAGAAACAGTGCACTAAAATATAAAGTAAAAGCTCAATTGTAGTTAAAAGGTGCATGATGAAAAAAGAAAGAAAGCTAAGGTATGGAAAGAGCCTACGTGTCTTCATTTATCGACCTCCTACCTAAGCCATACATTACAACCATGTAAAGTCCTTATTGATCTTTAGCTAAGTGCATATTTATATTAGTAGAGAGGGATGTGAAAAATAGACTTATGAGGCTTGTTCTAAGATTGAATTGATTAGCATGCTCATATAGGTTGATTTCATGAGTGCATTGAATGATATAATGTTCAACACACACACACACACGAATCAATTTGTCAAAAACTTTGTATATCCTTGTATTGATGGAATGTTGATTGATGAATATGTGAACCTCTTTATCATAGGATTGTATGACTTTTGAGAGGGATAGTTTTCATTAAATATGCATGTACTTAAAGAAGTATATTTATGAATATACTACCCATGTTATTTTATAAAATTTATGCTTGGCTTTACATGGGGACAAGCAAAGAGTTATGTTTGGGGGTGTGATGACTCTATGAAAGTAGAGTCATTAGCGCACTTTTTTACTTAATATTTACTTATTTTATTAAATAAATAGTGTTTTTGGGGCCAAAAATATTAAAATATAAATGTTTTTGTAAAAATAGGTGAAAATATAATTTTTGCAAATTTTTGGGATTTCTAAAATTTTTATGGATTTTTTTAACATATGGCCAATCAAGAGCTACCACCACGTGTCATGCCATACAAGTAAAAGAGCTAACTAGGCAAGCCATACAAATACCATGCAAGTAGAAACAACTAATCAAAATAGGTCGCGTATGAGGAGGACAAATTGTGTGCCATGTGGCAGCATGGTGTTCAATTCGACTTTGGAGATTGGTCAACTTCATTGTCACGTGGTGCCATAAGATTGCTCCCCGCATTCCACCCATGCGCCACCTCCTCCTTTTTCACGAATCACGTTATGTTGGGTGGTGCAAACTTAGCAAACATTGACTCTGACTGGTCCATCCTACCATATGTCACTTTCTGATTCACTCAATGAATTATATGTGCCATGAGTTGGGCTATGATTGGTTGACGCTTCCAGTTTTTCTTGTTTTCATCTTAGCCTCTGAAGTTGATTTGACGGTTCAAATTGCACTTGAACTATATTTAAGCCCATAATCACTCCATAAACCCTAAGGGGCCATCATTAGCATAATTTTGGTTAGTTTTTAGGGCTTAAAAGAGAGAAAAATGCAGAAAATTTCAAGAGGTGACACAATTTTGGTGGAGATTCAAGAAGAGATTAACACTACAATTCATGAGATTGATTATATTTCTTCATCTACTCTTCTCTTTATCAATTTTTATGTCTATCCTTATGAAAAATATAAGTTTTATGAACAAAATTATGTGTAGTTAAATTTTTAATTTAGTGATCTTATGAACCCAATTTTTACCATGTGATGATCTAAGATTTTACCCCAATTATAGTTTTAGTTTAATTATATTATTTAATATAATTTTTATGGTATTAATATTTTTGCCAACAACTTATATATAGAGACAATTAAATAGATTTGAGAGAATTATTTAATTGTTTGTCTTTATTAAATAACATGCATAGTTTCTAGGGAGAGATGTATGATTCTTATGTATGTGATCCATATTTGATAAACTTAATGAGTACTATGCAATTTAATTGACATGAGAGTATGATTAAATTAATTACTATATAGTGTGTGGTTTACTTAAGAAAGTAATACATGCTAGGTTAGATTCAATTGATCATGTAATTAATTGATAATTATATTGGGGGAATTTTAGTGATTCCTATGTTTGGAAAATTAGGGGATTAAGTATTCATAGATATTTTCTCATATATCCTTTTAGTTACCATATCTAATTTAATTAATTATTGTTATTTACTTTTAGTTATTTTAATTTTGCTTCCTTAAAATATAAAAACACAAAAAAATTGATTTTTATTTTTTTAGTTTTAAAAATTAGTTTATAATAAAATAATCTTCATGAGAACGATATTTTCTTATCATTATATTACTTGTTGCGATACGTAAATTTGTGTATTCATTGCACACACTTCGTGTGTGGCTATCACACACCATGCTACCATATTTAATCTCTTAAATAGTTCCACTTCTTAAACAGTCCTAGTGTAAGGTTTATGTAATATTAATTTCTAGGTATGTATTTCAAGAATATTTTTAAGCCAAAGAAACTATTGTACCTCAACAATTACATATCTAGTATGTCTCTATTCTTGTGTACGTTATATTTCATATTAGATACATATGAACATTGTTCAAGTACTAACTAAGTTGATCGAGCTTAGTTAAAACTGGTTGAATCAATTTTTAATATGACTAGATTGATCGAGATTAATGACTAGATCGATGCACTTAATTCTAAATTCATTAATTTTTTCACTAGATCAATCAAACTATTCATAGTCAATCGAATGAGCTTGACTAGATTGATCAAGTGGCCATACTCCATCGATCGAGCTAGTGATCAAGCGACCAGGTTTTCAAATTTAACCTAATTTTTACTTGAGAAAATTAATATTTTTACCATATTGTTCTTATGTTTTAAGCTCTTCTAAATACTTTTAATGATAGCTTTTTAATTAAACTTTAACCTAGGGTTTCAACTCATGCTATTTAATCATACCATTGGCTCATAATTTTTTTAAGCACATCAAGTATTCCTTTCTATATCTTAATATCTCTCTCATTGTTTTGTAAAATATTTTCAATTAGGCATTTTTATTAGGTTAATTTATTTTTTATTTGCTGATCTATTAAATCATTATTAAATATGTTCTACGACACACATTTACACTTGTGGAATTGTGCTAACTTTTTAGGGGCCACTTGTATAGGTTCGTTCAACTTGAGTTCATTGAAATTTTGGTTTAGATTCAAACACCTTTCTTGTATAGACTACAATAAAAGCAACGACCAATAAGTAGATTACTTGTGGGTATTACCTTGGTGGGTAGTTTGCATTCTAGCCTTATAATTGGACCTTATTTTTCATAGTAGTTAGCTAGGTGGTCTAGTGGAACATTGGTTTACCTATATGGTCATTAGTATGGTCTAGGTTACCAAAGATAATACAGCGACTCCTAAGCCTAGGATCGAATGGACAATTAAAGATAAAACTTCTAGCAACTGAAATCAAATGGGAATTAATGCTCTTTTTAGTGTTGTGTTTACTGATGAGTTTCATCATATTTCTCACATTGATATTGCTAAGCATACTTAGGATATTTTAAAGGCTACCCATGAGGGAATCACACAAGTTAAACAGACTAAACTTTGCATGCTTTTTAGTCAATTTGAAAATCTTAGGTTGAAAGAAGATTAAACTTTCTCTAAATTTTATATTAGATTATATGATATTACTAAAACCTCTACCAATCTTGAGAGAAAATTAATGATTTTAGGATAGTTTAAAAGATTATTTGCTCATTATCAAATTGTTTCAATGCAAAGGTCACTATCATTGACGAAAGCAAGCATGTGGAGATCATCAAAATAAAGGAACTCGTTGGAACATTTTAAACGTTTGAGATGAGCTTTCAAAAATCTCTAAAGAATATAGGTATTTTTTCAAAACTGCTATGATTAAAGATAATGATAATGATGATGAAGAATTGGTACTCTTAACTAGACGATTAAACAAAATCCTCAATAAAAAGAATCCTTAATGCAAAGGGTAGTCAAGTTTTCAAAAGGATCAAAATCTAAGAGAACTCAAATTTGTGAGTTCTAATGGTTACAAATCTAAACCTATTAGACTTTAATATTTTGAATGTATAAGTTTTGGTCACTTTGCAACTAACTGTGAAAACAAGAAGAACCAAACTAGAAGAGCTTTCAATGCTACACTTACTAACTCTAAAAGTGATAATGATAATCCAGTTGAATCAGAAAATTGTAGCACTTACTACTAGGCATTTACTGCAACTATTGGGGAATAATCCAATAAGTTTGACATTGATTTAGATGATGAGAAAAGTAATGCTAAATTTCTACTCAATAAATTTAATGTTACTAGCATTGAAGAAGTATTCATAGATTATGTAAGATGGAAAAGAGAAAAAGATAGGTTGCTTATAAAAGTAACCAAACTAAATGACAAACTAAAATCCTATGAAATAAGTTCCTTTTTACTAGAAGATTTTTCTTAGCATATTAATGACCTAAATTTGAGTATTGCAAGTTTAAAACAAGAAAAAATAAATTTGGTGTAGGAACTTGACTAATCTAAGGAAGTTGTAAAAAGCTTAACTATTGGAGATAAAAGGCTAAATAAAATTCTAGATTATAGAGAACCTGCTAGAGATAAGAGAGGACTCAGTTATATTGATGAGGATTCTACATGAACATATTTAAAAGCAACTAAGTTTGTAAAACTTTCCAACACTTCTTCTTTGTATCTACACATACAACGTCAACATCAAAAACCACATATGTAAGGTCGTCTAACTGTATTTCTAATTTTATTCCTTTTACACAAAGAACATTAATTTGCACCTATGATTGAAAAATCTATTAAGTTTGTGTCTATCTATCATCATTGTGGTAGGAAAGGTAATATTAGGCCCAAGTATAGATTTTTGATGAATACTCCTAAATTTAATAATAATTTCCCTACTTCCTATAGTATAACTCATAACCATCATTCATCTTTGCATGTTGCATCATTTTCTAGATTGAATGCAATCTATAATAACATGTTCAAAAATGATACTATAGAGCATGAAGTTTCTGGTTCAAAAAGGCATGTAAAATTCAACACTTGTAATTCTAGGACTAATTACCATAATCCTATCATGCATACTACATCTTCATTTAGGATGAATGGGAAATTTAAAGATGTGTCCAACAATATGCTAATGACTACTAAGGTCGTCGATTTCTAACCCAAAGATATAGAGAAACCAAAATTCAAGAATGTTTTGGGTTAGGAAAGATTATCTCTTTATGGTCACCTAACCATCAACTATTGTTCACCTAGATACTTTTGTTTGAGTTCTTAATTGACATTAGGTGAAGATCTTTAGTTTTTTTTGTTTATTTTGGTTTTATTTTTATTGATATTTCTTTAGTTTCAAGGAACGATAAAAAGAGTACAAATATTTAAAAAAAAGGATGGGAAGTAGACTTGCTTTAAGTCGACATGATCATTATGTACTCCATTCATATTTATTTTGATTGGCTATACATTATACAAATAAATATTTTGACTTATGCATTTACATTTTTTCACATCTAGTGATCGATGTTATCATGAACCTACTCACATACTAACTAAAAACATATGTATGCCATGCTTGAAATTTATGATTGATTTTGTACGATTCTAAGGAATGAGCTAACCTTAACTACAAAGTTGTTTTTGAGATATATCTTTCACTTGCTAAAATGCTACTATAGAGAGAGACCCCTAGTTTTTATAGGGATTCCTACTATGATGTGTGAAAGCTACCGTAGTGAACATAAAGGTTAGGATGTTTGTATGTATTATCTATATATATTTATGTTTTCACTGGATACTCACACTTTGAAGAAAATTAATTTCATCATCTGTCTGTACTATTGTAGTCATGTTGAGCTAAGTCTACTATCCTTAATTCAAAAAAAAATTGTATATCTATCAATTTTTATAAAAACAATTACTCTAATTTATTTAGAGGATTCATAGAACTTAGGGTGAGTTTATTCATTTTTGGGAAAAAATATTTTATTCGACACTTTTGTTTTGATTGTTCTGAGCTTTTCATAATGTGTACTCTTCTTTTCAATTATTAAATACACTACTTTCTTGCTCTACCTATTGTCATTGCTTTATGATTATATTGTTTATTTGTATGACGAAAAAGAGGGAGAAAAATTGGAGATATTACACATACGAGGAGCATACTTAAATTTTGTATTAGATTATTACTCACTATTATGAATATACTTTTTTTTATTTTCATATACACTAAACTAATGAACAATGAGTCTCTCGGGACAAGCTATTTAGTATTTATGATTTTGACTTTTAGTGTAAAGATGAGCTTTCAAGATTCAAGTAAAAATGGTTCACTGAATTATAGGATAGTTCCATTATGTAATTTTTTTCCTATGAGCATTATGTAGTTAGAGAGAATTTTGTGGCACGACTATTACAAAGGGAGAAATTGTAAAGTTTATGAGTGTTGGCGACATTCGTGAACAAATCATTTGTATGTAATATTATTTTATAGGTGTATCTTCCAAGAATACTTGGAAGCTGAAGAAACTATCGAGCCTTAATGATCACATCTCAGGTATATCTTTGTTTCTATGCACGTTAGATTTCATTTTAGACACATAGGAACATTGTTCAAATAGGTCACTCAATCAATCAATTGGTGACTAGATCGATGAGCTTAATTAAAACTAGTTGAATTAATTTTTATTATGACTAGATCGATTGAAGTATTAACTCAATCGATCAAGCACTAGATCAATCGAGATTAATACTAGACTAGATCCATCGAGTGGCAAGGTTTTTAAATTTAACTTAAGTTTCTATATAACCTGACACTTGCTTATGAGATCACTTTGATCATTGTTGATTAAGGATTTATTTTCCTCCAATGCATCCTTTAGCAAGCTTATCTCATACCCACTTTTGTCAAGGCTTTCCAATGCCTTCCTTTTGGCTTTCTTAAACTTGATATGCTCTAACAATAGCTCATTGTAGGTATCTGGAAGCTTCTCTTAGTCATCATCAGCATCTGTAAGAATTTCTTGACCCTCTAAGGCTATAATAAGACGATCTTTAACAATTTTCAAAACTCTGAAGGCAAAGAAGTTGGTATCATTCTCATCAACACTATTGCTACTATTCAAAAGAGTAACCTCAACCTTCATTTCATTCTTATTCATGCATTTTTGCTTAGAAAAGAAATTTGTAGCAATATGACCAAGCTTCCCACACTCGAAGCACTTAATCTTATTAACATAGTTCCTTACATGTTTTTTTAACTTGTCCTTAGAGTCCTTATCATTATTCACCAATCTTGAGTCTCTTTTACTTAACTACTCTCTTTTGACTACATCGGAGGAGCTCTTCTTATTTCAAAAAACAAATCTTGTAAACTTCCTAGCAAGTAACACCATCTCTTCTTCATCAAGACTTAAGTCTTCTTCACTGGTATCTATAGTACTTACTTCTTTGCTGGAACCATTGCCTTTTTTTTCTATATAATTTTATTTCCTTTACTAGCAATATCCTCATTTTGTCTAAGGAGGAGGTTATAAAGTTTGAAGGCTTGAAAGTCACTTGCCAACTCAGTGACAATGAGTTCTCCCAATTTGTTCATTGATTCAATAATCATCACCATACCATGGAGATGGTTTAGGAGACTTACAATAATTTTCTCAATCTATTTTACCTCACTTATAGGCCTTACAAATTATAAGATCTATTGACAATATTGGAGAAGCGAGCATAAAACTTATCAAAACATCTTATCTTCTTCCGTGTTATAGAGCTCAAAATCTCTGTTTAGATTCAAAATTCCAAACCTTTTCATTGTAGAGGTACCCTTATGTATAGTCTCAAGAATATTCCATGCCTGGTTAGAAGTAGGATCACATTGACTTCTTCACTACTCGCCAGGTGTACCAACTCTCATTATAGCATAGTGACCTTTGTTATTCATTAAGATTATATACTCTCCTATATAAATGGGTGCCTGGGCTGGGACTTTATCATTTGTTCACCTACAAAAATTAAGAAATAATGAAAAATGCTCTTTCGTTTCTCCTCGAGTTGTGAGAGATTTTTAGTTCGGTGGTAAGATTTCAGCTCGTGTTACCATATTCTCTATTTGGATTTTTTAGAACTCAAGCGTAGATTTCCTAATGATTTGCTACTTTCTTTTCAGGTCAGTTTTAAAAGGAACATTTTCTTTAATTTTTAGATCGTCTCTAGGTAATCTCTTTTTTCGTATCTTACCACCTACTACTATTTTGTCTTTATACTTTTGTAGCTTTCATCAAAATGCAAAGGGAAGAGACATTAACTTCTAGCTCAGGCTCATAGGAGAGCCCCCAATATGCTAGTACAAGTAGAGACTTAGGGTCCTCTAGTCTGAGTTATTCTAATGCAACGATTCGGTCCTTGTCATAGCCATCTACCTCTGTTCACCATCCCCAGACCGTTCCAAACATGAGATTGAGCGTGCCTCAAACTCAGATTTCAATATCTAGGACATAGAGCAAGAAAAATAGGAAAATAGGGACTAGCAAACTGAGAGGTCGTGTTAGGGGCTAGGTGGCCACTCCAAAAAATTGAGGGTTATTGTGTCAAGACGAAGAGAGGATAAGGAGGACCTATGACATCCCCTCAACCATTCAAATAATGATTCCTCCTGAGGGTGCTTGTGATGGTGATGCACCTCCAACTGGGTGGACCATTTTTCATGAGAAGACTTTGTGGTTGAGAGTAAGGTTTCCTTTGTATCCTCTTATCAGGATATTTTTAGTTAGAATGTAGCTTACAATGGGGTAATTGATGCCTAATATGTGGAGATATCTTATTTACCTAATGCTAATATGCCAAGAGCTTGGGGTGAATTTGGAGATGGCCGAGTTTAATAAGGCATATGTTTTTAAATAGAACCCCACAGACCCAAGAAGGGTGTACATGTCGGTTAAGTAGGATCGTGGGGTAAATGTATCCCTTTCTGAAAATGAGAAAAATTGGAAGGAGTATTTTTTCTACGTATTGGGTCGGTGGGAGTCCCCTACTAATGACACGAGGTTGGTTAAGAGTGTCTGGAATGACACTAAGGTCGTGATTAGAAATATGGCCACTCTTATCATGACCTTGAGCCTTGATGTAAAGTAGAGATTGGCTGATATCTAGAACTATCTGCCTGAGAAGACAAACTAGAGGACTATTTTGAACGCTCTGTGTTTTGTTGCATGTGGGTTAATGAGGCATGGTGCAGTAGAACCTCATCTTAGGGTGAATCGTAAACATGAGCTCCTCTTAAAGCTGGGCTACTTTTAAACATAGAACTCCTCCTACATATTTCAGGGGTGGTTCGAGATGGTGTCGGATGATAGTGACCCTTAACTCTTTGTTCCCAACCTATAATATTTTTTCCCCTTCTCTTATTATTATTATTATATATATATATATGGATTATTTTTTAGGGGCTGGTTAACATGGATCATTTTTCCATTTCTCAGCTCGTATGGAATTAACCTCTGATTAACTCTTTGCTCGCATGAAGAGCAAGGTTACATTGGAGGGCACAAGCTCACCAATGGGTACCACTCCTACTCCTTGGGGAAGGGGTTCCTCGGTGGGTAAGAAGAGGGGGAAATCCTCTCATGAAGGTTGTATCTCTTCCCTTAAGAAAAAAAGAAAAAGATTGGTACTGATGAGGCTGGTCGTGATCCCAAACCTTTGAATGTTTGTCCTCCTTTATCACCTACGTGTGAGCAGGGTGGGTCCTCCACTCCTCGTACCAGATCCAAAGAATTTGGAAAATCCTTGAAGGATTTAAGGAAGGGGAAGGATGTTGTGGAATATCTTACCGTTGATGTGGAGAGGATCGTCCTGAATCGGAGCTTAGCACCATAATATCTTGCGAGCTGGTACTTGAATTTTGTACCTATGGATTTATTATTAATAAATACAATAATTTTGTCTCTTTTTTATGTATTTATGATGTTGACCTACCTTTTGTCATTTATTGCAATATATATATATTCTTATTTTTATTTTTTTCTTCCCTATAAAAGGGTTGGAGAATGTTAATCGCATTCATGTGTTTGAGAATTTTTCCCAATTCGTCTAACTTTTTTGCTCACATGTTATGGATTTTGATCGGACCAATAGGCGCTTACTTTGGGCCTTTTGTGTTACAAGTGATAGGCTTGAGGAAGAGTTTAGGTTGTTGAAACCTGAGGTTGCAAGGCTTGAATGTATTACAAAAGAGACCAAGTATGAGCTCACTACTGGTAGGGATCATTTATCTGAAACAAATCTCTTGAAAAGAAGACCTTGACTAGTATAGCCAATCCTGTTGGTAGAGAGTCGTATTGGGCATGTTTTTATATGAAGCGATATGAAAGGGTTTTTCTTAAAGTCATGAAGGTTACTGAAGATCTGGAGTAGGGGTTGCTTACAATGATGATGACATACCCTGAACCTACCACTTATGTTTGTGATAGGGTTGTCAAGATTCAGGCCAAACTTTTGCCTTTGGTTGAAGAGACTGATGATCCAGATACTGGACGTGTGCCCAAATGTTTAAAGAGTGTTTAAATGTCTGTGCTAATTGATGGACCATATGAGAGATGTATAGTGATTGACGTGTAATGATTGATGTTTAAATAATGAACCATCGGATCAACATGTATTTATGTATAATGGATATTTGTTGTATTTGTAATAATGATTTTAATTAAGTTTTTTTTTGGTTAAAGTGGCGACTTGGTTCCTGATTGAGTTGGGGAACTAGACTTCTTTCATTGTTAGGGTGCTCTACCAAATTTATAGATCTAGGTGATGAGCCCTTGATGCCTATTTTAAGGGAGAGAGCTTGACCTAGTTTCTAACCGAGGTTCTCTTCTTTTTTTGTCAGAGTGCCAACCTAGTTCTTGACTGAGGTGGGGACCTTGACTTCTTTCGTTATTAGGGTGCTCTACCAGATTTATAGATCTAGGTAATGAGCCCCCGATCCCTATTTTAAGGGAGAGAGCTTGACCTTGTTTCTGGCCGAGGTTCTCTTTTTTTATCAGAGTGCTGACTTCGTTCTTGACCGAGGTGGGGAACTCGACTTCTTTCATTGTTGGGGTGCTCTACCAGATTTATAGATCTCGGTGATAAGCCCCTGATGCCTATTTTAAGGGAGAGAGCTTGAGTAAATAATCAGGTGCTAAGGTCTTTTATTTTATAGATACATGCGCTCGTTGTTTACAAAAGAAAGAAAGAGATGGGTAGGTTAATACATATATTTTTAGAAATAGTATCTTTTTAAGTGTCTGCATTCCAGCTTGCACCTTCCTCAATACCTTCAATTCTATTCAATATGTAGGCCCTTCTTGGTGTTATTTCAATTATTTGATAAGGTCCCTCCCAACTGGCACCCATTTTACCATCCATCCATTCCCTTTTGTTAGGGAAAACCTTCCTAAGAACCCAATCATCTTGAGAAAAAGTCTTGAAGCGCACAGTTTTTTTGTAATATTCTGCTATTATTGTTTTCTGTTCAATCATCCATCTTAAAGCTCCATCCCTTCTTTCTTCGGCTAAGGTTAATTCGGTTGCTCTTTTTACCTAGTTTTGCTCCTCTGTTATGCTCGATCTATGGGTAGGGATTGTAAATTCGGTGGGTATTACCACCTTAGTTCCATATACTAAGGAGAAGGGGGTTTCATTAGTACTCCCCCAAATTCTTGTTCGAACACCCCATAGCGTGCTGGGAAATTCCTCCACCCATTTCCCTTTGGTTCATTCTTTTTTTTTTCTTTAAAAGGTTGATGATTAATTTGTAGGAGGACTCTGCCTGACCATTTGCTTGGGGGTAGTAGGGTGTTAAGTGGCTTATCTTGATATTGTTTTTGAGAGCGAATGCTTTGATCTTTCAACCAATGAATTGGCACCCGTTATCCATAACGAACTCTTTTTGGAGGCTGAATTGACAAACTATAGACCTCAATATGAACTTGATTACTTCCTCCTCTCGTATTCTAGCTAAGGCATCTGTTTCTATCCATTTTAAAAAATAGTCAGTGGCAACAAGGAGAAACTTTTTCTAGTCCGTGCCTATAGGCATAGGTCCTACTATGTATAGTCCCCACTTGTAGAAAGGCTAGGGACTTACTACTCCCCTCATATCATTAGGCGGTGTGTGGGTCAGAGAGCCAAATCTTTGGCATATCTTGCACCTCTAATCATATTTAAGGCAATTAGCAAGCATAATGGGCCAATAATAACCCTGTCTCATAATTCTCTGGAATAATCTTCTACCCTCAGAATGCGAGCTGCAATCTCCCTTGTATGCTTCGTATATTGTTATTTTGACTCCTTTCGTGTTTATGCATAAGAGGCCTAGCGTTTTGCAGTATAATTTTCCCGCCTTGATATGTATAGGCCTGCTTTAGGTGCAATTTTCTTTGTAGCCGTGCAATTTTCGGGTAGGTCCCATTTATCCAAGAAATTATAGATCGGTGCGAACCATGTTATAGATGAATTGTCCATGCATCAAATCCTTTTTTTCAATTTCTTTGAGAGATGCTTTTGCCAGCACCGTTACTGATACCACTCGGTCGTATTTGGTTTCTCTTATTGACGCCAAGGTGGCCAAGGCATCACGCTAACTGTTCTTGTTTCGAGCTATTTGCTCAATCTTGAACTTTGAGAATTTTGTGCATTCTTGTTTTAGTCTTTCCAAGTACTTCTTCATCGTTCCATCTTGCACCTCAAATTTTCCCAGGAACTGATTAACCACGAGCCGGGAGTCACTATGTAAGGTGATTCTATCTACTCCTAGTTTTTTTATGGTCATGACTCCGAATATGGCCGCTTCATATTCTGTGATGTTATTGGTTGCTTGGAAGTCAAGGCATATAGCATATTTAAAGCATTTTTCCTTTTCATCCCTTATAACCACCCCTAGTCCTCAACCATTAAAAGTTGTGAGTACCATCCACAAATACCTGCCAGGTTGGTGCATTCTTTGGGTCGACTATTCATACCTCTTCATTTTTTTTTCTGGTAATGACTTTAGGGCATTTAGTGAACTTGACCATAGCCTGCCCTTTAATGGCAGTCCTAGCTATGTATTTGATGTCGTATTCCCCCAATTCCATGGCTATCTGGGCTAGCCTTCCTGCAACCTCTGGTTTTGTTAGTACATTTTTGAGGGGATGTGAGGTGAGTACTATGATGGTGTGTGAGCCAAAGTAGTGCCTGAACTTTCTTGTAGTAATTTTAAGGACAAAGGCAAGTTTATCTATGGTGGGATATCTGCTTTAGGCCTCAGTTAAAATTTGGCTGACATAATAGATGGGGTGTTGGATTTGTGTCTTTCTATTATGAGCACAGTGCTACATGTTTGGGGTGTAACAACCAAATATATATAAAGAACCTCTCCTAATAGTGGGCTGACTAAGATTGAGGGATTGCCAAGGTATTTCTTGATATCCTCAAAGGTCGTGCTGCAATCCTCATTCCAAAAGACTATCTTGTTCTTTCTTAGCATTTTGAAGAAAGGCATACACTTATCTGTGCATTTAGCTATGAATCTACCCAATGCCCCAATTCTTCCATTTAATTGTTGTATACCCTTAAGACTACTGGGCGGCTGCATGTTTACCAATGCCTGTATTTTATCCAAATTGGCCTTAATTCCTCTTGCTGATACGAGGTACCCTAGGAATTTTCCTACAGCCACACCAAAAATGCATTTTTTGAGGTTAAGTTTCATGACATACCTTTATATCACTTCGAATATCTCCTGTAGGTCTTTGATATGGTTCAAGGGTTGAACTATCTTGACCACCATGTCGTTGATGTATGCTTCCACGTTCCTTCCCAACTGTTTGTGGAACATTTTGTTGACGAGATGCTGGTATGTTGCACCTATGTTTTTTAATCCGAAAGGCATTCTTGTGTAGCAAAATGTTCCTTCTTCTATTATGAAAGAAGTTTTCTCCTCATCCTCAGGATGCATTTTGATTTTATGATATCTGGAGTATGCGTCTAAGAAACTCATTAATGCGAACCTGGAAGAGGCATCTACCAATTGATCAATGCTTGGGAGGGGGAAGCAGTCTTTGGGGTAGGCCTCGTTTAGATCTGTGAAGATGCTCCACAGGCCTTTTTTATGAGTACCACATTTGAGAGCCATGAAGGATACTTGACCTCCCTGATGACTCTAGCCTCTTTGAGGGCTGCTACATGACATTTGATTACCTCATTTTTTCTCTAAGGAATTTCATCTTCTTTTATTGAACGAGTCTAGCCTTTGTATCGACGTTTAGGCAGTGCATTATTACTCGTGAATCAATTCCTAATATGTTCATAGGGGTCCATGCGAAGACGTTTGCATTGGCTTTGAGAAATAATAAGAGTTGCTCCTCGAACTCTGTTATTAGGTCGTTTCCTATTTTTATAGGGTAGTCATTTCACTCAACGTCTGTTGGGAATTATTTTACTTTGTTTAGAAACACTAACCATGCTATACTTTTATTCCTTTGTTTCATTGGGAGAAGACCTCTCGATGATTGCTATTTAGAGGCAATTCCTTTCATTGTGGCATTATAACAACTTCTGGCATTTTCATGATCTCCTCTTATCTCCTCGGGGCCTTTAGGTGTAGGGATTTTACCATCTGGTGGAAAGTAGATGGAACTACTTTCATCTTGTGTATCCAGGGTCTTCCTAGGATTGCATTGTAGTGATCCGGGGCATCAATGATGACAAAATTAGTCATTATTATTACCCTCTTTATCATGACCGGTAGGATCACCGTTCCTATTACATAGGGGGTCTCGTTCTATTCAATGTGTAAACGTGGGGAGCATTGTGCATCTCCCTTGTAAATCTTTTGTGGGAATTGTTGGAAACCCCACTAACCCCTGGTCCTCCATGTATGGTATGTATAATTTTAACATTGGGCCCATTATGAGGTCATTTGTCATTGTTTGATGAGTATGTTGGTTAGGATGTTTGTCGCTCTCCTCCGTAGATTCTTCTATCATCATGCTCTATGATAAGGTCCTTGAAATATCCTTTCATCAGTAATGTTTCCAACTCTCATTTTAGGTCTATATAGTCTCTTGTATCGTGGCCCACATCTTTGTGAAAAGCACACCACTTGGACATGTCTCTGTCCGGGGCATTCATCCTGGGTGGCCATCTGGTCTCAGGCTCCCGCTCCATTCTTTTTATTACCATAGTTAAATCCCCTTTTAAAGGATTCTACAATTGTAGAGGACCCTTGAAGGGGGATTCTACTCTTCCCTATGTTTCCCTATTTCCTGGCCAATTTTTATTCACCACCCAGTTTCTAATGACCGACCAATGTATGTTCCCCGAGTTAACAAATCGCTTGTTTTTGTAGTTTTGGTGTGTTTGCTCTAGGCTTGTTCTCCTTTTTTCTCTACTTGGGGTAGGGACAATCTCCACCCTTGTTCGATGATCCTTGGACAGGCTAAGCTCTCTTTCTAAGTTGACAAACTTCCTGGCCTCCCCGTAAGCTTCCTCCAAGGTATGTGGCACTGATTTAGTTAGTTCCACGAATAGGGCAGAATTTTTTAGCAAGCCTTGCCTGAAAACCTCTATAGCGATAGAGCAAGGGCAGTAGTGATTTCTAATTTTTCTTCTCTGAAATGCTTCATATAATCTTCAATGGGCTCCTTTTGCCCTTGTACAATAGAAAAGAGGTGGTTCGATTCTTTTCTCAAGGGTTTATTACAGGCGTAGTTGGTGATGAATAGCTTGGCGAACTATGGGAAAGAGGATATGGACTGGGGAGGTAGGTTGTTAAACAACTTTTGTGCGCCCTCGCATAGAGTGGCAGTGAATAGTTTACACATTATTGCATCTCTTTTTTCCTGGATGAGGCTTATGGGCGCCATGGCTATTTTGAAATGTTGGACATAGTTACTGGATCTTTTATTCCAAAATAGCCCGAGCATTTAGGAGGATTGAACTTGGGTGGGGGTTTATCATTTTCAATTGTATCTGCAAATGGTAAGATGTACAATTGTTCGCAGTCTTTATCCACTAAAAGGGGCTTTTCCCTTTTCCTATCTCTTGTTTGCTACTTTCAGGGCCTCCTCCTATCTCCTGTTGTTGTTCTTTAGAGCTTGTAGTCGTGTTTCCCAACTTCTCTTTTCTTGGAGCCATTGCTCTTCATTGGGCCGAGCAGAGCTAGAAAAAGGATGTCTTTCAAACTCATGCTCTGTAAGATGGGGCTCGGATAGACCGCATCCCTTTGCCTCCCCTGTGGTTGGTTCAGTAGTAGGATTTTCCAAGGTCTTTCCCTCTGCCAAGGACTGAAAAGTTCTATTTTCTCTTCAGGTTTCCTCGAGTTTTTTTCTTAGCTCAAGGAATTGTTGAGATAACTCGTGATAGAGGGCGTTACCTTTTGCCTCCTCCCCATTGGTGGCCTGTTTCCTTGAGTTGCCATTGTTTCGACATCAATCGAATCTGATAATCTTTTGGACCGAGTTATTGCCATGAATGTCGATGTGTGAGTTACTAATTCCTAATTTCTCTCTAGGGGCGAGGTGAGTCTACGGGATATGGGGTCAGAAACTTGTGATTGACCTGAGAATCTAAGCCCCATGGTGGGCGTCAAATTGTTGAGACAATAGGGCTTATCTAGAGAGAGATTAAAGAAATTAATACAAAAGGATGAATATGTGGATCCTCATAAGTGATCCATATATTTATAGCACATAAATGGTACATGTGTTAGATAAATAATGTGTAAATGAAAATACATGTCAGGAGGGCATTATTTAACATAAGGTATAATGTGTCAGGGATCCAGGTTGGGTTCAACCATGCTTTCCATAAGGTCGTGCTATGACCGAGCTCGAGATGACCTTGGGCTCGGTCTTTCTTGGGTTCAGGATGACATTGAGCTCGGTCTTTCTAGGCTCAAGCTAACATCAAGCTCGGTCTTGATAAGGGTTGAGGCTATATAGGCTTGGTTTGTCCCATGTGTGGGATGTCTAGGGTGCTTCATCTTTCGTCAGCTCGGTATTTGTGTAGGTTTAGATGTCCAAATAGCATATATACTTGACATTTTTACTTGATGATTTTATTTGTTGCATGAGAATAATATGTAATTTCTTTATAAAATGTACAAGCATACACGGTCACAAGTAATAAGATTTGTAAGTAAAGTATCGTTCCCACGGAGATTTGTTACTACAATTTGTTGAGTATCAAAATTATTTTTCTCTGATTTTATTCAAAATGATCGTTGATTTGGGAAAAGTGTAAAGAAAAGAGTTTAATAACAAAATAAAAGAAATCTAGGATTGTAGTTTTTCACCAAATTAATCCACTCTTATCATATCATTTTCTCTTGATTTATATTTTTTGGTACATTTAATTTGTCAACTGAAAACTTCTAATTTTATCCATACATCTCTTCCGAGCTCCGTATAGACACACCTCGTTAAATTAATTCACTATATTCCTATGAGAATTAAATTTACCAAGATTCATTAAGTTCTAAGTTCTCAAATGGCCACACATACAATTAGGGTATATTCCTATCTTTCATCATACATGTCATTCTATCCATGAGCAATATACACAAAAATGCCTCTTCCAAGTTTATTTATGTGCCATGGATCAATTTGATAAAATTCGTAAATAATCAAAAAGCATTAAGCACAGATAGAATAAAAAAAATCGAACGTCTTATAAAATCTTTCAAAAATAATTAAAATCAAAGTTTCATAAATTTAGATAAAATGCAACCCTAGAAAAATTAAATTACTTCATAAATTTAAAATAAAATGCAACCCTAGAAAAATTAAATTACTTCATAAATTAACAATTAAAATTACAACAGATACAGAAAAATTAGATGAAAAAGAAAGGAAATTAAAACATCTCGTAGCGCAAATATTTGGCACACATAGAACACAACAGAAGCCAAAAATGGCCTCTGCGTGTTCCATAGTCCAGCCCCTAACACCACAAAAATTCTAAACTCCCAAAAAACTTTTTTACTCTATCATACAATCCCCTATTTATAGGTAAAAAAATACATCTAAAATATTACAATATTTTTTTTTAGAACCGCGTAACAATTTGTATCGAAAACAAAACCCCGACATTCTCCTTAAAATCCGTGGCCACGCGAAAATCAAATTTGTTATTTTAATTCACGCGTGAGCCACAAAAGCAGAAGCGCCGATTCTGATTTTTAATTCAAAGTGCATGCCACGTGTCAGCGTCTGATTCGCTACAAGGATTAATATGGACACGTGGCGGAATTTCATTGGCTGCGGGAAACGATTGCATATGATGTCGTTGCACAGGATAATGGCTCGAGGGACGTGGGAGACAACGGCTGCAACGCGGGCTTGATCCTGCGCTTTCGCGCTCATCGTAACATGCCACGTGTCAGAATATAATTTTTTGGAAGGAAAAATGGGACACTTGGCAGATTGTGATTCGTAGAATAACCGGGCGCATGTGGGATAGCTCTGGAACACGTCAGACACGTGGGTCCCACCCTACACGCCGGCCTGCGTGGTAGGTGGGCCCCACTCGGGCACCGAGCCGCGTGAAAGAGGAAACCCCACACCCACTCTCTTTGGTCGAGTTTGAAGAACACGCGCGCATCCTAACTGTTTATGCTTTGATCTGACGGTCCACGTTGAAGCGTTGGGTGATGCCACGTAGATTCTTCTCTCTTGCGCAGAAAAATAACTTTTATTAATTGCATTTTGACCCACAAATGTAATTCCAATTATATTTTAAAGTTTATTTAATTACAATTAAGCCCTTTCTAATTTAAATTAAATTTTAAACTTTTAATAATTGAAATTAAGCCCGATTTTAATTTAAATTATATTTTCAACTTTTATTAATTGCAATTAAACACTTTTTTATTTGAAATTATATTTTTGGGCATAAATTTGCAATTAAGTAAGTTTTCGATACAAATTATTTAATTTTCTTAAAATATTTAAAAACAAGTAAATACTAATTTATTAAACTAAAATGAACTAAAAATGTAAAGAACATAGCAATTATAATTAATAAATTAGGTGAAAATAACTATATAAAATATAGTTATCAACACCCCCAAACTTAAGTTTTTGCTAGTCCTCGAGCAAAAGGAAGGAAATAAAACAAAGATAACTGCATTTAAAATAGTGATTTTTTAAATATTTCTTTTTAGTCTTTCGAAAATACATAACTCAAAGAAATTAAAGAATTTCATATAAGTATCAAAATTAATTTAAAAGTATATAACGTTTTCAGAATGAATTTTAGTGTGTGTGTGAAGTCTTTTCATATTTCATCACATGCAATCCAGATCAGTTTATAAAAATATAAAATCAAACAAATTTTCATGAAATCACAAATCTCATATGTTTATTTTTCATTTCTCTCTCCACTAATGTAGGCAAACACAAAACACCAAATCAATAGGACTTTATTAAGCTTGTAATGTATGGCTTAGGTAAAGGTAGGATAAAGGATAATATTTAGCTCAAAACTTTTCCCAAACATAACATTTTAGGATTGAAAAAGATAACTTTTATCATCACAATAATTACTTCCCAATTTGGGATTTATCAACACATACCATCCTCTTTTTTTCTTTTTATTTTTCTTTTTTTTCATTTTCTTTTTTTCATTTTCTTCTTTTTTTATTCTTTTTTTTCTTTTTTTTTCAGTATCCCTTTTTTCCGATATATCTTTAAATATTTATTAACAATTGTCAAATGTTAGTGAGATAAGAAAAATAGATATATCTACACACACATATATATATATATTTTTAGATAGGCTTTTGAAATGAGAAAAATATATATAAAAAATTTGAAACTCAAAAGGGGTATACTATGGATAATGCATATGAAGGTAGATAGAAAGGCTCAAACGATCCAAAGAAGGCCTAAATAATTTTCTTAGTTAAATGTTATCTATAATTTCGCCTCGAGAGAAAATCAAACAAATTCTAAGAACTGTGACAACAAAAAAATCAATCGAATTCCATACTCACATAAACCTTCTCTAAATTATCATAACAACTCAAAAATCAAGACTAGTGCTCATGAATATTTATTCTTGTAAAAATGAAACATACGTAAAAATTATTAATCACTTAGACAATATTCAAATTTTTCAAAGAGCTATGCATCATTTATATCGAAGAAATAAAAATAAATCACTATTCTAGCAAAATATCTTCAATCAACCAAACAACAACAAAAAAAAATGTCACAAGCAAGAACATCCAGAAAGTATTTCAACTACGTTCAATATATCTACCACCCCTAAACTTAATATACACATTGTCCTCAATGTGTGAAAGTTAAAGAACATATGAGATGGGTTTAAAGAAACTTCCTGGTTTTTTTCTTTTTGTGAGTTAATATTTGTGTGTCAAACAAAATCTCAACTCACGAGAAAATTGCAAAATAAATTAAACAACAAACAATAGGCAAATAATTTTTTTTTATTTTTATGAGTTAAGATTTATGTGTCAAACAAAATCTCAACCCATGAGAAAATTGAAAAATAAATTAAACACGCAACAATAAAAAAACAAGAATTTTTTTTAAATTAAAATCAGATTGATTGGTATTAATATCAACAATGAAAATAGTAAACAAATCCCCCGCAACAGTGCCAAAAACTTATTCTCTTTTGGAAAACATAAAACGTGCAAGCATACACGGTCACAAGTAATAAGATTTGTAAGTAAAGTATCGTTCCCACAGAGATTTGTTACTACAATTTGTTGAGTACTAAAATTATTTCTCTCTGATTTTATTCAAAACAATCATTGATTTGGAAAAAGTGTAAAGAAAAGAGTTTAATAACAAAATAAAAGAAATCTAGGATTACAGTTTTTCACCAAATTAATCCACTCTTATCATATCATTTTCTCTTGATTTATATTTTTTGGTACATTTAATTTGTCAATCGAAAACTTCTAATTTTATCCATACATCTCTTCTGAGCTCCGTATAGACACACCTCGTTAAATTAATTCACTATATTCCTATGAGAATTAAATTTACCAAGATTCATTAAGTTCTAAGTTCTCAAATGGCCACACATACAATTAGGGTATATTCCTATCCTTCATCATACATGTCATTCTATCCATGACCAATATACACAAAAATGCCTCTTCCAAGTTTATTTATGTGCCACAGATCAATTTGATAAAATTCGTAAATAATCAAAAAGCATTAAGCACAGATAGAATAAACAAATCGAACGTCTTATAAAATCTTTCAAAATAATTAAAATCAAAGTTTCATAAATTTAGATAAAATGCAACCCTAGAAAAATTAAATTACTTCATAAATTTAAAATAAAATGCAACCCTAGAAAAATTAAATTACTTCATAAATTAACAATTAAAATTACAACAGATACAGAAAAATTAGATGAAGAAGAAAGGAAATTAAAACATCTCGTAGCACAAATATTTGGCACACAGAGAACACAACAGAAGCCAAAAATGGCCTCTGCTTGAACCCATAGGATCAGTGTAATATGGAGAGTATGACTTGTGATGATTAGAGTCAAAGTGAATTCGAAATCATAACACTGAAATTGGGTAAATTAATATCAATACAAATTTGATATGGATTATGAATTTGTGATTTTCATCTATTGTTTTTACAACAGACTATGATTCTTTGGGATATTAGTTTAACTTATGCTTTGTATTTTAATTATGAACTTAAAAGGGATTAAAGCATGATAAGTTTTGCTATTTTAATTTTAATTTTTTACTTCATTAAATTTTAGTTCTTTTTTTGTAATTTGTTAATGTTTTATTTTTGTTATTTCTTTTAATTTCTATATCTAGTTTGATGTTTGTGGATATCATTTATGAAATTCCTCATCAAACTTAAACTCATCCACAAGTGCAAAAATAGGGAGTTTAAAGGCTTGTTGCATACACTAAATGCAACTGTGTCAATATATGAAAATGATTTAATTAGTTTTATTTATTTATTTTTATTTTTGTTTTTAGTTTTTTGTTTTCTGTACGAAGAGACTAGGAAGATGCTAGTTGGGCTTGTGATGAATGCTTGAAAAATAATAAATATTACGGCATTTATTTACACTTTAGTGTCAAAATATATTTGCATTTGCATAATTTTATCAATGTTTTAGAAAATCTATGTTTTCAAATCAAAAGGGTATGTTTTGTTACTTTTCAAGTATTTTTGGCTTCAAAATAATTTAATGATAAAACACTTGAAGAGTTGTACCTAAAAGCACTCAATTCCAACTAAGAAAAAAAAATATAAGATAGGGAAGTTGAAGAAATATAATCTAACACGCGTCACAATAGTGATAAATGTGTGTCGCGATGCAATACTATCAAATCGTAATTGAATGCATCTAGGATCAATGCATGCCATTGTAGTGATAGAAATGTCTGTAGTGCACGACCTCACAATTCACTTTTCTTAGCCTTTTTCCAACTTTAAAATCCTTCCCAATATTTTAGGCACACCTACTTAAGAACAATTGTGAGTTTTACAACAAAAGCTCTCTATGAATTTTGTAATAATTTTTAAGTTTAAATTTATTTGTTTGATGTAGTTGTTTTTGATACAATAAGCAGTATAGGCAAATCTATGCAATACTAAAAACTATATATTTTGAATGATAATTTTGACATATAAATTTTTCATGTATTTTTTTTTATTTTTAGAATTAATTTTATATACTATTTTGATACTATATGTAATTTATTGATAATTTATTTATTCTATGTATGTTCATCTTAAAAACACTATAGAATATTAGTTATATTTTTATGCTTGTGAAATATTAATTTAGGTAAATATTTTCATAAAAAGAAATTGATTTTTATTTCTTCATTGAAGATTTCTACAAAGTTTATTATAGAAAAATATATTAATGATATATTTTTCATAGTAGATTTAAAATATGAAAGTTGGATTTAGGATTTGATTATCTAGATCGAATTTATAATTTATATTTGATTTCAAATATATTTGTAAGATTTATTATTGAAAAATATATTGAAGACATATTTTTCATAATAGATTTAAAATCTGAAAGTTACTTCTCAGATACATCAATCTTAAATCCAAATTTGACACCTTGAATGAGAGTCTAATTTATATGATTCATTTAAACTAGTAATTTAGATGGTTTTCTATTTCCTTAGAAACAAATCATAATTTAATATTAATCAATTGATAGGCCCCATCTAAGGATATTAATTAATTTTTATTAACAAATAATCTAATCCCTACATTAGGATATTTTCATACAAAAAAGAAAAATCAGTGATATTACTTTATATCTTTAATAACTTAATTAATTTTGAGAAATCATAATTAATTAACTAATATATGGCATAAATTCTCCATAGAATGATTAAAAGTTTATCGGCTTGATATTTGTTGAATCGATTTTATCTCTAACTTTATGTTAATAGATTAGGATTTTCAAAACCCAAACAATTATGATAGGATGTTTAAGTTTTTTTCTTCCATTATTAAGAATTTTTTTGAATTATTTAAAAATCACGTAATTCCCCTTTAGATCGACCTTGAAAATATAGTTATTGTTTTTACAAAATGGTTCATACACTTGCAAGCTATTTATCAAATACAAACCTTATGCATCAACTAGTGCCCTTGCATAAGATAAACTTCCTTACTAGTACCTAAATAGGAATCACCTGCAAAAGAGAATACATTAGCACCATCACATATATACCAAATACTCCATATACCTCTTGGTTTGGTATTTTCTTGGTAGTTAGGGGTTGGACTTGCTTCCTAAATTTTGCAAGTTTCATGGCCATCTCATTCTTAAAGCTTATGTCTGGGTCCAACTCTTCTCACTCTAGTGTTCTTTTGTTGGGATGAAGCACCCAACATATCATAGATATCAGAAGACTCTAAAGCTATTATTTACCTCATAGCTCCACCTACAACATTATCAACTATGAATTGACACTTTTGAGTCAATCTATCATTAAAAAATTGATTTTGTAGCTACAATGGAAAGTTATGGTGTGGTCATTGAGTGAGAAATTTTTGAATCTATATCAAGCTTCATGGAATGGTTCTCCTTCTATTTGAGAGAATAGAGGAATTTTGTTCTCAAATCGGAAGTTTTCTAATATGAATAGTATATTCCTATGAATTTATTGTAGGCTCCCTCCTAAGTTATTAGGAAACTTGGTGGGAGAGTTATTAGTCAAACCTTGGCCTTATCTTTAAGGGTATATGGAAAACATCTCATTTTTAGTTGGTCTTCAGTAAGCTCATACAAAGGAATGTATGTACAGTTGAGTAGAAATCTCTAATGAATTTCAAAGGATCTTCATTAAGAATTATATAGAAGGATGGAAACATGAAAAAATGAATAATTTTCAATTCATAGTTCTTAGTTGTCTCCTCCAACTGTATAAAGGAAGTATCAGTGCCAATGGTTGATCTTGTATACTCTCTCATTAGTATCACCTTTGGTAAGGCATCTCTTGTCTTTATATGCTTTAGTCGTGGATCTTTTGATTTCTCAAAAAAATAAAATTAATAACTAAAAAATAAATTAAAGAAAAGAAATAAAATTAAATAGAACAAAAATAATTGAAATAAATAAAAATAAAAAAAGATCACAGATATTCACAAAATCGTAGAATTAAAAACAATTATAAACAAAAAACCATGAAAAATAACTAAAATAAGAGTGATTTACCAAACTTGTAAGACATTTGGGTTATATTCTATTTTTTTACCAAAATCACTAATGAGGTAAGTTTTACCATTGTTGTGGTAAGGTAGTGTTTTTTCATGATAAGCTTAACCATGACACCAGATGTTAGTGGTAAGTCTTCCCACACTGAACCAATAGCTTCCCACACTAGGCCAATGCATTCCCATAATAGGCCAATGTCTTACCATGAGTTCCTTTTTTTAACCAGAATCGCTCGAAGCTAAGGCCTACCATTTTCGTGGTGATGCATTAGCTGGTAAGCCTTACCATGACACTAGATACCAATAATAAGTGTTCCCACAATAGGAAAATGCATTCCCACATCATGACAAATGTTTATATTTAATGTACTTTAATTGATTAAATATATTTATATTTGTATGATTTTATTATATTTTTATATAAATTTATCTTTTCGGAATCATGTGTATTTTTGTTGTTTTTTAAATACTTTCGTTCAAAAATAACTTAAAGACAAAAAACAATACAAGAGGAAATACATCACAAATATATTGATAAAATAAATGAGGAAAAGTCAAAAAGATGGAAAACAAATTTGACAAAATGGGTCAAAATGGTCAAAAATGTCAAAAAGGTCGAAATTCTGCTCGTAGTAGTCCAACTGCACCCAATCCTGAGCGCAGCAGCCCATCCGCGTATGCTTAGCACACGCTAGTGCACGCCCAGCCAGCGCATGCAGCTAGAACATACCCAACACATGCTTGGCACAGGCTCGACACACACCATGCCAATTTTTGTGCACTAGACGTGCCCACGCCATGTTGCGCATGTGCCAAAAAACTCCTACACCGTGTCCCGCATGCACCTAATGCCCATTTTCCATGTCGAACGCATGTCTACCGAAATATTCACACCCCATATGTGTGCCAACCTATACAAATGCATCCAAATTCAAATTTTGAAATATTTCCTCCCATTTTTGGCCCTTTTCCTCACCTATAAAAGGACCTTCTTCTCCCATTATAAAACACACAATTTTCTAAGCTCTTTCTCTCTCTAGAAATTTTTATTTTTTTTAGTTTTTAGTTTTAAAGTTCTCTTTTTAGGAAGAACTAGCTATTTTTGATTGAATAAATGGAAATGCAAATCCGTTTGGAAGTTTTCCAATAATAGAATTAGCATCAAAGTTCTGTAAGGATTTTTTTAAGGTGTAATTTTAATGGATTATTTACAGTTATTTTTTTTATGTTTTATTCTTATATGTTATATTTAATGTGTATGTGATTGTACTTAACATGGCAGCCTGTTAGTAAATATGATATAATAATAATGTTGTTATGCTTGCGAGAAATATATTAAGATTTTGTTTTTATTCAATATTTTATATTAAGGATGTTAGAGAGAAATATATTATTTTTCATTACAAACTTAAATCTTAAAATTAGATGTTAAGGTTTAATTATCAAGTCTGATTTAGAGTAGTGATCTTTTATTTGTTGGTACAATCGCCCGGTAGTTAAAGTGAAGCTCTATTTCAAAAGTTTTTGTAAGAACTATTATTCGAAAATGTATTGACAACATATTTTCAGTAATGATTTTAAAACATGAAAGTTAGTACTTGGATAATTAAATTCTTAGGTTTAATTTGGACACCTTGAATAAAGTTTAAAATGTCTAATCCTACCAAAGGTGGCATTTAAATGGTTCATTTCCAATCTCTTAGAAAAAAGGAATTAATTTAATTAGCCTAATTAATTATCAACCCCACCTATAGGTGTTAATTGATTTGTTTAATTAATAAAGAATATCTAACCTCACTAAATGTGTTATTCATATAAAAAAGAATCATTAAATATCAATTTATATCTTTAATAACCTAAATAATATGAGCAAGCATAATAAACTTAATTATTATATCCTTAAATACTCCATTGTTATAAATGATTAAAAATTGCATATTGTTTATTGAATCCATATCTATGTTTATTTTTTATGTTTTTAGATTAGGAAACAAACGAACCAAAATATCGTGAAAGGATGTTTAGGATTTAGTTTCATTTTTAAAAATGATTCGTGCACTTGCGAGAGTTTTAACAATATAAAACCAAAGAATCCGTAAGATTGGCATTGCATGCCAGTCTTGTGCTCATCAAGTTTTTAGCACCGTTGCTGGGGACTTGATGATGCGCTCATCAATTTCCTCCTTCATGACATTGATTTACTTTTACTTTATTTTTCTATTTTGACCCTTTTTATTGTTGTGTTTGGAAGTCAATATATTTTGTTATTTTCATATTTCAATGTGTAATAGATATTTACTTGGGCCATAGTCAGATCATATTAATCAATACACTATATTTTTTGCTTTTGATAGTCTTTTATCTGTATATTTCTTATTTTCTTGAGCTTGCTATGAGATTTCACATCCATTTTAATAGAAAATGCAACATTTTATTTTCAGTTTATTTGTATGACAAAAACGGGTAGAGAAATTGGAATATTAAAGTTACGGGGAGAATCAATTTTGAAAATTCTTTTTGAAGTATTGCACATAGGGAAGTAATGTCTTTTAATTTCTATTGTATGATTACTCACTCTTATGAATATTCTTCACTTTTAATATTATTATATGAACTGAACAAATGAGAAATGAGTTTTTTTGGGTGCTTATGATTTAACTTTCATTCTAAATGTGATCTTTCAAGATTCAAGCTATGATAGTTTCACTAGATCATAGGATAGTACCTCTATGTAAAAAATATTTTTCCTATGAGCATTACATAGTGAGGGAGAGGTTTTGTCCCACAAATATGCAAAATGAGGAGATTGTATAGTTTATGTAAGTGTTGGAAATATTCATAAACAAAACATATAAATGTAATGTTAGTTTCTTGGTATGTCCTTCAAGAATACTTTAAAAACAAAGAAACTATCGAGCTTCAACAATCACAATTCAGGTATATCCTTGTTCTTATACATGTAGGAACATTTTAAGATTAGGCTACTTGATCGATTAAGACATGTCTAGATTAAGAATTGATCAATAATTGACTAGATCGATCAAACTAAATACTCAATCGATCAAGCATATGTTAGATTTATCGAGCAATGAGGGCCTTGATTCTAAAAACTATTTCTAACTAGAATTGAATTGGCTTTTTAGTATATTTTCCTTTTTATTTAAAACTCTTTGAACTAGTTTTATGGACAAAATTGTAATTTTACTTTGACCTAATGCTTCAAAATATATTATATATACAAATCCAAGCACACAACTTTATTCAACCATACAAGAGCATTATTGAGCACTATTCTCTTCATCTTATTCTATCTCTTTGTTTTGGAAAAACTATTCAAGTAGACTTTTTCATTGAGTTAATTTGTTAAACATTTGTGGTTATTTTTGATGAATTAACAAGCCTAAAATATTTGTGACACTATGCTTTAACTAAATATTCTAGGGTTGCTAGTAGATTCCAAATTATCTAATATATTATTAAATCATCAAGTTGAGGTTATTTATTATTAACTCTTATTTAGGACATATTTGCACTTGTGTTATTGTGCTAATGTTTCTGTTATGGGTTAAATAGGTTCGATTGCTTGTATGAATTAAGATGTTTGAATGTTGGTTTAGATTGGAACACCTTTCTTATAGAGGCTATAATGAAAATAGTGGATTGTAAGTAGATTACTTAAGGGCATTATCTTAGTGGGTAGTGTAAGACATGACCTTATAATTGGACCTTATTTTTCATAGTGGATAGTTAGGTAGTTTGGTAGATGAGTGGTTTTCCTCTTATGTTATTGGTGTGACCTAGGTTGTTTCCACCAAAAATTCTTGTGTTATTTTTGCCTTTCCAAATTATTTTATTTTTTCATAATTTCATTGATTATTCATTCACCCCCTCTAGCTAATTTGATCCATAATTGAATAAAACTTCCTATATACCATATGCATATGTAAACTAAAGACTATATTTTTAGTCTGTTACCCCTCATGAGTACTTTACTAAAAAAAAGGATGTAGTTTTATTAGTCTTTCTCTTGATCCTCTTTCTTTCTAGCTTTTTTTCTTTTCTCTCTTTTTCATGTAGTCTTTTTTCATGTTATTTTCTCTTTCTTTTTTGTGTTGAAAAAATACAAAAGTATGTTATTTTTAATTTACTTGACTAAAAGAATTTCTATTTGCACTCTCTTTCTCTATTTTATCAGGCTATTTATAGTATTTTGCTAAACCATCCCACCCCCTCAATGTGGTTCTCATTAAGTGTGAGTTTTATGGCCTTACCATAGGCTTTCCAAGCACCTAGGTAAGATGGTAGCAATGGGTCAACATGCATGCTTATTTTCTATTCACACTCTTATCCCCTCTCTTTTTCAAACTACAGAATTTCTCAAAGATTTTCTTACCCTATAAACACTTACCTACCATTTTTCTTTCAACCTACCTATTCAATGGCACTAAGGAGATCTAGAAGAGCCTAAAACACTATTGAAGATTAAGAGCAATAGCATTACACTACCTTCAATCCTTTATGAGAGCTCTATGCAAATAGATGAGTTTTTACTTATCCAAGAAAGGTTTGCAATTTTTCTATGCTCACTTTGGGTTCCCTTTCTTATGGAAATGATCCCACCTTTGTTTGGAATTTTTATTCTACTCTCTTTTCTTATCTCTTGAATAGTTTTGCTACCACCTTTCACTTACGAGAATGTAGGGATACTTTTTCTTAAGATGATGTCATCAGGATATTATGTCTTCCAGATCTATAGAACCCTTCCTTTCCTATCATCCCCTTTGAGTTTGAAATCTTGCCCCGTTGGATCTTCCTTACAAGTTTTCAAACACTTCCTATCATGATCTTACTAAAATGGCCAACTAGTTAGTATGTGCCAATCATTGTTATAGTGGCTCTACACTTCATTTGGGTGCTTTTACCCATGGTTAGAAACTTAGTGGTATTGTAAGCATTATGGTGCATCCTTGCACTCACTTCACTTTAGTGACTATTTATTATGGCTCAATGTTGAGACTGTGGGTCCAGTAGGAATGAACTATATAACCATCATTTATCATTTTGATATTTCTATTTTTTCTACTCTCGACTATCATGATTTGATCACTCAATGAGGCGCTCATTTATTTCCTAATGTTGTTAGTACTGGAAGAGATAAAAGACCTATTCGTGCTAGTCATTTTGCTTCTAAATATACATCTATTTGTGGATAGTACACTCCCTCTGGTATTTCTTCTTAGAGTGTTTATCAACTTGTTCCTTGTCCCTGTGTTATTGTTTCTCCCTCTTCCTCTTTTAAGGATATTCTTTTTGAGATCTCTCTTCTAGCTAGAATTTTTCCACCTTCACTCAGCCATGTTTTCTATGTTTGAGTTTATTGTTTATCAATAGACTTTGAATCTCTCTGCATAGTTCCTAGCTCACCTTGGTGAGTGTATTTTATGACCTAATTTTGAGCCTTTTAGATTGGTTCTCATCGTTCTTCTGGGTTGCTTCCTTTTGTTACGCTAGTTTTTGGGGCCACTATTGGAGTTTTTCTTCAAATTTCCACTAACATCTCTAATGTTGGCTCCCTAACTCATCCCTTGGGGACTTTGATGGTCTTGAGCCCTTAGGTTCTTTTGGCCCAAAAAATTCTACCCTTCTCCCAAACTATAAAGACTTTAGTAAGTGTATTTTATGACCTAATTTTGAGCCTTTTACTCTTCTAATGTACCTTTTCGCATCTGTTATTAACAAAAATATGAAATGATTTACAAATCCTTTTAATGAAAAATTTTGTGTTGGTGTTTTTAGTATTTCATTTTTTTATCTATGATTGATATGTTTCTTATTATCTTGATGTTATAACTTTAATCTTCTCTATTGACTGCATGAGTGTTAGAATTATAGCATGATTGAATTCCCTTTATCCCTCTTATAGAGATATTCCTTTGACTTTCTATGTTAAAAAGGGGAAGACGTTTGTTTGTGCAACTAGTTTTTTGTTACTTTGATATCTTCTACATGGGTTGGAAATGTAGGTTACACAACATGTTTATGGCAGTACTTGCATACATGTAGGGGCATTGTAACATGAGGTTAGGGGGAGTGATAAGAGTCAAATTATTGCATTTTTGTTATGATTTAAATGTTGATATTTGTGTGAAAATTGCGTTTATTTGATTATTTAATCCACAAATGTCATTTCACGGGTATTTCGTGTTTAAAGTGCAATTTCAGGTAAAATCATAATTTTGGAGAAGTTTGGGACAAATTTCAGTGAACCGGATTGAGTGCAAATAAAAAGAAAACAAAATTTCAAAATTTGGAATTTCGCCGCCGGCGAGAATATTCTCGCCGCCGGCGAAAACCTTACGGCGAAAACGTTGAAAATCATGCAGGGAGCACGGATTTTGGCACAATAATCTCGCCGCAGGCCAAGTAAATATCGCCACCGGCTAAATCAATCTCGCCGCCGACCAAATCAATCTCGCCGTCGGCCAAGTGAATCTCGCCGCCGGCCACAATAATCTAGCCGCCGGAGAGATTGAGCGGAACCAAAATCGTAAGTTTTCCAGCAATCTCGCCGCGGCGAGAACAATTTAGCCACCGGCGAGTTTCATCCGAAAACAGATTTTTTGGTTGTTTTGTTCCAAAATTGCCCCCCTAAATCCTAGATCTATATATATAATATGATGGAAAAAGAGGGGGACGGTAGAGAGGGGAATTCAAAGACATTTTTGGAGGAGAGAAAGAAATTTTGGAGAAACTTGAAGGATCTTCACCATTGATGCTACCAAGTCTTCATCTTCTAGAGTTTTTCATCTCTTCTCCTTAGTTTTTATATTCTGCAATTTATTCAGTTTTATTATTGATGGATTCAATTGAAATAATGGTTGTTCTTATTTCCGTTATGAACTAATTCGTTTTTGCTAAGGCTATGATGTAGTTAAATCAAGGAAATCTGATTTCTTTTGTTATGGTTATATGAATTCATTGTTTTCAAGTCGAGTATTTATTTCCATGCTTAATGCTTTTAAATTTCTGATTAAGATTTAGATGATTTGTTGCATTATATTGAGACCGAGAGGAGATGTGTAATGAATGCTTCTTGTGATAAATACCGTATGTTGAATGCGAGTTTGACACTTAATGCATGATGTATGTGGTTATTCCAGAAATTCCATAAATCGTAATGTGCTTATTTGTGATTAAATCTTCATAGAAATATAGTTGGTTTTCATAGATAAGTAATTCTAATATAACTTGAGAAAGAGTATTAGATAAGTTTGGGTTTTTCAACCATCACTTTTAGCTTTGATTCTCATATAACATGACTTGAAATCGGATTGAATTGATTTAGCGAAATCAAATGCCTTAGCGTTTTTAATCATTAGTGAACAACATTTAATTTTGTTATTTGTGTTTAGTTTTATGTTAATTTTCTTTTTAAACAATTTCAACAATTCGGTTTTCAAATAAAATTAGGGTTAGTCAATTTCGGTACTTAGTAACACCATTCCTTGTGGGTTCGATATCCGTACTTTTGTACACTTTATTACTTGAACGATTCGTACACTTGCAAAAATAAGCATCAGGGAGTTGTGGGAATAAGTTCCTATCTATTGCATGTTAGGTTGTGCCTAAATTGTTGTGTATATGTGTAGGGATAAAATGATAGTTTATGTAGTTAGACCATTTGTTGGTATAGCCATTTGCTTAAGAGTTTTATTTTGATTATGCCCAACCATTTTCTCATAATTGTAATGATCTAAATCGTCTAAAATATTGTTTTAAAGTGGAAGATTGACCTTAATTTCTTGCTTAAGTTTCTTTTTGTTAATCAATTCAAAATGTAGATGATGATACCAGCTAAATAGGTGCAATGCATGAATTAGACCTCAAATTGTAGTTTTGGTTGATCGAAGAATTCGTTGTGCTACTATGCTTTGAGGTCATTAAATAATACTAGAAAAAAGAAAAATATTAACCAAAAATATAAATCAATAAAATTAAATAAAAAATGAAGAGTTAATTTAACAAAAATGCCTAGCAACATGAAGCCAAAAATTGATGCACCCCAAATGTAACTATCAATTGAATCCTTATTTAATTATCATAAAAATTTGTGTTTCAATATAAAGCAATCAATGATTTTTCCTGTGGAGGATTTTAAAAAATAACTCCTATTTTGGTTTGCTAGTGATAAGAAAAATAAAGCAATCACTCACAAACAAGTAAAAAATAATGTGACTAAAAGTCCATTAAGGATTATCCTCCACCATTAGCATGAATCGTAAATTAATTAATAAAAGCATATCTTAATTCCTGCTCTTTTGATTTAGCAAGCTTAGAGAAATTCATAAGCTCAAATCATTAAATTAAATAAGCAATTAGTTCATTCACTCTCAGAAGCATTGGATTATAAGAAGCACATTGGATCAAAGTTAAACTCATAAGCTTGGTTTAATTAACTTCAGTGATAATTCTCATTGCAAAACAATTTACCACTATTTATTTAAATTGATTAAGAAATTATGTACCTAATCAATTAATTTGATTGTCGATAAACTAATTGAATCATTAAATTGTACACTTAAATAATCAAGAAATTATATCATGACGTTAATATAGTGAATTAATGTCATAATTAAAGAGAATATAGTAGATTTTATTAATAAATGCAAAACATGTCTTGGGTTTTAAAATCACCCTCAATTAAAAGAAAATTAGCTATACATAAAGAACAATAAAAGAAAGGAGTATAAATCTTGGGACTATTATCAATAAAAAGTGTTTCTAGCTCTCTTAATTACCCCTTGAATCCTCTCAGTTGCCTCAAGAATAAAGCCCCGTTAACAATGCTAATTAATATATTTATAGTGCTAGGATTTGAGAGGATAGTGGGAAAAATTGTAACTATGTGTACACCCACAATTTATGAAGTATAGGTTGTAGCTTTCACTCTTTCATTATGAAACACGAGCTAAATTTTATTAATAACATAGTGTCACGACCTTATTTTTCAAGTAGCGATCGTGCGGCACTTAGCACGGTCCGTTGCACTAAGCCTGCCTTTCAACCCAAATGAAACACTCCAAAGAGAATAGAAAGAGAGTTTGTAAAGAATGTTTTATATTTCTTAAGAGAGATTTTATGTTACAAGATGCTAAGAATTCCCAAGGATGATTACAAATGGAGACCAATGGGTCTATTTATAGTGTGGCTTCAAGCTTAAGGTTATGCCACAACTTTCTAGATCATTCTAAGCCTAGAATGTACAAGAGTGTTCTAGGTTTATGTATAATATGCCACAAGGTTCTAGGACCTTCTAGCCAACTCTAGAGTCTTCTAGGTTTGTCTAGCTCCTTCATGCAAGTTCCGGAATGTTTCGTAAGCTTCCAGTGGCTTCTACATACTTCATGAACCATCTAGCATGCTCTAGAATATTCTAGCCCATTCTAGCACTCTCTACCGTGCTCTAGAACATTCTAGGGTCTTCAAATCTTGAGTTGAATCCGTCCAACTCTAGCCCTTTCTAGACATCTCTAGGCCACTCTAGAACCTTCTCATGTAGAAAAGCCTAGATCCTTTAGGCAAGCACCATTTATTTTGGATTTTTAGGGACATTTGAGCGGGACGTGACAATAGGCTCTCTAAATATGATATTTAATGCCCCAGATACTACATCTTCAAATCTTGTCATTTTGGTTCTTTGCCTTCAACATTAGATCTTTCATTTATATCTTTTAAAGCCAAAAATACTTGAAATACTTGAAATACTTGAAAACATACTTCATAATTTTGAAAAATGCATTTTTTAAAATAATTAAGTAAAAATGTAATAACCCAATTCTCTCAAATAATTCAAATAATTATTTTTAAGCTTTATTTAATAGTATTGTGGTATAAATGAATAGTTAATACTGTTGGTATATATGAATTACATGTGAAATGAATTTGATTGGCACTCAATGATGATATGTGATAGGCGTGCATGTGGCTTTGGTTGAAATTTGAGAAATGATAGGTGTACTCATTGAGTGCATGCTTTTATTGCTTAATCTTTATGATTTTAAATGCTCCATTCTGTATGCATATGATTTATTTTTCTATAACAACTCTAGAATCCACTTTAGTTTCCTCAGAGGCAAAATCCGGGGTGCTACTTAGATTGAGGGCAATTTTGAGCTTCTTTGGATCAGTGGAGCTTTTTAAACCACCATTGATTATTTATGTCTTTAATTACCCCTTTGAGCCATTAAGCTAACTTTTAATTTCATTCACCTATATATTAACCTAGCCTAAATAATAAATCCTACTTACCTTGTACATCCATAATTGATTTTCTATTATGATAAACATTGAGCTTGTATTTTTTGAAAATGTGTGATTTATCTTCTTGAGTAAAAAAAATCATATTGAAAGTAATAGAAAATGAGAGCTTTACTCGTTTTGTAAAAAAAAAATGAAGAACTTATTGATTTTGTTACGTGGTTCTCAAAAAAATTATAAGTGAATTAAGTTTGACAAGTGAAGCGAAAAGAACCTATATTTGGGGGTATATTACTTGTGGATTTGAGCTTATTAGTTTATATTATTGGTTAGCTAAGGTGTGATTGAGCTTAAATATTTTTTTATCTCACCCACTCATACCTTAGCCTATTACAAGCTTTGAAATACCTATTGATTTTAATCTAAATTACCATTTACATTAGTGAATCAAAGAGGATAAATTTGTACTTTTTAAAGCTTGTATCTATTTTATATATTTTTTTCTATTTGCATGAAACTAAGCTTATCTTGTTGGCCTATGGACTAAATAAATTTGGTAAAACACACACATGGAGCCTATCATCTAAAAATTGGTCATACCCTACATGAATGCATTATTAATTGATAACCATATGAATATCTAGGTTGCATGTATTGATTAACATTTGAAGGTCCTACTATTTATTGAGCATGTTTCAAATGAGTGTTACATATATTTATGAATTTATTATTTATACCATGTTTAGATAGTAATTTTAAGTAGTTTAATTAGTATATTTTACTTGGAACTAGCAAAATAACAAGTTTGAGGGTGTGGTAATTCAACAAAATAGAATTATTGTAGCACTTTAGGCTTAAATTTAATTTTTTTACTTAATTAATTGGTGTTTTTGGGCTTAAAAATGAAATTTTTAGGTAATAAGATGAAAGAGGATAAAAATATAACTTTTTTGGAAGTTGTAAAAAATTTTAGAGATTTTTTTGAATTTTTTAACACAGATTGATGTACTTAGAAACTTGCTAGGATGCCTTTAGAAATTTTGAAGACCAATTTGAACATACCATGGGTCAAGGAAAATGTTGCCACCTCCCACCACGTGGATGCCACGCATGCTACCATTGACAATATCCTAACATCGTGTGTCACAACATTAGTCGCATTTGATAGCCCAATTCCACCACATGCCATGTGTCAAGATGTTGTTTTATTCATCGCCCATGTGTAGCACACACAAGTGTTCGTGTCCTACAGTCTTTACTATGTCATGTAGGCACCTACCTACCTCAACTCCTATATCAACGCTTTCAGCCAATCAACACGTGGAAAGTGTCACAACATTCAACATTTGAATTCTGCTTGATCCAATGGCCAGAAATTGACCTGAGCATTTTAGGCCTATTTTATCCCCTTTTGTACAAATTTTCAAAAATCTCTTCCCCATTTCTCACCCCTTCTACTGCCACATACTTCCATAACCATCATCTATCTATTCCATTACTTCATTCATCATTTATAACCACCAAAAAACCATTTTTAATGTTTGTTTTTAGATTTCTCTACATAATATTGAAAATACAGAGAGGGTTTAGAGAAGGCACAAAGAAAGGACCATTTGAGCACAAACGGAGCTTCTCGGTGCGGAGACCTTGTGAAATTCCAGATGCGTTTACATTTTCTTACTCCATAAGTTGTAAACTTTGTATTTTCAATGTATTTTACTCTTATTATTGTTGGAAAAGATGAAGTTTATAAAAAGATTTAAAGCCTTGTCCCACATTGCTTTTTTACATTATTTAAAAGAGGTATAAATAGTGAAGAGTTGGCTATTGGGATTGGGCCCCAAGGGGTACCCACTTTTGTGGAAGGGGAGAGGACCTAGGCAAATGTGATACCAAACACGCACACATCGTCGCCGCCGTCCGAGTGCGTGTGTGTGTGTGTATGCATTTCATTTTTTGGAAAAATTATTTTTTTACAAAAACGTTTCCAATCAGAAAATGGTTGTTATATATATATTTTTCCCCAGAAAAAACAACCAATGTCCGTTACTCGTCTTTACTCAGAAAATGGCCGTTACTCCTCATTACTCAGAATGACTATTATGCTCATAATTCCCAGACATTACCGTTATTATCATAATTGCCACACGGTTTCTGAAACCTATAAATAGAGGGCCTCAGCTCTCAGTTTTAACACAACAATCTGCAAACTCATCTCCCTATGAAACAAATTCTCTCTACAATTCTAAGTTATTTTTTAAGTTTTTCGAGCAACAAATTTTCAAGTGTAGCATTCTAGTCTTCATCAGTGCAGTGAAGTTCTGAGACAGAGATTAAGATTTTGGGCTATTTTATCCTGGGGACGATGGGGCTGTGTTTGCTTGCACAAATTGGGCAGAGCCACGAAACATCTTAAAGAGAGCGACCTAGTCCACGACTCAACCCAAGCAGTTTATACCAGTTTGTTGGTAATATTGTTTCAGTACTGTTATTAACAAACCTTTTTCAATAATTTTAAGATGTATTCAATCTACCATGTCTACTTAAATGCTAACTGCTGATCTAAACAAACCATTCCGTTTTGAGGGACTATACTTTAAAAGATGGAGACAAAAAATGTTATTTTTCTTAACCATGAAAAAACTCGTTTCTGCTCTTACTACTAAAAAACCAATACAGTCTACTCCTCCTACTGAAGATGCAACTAAGGATTTAGACACCTGGATGCAAAATGATTTTCTATGCAAAAATTATATTCTTAATGGTTTAGCTGATGATTTGTATGATTATTATAACTCTGATAAGTCTGCTAAGGAAATTTGGGAAGCACTTCAAAAGAAGTACAACACTGAAGAAGCTGGAACTAAGAAGTATGCTGTCAGTAGATACATGAAGTTTCAAATGATTGATGGCAAATCAATGGAGGCTCAATCACACGAACTGTAGAAGATAGCACACGAAATAACTTCTAAAGGTATGACTTTAGATGAACAATTTCAAGTAGCTGTTATAATAGATAAATTACCCCCTACTTGGAAAGATTTTAAGAATACATTTAGGCATAAAACTAAGGAATTTTCTTTAGAAAGTCTTATAACCCGTCTAAGAATAGAAGAAGAAGCTCAAAAGCAAGACCAAAGAGATGAAGTACTCATAGTCTCAAATAACAGTACCAATAAGAAACCCTCCTCTACAATTTTGAAACCTAAAGGTAGAAATATGAAAATTCAGAATCGTAATAATAACCAAAACCGCAACCACCAAAATAGAAATAGAAACTATCCTTCCCAGAATGGACCTCAACCCCCTTAAGGAATAACACATTCATGTGTTATAGTTGTAATAGACCTGGCCACTTGGCTAGGAACTACCAGAACAGGAATCGTCCTGCCCCACAGGCAAACCTTACTGAAGATCAACTTATTGCTATGATATCTGAAGTCAATTTTATTGGTGGATCCGAGGGGTGGTGGGTAGACATTGGTGCTTCTCGCCATGTCTGCTATGATCAAGACATGTTCAAGTCCTATACTGATTCTGAGGACAAGAAAGTGCTGCTGAGCGACTCCCACTCCACTAAAGTTGCTGGTACTGGTGAGGTGGTATTGAAGTTTACCTCTGGAAAGACAGTCATCTTGAAGGATGTCCTACATACTCCAGAGATGAGAAAGAACTTAGTTTCAGGCTATCTTCTTAACAAAGCTGGGTTTACTCAAACTATAGGGGCTGACTTATTTCTATAACTAAAAATAATATAATTGTTGGGGAAAGGGTACGCCACTGATGGCATGTTTAAATTAAATGTTGAAATCAATAAAACCTCTTCTTCTGCTTACATGTTGAGTTCTTTTAATATTTGGCATGTTAGACTTTGTCATGTTAATAAACGCATAATCAAGAACATGAGTAGCTTAGAACTAATTCCTAAACTATCTTTAAATGATTTTGAAAAATATGATTTTTGTAGTCAAGCTAAAATAACCAAAACTTCACATAAATCAGTAGTTAGAGAATCTGAACCTTTAGAATTAATTCATTCTGATATATGTGAACTTGATGGAAATTTAACAAGAAATAGAAAATGCTATTTTATAACTTTTATAGATGACTGTTCAGATTACACTTATGTATATCTAATGAAAAATAAAAGTGAAGCGTTTGATATGTTTAAAATATTTATGATTGAGATTGAGAATCAACTTAATAGAAAAATAAAAAGGTTTCGAAGTGATAGAGGCACCGAATATGATTCCAATATCTTCAATGATTTTTAAAAAACTCATGGAATCATTCATGAAAAAACTGCACCTTATTCTCCTGAAATGAATGGCAAAGTTGAAAGAAAAAATAGAAATTTTACTGAATCAGTTGTTGCAATTTTATTAAACTCTGGTGCTGCTTCCCATTGGTGGGGAGAAATTTTATTAACTATTTGCTATGTGCTAAATAGAGTGCCTAAATCTACAAATAAAATTTCACCATATGAAATTTTGAAAAATAAGAAACCTAATTTAACTTATTTTAAAACATGGGGTTGTTTAGCCTATGTTAGGATCCCTGATCTTAAAAGAAATAAACTTGCTAGTAGAGTATATGAGTGTGTATTCATAGGATACACTGTAAATAGTAAAGCTTATAAATTCTATGACTTAAAAGATCATGTAGTTATAGAATCAAATGATGCTGACTTCTATGAACATAGGTTTCCCTTTAAATTTAAAAATAGTAGGGACTCGTCTTCTAGTAGTTTACCCATAACTAGAACTAGTGAGCAAAATGAAGAATTAAACACTGAAATTAGAATAAGTAAATGAGCTCAAACCCTTAAGGATTTTGGGTCTGATTTTTATGCTTATACCTTAGAGGAAGATCCCCAAACTCTTAAAGAAACATTATCTTCTTTAGATGCCAACTTATGGGAAGAAGCCATAAATGATGAAATGGACTCACTTGAGTATAATAAGACTTGGCATTTAGTTGACTTACCTCCTAGTTGCAAAACCATTGGATGTAAATGGATACTAAAAACTAAATTAAAACCTGATGGTACTATTGGAAAATACAAAGCTCATCTTGTAGTTAAAGGGTATAGGTAAAGGGAAAATGTAGATTTCTTTGATACCTTTTCACCAGTTACACGAATAACTTCCATACGTTTACTTTTCTCTCTCACTGCTATCCATGATTTAGTAGTACATCAAATGGATGTTAAAACTGCTTTCTTAAATGGTGATTTAGAAGAAGAAATTTATATGGATCAACCTGAAGGTTTTGTTATCCCAGGTCAAGAAAATAAAGTTTGTAAATTAGATAAATATCTTTATGGTCTAAAACAAGCACCTAAGCAATGGCATGAAAAATTTGATAATCTAGTTATCTCACATGGATTCAAAATAAATGAAAGTGACAAATGCATTTATTATAAATTAGAAGATAATATTTGCACTATTATATGTTTATATGTGGATGACATGCTTATTTTTGGATCAAATAATTATGTTGTGAATAATGTGAAAATGTTGTTAAGAGCTAATTTTGATATGAAAGATCTTAGAGAAGCGAGTGTAATCCTTGGTATAAAGATAACTACGTCTGAAAAGGGAATTTCTCTATATCAATCTCACTACATTGAGAAGATCTTAAAGAAATATAATTACTTTAACTGTAAACCTGCATGTACTCCTTATGATCCTAGTGTAAAGTTGTTCAAGAACACCAGAGACAGTGTTAGACAAACTGAGTATGCGAGCATCATTGGTAGCTTACGTTACGCTACTGATTGCACTAGACCAAACATAGCTTATGTTGTAGGACTACTATGTGTGTTTATCAGTAGACCTAGTGTAGAGCATTGGAATGCTATTGAAAGGGTTATGAGATACTTTAAGAGAACTATGTACCTTAGGTTACATTATAAAAAGTTTTCCGCTGTTTTAGAAGGATACAATGATGCAGATTGGAACACTTTATCAGAAGACTCCAAAGCAACTAGCGGCTATATATTTAACATAGCTGGTGGAGCTATTTCTTAGAAGCAGGCTGGCTAAGAAGTCTGTTAGCTGAGATCTTTTTGTGAGAAAGACCGATACCAGTTGTCTTGATCCACAGCGATAGTACCGCGGCTATTGCAAAGATTAAGAATCGTTACTACAATGGAAAGAGATGACAGATACATCATAATCATAGTACTGTTAGAGAATTTCTCTCTACCGGAGTTGTAAGAGTGGATCATGTACGTTCTAATGAAAATTTGGCAGATCCTTTGATGAAAGGATTACCGAGAGAGAAGGTTTTCAAAACCTCAAAAGGAAGGGGATTAATGCCCTTAGAATAAAGAGTCACTTGTGATAGTAACCCAACTTATAGACTGGAGATCCCAAGAAATAAGTTCAAAGGGTAATAACAAGTCATGAAGTGATATGAGATATATCATGCTATTTTTCAAACCCCATTCTATATTGTTAGAAGCATAAAGTCTTGAAGTGATAGAAAAAGATGAGTTAATTATTAAACTCTTAATGAGTTCTATACTCTATGTGGAGTGGAGTACATAGCTATAAGAGTACTCTTGATAGACTCACCTATGTGAATGTGGAAGTGTGGCCGCTTCCTATGAAAATTTTTTGGGGCAAAATTTACTAGAGCGTTCACTATACTGGGATACACGTGCATGGCCATAAAGCATAGGATTTTAGAACTACACCTTAGAAAGGTTGTGTGTGTAATGTTGTTAGAGATAGAGTTCAAAACCTCGAGTTACTCTAGTATATTCTAAAGCATCAATACTATGCAAAGGTTCAAGTTGATAGACACCTTTACTTATGCACAATCTTATACTTTTAATTGATCAGTTGCTCGATGAAACTATTTTTATATAAAATTCAAGTGGGGGATTGTTGGAAAAGATGAAGTTTATAAAAAATTTTAAAGCCTTGTCCCACATTGCTTTTTTACATTATTTAAAAGAGGTATAAATAGTGAAGAGTTGGCTATTGGGATTAGGCCTCAAAGGGTACCCACTTTTGTGGAAGGGGAGAGAGGACCTAGGCAAATGAGATACCACACACGCACGCCCCGCCGCCGCTGCCCGTATTTACTCACAAAAATGTCTGTTACTCGTCTTTACTCAGAAAATGGTCGTTACTCCTTATTACTCAGAATGGCTATTACGCTCTTAATTCTCGAACATTACCGTTATTATCATAATTACCACATGGTTTTTGAAACCTATAAATAGAGAGCCTCAGCTCTCAGTTTTAACATAACAATCTACAAAATCATCTCCCTACGAAAAAAATTCTCTCTGCAATTCTAAGTTATTTTTTTAGTTTTTGAGCAACAAATTTTCAGGTGTAGCATTCCAGTCTTCATCAGTGTAGTGAAGTTCTGAGACAGAGATTAAGATTCTGGACTGTTTTATCCTGGAGACGATGGGGCTGTGTTTGGTTGCATAAATTAGGTAGAGCCACGAAACGTCTTAAAGAGAGCGACCTAGTCCGCAACTCAACCCAAGCAGTTCATACCAATTTTTCGGTAATATTGTTTCAGTATTGTTATTAACAAACTTGTTTCAAAAATTATATTGAATATGAGTATTTTGTACTACGATTTAATGTAACTTATTTTATTAACATGATTTTATTATATTAATTTAATATTTTATGAGTATTTTGATTACTTATTTTAATGTATTTAATCCTCATATTTAAATTTATCATTATGATTTGTTAATTTTGTATTTATATATATATATATATAAGAAATTCTAATTATACGTAATAAATTATTAACTCTAGACATATGGTTATTATAACTATAGACATATGGTTCGGAATTATTTGAGTATAATTGGATTAATAATCTAAATATTTAATTTTAAATGATGTAGTTGAATTCCTTTGGATTTTTTTTTCAAATGTGTAGTGAATCTATTTTTATTTTGTTAACTGTTTTAGTTCCTTTATTTTAATTTGGTACTTATTTTTTAAAGTTTAAATAAAAAGAGAAAATACAAATTTTGGTATTTTATCACATTTTAACAAGTTCTTTGATAGTAGAATGACTTGTTCTTAAAATACTTGTCATGTCACTTATATGTGACTCGTATACTTGCGGTTTTAATAACAATTCTCCTAACTATCATTAGATGCAGACAATTCTTCCTTATCTTTATTTATAGAGATTGATGGTTTCTTATCATCTGCCTCGGCGATTAGTCTTGCAACAAGATTCTACAAAGAAAATAAATTACTTACTTACAAATTAAAATTAAATTTTGCAACTAACGAACATGTTAAATTGTTATTAATTTTACCAAATCGAGATTTAAAACAACTAGGCGAGGAGGCCAAGCCATATATCCTTCTTCTAAATCCTCTAAAAGTTTAGAATATGTACCAAAAATTGGAAATAAACAATCAAAGTCATATACCTTTTCAATTACAGCACGATAGTTGTCCTCAATTGACTAATGATGTATAGTGCCTCCTTGTACTGAAGCTATAGTCCAACCACAGCATAGCATTTGTCGATTATATCCCTATGCAAGTACCTCATATCCTAATAAATAATTTAAGCATATTAAATGATGATACGAGAATATTAAAATACATGTATCAATGGTTTATAAATTAACCTTCCTTAATAGAAATGTAATCGAATACATGGATATATGGAGTACCTTCCTTTATTCATCATTGCTTTGTGGAGTAACGATTGACACCACATTTTCAGTAGGATATGGACTTGAGGGACCAATTTTTCATCTTGCCTTCAGCTCAGTCTTGAAAGTTTTTCTTTTAAATCTTGCATAAATATACTAGTTAACTATATTATTGCATTGTTATCATTTGAGGCTTTTTATTAGATATATGAAAACATTCACATTTCCTGTCGTATTTTTAAGTACCCCTCGTTAATCGAGGATGATCCCCACCTAATGCAATGTCCAATGCATCTTGATCTGGTTGAAGGTAATCTCATGTTTCTTTATTCTTTCTTGACTTGTCTCTCTCATTCTAGGAAAGTAAAGTTATTAACGCATTTCTTTATTTAATATTTATTTTTTTATTCAATAAATAGTATTTTGGGGTCAAAATTATTAAAAAATAAATTTTTTAATAAAAATGGATGATAATATAATTTTTGATATTTTTGATATTTTTCTTGAATTTTTATGGATTTTTTATGAATTTTTATGCATAACCAATCAAAAATAGTCACGTGGTATGCTATGCTATCAAAGGAGCTAAATGAGCAAGCCACGTGGATGCCACATAAGCAGAGATAGAGAATCACATAACGCCGCATGTGAGGAGGAAGAAATGCATGTCACGTGTTAGCATGACATTAAATCCGAGTTTGTAGTGTGGTCAAACTTCTCACCTCGCACTACGTGGCATTGACTTAGCGTGCGTTGACTATGGATGGTCTCTCCTATCACGCGTCGCACTCTGATTCATCTAGTGAATTCCATGTGCTACCTGTCACACTATGATTGGCTAGCGTTGTCAATTTTGCTTGTTTTGATCGTAGCTCTTGATCTGAAGCTGATCTGATGATCCAGATCATACTTGAGCAATATTTAAGCCCCTAATCACTCTATAAACCATAAATTGCCTCTATTAGCATAATTTTTGTCAATTTTTTGGAGCTAAAAAGAGAGAAAAATACATAAAAATTCAAAAGAGAACACAATTTTGGTAGAGACTAAAAAGGAGATTAATTATACAAATCAAGAGATTGATTGTATTTCTTCTTCTACTACTTTTCTTTATCAATTTTTATGTCTTTCTTTATGAAAATATGAGCTTTATGAACACAGTTTATGTGTATTTAATTTATTAATCTTGGAATCTTATGAACGCAATTTTCACCATGTGATGATTTAATATTTTTCCCTAATTATAATGTTAATTTAATTATATCATTTAATCTAATTTTTATATTATTCATTGTTTGGCCAACAATTTATCTATAGAGGTAATTAAATAATTTGAAAAAATTATTTAATTATTTGTCTTGATTAAATAACATGCATAGTTTCTAAACAGAGATGTATAATTCTTATGTATGTGATCCATGATTGAGGAACTTAATGAGTAGTATATGTGATCCATAATTAATGAACTTAATGAGTAGTATGTAATTTAATTGGCATGAGAGTATGATTAAATTAATTACTATATGGTGTGTAGTTTACTTGAGAGAGGAATACATGTTAAGTTAGATTTAACTGATCATGTAATTTAATTGATAATTATATTGAGGAGGATTTTAGTTATTTGCATGTTTAAAAATTTGGGGGATTAAGTATTTCTAGATATTTTTTCATTTATTTTTTTAGTTACTAAATCTGTTTTGATTAATTATTTCTATTTACTTTTAGTTATTTTAATTTTGTTTTCTTAAAATATAAAAACACATAAAAAATTAATTTTTATTTTTTTTAGTTTTAAAAATTAGTTTCTAATTAAATAATTTTTGTGGGAACGAACTTTTCTTATCATTATATTACTTGTTGCGATAAGTATACCTACATATTCATTGCACACACTTTGTGTGTGCAGATCACTCCTAAATAATGGATATTAGATTATTTTTAATAGTGTTGATAAATCATTTTATACTATATCATATTAACTAGTTATTCTAAATTAGGCAATACGAAATCGTTATTGGAATATGGGAAATATTATGAAGGCTAATACCTCTTATATGGAGCAGGGTACACCTATGTATCTATTTTTGGGTATAAATATAATATGTACTCTCATTTCCTTTTCATTAAATAATATTGCATTTCTTCGATTTGTTATAATTTATTTATCATTTATTATTTTTAACATATCTGCCTGATTTTGATAAGGAGATTTTTATTGTATCGATATGCTTGTATAAATTATTTAGAATAACATTTTAATAATAATTAAACATAGATTATTTTCTATTAAAGAATTTTTTAAAAAATTATTATCAAAAAATATATTTACGACATATTTTTTATAATAAACTTAAAATATAAAAATAAGATTTTAGATACATAAATATAAATCTAATTTAGAATTACATTCTATTTCAAATATTTTTATAAGATTTATTATTAAAAAATATATTGACGATAAATGTTTTTTAATAAATTTAAAACCTAAAAGTTAGGTTTAAGATACATGAATCTAAAATCTAATTTAGATAAGATTAAATAGACGTTTAAATTGTAAACTCGATTGAAAGTGACAAGTTAAATAGTTTGTTATTTTTTTTACAAAATAAAGATTTTAATTAAATTAACTAGTAATCTGATCAAAAGTGTTAAGTGATTTAATTAATAAATAATAATGGCCTAACCGAGTGTGTTATTTATACATATTAAAAAATCATTAATCTAAGTTTATACTTCATTAATCTAATTAATTATACCAATTATAATGAAGTAGCTAAATATCCCATTAATTTTCCACTAATTAATTATTCTTATGTCTGCCTGAAATTTATGTGAAGTAATTTATCCTTTATCTTTTATTATTTTATGTTTACAATTTTATAAACCCAAAAATTATGACAAGCTGTTTAGCTTTACTTTTTATTTTAAGAATTTTGTGAATTATTTAAAAACTACGTATATATAAGAGTGATTTAGATTGACTTTGGAAATATACTTATTATTTTTTAAAATATGATACTTACACTTACAAGCTATTTATCAAATACAAAACTTGTGCATAAAGTTTTTTGCCATTATCGGGTAGGAATAACATTTTTAAATTAATACTATCAAATATCTTACAAACTTTTGTGTTGTAAATAAGAGTGATTTATTTTTATTTATTTAAAAAATTAAAAATATATTAGATTTTATTAAAAAATTATTTTAATTTTTTTCTTTTAATTATTTTGTGTTTAGTATTTCTAAGTACTAACTTATTTTTAGTATAATTTGTTTTCTTTTACTAATTTGTGTGTAGTGTGTTTATTTTATTTTTATTTTTTTCATAACCCCTACTTATCTTAGTATTAAGTTCTTTGCTACCTTGATTTGTGTTTTATATTGTTAATGTATATAAAATAAGAGATCTTTCAAAAAGAAACTCCAACATATTTTTGGTAACATCTACAGGTTCAAAACACTATTGAAGATAGATAGACATTTATAATCAAGAGGAGAAGGAATAACCCTAACTGTAAGTAGATAATGCAGATGTTGGAGACAAGTAGAAAATGACGAAGAGTATGCATTTCCAATCATTGGCAATAGTACTTCTTGCATACAACTGGAAGACACTACATAGAATTATGAATTAAAAATATTCATTATTCCTTGTTACCTACGTTTCATAGTATCCCTAATGAAGACCCTTTAAAATTTATTAGAGAATTTTATGATATTGTGCAAAACAATTTATTGTAGAGACTTGATGAAGACCAGCTTAGGATGAGGTGTTTTCCTTACACACTCAAGGATAGAGCTAACTCTTGCATCATGCTCTATAATCGGGTTCATTAACTACTTAGGAGATAGTCTGTAATATATTTATGGGTATGTTCTATTCCTATCAAACGGTTGTGAATTTAAGGCCAAAAATAGCAACATCCTTAGAGGCTTCAGTGAAAAGATTTGAAACTTGAGTTGAAAAACTAGTAGAGAAAATGAAAGAGTAAGAAAAAGGAAATGTGCCCAATCAAGCAAAAAGCAAAGTAAAGGAAGCCATAATCCTTCGAAGTGGTAAGGTAGTTAACAAAAGTTTACTAAAGATTTCTAATAATTTATCATATAATGCAGGTAGTAAAGAAGATAAAAATATGGTCTCCCAAGAATATGGAAAGACAAGTACATATCATGATAAACCTTCTGAGGAATAAATTGGGGAGTCAACTAATATTTTCAAAACATAAAACACATCAAAGCCACATTAGCCATCAATACCATTCCCACACCGACTAAAAGAATCAAAGCAAGAAAATCAATTCTCTAAACTTTTTACTAGGCTTTCTAAGGTTAATATAAACTTTATCTTTACTATAGGTGATCAAGAATATGCCATCCTATACAAGTTCTTCAAGGAATTGAATACTAAGAAGAGGGGGTATGAACTTCATGAAAGAGTTGTGATATCAAAGGCTTCTAAGGCTATGCTTCAGCATCAATTACCCCTAAACATGAAAGACTTGGAAATTTTTATTATTAACATCACTATGAAGGATAAGAATGTAGGTAAATCAATGGTTGATTTAGGTTCTAGTATTAATTTGATGCCATATTCTATTTTCTTAAAGCTAAGTTTGGGAGATTTGAAACCTACAATAATGCCTCTCTAACTTGTGAATAGGTCTATTAAATATTTGAAGGGAATAGTTAAAGATGTGCTGATATTGGTAGACAAATTAATAATACCTATTGATTTTGTGATTTTGGATATGCACAAAAACCCAACCTTGGACAAAGAATGTACAATACTTCTTAGTAGAATATTGACTATTATTGATGTCCAAGATGAGAATTTAACAATGACAGTCTTAGGAGAGACTATATATCTTAAAGTTTTCAACTCTTCACCTTTTTCCTTCTATCTCTGCCATTGATGAATGCTTCAATATTGATTCTATAGATAGACTTATTCATAACACTTTTCTATAAGATAAATTGAAAGATAAACTAGAAGTAGCTCATACTATTGAAAAGGTAGAAGTGGACTTAGATGGAGAGACCAAGGGGTACCATGATCTGTTAGATAGTGCTGAACCAATAGGATAATCTAGTACACCCTTAGATTAACCTAGAACTCCACATGAGGAAGAGGCCACTCCACCTAACCTAGAACTTAAAGATTTACCCAAGCACCTAAAATATATGTTTTTGTTAAAGTGCTTAAGAAATTCAAGAAATAATTAGGTTAGAGTATAAGAGATAGTAGAGGCATTAGTCCAACTATGTTTATATATAAAATCGATCTTAAGAATGATGCTAAACCCATTAGAGAGATCGAAAGGAAACCAAATCCAATCATACAAGAGGTGGTTAAAAAGGAAATTCTAAAACTCCTAGAAGTATGAGTCTTTTATCCAACTAAAAATAGTAGATGGGTTTATCTGGTTCATGTGGTACCAAATAAATATGAAATAATTGTTATCAAGAATGATAAGAATGAATTAGTGCCAACTAGGACAATCGTTGGATGAAGGATATGTATAGATTTTAGGAAATTGAATTTGTACACTAAAAATGATCACTTTCCTCTTCCATTCAATGATTAGATGTTAGAAAGACTAGCTGGGCATGAATTTTACTTTTTTTAATGGTCTTTCTGGTTATTATCAAATGCATATTACACTAGAGAATCAAGATAAGGTCACTTTTACATGTCCTTTTGGGACATTTACTTTCAAAATGATGCAATTCAGGTTATACATTGCCCCCGTCACGTTTCAGAGATGTATGATATCAATCTTCTCAAACTTGGTGGCAAAAATTATTGAGATATTTATGGCTGATTTTTCTATACATGGAACATCATTTGATGATTATTTTAATAAATTGACTTTAGTATTAGAACGTTGCATTAAATGCAACCTGAAACTTAATTGGGAGAAAATTCATTTTATGGTACAACAAGGGATAATGTTAGAACATGTAATTTCTAACAAAAAAATTGAAATTGACAAGGAAAAGATTGAATTGATTGCTAAACTACCACCTCTACATCTCTCAAGGAGATTAGGAGCTTTTTAGGACATATAGGTTTCTATAGACGATTTACTAAGGATTTTTCTAAAATAAGTCATCTTTTATGTAACATGTTGTCAAAAGATGTATATTTTGATTTTAATAATGATTTACTAATAGCCTTTATTACTTTAAAGGATAAATTAATATATGCCTTTATTATAATGGCACATAATTGGTCTCTCTAATTTGAAATAATGTATAATGCTTTTGATTATATTATAGTAGCATTTTTAGGACAAAGATTAGATAAGCATTTACATGCCATATTTTACACTAGGAAAACAGTCAATGATGCCCTAATTAATTATTCCATCATTGAAAAGGAATTATTGGCTATTTTGTTTTCATTAGACAAATTTATGTCCTACTTGGTAGGTACTAAAGTAATTGTTCATTATAATCATGTTGCTTTAAGATATATGTTAAGTAAACCTAATGCTAAGCTAAGACTAACCAAGTGGATTTTACTCTTACAAGAATTTGACTTAGAGATCAAAGATAAGAAGGGAAGTGAAATTTAGTAGTTGATCATCTGTCTAAGTTAATTTTTAAATTTAGTTCTCTTGAAGGTGTGAGTAGAAAATAAACTTTTATAACCTTTCTTGAGGAACAATTATTTTCAATAGGCCTAAATACATTGTGTGTTGATATAATAAATTATCTAGCTATTGGGGTTTTGAGACCTAACATTTCTTCCTAGGAAAAGAAAAGGTTTTTACATTCTTACAAGTAATACTTCTAGGATGACCCATATCTATTTAAAATTTTATAAAGGTTATTATCAATAATATATTGATGACATATTTTTCATAATAAATTAAAATATGAAAATAAGATTTTGGATAAATGAATTTAGATCTAATATAAAATTATCAAAAAATATATTGATGATATATTTTTGTAATAGATTTAAAATTTGAAAGTTTAGACTTAAAATCTGAAAGTTAGGTTTAAGTTACGTGAATCTAAAATCTAATGTAGACAAACTTAACTTGGAGGTTAAATTTTTGGTCCAATCAAAGGTGACAAGTTAAATGGTTTGTTAATTTTTTAAAAAATAAGTACAATTTAATTAAATTAACTGACGACCTGACCAAAGATGTTAAGACATTTAATTAATAAATAATAATGACCCAATTGAAGATGTTATTTATACAGATAAAAAAGAATCAAGAATCTGAGTTTATATTTCATTAACCTAATTAGTTCTACCAAACATAATCAACTATTTAAATATCCTATTAATAATCCACTGATTAATTATTTGTATATCTGCCTGAAATTTGTGTAAACTATACTACTCTTTATCCTTTTTTATTTTATGTTACTAGTTTAGAGTTATCTAAACCCAAATAATTGTAATAGTATATTAATTTTTCTTTTTAAGAATTTTGTGAATTATTTAAAAATCACATAATTTCTCTTAAACTGACTTTGAAAGTATACTTATTGCTTTTTGTACTTGTAAGCTATTTATCAAATGTCAAATTTGTGCATCACCCTAATTTTAAATAATTAAGAATAGACCATTTCAACCTTAAACCTAGCATTACTCTTCCTCTTGTTATGACTTAAGAATTTATTTGATTCCTAAGCCACCATAGATTGCTGGCTTCTTTCCAGTAATTGTTATATTGGCAAACATAAACCAATTATAATTTTGTAAATACATAATATGCTCAAATATTGGTTTAAGCCTAATTACTATAGTTTTAAAAGAGCATGATATTACCATAAACTTCTCAGAACATTTGCAGTTTACAAATTGCCTCCAATGTATGGGTCTTATACAAGAGTGCTTCTTTGGTTTTGTGTAACACCTCTTCAGAGTGAGTCATTTAGGAATGTTTTCATAAATGGTGTGTGTAGTTCATTTGATTTATATCTACTCGTTCACTAGCCGCGATCTTGTACCACTTTTCTTCCTATTCATTTGGAACATTAAATATAACTTACAAACAATAGACATACAAAAAATGTTACTTTGTATTGGTTTAAGGTATATATATATGTGTTCACCATATTTATTATGAAAATAGAATATTACTTGATTGCTATTCCAAACTTTACACTTTTCTGAGTATGACACGTTTCTACAATCTATGTATGTGATTGTTATGGTAGTCTTCACCAACATTCCAATAGTTGATTTGCATTCTTCACTTATATTGTTTATAGGATTTTTCAAGTGAACAAACTCTACAGTTGAGCTCTATGACCAATAAGTCTTTTGGGTACCCTAAACCAATTCTTCTAAATAGCTTTATCACAAGGATCTTTCTCAGAGATATCATCATCCTCTTCCTCTTCAACTTCCTCTTTCTCATTATTGTCTTCGTACTCGATCTCCATATCCTAAACACAAAAAAAAAAAATTAAGCAATCATTACTATCTCAAATTAATATATATATATATATAGGTTAAAGCTTAAAATTAGATAAAGTTATAAAATATAAATCAAAGAAATAACAATTTAGCTTAAAGTACCTAATACAAACAACCTCCAATACTTACTATGATTTTCATTATATATATGTTACTGTATAATCTCCACATACACACAAAGATGAATCATCATCATCGTTAGTATCAATGTCTGAATTAGTTACCTGAGCTGTTAAATGCTCAAGGTTGGACAATGAATCAATTACATCATCTTCATTAATGCTAACGCCATGATAGAACTCTCTTTTAGGTGGTGTAAAAGAAATAGACTATCTTTAATCAACTAGTAAACGAGACCGCACAGTTTGACTTCATGGACTAAATGAACTATAAGATGAATCATGATATCAAAAAATGAAGATGGAATGTACTTTACTAGAAGAAAAGGTGTCTCTACTAAGTCTTTTTGGATTTTATCCAACTCATCTATAAAAATTTATTTTTTGCATTTTAAATTGGAGAAGAATTTGAAATGAGTAATAACATGATGAACATGCTTTGGTAGAAATGATATAATTTCCATAGGTTATAAGTGGTACATGAGAGTATAATAGTCATAAGATTTAAGACCGTATAATTTGTGATCGTCCAAAGAGACTACTTATATTGGAAAATTAATCATTGAGAACCTTAACACTTGCTAAGTAATGACATAACACATTCACACGATTAAGCAAACACACAAGTGATAAATAATTTAAGAACAAGGATCATCGTACCCATGAAAATTGTTAGCAATGTCTACTCCTAATAACTAGCTCATTAGTAAATTAATTAAAAAATAAAAAGGGGAATTTTTGAATATTTTGAAGAAAATAATATAAAATAATAAAATTGAATTGCATAAAATTTACGAGATTTATGTGATTATAGGTCTATCTACACCATAGTCTACAATTTAATTAATTATATCATGAATGAATGTTAGTTTCTTATGTTCTAAAATGCTTTCATAATTTAAAGCCTTTTTTAAATTCTTAACACTAGCTTTAGAAGTCTAAGTCCACTTAAGACTTTTCATCTTTTCTTATCATATATTGAATTAATGATGCATTCACTAATAAACCTAAATCTTGAACAATCTAATGGTATACTTACTAGATCAAATTCATTTATTGTATTAAGATCTAAAAATATGATAACTAAACTAGGCAAGATTAAATTCATCGCTTAACCTTTAACATGTGTATTCAATCATACTTATGACAGCAACACTAAATTACTACTTTGAATAAGAATATCAGCAATTACATACTAACATCTCACACTAGATAGAAATAGATTCATGTTATAGACTAGCTGATCATTCTAATTCATACATGCTTAGCTTTGACATTCAAACATCAAATTATTAGTCTAAGGCTTGGAATTTCTTACAATCACATTATTAGTTTAGGTAGACATGGATTCTTTAAGAATCATCATTTTAATCATGAAAAACTATAAAGAAGAGGATTAAGAAATGCTTATGAAAATATATAATCTCCTCTTTAAAATCTCCAATGCCTCTTGAAAATCTCCAATCTCCTCTTTAATCTCTCTTGTTCCTTGTAGCAATTATTGTATTTTGATGACCTTTTAGGTTGTTTATATAGTGTATTTTTTAGCCTAATCTAAGTAAAATTAGAATTTAATCAATCGCATGGCTAGGATTAAGAGATGGCGCTGAAAAATATCAAATTTAAGTGTTGATTAGGTGTGTAGATCAATTTAGACCTTTTCTCGATTGATCTAACTATTGTGATTTCCAACCCAAGAGTGCTCAATCGATCGACCTATGGTTTGATCAATCGAGTCCTATTTAGGATCTATTAAACTTTGCTTGTCTTTCTTACCCTGACTCCTTGATCGAGTGTCTTGTTTTTTCTCTAAATATACATTTTTTCTCATTTTTCTCATTTCATCCCTAAATATATGTATAACATAGAATAAACATATAAAACATATAGAAAACAATAATTCATTGTAATTATGTGAGAATAGATGCACAAATATATGTATGAAATAGTATTAGTAACATATCTTTTTCTTTTATGGATAAGGTATAACATGCTAGTGGAAGGTATGTACGTTTCTTTTTATTTCCTCAATAGGTAACAACCCTTTATGTATATCCATATCCATAAAGTCCAGTCTAGTTTTTTCGGACCATCTTTGGGTTTTTTAGGTATGTTAAACAAACTACTAATGATACTATCACATATATTTTTTTCAATATACATCACATCTAAATTGTGACTTATTGCAAGCTCTTCCAATAAAGAAACCTCCACAAAATGGACTTCTTCTTCTAACATTAGATATCAAAGATATTAGCCTTCTTCTTCATCGATTTTTTAATTGTTGTTTTCCTCTTACCCTTTGTAATTCTTAACTAGGTGTGCCTTTATGTTATTGGTAACCTTTTCAACTTTAGTAATATCCTTTGCTATCTTCTTGTCAAGTCTTTTAAATTCCATGCCTTCAATTTTATTCAATATCTCTACACTAGGTTTGTCTCTTTGAGGTAAAGAATGTAATTCACACCTATAAAATGCTTTTTTTTGATATATGAATTTGTGCCTACTAGGCAAGAATCATATCTGTCCACTATAATATATATTCATCTCATGTTCAAGATATTTTGCATAGGTATCGTCACCATAAATTAGACATACTTTGTATCCATAAGTTGCATATCCATAACAATACTCCACTCTATAAGCATCATACAATTTGAAACCTTCATTCCATAATATCTTTAAGTCATCCACCAAAGGCTTCAAATACACATTAATATCAACACTTGGTTATTTTGACCCAGATATAAACCACAATTACATTATGAACTTTTTTTCATGCAAACCCAAGAAAGAAGATTATTATAAGTGACCATACAAAAAATTATATCGATTGCTTAAAGAATTATGAGGATTGTTTCCATTTGCAGTTATGGCAAGTCGAAGATTTCTATGTTCACTTTGCAAATTCATGGCGCACATCATCAACTACCTCCCAAGCAGGAGAATAACAAGAATGACTTTAAACACCACTCTTAGACTTATTCTCCGCATGCCATGTTAACATATTTGATGTCTCCTTTCTTTGATACATCCTTTGAAAATGAGGAATAGGAGAAAAGTTACTTTGTTGACACTTCTTTCATTGCACTTTGAAAAGCTCTGTTCCATCTTTAATCATCACACACTGGACAACTTGAGGTATTCACATATTCCTTCTAATAAAGAATGCAATCATTCAAAAATGCATGAATCTTCTCATATTCCATATCAAATTGGCTCAAAGTTCTCTTAACTTCATACTTAAATAAAGACAATTCATTTTCATCAGTTAGTATAACCATAAATACTTGCAAAATATCAGTGAATGCTTTATCAATAATCTCATTTCTTCTCTTGACATTATTTAAATTGACCACTACAATCAACTTAGTGTATTTTTTACACTTTGGATATAATGGTTTTTCTACATCATCTAAGGAAGTCATAAAACTTTTGGGATTGTCAACAAAATCCTTTTCCCATTGCAGGGACTCAACTGTTTCCTCTTTTACATCAAAATCTACATGTATTACTTCCCTCATATATCGCTAGACATTTTTTGAATAAGTCAATTCATTTGGGCCCTTCACATCCTCCTTTTTTTCTATTCATAGATTAGCCCTTTTTATCTTTACGTATTCACATTGAGAATTCTTTTCAAATTAAGATATGTCAAAGGGGCTTCTTACTTTCCAACCAGATCTTACTACATCTCTACATAAACGCTGGTTTATTAAGAATATGCAAGAAAAATACTTCTCCAACTACCTTACTAATCTCCTCTTTGTGAAAATACCAATTGTGATAACTTTTCAAGATATTCTCACAAACTAAATGATCCCTTATATCATTGATATAAAATTTTTCACATTTTGGACTTAACACAAGGGTACTAAATCACAACTTCATCATTTGCATTTTCAAGTATGAGTTTCATTAAAACTCTCACTCTATCTAAATACGCTTTAGAAAGTATAAATTTTCGTATCTATGATTTATCCATTCTAAAAACATAACACAAATATATATATATTTGAATAAATTATAAACATGCATAAACATTATGAAACTTATGCATAAACGTGAATAAATTATGAAACTTTATAAACACATGTATTCAATAACTTATACACCATTTGCAATGTCCATTCAATTCGCACAAATTAAGAAATATTTATGGTACATCATATAGCTATACCCACATGTAAAAAAAACAAAAGAAAAATCAGCAACAGTTCTGGTGCAAAAACGAAACATAACTTACCTGTAACAACGAGCAAAATTACAACAAAAATGGTGGTGGATAGGGGAAATGGGTTGTCTTGACAACTTGCATTGGCATGCGCTAAATGCCTAACTTGCACGGGAGGTGGAGGATATTGCACGGTGGTGGTAGAACAGACTTATTCTAGCAGTAAAAATAACGAGATGAGTGGTGCAATGGTGTGGCATGGTGTTGTATGTGGTGGTCGAGGTGCAGTGTTGGTCTAAGGCTCAATAATGATATCAAGATTGTGAAGAGGAGACATGCAAAAGGTAGTATTCAGAAAAACACACAGATTTTGTGTGGATTTTTCAAATAACCCATGCAAAAAACAAAAAAATTTAAATGTTTTGGCGTGAATTTTTGAAAATAAATCACGTAATATTTTTTTTAAATAATGTTTTGTGGATTTTTTTAGGTAAACCACGCAAAAGGTTTTAATTAAGTTTTTTTCTTATTTTTTAAAACACCAAATTTAAAAGAATATATATACTACGAAAGAGGGAATATTTAAATTTTTTATAAATTTTCATTTAAAAGATATTTTTTTATATCACCATTTGCACAAATTATTCACAAAAACACAAAATCTGCATGGGTTTTTAAACCAACACATAAATTTATCTTCATTTTTCTTTTTCTTCTTTTCCTGTAAAATATTAAATTTATAAAATAATTATAAAAATGAGTATTTAAATAATTCAACAATATCCATTTAAAAAATAATAATTTTTTCCGTATCTAAATATCTGTGGATTTTCTGTATAACTCATGCAAATCTTGCTTCATAACCCATATGAATTTTTCTAAACACCCACACAATTGTGGTAGATTATAATAGTATATAGATATTTATATTAATTAATATTATCATAATTGTATATAAAAATAACGTTTGGTGCATAAATATATTTGTTATTAAATATAATTTAACTTAAAAAAATAAATATTTATTTTCGTATAATATTAAAAATATATATTCATTAACATTTTAAAAATAATAAATATTTTTTAAAAATATTAAAAATAATTAAAATTATACAATTCAATTAAAACTAACAATAAAGAAGTAAAGATTATAGCTGCACCAAAACTTCATGTCCCATCAAAAGGCACGTAACTTATAATGCTACTCATATCACAAATTTACATTCACAGTATGATATGACAATTTATATAAATATGCATTAATAATACTTCTATACTAATATTATGTCACATCTCAAATTGAAAATTATTTTTAGCCATCATAAATTGATTCACGCGTACATCAATGCACCTATCATTATAATTTGCCTCTACCAATTTAACTATATCTTAGTTTTTTACTACACGTTAAATAAATATTAACACATCATTTAATATATAAAAAATTATTTGTATTTATATTAAAAAATTATATTTTAATTCTACAAATTTAAATAAATCTTATCAATTTGAGAAATATTCATTTTAATATCAAGAATTTAAACTTATTTTTTTAAGATTTTTAAGATCAAAATACAATTTTTAAAATTTTAAAATTCAATTATTATAATTAAAAATTAAAAACTAAAATACATTTTTATAAAAATTACTAGTGACCATCACCTAATAAAAAAAAGGAAAATAAAGTAAAGACTCAATCACATGTTTGGACAATAGTCAAATATTTTTTTAATTAGAAACACAAACACAAATGCAGGGGGTGAACGTAGGGGCTGGAATTCAGAACTTAGTAGAATAATACACAAATTATTTTTTAATTAAATAAATTAATTATTAATTTTTTAACAACTATAAATATATAAATTAATTAAAATTAATTTAATTTTTTTATAATAATAAAAATTACGTGAGAAATAACCCGCATAATACCAACAAATAGGACATAAATAAAGATAATCCATACAAATTGACATGGCTATGAACCCATGACAAAGATAATGGCACGACAGCTGGGCACTGTGGTACGATATGGGGTCGTCACATCTAGAACCATGCAAACACCATTAATTTCCTCAAAAGATATACTGAGTGTTAAGTTAAAACTTTTAACCAATGTTTTACTGTTCATTTACCTCTGTATCCTCTTCATCTTCTGTCGCTTTACCAACTCTATGTTGTAACCTTTTGCTCCTTTTCTTTGTTAATCATTGCCTTTGTCAATAAATAGGATGCTTCTTCACTGCACTTCCAACCTAATTAATTGTGTGGAGGAAAGTTTTTGTGTGAAGGACCACATAGGCATATATATAAAGGGTTAAACTTAGAAGGGTCCAACTATATACGGAAAAAAGATAAATTGTTTCTAATTCAAATATGATATTTTATGGAATTTATTTTAGTTTTTATATATTCAAATTATTAAATTTTTGTTGAGTTATTAAACGTAAAAAAAAATTAAAAATTAAAATTCTTTAATTTTTATATTACTTTTATGTACATGTTTTCATTTTTAAACTTTTAAAAATATATTTTATATGTTATTTAAAAAAGATATATTCATTGAATCTTTTACCACGTGAAAAATGTATTATTTTTACGTTATATAAAATAAAAATATGTGTATTTTGTGAAGGAAAATTAAAAATAAAATTTTATAGGGATTATAAGATGCAATTGAATCAATTAATTTAAAAATATAATTTTATTATATATATAATTTATCTATTATTCATAAATAATAGATCTGAAGTTTTATTTAGGGAGAATTTGGGTGAATGACACTCCCAAACTCTACATATTACCGCCTCTATTTAAACAATATCAACTTCTAGTTTTTAAGTGGTAAATAAGGGTTTTGCGACAATACTTGAATAATATTTGGTGTATACATTAATACTTCGGTCTCCTTTAATTATAAGGAGACAGGACCTTAAACTCGGTGGATGAACAATGACAGCATGTTTACTTCATGTTAATGTATTCATCGCTTTCATTCAAAATTAATGGTTATGAGCGAACTTCGGGAGGAGACTAAAAAGATTCCGAATTTTTTATTTTTTATTTATTTATTGTATGCTGCATACAGCTTTGGTATTTTTTTGATTGAGTTACTCCACGTTAATGGAATTCAAACTTTGGGTACGTTGGATCATTTGAAAGCTACATACCAATATGATTCGAAATGCTTCTATTCGGTGAATTGGTTTGAATATTTTTTTAATATACTTTTTATTAATTTACTTAAATTTCTTTCAACTATTATTTTTAATATATAATTAGATACTGGGCATTAACTCCAACCCAAAAAATTAATCTATTAAAAGAATAATACATTTTAATTATATATTCAATTTGTTACTCATATTTTTTTAATGTACGACTTGTTTACAAACCTACCGATTCACTCTCGATTGAGAACATATTACCCCATGGACTCCAACAATGCCCAATACTAAAGACCAATCTTTTAACCACATCCTCAAAACGGCATATGTATTCCATTAAGTTCACACATGTGATAAGACATAGTTAAAGAACACACACCAACTTAATCAAACATCAAAAGTTCAAATGAGTCTATAATAATATCGCATAATTATCATTGTATTCCAACAAGGGCTCATCATTCGTTCAAACTTGGCTAAATGTGTCTCTTACACAGATCCACTTTCATCTTGAAGATCTATCTTGTTATGCCCACACAATAAAAATTGGGCCTAGCTTTGATACCACTTGATAAGGCCAATAGCTACCATGGATTTTCATAAGACATTGACCTCCCATCTCAAAAGGTTAACCCAATAGGTGTGTTTGACTCATGCACTTATATACTTATACTCCAATGGATATTTTATAAATGTAAGACTTGTTTACTTTTTCACTTCTCAAAAAATTCTCCCCTCAAATAAGACCACTTGGCTCCTTATGTCCATATTTTGACTCAAGTTAATCCAACCAAGTCTTGCATGGTTAAGACTCTCTTGAATTTTGACCTTAACCACCTTTATATGCCCAAGGTTTCAGGATCCTCCTAATGTCTTTTAAGTTCAACATCCCCCCTTGAACTTTAACTTCAACTCACTTTATTTGCCACAAAGTTCCACTATTCTCCACTACTACAAAAATAGGCATTAAAGTCGGTTTTTAACCGACTTTAAATTGAGTGACTTAAAATGTAAAGTCGGTTCACGTGATGAACCGACTTTACACGTACATTTTATGAATTTTTTTTTATTTTTATTCTCATTTTTCGTATTATTCAATATATATAGCATAAAAAAACTAAAATATAAATAATAATACAAATAATTAAAAATTTAAATATAATTAATTACTTCATAATTAAATTTATTACAAAAACAAATAATGTATATACAATACATATAGTTAACTTAAATTACAAATAAAATAATGTCGTCAAAGTGTAATTGGATGTGAGTAAGCATGGTTGGCTTAGAATCTTGGTTGGCTTAAAATTACCAACATTATGACAAAAAAACTAGACAAAAAAAAGTTGATCCATATAACAATGCATATTCCCCTACATACATGAACACGTAAATATCTATCAAACAAGCAGTCTAAACTTCAGAGACATACGAATGAAGAAATTAAATTATTATAAATATTACCATCAAAAAGAGATTACCACAACGACATCCGAGTGATATAATCCTTCGAAGAACTCATATTAGCACTTTATTAATCATTTGTCTATAAATATGAAGTTATCTGACATCTCTGCTAGTATTTTTTAATGCTATAATGAACTCTAAATATGAAATCAAGTGTAACTCCGATTTCTTACTTGGCTTGTGTGAGTTTTGGTGCCCTTAAACATATGGAACACGTTCATGGGCACCAAAACTCATACAAACCAAGAAACAAATCGGAGTTACGTACACCTGATTTCATATTTAGAGCTCATTATAGCATTAAAAATACTAGCAGAGATTCCAGATAACTTCATATTTATAAACAAATGATTAATAAAGTGCTAATATGAGTTCGTAAGGAAAGTAGAAAAGAGAGATGAGATGTAGTTTGGGCCAAAAATAGGTAAATAAAACAATGCATTCCCCCAAATACATGAGCATATAATCATCCATCAAACAAGTGACTTCAGACACAGGAATAGATAGAGAAATTAAATCATTAAAAAATTTACTGTTATGTTGTCATATGCTATTCAAGATCATCATAATCTTCTCCTGATTCTTCTTGTGATGATATAATTTGAACCATGTGTTCTGCCCATTCTTCTCGTAAATCATCAAAAATTTGCTGGTCGTAGCCTGTCCTGTTCCAACCAAAGAACTACATGTATTTAAAATCAAAATAAGAATGTAATTTCATTTATTTACAAAAAATAACTCAAATATGTTAAAAACTTTTATGTATATGGGTAAAAGATATTACCACATCATCAATTGGAATTTTGATATTTGTGATGATTTCGCTCATAAATTTCATGACATAATAACCACACATGACTCCATTATTTTGTTGTGGAACCTACAAAAAACAAGTGTACATGATTTTTCATATTCGAACATCTTTATTATTCAATTGTAAAATTAATAAAATTATTAATATTGGCTTGTACATACCATAACTTTTGTCCATATAAGCTTATGAGATTTTTTAAGGGCAATGCCCTTAAACTTGTTCCACAACTTTCATGCCCTATCAAGGTTTAAAACGGTTAGTTTTTATTAAATATTACAAAAAATAATAGAAGAAACTAATATTTAGCTATAACTCTTACATTTTAATAACTGCTTTTGTATCTTTACTCAATTCTATGGAATCTGAGTCACAATACCAATCATGATTATTGAACAGATCAATGATTACCAACATACAATGATCTTAGCCTTGTTCAAACCTTAGTGGCCAAGGGATTATCAACTTTTGATTTCTGTTAAGCGTTAATGCCCTATCACATAATTTTTTAGCTCTGATGCTAACATCCTTCTCTTGATATTGATTGACATATGAAGAATCATAGAACATTGTTAAATGTGATGAGTGATTATGTTGAAGTCGATAATAGCACGCCCTATATAAAAGATATATATATATATATATATATATATATATATATATAATTAGATAATATAAATATAATTATATATGTTCTACATAAATGAAAGAAAAATAAATAGATTGAGGACTTACCTTGTCCACACTTGAATTATACTTAAATCGATCATTTGATATTCAAATAGTTGTAATATGCACTCGATCGATATATAAGTTTGGCCGAGGTCTACACCAGAAATTTCTATAGGAAGTGGCACAGTCCATCCATCATTTATGCTAGATGCCCTCCCAACAATAGTCATCAAAGTGCCAAGGTTTCTGCTGAAGTTTAAAGCATAATTATGACTATACTTTTTCCAAGGCTTCTTCTTGAATGACTTGGTGCGCGATGATTGGCCACTAAACATAGATTTAGCACGAGATACTTGCTTCGTATCTCTTAAATGTGCCGCATTTAAGAGTTCTAATATAATAGACTAAAAAAGTATTATATATGTATTTAGTAACAATATAAGATATAATAAAATAATAGTAGTAAACAAGTGTTATCTTTTAAGTTAAAAAATAGTACCACGTCAAAATTTAGAACAACTTGAATCGACGGCCAAGCCACATACTGTCCAACCGCCTCTTGGACTGTGGTAGCATTAGAAGGCACAGGTAGTGGACAATCATGAAACAATGATTGATCAATTACTATTCTCCAATGATTAGGAAAATATTGATTATGAATCATCCGATCATCGCTCAATTGTTGTACCGTTCCAATAGCAACAAAGTCCGTTGACGAAGGATGTTTCAACAAACATTTCATATTCTGTAAAAAATTTAAGTGTTATATATAAAAAATAAAACATATAATAAGAATTTAAAAATAATAGATTATATACACCAGAAATTAAAATCTTACCACATATGATTCATCAAATAGAAGAGGACTCCCATGTGGGGTAGCTATTGGATGTACATTCTCACCAAAACGTTCATCGTGGTTTGATTGATGGTAAGAATGTGCAGATTGCATTGGAGAAAATGAACCACTACTTGATTGCATATGCATTCTTGGCATATAGTGAGGACCAATAGGATGGCTATATCCCATACTGGATGTAGTTTGAGCACAATGAGATTGCTTAGGTGGAATGCCTGGCATGGATGATGGCCTGCCTGTCATGGATGGTGGCATTCCTAGCATGGATGGTTGCATGCTTGGCCAATATGGCATGCCCTGGCTATAGAATGATGCCATAGTTGAAATTTGTTGTGATTGATGTTCTTTTAGAGTGGCAATCTCACTTAACACTGAGGACTTAAAGAAGTTGAATTCTTCTTCAATTTTAGTGTACTTCTCCTTACTTACCATCTGAGGCTTTTGTTTTGGAATGTTAAAATACTCCATATAACCATCATATTGGCTACCTCCCCTAACACGAACAGGATTGTCGCATCCGAATGCATGATATAAAGCATCTCTCCCAAGCTCTTCGATTATTTCACCCCTGGATATTTTTTCTTGAACAACTCTCTACAAATAATAAAGCACACAAACATATCATTCATTATTACATCAATTATTAAAAATCATTAAGACTTTTTATCAACCGAAATTACTAACCAACTTATTTAATTGTTCTTCTCCTCACTTAGTCATCGATCTTGAATTCTTCATTTTGGGAGTCTTTGTTTTTATGTACAATTCAGTTCGGGTAACAGGTCTACCCAATTCAGCTTCCTACATAAATTATGAAAATATTATTAACAATGACATGAAATTAAATTGAGGAAAATAAATATAAAAATATTTATAAATTAAGACAAATTAATAATACCATTCTATATCTAACTTCAGGATTTGAAGACCTCCCAGTACGGTTAGGAAGAATGTTATGCATTTGTACATTATGATGTTCTTTCCTAATAATTTGAAATTCATTTGAACGTCTATAATCCACAAAGTCTTTCCAAACTTGAGGTGTAATCTAGGGGTGTCCTTCAGGGATTTTGTAGAGCGTGAACTCATCAAGTGGTTCCAAATATGGAAACACATAATTTCTTGCCAATCTGGAAATCTTGCATTCCTTCCACGCCTTATTTGCAATCTTATAACACTTAAGTTTCCAAATGTCATCGACTTTGTAACGATTCTGTAAAAACACAGTACAAAAGATTAGATATAATACACACCTAATATAATATATATTGATTATAAAATATAAGAGACTTACACAAATGGTTATACATATTTTGAACTTTTCTGGTTCATCAACCTGAGACCAATCATTTATATTGATTGGTATACTGGACTTCACAAGTCGACCAATAGAGGATTTCAATTGTTGACCATTTTCCCCTATTGGATTAACAATAGCATCAAATAGAAAATGTATTCTATCATTTGGGTTAAGTGGAGCATCAGGTATATTCGCCCAACCCCTTCTTTTCAAATACCCCAATGGATCATTTGGATCTACAAGCTCTGTTATCCGAAGATCCATGAAATATTTACAAATAATGAAGAAATATAAATTAATTGACAATTTTAGGAACATACATATATATAAGAGTTATTACAATAATATAGAACATACGTTATGTTTAATTAGGTTGTTGATTGTATACATATATTCCTTCGCAATCACTTCGAGCCCATGACGAAGAATCATCATCATCAATTAGATCATCACTAATATTGGTTAATGTATCAAGCATAGAGTCATCATCTTCTACAGCATCACAATGATAAAACTCTTTTTGTGGAGGCGTTAACACAACAGACCATCTAGGATCAATTTGATCGCTCACGTAAAATACTTGTTTTGCATGAAGTGCTAACGTGAAAGGATCATCAGTGTGACTTATCTTGGATAAATTTACAAGGGTAAATCCAAAATCATCTATTTTATATCCAACATTGATAACATCTTCAACCCAATCACACAAGAAAACTATTTCATGGAAGACCTCATAATCCAATTCCCAAATCTCTTTTATTATACCATAATATGTTCTATTAGAAAGTACAGGGTTACCATCTTTTGAACTGGAAAATTGCATAGTTTGTGCAACCATCTTCACACCACTATTTTGATTTACTCGGACTTTGTCCCTAGCATGAGTTGTAAACCTTGATCCATTTATTGTGAAACTAGAAAATGATTTGACATCAAATTTTGGCTCATGTGCAAGCCATTGTAAACTTTCTAATATTTTGTGATTGGGTTTCTTGAGTTCATCTCGAATCTATGTATACAAAAATACAAAATGTGTTTAGAGCAAAGTTTTAAAACATTGAATAGATCTAGGAAGATACATGCATGGATTTTTGTTTGTGACACTTACATGGTAATAACTGTTGCATTAAGATATGACATTCATGTGATTTCAATCCATACAGTCTCTTATCGGTGATAGACATAAAATTTCTTAAGTTGGATGAGTAACCATCAGGAAATTTCACACCCTCCAAACATTTACAAAACACATCCTTCTCTTTTGTTGACATTGTATATGATGCTAGTGGTAAGTACGTTCGATTCTTATCATTTTCCACCCTTGGTTCCAATTCAGGTTGTATGCCTAGTTTCTTTAAATCCAATCTTGCTTTAATTCCATCCTTTGTTTTTCCAAGTATATTAAGTAAAGTACCAATCAAGCTATCACATACATTCTTCTCAATGTGCATGACATCTAAGATGTGACGAATGTGTAGGTCTTTCCAATAAGGTAATTCCCAAAATATTGATTTTTTTTCCAACAACCATGGTAAGTCGGTTCAAACTCTTTTTCATTTTCACCCATTTCATTAGTTGACCTCTTTCGTTTCCCTACCTTAGTGAGTTTTTTTCATCTTTCCATATCATTTGAATGTCATACCATTCAATTGCCTTAATATCTCAACACCTCGCAAAGGTCGAGTTACATGATCACGATCTTCTTCACCATCAAACAGTTTCTTTTGGTATCTAAACTTGTGTCCAGATGGAAAAAATCTTCTATGTCTTCTATAAGACATCTTTCGTCCGTGAACAAGATAAGTTGCAGAAGTTCCATCACTACATATAGGGCATCCCTTGTAACCTTTTGTTGCATGTCCTGATAAGTTTCCATAGGTAGGAAAATCATTAATTATCCATAAAAGGACCCCCTTCAAGTTAAAGTGTTCTTCTTTATGTGCATAATAAACCTTTACACCATCATTCCACAATGTCTTTAAATCATCTATCAGAGGCTGCAAATATACATCAATATCAATACCGGGTTGTTTCAGTCCTGAGATCAATAATGTTAACATCATGAATTTTCTTTTCATACACAACCAGGGAAGAAGGTTGTATGTTACCATAATTACTGGCCAACAGCTATATCTACTACTGAGGGAACTATGTGGATTAATTCCATCAGTAGCAATGGCAAGACAAAGATTGCATGGATCAGATGAAAATTGAGGAGATAAATTATCTACTACTTTCCAATTTGGAGAATCACAAGGATGACGTAACACCCGATCATCAGATCGATTATCTGAATGCGAAGTCAACATCTTTGATGTATCTTTACTATTGAACAACCTTTGAAAGCGAGGAATTGGAGGAAAGTACCAAAGAACCTTTGCAAGCACGCCTCTCTTATGTGTTGTACTCTCATTTGTACCATGCTTTCATCTCGATTCTTTACATATAGGACAATCATGTAATGTCTCATATTCTTTTCTATAAATAATGCAATCATTTGGACAAGCATGAATCTTATGATATTCCATGCCAAATCCCGATATATTCCATATATTGAAGATGATAATTCAATACCCTCAGGAAACATATCGACTAGTAGATTTAGTAATTCCGTGAATCCTTTATCAGAAAAACCATGTTTTTCCTTCACATTGTACAAATGAACCAATCCCGACATTTTAGTGTATTTTTTGCATTTTGGATACAACAGTTTTTTGGCATCTTCTATAAGTTTTTTAAAGGTTTCGGGATCATCCTCGCGTAATTCATCTTCAACACCATGAAACATATTTTCTGTTTGTATATTATGATAAGATGTATGTAATTCACTCACATTCTTATTTATCTTTTCCCCATGAGTATTATCAATATTTTCTCCATGATAATACCAACATTTATAGCTCAAAAGAATACCATTATTGATAAGGTGATACTTAACCTCGTCAAATTCATGAAATCGCTCATTTTTATATTTAACACATGGGCATCGAATCATACTAGTTCCAATATTACTATTTCTACAAGCAAATTCCATGAAACTTTCAACTCCAGAAATATAGTCTTGCTCAATTCTACACTTTGACATCCAAGATTTGTCCATTTTCTATTATTGATATTAATTAAACATATTACTTAATTATGTATCAAATGAATATATTTCAAGTATTATTATATATAAATTTTCTAATTATTAGAATATATATCAAAACATACATAATACAAAACAATTATCATTTTAATCATTTTACAAAACCATTTCTATACAAATTAAAAAATAAGCAGCATACCAGCATGAATATATAAAAACCAATCACTTTGGTTGATTCTAATTTCTAAACATGTTACTATATCATAATTAAAAAGTAATATTAATTATACGTATATAACATTCTATAGAAGTAGGGACTACTATAGTAACATATTTAACATTTTAACACATAAGTAATATATATAAATAAAAATAATAATACTACTTAGTTTTTAGTTATTATTTGATTTTTATAATATATATATATATATATATATATATTATTTAAATTATTGAGTTTATAAATATATATTTATAATTTTTTTAAGAGTCAATAATAACACGTATAACTCTTATACCAATATAATTTCTTAAAAATTTTAAAAAACATATTATTTTTCCTCTATTTACTACTTAATAAAATATAATTATTTATATATAAATAAATTTATCCACGCACAATAAATATATATAATCTATCAAACCCACAACATTTCAAATATTATTTCCACATAAAATAAATCAAACATAATAACAAGCAAAATAAAAAACATACTTAAATAAATAATTTATACAAAAAATAAAACAAACTGAATAATAAGTTGCAAAATTCTACTTAATAAAATATAATTATTTATATATAAATAAATTTATCCATGCACAATAAATATATATAATTCATCAAACCCATAATATTTCAGATATTATTTTCACATAAAATAAGTCAAACATAATAACAAGCAAAATAAAAAACATACATAAATCAAAAATTTATACAAAAAATAAAAAAAACTGAATAATAAGCTGCAAAATTAATAGAAATACTTACAAGAATGTTATGAAGTGACTAAATGGAGGAAAGAAGAAGAAAATGGTGTTTTGTATGAAAAAATAGGTATAAATATTTTGAGTATTTCGCTCAAAAAAATAATAGATCTGAAAGATAATGAGAAGAGGAATATAACCCACAAAACGACGTTGCAAATGGTGGTCGGAGGTGGCCGAAAATTGATAAAGAAGATGGGTGTGAGTTCGGTTTTGGAAGAAAATGGAGAAGAGAAATGAAGAAATTGGGTTTCTGCTTAAAAAATGAGCCGAACGGATATATTAGGTGGCTAGTGTCAGTTGACAGGGCGAATAGCGTCAGTTCGCCACGTCAACCGACGCTATCCATGCAATTAAATTTTTTTTTCAATTATTATTTTATTTAAACTATGTATATACGTACTATAGGAAAAGAAAAAATAATAAATTTAGAATAATATTTAATTAAAACATATACACAAAATTAAATAAAGATATATTGTAGGTACATATATAAATTTAAATATCCAAACAAATAAACAAAATTATATAATTTTTAAAAATAATTGTCTAAAAAAAGAAAAAAATTATACTATTTATATCCAACTTAAATTCTAAAGAGTCAAATAAAATAATAATTAATTTTAATTGTATTTACTTCATCTATTTTTTAATTTAAAAAAAAGGACGTAGCGTCAGTTTACGTGGCAAACCGACACTATCCATGTTGGACGTAGCGTCGGTTGACATGGAGAACCAACGCTATCCACGTGGGTAGCGTCGGTTCTCCACGTCAACCGACGCTATATCCAACATGAATAGCATCAGTTCTACACAGAACCGACTTTAAATTCATTATAAGTCGATTTTTTCTAAAAACCAACTTTACACGGCGACTTAAATACCCCTTTTTGTAGTAGTGCTCTAAGTTCAACTTCTGGATTGAGCCCACACTACCATGAGGTTTTAGAGAACTTTATTTCAAATCCAACCAAGCCTACATCTCATAAACTGACCCAAGACACCAACCATAGACTATAATACCAATTGATGGACTAGGGGTTCCAATCTAGAAGATTAACCTTTTAGGAGGAGTAGCTTATCTTAGCTATATATTCAATTTGTTACTTATATTTTTTCAATATATGACTTGTTTGCATACTTAGCATGTCCTCATTGAATGAGAACATATTACCCCCTTAAAATAACTATATACCCCAATATGGTCGATAGATTTTGGTTTAAGGAATATATTGCAACAAGAAAATTTGAGACACAGAATGACAACGTCAAAGGATATAAACATACCCTATGACCTCGGTTATTTTAAAACCGAGGTCATAGACATATCCTATCAATTTTCTCTTTAATTTACACCAAACACCAAATTTTTTATAAATTGTTTTCTCTTTTTTTTTTCCTTTTTCCTCTCTTTTCTTTTCTTTTTCCCTATTTTATTTTCTTTTTCCCTCTTTTATTTCTTTTTTCCTCTCAATTTTCTCTCTTTTACACCAAACACTAAATATTTTTATCAATTTTTTTCTTTTAATTTCCTCTTTTTTTTCTTTTTCCCTATCTTTTTTTCCTTTTTCCCTCTATTTTTTTCCAATTTTTTTTCTTTTCTTCCCTGTATATATATATATATATATCTCATTTTCCCCTACTCGAAACCCTAGCTACTATGTATATTCTCTTATTTACTCGAAACCCCAGTTTTCTTCGTACCAACCTCGCGTCGCGTTCCAACCTTTGTTCCATTATCACGTCGCATTCTAGCCTCTGTTTCACTCTCGCACCACGTTCTAACATTTGTTTCACTCTCGCACCACGTTCCAACCTCTGTTCCATTCTCGCTATAGTAGTTCCTTGGCCACTACTTGAATCTTTTTAGTAACATCAACTCATCTTTTCTATTATAAATGACTCTTGGTACCAAATCTCGATTGGTATGTAGAGGTTATTTCTAGTTTCCTGAAGGCTTGCTTACGTTGAGAAATTTGGATGATGGATATTTCCTAGATGGGTTATGAAATTCTATTAGGAAGGTCACTTGGTATGCTTTGTGGAACGTGTGGTCACCTGATGCTTGGCCTGGTGCTAGTGCTGGTTTATTGTATTGGTGCTAGTTCATTGGGGTGGTGCGATGGTGCTGGTACGATGGTGCCTGATGCTTGGCTTGGTGTTGTGCTGGTGCTTGGTGCTGGTGTTGTGCCTATTTCACCCTAGCATTTCTATAACGATAAACAGAGAGGACCAAAAACAGTATTTTCAGAAAAGTTTATTGATATACTATTTACCAATTATCTTGTAATGCGTAATTGTATATTTATTTGGGTGTATAACTTCGTAATTGTATATTTGTTTCCATTTTGTTGGTTTTTCAAGATTGGATACCAACTTGTTTGCTATTGTTTGGTAAAAAAAATTATTAATTTATAATGCTTGGTTAATTCAAGGTTGGGATAAACTTCCAACTGTAGAAGTAAGGTTTCAGATTATTGATTGTCTATTCATTTAATTAACACAACACTTTAGTTTTTTTTTTAGTGAGGTGCTCATACATCCACATAGAAGTAAACTTGCCTTTATAATTCAACTTTTTTTAAACTCTATATAGGTCGTAGCAATAGTTCTGGTTTCATGGATGATATTCTAGAACCCAATTTCACTACTGATTGAATAACATAATGATGAATTGGCAGCACTTGAGACATGTGATAATGACAAGACATATGAACAAATGATGACTCTATAAAAGTAGTCATTAGCATATTTTTTTTATTTAATATTTACTTGTTTTATTTAATAAATAGTATTTTTATGGCAAAAAATACTAAAATATAAATTATTTAGTGAAAAGGGGTGAAAATATAAATTTTTGAAATTTTTGGGATTTTTCTAGAATTTTTAATGCAAGATGAATCAGAAGCTGCCACGTAAGCAAGGGAGCTAACTGGGCAAGCTACATAGATTCCAAGTAAGCACGGAGAGTGAATCATGTTACGCCATGTGTGAAGAGGACGAAACATGTGCCATGTGTTTGCACGATGTTCAATCCAAGTTTAGAGATCGATCAACGCACCATGCCATGTGTCACTACGCCTTTGCTCCCCTACCATACATCGCTCCCTAATTTGCCCAGTAAAGTTTTGACGCCACTTATTGCATTGTGATTGGCTAGAGTTGTCAGTTTTTGCTTATTACCGTAGCCCTTGATCTGAAGCTGATCTGACGGTCTAGATCGCACTTGAGCAATATTTAAGCCCCTAATCACTCCATAAACTCTAAGTGTCCTCCATTAGCATAATTTTGGTGACTTTTTAGAGCTAAAAAGAGAGAAAAATACAAAAAAATTAAGAGATGACACAATTTTGGAGAAAATTCAAGAGGAGATTAAAACTACAATTCAAGAGATTGATTGTATTTTTTTTTCTACTATTTTCTTTATCAATTTTTATGTCTTTATTTATAAAAAATAAGAGATTTATGAACATAATTATGTGTAATTAATTTATTAATTTAGAGATCTTATGAACCCAATTTTCACCATGTGATGATTTAATATTTTATCCCAATTATAATTTTAATTTAATTACATTATTTAATCTGATTTGTATGCTATTGATTGTTTGACCAATAATTTATCTACAGAGGAAATTAAATATATTTTAGAGAATTATTTAATTGTTTGTCTTGATTAAATAACATGCATAATTTCTAGTTAGAGATGTATGATTCTTATGTATGTGATCCATAATTGATGAACTTAATGATAGTATGCAATTTAATTAGCATGAGAGTATGATTAAATTAATTATTATATGGTGTGTAGTTTACTTGAGAGAAGAATACAAGCTAGGTTAGATTTAATTGATCATTTAATTAATTGATAATTATATTGGGGGGATTTTAGCAATTCACATGTTTACCAAATTGGGGGATTAAATATTGTTAGATATTTTCTCATATATCTTTTTAGTTACCAAATTTGATTTAATTAATTATTTCTATTTACTTTTAATTATTTTAATTTTTCTTCCTTAAAACATAAAAAGAAAAAAAAATTAATTTTTATTTTTTTTAAGTTTTAAAAATTAATTTCTAATAAAATAATCTCTATGGGAACGATCTTATCTTATCATTATATTACTTGTTATGATATGTATACTTGCATATTCATTGCACATACTTCGCGTGTGGTGATCAATTTTTTGATACTGTTGTTAGGGATTATAAATATTAAAAATTTAATAATTTTTTATTTTTTATTTTAGTTATTTTTATTTACTTTAATTTTAATTTTAATTTACTTATTTTCTTTTAGTGACTTATTTTTTTTATTTGTTTTACTTAAATTTATCTATTTAGTTATTTTTTTTAGTTTTTATTTAAACATCTTGTTTAGTATTGTAGAAACATAGTTGAGTTTATTGCATGAACAAAGTTCGTGAGAGAGAAATCTTACCTTTAGATCTTGAAATTGAACATATTTTGAGATTAATTAGAAAAAAAGTTGTCACTAAAGAGGAAAAATTGCTAATCTATTAGAAATAAACAATAATGAGCTAAACTTGAACAATCAAATGCTTTTGATGGATGATAGAGATAAAGCTATGAATGAATATGCAATACCTACATTGGAAGGGCTGAATCCAAGTATTATAAGACTAAATATTCAACCTAATTAGTTTGAACTAAAGCTAGTGATGTTTCAAATGCTACAAACAGTTGGACAATTCAGTGGATTACCAATAGAGGATCCTCATCTTCATCTAAGATGGTTTATTGAAGTTCTAGATTCATTTAAGTTCAATGGTGTGATAGAGGAGGCATTTAGGCTTATATTATTCCCTTACTCATTGCGAGACCGTGCTTGAGCTTGGCTAAACTCTTTGCTACCTAATTCCATTACAACTTGCTTAGGAATGACATTACTTTAGGGAATCTTTATATGAAGCATAGGAAAGATTCAAGGAATTGCTAAGGAAGTGTCCTCATTATGGTATTCCTTCTTGGATTCAAATGGACACTTTTTACAATGGTCTCAATGCTTAAACAAGAACTATAGTTGATGCATCTACTAATGGAGCTTTGCTAGCCAAATCTTACAATCAAGCTTATAATTTACTTGACAAAATGGCTAACAATAATTATCAATGGCCAATGGACAGAGTGACAATCGTAAGAAGAGTTACTAGTATGCATGAGGTAAATAATATCACAACACTTATAGCTCAAGTTTCATCCTTGGTTAATATTTTGAAGGCTCAAAACTTGCCAGCGAGTGTAAACCACACTACTACAAAAGGGATATTTAAGTCGCTATGTAAAGTTGGTTTTTGGAAAAAACCGACTTATAATGAACTTAAAGTTGATTCGGTGTAGAACTGACGCTATCCAGGTAGGACGTAGCATCGGTTGACATAGCGAACTGACGTTACATCCTACTTGTATTTTTTAAATTAAAAAATGCATACATATATGCAGTTTATAATTGAAATTTTTTTTAGGTCAATTATTATTTTATTTGACTCTTTAAAATTTAAGTTGGATATATATATATATATATATAATATAATTTTTTCTTTTTGTTTTAGACAATTGGTTTTTTAAATTATATAATTTTGCGTATTTGTTTGGATTTTATATACGTATGTACAGTATATCTTTATTTAATATTTTTGTGTATTTGTTTTGTATATTATTTTAAAATTATTTTTTTGTTTTTCTATAGTACATATATATATACATATATAAGAGTTTAAATAAAATAATAAATGACAAAAAAAATCAATTTTAAATTGCGTGGCTAGCGTCGGTTGACGGGGCGAATCGACGCTACACACGTGGCTAGCGTCGATTGACGGGGCGAACCGACGCTACACATGTGGCTAGCGTCGGTTGACGTGGCAAACCGATGCTAGCCATGTGTGTAGCATCAGTTTGCCCCGTCAACTGATGCTACCTCCACGTGGTGAACCGACGCTAGCCACATAATATTACCATTCTACACTATCTTCTTCACAAATTTAAGATTTCTTCCCCCTTCTCCTAAAACCGAGCTCCCCCACACTCTTTTTCAATTGCCGGCCACCTTTGACCACCATTTCCAACACCATTTTTTGGTCCTCTTCTCATTATCTTTTAGATCCCCTATTTTTTTAGCAAAATACTCAAATTTTTTATACCTATTTTCTCACCCATTTTCACTTACAAAACACCCATTTCTTCTTCATTTCCTTCATTTAGTCACTTCATTTACTCTTGTAAGTATTTCTATTAATTGTTTTACTTATTATTCAGTTTGTTTTATTTTTTGTATAAATTTTTGATTTATGTATGTTTTATATTATGCTTGTTATTATATGTTTGGCTTATTTTCTATGGAAATAATATATACATTCAAAAGGTATGATCGTTCAATTGTTCTATGAAAATTGTAATATTATTATGAGCTTTTCTGTTACTGTATTGCAACTTTAAAGGAATAGTGGGTACTAGTATAGCGATCGAAGTATTTTATTTTTATAATTTAAAATAATTGTGTTTTAGTTTTAAAAAAGATATATTTAATTTTAAAAGTTTAAAACTATACTTATTATTTTGAATTTTTAAGATTTAATTGTATAATTTTTTAGTCATAGCCGGGGTTGGAATGTTTTAGTTGAAAATAACATAATTAAGGAATTCATTTTATAAAAACTATGAGTTGTGTTTAAATAGTAGTTTTCTAAAAAAAAATTTATAAAATAAATTAACTTATTATTATTAAAATAATATTTTTAAAAATTAAATAATTAAAATGTTTAGAGGGTGTGAAGTTCCTGATAGTTACTCATCCAACTTAAGAAATTTTGTGCTATCACCGATAAGAAACTTTATGGATTGAAATCACGATTGTCATATCTTAATGCAACAGTTATTACCAGTTGCTATTAGATCAATTCTTCCAAAACATGTTCGATTATCAATAATTCAGCTTTGTTCATTCTTCAATACAATATGCAAAAAAATCTATATCAATTGGCGAGTTAAATTCTTTATAAAAAGATGTTGTAGAGACTTTGTGTCTAATTGAAAAATATTTTCCTCCTTTCTTCGATATAATGATTCACTTGTGTGTTTATTTAGTTCGAGAGGTTCAATTGTGTGGTCCTACTTACTTAAGGTGGATGTATCCTTTTGAGAGATATATGCAAATCCTTAAAGGATATGTAAATAATAGAAATCGACCTGAAGGATGCATGGTGGAACGCTACACTGTTGAATAGGCCATTGAGTTTTGTTCTGAATAATTTAGTGGTTGCACTAAAATTGGGAATCCTATGCACAAGTTATTCTTAGAACGTCACATGATCCAAGTAGGTAATCATATGCTTGGTGGAAGTAATAAATTGTTTATTGATCGCACTCGATGGGAAAAAGCACACCGAATCATTTTGGTAAATAATAATAAGACACAACCGTACATAGAGTAAGTGATGTTCAACCTTTCCATTTATGCAAAAGTCATTTTTTATTTAACTATTAATGATGATATATACTTCATATATATTTAATAACATTACAGGATTCATTTAAACTTATTGAAGATCGATCCTCGTTATAAAAAAAGGAGAAAAATGGTTGTATGATGAACATAAGCAAGAGCTTATTAATTGGTTTTGCAACCATGTAAGTGTCACAAACAAAAATTCATGCATATATGTTCCTAGATCTATGCAATGTTTTAAACTTTGCTCTAAACACATTTCATGTTTTTGTATACATAGATTCGAGATGAACTCAAGAAACCCAATCATAAAATATCAGAAAGTTTACAATGGCTTGCACATGAGCCAAAATTTGATGTCAAATCATTTTCTAGTTTCACAATAAATAGATCGAGGTTTATGACTCAAGCTAGGGACAAAGTCCGAGTAAATCAAAATAGTGGTGTGAAGATGGTTGCACAAACTATGCAATTTTCCAGTTCAAAAGATGGTAACCCTGTACTTTCTAATAGAACATATTATGGTATAATACAAGAGATTTGGGAATTGGATTATGAGGTCTTCCATGAAACAGTTTTCTTGTGTGATTGGGTCAAAGATGTTATCAATGATGGATATAAAATAGATGATTTTGGATTTACCCTTGTAAATTTATCCAAGATAAGTCACACTGATGATCCTTTCATGTTAGCACTTCATGCAAAACAAGAATTTTACGTGAGCGATCAAATTGACACAAGATGGTTTGTTGTGTTAACGCCTCCACAAAAAGAGTTTTACCATTGTGATGCTTTAGAAGATGACGACCCTATGCTTGATACATTAACCAATATTAGTAATTTCTCAAATATATTTCCAAATGTATGTGATGATCTAGTTGATGACGATGATTCTTCGTCATGGGCTCAAAGTGATTGTGAAGGAATGTATGTATACGATCAATAACCTAATTAAACATAACATATGTTCTATATTGTTGTAATAACTCTAATATATATGTATGTATGTTCCTAAAATTGTCAATTAATTTATATTTCTTCATTATTTACAGATATTTCATGGATCCTCGAGTAACAAAGCTTGTAAATCCAAATGATCCATTGGGGTATTTGAAAAGAAGGGGTTAGGCGAATATAACTGATGCTCCACTTAACCTAGATGATAGAATACCTATTCTATTTGATTCTACTGGTAATCCAATAGGGGAAAATGGCCAACAATTGAGATCCTCTATTGGTCGACTTGTGAAGTCCAGTATACCAATCAATATAAATGATTGGTCTCAGGTTGACGATGTAGAAAAGTTCAAAATATGGATAACCATTTGTGTAAGTCTCTTATATGTTATAATCAATTACATACATATATTATATCTTTTTTGTATTATATCTAATTTTTTGTAATGTGTTTTTATAGAATCGTTACAAAGTCGATGACAATTGGAAGATGAAGTGTTATAAGATTACAAGTAAGGCGTGGAAGGAATACAAGACTTCTAGATTGGCAAAAAATTATGTGTTTTCATATTTGGAATCACTTGATGAGGTAGAGCTCTACAAAATCCCTATAGGACACCCCTGGATTACACCTCAAGTTTGGAAAGATTTCATGGATTATAGCCGTTTGGATGAATTTCAAATTATTAGGGAAGAACATCAGAATATATAAATGCATAACATTCTTCCTAACCATACTGGGAGGTCTTCAAATCCTGAAGTTAGATATAGCATGGTATTATTAATTTGTCTTAATTTATAAATATTTTTATATTTATTTTCCTCAATTTAATTTCATGTCTTACTTAATAAATTTTTCATAATTTATGTAGGAAGCTGCATTGGGTAGACCTGTTACCCGAACTGAATTGTACATAGAAACAAAGACTCCCAAAACAAAGAACAACTAAATAAGTTGGTTAGTAATTTTGGTTCATACAAAGTCTTAATGATTTTTAATAATTGATGTAATAATGCATGATATGTTTGTGTGATTTATTATTTGTAGAGAGCTATTCAAGAACAAATATCCAGGGGTGAAATAATCGAATAGCCTGGGAGAGATGTTCTATATCATGAATTCGAACGCGACCATCCTGGTCGTGTTAGGGGAGGTAGCCAATATGATGGTTATATGGAGTATTTTAACATTCCAAAACAGAAGCCTGAGATAGTCAGTAAGGATAAGTACACAAAAATTGAAGAAGAACTCAACTTCTTTAAGGCCTCAATGTTAAGTGAGATTTCCACTCTAAAAGAATATCAATCACAAAACATGTCACAGATGACATCATTCTACAACCAGGGCATGCCACCCACGCAATCTCATGGGGCTCAAACTATATCTAGTATATGATATAGTCATCCTATTGGTCCTCCCTATATGCCAGGAATGCATATGCAATCAAGTAGTGGCCATGGTTCATTTTCTCTAATGCAATCTGTGCATTCTTACCATCAATCAAACCACGATGAGCGTTTTGGTAAGAATGTACATCCAATAGCTACCCCACATGAGAGTCCTCCTCTATTTGATGAATCATATGTGGTAAGATTTTAATTTCTGGTGTATATAATCTATTATTTTTATTTCTTATTTTATGTTTTATTTTTTATATATAACACTTCAAAATATTTTTATAGAATATGAAATGTTTGTTGAAACATCCTTCGTCAACGGACTTTGTTGCTATTGAAACGGTACATCAATTGAGCGATGATTGGATGATTCATAATCAATATTTGCCTAATCATTGGTGAATAGTAATTGATCAATCATTGTTTCATGATTGTCCACTACTTGTACCTTCTGATGCTACCACAGTCCAAGAGGCAGTTGGATAGTATGTGGCTTGGCCGTCGATTCAAGTTGTGCTAAATTTTAATGTGGTACTATTTTTTAACTTAAAAGATAACACTTGTTTACTACTATTATTTTATTATATCTTTTATTGTTACTAAATACATATATAATACTTTTTTAGTCTATTATATTAGAACTCTTAAATGCGGCACATTTAAGAGATACGAAGCAAGTATGTCGTGCTAAATCTATGTTTAGTGGCCAATCATCGCGCACCAAGTCATTCAAGAAGAAGCCTTGGAAAAAGTATAGTCATGATTATGCTTTAAACTTCAGTAGAAATCTTGGCACTTTGATGATTATTGTTGGGAGGGCATCTAGCATAAATGATGGATGGACTGTACCACTTCCTATAGAAATTTCTAGTATAGACCTCAGCCAAACTTATATATCGATCGAGTACATATTGTAACTATTTGAATATCAAATGATCAATTTAAGTATAATTCAAGTGTGGACAAGGTGAGTGTACTCAATCTATTTAATTTTCTTTAATTTATGTTGAACATATATAATTATATTTATATTATCTAATTACTTATTGAAATATTTTTTTATATATGGCTTGTTATTATCGACTTCAACAAAATCGCTCATCACATTTAGCAATGTTATATGATTCTTCATATGTCAATCAATATCAAGAGAAGGATGTTACCATCAGAGCTAAACAATTATGTGATAGGGCATTAACGCTTAACAGAAATCAAAAGTTGATAATCCCTTGGCCACTAAGGTTTGAACAAGGCTAAGATCATTGTATGTTGGTAATCATTGATATGTTCAATAATCATGATTGTTACTGTGACTCAGCTTCCATAGAACTGAGTAAAGATACAAAAGCAGTTATTAAAATGTAAGAGTTATAGCTAGTTATTGGTTTCTTCTTTTATTTTTTGTAATATTTAATTAAAAACTAACCGTTTTAAACCTTGATAGGGCATGGAAGTTGTGGAACAAGTTTAGGGGCAATGCCCTTAAAAAATATCATAAGTTTATATGGACAAAATTTATGCTATGTATAAGGGAATATTAATAATTTAATTAATTTTACAATTGAATAATAAAGAAGTTCGAATATGGAAAATTATGTACACTTGTTTTTTGTAGGTTCCACAACAAAATAATGGAGTCATGTGTGGTTATTATGTCATGAAGTTTATGAGCAAAATCATCACAAATATCATAATTCCAATTGATGATGTGGTAATATCTTTTACCTATATACAGAATTGTTTTAACATATTTGAGTTACTTTTTGTAAATACATGAAATTACATTCTTATATTGATTTTAAATATATGTAGTTCTTTTATTGGAACAAGACGGGATATGACCATCAAATTTTTAATGATTTACGAGAGAAATGGATAGAACACATGGTTCAAATTATATCATCACAAGAAGAATCATGAGATGATTTTGATGATATTGAATAGTATATGAAAACATACTGGAACCTTTTTAATGATTTAATTTCTCTAATCCTGTGTCTGAATTCCCTTGTTTGATGGATGTTTTGTTTGATGGATGGTTATATGCTCATGTATTTAGGGGAATGCATTAGTTGATGGACCTATTTTTGGCCCAAACTTCATCTCATCTCTCTTGCCTACTTTCCTTATGACAACATTATAGTAGCACTTTATTAATCATTTGTCTATAAATATGAAGTTATTTAGAATCTTTGCTAGTATTTTTAATGTTATAATGAGTTCTAATATGAAGTCAGGTGTAACTCATATTTTGTTACTTGGCTTGTATGAGTTTTGGTGCCCATGAACGTATTACAAAATTGTTCCATACGTTTAAGGGCACCAAAACTCACACAAGCCAAGTAACAAAATACGAGTTAAACTTGATTTCATATTTAGAGCTCATTATAGCATTAAAAATATGAGCAGAGATTCTAGATAACTTCATATTTATAGACAAATGATTAATAAAGTGCTAATATGAGTTCGAAAGGTTACATCACTCGGATGTCACTGTGATAATCTCTTTTTGATGATAATATTTATAATGATTTAATTTCTCCATTCGTATGTCTCTAAAGCTTAGACTGCTTGTTTGATGGATGCTTACGTGCTCATTATGTAGGGGAATGAATTGCTATATTAACCCCGTATTTTTTGTCCAGTTTCCTTATCACAATGCTGGTGATTCTAAGCCAACAAAGCTTGCTCGCACAATCCAATTACACTTTGACCACATTATTTTATTTATAATTTAAGTTAACTATATAGGTATTGTATATACATTATTTATTTTTGTAATAAATTTAATCATCAAGTAATTAATTATATTTAAATATTTAATTATTTGTATTATTATTTATATTTTGTTTTTTTATACTATATATATTGAATACAGAGTGGAGTGAACAATGAGAATAAAGAAAAAAAATCATAAAATGTAAAGTCGGTTAACTGCGTGAACCGACTTTACTTTAAAGTTCATTTTTGTAGTAGTGCCAGGTCCAAGATTCAAGAGTGTTATGTGTGTTTTGTGAAGGAGCTCACTTGTTTGATAATTGTCCAAATAATCCTGAATCCATTTGCTATGTGGGTAATGTGAATCGAAACAATAATCCATACTCGAACACATATAGCCTAGGATGGAGACAACATCCAAATTTCTTTTGGAATAATAACAAGAGTTCATGGGCAAAACCGACATCGCCGATCCTGCCGATAATTTGGTTTTATATGTGGTTTTTAATTTATTATTCAAACTTTTAAAAACGAAATTAAATCCTAAACATCCTGTCACGATATTTTGGGTTGTGTTTTTAATCTAATTACATAAAAATAAACATAGATTCAATAAACATTTATGCAAATTTTATCTGTTAAAATAGTGGAGTATTTATGGATATAATAATTAAGTTAATTATGCTTGCTCATATTATTTAGGTTATTAAAGATATGAATTGATATTTATTGATTCTCTCTTTTTTATATGAATACCACCTTTGGTGGGGTTAGATATTCTTTGTTAACTAAACAAATCAATTAACACCTATGGGTGGGGTTGATAACTAATTTGGTTAATTAAATTAATTCCTTTTTCTAAGAGATTGAAAATGAACCATTTAAATGCCACCTTTGGTGAGGTTACACAGTTTAAACTTTATTCAAGGTGTCCAAATTAAACCTAAGAATTTAGTTATCCGATACTAACTTTCAAGTTTTAAAACCACTACTGAAAACATGTTGTCAATACATTTTCAGATAATAATTCTTATAAAAACTTTTGAAATAGAGCTTCACTCTAACTACCGGGCGATTGTACCAACAAATAAAAGAGCACTACTCTAAATTAGACCGGATAACTAAACCTTAAAATCTAATTTTCAGATTTAAGTTTGTAATGAAAAATAATATATTTCTCTCTAACATTCTTAATATAAATTCTTGAATAAAAATAAAATCAATTCATTTTAGAGATTTTTACCTATTTAATATTTCGCAAGCATAACAACGTTATTATTACATCATGTTTATAAATAGCCAGCAGAGTTAAATTTAATCACAGACAAATTAAATATAACATGTAAGAATAAAGCATAAAAAATAACTGTAAAGAAAATAAAATCCTTACAGAACTTCGATGTTATTCCCGTTGCTGGAAAACCTCCAAGCGGAATTTGCACTCCCATTTATTGAATCAAAAAGCTAATAAATTACAAAAACATAACTAGTTCTTCCCAAAAAGAGAAGAACTCTAAATCTAAGAGAAATTAACTAAGAAAAGCTAAAAACTAAGAAAACTAAAAAATCTAAGAAAAGAGAGAAAGAAAGAGAGAAGAGAATGTGTTTTTGAGGTGTGGTATGAAGTGAAGAGAAGGGGTGTATTTATAGGTGAGGATGGAGAGAAAAAAGTGGGGGAAAAATGGTAGAAACGCGGAGTAGTGATTACTGATGTCATTTGATGACGTCAGCATGACGTGGGGGGCGGCGGCGCGCGCGGAGGGCAGTTGGGCGTGCGCAAAAGGCAGGCGCTGCGCGCACGGACGCGCGCGGGAGTAGGTGAGACGAGCGCGGGGCTCGGCGCGGCGGCGCGATTTTCTCCTTTTTGACATTTTGACCCATTTTGTCCAATTTTTCCATATTTGTTGACCTTTCCCCATTTATTTATTAATATATTTGTGATGTATTGCTTCTAGTATTGCTTTTTGAGTCTTTAAGTGACGTTTTTAAGCAAAAATACCTGAAAAACAATAAAAATACCCGTGATTCCGAAAAGACAAATTTATATAAATATATGATAAAATCATATAAATATATATATTTTTAATCAATTAATGTGCATAAAATCATGGTAATTTTAGTGCTTTTTGAGCACTCATCAAAGAGAATGGGGGTATTTATAGGTGAGGAGAGGAAGAAAAAGTGGGTGAAAAAATGATTAAAATTTGAGAAAATGCGGAGTAGTGAATGATAATGTCATACTGATGATGTCATGTTGATATGGGTGCGGCAACATGCCCAGATTGGGCAGATGGGTGTAGCGGCGCGCACAGATGGGACATAGATGGCAGCGGTGCGCGTAGATGGGGCGCAGTTGGGGTATAGATTGGACGTAGGTGCGCACGGACGGGAGCAAGGGTGCGCACGGACGGGAGCAAGGGTGCGCGCGGAATGGGCGTGCTGCGTGCGGCTGCTCGGCGCAACTGGGCGGCTACGTGCGTGATTTTCTCCTTTTTGACATTTTTGACCTTTTTGACCCATTTTGTCCAATTTTTCCATATTTGTTGACTTTTCCTTATTTATTTTATGAATATATTTGTGATGTATTGCCTCCACTATTCCTCTTTGAGTCTTTAAGTTACTTTTTTAAGCAAAAATACCTGAAAAACAATAAAAATACCCGTGATTCCGAAAAGACAAATTTATATAAATATACGATAAAATCATATAACTATATATATTTTTAATCAATTAATGTGCATAAAATCATAGTAATTTTAGTGCTTTTTGAGCACTCATCAAGAGTCAAGGTGGTAATCAATTCAACCATCAATCATTTCCACCACCTAGTTTTCAACAACCACAGCAATCACAAGCCTAAGAGAAGAAGCCATCTATTGAAGATAATACAAATGCTTTAATGGGATGATGAAAGACTTCATTCAATCAGTAAATATCAAAGTATCCACTCAAGATGCTTCAATTCAAAATTTAGAAAACCAAATGGGGAAACTTGCTCAAGCCATAAGTCAAAGGCCTCAAGTTAAATTTCCAAGTGACACAATTGTAAACCCAAGAAGAGAAGGTAAGGAACACTGCAATGCCATAGCCTTGAGGAGTGGTAAAACTTTAGAGCAAGAATATAAGACATAAAAGGATGAGAAAAAACATGAAATTAACAAGGATGAGGAGGAACTAATAGATAAAGAGAGCACTGAAAAAGAAATAATTTAGCCAAAAAGGAGCAACCTCTACAAACCTACTATTCCTTTCTCTCAAAGACTACAAAAGTAAAAGTCAGATATGTAGTTTTCAAAATTTATGGAAGTCTTCAAGAAGCTGCACATAAACATACCATTTGTAGAGGCACTTGAACAAATGTCATCTTATGCCAAATTCATGAAGGATATACTATCAAAGAAAAGGAGGCTTAGAGATCATGAAACAATAACCTTGGATAAAGGTTTTAGCGCCATCCTTGATAGAAAAATACCACAAAAACTGAAAGATCCAGATAGTTTTGACATCCCTTGCACTATTGGGAACATCCATTTTGGCAAAGGCACTATGTGACTTGGGTTCTAGCATTAGCTTCATACCATTATCGATCTTCAAGAGATTGGGGGTTTGTAAAGCTATACCCACTTCAGCAACATTACAAGTGGCAGATAGATCAATTAAAATACCTTAGGGTGTGGTAGAAGATTTGCTACTAAAGTAGACAAATTCATCTCTCTGGCAGATTTCATTGTGCTAGACATGGAAGAAGACCAAGACATTCCTATCATACTTGGTCGTCCATTATTAGCAACCAGAAGAGCACTCATTGATGTACAAAAAGGTGAACTTACAATGAGAGTGCAAGATGAACAAGTAATGTTTAAAGTTTTTAAATCATCTGAACTGCCTGAAATTGATAGTGTGAATGAATGCTACTGAAAATGGGGACAACTTAAAAGAATCTGTTGAGTTGCTCACACTTAAGACTATTACACGTGATGCTATGAACAAGGACAAAAATTCACCATAAAGAAACTCAACCTATTTTAACTTTGAAAGTATGGCATCGAAGGTTGACATTGTAGACTGTGTGAACTTTTTGGAAGATGCGCCAAGCCACGTGATAACTTTATCGATTATGGAGAATTTTGAGATAGGATCAAAGCTCAAAACATTAATTGAAGATCCACCAATTTTGGACCCCACACTTTCACCCTCTTATACCTAGTCAATTATGAAAGTGAAAGAGTCCAATGGAAAGGTGAAAAAGCTGTTATAAATAAATAAATTGGATGAGTTACGGTGGAGTGCTTATAATAATGCCAAAAAGTTCAAAAATAAAAAAATATGGTATGGGAAGAGAATGGAGCACCATGTTTACGAGCCATAACATAAAGCATTATTAAACAAATCAAGACTTAAGTTGTTTCCAGGCAAACACAAAAGTAAATGGATACAAAGGGATGTGCCTTAGGACTTGATATGATCGTCTACTCAAGGACGTTAAATGTAACGCTGGTTAGGAGGCAACCTAACGTTATTTTACTTATATATTCATTGTTTTTGTTTTATAGGTGAATAAATGTGGAGAGCAATAATGCAACAAGAATGAGCATTTCAGTGACAGATGTGGTGTGCCATGACTAAGGGAGTTTTCTTTCCTTTTGCTTTTTCATATTTATATGTGCACATTGGGGACAATGTGTAATTTAAGTTTGGGGGAGGGAACTTCATTCTCTATATTAGTATTTAGTATTCATTTTAAATTTTTAGGAATTTATTTTCAATTGTTAGGATGTTTTTAATCATGATTTTGGTAGAAATTGATAAATATATGGAAACTAAATGCATGCATGCTTGATATGAAACATATGAACTCAATGATAAAAATTGGTTGTCATGATTAGGATAAGGAATGTAACATATTTCTTAAGATATTTACATTAATAATGTGATATTCTTTCTAATTTTGATTGAATTGATTAAACTTTTTATGCACATGTTCATGATTGATTTTGGTGTGCTTATTGAGAGAAAATTTGTAGTGAGTCATGCGAGTTGATGAGATCTACCAGGTTTTAGAATCTATTTGATCATCTCTTGAGGCAAAATCCTAAATAGTAATTAGCAAGAAAAATGATTTAGGCCTTATTTGGATCAATTGAGCCTTTCAAGCTAAACATTGTTAATATCTTTAGTCACCCATTTGAGCCTAACAAAGAACCATTCATATCTTTAAGCCACATTTTATGCCTAACTAATAAGTATTACCTCTACCCTTGCACCTTTAGCTTTTATGAAAAGAAAAAAAATGCAATCATGTGTTATGCTATAATGTAAGGTGAAATGTAATGCATCCTATAAGAAAAAAGAAGAAGAAGCAAAACTCACAACACAATTATCCCTCTAAAGAGAAAGAAAATAGAATTGAAAATAAGTTCAGAGGTGTTGTGAAGTTACAAAAAAATATGTGAAAAGAATAATATGAAAAGAATGTCAAAAAAGGGTGCACTAAAATATCAAGTAAAAGCTCAATTGTAGTTAAAAAAATTGTGATGAAAAAAAAGCTAAGATGTGGAAAGAGTCTAAGTGTCTTCATTTATCGACCCCCCACCTAAGCCTAACATTAAAACCATGTAAAGTTCTTATTGATATTGAGCTAAGTACATATTTATATTAGTGGAAAGGGATGTGATAAATATACTTATGAGTCTTGTTCTAAGATTGAATTGATTAGCATGCTTATATAGGTTGATTTCATGAATGCATTGGATGATATCATATGGAACACACACACACACGAATCAATTTTTCAAAAACTTTGCATATCCTTATATTGATGGAATATTGATTGAGGAATATGTAAATCTCCTTATCATTGGATTGTACGACTTTTGAGTGGGATAGTTTTCGTGAAATATTCATGTACTAATAGAAGTATATTTATGAACACAATACCTATTTTTTTCCTGTTTATATATATATATACATATCTCATTTTTTCCTTGCTCAAAACCCTAGCTACTATGTATATTCTTTTCTCTAATCGAAACCCCATTTTCTACGTTCTATCCTCACGCCATGTTTTAGCCTCGTGCCACGTTCCACTCTTGTGCAGCCACATTCCAGCCTCTATTCTACTATCACGCCACATTCTAGCCTCTATTCCACTCTCGCACCGCGTTCCAGCATATGTTCCACTCTCGCATTGCATTCTAGCCTCTGTTCCACTCTTGCCATAGTAGATCCTTGGCCACTACTTGAATCTTTCTAGTAACATAAACTCATCTTTTCTATTATAAATTACTCTCGGTACCAAATCTCAATTGGTATGTAGAGGTTATTTCTAGTTTCCTAAAGGTTTACTTACATTGAGAAATTTGGATGTTGGATATTTCCTAGATGGGTTATCAAATTTTGTTAGGAAAGTCACTTGGTATGGTTTGTGGATCTTTGGTCGCCTGGTGTTGGTTCATTGGGCTGGTGTGCTGGGGTAGTACGTTGGTGCTGGTTTGTTGGGGTGGTGCGATGGTGCCTGGTGCTTGGCCTAGTATTATGCTTGTGCCTATATTGGTGTTGGTGAATCATGTTATGCCATGTGTGAGGAGGAAAAAACGTGTGCCATGTGTCAAGATGGCCTTCTATATGAGTTTGGAGATCGATCAACGCATCATGCCACGTGTCACTACATAATTGCTCTATGCGTTCCACCCATGTGCCACGCCATCTGTTTTCACGAATCACGTCATGCCATATGTGGATGACTCAGTAATCATTGACTCTAACCGGTCTCCCCTACCATGCATCGCTCCCTAATTCGCCCAGTGAATTTCTGATGCCATGTGTTGCATTGTGATTGGCTAGAGCTATCAATTTTTGCTTGTTTTTATTGTAGTCCTTGATTTGAAGCTGATCTAATAGTCCATATCCAACCTGAGAAATATTTAAGCCCCTAATCACTCCATAAACCCTAAGTGGCCTCCATTAGCATAATTTTGGTGAATTTTTGGAGCTAAAAATAGAGAAAAATAGCAAAAATTTCAAGAGACGACACAATTTGGGTGGAGATTCAAGAGGAGATTAACACTACAATTCAAGAGATTGATTGTATTGCTTCTTCTACTATTTTATTATCAATTTTTATGTCTCTTTTTATGAAAAATATGAGATTTATGAACACAATTATGTGTAATTAATTTATTAACCTAGGGATCTTATGAACCCAATTTTTAACATGTGATGATTTAATATTTTATCTCAATTATAATTTTAATTTAATTACATTATTTAATCTAATTTGTATGCTATTGATTGTTTAACCAACAATTTATCTAGAGGCAAATAAATAAATTTGAGAGAATTGTTTAATATTTTGTCTTGATTAAATATCATGCATTGTTTCTAGGTACAGATGTATGATTCTTATGTATGTGATCCATAATTGATGAACTTAATGAGTAGTATGCAATTTAATTGGCATGAGAATGTGATTAAATTAATTATTATATAGTGTATAGTTTACTTGAGAGAGGAATACATGCTAAGTTAGATTCAATTGATCATTTAATTAATTGATAATTATATTAGGGAGATTTTAGCAATTCTCATGTTTGAAAAATTGGAAGATTAAGTATTCCTAGATATTTTCTCATATATTTTTTTAGTTACCAAATTTGATTTAATTAATTATTGCTATTTACTTTTAGTTATTTTAATTTTTCTTCCTTAAAACATAAAAACATATAAAAAATTGATTTTTATTTTTTTATTTTAAAAATTAGTTTCTAATTAAATAATCCCTGTGGGAACGATCTTTTCTTATCATTATCTTACTTGTTGTGATACGTATACTTGCATATTCATTGCACACGCTTCATGTGTGGTGATCAATAGACATATGAAGATGGCTTTCTAGAGGTACTGAGTGATATCTGATATCTAACAATGTGATATTGAAAATTTATATATCTTGTGTTTGATGTGGCTTTGGTTCTGTATTGATTAATATATGTTTAAGATGAGTTATACGGTTATATCTGAAATTTTATTTTAAATTATATGAGTATAATTATAAAGGATAATTCTATTTTGTTGTATTCATTTAAATTGCAATGATAATGTATGATGAATACAAAGGGTTCGAACAAAGTTTTATGTACTTATGCCCTAGTAACAGGTGGTGAAAAACATTTAATTCTTCTAGAAATGGAAAGGAATATAGTTGCACATAGGTTTCCTAAATGTATGGTATTATTTTCCGAAGGAATGATTACGAATTTACAATGAACTTTTTGTTATTAGTTTGTTCTCTTGTGATTGCTTTACATCGGTTTTTTTGTTGTTGTAAGATTGCTTTATATTAATTTGAGTTCATCATGAATGATGGTTTCACCATGTCTTGGCTTTGCTGACTGCATTTTTTGGTTATGTTTTTCTAACCAGGTTGGTTCTTCATAATATATATATTTGCATTTTAAAACCTTTGCAGTTAGATGATAGATAGGCTGTATAGTAACTATGATGAATATTCTACTCTCTAGTCTTATTAAATAGAGATAGTTCAAATTGAATATGGATTTTGTGTTCATTTTTGGATGAAAAAGTGAAACCTTGTGGTCTTATTAGGTTTTTAGATTACTATACCCTTGTGGTTGGTTTGGGACTTGGGAATGAGGCAATAATGGCTTCTATCTAATTTGCAAAGTATAATTTTTTTTCTACACATGATCACACATGTGGTGCTAGACATTTTATTCTCCATGAAAAATGATTACTTTCAACCAAAGAAAAAGAAAAACGATTCTTGAAGGTACTATTAGGAAGAAATGTTGTTGATTTAGTAAATATGCAATTTGTGAAATTACTTGTGTTGTTTATATAGCAAGTGGCTTGTAAAAGGTTGATTGCACAATTAAGTTCATTGATGCTGATAACAAGTGGCCTATTAAAGGTTGATTGCTATCTATGCACATATGCAATTCTAGTTTTTTGTTTGGCTATTTCTTTTTCATGGTAGACACTAGGCACAACAGCACTAGGCATATAGGTGCACTAGCACACCAGGAGCACCAATACAGTAGTGCACCAGCACACTAGGATCACCAATGCACCAGGTATACCAGCGCACCAGCACTCCAACGTACCAGGCACCTACGCACCAGCCCTAGTACCAGCATACCACCCCAATGTACCTACACTAGTGCACCACCCCAGTGTACCTACACCAGTGCACCACACCAACGTAGTAGTGCCTTTGGTATTTGAATTTTCTTTACACTTATGTTGAAGTTGTTGTGGACTTGATTATGTTGATTTAAAGTACACTTATAAATACTTGTAATTAATAGTAAAAAGTCAGTTTGAAAATAGTAAGGTTTTATATATTATGTTTTAGTGTATAATAAACTCTCAAATTTAATTATATTTTTAATTTTAATATAATATGATTTTTAATATTGTTATTAATAAATTTATTGTAATTTATATTGATTTTTAATATTATAATTAATAATTGTATATTTTTTTAATTTATGCATACCCTATGGCCTCGGTTATTGAAAGATTGAGGCCATAGACATATCTTATGGCCTCATGCCCTATGGCCTCAATCTTTCAATAACCGAGGCCATAAGTAATAGTCTATGGATTAACCGAGGCCATAGGTAACAGTCTATGGATTAACCGAGGCCATAGGTAACAGTCTATGGATTAACCGAGGCCATAGGTAACAGTTTATGCATACCCTTATGTCCTATGGCCTCGATCTTTCAATAATTGTTGCCATAGACCTATGGTCACGGTTAAAAACCAAGGCCATATATATATTTTTTAGTAGTGGTATATGGATGAAAAATGGGATTCTTAAGGTGAACTTAAGACTCAATTATATGCCTTGAACATGGATTAAGTTGGTGATGTTAAAAGTCATTTTATTACATTCAGATGATGTATTTCTAAATTGCTACAAGTCAATGTGATGTTATAAGATAAAGACCAATCAATGATTTTGTTATTTTCACTTCCTAATTCATATGATATATTGGTGTCTTCACTACTTAAGAGAAATAATACATTGATGATGGATAGGTGTTAACAACTCTCTTAGAAACTAGCAATAAACTTGCAATAAGATACAAATGGCTAGTTCCTTTAGTTATAGAAATTGTCTTGCTACAGATAGTGAATCAAGAGATAGCTTAAATAATGGAAGAAATAAAAGATATCCAAGTAGATAGTAAAATTGATTCAAGCTTTGTCAAATATGTGATATTGAGTGTTTCTACTATCACAAAAAGGACATATCAAAAGATATTACAAGGAAATATTGAATTCCATAAGACATCTTGATGAGAAGAAACGATAAGGTACTAAATGGGAAAAGGTAATTGAAATTTGTGATACCAAGAATGATGTAATTTATCTGATAATTAATGGTGGTTTTCAGGTAAATTGGATTCTTGATTCTACTTGTTCATTTCACATGTGTGAAAATAAGGAGTTGTCTAATAGGTACAAGCCTTGTAATGTTGGTCATGTTTTAATATCTAATGTTTCAAAGATCAAAGTTATTAGTATGGGTACTGTAAAGATAAAGATTTTTCATGGATTTTTTCGAACATTAGATGATTTGAGACATGTACTTAGCTTTGGGAAAAACTTGGTTTCTTTAAGTAGGTTTGACACATTGGATTATGTTTTTTTGCAATGAACATGTTATGGAAGTTCATAAATGTTCTTTGGTTATTATGAAAGGTAAAATGATATATAGTTTGTATAAGTTGATTGGGGATCGCGTTCACGGCAGAGCCACAACCGCTATTAAGGGTAAGATGATTATTCATTAAGAGTTACACTTCAAATCTTGTATTGGTGATCATAATATGACATTACTACAATATTGATATATGGCCTTGGTTTTTAACCATAACTGTAGGTTTATGACCATGGTTATAAAAACCAAGGCCTAAATGAGAGAGACCATAGACTGTTACCTATGGTCTCGGTTTTTAATCGAGGCCATAGACATACCCTATGGCCTCAATCTGTTATAAGACCATGATCATATATATCTCAATTAACCCCATTTTTCAATATAAATAACCATATTAAAAGTCATATTATATTAAAATTGAGAGTGTAATTATATTTTAGAGTTTATATACTAAAGCATAATAAAGCCTTATGATCTGTGCAAAACTACAAGTGCACAATATCGTAGTTTTATAATAAATTGATAAGTAGAGTATCGTTCTTAGGGATTGGTAACTTATTTTTAACAAATATCAAAATTATACTAATATTCTAATTAATGGTCAGTTAATTAGAAGCATTAAACTCAGAATAAATCAGACAAACATGAAGAGAAATAATTCAAATGAACATAGAAAATTAAACATTGTTTAGAATTAAATTACATATTTTTCGTAGAATAAAAAAAGTTAGTTCATGCTAAAAATTAAATTTAACATAAAAAAATTCACCATAATTTTATGAGAGAAATTGAAAGAAAATTGACTCGCAACAAAAAATATGTTTTCGCCTTAATTTTGCATCGTTGTTCTCTCTCCTTTCTCTATTCGTTTTTGCGCTGCTCTTTCTATTTTTTTTGTTTTTTCCTCTTCTTTTCACCTCTCTGTGCTTCCTGATGTATTAAACTATATATATACGAGAAGAAATAAAATGGGGGCTTAATATAAATATATATATCCCCTTATCCCCTTATCTATTTATGCACAGTTTCTTCATATATATATTAATTTAAATTTAAATAAAACTTAATTTAAATTTGAGAGTTCTTAGATTATATACTTCTAGAATTTTAAATCTTTATTATTTTTAAATATGCAATACAATTGAAATAATAAAAATGAAGTCTAAAATCAATAAAAATCAAATAAAATTATACTAAAGTTTAAAGTTGAGAAGTGATAAATTATATCAAATTATGCAAATCATAAAACAACTCCAAACTTAAAGCTTTGTTTGTCCTCAAAGAAAAAGAACATAAAAGAAAGAAAAGAAAAAAAAGTGTAGACAATGTCAACAAGACCCTATAGATAACTACCATCACTCACCAAGTCATGATTTGAATTTAGATTTTATCACTACTAACTTACTCTTTTTATATCGAAGATAGCAAGAAAATCAATCAAAATTCCACAATTTGTCAAGCAAGAGTTAAGCATTTACTTCAACCTAAAGCTAGGTCCTTGAGTGTGTGTGTGAAGTAGTCAATTTAACTCCATACCACTATCAAATTCAGTTAAAAGTAGAACAACTAAAATCAGAATAATTCTCTCAAAACTTAACTCCATAAGTCCAATTTTCAAAAATCCTCTCCACTAGTGTAATCAAATATCAAAATCAGAGATCAAAAGGTCTTTAATCAGGGTTGTAATGACAGGCCACAGGGTGAAGGCTAAGAAAGAAATGGATATGGAAAATCAAAACAAATTGGGAAAATACTTAGTAAAATAATAATAAAAAGAATAATCACATGATTCACACCATAGCTCTTTCTCGACAATATGCTCATACTGATGACAATATTGTTGTCATACTCAATAAGTGGAGTACTCTTTTTTTTATTTTTCTTTCACCTTGATACTCAATAAGTGGGGTGCTTTTTTTCTTTTCTTCTTCTTTTTCTTCTATTTTTTTGTGGTTGCCTTGACACTCATAGTCTTTACTAATTTCAACAACTTGTATCCTTTTTCGATTCTTGCCTTCCATTTTATTTCTTTCTTTTTTTTCAAATAGAGAAAACATAATGTGAATTATTTAATTTGAACAAATTTTCTCTTTAAATGCAAAATTCCACCATAGTATTTTCTCAAAATTTAAGGTAAGTTAATGGTTTTTCAGGCTTAGAATGAGAATGGTTTATGTAGTTAAAACAATAAATAAGGCTTATGTAAAATAAGGCTCAAATGGGTTGACTATAGGAATACACTATGCAATGATGGCGTGATAATTGGGACGGTTGGGAAAGCTTTTTGGTTATGAAAAAATTGCCTATATCATATCTCTAATATTTGGTATCAATTAGGATTTTGCCTCAAGGATCCATCAACGGATTCTAGAGAAAAGCAAGAAAACTTTTCTAGCCCAGTTAATTCAACTCAATCTCTTCATAAGAAAAATGGAGTAGAGAAACTTTTACTATGTGCTCAATTATTTTCAAGGACAAAGATTTAAATCAAAGTATCCATAAAACTTTGACTAACAAAATAGCAAATTTTGAAAAAATATTCTCAAAATCATCATCAATCACAAATTTCAGAGTCATAGCGAATTCAATCATACTCAAATACATGCTTGATAAGATAATTCAACAACTTAAGACTATAGGAGTTGACACCCCCAAACTTAAACTAAACAATGTCCTAATTGTAAATTTAAAAGTAAGACAGATTGAAGAAATGAAAGGAACTTCCCTGGTTTTATGGTGGATCCGCATTAGTTTATAATTTTTAGCTTTTTATTCTTGCAAAATAAATGAGCATTAAAATCCAAATTATTCAAATAAATAATAAAAAAATAAAATAAAATAAAAGAACAAAAGAAAGTTTTATAAGCTGCCTCCCATTAGCGCTTGTTTTATAGTTTATAGTCAAACTTTTCAATCTTCATCAATTAGGATTTTGAAGAGGAATAAATGAACAATTTCTCTCCACTTTTTCTCCATAATAGTGCTTCAATCTCTAAACGTTCCAGAACTCATCCATCTCATTCAATTGAAGAAATTGCTTTTCTCATGCTATCTTCAAATCAGAATAAAACTTCTTTACAGTAGAATAAGTTTTATGCTCCAACTCAACATGGAGATGACATGCTTTTCCAACCAAAAAGTCATCCATGAAAATTTTCATTATATCTTCCACCATATTAGAAAAGATAGCCATCATGTAACATTGAAATTTTGTTCGGGCATTGCATAATCCAAAAGGCATCCTTCTAAAAGAAAATGTTTCGTAGGGGCATGTGAATGTAGTTTTATCCTGATCTTCAAGGGCTCTGGCAATCTAGTTATACCCCGAATAACCATCTAATCAGAAATAATAGGGATATCTAGCCAATCAATCTAGCATTTAATCAATGAATGGAGGTGGAAAATGATCCTTCCTTATTGCTTTGTTCAACTTGCGATAATGTATACATACACGCCAACCCATGACTATTCTTGTAGGAATAAGCTCATTGTTGTCATTTTTCACCACCGTCATTTTACCCTTTTTTTGTATAACATGCATTAGACTTACTTATGAGCTATTTGAAATAGCATAAATAATTTCAGCATTGAAGAGCTTTAAAATTTTAGCTCTCATAACTTCCTTCATTACTAGATTTAATCTTGTTTGGGGCGCAATTGATAGTTTGTAAGATTCCTCCATTAGAATCTTGTGCATGTAAATGAATGGACTTATACCTTTTATGTTAGAGATAGTCCATACCAAGGCTTTTCTATGCTCCCTTAACACATGCAGTAACGTTTCCTCTTCTTTGGGTGCAAGTGATGCCGCAACAATCACTGAAAAGGTGTAATTATCACCCAAGAACGCATAGCAAAAATGCTTAGGCAATCACTTCAACTCTGAAGTTGTAGTTTATCAACTTTTCTGTAGAGATTACATAATGCGTCTTTTCTATCATTGCATCTAGCCTCTCCATTTCTGTGCTAAATGATGTACCATGTTGCAATGATTGTTCTAGGTGATCGGTTGGTGTATCTTCTTGAAAGGCTTCTATTTCACATTGTTCAATGATATCTACTCGAAAGAAAGTGCTTGGATCTTCTGGAAATCTCATGGCTTCATAGATATTGAATGTAACCTCTTCCTTGTTCACTCTCAATGTTAACTCACCCTTTTAAACATCTATTAAAGCCCTTCCCATAGCCAAGAATGGTCTGCTAAGAATTAGTGGGACATATTGGTCTTCGTCCATATCTATCACCACAAAATCAAAAGGAAAAATAAATTTATCTACCTTTACCAATACATCTTCTATGATTCCATGTAGATACTTGATGGATCAGTTTGTTAGTTGCAAAGAAATTGTTGTTTGTTTCATCTCTCCAAGTCCCAATTTCCTATAAACAGAAAGTGGTATAAGATTAATGCTAGCCCCAAGATCACATAAAAATTTCTCAAAAAATGAATTTCCAATAGTGCAAGGCAAAGTAAAACTCCTTGGATCTTTTAATTTTGGAGGCAATTTCTTTTGAAGAATGGCACTACATTCTTCAGAAAAGCTTCACTATTTCGAACTCTTCTAACCTTTTCTTCTTGGAAATGATGTCCTTCAAAATTTTTACATAATTTGGAATTTTTTCTAAAGAATCTACAAAAGGAATATTTACGTGAATTTTCTTAAAAATATCCAAAAACTTAGAAAATTGCTTATCTAATTTTTGTTTTTGAAAACGGTGAGGATAAAGAAGTGGAGTAGAGAGAATAAGAGGATTGTAAGGAAATGAAATTGATGGAGGCATGTCAGTCTCTCTTAGTGTATCATCAACAATCTCCTTTTCTTCTACTTTATGATTGCTTTGGCCATTGTTTGGAGTTGTAGGGGTGGAATCGGTTTCCTTTAATGGTGATTTCTCAATTTTCTTCCACTCCTAAGTTTAACGGAATTGCATTGTTCCTTTGGATTCAATTTTGTATTGCTAGGAAAATTTCCTCTTTGTTGGGCATTGATGGTCTTGGCTAGTTTCCCAATTTGCACTTCAAGATTTTTCATAGTGGTTCCTATATTGCTACAATGAGTCTCAATGTTATCTAGTCATCAGTCATTCTTTTTAAACCTTGCTTTGGTCTCCTCAACAAAGGAAACCATGGCATTCTCAAGTGACATCTTCTTTTCATTTGGTTGACTATTAAACCCTGGAGGAGGTTGCATCACATTCTTTGTGTTTCCATAAGAAAAATTCTCATGATTTTGAAACCCTGGATGGTAGTAATTTAGCATAGGATCACCATGATAATTTTAGTTCCAATTGTTGATGTATTGAATCTGATCTTAACTTGATTCATTCATCGGAACTGTCATACTTGAAGTTGCAACATATTCTGCATTTTGTGGTTTTCTTTAAGTTGTCAAGGTTGGAATTTGATGAGATAGAGAAGCTACTTTAGCTGAAAGGGCAGAAACGGCTCCAATTCACAAATCCCAACAACTTTCTTAGCCATAGATCTTTCAGTTGGGCATTGATAGTTGTTTGAGACCATTACTTCCAAAAGAGACATAGCACCTTCAAGTGCTTTGACATCAAAGTTCCACCAGAAGTAGTATCAACTATAGTTCTAGTTTGCCCATTTAAACCATTATAGAACATCTAAACTTGCAACCAATCTGGCAATCCATGTTGAGGACAATGCCAAATTATATCTTTATACCTTTCCCATGCTTCATAGAGTGTCTCAAAATCATTTTGCTTGAATTGACCAATCTCACTCCTAAGTTGGGTGGTTTTTGTAGGTGGAAAGAATTTAGCAAGAACCTTTTCTACCATGTCCTGCCAACTTGTGATGCTTCCTGATTGTAGAGATTGTAGCCAACCTCTAGCCTTGTCCCTCAATGAAAAGGAAACAATCTCAGTCTAATGGTGTCTTCAGTAACACCATTCATCTTTATTGTGTCATAAATCTCCAAGAACATCGCCAATGAATATTGGGATCATCAAGTGGCGATTCGCTAAATTGGGCTTGTTACACCATGCTAATCAATGCAAGTTTGAGCTCCAAATTATTGGCATTAATGGTCTGGCATCTTACACTTGAGTAGTTATCATTCACAATTGGACTTACATAATCCATCAAGGTTTGTAGTTGTGCATTATATTCTCCTTCAACCATGGCTAGTACTTTCCTTTTTCTTCATGATCTAAAAGTTCTTTCAATCTTCGGATCAAAAGGAATAAAGTTTTGAGTTCTAGCACGAAATATTCAATGTCAAAAACGCACCTAGAAATGAAAAAAATAAAAAATAAAAATATAATTTTAAATTAAAACAAATATTATTTTGTATCAATATTGGAAAAAATCAATCCTCAACAACGGCGTTAAAAAATTGATCGGTGCAAAAATACAAGTGCACAATATCGTAGTTTTATAATAAAGTGATAAGTAGAGTACCATCCTCAGGGATTAGTAACTTATTTTTAACAAATATCAAAATTATACTAATCTTACTTTTATCTAGAAAAGTCACTAAGGTTGTTGTAATCGAAATTTAAAATAAATTAATTTAAGAAAATGTGCAAAAGAAGATAAAGATATTGTTCGAAAATCAAATCAATGGGAAGAAAACTTCTAGGAAATCGATTTCACCTAATCCCTTCCTATGTTTTACTCATCTAGTTAATTGAATTTAATTCTCTCTGTTTGTTAGCAATCTCCAAAAATATCCCAAAACCTCTTTCGATAGTCAATTGAAAATAATCTTGTTAATTAATTTACACAAGAATATGCAATTTAATAAAGCAAGAAAACATTAAGACCAATGATTTTTAAAACTACCCAAGTTCATATAAGTCTTTCGATCTCTATATTTACCTATACCGAAATATTTCAGATCTATCCTATAATTTCCTCTTTCGATAGTAAATCACAATACTAAAATCATCTAATTAATGGTGAGTTATTTAGAAGCATTAAACTCAGAATAAATCAGACAAACATGAAGATAAATAATTCAAATTAACATAGAAAATCAAACATTGTTTAGAATTAAATTACATATTTTTCGTAGAATTAAAAAAGTTAGTTCATACTAAAAATTAAATTTAACATAAACGAATTCACCATAATTTTCTGAGAGAAATTGAAAGAAAATTGACTCATAAAAAGAATATGCTTTTGCCTTGATTTTGCGTCGTTGTTCTCTCTCCTTTCTTTGTTCATTTCTGCACTGCTCTTTCTATTTTTTTTGTTTTCTCTTCTCTTCACCTCGTCGTGCTTCCTGATTCGTTTAACTATATATATATATATATTCTTATATATATATCATATAATCCTTTGTACAGTTTCCTCAAATATATATTAGTTTAAATTTGATTTAAATAAAATTTAATTTAAATTTTAAAGTCTTTAAATGATATGCTTTTAAAATTTTAGATATTCATTATTTTTAAATATGCAATAAAATTTAAATAAAAAAATGAAGTCTAAAATCAATAAAAATTAAATAAAATTATACTAAAGTTTAAAATTAAAAATTCATAAATTATACCAAATTATGCAAGTCATCACGTTACTAGCTAACAATATTTGATACGATGTTACATACTCTGAGTATAGAGAAAAGAAAAGGTTTGTCATAATATCCAATTACCCATTAAGGTCTGGGAATATATACAAGTAGAATGCATCTAGACCCTACTTTTGACAAAATGTGATGATACATTGATGTAGAAAGACTAATTTAATATGAAATGCATACTAGACAATAAAAACACATCTTTCATACTAGGCAGGTTTTTTCACATTCCATATCTTAATCACAAAGCAAGGAAGTTACATTGCTTTTTTGCATGCTTTGGAATCAACTTCAACAGAATCTCTCGTGGCACTCCTTAATTTCAATTCAGATTGTTACAAGTAGAGCAATATCAGATAGAGTATGTGTTTTTGATCAAAGAGAGAAGGATATATAAATGTTTCTAAACAATTTTGACATATAGAGTGAAATGTAAATCATACCATGAGCTTTAAAGTTCAGCAATGGAGGAAGAAAGCCTCCATTTGGCAAGCGGGTGTTAGGATCACGAAGCTCATCAAAGGGATGTGTAAGAGCATCCAACTGCAAGGATTAGAATCATGATTAAAAAGATTAAATATGACATACAATTAGCAAAAATTACAATACTATTGCGCTTCTCAAATACCCTTCTCAAGCATTACACGAACTCTCATTGGAAGACCATAAAGCCGAATAAACCCAGCAGCATCTGCTTGATCATATATGTCCCTAGTTTCAAATGATGAAATGTCTTGTTTGTATAGACTAAAAGGACTCTTCCAATTGGCAACAATAATAGAACCTTTGTACAATTTTAGAGATACCGATCCAGTGGTAGCCTTGCTTATTTGCTCCATGAAGGCATCCAAGGATTCGCGAAGGGGATGAAACCATCTACCTACATACATGATTTCTACATATTTAAGGGGTAGTGATTCCTTAACTTGCATTGATTCTCGATCTAATGTCAAAGACTCCATCTCACGAGTAGTAGTGAACAAAATGGTACCACCTGGAGTTTCATAGACTCCATGACTTTTCATACCAACAAACTGATTTTCAACCTTGTCAATACGTCCGATTTCATGCCTCCCAGCAATCTTGTTGAACTCAGAGAGTATAAATACTGGTGATAGCTCCTTACGATTGACTGAAACAGGAATCCCTGTGACAAATCCAATTTCTAGTATCTGCAAAAATGTACTCATGATAAAGAAAATGTGTTTATATAGAATATTGAAACGTTGTAGATAGAAATTGAGGTCAAAAATAAGTAACTAACTCAGGTTGATGATACGAACTAAATCAGCTCCACCATTGCGAGCTGTTACAGCCAACGAACCGAGCGCGCCAACCAACCATGGACGGACGACGAAGATCGACGCAGCTCGGGCACGAGGAACAGCTGGCTCTTTCTGTTAGAATGTCAGAAAATCTATTAGCACACTAGTGCATGAGATTCACACAATTTCTTCATGAATTCTCTCTGAATTGTTAGGCTATATAAAGCCACAAGAAATGAAATAAATTACGACAGATTTTACCTGATTTTTCCCTTCTTCTTGATATCTTCTTCTCTTCGCGTTCTTCTCTGCCCTAATTTACAGCAGTGGTATCAAAGCTGGTTGCGAGAATGGATACATGAGGCAAATCAAATCTATAATTTCGCAATGATGTAATCAACACCCTCGCACGTCATGATAACACATTACAAGCTGTGCTCACAGAGTTGTAGGCATTACAAGCAGCTCGTAACTTACCTGAGGATAACCCCTTTGGAAGAGACGAAACCCACCAATCACACCCCTACACTTCGCGATCAGTCACAGAAAGAAATCACCCCCAATTGATGCTGTCCTTCCTAAGGTTTTCAGGAGATGATCTTACAGGTTGGATTTATAAGGCTAAGCATTACTTCGAGTTCACTAATATTGGCTTCCTTCCACTTGGAAGGAATCGCCTTACAGTGGCATAGATGGCTGACAAAATTTCGTCGACCTCTCACCTGGGAGGAATTTTCCAAAGCTACCCAACTAAGGTTTGGACCCATAGACTTCGAAGATCTTTCAGAAGCACTATCTCGTCTAAGACACACAACGAGTGTGGCAGCATATCAGGAATCCTTCGAGAAACTTTCTCATTGTGTGGATGGGTTACCTGAAGAGTTTCTAATTGGTTTCTTCATTGCAGGACTAAGGGATGAGATTCGAATTGATGTTAAAATCAAGCAACCCAGAACTCTAGCTGATGCCATTGGTGTGGCATGTTTAATTGAAGAAAGGAATTGCTTACAGAAGAAATCCTCAGCCATGTCTCGTTTTCAACCACCTATCAACAATATTAAACCAGTAACTAACACCAGTGCAGGACTGTTAGGACCTGCTCCTATCCAACGTAGTGGCCCTAATCCTCCCATAACCTTTCGAAAGTTGACCAATCAGGAGGCACATGAGCGGCAAGAAAAAGGATTATATTACTACTGTGATGATAAATTTGTTGCAGGTCACCGATGTGCACGTCCCCAACTCTTCATGATGAAAGAAGTAAACCAGAATGAGACAGAAGAATGTGAAGAAACCCCAATACTATTGGATCCTTAGATAATACTACCTGAAATCTCTTTCCATGCTATAGCAGGAACTGAACATCCTCAAACCTTACGTATTATGGGAAAATTGAAAAACAAGGAGGTGTTGATTCTGATAGATGGGGGCAGCACCCATAACTTCATCGATAAGGCCTTAGCCAACCAATTTGGCTTACCAATAACCAGGGGAAGAAAATTAGAAGTCATGGTGGCTAACTGTGAGAAGTTAGAATGTGTTGGACAATGTTGCAACCTCACTCTTATCATTCAAGGGTATCTTGTAGAAGCTGATTACTATGTGTTACCAGTAGCAGCCTATCAATTGGTTCTAGGGGTTCAGTGGCTAGAAACCCTTGGACCTATTTAGATGGATTACAAGAAGCTGACCCTAAGTTTCAATTTAGAAGGAAGCACACACATCTTCCATGGGCTGGAAAGAGCCAACATGACAGCCTTAAACCCTAAGGAATGCCAGAATGTACAGGGTGTAGGGTTATTCCTGCAAATAATACCAACAACCAATCATCAGAAACCTTTCCAGATATACTCTCTTGAGATAAGTAAGCTACCATCTAAGTTCCCTAAAATTTTTGAACCAGTTGTTAGCTTACCTTCTATATGGGTACATGATCACCGAATTACCTTACAAACTAACTCTGAACCAGTGAATGTTAGACCTTACCGTTACCCACACTACCAAAAAATTGAGATTGAAAGAATAGTGTAGGAACTCTTGCAATCTCAATTGATCAAACCAAGAAATAGCCCCTTTTCCTCACCAATATTGCTTGTCAAGAAAACAGATAGCACCTGGAGATTCTGTGTGGATTATCGAGCTCTAAATGCCCTTACTATCAAAGACATATACCCTATACCTATCATTGATGAGCTGTTAGATGAACTATATGGATCTAGAGTTTATTCCAAGCTTGATTTACGTTCGAGATACCACCAAATAAGAGTTCGAGAGGAAGATACACATAAAACTGCCTTTAGAACTCATGAGGGTCACTATGAATTCTGGGTAATGCCATTTGGCCTAACCAATGCACCAGCTACTTTCCAGGGCCTTATGAATGATATCTTTCGACCCTTTCTCAGGAAATTTGTTCTGGTTTTCTTTGATGACATATTGGTATATTCCAAAACTTGGGAGGAGCATCTGTGGCAACTAAAATCTGTCCTTCAGTTGCTAACAGATAACCAATTAATTATAAAGGAATCCAAGTGCCAATTTGGTGTGTTACAGGTGGATTACTTAGGCCATTTTATCTCTGAGCAAGGCGTCTGAGTGGATTCTACAAAAATCCATGTAGTCAAGGAATGGCCCATACCAACCACATCTAAGGGTGTTCGGGGATTCCTTAGGTTGGCAAGCTATTATAGAAAGTTCATCCAACACTTTGGAGGATTAGCTGCACCATTGACTCAATTATTAGGAAAAGAAGGCTTCCATTGGGGTGAAGAAGCTGAGATGTCTTTCCAACAGCTTAAAAAGGCTCTTACATCCCCTCCTGTCCTGCGATTATCTGATTTCTCACAACGATTTATGGTTGAATGTGTTGCTAGTGGTATCGGCCTTGGAGCAATCCTTAGCCAAGAAAATAGGTTGATTGCCTACTTTAGTGTAGCACTCAAGGGATCGGCGTTAGCCTTGTCAACCTATGAAAAAGAAATGTTAGCTATGGTCAAGGCTATTAAAGTATGGCGACCCTACCTGCTAGGCAAACCCTTCACCGTAAGGACTGATCAAAGAAGCCTTAAATATCTACTAGAACAGAGAATAACCACCCCTGCTCAAGCACGTTGGTTGCCTAAACTTATAGGTTACGACTATGTGATTGAGTATAAAAAAGGAACTGAGAACCGTGGACCTGACTCATTGTCCAGAGTAGTAGAATTTTAGTACCTATCCGTCTCGCAACCTCTAGCAGATTGGTGGACAACACTCTAGCAAGAAGTTCAACAAGACCCTTTTTATGATAAGCTGGAAAGTTCAACATCAGCCACAGGTAATTCACACATCCAATATCGTAATGGGGTTTGGTACAAAAGAAACAGGTTTTTCCTAAGCTCCCAATCAACCTTGATACCTAAAATATTGATGGAATGCCATTCCTCACCTATTGGAGAACATTTTGGTTTTCAGAAAACACTGACTAGAGTAAGGCAGAATTTTTGTTGGCCAAACATGCAACAGAAAATAAAGAAATACCTTCGAGAATGTGGCACTTGTTAACGGTTCAAAAGTGATTGTATGACACCTGCAGGATTGTTACAACTCCTGCCGATTCCCACAAAGATATGGTCTGATATCTCAATGGATTTCACTAAAGGACTTCCTCCTTCTAAAGGCCATACCGTGATTATGGTGGTAGTAGATCGATTGACCAAATATGCACACTTCATTGCTATGAAGCATCCTTTTACTTCCCTAGGTGTTGCCAAAATATTTGTGTCTAATGTAGTTCGACTGCATGGCATTCCTACTTCCATAGTAAGTGATCAAAATAAGGTCTTCATAAGCTCTTTTTGGAGGGCCTTATTTCAGTTGCAGGGTACACAACTATGTATGAGTTCTAGCTATCATCCCCAAACTGATGGACAGACTGAGGTGATCAACCGAGTCTTAGAGCAATACCTACTCTACTTTGCTGGTGATCAGCCAAAACTATGGGTAGAATGGATACCCTGGGCAAAATTCAGCTACAACACCTAAATACACTCATCCATCAAAACTACTCCATTTGAAGCTGTTTATGGAATCCCTCCTCCCTATTTAGTGGCTTACATTCCTAGCACCTCCAACATCCAAACTGTAGATGAATGCTTGCGTGATCGAGATACCATTCTTAGAGAACTTCGTCACAACCTTACACAAGCTCAAAATTGGATGAAGTGCCGAGAAGATCAACATAGACGGGAAGTCACCTTCCTTGAAGGGGACTATGTGTATCTCAAGCTACAACCTTACAGACAAACTTCAGTTGCATTCCGCTCAAACATGAAGCTCGCCCCTCGATTCTTTGGACCTTACCAGATCAAGGAAAGGATTGGCTCTGTAGCCTACCGATTGGCCCTACCCCTAGAGTCTCAGATACATGATGTGTTTCACGTCAGTTTATTAAGGAAGTATGTTGGAACCTCAGTACCTATCAACCATCAACTACCACCCACAACTGAAAACTCAATAATTATGCCATAACCTGAAACTATCTTAGATCGCTGAGTGATTCAAAAAGGAAGGTACTGATCGAAGACAGAGATTTTGATCAAATGGGTGGGAACTGCAAGCACCGAAGCTACTTGGGAAAATGAAATATGATTCTCTAAAGCTTACCCAGAGTTCATCTTTGAGGACAAGGATTCTAAAAGAGAGGGAGGAATGATACGAACCAAATCAGCTCCACCATTACGAGCCGTTACAGCCAACGAACCGAGCGCGCCAACCAACCATGGACGGACGACGAAGATCGACGCAGTCGGGCACGAGGAACAGCTGACTCTTTCTGTTAGAATGTCAGAAAATCTGTTAGCATACTAGTGCACGAGATTCACACAATTTCTTCGTGAATTCTCTTTGAATTGTTAGGCTATATAAAGCCGCAAGAAATGAAATAAATTACGACAGATTTTACCTGATTTTTCCCTTCTTCTTGATATCTTCTTCTCTTTGCGTTCTTCTCTACCCTAATTTGCAACAGTTGATTGAGTGCATCTTGTGGATCCACTGCCAACATATACATATCCTTTTTCAGATTTTTTGCAAGATCTTCCAAAATATCACCCTTCAATGATATAAATACATGGATATATAGTAGTAAAAGTCAACGGGATGTAAAGATGGAATTAGTCAGTAACTCATTACTTAGCCAACATCAGTTGTAAAGCAAACAACTCCACGGCCATAGTTCTCCCTACATTGGAAAATAAAAAGAAACTAATGTTAATGGCAAAGAAAACATTCAATAGCGCATGCAATATCAAAAAGTTACACTGTGAAATAGTCTTAACAAGCATCCAAGTATTAATAACGATAGTATGATGCTTATGGGAGTATTACAAATTAGAGTCACACTTATAATCTTATACTACTTTTAAACACACAGCTTGGTGTAAGCATGGCTCCAAAAAAATTGAATCAATAGAAGAACGCCTGTCCATTAAACACAAAGAAAAAGCAATCATAATACTTTCCAAAAATTTCAAGATCATTGCAAACACTTTATTTAAACAATCCGATTTAAGATTCTAATCTTCTAAAAGAAAAGGAAGAAAAAGAAAAAAAAGGAGAATTTCGTCTCAAATCCTTGCAACTAATTTACTAAACCCTAAACAAAACACAAGATTAAAATAATTACATGTCAGATCAAAGCCAAACCTTCAAAAAACCTACGCTTCCTTAATATTTAGACACAAATCCCATACCGAAACTCTCTAATAGCTCAAAATTTTGAAAGAAACCAAGCTAGAATAGCTTGGTTTGGAATCGCACCAAAAAACAAACCGTATATTATAAATGGCTCTGAGTGACATTTTAAAAAATTAGGAGATGGAGAAGGTTACCAAAAGAGTATCCTTCGAAGGAAGAAGGCAAAAGAGAGGTTGCGAGAGAGGGAAAAGGAAGAATAGTATATCAGATTGCGCGATGAGGAAATATATCACCAATGCGCCGGGAGGGGGGAGGGGTAAAGAAAAAAAGGGAAAAAGAAAAAAAAGAAGGGAAAAGGGAGAAAGAAAGAAAAATAACAGAGAAATTTGATGTGGTATAAAAGAGAGAAAATATATGAAATTAAATTAATAGAGAAGTGAAAAAATTGTATAGTAATTTTTTTATTTTTTTTAAATGAATAATACACACAATATATTATTTGATTTCGATTTTAAAAAGATTGAAAATTTTATTATTTTAATTAGATTACTGTCATTTAATAATGATGATGATATAAGTTTATTTATATTTAAGTAACTTTTGTAGTTTAACTTATGGTCACAATTAATGATAAAAACCCTATGATCTTGATTTTTAAAAAGATCGAGGCTAAATTTTTGAAATCAAATATCAATATTTTCGTAGTGTGAGGTAGGAAAAATAAGTCAAGTTTAATCAAAATGTAACAATTTTTGGTGATATAAGGGTATAATGTTAAAGGGTTGCTAGAGAGGTGAAACAAATATAAATAACATTGTTTTTGTTAAAAAATGAAGTGGTAGATGTACGGTACTTATTAATAGGTACAAGGAAAACGTGTGTACATGTTATGTTATGAATTGTTGCTTAATATTAGTAATTTTTGAGCTAAGATGTAGATTGTTAAGATAAGTTTCTCAAAAGCCACTGAAACAAAATGAAAAGCCAATACGTGATATTAATTTTGAGTTTGTTTGTTTTTAGGTTTTTTTTATGTGTTAGAGATCTTAGGTATAATAGGGTTAAGTATTATTTCAAATTATTAATATTATTTTTGTGATATGAGGTGTATTGAATATTAGATTAAGATTATTGTATTAAAAATTGATATTAATTAATAAATTGATTTATCATTTTAGACTAGAATAGGCTAATTTCCTTAATCACTTACTTTCTTATTGATTTTTGTCTTTACATTCAGTTTTATTACTTTTATTAGTTTGTGTTTCCATTCTACCCAACATTAATTATTATGCTATCCTTATATATTCTAGTAGGAAATTTAGTTGTATTCCAATTTATCATTTAATATAATTTAAATTCCAAATCTTATGGAAAGCAAAATTTTAGTTGTACTCGTAAGCTTCTGATAGAGTACGGGATAATTATGTTTTATATTTATAATATATACAATTAATTATAAATATATTAAAAATATTTATATAATTGTAATTATATTGATAATATATTTATAATGATAAAAACATATTTAAGGTTGAACATATTTAAAGTTTTAATTATACCTAGAATATATGAATAATGGTATAAATATACATAATTAATATTAAATATATTTTTAAAATTATATATCTATATAATATAAGTATAATTATAATTAAATAAAAATTATTATCATATTTATAACTAATTTTATACATAATATACATAAAAGTTAATTAAGCCTTGACCAAGACTAGTAAGCCACTTAAGAAGAATACAAAGAGAGAGAGAGAGAGACGGGGGTTAAATTTTCAAGGATTTAAATGATATAAATAAATACAGAAAAACCGAATCACATATCTCATGGTTATTTAATTAAAATAAATAGTATTATTATTTTTCTCCATTAACTTTTATATATATATAAAGATTAATAATGTTACTATAAATATTTTTATTAATGTTACAATAAAATTATATAAAATTATATTTTTAATCTTATAATTAATGATATTTTATTGTCTAATAACATTTTAATTAATAAAAATAATTATATGAATAATAACTTATACGATGATAATATCATATAATTCATATAACAAAATTATATTTATAAATGGAATAGATTGCGTCGGTTTAATTGAATTTTGTATACAAGAAACTAATCCAACAAAAGTAGATTGTGAATTGATATCCAAAACCATTCAACGTTGTCACGATAATATCTTAAATACTCATAAGGTTTAACATATCTTTATTTTTATCCTTGAGATTTATAAAAATATTTAAAATATTCCTAAAATTTATAGTTAATATTATTGGTGTTCTTAAAACTTAATGGTGTTAATTTTTCCATCCATTATTATTCATATTCTTATTCCTTGGCTTTAATACCAATTTTTGGGGATTTTAGATCACGAGATACTACTATGATAGAATTTCAATGAATTTGACCTTAATGTCCTGGTTAAGTTATTACTTTGATAAGTTATATGTGTTGAATGCACATTATTTTGTCCTATTCATAGCATACAAACAAGTTTTTTTTGTGTACATATAGTGTACTTGTAATCTTCAAAGAAGTAGTATCCAAACATTAAGTTGTTGAATTTCTCTTCTTCTATTCTTACATATTTTTGACTAAAATAATCTCTTAATGTCCTTGAAACATGATGGTCTATAATGCTTGTGATACTTTTAATATAATCTATATAGATGTCTAACAATGTGTCAAATCTCTTAAAATTTTGAAGACAAGTTTCATAATCATTATCTTTAAAATATTCATTTAAAGCTAAGAGATAGCCTTTATCAAATTTTCTAATAAAAATATATTTTTATCTTTAATTTCTTTTGGAACTATTTTTTCATTTCTGAAATTAAAAACAATATTCATTTTTCTATTTATTAGTATTATCACTTAATGTAAGCAAATATTTAAACATCCAAGATTCTTAACTGGCTTAAATTTATAATTACTATACTTGAATTTAATGGGTCTACCATGATCTTCCCTTCTATTCATCTTCTTTTGTTACACCTGTTATACCTCAACTTTGTTTAAATCTTAACGCCCTCTTGGGAATGGTGAGCCTTCTGCATCCATACATAAATCATGTCCAATACTTGACTTACTAGGAAAGAGTAACAAATCTCCATTTTATTTCATAAGAATAATTATTACAACTTACGGCCAACTAAGAACCTTGAAGGGATTCTTAGCCGCTCATAATTACTGGGTATAATATTACTAGTTTTGGGATTTCTAGATAGAAAGGATTTATATGCTAGAGTTTGTGTTTTTTAGAGTAGAGAGCTCTAGTTTTTTCTTTGTGTTTCAAATGAAAATAAGGTTTCCTTTTATAGCACAAGGAATACTTGTTTACAAGAATAAAATTCCTATTTTCTCCTTGCTTTAATAATTTATCTACTTTTTGCTTAAAATAATAGCCATTGATTTTTTCCTTGGCACATGCTGCCAACTAAGATGTGGGGTCTACATTTTTATTTTCATTGTCTTTTTTTGCCTACAATCCTTTTGATGATGTTGATGATGATGCATCTTTGGTGACTTTTTTGGCATTGAAGCAGAATACCTTCCTTGTTTCTTCACCAATTTCCAAGTTGTTACTGTTAAAATTGGCTTCATATTTGGAAATATTTTCACTATCTTCTTTGACAGATCCATGCTACTGTGGGAAATGATGATAACTTTACTAGTTGAATAATTTACTTTGATCTTGGTAGAATTTTTAATCTTCCTAAGTTCATAGTAAATTTGGCCTAACATTTTTCCTCTTAGTACATAGAGTTCTTCTGTGTTGAATTTCTTTTCTAAAAATGCCCTTGGTTTGAGAATTTATCTATTTGTATTGGAAATATCTATCTTGATGAAGTGATAGGGACTGATACATCTTTCCTTATTCCAGTCCATTAGTGAACTAAAAAATCTAAGATAAATAGGCTTGTCACCTACTTAATCTTTTTTCGAAAGTTCTTAATTGCTCTTTTAAAATTTCTGGGAAATAATTTAATTCACTTAAATTAATTCCTAGATATATATTTTCAATTAGTCGTGCATGGAAAGTTTTATAAACAAATATTGGATTAGCTTTTTCCAAGATATTGAATTTACTTCATATAGGAAATTCTTTATCTATGGTATACAACTTCATATTTTCAATATGTTTCTGAGTAGATTTCCTGGCCAAGTTATAGAGACTCAATCATTGTAGTTTGTTGAGGTTTTTATATTGGTCCTTCTTATCTTCAATGATTAGAGAATTTATGGGGGATGTCTCCTTAAATAGTACTGAATGTTTTACTATTTTTGATGTTTCTAGGAGAGATGCCTAAATACCACTAGAGGCCTTACTATTTTTCCTAGATTTGTCAATCTGTTTGGAGTTGTTGGTTGTTGTTGTAATGTTGTAGAAAAATTTCTTACTATCTATTCTAGAGTTATTAGTTTTAGTGTTTTATGATTGGCATAACTGCTTTCATATTCTATTCTATTAGTAAAGGCTGTATGAGTTACTTCACTAATTCCTAGAATATATTTACTAACTTTTGCCTAGTTGTTATAGATTCTTAGTCTTGGGTCATTATAGACCACATAAACCTTTTTCAACCTCATTTGCCCAGGTGAGATTTTTGGATTCATAAATTTTTCTTTCTTTTGAACTGTTAGGTTCTTCCTTTACATTTTGAATTCTTTCTTTAGAAGTTTCACCTTCTTTAGTTTGAATTTTTAATAAAGATTCCTCTTTTGAGATTTTGGGCTTTAGAGGTTATTTTAAACAATTAAGTTCTTCTTGTTTATTTCTTATCTGCATAAGAAATTTCTAAAGTTATAATAGCTCGAGTTGTTCCTGTAGGATTTTTATCTCCTTTTCCTTTATTTTGATCTTAATGTCAAGATGTTCCATACCTGAAAGCAGAAAAATAGTTAGAGGTGCTAATTCTCTAGTAAGAGCATCTACTAAGCTATTCTCGTGTCTTGGAAGATGTTCAACATCAAAATTGTAATGGTTGAACCATTGTTTCCATATTACTAATCTTCCTTGTTTGTAATCACCTCCAATATTAGTTCTTAAAAATAACCAAAATTTGTGTTATATGTTCTAACAATGAATTTGGAGCTAAATATTCTTTTTCATTACTATGATAATTTAATTCTAGACCTTGGAAAGATCCTGATGTATATTTTTGTATCATTTTATCATCTGGCTCTGGATGTTATAAAGTTGAAAAAAATTTACCTTTGCTTTTACTTTATCCATATACAGAGTATCTTCTTTTATCTATTTTCAGATATGTTTTTTTTTCAATTTTGCTTGTAAAGGTTTTCATATTTCTACAAGTTTCTTGATATATGCTTCTACATATATTAAGCATCCTAAAAACCTTTGGAATTGATTTTTATCTTTTAATTCACTAGAAAAACCTTGAATTTTGTTTAGTATATGAGGTTGTAAATTATTTTTTCCATCTTCAATTTCTGACCCTAAATATTTAATTTTTTGTTGAGCAAGTACTGCTTTCTTTTTAGAGAGTATAATTCCTTATTTCCTACATTCTTGTAGAGTATTAATAATATCTAAATAGTTTTTATTTAATTCATTACTGAAAATCAAAATATCATCTATATAAACACAACAAATATTTTGTAATTTTTTAAAAATATTATCCATATGTATTTGAAAAATTCCTGAAGCTTGTTTTAGTCTAAATGGTACAATAGTCCATTGTAATTATCCTTGAAGGCAACTAAATGCTGTTAATTTTTGGGATTCTTCAACCTGTCTTTTTTGCCAAAAGTTTCTTTTGCAATCAAAACTTGAGAAGTAATTTTTTCCTTTTATTAATGATGATAATTCTTATTTCTTTGGAATGAAATACCCATTATCAATTGTTTCCTTATTCAATGCTTTGAAATTTATTATAATTCTCTTTTTTTCTCTGCTTTTTTTTCAACTAAAAATGTTGGACTAGAGTGAGGTGAATTACTTGGTATTATGACTTTCAATTCCAAAAGTTATTGAATTTTTTTCCAAACTCAATACTGTCTTATGAAGTATAAATCATTGATTTTATTCTTATAACCTTGTTAGAGTATCTTGATTTTATGTTGACAATTGTCTTAGATTTATTTATTTTTGGATCCAAAGGATTTTTTGAATTGACTATTTTTAATAGTTTTCTGATGCTTGTTAGGGCTTTGTTTTCCTATATATCATTGAAAGAGTTTTTTTCTCTCATATATTTAATGAAATATTTTCTAAATAAGGTTTTTGATGTTCTATCTCACCATGTTTTTGCTTTTTATGTTGTTGCATAAAATTTGGGTTTGATATAACTAAAGTTTTTGTTATTTTTGATACATAGATGGTATCACCATCTAGTGTTGTTAGACTTATTTTTTCTAAATATTGTGTGAAAAGTTAATATAGGTTTAGGAAATTATTTCCTATTAATAAATCAACTCTTGCTTCTTGTTGATATATGGTAGGAATGTGAAAATTTTCTCCTCCTATCATTATATCTATATATTTTATACTTTATTAAGATTTATATAGTATTGTTAGTAATTCTTACAATTAAATATTTTGATGCTTGTTTCGAGTGTTCATCTAGAAATACATATTTACTTGCTACACACATACTAGCTCCTGTGTCTATGTATGCATGTAGATGATAGCTGGTATAACCTTTAATTTTTAGTCCAAATTTGATACATGTATTATTTGAATTTGTAGTACTATTTGAATTTGTAATACTATACAAGTCATTCATCTTCTTATGAGTAATCCCATAATCTGAGTGTTCATATTCTGAGTAAGTTATTTATTCCTCAGTTTCTTCTAATAGATAAATACTGTAAGTATCTTCTATATCAGATTCCTTAACTGGTTCTAATTCCATTTTGAAAGCTTCCTCTAAGATTTTTTCTTTTTGTGGAATTCCTTTGTAAATTCTTTCCTATATTGTAGCCTACTTGAACATTTGTTGGCATAATATCCTTCTTCATTATAGATCTAATATCTATATTTTTTATTTCTTGAAGGTCAATAATTCATGTTTTTAGGAGGTTTATACCTCTTTATTTTAAAATATATTTTCTTATAGTTTTCTCTATTAAATCTTTTTCTATATTTTTGAAAATCTTGTTTTCTAAATTTATATCTTTTAAATTTATTGTATTTTTAATTTTTTTTGTATTTTTGTTTGTAAAGTTTTATATTACATCTATATTTTTTGGTATTCTAAAATCTCTTGTATTATAACAGATTCTATCACTTCCTCTTATTTGTTTATATTTTTTTACATTTAATAATTATCCAACTTTTAAGGCTTCTTATTCTTTCTTCTAGAGTATCTAGTATAGTTTCTCTATTTCTCAGTTCCCAACTTTCTATTAAGCTCTTATGTAATGTTCTAGGTAATTTTTGAAAAAACATTTCTTTATAAGTTGTTTGTATAGAGAATGGTAGTTTATGATAATACATTTCGTATTCATAAATAAAAGAATCTATGTAACACATGTTACATGTTTCCATATTTTTTAGAAGCCATTTGGCTTCATTGATTTCATTTTCACTGGATTTAGTGATAGTTATTCCTTTATCTTTTCCAATAAATTCCTTGTATATTTCATTTATTACTATGTTTAAGTATTCTCTTCATGTGGGAGCATTCCCTGGCATTAATAAATGTTTTTGGTCTGTTAAATATGAAAACCAAACTTTGACATTTCCTATCATTTTATGATCTACTAATAACCTACCAATTGAAGGATTTGTTTATGTAGTTTGAGAGATTTGTATGAGTACATTCATACCATTAGCTCATTCATCTAAGCCTTTCTTTCTATCTCTTTTATAGTCTAAATCTAAAAGATTAGACTTATAACAGTCATGGAGTTTGAATTCTGGTGGGATACTACCTCTACTTTCCCAATGCAATCCTTCTTCTATTTTGGGTGGTTGTCTTCTTTTATCTGTGGCATCAGAATCCTCTATCCTTTGCCTATTTATTTCTCCTCTATGTGGGTTAGATGCTACTTCTTGATAAGGAATTGGTAATGAAATTGGTTTCATATGACTTTTTGGGGTCATAGTTTCTGGTTCATAATCAGTTTCAATAATTACTATCATATCATCTTCTTCTTTGTTTGTACAAATTTTTTCGTTATAATGTTCTTCTAATTCTTCATTAGTTAGTGTTAACAAACTAACTAATTTTTCTATATTCCTATTTTCAGAGTTCATGAATTTTTTCTCTAAATCTTTTCTATATTCCATCAAATTGAAATTATCTTTTCTATCAGATTGTTTTTCATTCTTTCTTTTCTCATTTTTAGGAATCAGGTCATCTAGTCTCCTAGGTGGTTTTTCTTTTAGTCCTTCTAAAGGATCATATTTGTGACTCGTAGTTTTATTATTTCTATGTATGTTATATATATATTTTCTTAATGCTATAAATTCCATGTGTATATTTTCTTGTAGTTTATTATAACCACATTCCTTTATTTCCTTTAATATTTCCTTTTGTGTTTCAATTATATCTTGCATGTATTTTATGTTTGATTCTTGAGCTAAATCCATTTCCTATATTAAAAATTTTAATTTCAAATAATATTGCTTGATTTTTTTGCTAAGCCTACTAGACTTCCATTTACTTCTAACTATATATTTTTAATTTTTTCTCTAAACATTATTTATTCCCTAATATAACATCATGAACAAATGCCTTCATTATTTTCACTTCATTTTCTAGTTTTTAACTTCTTTGTGGTTAGAGGTTTCTCCTTCCTCTTCTATAAAAATAAATTTTGGTATGTTATTGTTTTTAATAACATTACTTTTCTTCCTATTATCAAAAGTTTTTCTTTGATATTTAATTGCCATTCTTATAATATTTAAAATTTTGTTAGTATTTTTGGTTTTATTATTTGTTAAAGTTTTTTAAAAGTTTTCTCTATTTCTATAAATTCATTTTGTCCATATATTGAATTATTATGACTATTTATTAAAGAATATGCTACTAGATAATGTATTGAAAATTGATGCCTTTCTTCTTTCATTAAATCTCCTCTCTTAAATTCATAAGCTAGACTTAATACTTGGTTTAGGTTTTTATCATGAATATTATTAACAAATCTTAGATATGCTATAATTTTTAGCTTTCGGTATCCTAAGTTACCATAAATCATTCCTAGTAAAACATCTTTCTTATTTATTATTTTTTTATTTAGTAATGCTATTTTTATTGGTGTATCTATTCTTTCTCTAAAATGAGTTTTTTATTAATATTTGAATTACTCCTAAATGAATGTATCTAATTTTTTCTTTATCCTGTGGGGGAATTTTAGATAGTTTATTTAATATAGTTTCTTTATCAATTAATGATATATTATACATTCTTTTTACATCTGTAATATTAATACTCATTTCTTTATTACTTATTCTATAATAAATTATGTCTTTTCTGGGAAATAATTTTCTTAGAGATAAAAATAATAGATTTTTAAATCCATATCTTTTTTTAAGATTTAATTTTTCTTTTTGAATTTGTTTTTACATATTACTATTTTTTGTGAAAAGTATCCTAAGATATCTCCTGTTTTTAATTCTACTATTCTTTGGTTCATTTTTTCTCCTTACATTTTAAAAATATTATTATTTATTTTCATTAGATTTAACTTTTGTTATTTTTTAGGAATACTTTTGAAAATAATCCAAAATTGGCACAAAACTTATAAAAATGTGTAGGGTTGGTTAGGTTTTATGATAAACTCTAGTATTCTTTTTAGCTTTTTCATGATTTGATCAATTTATTTTTTCAAATTTATATTCTGTAAAAATATTTTTACACATTTATTTTAAAATTTGAAACTAATTGAAATTAAAATTTAAAAGTATAAAAAGGAACCAAAGATTAAAATTTTTAAGAAATAAAAGGATTAAATTGTGAGGAAAAATAAAAAATATAAAGATTAAATCATAAGAATTATTTGTTTTCTTCACCCAAAAAAAAATACATATTCACTTTGTAATTATTTGTATACCTGGAACAGTTGAATCAAATATGCAATAGGGAATGCAGGCCATACTAAAAGTAAAAAGTCATATGTGGCTGAGGGTATGTTAGGAGTGTCTCGTGCTTTAAGTAGTGAGGTGATCGTAGTATGGTTTAGTTTGATAGACGTCCTAAAGTTTTATTAGTATTATTATATATATATTTTAAAATATAAATAATATTGCAAAGAATAATATAAAAGATATTATTATTTTTAAAATATATTTTTAATTTAACGTTATTATATATGTTATTAACTAATTAAAAAATAAATATCACATGCTATTTAACTCTTAGTTTTCTTATTTAAAGAGAAATAAAAACTATATATGGAACAATTTAAAACTTTAAGTAATAAATTTAAAGGAATTATTTTTCAGCTTTAGTTATTTTTTATATTATTTTAATTGTCTTAATTAATTGAGCTAGTAAAAAAAATTGTATTTATTATTGAAAGCATCTATTTTTACTTTAAATTTTATCTCATGTACGCATTTTTTTTATTTAAAAATAAATATGTGTATAATTTTAAACTTTTTATTTTACTTTAAAATTTTACCAAAAATAATTATTAATAAGCTATCAAATCTTATTTATGGTACAGTTTAAAAACAAAATTTAACTTTGTTTTGCATAACATGTTCATCATATTACTTTACAATTAACAAAATTCAATTAAATATTTTGCTTATTCCTTGTTTATTTTTTAAAATTTTATTTACATTTTTAATTTATCATTGATATTTGACAAAAATACTAAATTTTTATGCAATTTTTATTTTTATATTTTATTTTTCAACCTAAAAATATAATATCAATCCTTACATAATACTATAAATGTTTATATTTTTTATATTTGTTTAGTTTTATATATTAATTCTATAAGCTCCTCGGGTGCTTAATTAAAAATGTATAAATAATTTCTAAATAAATTAATATAAAAAATTTCCAAGTACTTAATTTTATCCTTTATTTCAAGTCTTCGAACTCCTTGAGACGCATCTGGAATATGTGGTGAAGATCTTTTGGATTATTTACTTGAAAAAATCGAAGTATACGAAGATGAAAGTTGTAACATATATGTTGGGTTTGAAAAAAGAAAAAAAAGATAAAGCATATAAAATATCTAGAGCCTAGAGGCAATGCAGTAGGCTTGGGTTATTTCTTCCCAATTTCATCAAATAATGTATGTTTTTAAGGAGTCCCAACGATCTTTCTTACATTTCTTGGGGTCCCAATGTAGTAAAACTGTAAGTGCAAAGTCCCTTTCATAGACCGGTAGTAGTTGCATTGAACACCTCTTTTCCATCTATAATTGAGAGTAAGGAGAATAACAATTTGGAACCATATCAGAAGAGTTCAAGATTGTTTAAATCTACAGAGTCATATTTCTTCACAGAATTCTGTAATTTTTCTTTCATTGATTTAGATTGTTTTCATTAACACATCTATCTCATTATTGATAATAACATATTTATGTAATTTATCTATTTAATTCATATCTTAATTAATCATATTTAATTAATTGGTCATTAATCGTATGATTTTAAAATTTATGTTCTAACTTAAAAAAACATAATATAAGTTATTCTTAAATTAATTAGTATGTGAATTTAAATAATGCAAAAAATATGAAAATTGTATGTATAGTATGATTACATGTGAGTTTAATTATCTTGTAAGATTTATGATTGTTTGAAAAAGAGTCATCTTACATCTAATATTATACTACAAGATATCATATTTAGAGAAGTTATTTAGAGATTATTTTGAATTGCATGTGAAACGTTAGAGATTTAAAAATCCTAAGTTTTTCTCACGGATTATATTGTACATTTGAAATGGCATTAGTTTAGTAGTAATAATTAGCTATTGATAGATTTTTCTTTATTGTTAGCTTAAATAATATTACAATTTCTTAGTACTATATTCTACTACAAAAGACCCCACTCTTCCAAAATCAATACTCACGATTATATTATTTGCCCAGCCTGTATACTTGTAGACGTATACATTTTAGTTATCCCAATGCATACTTATAGAATAATAAAATATGTAATGTCAGTTATAAATCTACATGTTATGCAATATCCATACATATTGGTCAACTTCAGGATACATGGGCGATCAAATCTAAAACAAATAGGGAATTTAACTTTGAGACCCAATGTGAGGTCAAACTTTGAGACCCATGTAAAGTCATACTTTGATATACATATGACATATGTATTGGTCAACTCCAAGACACATAAGCAGTCAATTTCGAGATACATGTGTACATATGCACTTGTGATCTTTAGAAATCCTTTCTGTTGTGACAAGTATCCTTAGGGTACCAACCTTAGTAAGACTAACACAAGTAACACACCTAAAGAAAAAACAATCTCATGATGCATGCATAAAATTAAATATGTCATATACATTTTAAATATCACATCTCATATTGTAAAATTATGTGCACTAGTATAAAAGTCAACATTAGATATGATATCATAAAAAGTAAGCATGTTTCTATAAAGCTTAATTTTATTTATGTGATTATGAGAAATTTTTAAGCTCTAGACTATGACTATAATTAATAAAATGTTATGATAAGTTTTAAACTCAATTCTTGATTTTTGATGAGTTAAATTATTTGTTTAAATGTCATGACTATACATGTTATAAATTAGGGTGAACAACTAATTTACTACATGGGTGTGTTTATTGCTAGTTAAAAATGTTAGTCTATCATGAGTATATAATCTCTAATATTGTTATTTAAAGTAGTATCTTTATGTTTTGTGACAGTTTGACAAGTAGGGTTGAAAACTTCACTAAAGATTCTAAGAATTGTAATCTTGCTTAGTTTAGTCATCTCCTTTTTAAAGTTTAATACCATGATTGAATTATCTGGCAACTATGTCAAAGCTATTCATGATTTAATTTGATTTGTGATGGTATTCTAAATCAAATAAAAAGTAAGAAAAGGTGCATTTGAAGTGTTATCTTAGATGCATATATTTTTCAAGCTCAAGTTAGGAATTCATGGATAATTAAAATATTAATTTATAATATAAGTGGTTAAATATTAAGTTAGTGACGATGATAGTCCCATGATCACATATTTCTCTTAATCTGTATGTTTATGTATGTTTATTTATTATTTTATGTTTTATTTTTAGTTAAAAGAAATTTTCAAAATGCCCATTACTAATTAACTAACAAGCTAATAAATAGTGGTATTTAATGTAACAATCATTATGGGTTCGATAACATTTATTTGTAATTTTTTTATTACTTGTACAATTGGATAATGTTTGCTTCTATATGTTTCCAAGCATGATAAGTTTTTGGCGTTGTTGTCGAAATTTTTTTTACACATTTTTCATTAATTATTAGTTTAATTTTTATCTTTTTTATTTTATTTTATTTTATTTTAGATTTTTATACTAACTTTTTTTTCACTAATTATTACATTAATTTTAACTTTCATTTTCTTTGATATTTTATTTATTTTTAGATTTTATTTCACTATTTTAATTTCTTCTTAGATTTTTATTTTAACTTATTTTTTAGATTTTTATTTTTATTTTTTGGTTTTGGTTTTTATTTTAGTCTAACTTCTTTATAGATGTTTTTCTTTTTAGTTTTTTAACTTTTAACTTTTACCTTTTCCTTTATTTTAGGATCCGAATGCAATAAGGAGATTCCTAGAATTTAAGATCAAAAGGGTCTATGTATGCAGATACAATGGTATCCACTTCTTCAAGTGAATATGAAATTGAACACAAAGAGAGGGCATCAGTAGAGTAGGCACTTAAGGAATTAACTATACTTGACTTGGAATATCAATCCTTGTGTATTGTGCAACCCAACTTAGAGGTAGGATTTGAACTCAAATCTACACTAATACATCTTTTATATACTTTCAAGGGCTTAGGTGGAGAAGACCCAAATAAGTACTTAACATAATTTCATGTTATCTGCTCTACCATGAAATCAATGGGGATTGTTGAAGAGAAAATTAAGCTTAGAGCATTCCTATTCTCACTTGCTGATAGTGCAAAGGAATGACTATATTATCTTCCTCTAGGTACTATCTCCACTTGGAATGACATCACCAAATTATTTTTGGAGAGGTACATTCCATCTTCTAAGGCCACACAAATTATAAAAAAAGTATGTGGCGTAAGGAAATTCATTAGGGAAACCCTATATGAATACTGGGAAAGATTCAATAGGTCATGTGCAAGCTGTCCTCACAACCAAATTAGTGAGCAACTACTTCTCCAATATTTCTATAAGACACTAATGCCCGTGGAGAAAAGCTTGGTAAATTTTGCTAGTGAAGGAGCCTTGGTGAAAAAACTTGACATGAGGCAAGGAATTTAATTTCAAATATGGAAACCAACTCTTAACAATTTTGCATCCACAAAAAATCAAAAGGAAAGGTAAATGAGATAAGCACTATCCGTACTCTTAATGTTCAAGTTAATAATCTTACTACTTTAGTGCAACAATTAGCTAGTGAATTAGTTAATGCTTGTGGAATATGTTCTTCAGTAGGGCATCTCACTGACATATGCCCTACTCTTTAAGAAAATAATTTCGAGCAAGTCAATATTTTTTGAGGCTTTCAAGCATAAAGGACCATGTATGATTATTTCTCTAACACCTTTAATAAGAGATTAAGGGATCATCCAAATTTTAGCTATTCAAAAAACATGCCCACAATATTTTTAAACAACCAATAGTGTCCACTTGGCTTCCCAAATCCTAAGCCACCACAGCAATGCCCACCTTAATAACTTCAAGGTAAGTCTTTAGAAGATATGGTTCTTGCTTTAGCTAATCATACTTCTAAATTATAGCATGTCAACAAGGCTTCGATTAATAATCATGAGATTTAGATAAGCCAATTAGCCATAACTATCAGAAAGGTTGAAGCACAAGTATCTTTCAAGCTCCCTTCATAAAATGTGATAAATCGTAAGAAGAAGCAAAAGGTCCCAACCAAGACCTCTCAAGTGGTTTCAAATTTTACAAGGAGTTACATCCATCAAGATGATTACATTAAACAAACCACCACATGAGAGCCAACCCAATGATTTTCTTTCATTTTACTTTTAGTTGAACATTAGTTTTTATTTCATATTATGTATACTATTAATTTATGTTATTTTAAGTTCTTGTTATTTTTGCGCCATTTGATTATAATGTAGATATTACATCACTTAGGTTGAGGGTGGATGATGCATTATTGATAAGTGCTCAAACTCATGTGAAGTGATTATATAGATTTATATTTACTTGTTTTATTATCATTTTACATAAATCTATCTTTTTTAAAGTCACATGCATATTTTGTTGTGTTTTAGGTATTTTTTGTATTTAAAACGATTTATCTTGAAGAATTATACTTGAAGCACCCAATACAACTTAAAAGATAAAAATGAAAACATTTGTAAAGCATTACATAAGTTTTAAAATTGGAAAGAGAAAATACAAGAAATATTAGGGTTCAAAATGATGCTGATTAAAGTATACTATGGCATGAATTTATAGTGAGTCGTGGCACGAGGCAAAAGGGAAAAATCAAATATGTCTTAGATATGATATGGGCCATGGCATGAAAAGATTGTGTGTTGTGATGCAAGTTTAGTGTATGGTGCCCAAAACTGTGTACATACTGTATGTGCCACGACATAAAAGAGTTGTATGTCGTGGTGCAAAGTTAAATTTTTCACATTTTTCTCTTTTCCTCACCTTATAAATAGGGTATGGTACCCTATAGGTACCAAGTTAATACATTGGTACCCCAAATATCTTCTGTTATTAAAATATTTTATTTTAGTACCCCAATTCAAGTATTGATACCCTTGAATCCTTTTTGAATAGCAACCAAAGTTTTTACTCAAAATACCCTTTTGGAATTTTTATGAAGGAATTTTTTTTATTTTTGTCAATTAACTACAGTTAAAAAAAGTGAAAATATTCATTAATTTTAAGAAGCTCTTTTTATTGATAACATTAATAATACAAATATTTTTGGTTAACTATTCATGAAAAATGTTTTCATAGTTATCTTTGTTAGTTAGTCAGGAAAAATATTTTCATCGTGCTCACATAAAATTGTTTGAATGTTATAATTATTCATATTTATTTTATCATTTATATTTTAAAGGCAACAGTTTAATAAATTTTATTTTTTCTTAAATTTTAGTAGGAAGAGTTGAACCAAACCTTTAACAAAAAAAACTCATTTTTCAGCTCTAGTTAATTTCCATGAAGGAAAAATAAAAATTCTTCAATAAATAGCTAAAAGGTCATTTTAGGAAAAAGAATTGGTTATTACTAAAAAAGGATAGAAAGGGTATCTAAAACTGAACATTTTAATAACATGTGACATTTGAGACACCCATGTATTAATTAGGGTATCTCTAAGGTACCATTCCCTTATACATGTGACCCTCTTTATATTGTAAAAATCATCCCAGAATCCAGTAGCTCTCTTAGTAGCTCATTTCTTGATTTCTTTCAATCTTTTCTTTTCTTTTACTAGTTTATAGTTCTTCTCTCAAATGAGAGAGTTCAACAAAATTTAGTTTATCTAGTAGTTTTAACTTTAATTTAATAAACATCGCATCAATTCTATTTTGAGGTTTTTCATAACGAAAATAATTCTAAAAGAATTATGTGACGTATATTTAAATGCATTACATTATCTCTAAGTATTTCTTTACATGCTATATGTTAATTTCTTATTTATTTATTAAAATATGCATGTCTGGTTATACATAGTATGTGATAGTAGTGACGTTATTACGCTTGTGAAATATTAAAATAGATTAAATATTTTTGTAAAATTAATTAAGTTTTACTTTATCATCAAAAATAAAAGCAAAGTTTGTTAAAAAAAAGGATGTTGACTGAGTATTTTTTATAATAAATAAGAGAGTTAGATTTAAGACTTAAATTATTGGAATCTGATTTAGAGTAATACCCATCAATATTAGTCAATTGTAGTCTAAATCTATTTTGAGGCATGCTTTATTTAAAATATTTTTATAAGAGTTATTATTGATGATATAAGGATGACATTTCCTTCATAATAGTCTTAAAATTTGAATATTAGTTCCATATACTTCAACCATAAACCCAACTTAGGCATCTTAAAGAAAGTTTAAATTATTGGCCAAACCAAAGGTGGCAAATTAAATGGTTTAGTAATTTCTTAGAAAAAAAATGTAATTTAATCAAAGTTTAAATTGTTAGCCTGAATGTGGCAAGTTAAAGTTTATTTAACAAAGAAAATGATCCCTGCCTACGAATATTTTCATACCTATAAGGAATAATTAATAATATTAATTCATATCTTAAATAACCTAATTAATGTTGATCAAGCATTATCAACTAACTAATATATCCCATAAATTTTTCATTGTGTGATAAAGTTTGAATGCTTAAATATTTACTGAATCTATCTTTATTTTTATGTAAGTAGTTTAGACATTCAACCAAAACAACCATGATAGAATGTTTAGATTTTTAATTTTATTTTTAAGAATTCATTGAATAATTTCAAAATCACATGATTTCTCTTTAAACTAATTGTAGAAGTATACTTATCATTTTCTATAAGTGATTCGTGCACTTATAAACTATTTTATAAATCATGCAAAATTTGTATGTAATAGTTTTTGTGCATCAAGTTTTTGTCACCTTTGTTGGGGAAACATTAACTATACAAGATACTAAATGGATTATTGCTGGTGGCAAACATAAAGGTTTTCAACCAAAATATTTGGACAAAATTTCAAGAATTTGGTAATACTTGGTATGTTCCAAAATGATGCTCACCAAACATTATAGCATTATTAATATAGAGAGGGCTATTTTGCTGTATGTAATTGCATCTAAGATGACCATGAATGTTGGAATAATAATTCACCGAAGAATTAAACTATCTACAAATGGTCACCATATGAGTTTCGTTTTCCCCCTACTAATAACTGGTTTATGTAAGAAAGTGAGAGTACCCCATTCAAAAGGTGAGGTTGTTATATAAGTCGATAAATTATTGAACATGACTTACTTTGATGAGCTTACTTTTGGTATAAGCATCATTCAAAGAGAAAAGAGCCATTCCTCCATTAAGAATGTCTATGAAAGAACAATTTCATAAGTTTGGTGAAAGGAGCTATTTGGAAGATTACTAGTAAGCTTATTATACCCAATAAGCAGCATTACTAAATCAACAACATTATGATCAAGTGGAACATAATCAATTAATGTATGAAATGACAAGATTATAATTAAGTCATCTTATGGTAGATACAAGTCACTCAACAACACTCGAATATCCGCATCAAGACTTCAATTTTATAACTCTTTATCTTTAATGTATACATTGAGGGTAATGTAAATTATAGGCTAGGGGTAGGAAAAGTTACATTTATGAAATTATGTGCTAAATTGAAATTTTTATGCTAACACATTTGCATTTTTATTTTTTATTTTCATTTCTGTGTGCTTTTATTTAATTTTATTGAATTAGAAATTTGTTTTGCTTTATTTTTAAATTTTTCTTACAAAAATTATCATGTCTTCTAAAGTTAATTTTAAAAAAATGATTAAGACATTGCATTGTTAGATTAATTTCAAAAAAATTTATGGAGTAATATGACAATTAGTTAGTTTTTGTCGTAATTAATATTTCATGATAAAATGGACCCAAAATCAGTGTTTATGAATAAAATAGTAGAGACTACCGTTGTGAGAACATATTTCGAGCCATCATCTTCCCATTCTAGGTGATAATATTTCTTCTACTCTTTAAACACTCTTCTTATCAATTCTAATTTTTAGATGATCTCTATAGGTCTTTGTATTGAATTTTAGGATTTTATAGATATAATAAATTGTCATATATTTATTTTTATTGCTTAAATTGAATATATTAAGTAAAAATTGAAAGTATATTCCCTTCTCTTCATTCATGTATGACCTCTAAAAAGACACAAATATAGGGTCACCTAAATCAATAAAATAAAAAACAATAAATTAGCTACTTATTATATCATACAATATATTTACAATCTATACATGAGTCCTTTCTCTAAAAAGAATATCTCTAAACAAAGAAGATAAAAGAAGAATAAAAAAATAAAAGAGAGAAAAATGAACAATATAAACTATTGAGAGAATTAGCTAAATTAAAAAAATAGCAAATAATTTCACAAGAAGTCATTTGCATTTTCTTCATCTCTTGAAACACATTACTTGAGATGTTTATTTGATGAGTTTGATTGATGTATGAAAATAATATGTTATTTCTCTGTAAATCCTTTCATTTGACTCCTTTCATAAGATCAATATAATGCACTACTTGGAGCTTTTCTGCTTTAAACACATGAGAACTATTAGTTTATTTCTATAGATAAACACTTTTGTATAAATCTTTGAATGAGTGGTTGAACCAATATGATCAGTGTTACTGAGAATATGCCTTGTAAGGATGGAGTCAAAGTGAATTGGAATTCCTTACAATCAAATTGGAAAAATTTTATATTGATAAATTTTTTATTTGAATATGAAAATGATTTTCAAACTAATTATTATAATAAATCATGATTATTTAGAATATTGAAATGACTTATACAATATATTTTAATGGTAGAGTTAAAAAAAATTTAAGCATCAGAAGTTTTGTTTTTCTTATTCTTTTATTTTTTTACATTGTTTTAAATTTTTGTTTATTCGTGTTATTTGTTTGTTATATTTATATACAATTATATTTTTACATTTGATGTTTGTGGCTATCAATTTTGAAAACCATCATGAGGCTTAAACTCGTCCACTAGGATAACTTAGGGATTTTAAGGCTTGTTGTATACACTAAATATAATTGTGTCAATCTACCAAAATGATTTATTCTAGTTTAATTTCTACTTTTTTCTTTTATTTTTTCACCATTCTTGCTAAGGGACTAGCAAGAAGCTGGTTGAGGTTGTGATAATGCTTAAAAACACTTAATATATCATTATTTTATGCATGTTAAGTTAGTTTATAGATTTATATTTGCTTGTTTTACTATCATTTTACTCAAATATATCTTTTCAAAATCGTGGAATTATTTTGTTTTTTAAGTTATTTTATGTACTTAAGATGATTTAACTCGAAGCACCTATTAAACCATAAAAGATTAAAATGAAAACATTTGTAAAGCATTACATATGTTTTAAAATTAAAAACATAAAGAAAATAGAAGAAATATTAGGGTTCCAAATGATGCAGAGTGAAGTATGCTACATTATGAATTTATAATGAGCTGTATTGTGAGACAAAAGGGAAAAATAAAATATTTCCCAGATATGATGCGGTTCATAACATTAAAACATTGTGTGCCTTGTTGCAAGTTTAGTGGATCGTGCATAAAATTGTGTGTGCCACGGCGTGAAAAGTTATATGTCGTGTTACCAAATTAAATTTTTCATATTTTTCTCCTTTCCTCACCCAATAAATAGGACCCTATTTCTATTGTAAAAACCATTACAATATCCCACAACTCTCTTAGCAACTGATTTCTTAGTTTCATTCAATCTTTTATTTTCTTTTATTAGTTTAAGTTCTTCTCTAATTTAAGAGTTGAACAAAATTTAGTTTATGTAATAGTTTTAGCTTCAATTCAATAAACAGTGCAACAATCCTATTTGGAGATTTTCTTAAATAGAAACAATTCTAAAAGAACTCTATTGTGGTATATTTAAATGTATTCTTTTCATATTATCTTTAAGTGTTGTTTTACAGGTTATATGTTTAATTTATTAATCATTTATTAAACTATGCATATCTAGCTATAAATAATACAGGATATTAGTAATGTTGTTACGCTTGTAAAATATTAAAATGGATTAAATATTTTTATAAAATGAATTAATTTTTATTTTACCATCAAGATTAAAACCAAAGTTTGTTAAAGAAAAGTATGTTGACTCAACATTTTTTGTAATAAAGAGAGTTAGATTTATGATTAAAATTATCTAAATCTAATTTAGAGTAATATTCATGGATATTAGTCAATTGTAGTCTAAATCTATTTTGAGGCATGCCTATTGCAACGATTTTTATAAGAATTATTATTGAATATATATTGACGACATATCTTTTATAATAGTTTTACAATCTAAAAGTTAGTTCGAGATACTTAAATGGTGAACCTATTTAGACACCTTGACAAACATTTAAATTGTTGGGCCGATCGAATGTGGTAAATTAAATGATTTATTAATTTCTTAGAAGAGGAGCATAATTTTATTTAAGTTTAAATTGTCAGCCAAACCAAAAGTGGCAAGTTAAATTTTAATTAACAAAGAAAACCATTTGTGCCTTAGGATATTTTCATGTTAGTAGTTTAAATACTTAGCCAAAACAGTCATGACATGATGTTTAGGTTTTTAATTTTGTTTTTAAGAATTTTTTGAATAATTTAAAAATCATGAGATTTCTCTTTAGACCAACCTTGAAAATGTACCTATCATTTTGTATTAATGATTTGTGCACTTGTGAGCTATTTCATGAATCATACAAAATTTGTATGCAATAATTTTTATACAACAATGAGTGAAAGCCTAGATGAGTTTGAGAGATGGTAGTGACACTTAGGAGGGTGTATTCAATTAAGATGTAAGGAGACTTTAATAGATTTTAAATTTTAAAAAGTTTATAGATTGCAGAAGACTTTTGAATACTTCAACATATGCTTTATTACTTTTAAATATTCAATTAGGGATTAAAACGATTTTGATAGATTACAAATTCTAAAAATTCTATAGATTTTAACAAACTTTAAAGACTTCAACATACATTTTATAATTTTTCAATGAACTCCTAGTAATTTGTTAAATTGTATATCTTAGGATTTCTAATTAATTAAAACTCGATCAATGAATTAATTGGTTAATTTATATTTTGGGAACTCACCATGATCATTGAGTGCTCTTCAAGTTAAAAAGGAAAAATCAATAATTTCAACTTTAGAAGTCCTTTGTGAAAATCATTTAATTGGTTATACCCATGAGTGGGTAGCTAGCTAATGTTTTCCACTTTATTTTAATTAGTTTAAGCAATTTGGAATGCACAACCATTTTTTTTAACCAATATTGTTAAAATGTTTGGTACTTTTTACTTAATTCATTAAGAGAACAAGTAAAATTTAAAACCACTACAAATTCCTTTCCTCAAGGTAAAATTCTCACTAGCTTACTAGTGATTTATGCCCTTATTAGTATTTAAAATTTGTACAATAAGTCTTTGGCAGTGTCGAGAAGTTTGATGTTTTAAATTATCAATTTGTTTTCTAAATTTCTTCATTTTTTGTGACTTTGTTCTTTTTTTGAGTTGTTTCAATTTCTTTTTTCTTATTTGTTACTACTTCTTTGTGTTTCTTATTTGGTACTCTGATATCCTTTTTGTTTTTGTTAGTATATGAAGGTAGGAGATCCTTAGGAAACAAAATCACACCCTTTATAGACAACATCAATAGGGAAAAAGGAGCACTCATGACATCAAAATATTAAAATCTAGAAGGATGAAGAGCTACTCTAAAAGCCACTTAAAATGGGTGAACCAGTGCAGAGGAAAATGGTCGTGAATGAGTATTCAAGGCCAATCATTGGTACTACTACCTCCTGCATACAATTAGGGGAGGCTATTAGGAATTATGAATTGAAAAATATTTATTACTCTATATTGGCTTCATTTTATAGCATTCCTAATGAAGATCCACATACATTCACGGGATACTTTTATGCAATGATATAGACATTTCTATTGTAGAGGCTCCACAAAGACCAACTTAGGATGATGTGTTTCCCCTACACACTCAAGGATAGGGCAATGACTTGGCTTATGAATCTTCCATCGGGCTCTCTAACAACTTGGTTGGCACTCTACAAAACATTCATTGGGAAATTATATTCCCACCAAAAGATCGTAGATTTAAGGACAAATAAAGCCATATTTTAATAGATGAGGGTGAGATATTTCATGAAGCTTGGGATAGGTTTAAACTACTTTTCATCCAGTGTCCACACAACCATCTCCCACTGCAACTAGAAAACTAGTTTTTGTATGATAAGTGGACATAACAACCTACCTATACTGAAAACCACATGTAAGGTCAACATTTAAAACAAAACTAGTCGAAAAATTGATGAACAAAATTGACATCAGGTTAGTAATACCGGTTTTGCAAATACTTTGGTTTTATATTTGTAAATGACAAGTGCACGAATCATTTTATAGAAAATGAAAAGTATACTTCCAAGGTCAATCTGAGGAAAAAATATACGTGGTTTTTAATTTATTATTCAAACTTTCAAAAATAAAATTAAATCTTAAACATCATGTCATAATATTTTAATTTTTTTGTTTTCTAATCTAATAACATAAATTAAATAAACATAGATATAGATTCAATAAAAAATTATGCAAATTTTTATCATTCATAATAGTGGAGTATTTATGGATATAATAATTAAGTTAATTTTACTTGCTTATATTATTTAGGTTATTAAAGATATAAATTGATATTTATTGATTCTTTTTTTTTATATATAAATACCACCTTTGGTGGGTTATATATTCTTTATTAATTAAACAAACAAATAACACCTATGAGTGGGGTTGATAATTAATTTGGTTAATTAAATTAATTTCTTTTTTCTAAGAGATTGAAAATGATTCATTTCAATGCCACTTTTGATGCAGTTAGACATTTTAAACTTTATTCAAGGTGTCCAAATTAAACCTAAGAATTTAATTATCCAAGTACTAACTTTCAAGTTTTAAAACCATTACTTTAAATATGTAGTCAATACATTTTTGAATAATAGTTCTTATAAAAACATTTGAAATAGAACTTCATTCTAACTACCGGGTGATTGTGCTAACAACTAAAAGAGCACTACTCTAAATCAAACTAGATAATTAAACCTTAAAATCTAATTTACAAATTTAAGTTTGTAATGAAAAATAATGTATTTATCTCTAATATCCTTAATATAAAATCTTGAATAAAAATAAATTCAATTTATTTTATAGAAATGTTTTACCTATTTAATATTTTGCAAGAATAACAACGTTTTTATTATATCATAATTACAAATAGTAAGACATGTTAAATTTAATCACAGATAAATTAAAAATTACATATAATATTATAACATACAAATAATTGTAAAGAATTCATTTTAAAATTATACCTCAAAAGAATCCTCACATAACTTTGATGCTAATTCCGTTTCTGGAAAACCTCCAAACGAATTTATATTTCCGTGTATTGAATCAAAAACTAGAAATTTATAAAAGCATAACTAGTTGTTCTTAAAAAAAATTTAAAACTAAAAAACTAAGAATGATTTCTAGAGAGATAAAGCTAGAGAGAGAGAGATTTTTAGGGATCCTGAGGGGATGATGAGGGATAATTTTTACAATAGGGGCAATGGTCCTTTTATAGGCGACGAAAAGGTAAAAAAAGTGGAAAATATCTTAAAAATGGTCTTGGATGCATTTGGACAGGTTGGCATGCGCTAGCTCATGGGGGCTTCGACGGATTGGGGAATTTTTGACCCTTTTAACCCATTTTGTCTAATTTTTCCATTTTGTTTTTACTTTTTCTCATCTTTTTCTCACCATATTTGTGATATATTGCCTCGAGTATTTTTCTTCTAGTCTTTAAATTATTTTTTAACAAAAATACCTAAAAATAATAAAAATACTCGTGATTCTAAAAAGATAAATTTATATAAAAATATGATAAAATCATACAAATATAAGTATATTTAATCAATTAAAATACATCAAATCATTGTAATTTTAGTATTTTTTAAACACTCATCAACAATCCACTTAATAAGGAAAATGGGGATGAACACTTGAATACCTTTATTCAAGTAAGTAAAGATAAACAAGTGAGAAATAATCAAAGGTTGGATTCTCTACAGGCATACATGAAAATGATGGAAGTTCAAGTAGGAAAAGTAGCTAAACACGTGCGAAAGAAAGAAAGAAAGAGGGAATTTTCCTAGTTCACTTGAACAAGCAAAGACAATTATAATCCTTCAAAGTGGTAAGGTTCTAGGAAAAGATCTTTCTAACATTTTTAATGGTTTACCTACTAATGCATGAAACAAATTAGGAATGCAATCAGAATCCAAGGAAGGTGTGGAAATAAATGCTAAAACTAGGGAGCGTTTTAAAGGGATCCTAGGAGAGTCATCTGTCTCTCCTATATTGTACAAGTCACTTAAGTCATACCGATCATCCATCCCATTTTCACACCATTTAGAAGATAATACATAGGACAAGAAGTTTTCTAACTTATTTAACAAGCTTTCTAAACTTAGCATTAACTTACCTCTGTTAGAAATTACTAGTGCAGTACTTATACAAAACTTACCACCAAGATACAAGGATCTGGAAAGTTTTATTATCAAAATTAACATGGGGAAAAGAAGTGGAAGCTAAATCCCACAACAATGTCTCTTCAATTAGTTGATAGATTTGTTAAACACCTGAAAGGCATGGTAGAAAATTTACTTATATAGTAGATTATCTAACAATACCTATTAATTTTGTAGTTTTGGATATGCAAGAGACCCCATCTATGGACAAGGAGCACTCTATTCTTCTTGGTAGGCCATTCATGGTCATAACCAAGAAATTGATGTCCACAATGGAAGGATAACCATGATAGTCTTGGGCAAGATTATACACTTTAAAGTTTTTGATTCTTCTCCTATTCCTTTAATCTATACTATTAATGAGTGTTCTTATATTGATTAAGTAGACTCATTTACTCTCACACCTTTTTTCAAGAAAAAATAGAAGACAACTCGAATATTGGTTTGATTGTTTATAGAGTAGAGGAAACTTTAGATGAAGAAACTAAATTGTACTATAATGTCTATCGTTTTAGATATGATGGAGAAATTCATTAAGGAATATATGGATGAATTTTCTATTTTTGGAACCACGTTTAATAATGATTTGCAAAAATTGAGTTTAGTTCTAAAAGGATACATTGAATATAATTTAATACTTAGTTTGTAAAAAAATATTTTTTGGTCAAACAAAGCATTGTATCAGGACATATTATTTCTAATAAGTGTATAGAAATGGACAAAGCCAAAATTGAATTGATTGCTAAATTACCACCCTTTACTTTTGTTAAGGGTTGTAGGAGATTTTAGGATATGCAGCTTTCTAATGGAGATTTATTAAATATTTTTCTAAAATAAGTCGACCTTTATGTAATTCTTTGGTTGAGGATACTCCCTTTGTATTTGATAATGATTGACTTGTCCCTTTTAACACTCTGAAAGAGAAATTGACACATACACCTATTCTTTTGGCATATGATTGGTTATTGCCTTTTGAGATTATGTGTAATGCATCTGATTATGCTATAGGGGATGTTTTGGGGCGGAGAGTAAATCATTTGCATGTTACTTGTTATGCTATTAAGACATTCAATGACGTCCAACTCAAATATTCTACCACTAAAAAAATATATTTGGCTATTGTGTTTGCTTTGGATAAATTTTGATCATATTTCTTATGGTCTAAAGTAATTGTATATTTTGCATTCTAATCATGTTACCTTGAGATATTCACTAGGTAAATAGAATGCTAAGCCAAAACTAATTAGGTGGCATTTTGTTTTACAAGAATTTGACCTATAGATTATAGATAAGATATGAAATGAGAATGTAGTAATTGATCATCCATCTAGGTTAATTTCTAACTTTGAAATTGTTGAGGATGAGAATGGAGAAGACATTGTGCAGACTCTTCCTTATGAACAATTGTCTGCTGTAGGTTCAAACCTATGGTATGCTTATATAATTTACATTCTTGTAGGCACTATTTTTGGAATGGCCCCTATTTATTCAAGGTTTGCCAAGATCAAGTCATTTAGAGATGTGTACTTAAGGAAGAACATGAGCTTAATTATTTATGGGAATTTTGGTGGTAAGAAAATGACCTTTAAAGTATTGTAATCTAGTTTTTTCTAACCAAATTTATATAAAGATGCTCATACTTTTTCATATGTTTTGAAAAATGTTAAAGGACTGCTAATATAGGAAAGCAAGATGAGATGCCTTTGACATATAATTTAGTTTTTGAATTGTTAGATGCATAGGGGTTTGATTTCATGAGCCTCTTTCCCCTTCTTTAGTTTTTGAGTGCATTCTAGTTGTAGTTGATTATGTGTCCAAGTGGGTTAAAGTTATATTCACTAGAATAAATGATGCTTACTACATTGTCAAATTTTTAAAAGATATGATATTTAGTAGTTTCGGTACATTAATGTCCATAATTAGTGATGGGGGGAGACACTTTTGTAATAAGCTTTTTGAAAGGCTACTAAAGAAGTTTAACATCACAAAGAAGGTAGCTATTTCATACCATCCACAAACCTCTAATCAAGTTGAGGTGAGTAATATAAAAATCAAGGTGATCTTAAAATAGATAGTATGGCCCTCAAGGAAGCATTGCATAGCCAAACTAATGATGCACTATGGACATATTGTACAACTTACAAGACACCCATTGTAATGAGACCTTTCTGGTTGGTTTTTAGAAAGGCATGCCATTTTCCCATTAAGCTTGAGCAAATGGCATATTAGGCAATCAAAAAGATAAACATGGAATTCGAACAATCATCAGAAAAGCACTTTCTTTAACATGATGAGCTAGAAGAGATTATATATGAAGCTTGTGAAAATGCAAAGATATACAAAGAATGTACTTCGCATTACCATGACACGAGCCTAATCCATCAGTCTCTTTATCCTGGCATGGGGGTGCTTTTGTATAACTCTTATTTTAAATTATTTCTAGGAACTTTGAAGTAAAATTGTGGTGGACCATTTCAAGTTGTTCAAGTCTTTCCCAACAAATCTACATAGTTATTGAACCCAAAGACTCAAGTGACATTCAGTATGAAGAAGCCTTACATGGAAGAAGTCAATAAAAGGAGGACATTGACTATAATGAAGTATATGAGTCATAGCCTCAAGTAACATCTTACTAAAACGTTAAAGAAAGTGCTTCATGGGAGGCAACCAACATTCCTTTTTGAAATATTTTTGAACTTATGATTAATTGAAACCATTGAGAATAATGTTTAATTTATGTTTAGGGGGTGAAGATCATTCCTAAAAAACCTTTTGATACAAAACTATAATGCGTATGGTCAATTTGTGGTGATTAATTGAGTCTTTGTGCACTTTTTATGTGATTTCCTAAACACATTCAAGCTTTATGGGAAAAGTTGGTTCTTATTCATGGTCCATGTTTCATGCTTTAAATTTTTGAAATTCAGTTGAACCTTAATGTGGTGTCTAGGAATCAAATAGTGGAGGTTACTTTGTAAGATTGTTTTTTTAGCCTGATATGCTTGAAAAACACAAGTATATGTGATCAAATTGTACAAGTGATAAGTAATTTAAGAACAAAGGTTGTTGAACCCACATGATTGCTACAACAAATATCACTAATTATTAACTTGTTAATAAGTTAACAAAGGGATTAAAAATTACTTTTAAAAAAAATAAAAGATTAAATATTAAATAAAATACATGCATCACATATTTCTTTTGATATGTGATTATGGAATAATCCTTAACACTTGTATTTTATTTAACTAATTATATCATGAATTAATGGTAGAACTATCCATGAATTTTTAACTCTAGCTTGAACAATCTATGCACTCATCAGTATGATTCCAATCCACCTTGTTTTTACACTAGCATTAAACATACACATGCTTTGATTTATAAATTCATATTCATGGAATTTAAATGTAGAATGAAACACATCAAAACTCAAGGATTGAATCTAAGTATCCTCGTAACATTTTATTGATTAAAGTCATAGTCTATGCTTGAACATTACAAATAATCACATAAATAAATTAGCTAGTCAGAATCATTACTAAAATAAATAGAAGACTACAAAGAAAAAAATAAAAAATACTCCTTAATTGCCTTTTAAATTCTATCTTGCCTCTAGTTTTATCTTTCTCTATGGACCTAAATAGATTTTCTCTAAAATTTGTATCTATAATCTAAAGCTTAATAATCTGTGGCTACTTTTGTTGTTAACCATTCCTACATATTTACAATGAAAGAGTTACATATAGTTATAATGTAATTAGGATTACGGTTGTAGAGATATAGAACATTTAAAATGCTAATCTAATAAATCTAGAATAGTTTGGATAAACATGTGCTTAAAACTAGTTATTGGAATGCAAATTCATCTTTGTGCATTGTAGCACACATCAAATCATGCTGCTATGTAACTTTTTTTATAGTTCTATTGAAATTCACCCCAATGGTGCTGTGTTACGGTGCATATATAATCAATTATAACATGCCCTTAATTTTAACACTTTAATGTTTTGATCCATCCTTGATGTATCTTGTATAAATGTTTGAATTTAGGTCCATAATTGTATGACAATATACATTGGTTGTGAAATTTGATTAGTTTTTTGTCATTTGAATCTTTTAAGTTCAAAAATACCTGAAATACATAAAAAATACCCCATGAGTAGGAAATACAATTTATAAAATACTTAGGTTAAAATGCGATATCAAAACCTAGTTCATTCTTCTAATTCCAATAGATCACATGATATGCATGCTTTTTAAGCACATGTCACCTGTAGCATTTTTTGTTAGAGAGAATTTTTTTCCTTTTCTTTTAAATACTTTCCTTATGATTCTAAATTATTAGATGATTGTTGTCTATTTAGGAGAACATGGAAACGTGCACGTATACACGGTCACAAGTAATAAATGATAAGTAAAATATCATTCCCATGGAGATTTGTTTCTAGTATTTGTTAAGTACTAAAATTATTTCAATCTAATTTTATCCAAACAATCGAAAGGTTCATTGAGTTTAACTAACTAATCTTTTATAAAAATAAATAAGAAAATTCTAGGATTATAGTTTCACCAAATTAATCCACTTGAATTATATTATTTTCTCTTGATTTATATTCTAGAATTTAATTTGTCAACAGAGAACTCCTAATTTTATCCATATATCTCTTCCTAGCTCCATATAACACATCTCGCTAACATAATTCACTATATTCCTATGAGAATTAAATTCACCAAGATTCATTACGTTCAAAGTTATCAAATAGCTACACATACAATAGAGGTATATTCTTATCCTTTATATATATATGTTATTCTATCAACGAGCAACACACAAAAATTTCTTTTTCAAGTTTATTTAAGTGTCATAGATCAATTGATAAATTTTCCAATAATCAAAAGCATTAACCACAAATATAATAAAAAACTTAAAAACATTTCATAAATCATTCCAAAATAATTAAATCCAAGCTTCATAATAAAAGTTACATTGGAACCTTACAAAAATTAAATTACTTCATAACAAAAATTAAAATTACAATACGAAAATATTAAAGCATTTAAGGAATTTAGATGAAGAAAAAAAAAAAGAAATTAAAAGTGTTTCATCTCTATTCTATAATTTTTTACTCCTACACAGAACCACAACAGAAGCCAAAAAATGGCTTCTGCGTGTTCCACAGTCCTCTGTCCAACCCCCCACATTTTATCGCAATAATCACCTATTTATAGCTCCAACTCTCTCAAAAAAATAAATCACAAAATATTTTTTAAAAAACATGCGTGTAAAAGTGGGGGACAAAATATTACATCAAAAATAATACTTAAACACGCGTAGGAGACACAAAACCAGTTGGAAAGCGTGCGCTGTTTCTACATTTTCATTTAACAAAACTCATGCCACGTGTCAGCATTTGATTTACTAGAAGAATAACGAGAAACTTGGTAGCTTCATATTCGGTGGAATGGGAGGGTGCACGTAGATTAGATGGACCGCATCGCATGGAAAAAATGTTTTGCGCAGTAGACAAGTGGGTCCCACCCTACACGCCAGCCTACGCGAACACGTGGACCCCACTTTGTGCACCGAGCAGTGTTCCATCCGAGAAATGCATCCAATCGCCCTTGTCACGCGTGTATCACACTCGCCTGATCCTCACCATTGATTGTCTAATCTGACGATGCGTGATGCGTGTTGATAATGGCACGCGTGGTCTTCCTTTTCCTGCGTAGAAAAACAAAGTTTATATAATTACATTTTAGCCGACCAATTTAATTCAAATTAACTTTTAAACTTTTGATATTTGCAATTAAGCCCACTTTTAATTCAAATTATATTTTCAGCTTTTATTATTTGTAATTAAATCTTTTTCACTTCAAATTCTTTAATTTTCTTTAAAAATATATTCCTTAAAAAACTAACAGCAAATATTAATTTAATACATTAAAATTAACTAAAAATATTAAGAACATATCAATTATAATTAATAAAATGGACAAAATAATTCTAAAATATAGAGTAATCAATGATATCTATAGGTTTTTCAGTGGATGTTGGTACCTTAAACAATCAAATTAATTCTTGTGCTTGATTTCTAGTGCTTAATGATACATATGGGTTCTTTCTAAAAAAAAAGGAAAAAAGTCATAATAGCGACTTACTATAAGTACTACTTACCTATGTGTGTCTCTTCCAAATTTATTACTTAAAAAAATAGAAGAAGAAAATGGCATGAATAAATATTGTGACCCTGAAATCTTGAAAGTAGTGATGTGGATGTTGCAAGATAGTAGAAATAACCCCTTGAAGTCAAATTCATTTTCATTCTTCTATAGGCACACACCTAATATTATTTGCTTAATAAGTTTGATTGGAGTATGATATAAGCAATACAGTTCCTTTATGAATATTCATAGCATCTACTTCTTTTCAAGAGATCTATTTTGTGCACATTTTCTTTTGACCATATCCGAACCTATTTGCCTTCTCCTTTACATAACTTATGTTCGTAAATATCTTATTGAAATCTTGAGCCCCTAGGATCAGTTTTACATTAAGAGTGTATCTTGAGAGATATAGAGTTGAAGAAAATTTGGATTCTTAACACTAGGTTTGAGGGAATTGATATTAATATATTTGTATATTGGTGTATGGTTTTGTGACAACAAGTTGATTTGCATGGGAAACTTTGATGTGTTGAGATTGTGGATGAACTTATTCTTGATCCTTAATTATGAACTAAAAAGAAACTGAGGAATGAGAATTTTTGTTGATTTGGGTTTATAGTTTTTCTTATTGTTACTTGTGTTTTTAGATTTTGTTTTACTCAAGCACTAGAAAAATTTAGGTTTGGGGGAATTTGATAAGCATATTTTTGAGCTATAATTTATTATTCTTTTAAGCATCGATTTATATTTTTTTCTTATAATTTTCTTACTTTGGAATTTTTTTATAGTTTCATGAGATTATGTAGGATTATGGGACTAAAATGAATAAAAAGAGGGAAAATGATAACTCAAATAAGTAAAAACAAATAAGAACCAAGCCACCATGAAAACCAATGCATATTGAAGCACAAAGATCCATGCCACTATAGATTGGCCACATTTTTTTGTATGGGAGCTCAAATTTATCTTGTGTCATAATACAATATTTTTAGGCTACGGTAAACTAGACTCTTGTTTTTTGTGTGCAATCTTAAATTTGTCAATTATTACCACTATAATGAATGATTTCTTGTTCAATTTACACATTATTGATTTTTTATATTTGATCAGACAACTTTGGTAGGTGTGGGATTTAGAGGGGAGCTGGGTTCGTGTGTTGAATCGGGTTATTATGGAAGCAGCAAACAATAACAACAATAGGTAGTTTAGATAGAGGTCCTAGCTAGTAGAGGTAAAAGTGGTTTTAGTTCTTTCAAAGTTATAAGTGATTTATAATTTAGTAGATTGTTTGTTGCTGGGTGGTTGCCTTAAGCAACCCGAGGATGTTACCATATAGATAAATACTCTATAAGGATTTACCTTATTATATCTATACAAAGGTTATTTGTTTTGCATAGTTGCGTACTTACTTTCATTTCCTTATAACATGCCTAAAGCTTTCTAATTATTGCTTCTCCTTTTTGATCATGTGTTTTTGTTGTGAGACTCTAAGGAGTCTATATCTCCTTATCCTAATAATGTACCAAGTGTTGGACTCTTTATTATGGTTTTTTATATAATATATGATTGCATGCTATGAAAGTACAATCATCATTTAACTAAATATGTTTGCATTTATGAGGTCTTCAAGGGATTAAAAATTCATTATAGCTTTTCAATATGTATCTTGGAAGTATACTTGTTATTTTATATAAGTGATTTGTGCACTTGCAAACTATTGGCATATCAAGTTATTTGTATAATTGCCAGGTAAACCTATAATAGTACTAGAAACAAGTTAAACTTTGCTAGTATGAGTGTTTTGTAGGTTCATGAGCTTTTGGAGGAATGGAGGACTAAAATCAACAAAAAGAGTGAAAATGGGGTGAGAAATGAAAATTCCAACAAGTCAGAACAAACAAAAAGATCATAAATCATTAAAGCATGGACGTCATAGCCTAAACAATTGCATGCTATGGTATACTAGCCTCAAGTTATTTATATGGAATTCAATGTAGGCTATGGTGTAACATCTCTATGCTTATGGCGGAGAGGTCTCAAGTCTATTTGTATAGCAACTAGATTTCAATACACATCAAGATGCAACAAATGCTGTGCCATGGTGAGGTTCTTTTAGCTTTTTCCCTAGGCTTTGATTTCCATTGTATGTCGTTATAATTTTCCTATCTTGTTGTGTGATGTGTTTTCTTCACTCCTTTTAAAAACGTAACCTACAAATATATTCTGAAAACCCTACCAAAGAACAAGGACAAACAGTAGCAAAAATACATCATTCAAAAACACACAAACTTGACAGAAAACTTCATTTGTGAAGCATTTTCCAAGAACTTGATGAAGGGATCAACCAATTTCATGGGATTTAGAGATAGGAAATAATTAGGGGTATTTTAATTATTTGCATTTCTTCTTTCTCTAGATTTTGATTATGGTTTAATTATGTAATTAAATTGATTGATATTAATTTGATTATAATAGCGTAATTTTTTGTGTGGGATATTAGTTTTGTTTCTATGGATGGATAAACATTTGAATCATCTTATTTATTTAAAGTGAATTATTTCTTGTTTATAACTTTTTTTACCTTTGTCTATGGGCTATTATTGGACATTTTAATTTGTAAAAAAAAGGTAATATTTTAAATTAATCTAGGTATTAGACACATCATCTATGTTTAGTTGTGTATTTATGAACAAAAGTCTAATTTAAAGGCATTGATTTCTGTTAAATAAAATGATTAACATTTTCCCTTTTAGGTTAGCTAATTAACTAACTAAAATCCAATCAAGGAATTAATTGATTAATTTATATTTTGGGGACTTACTATGATCATAGAGGGGCTTTTTTTATTTAAAAAGGAAAAAAAATCAATAATTCTAACTTTTGAAGCATATTGTTAAAATCATTTAATTCATACTAATATTGAATGGTTAGATAACTAATTCTCACATTTTCTAACTCATATTAATTCAGTACGACAATTTATCTGCCATACTTTAGTTTGTTTAAGCATTTTAAATCATCCTTTCAACTAACAATTATTAGAGTGTTTACGTTTGTGTGTTTAACTAATTAAGAAGTTTTAAATCACTACAAATTCCTTTAGATATCGATTTTATGGTAAACCTATCATTAATCTATAAGTTATTTGTGTACTTGTGATCGGGGCAAAACCGACATCGCCGATCCTGCCCGTTCATTTGGTTTTATCTATTTATAAAACTCTCGCAAGTGCACGAATCATTTCGTAGAAAATGATAGGTATACTCCCAAGGTCGATCTAAGGAAGAAATGTATGTGGTTTTTAATTTATTATTCAAACTTTTAAAAACGAAATTAAATCCTAAACATCCTGTCACGATATTTTGGGGTTTTGTGTTTTTAATCTACTTACATAAAAATAAACATAGATTCAATAAACATTTATGCAAATTTTATCATTTATAATGGTGGAGTATTTATGGATATAATAATTAAGTTAATTATGTTTACTCATATTAATTAGGTTATTAAAGATATGATTTGATATTTATTGATTCTCTCTTTTTTATATGAATACCACCTTTGGTGGGATTAGATATTCTTTGTTAACTAAACAAATCAATTAACACCTATGGGTGGGGTTGATAACTAATTTGGTTAATTAAATTAATTCCTTTTTCTAAGAGATTGAAAATGAACCATTTAAATGCCACCTTTGGTGGGGTTAGACAGTTGAAACTTTATTCAAGGTGTCCAAATTAAACCTAAGAATTTAATTATCCGAGTACTAACTTTCAAGTTTTAAAACCACTACTGAAAACATGTTGTCAATACATTTTCGGATAATAATTCTTATAAAAACTTTTGAAATAGAGCTTCACTCTAACTACCGGGCGATTGTACCAACAAATAAAAGAGCACTACTCTAAATCAGACCGGATAACTAAACCTTAAAATCTAATTTTCAGATTTAAGTTTGTAATGAAAAATAATATATTTCTCTCTAACATTCTTAATATAAAATCTTGAATAAAAATAAAATCAATTCATTTTAGAGATTTTTACCTATTTAATATTTCGCAAGCATAACAACGTTATTATTATATCATGTTTACAAATAGCCAACACAGTTAAATTTAATCACAGACAAATTAAATATAACATGTAAGATAAAGCATAAAAAATAACTGTAAAGAAAATAAAATCCTTACAGAACTTCGATGTTATTCCCATTGTTGGAAAACCTCCAAGCGGAATTCGCACTCCCATTTATTGAATCGAAAAGCTAATAAATTACAAAAACATAACTAGTTCTTCCCAAAAAGGGAAGAACTCTAAAACTAAGAGAAATTAACTAAGAACAACTAAAAACTAAGAAAGAAACTAAAAAACTAAGAAATGAGAGAAAGAAAGGGAAGAGAAGAATGGTTTTGAGGTGTGTTTAGAAGTGAAGAGAAGGGGGGTATTTATAGGTGAAGATGGAGAGAAAAAGTGGTTGAAAAAATGTTAAAAAATTATGAAAACGTGGAGTGGTAATTGCTGACGTCATAGTGATGACGTCGGCGATGATACATGGTAGGCGCGTGAAAAATGGGGCGAAATGGGCGTCTGCTACGGAGGCATTAGGCGCTGATGAGTGCACAAAAAGCACTAAAATAACCATGATTTTATGCACATTAATTGATTAAAAATATATATATTTATATGTTTTATCATATATTTATATAAATTTGTCTTTTTCGGAATCACGGGTATTTTTATTGTTTTTCGTATTTTGGCTTAAAAACGCAATTTAAAGACTCAAAGAAGAATACTTGAAGCAATACATCACAAATAAATTAATAAATAAGTGGAAAAAGGTCAACAAACATGGAAAAATTGGACAAAATGGGTCGAAAAGGTCAAAAATGTCAAAAGCGTAGAAAACGCGCCGCATTGCCAGCTACTGGCCAAGACTCAGCCCGCCCAAAATCGCGCTGGTTATCGTTTCATGCGCGAAGATCAAGCGCTGGTTATCACCACGCGCGCAGCACGCCGCCCAAGAACGCCTTCAACGCGTTTTTGACCCATTTTTCACGTGCACGCCCCATGACGTCACGCTGACGTCATTGATGACCTCAACAGGTCCAAAACACGTTTTTATTTTTTTAATATTTTTTTAACATTTTTTAATCATTTTTTCTCTCCATCCTCACCTATAAATACCCCTTCCATTCACTTCAAAACACACCTCAAAACCTCACTTCTCTCTTCTTTCTTTCTCTCATTTCTTAGTTTTTGAGTTTTCTTTAGTTTCTTTCTTAGTTTCTAAGCTTTTCTTAGTTTTTCTCTTAGTTTTTAGTTCAATTGTCTTAGGTTTAGAGTTCTTCTCTTTTGAGAGGAACTTGTAATGTTTTTGTAATAATTTAGATTTTTGATTCAATAAATGGAAGTGCAAATTCCGCTTGGAGGTTTTCTAGCAACGGAATAGCATCGAAGTTCTGTAAGGATTTTATTTTCTTTACGCTATTTTTATGCTTTATTCTTACATGTTATATTTTATTTGTCTGTGATTAAATTTAACTGTGCTAGTCTGTTTATAATCATGATATAATAATAACGTTGTTATGCTTGTAAATATTAAATAGGTGAAAATTTCTAAAATGAATTGATTTTATTTTTATTCAAGATTTTATATTAAGGATGTTAGAGAGAATTATATTACTTTTCATTACAAAGTTAAATCTCAAAGTTAGACGTTAAGGTTTAGTTATCCGGTCTAATTTAGAGTAGTGCTCTTTTATTTGTTGGTACAATCGCCCGCTAGTTAGAGTGAAGCTCTATTTCAAAAGTTTTTATAAGAATTATTATGTGGAAATGTATTGACAACATGTTTTCAATAGTGATTTTAAAACTTGAAAGTTAGTACTCGGATAACTAAATTCTTAAGTTTAATTTGGACACCTTGAATAAAGTTTAAACTGTCTAACCCCACCAAAGGTGGCATTTAAATGGTTCATTTTCAATCTCTTAGAAAAAGGAATTAATTTAATTAACCAAATTAGTTATCAACCCCACCCATAGGTGTTAATTGATTTGTTTAGTTAACAAAGAGTATCTAACCCCACCAAAGGTGGTATTCATACAAAAAAGAGAGAATCAATAAAATATCAATTTATATCTTTAATAACCTAGATAATATGAGCAAGCATAATTAACTTAGTTATTATATCCATAAATACTCCACTAATATAAATGATAAAATTTGCATGAATATTTATTGAATCAGTATTTATATTTATTTATTCAATTTGTATCTATGTTTATTCTTTTTAGATTATATTTAATTAATCTGTATATATGTTTATTTTATGTTATTAGATTAGGAACACAAAAACCAAAACTATCGTGACAGGATGTTTAGGATTTAATTTCGTTTTTAAAAGTTTGAATAATAAATTAAAAACCACATACATTCCTTCCTTAGATCGACCTTGGGAGTATACTTATCATTTTCTACGAAATGATTCGTGCACTTGCGAGTTTTATAAATAGATAAAACCAAAGTAACTGGCAGGATCTACATGCCTGCTCGCCGATCAAGTTTTGGCGTATTGCGGAACGAATAGCGTTTTTAAATTATTTATCAAAATTTTAAAAACCTTTTGTGTTGTAAATAATTGTGATTTTTTTTATTAAAAAATAAAAAAAATAAAAAATTTTGTTGTTTGTGAAAAGTAAAAAAAAATTCAAATTTCAATTTCGTATTAAATAAAAACAAATATAGCATGAATAATAAAATAATTTTGCATTTTGAAATTTGAAGTAAAAAAAAAATAAAAAAATTTTAAAATAAATTAATAAATAAATAAGAATAAAAAAATAAAAAATAAAAAATAAAAAATAATAAAAATAATAAAAATAATAAAAAAATAAAAAAATAAAAAAATAAAAAAAATAAAAAATAAAAAATAAAAAAAAATCAAAAACTTTATTTTCAATTTTTTTATTTTATTTTTGTTGTTTTTCTTTTCCTTTTTTTTCTTTTACCTTTTTCAATTATTTTTTTCAATTTATTTTATTTTATTATTATTATTTTTTGGCTTAATTTTTATTTTTTCTCTTTTTCTCTTTTTATTTTATTTTATTTTTTTCAAATTTTTTTTTTAACTACTTTTTTTTTAATTTTCGTTTAAGTTAATTAACTTAGGTTTTTAGTAACTTAATTTACTAACTTATATTAATTTAATTTACTAACTTAATTAACTTAGATTTTCATTAACTTAATTAACCTACCTTTTTATTAACTTAATTAACTTAAATTTTAACTTAACTTAACTTAATTAACTTAATTTTAATAGCATGAAAAGTAAAGATCTAAGGGAGTTCCGCAGGAGACTAGTTCTTGGAAGCCTTTGTGCCACTAGTCTTTCCTGGGAACGCGTTCGCTAGGAGGATGGTTTTTAAGGAGCCTTTGCCCCACCATTCTTTCCTGGGAGCACTCTTGGTTAATACTGATTATGTTATTTTAACTTCAAAAAAATTAAAAAAAAAAAAAAAAAAAAATTCTGAAACTATCTCCAAAATTTTAAAGCTTTAATTACAATCTAAGGAGTTAGTTGTTTTGTTTGTTCTAGGTACAATTGTGTTTTGATGCCTTAATTATTTGATTTGCACCTAGATGTGGGTTATCTAAAACCCTCAAGCATGCCCCTAGTTTTTGGTACAGAAAAATTTGAAAATCAATAGTGGCATGTATGAAACAGTATAGGTAGACAACATTGTCTTACTTGTAGGTTTGATTGACTCAATGATGAGGGGACATTGAGTTTACTTAAAAGGCAATCCCCAAGTTACGTCTTGCTAAGACGTTAAACTAAGCGCTGGATGGGAGGCAACCCATCATTTTAGGTAATTTTTTTTGTTATTTGTTTTAATTTTATTGTTTATTTTGGTTTAATTATATGTGAATAATTCTTAAATTGTTAAAACTAAAAATATTTTTTGAGTTGTTAGAAGTTCACAAAGAATCTGTATACACTTTAATGATGAATATGATGAATGCACTTGCATTTCTCCATTACTACTTACACATTCTCAAGAAATAGGTAATCTTTCTTCTCTTTTCTCTTTATCTTTAATTTACACTTGTTACATTGAGGACAATGTAAGTTCTAGGTTGGGGGTGGTGAAAAGTTACCATGCTTAATTAGAAAAGAAAAAAAAAAAGATTTAACAACTTAAAAATTAAAAAAAAAAAAAAAAAATTATTAATTTTTTTTTTTTTATGTTCACATCTTCTATTTTTGTGTTTTGTTTTATTTTTGTTTTGTGTGATTTAGTAATTTTGGAATTAAAAAAAAAAAAAAAAAAAAAAGTTCTCCCAAAAATTTATCATTTCTTTAAATCAAATTTAAGTAAATAGTTAAGTCTTTTGTACTGTTAGATTAATTTTGGAAAACATATCATGAAATATTATGTAATTATTTTTGATAATTAGTTAATTTTTGTCATAACTAGTATTTCTTGATAAGATGTAGAAATTATATTAAACCCAAAATCGGTATTTATGAATTTGTTTTAGTGGAGACTACCTTTGTGAGATATAATTTGAGCCTAATTTCCTTTATTCAGAGTGAAATATATATTTTTTCTACTCCAAACACATTTCTTATTTCTTCAAATTCTTAGATGATCTCTATAGGCATTAATATTGAATGTATGAATTTTTTCTCATCTTAATAGAGTGTCGTATATTTTTTATTATTATTTTTGCTTAGATTAAATGATTTGAGTAGAAATTGATAGTATATGCTTTTATCTCATTCGTGCATGACATTACAAAAAAAAGAGACATATCTGGGGTTACCTAAACCAAGATCAAACAAAAAAGCCACAAAATTAACCACTCACCAAAATCCTAAAAAAAATGTACAATCTATACATGGGTTGACTCTCTAAAAAATGATATATATTGAAAAGCATCTTGAAAAAAATAGAGAGAGAAAGAATATATAGTATAATCTACATACTATGACCCACATTGCCTACAAAATTGTGAGTAAAGGCTAATTACAAAAGAAAGATATAGGAAGTAATTCCCTAAAAAGTCATTGCACTTTCTTCATTTGTAAAAGGCATATATCTTGAAATTTTTTCTTAATGAGTTTGATTTATGCATGAAAATAATTTTTATATATGATATCTTTATAATTTATACATTTGATTCCTTCCATGAGATCAATGTCAAAATAACACTTTGAGCCTTTCTTCTTTATACATATGCGAACATATTAGTTCATTTCTATACATCAACTCTTTCGCATATAAATTAGTATGAGTGTTTGAACCCATACGATTCAAGAGTTTTGAGAGTATTGACTTGTGAGGAATAGAGTCGGGCAATTCGGATTTATGACACTGAAATTGGGTGAAATTAAATTGATACATTTTTGATATGAAATATGAAAATGATTTCCGACTAATTATTATAATAAATCATGATTGTTTAAAAAGATTAAAATAACTTATGCTTGAGATTTTAATTATGATCTTAAAGGAGATTAAAAAGTATGAGACATTTTTGTGATATGTTGTTTTCTTTTATTCTTAAACGTTAATTTTTGATTTTGTTGTAATTTTAGTTTTTAAGTTGATTGTTGTTATTATTTCTTTTAATTTTTACATTTAGTTCAATGTTTGTGGGTATCATTACTGAAAACCCTCACGAGACTCAAACTCGTCCACTAGGGCAACCTAGGGGTTTAAAGGCTTGTTGCATAGGCTAAATGCAACCGTGTCAATCTACGGAAGTGATTTAGGATAGTTTAATTTTTAGTTTTTATCGCTTCTCTTGCTAAGGGACTAGCAAGAAGCTGGTTGGGGGTTGTGATGAGTGCTCAAAAAGCACTAAAATAACCATGATTTTATGCACATTAATTGATTAAAAATATATATATTTATATGTTTTATCATATATTTATATAAATTTGTCTTTTTCGGAATCACGGGTATTTTTATTGTTTTTCAGGTATTTTGGCTTAAAAACGCAATTTAAAGACTCAAAGAAGAATACTTGAAGCAATACATCACAAATAAATTAATAAATAAGTGGAAAAAGGTCAACAAACATGGAAAAATTGGACAAAATGGGTCGAAAAGGTCAAAAATGTCAAAAAGCGTAAAAACGCTGTTACTTGTTCATGCGCGCAGATCAACGCTGGTTATCGCTCACGCGCGCAGCGCTTGCCAGAAATTACCACGCGCTACTTCAACGCGTTTTTGACCCATTTTTCACGTGCAGCCGCCCCCATGACGTCATGCTGACGTCATTGATGACCTCAAGGTCCAAAACACGTTTTTATTTTTTTAATATTTTTTTTAACATTCTGTTTATCATTTTTTCTCTCCACACTCACCTATATATACCCGCCTTACATTCACTTCAAAACACACCTCAAAACCTCACTTCTCTCTTCTTTCTTTCTCTCATTTCTTAGTTTTTGAGTTTTCTTTAGTTTCTTTCTTAGTTTCTAAGCTTTTCTTAGTTTTTCTCTTAGTTTTTAGTTCAATTGTCTTAGGTTTAGAGTTCTTCTCTTTTTGAGAGGAACTTGTAATGTTTTTGTAATAATTTAGATTTTTGATTCAATAAATGGAAGTGCAAATTCCGCTTGAGGTTTTCTAGCAACTGAATAGCATCGAAGTTCTGTAAGGATTTTATTTTCTTTACGCTTATTTTTATGCTTTATTCTTACATGTTATATTTTATTTGTCTGTGATTAAATTTAACTGCTGCTTATAATCATGATATAATAATAACGTTGTTATGCTTAAAATATTAAATAGGTGAAAATTTCTAAAATGAATTGATTTTATTTTTATTCAAGATTTTATATTAAGGATGTTAGAGAGAATTATATTATTTTTCATTACAAACTTAAATCAAAGTTAGACTTTAAGGTTTAGTTATCCTGTCTAATTTAGAGTAGTGCTCTTTTATTTGTTGGTACAATCGCCCGGAAGTTAGAGTGAAGCTCTATTTCAAAAGTTTTTATAAGAATTATTATGGGGAAATGTATTGGCAAGATGTTTTCAATAGTGAGTTTAAAACTTGAAAGTTAGTACTCGGATAACTAAATTCTTAAGTTTAATTTGGACACCTTGAATAAAGTTTAAATCGTCTAACCCCACCAAAGGTAGCATTTAAATGGTGCATTTTCATTCACTTAGAAAAAAGAATTAATTTAATTAAAGAAATTAGTTATCAACGCCAGTCATAGGTGTTAATTGATTTGTTTAGTTAACAAATAGTATCTAACCTCACCAAAGGTGGTATTCATACAAAAAGAGAGAATCAATAAAATATCAATTTATATCTTTAATAACCTAGATAATATGAGCAAGCATAATTAACTTAGTTATTATATCCATAAATACTCCACTAATATAAATGATAAAATTTGGATGAATATTTATTGAATCTGTATTTTTATTTATTTATTCAATTTCTCTCTATGTTTATTCTTTTTAGATTATATTTAATTAATCAGATATATGTTTATTTTATGTTATTAGATTAGGAACACAAAAACCAAAACTATCGTGACAGATGTTTAGGATTTAATTTCGTTTTAAAAGTTTGAATAATAAATTAAAAACCACATACATTCCTTCCTTAGATCGACGAGTATACTTATCATTTTCTACGAAATGATTCGTGCACTTGCGAGAGTTTTATAAATAGATAAAACCAAAGTAACGGGCAGGATCGGCGATGTCGGTTCTGCCCTATCACGCGGGCGCGCGGAGCAGTGAGATGTGCGCTGGCGCGCGCGGAACTGATTGGGCGCGCGGGTCCGGGCGCCAGGCCATGGCGGGCTCGGCTCGGCCGGGCTGGCTCGGCGCGGCGGCGCGATTTTCTCCTTTTTGACATTTTTTACCTTTTTGACCCATTTTATCCAACTTTTCCATATTTATTAACCTTTCCCCATTTATTTATTAATATATTTGTGATGTATTGCTTCCAGTATTCCTCTTTGAGTCTTTAAGTTACGTTTTTAAGCCAAAATACCTGAAAAACAATAAAAATACCCGTGATTCCGAAAAAGACAAATATATATAAATATATGATAAAACATATAAATATATATATATATATATATTAATCAATTAATGTGCATAAAATCATAGTTATTTTGGGCTTTTTGAGCACTCATCACAACCCCCCAACTGACTTCTTGCTAGTCCCTTAGCAAGAGAAGCGATAAAAACTAAAAATTAAACTATCCTAAATCACTTCCGTAGATTGACACGGTTGCATTTAGCCTATGCAACAAGCCTTTAAACCCCTAGGTTGCCCTAGTGGACGAGTTTGAGTCTCGTGAGGGTTTTCAGTAATGATACCCACAAACATTGAACTAAATGTAAAAATTAAAAGAAATAATAACAACAATCAACTTCAAAACTAAAATTACAACAAAATCAAAAATTAACGTTTAAGAATAAAAGAAAACAACATATCACAAAAATGTCTCATACTTTTTAATCTCCTTTAAGATCATAATTAAAATCTCAAGCATAAGTTATTTTAATCTTTTTAAACAATCATGATTTATTATAATAATTAGTCGGAAATCATTTTCATATTTCATATCAAAAATGTATCAATTTAATTTCACCCAATTTCAGTGTCATAAATCCGAATTCGCTTCGATTCTATTCCTCACAAGTCAATACTCTCAAAACACTGAATCCTATGGGTTCAAACACTCATACTAATTTATATGCGAAAGAGTTGATGTATAGAAATGAACTAATATGTTCGCATATGTATAAAGAAGAAAGGCTCAAAGTGTTATTTTGACGTTGATCTCATGGAAGGAATCAAATGTATAAATTATAAAGATATCATATATAAAAATTATTTTCATGCATAAATCAAACTCATTAAGAAAAAATTTCAAGATATATGCCTTTTACAAATGAAGAAAGTGCAATGACTTTTTAGGGAATTACTTCCTATATCTTTCTTTTGTAATTAGCCTTTACTCACAACTTTGTAGGCCATGGGTCATAGTATGTAGATTATACTATATATTCTTTCTCTCTATATTTTTCTTGAAGATATTTTTCTGAAGATATTTTTCAATATATATCAATTGTTTAGAGAGTCAACCCATGTACAGATTGTACATTTGTTTTTTAGGATTTTGGTGAGTGGTTAATTTTGTAGTTTTTTTGTTTGATCATGGTTTAGGTAATCCCAGATATGTCTTTTTTTTTGTAACAGTCATGCACAAATGAGATAAAAGCATATACTATCAATTTCTACTCAAATCATTTAATCTAAGCAAAAATAATAATAAAAAATATACGATACTTTATTAAGATGAGAAAAAATTCATACATTCAATATTAATGCCTATAGAGATCATCTAAGAATTTGAAGAAATAAGAAATGTGTTTGGAGTAGAAAAAATATATATTTCACTCTCAATAAGGGAAATTAGGCTCAAATTATATCTCACAAAGGTAGTCTCCACTAAAACAAATTTATAAACACCGATTTTGGGTTTAATATAATTTCTACATCTTATCAAGAAATACTAGTTATGACAAAAATTAACAAATTATCAAAAATAATTACATAATATTTCATGATATGTTTTCAAAAATTAATCTAACAGTGCAAAAGACTTAACTATTTACTTAATTTTGATTTAAAGAAATGATAAATTTTTGTGAGAATTTTTTTTTTTAAATTCCAAAATTACTAAATCACACAAAAAAAATTAAAACCAAACACAAAAAATGAAGATGTGAACATAAAAAAGAAAAAATTAATAATTGTTTTTTTTTTTTTTTGAAATTTTAAATTGTTAAATCTTTTTTTTTCTTTTCTAATTAAGCATGGTAACTTTTCACCACCCCCAACCTAGAACTTACATTGTCCTCAATGTAACAGCTATAAATTAAAGATAAAGAGAAAAGAGAAGACAAATTACCTATTTCTTGAGAATGTGTAAGTAGTAATGGAGAAATGCAGGTGCATTCATCATATTCATCATTAAAGTGTATACAGACAGATTGCTGTGACTTCTAACAACTCAACAAATATTTTTAGTTTTAACAATTTAAAAATTATTTACATATAATTAAACTAAAATAAACAATAAAATTAAGTATATAAAATAAATAACAAAAAAAATTACCTAAAATGATGGGTTGCCTCCCATCCAGCGCTTAGTTTAACGTCTTAGCAAGACGTAACTTGGGGATTGCCTTTTAAGTAAACTCAATGTCCCCTCATCATTGAGTCAATCAAACCTACAAGTAAGACAAGATTGTCTACCTATACTATTTCAAACATGCCCTACTGATTTTTAAATTTTTTTTTTTGGTACTAAAAACTAGGGACATGCTTGAGGGTTTTAGATAACCCATATCTAGGTGCAAATCAAATAATTAAGGCATCAAAACACAATTGTACCTAGATCAAACAAAGAAACTAACTCTTAAGATTGTAATTAAAACTTTAAAATTTTGGAGATAGTTTCAGAATTTTTTTTTTAATTTTTTAATTTTTTTTAAGTTAAAATAACATAATCAGTATTAACCAAGGGTGCTCCCAGGAAAGAATGGTGGGGCAAAGGCTCCTTAAAAACCATCCTCCTAGACAGAGCAACGTTCTCAGGAAAGACTAGTGGCACAAAGGCTTCCAAGAACTAGTCTCCTAGACAGAACTCCCTTAGATCTTTACTTTTCATGCTATTAAAATTAAGTTTAATTAAGTTAAGTTAAGTTAAAATTTAAGTTAATTAAGTTAATAAAAAAGTAGGTTAATTAAGTTAATGAAAATCTAAGTTAATTAAGTTAGTAAATTAAATTAATATAAGTTAGTAAATTAAGTTACTAAAAACCTAAGTTAATTAACTTAAAAGAAAATTAAGATAAAAAAAGTAGTTAAAAAAAATTTGAAAAAAAAAATTAAACCAAAAATAAAATAAATTAAAAAAGTAAAAGAAAAAATAAAAAAAATAAAAAGAGAAAAAGAGAAAAAAAAATTAAATTAAAAAATAAGTCAAAAATAAAAAAAAAAAAAAAAAATAATTGAAAAAAAAATAAAAAAAATAACAAAAAAAATAAAAAAAAAAAAAATTGAAAATAAATTTTTTGATTTTTTTTGATTTTTTTGATTTTTTTGATTTTTTTGATTTTTTTGATTTTTTTGATTTTTTTGATTTTTTTGATTTTTTTGATTTTTTTGATTTTTTTGATTTTTTGATTTTTTGATTTATTTTATTTTTTGATTTATTTTATTTATTTAATTTAAAATTTATTTACTTTTTTTTACTTCAAATTTCAAATTTCAAAATTATTTTATTATTCATGCTATAATTTTTTTATGAAATTTAAAATTTGAAATTTTTTTTATTTATTATGAAATTGAAATTTGAATTTTTATTTTATTTTATTATTTTTTTATTTTTTTTTAAATAAAAAAAATCACAATTATTTACAACACAAAAAGTTTTTAAAATTTTGATAAATAATTTAAAAACGCTATTCCTTCCCCCCGTACAAGAAAAACTTGATCAGGCGTAACCGACATCGCCGATCCTGCTCGTTACTTTGGTTTTATCTATTTATAAAACTCTCGCAAGTGCACGAATCATTTCGTAGAAAATGATAAGTATACTCCCAAGGTCGATCTAAGGAAGGAATGTATGTGGTTTTTAATTTATTATTCAAACTTTTAAAAATGAAATTAAATCCTAAACATCATGTCACGATATTTTGGGATTTTGTGTTTTTAATCTACTTACATAAAAATAAACATAGATTCAATAAACATTTATGCAAATTTTATCATTTATAATGGTGGAGTATTTATGGATATAATAATTAAGTTAATTATGCGTGCTCATATTAATTAGGTTATTAAAGATATGATTTGATATTTATTGATTCTCTCTTTTTTATATGAATACCACCTTTGGTGGGGTTAGATATTCTTTGTTAACTAAACAAATCAATTAACACCTATGGGTGGGGTTGATAACTAATTTGGTTAATTAAATTAATTCCTTTTTCTAAGAGATTGAAAATGAACCATTTAAATGCCACCTTTGGTGGGGTTAGACAGTTGAAACTTTATTCAAGGTGTCCAAATTAAACCTAAGAATTTAATTATCCGAGTACTAACTTTCAAGTTTTAAAACCACTACTGAAAACATGTTGTCAATACATTTTCAGATAATAATTCTTATAAAAACTTTTGAAATAGAGCTTCACTCTAACTAGCCGGCGATTGTACCAACAAATAAAAGAGCACTACTCTAAATTAGACCGGATACCTAAACCTTAAAATCTAATTTTCAGGTTTAAGTTTGTAATGAAAAATAATATATTTCTCTCTAACATTCTTAATATAAAATCTTGAATAAAAATAAAATCAATTCATTTTAGAGATTTTTACCTATTTAATATTTCGCAAGCATAACAACGTTATTATTATATCATGTTTACAAATAGCCAACACAGTTAAATTTAATCACAGACAAATTAAATATAACATGTAAGATAAAGCATAAAAAATAACTGTAAAGAAAATAAAATCCTTACAGAACTTCGATGTTATTCCCATTGTTGGAAAACCTCCAAGCGGAATTTGCACTCCCATTTATTGAATCGAAAAGCTAATAAATTACAAAAACATAACTAGTTCTTCCCAAAAAGGGAAGAACTCTAAAACTAAGAGAAATTAACTAAGAACAACTAAAAACTAAGAAAGAAACTAAAAAACTAAGAAATGAGAGAAAGAAAGGGAAGAGAAGAATGGTTTTGAGGTGTGTTTAGAAGTGAAGAGAAGGGGGGTATTTATAGGTGAAGATGGAGAGAAAAAGTGGGGGAAAAAATGTTAAAAAATTATGAAAACGCGGAGTGGTAATTGCTGACGTCATACTGATGACGTCAGCATGACATGAGGCGGCTGCGCGTGAAAAATGGGGCGAAATGGGCGTCGGCGCGCGCGGGCGCGCGCGGAACTGGGACTGGGCGCGCGCTGATGCGCGCGGACGTGGGGCGTGCTGCGCGCGGCTGGGCGCTGGCGCGCGCGGGGCTCAGCGTGGTTGGGCGGCTCGGCGACGCGGCGGCGCGATTTTCTCCTTTTTGACATTTTTGACCTTTTTGACCCATTTTATCCAACTTTTCCATATTTATTGACCTTTCCCCATTTATTTATTAATATATTTGTGATGTATTGCTTCCAGTATTCCTCTTTGAGTCTTTAAGTTACGTTTTTAAGCCAAAATACCTGAAAAACAATAAAAATACCCGTGATTCCGAAAAAGACAAATATATATAAATATATGATAAAACATATAAATATATATATATATTAATCAATTAATGTGCATAAAATCATGGTTATTTTAGTGCTTTTTGAGCACTCATCAACTTGCAAGTAAATAAAATTTATGCATCATGTTTTTGGCGTCTTGTCGAAGAATTTGGCATTTTAGATTATTTATTTGTTTTCTTAATTTCATTATTTTTTTTTTATATTTTTTAGTTTTTAGTTTTTGTTAGTTATTTTGATTATTTTTGGTTTTTCTGTTACCATTCTTAGTGGTTTCTTCTTTGGTGCTTTGATCTCCCATGTTGTTTTCATTAGTTTCTGTAAGGTAGGAGATCCCAAGGAAACAAACCATTTAGATTTTGAAGGAAGAAGAGCTATTGCAAGAATAACAAGAAATGAGGGACAGTATATCAAGGGAAATGGCTTTGTAGAAGTAAGCAAGGCCAATATTTGGCACTACTACCTCATGTATATAGTTGGGGGAGGCCGCTAGGAGTTATGAATGGAAAAAAATTCCTTATTCCATATTACCTTCATTTTATGATATTCATAATGAAGATCCATTTACTTTCATTAGAGATTTTTGTGCAACTATGCAGACATTTCCCTACAAGGGCTTAATGTTGACCAACTTAGGATGGGATGTTATCCATACACTCTCAATGACAGGGAAAAGGCTTGGCTTATGACTCTTCCACCTGGATCGATCTTTAATAACTTGGGAGGTAGTCTACAACAAATTCATGAGAAAATTCTATTCTCATCAAAAGATTGCAGATACAAGGACTAAGGTAGTCACATTTTCTTAGATGGAGAGTGCCATTCCATGATGCTTGGGATAAGCTCAAGCTATTTCTTATGTAGTGCCTACACTTCCACTTCCCATTATAGCTACAAAACTAGTTCTTCTATGATAGGTTGACATTACAGTGTCAGTTCACTTTTGACAATGCAACACATGGAAGTATGGGAGAGAAGATAACCATTGAAAATGTTTAGCTTTCTAAGATGATGGGTGCTGATGCATAAATTTTAATTGCTCCCAAGTGCGTGAATCACCACTAGACTAATTATAATCTTACCCCGAGATCAGCCTCTAAAAGAATTTGCGATGGTTTTAAAAGTTACATGTTTTCTCAAATAGTAAAGCGAAGAATCCTAAACATTGTAATAATTTTTGGTTGAAAGATAATTGTAAACTCTAAAATAATTGAATAAATAAAATAAACGAGTAAATTATTGCCTAATTAATATGGATGAATGTGTATGGAAAATTAGCTAGTTAACCATTTATGAAAACAACGAATTAAATAATTTTCAAAATATAGCTTCAAAAGCTAAAATTATTGACTTTTCCCCCTTTTCAATAAAAGAACCCTTAATGATCATGGCGATCCCCCACAAATGACAATTAACCAATTATTTCCTTGATCAAACTTGTAATTAGTTAATTGTCAAACCTAAGAGAAATAAATTAACCATCTAATTTCATACAAATTAACGCAATTAATTAAATTCCTATCCTTAAATGCATAACCAAACAAAGATCTTATGTCTAATGCCTAGTTCTAAAATAGTCACTATGTTAATAAATTAGAATGGCCATAATCCATAAATAAAGATATGAAAAGCTATGAACAAGAAATAAATCACTTTAATAAAATAACATCATTCATTTATCCATCCACTCATGGAAGCAAACTAATTTTCCATACAAAAAACTTCTTCTCTTATAATTAAGTTAATCATAATCAATTTAATTGCAAGAAACATAACCAAAATATGGGAGAAATAAGATATAACAATTAAAATACCCTTTTTTGATCTACAATCTCCAAATCCTTGAATTGGTTGAACCACTTCTTCAAATCCTTGAAAATACCTTCACAAATGGGAGTTTTCTCTTTATTTTTTGTGTTATGGGATGGAAGAAAATGGATACAATTCATTGGTTATGTTTTAGAAAGGTTTTAGGATGTAGTTATAGGTTAGGTTTTAGGAAAGGGTGAAGAAGACACATTTTTTTGGCAAAGAGAAGGATTTTTGGCCATTAAATGAATGTAGGCCACTACATGCATTTTTCTGCGTTGTGACACTAGATTAAAATAGATACTAGATAACAACTCGAGATTGGACCAATGCGACATGCATAATTTATGCTTTGGTGTGTGATGGATTGGAGATAACATACAAAGAAACCCTAAACACCTCATCACGACAAGTGAATGTTTGGGCCATATTATGTGTTGATTTCCTAGTGGCCAGATATTTTGTTCGATCAGACTTGTCCAATTTTCCATTTCTTGCTCTGGTTTTACTATTTATGTTCATTTTAATCCAAGATTATTCCAAATACTTATTAACCTAAAAAAAATATGAAAATACCTTACAAAACAACATAATTCTTATAATAGAACATAGAATTAATGTCTTAAAACACAAAAAACAATTTATCAAAATTTCCCAACATGCAAAACAACCAAGAAAATTGCACTCCTAACCACTAAAAAATGAAAAAAATCAAGAAATATATGGTATGTGTAGTAATTGTGAGCATAGTGCTAATACTTTTCTTTTTTAGAGTGATTCATATAATTTAACACAAAAATGTGGGATATGGTTACGGTAGCTTGTTCTAATTGGATTTGGTTTAAAAGGGGTTCAAGGTCTATTTATAGGCTAGGTTTTGGGTAAAACATGTTTTGTACACATATTAGCATTTCAGGCCATTTTCGACACTTGGTTCGTGGCATGCTATGAAATGGAATCTTTTGGGTAGCTATGCATATTTCACACTAGCAAATGCACAAATATATTTGAGAGTACTTCATTGCGACATGGATTTTGTTGAGTCACACTTCACATAAAATTTCTAGAATTATTGTTGTCTCTTTAAGAGAACATGAACGTGTAAGTATACACGGTCACAATTAATAAATGATAAGTAAGATATCATTCCCACGAAGATATTTTTACTAATATTTGTTAAGTACTAAAATTGTTTCAATCTAATTTTATCAAAACAATCAAACTTTGGATGGAGTTTAACTAACTAATTTTTTATAACAGTTTATAAAAATATTCTAGGATTAGAGTTTCACCAAATTAATCCACTTGAATCATATTATTTTCTCTTGATTTATGTTGTCATATTTAATTTTTCAACCAAGAACTCCTAATTTATCCATATGTCTCATCCGATAACAAATAGACACATCTCGCTAAAATAATTCATTATATTCCTATGATAATTAAATTCATCAAGATTCATTAAGTTCAAAGTTCTCAAATAGTTACACGTACAATAGAGGTATACTCATATCCCTTATATATACATGTTATTCTATCCACGAGTAACACACAAAAATGTTTTTTCCAAGTTTATTTAAGTATCACATATCAATTGATTAATCTTCCAACAATCAAAAGCATTAAGCACAAATAGAATAAACAAATTAAACATCTCATAAATCATTCAAAAATAATTAATCCAAGCTTCATAATATAAGTTACATGGAAACCCTAGAACAATTAAATTATTTCATAGTAAATATTAAAAATACAATAGGAAAATATTAAGAGATTTAAGGAACATTAAATGAAGAACAACAAAAAGAATTAAAAGTATTTCATCTCTGCTTTCTCTATTTTTCTCCTAAGCAGAACCATAACAAAAGCCAAAAATGGCTTCTGCGTGTTCCACTGTCTACCACTTTTCTTGTATCATAATAAGCACATATTCATAGCTTCAAGAAAATATACCAAAAATATTACGCGTGAAACAAATGGGAGACAAAAATTATTCTTCAGACATGAGTGTAAAAAGTTGGGACAAAACATGCAAAACTGGCTGGACTGCATGCGCCTTTTTTTGATTTTTTTATACAATACACATGACATGTGGTGAGCTCTGATTCACTGGAATAATAATGGGGCACGTGGCAACTTTTTATTGGGTGGGATGAGAGGGCACACACATATTATGTGGACCGCATCGAACGAGAAATTTAATTGCTAGTTTATGCACGATAGCTGGCTTCCACTCGTGTGAAGCATAGTATAAATGCATGATCAGGGCCTTTCAATTTTTTATCTAACGGTGAGTGATGGAGACGCATCTAAGGGAAATTATTTGCGTAGACAAGTGGGCCCTACTCTGCGCGTCGGGCTACGCAGACAGGAAGACCCCACTCTGCACGCCGAGCAATGTGCCATCTGGAAACGTGTCCAATTGCCCATGCAGCACTTGCATCTCACTCTCCTAATCCTCACCGTTGATTGTCTGATCTAACTGTGCGTGAGACATGTTGACAATGCTGCATGTGGTCCTCTTTTTCTACGTAGAAAAACAAAGTTTGGTTAATTGCATTTAAGCCCTCTATATTAATTCAAATTAAATTATAAACTTCTTTTATTTGAAATTAAGCCCTCTTTTTAATTCAAATTATATTTTAAACTTTTATTATTTGCAATTAAGTCCTTTTTAATTCAAATTCTTTAATTTTCTCTAAAAATCTATTTCTTAAAAAACTAATAGTAAATATTAATTTAAGAACTTAAAATTAACTAAAAACATTAAGAACCTAGCAATTATAATTAATAAAATGGACAAAATAACTCTAAAATATAGAGTTATCAATTACCAAATTCAACCCGATGACATCTAACTACATCATGGATTATGTTTGGGCCACATCGCACACCTATATCCTAGTTTTTGATATTTTGGTTCATTTTCACTCGTTTGAATTGCCATTTATCGCTCCATTTTCACTTTTTTTCTCTATGTTTATCCAAGATTCATCCAAAAGCACATTAACCTATAAAACATGAAAATACCCTCCAAAACAACATAATATTAAAATAAAAGATAAAATTAACAATTAATAATATAGGAAATTATATTTCAAAATAGTTTTCATCAAATTCCTCCAAACCTACATTTTGCTACTCCTTGTGCAAAGAAAAAACTAAAAAAACAAATAAGAATACTAAAAAAAAATACAGACTTGAATCAACAAAATTTCTCATGCATTAGTTTCTTTGCAGTTCATAATCAAAGTTGTAGCACAAGTTCCTCCAAAATCTTAACACATAAAGTTCCATGTGAAAATTAGTTTCACATTATAAATCCATGCCATATTAATCAAAGCATATCAACATTAATTCCCCCAACCCTAGTGTTAAGAATCTAAATTTGTTTTGACTCTTTTTATTCCTCATAATATACACTCTTAATAGCACACCAACTTATGGGTTCAAGCACTCAACTAAGTATAAGCGAATATAAGTTATGTAAAGAAAAAGATAATAGATTCACATATATTTATAAACAACAAAGGCTCAAATGTGAACAAAATTGATCTCAAGAACAGAATCAAATGCTAGGATTATGAAGACATCATGTTGCTCATATCATATTCCTATCAAACTAATTAAGCAATCAATGTCAAGTATGTTCCTATAAAAGAATGAAAGCAAATTAGACTTCAAAGCATTATTTTCTACTATCTTGTGATACCCATATCATTACTTCCAAGATTTCAAGGTCATAGTATTTAGTTATACTATTTTGTTTTATCTTTTTTTCATTCTTTTGTTTATAAGAAAATACCCATGTATATATATTATGGTGAGTGGCTATTATAGCTTCTTTTATCTAAGGGAGCCTCATATGTATCATTTTTCACTAGAAGTTAAGCATGAAAATAAATAAACAAGTAGATATATTATCTCTTAGAATAAAATACAATAGGTTCAGTAATAATTTCACATGGTTGTCTCCTTTATTTGATTTCGAGACACCAAATTTAGGTTCTTCTCACTTTCACAATTCAAAGCATGAAGCATAGACTGGAATAGAACTAACTTTTAGAACACACCTTGAACATGTTTATGAAATGAAACAAAAAATGAATGTATAAATACTCTATTACTCACTTTAAATTGACTTAAAACATGATAATTTTGTAACAAAAAATGTTTTATTAGGATTATCTACACCTCCAAACCTAAAGTAAACATTATTTTCAACATTTTCAACAAAGTATATGTTTAGAAAAGCATTTGGAAAGGGAAAATAGGGAATTAACTAAAGTAAAAGAAAAATATTACCATAAATAGTGGGTTTCCTCTCACCAAGAACTTTCTTTAACATTTTAGCATGAAATTGCTTGTTCTTTTCCAAGTGGTTTGTCTGTATCCTTGAAGTTCTTATTCCCTCATTCATCCTAACCTTTCTCAGAATAAGGCTTCATTATACCTAAAAAACATTTAAAATGACTATTAAATGCATTAAATTTCTTTCTAGGATAAGAGAATTTACAACTACTACCTATGCCATGGCAATATTTCATGCATTCTTTGTAGGAATCATCCTAAATTGAGTCTATTAGTGTTACCTTCACCTTCCTATATGTTTGTGAATTATCACTTTTATTACCTATATTTTCCTAAAATTAAATGGGACAAACATATGCATTATTATAATCAGTAACAACAAATTAATTAATAGTAGAAGTAGGAGTGGAAGAAAGTTTAAACATTTTAAAGTTTATTGTCTCACCTAAGAATGTCATGGTCAACAAGTGCTTGAAAAGCACCCATATTCCATGATTTAATGTGCCTATTTGAAATAAATAGGTTTGATTATTGTGTTTTTACTTGATTATTTATACAAATCTATCTTTTCAAAATTATGGGTATATCTTCTTGTATTTCAAATGTTTTTAGCATCAGAAGAGAAAAATAATGTCAAAACATGAAGAAACAACACTTTATGTACTAAAATAGCACCCTAAGAGTGAAAGAGAATAATACATGTATGCCTTACATCAAGAATCAACCATTGTGTAAGGGGCACGTACATAGGGTTGACACATACAACATATGCCTAGAAATATACTTTGTGTGTTGTGATAGCAGACCCACAGGTTTTACTATTGGGACCAATCAAAAATTACACACCATGTTGGAGAAAAGTGTGCCATGGCTAACAAGCCTCGAGTTGTATTATAGGGGAGATTTTGAGCTATGTATTATGATGGGAAAAATTGTATGTTAGGACCTACACCCCAAAGTTAGGACTCCAAAATTTAAGTAGTATGTTTCATTAAAAAGGGTCCTAAGCGCTCATTAGGTCAAGTTTTTTAGAAGAGAGACAAATTATCTAGAGTCACTACGATTCCTTGAGAGACCGACCTCAAATGTATACTTGTATACTATAAGTGACTCGTGCACTTGTGGTCTATTAATACATATTTATGCATCAAGTTTTTGATGCCATTATTAGAGAATTAGCATTTTAGATTGTTTATCAAATATCTTAAAAACTCTTTGTTAATATTTGGGTTTTCTTTACTTACTTTTGTTTATTTTAACTATTTTTATTTCTTTTCTTTGATTTATTTGCTTTTAGTTGTTGATTTTATTTTTTATTTTTTTTTGGTTATTTATTTTTCATGTGGAATACCCTGTGGTGCTTTAAATTATTTATTGTTTTTGTTAATTTATGCAAGGTAGGAGATCCATTGGGAATCAACTCGTAAATTTCATAGATGACTTTTATAGATCCAAAGCGCACTTAAAAGGACAAGATACTAAAATTCAAGGGCCTTTATTAGACCCATTAAACATGGGAGATGCTTTACTAATGGGGGATTGAAAGGAAGGAGTAAGCAAGGCTAATCATTGGCATTGTTACTACCTTTGTACAGTTAGGAGAAGCAACTATGAATTATGAATTGAAACATATTCATTATTCAATGTGTCCCTCCTTCTATGGAATTCCTAATGAAGATCCTATGACTTTCATTAGGGATTTCTACTCAACTATGCAAAAATTCTCTTTGTAATAGCTCAATGAGGACCAACTTAAGATGAGGTGTTTCAAATGCACAAAAAATTGATAGTCGAATTTTGTATTTATAAATGGCTCACAAGTCTAGAATCATGTATAGTAAGGAATGAGTATACTCCCGAGATTATCCCTCAAGGGATTGCAGTGGTTTTTAAAAGTTAAATCATTTTGTAATTTAGTTAAGAAAAGAAAGAAATCCTAAAAATTATAATAAATTGTTGGTTTGTAAGAATAGAATTATAAATTCTAAATTAAAATAACATCTAAAGAAAGTAAGTAAATAAAAGCAGATAAATGAAAGCAACAAATTAAAGTATATAAATAAAAGTATTAAAACTATGTCGAACGTAGGATGATGGATGTATATAGGATTTTAGCAAGCATGTTCCTTTATGGATAGAGTTAAATGATTTAAATATAAATTAGATTTATTGATTTAATTTATTTTAAATAAAATTTCCTATAATTATGGTACATTTTCAATGATAATCAATTAACCAATTTTTCCTCATCCTAAATATAAATTGATTAATTGGTAAACTAAAGAAATAAATATATACCAAAATCTTCAATTACTTGATAACTTATGTTATTGTAAATTAAGATTTGTCCTATCTTTACTTTATAATTAATTTGTTTTTCAACTATCTAAACTAATACAAATCAATGAAATTAAAGTAGACTTTTATTAATTTTACACAACTAAGCAGAGATGATGTGTCAAATGCTTAGTTCTAAAATATTTTATTTAATCATAAATTAAGACTTGGCCCATCACTAATTTATGATTAAAAATCTGAAGATTGTGAACAATAAAAAACACTAAAATTTTATTTATTTAGATAACAAAACCATTCTTCTAATCATTGGAAGTAGAGACTAGGGGTGTCCATGGTCCGGTCCGGTCCGGTTTTGTCTAAAAAAAATCTAACCGGACCGGACCGTTTGACTTATAAAACGGTTTGGTCCGGTTTGGTTCCCGTTTTGGTTCGATTTTTTTATAATTTAATGAAGAATAATGTGAAATTTTTAATATATTATTAAACCGGTCCGGTCCGGTTCGAACGGTTTAAAATTAATACAAACCGGACCGGACCGTTTGATTAGTAAAACCATTCGGTTTGGTCCGGTCCGGTCCGATTTTACGGTTTGGTCCGGTCCGATCCGGTTTATGGACACCCCTAGTAGAGACTAAGATCCTATATGTAGATTAAAAAAAGAAATAAAGTATATAACAATAAAATTACCACTCCTTTATAAAAAATGATTCCAGATCTCTAAATAGGTTGTCATTATCTTCTTCAAATCCTTGCCTCATATTTACAATTGGAGGGTTTTTTATTTGTATCTTTACATGGTGGTGGAATGACTACCTAAATTCTACATTAAACCTACTCCTACAAACTGCTACAAAAACAAAATTGAAATATGAAAAGCTTATTATGACGTTGTGGTGTGTTTTACAAAGGGTGAAAGGTCCTTTATAAATAATACTATAGGTTATTAGGTTTTTGTAGCTTAGTTTAGAATTTCATATTCTGCCTTACAATAGCTTAGAGTTTTTATATTTTTTATACATAAAGTAGATTAGAATATAAAAAATCAAAGGCAACATTTGGGAGATTTTCTAGGTCAAAAAGATAAGAAACGGTTGCTAAAGATTCAAAAGCACTTGAAGATCAATATCACAATTTTGGAGCAGGACACATCATCCATCATTTGTTGGTATTCATATCTGATTTGTAGTATTTTATTTTCAAATTAATAATTTCATTATTTTCTTGAATTAGTGCTAATTTTAAATCATTGATCATGGATTTTAATTTAAGCATGTATGGTTGATTTTCACTATGGATATTCAACTTTGTAGCAAGGTTTGTATAGATTATTTAGGTGAATGTTTTTATAATTAAATGAATAATGATTATTTCTTTATTCAAGGTTTTTTACATGTTTTATTTATGATTAATTTATTTATCATTTATTCTTCATAATATATTTAAAATTTGAGAATTAGGTTTCAAACTTATCACTTAAATCTAATTTGGACAGGTTGGATAAGAGTCCAATTGGTGACTTCACTAAGAGAATTGGGTCAAATGATTTGCTATTTCCTAAGGCATATGGAATAATTTAATCAATCAGCTAAATGTCCTAATCTTTGGCCATTAATTCGTTTGATTAACCAAGAAAAATGGTCCCAATCGAAGCCATTTTTCACATTTAAAAGGAAAAATCAATAATCCAAATTTATATTTTAATTAACCTAAATATTTCTAAGTAAACATGGTTAACTAGCTAAACTTTCCATAAATTTTTCATTGATTTATAATTCTATTTGTCTCAATTTTTTTTGAGTCGAATCTATATTTAGTTATTTTAATTATTTGTTATTAGCTTAGGATTTTCAAAACAAAACATTGTGATAGAATGTTTAGATTTAATTTTCATTCGTAATTCGTTTAATATTTTAAGGAAATTATAGATTTGTCTAAAACCACTACAATCCTTTGAGTGATGGCCATAGAAGTATACTTTTTTCTTATTATAATTGATTCGTGCACCTACCAACTTTTCATAAATACGAAATTTGTGCACCAAGTTTTAATATTCAAATTTGTGTATCTTTAAATAGCTTATAAGTGCACAAATCACTATGTAGAAAGCAAAAGTATACTTCCATGGTTGTTCTAAAGAGGAATTATGTAGATTTCAAATAATTCAATAAAATTCTTAAAAAACGAGAATTAAACCTAAACATCATGTTACAATTGTTTTGGCTTCAAAATGTCTAAACTAATAACATAAAATTATAAAAAAATAAGGGATAGATTACTTCACACAAATTGAAGGTTGATATGCATTATAAATATGGAGAATTAATGGGATATTTAACTAGTTCATTATGTTTAGTATAATTAGTTAGGTTAATGAAAAATAAACCCATATTTATTGATTCTTTCTTATATATATATAAATAACAACTTTGATCGGTTGTTATTCTTTATTGATTAAATCATTTAACACATTCGATCAGGTTGCTAGTTAATTTAATTAAATTATGCATATTTTCTAAGAAAGTAACAAACCATTTAATTTGTCACCTTCGGTCAGGTTGACAATTAAAACTCTTTTTCATGCTTGTCTAAATTAGTTTTCGAATTAATTCATCTAAAATCTACCTTTTGTGATTTGAATCTATTATAAAAAAAATATGTTCTGAAGATATTTTTTAATATTAAATCTTGTAAAAATCTTGGAAATAGAATGTAATTCTGAAGTTGGTCTAGATTTATTTATCTAAAATCTTATTTTCATATTGTAACTTTATTATGAAAGTATCTCGTCAATATATTTTCAATAATAAACTTTGTAAAAAAATTATGGATAGAAATATCTGTGTTTAATTATTATTAAAAATATTCTCCAAAATAATTTACACAAACATATCAACAAACTAAATTCCCATTATAACAAATAGCCAAACACGTTAAAAATAATGATTGATTAGTAAATTAATTATATCAAATTAAAAAAATATAACATTATTTATTAAATAGAAATAAGAATATGGATTAGATTTATATCCAAAATATTGATGAAAGGGTGTTCCTTGCTCCACAAAAGAGGTATTAACCTTCACAATTTCCCCTAAAGTTTTGAAATGATTTTGTATCACTTAATCTGAAATAATTCCCTACTACTACCTCTTACTTGAAATAACCTAATATAAACTATTTAAAAGCTAAACATAAAATAAAATTTATTAAAATTTCAACATTGAAAGAAGAACTTAAAGAAAAACTATAAAAGACTAAAAACTAAATAGCTAATTATCTACTGAAGAGAGGAAATAAGGGATGAAGAATATAAGAGGGAAAAGGGGTATTTATAGGTAAAACAATGCTACAAAAGAGAGAGAAAGTGGATCTTATGGCCATGTTTTGTGGCACACACTTTCCACTGCTATGACTTACATCAATCTGGTACACGTTTCAATTACAATCCAAAGCTTCATCACTGCCGAACACATTAATCACTACCATGGCACACGTTAAACTACATGTCTTCAACTTCTTTTTATTTTATCCCTTTACAAGCTTGGTTGATTCATATGTAAGACTTACATATGTTATTTTTGTATTCTTCTTTGTTGTAATTAAGTGCTTTCAGATACAATTCTTCAAGTGTTTACCAATTGAATCATTGTGAAGCTAAAAATACCTAAACAAAATAACCATGATTCCAAAAAACATATATTTGCTATAATAATAATAAAATTATGTAAATAAAAATATATTTTGTTATTATCACGTAATATTTAGAGCTTTTCAAGCACTCATCATAAATCCCAACTAGGTTCTCACTAGTTTCTAGCAAAGAGAGAAAAACTAAAAAAAAAAACCAAATAAATTAGACGATCCTAAATCATTTTCCTAGATTAACATAGTTGGCTTTAGCATATACAACAACCCTTTAAACTCATAGGTTTACATAGGATGAGTTTAAGTCTTTTTAGCACGTTTTAAGATAGTACCCATAAATATCAAACTAAATGTAAAAATTAGCAAAAATAAAAATAAAAATAACCAAATAAAAACTAAATTAAATAAATAAAAATAATAAAATAAAATTGAAAAATTTCTCATGCTTTTAATATCTTTTAAATTCATAATTAAAATTCAAAGCATAAGTCAAACTAACCTTCCCAAGAATCATAGTTTATTGTAAAAATATTTGAAAATAACAACAATTCATATGCCCTATCAAAAATTTGTCAATATTGATTTACCCAATTTTTGTGTTAGGAATCTGAATCCACTTTGACTGTATTCCTCTAATGAGTGCTCAAAAAGCACTAAAATTACCATATTTTATGCACATTAATTAATTAAAAATATATATTTATATGATTTTATCATGTATTTATATAAATTTGTCTTTTCGGAATCACGGGTATTTTTATTGTTTTGAAGGTATTTTCACTTAAAAACGTAACTTAAAGACTCAAAGAGGAATACTGGAGGCAATACATCACAAATATATTCAAAAATAAATGAGGAAAAGTCAACAAATGTGGAAAAATTGGACAAAATGGGTCAAAAAGGAAGAAATCGCAAACGCAGCCACCCAACCGTATCGAGCAGCTGCCGTAGCACGCACAGTCCCGTGCACGCCTTACTCCTGTCCCACGCACGCTTGTGCGCGTAGTTGCTGCTTCCGCGCGCGCCTGTGCGCGCCCCAGCTCTAGTCCGCGCATGCCTTTGCTCGCCCCAGCTCCAGTCCGCACGCGCCTACGCCCAGCTTGCTCCCATCTACGTGCGCTTGCACCCATCAACATCCAGTCCGCGCGTGCCGCTTTCCATCTGCGCCCATTCCGCGCACGCAGCCACCCCTCACGTCATGCTGATGTCATCAATGACGTCAGCAATCACCACTCCGCGTTTTCATCATTTTTTAACATTTTTTCACCCACTTTTTCTCTCCATCCTCACCTATAAATACCCTCATTCTCTTCACTTCATACCACACCTCAAAACACACTTCTCTCATCTTTCTTTCTCTCCATTTCTTAGTTTGTTATTTTTTTTCTTAGTTTTTAGTTAGTTTTTCTTAGTTTTAGAGTTCTTCTCTTTTTGAGAAGAACTAGCTATGTTTTTGTAATTTATTAGCTTTTTGATTCAATAAATGGGAGTGCAAATTTCGCTTGGAGGTTTTCCAGCAAAGGGAATAGCATCGAAGTACTGTAAGGATTTTATTTTCTTTACAGCTATTTTTTATGCTTTATTCTTACATGTTATATTTAATTTTTCTGTGATTAAATTTAACTTTACTGGCTCTTTGTAAATATGATATAATAATAATGTTGTTTTGCTTGCGAAATATTAAATAGGTAAAAATCTCTAAAATGAATTGATTTTATTTTTATTCAAGATTTTATATTAAGAATGTTAGAGAGAAATATATTATTTTTCATTACAAACTTAAATCTAAAAATTAGATTTTAAGGTTTAGTTATCCGGTCTGATTTAGAGTAGTGTTCTTTTATTTGTTGGTACAATCGCCCGGTAGTTAGAGTGAAGCTCTATTTCAAAAGTTTTTATAAGAATTATTATCTGAAAATGTATTGACAACATATTTTCAATAGTGGTTTTAAAACTTGAAAGTTAGTACTCGGATAACTAAATTCTTAGATTTAATTTGGACACCTTGAATAAAGTTTAAACTGTCTAACCCCACCAAAGGTGGCATTTAAATGGTTCATTGTCAATCTCTTAGAAAAAGGAATTAATTTATTTAACCAAATTAGTTATCAATCACACCCATAGGTGTTAATTGATTTGTTTAGTTAACAAAGAATATCTAACCCCACTAAAGGTGGTATTCATATAAAAAAGAGAGAATCAATAAATATCAATTCATATCTTTAATAACCTAAATAATATGAGCAAGCATAATTAACTTAGTTATTATATCCATAAATACTCCACTATTATAAATGATAAAATTTGCATAAATGTTTATTGAATCTATGTTTATTTTTATGTCAGTAGATTAAAAACACAAAACCCAAAATATCGTGATAGGATGTTTAGGATTTAATTTCGTTTTTAAAAGTTTGAATAAAAAATTAAAAACCACATACATTCCTTCGTTAGATCGACCTTGCGAGTATACTTATCATTTTCTACGAAATGATTCGTGCACTTGCGAGAGTTTTATAAATAAATAAAACCAAATGAACGGCAGGATCGGCGATTTCGGTTCTCTCCCATCAAGTTTTTGTCGCCGTTGCCGGGGAAGGAATAGCGTTTTTAAATTATTTATCAAAATTTTAAAAACTTTTTGTGTTTTAAATAATTGTGATTTTTTTTATTTAAAAAAAATAAAATAAAATAAAAAAATTTGTTGTTTGTGAAAAGTAAAAAAAAATTAAAATTTTAAATTTCATAAAAACATTATAGCATGAATAATAAAATAATTTTGAATTTTGAAATTTGAAGTAAAAAAAAAGTAAATAAATTTTAAATTAAATAAATAAATAAATAAAATATAAAAATATATAAAAATATATAAAATATAAAAAATATAAAAAATATAAAAATAAATATAAAAATAAAAAATTTATTTTATTTAAAAAATAAATTTTTTTTCAAAAAAAATCAAAAACTTTATTTTCAATTTTTTTTATTTTTTATTTTTTTCTTTTATCTTTTTCAATTTTGTTTTTCAATTTTTTTATTTTATTTTATTTTTATTTTATTTTTGGCTTAATTTTTAATTTAAAAATTTTTTTCTCTTTTTATTTTTCTTTTACTTTTTCAATTTATTTTATTTTTTATTTAATTTTTTTAAAAAAAAACTTTTAACTATTTTTTTATCTTAATTTTCGTTTAAGTTAATTAACTTAAGTTTTTAGTAACTTAATTTACTAACTTCTATTAATTTAATTTACTAACTTAATTAACTTAGATTTTCATTAACTTAATTAACCTACCTTTTTATTAACTTAATTAACTTAAATTTTAACTTAATTTAACTTAATTAACTTAATTTTAATAGCATGAAAAGTAAAGATCCAAGGGAGTTCTATCTAGAAGATTAGTTCCTGGAAGCCTTTGTGCCACTAGTCTTTCCTGGGAACGTTGCTCTGTCTAGGAGGATGGTTTTTAAGGAGTCTTTGCTCCACCATTCTTTCCTGGGAGCATTCTTGGTTAATACTAATTATGTTATTTTAACTTAGATATTATACTTAAAAATAAAAAACAAAAACAAATTTCTAAAACTATCTCCAAAATTTTAAAGTTTTAATTACAATCTAAGGAGTTAGTTGTTTTGTTTGATCTAGGTACAATTTTGTTTTGATGCCTTTAATTATTTGATTTTTAACTAGACATGGATTATCTAAAACTCACAAGCATGTCCCTAGTTTTAAGTACAGAAAAATTTGAAAATCCATAGGACATGACTGAAAAAAGTATAGGTAGACAATCTTGTCTTACTTGTTGGTTTGATTGACTCATTGATAAGGGGACATTGAGTTTACTTAAAATGAAATCCCTAAGTTACGTCTTGCTAAGACGTTAAACTAAGCGCTGAATAGGAGGCAACCCATCATTTTAGGTAATTTCCTCTTCTTTGTTTTATTGTTTATTTTAGTTTAATTACATTTGAATAATTTTAAAAATTGTTAAAACTAAAATTTTTTTTGTTGAGATGTTAGAAGTTCACAGCGATCTGTTTGTGTGCACTTTAATGAACATGATGGATGCACCTGCATTTCTCCATCACTACTTGCAACATTATCAAGAAATAGGTAATATTTCCTTTCTTTTCTCTTTATCTTTAATTTACAGTTGTTACATTGAGGACAATGTAAGTTCTAGGTTGGGGTGGTGAAAAGTTATCATGCTTAATTTAAAAAAAATAAAATAAAATAATATTTTTTTTCTTTTTTATGTTCACATTTTCATTTTTATTGTGTTTGGTTTTATTTTCTTTGTGTGATTTAGTAATTTTTGGAATTTAAAAAAAAAATTCTCACAAAAATTTATCATTTCTTTAAATCAAATTTAAGTAAATAGTTAAGTCTTTTGTACTGTTAGATTAATTTTTGAAAACATATCATGAAATATTTTGTAATTGTTTTTGATAATTAGTTAGTTTTTGTCATAACTAGTATTTTTTGATAAGATGTAGAAATTATATTAAACCCAAAATCGGTGTTTATGAATTTGTTTTAGTGGAGACTACCTTTGTGAGATATAATTTGAGCCTAATTTCCCTTATTAAGAGTGAAATATGTATTTTTTCTACTCCAAACACATTTCTTATTTCTTCAAATTTTTAGATGATCTGTATAGGCATTAGCATTGAATGTATGAATTTTTTCTCATCTTAATAGAGTGTCGTATATATATATATATATATATTTTGCTTAGATTAAATGATTTGAGTATAAATTGATAGTATATGCTTTTATCTCATTCATGCATGACTGCTAAAAAAAAGAAATATATTTGGGATTACCTAAACCAAATCAAACAGAAAAGCCACAAAATTAACCACTCATCAAAATCCTAAAAAATAAAATGTACAATCTGTACATGGGTTGACTCTCTAAAAAAATGATATATATTGAAAAGTATCTTCAGAAAAATATAGAGAGGTAAAGAATATATAGTATAATCTACATACTATGACCCACATTACCCAAAATCCTAAAAAAAGTACAATCTGTACATGGGTTAACTCTCTAAAAAATGATATATATTGAAAAATATCTTCAGAAAAATATAGAGAGATAAAGAATATGTAGTATAATCTACATACTATGACCCACATTGCCTACAAAGTTGTGAGTAAAGGCTAATTACAAAAGAAAGATGAGAAAGTAATTCCCTAAAAAGTCATTGCACTTTCTTCATTTGTAAAAGGCATATATCTTGAAATATTTTCTTAATGAGTTTGATTTATGCATGAAAATAATTTTTATATATGATATCTTTATAATTTATACATTTGATTCCTTCCATGAGATCAACGTCAAAATAACACTTTGAGCCTTTATTCTTTATACATATGCGAACATATTAGTTCATTTCTATACATCAACTCTTTCGCATATAAATTAGTATGAGTGTTTGAACCCATAGGATTCAGTGTTTTGAGAGTATTGACTTGTGAGGAATAGAGTCGAAGCGAATTCGGATTCATGACACTGAAATTGGGTGAAATTAAATTGATACATTTTTTATATGAAATATAAAAATGATTTTGGACTAATTATTATAATAAATCATGATTGTTTAAGAAGATTAAAATAACTTATGCTTGAAATTTTAATTATGATCTTAAAGGAGATTAAAAAGTATGAGACATTTTTGTTTTATGTTGTTTTCTTTTATTCTTAAAAATTAATTTTTGATTTTGTTGTAATTTTATTTTTTAAGTTGTTGTTTTTATTATTTCTTTTAATTTTTGTATTTAGTTCAATGTTTGTGGGTATCATTACTGAAAACCCTCACGAGACTCAAACTCGTCCACTAGGGCAGCTTAGGGGTTTAGCATAGGCTAAATGCAACCGTGTCAATCCACGGAAGTGATTTAAGATAGTTTAATTTTTAGTTTTTATTGCTTTTCTTGCTAAGGGACTAGCAAGAAGTTGGTTGGGGGTTGTGATGAGTGCTCAAAAAGCACTAAAATTACCATGATTTTATGCACATTAATTAATTAAAAATATATATATTTATATGATTTTATCATTTATTTATATAAATTTGTTTTTTCGGAATCACGGGTATTTTTATTGTTTTTCAGGTATTTTCGCTTAAAAACGTAACTTAAAGACTCAAAGAGGAATACTAGAGGCAATACATCACAAATATATTCAAAATTAAATGAGAAAAAGTCAACAAATGTGGAAAAATTGGACAAAATGGGTCAAAAATGAGGAAATCGCTCTCGCAGCCGCCGGGCCGAAAGTACCACCGCGGACAACCAGTCCAGCGCGCGCGCGCAAGCCTGCTTTCCATCTCAGTGCACGCCATGCATCAACATCCACCGCAAGATGCTGCCCATCTGTGCCCATTCCGCGCGCACAGTCGCCCCTCACGTCATGCTGATGTCATCAATGACGTCACCAATAATCACTCCGCATTTTCATCTTTTTTTCACCCACTTTTTCTCTCCATCCTCACCTATAAATACCCCCTTCTCTTCACTTCATACCACACCTCAAAACACACTTATCTCCATTTCTTAGTTTTTAGTTTTTTTTAGTTTTTAGTTAGTCTTTCTTAGTTTTAGAGTTCTTCTCTTTTTGAGAAGAACTAGCTATGTTTTTGTAATTTATTAGCTTTTTGATTCAATAAATGGGAGTGCAAATTTCGCTTGGTGGTTTTCCAGCAACGGTAATAGCATCGAAGTACTGTAAGGATTTTATTTTCTTTATAGCTATTTTTTATGCTTTATTCTTACATGTTATATTTAATTTGTATGTGATTAAATTTAACATTGCTGGCTGTTTGTAAACATGATATAATAATAACGTTGTTATGCTTGCGAAATATTAAATAGGTAAAAATCTCTAAAATGAATTGATTTTATTTTTATTCAAGATTTTATATTAAGAATGTTAGAGAGAAATATATTATTTTTCATTACAAACTTAAATCTGAAAATTAGATTTTAAGGTTTAGTTATCCGGTCTGATTTAGAGTAGTGCTCTTTTATTTGTTGGTACAATCGCCTGGTAGTTAGAGTGAAGCTCTATTTCAAAAGTTTTTATAAGAATTATTATCTAAAAATGTATTGACAACATATTTTCAGTAGTGGTTTTAAAACTTTAAAGTTAGTACTCGGATAACTAAATTCTCAAGTTTAATTTGGACATCTTGAATAAAGTTTAAACTATCTAACCCCACCAAAGGTGGCATTTAAATGGTTCATTTTCAATCTCTTAGAAAAAGGAATTAATTTAATTAACCAAATTAGTTATCAACCCCACCCATAGGTGTTAATTGATTTGTTTAGTTAACAAAGAATATCTAACCCCACCAAAGGTGGTATTCATATAAAAAAGAGAGAATCAATAAATATCAATTCATAGTTTAATAACCTAAATAATATGAGCAACTATAATTAACTTAGTTATTATATCCATAAATACTCCACTATTATAAATGATAAAATTTGCATAAATGTTTATTGAATCTATCTTTATTTTTATGTCATTGATTAAAAACAAAAAACCCAAAATATCGTGACAGGATGTTTAGGATTTAATTTTGTTTTTAAAAGTTTGAATAATAAATTAAAAACCACATACATTCCTTCCTTAGATCGACCTTGGGAGTATAATTATCATTTTCTACGAAATGATTCATGCACTTGCGAGAGTTTTATAAATAAATAAAACCAAATGAACGGCAGGATCGGCGATGTCGGTTATGCCCCATCAAATTTCACAAACAACAAATTTTTTTATTTTTTTTAAATAAAAAAAATCACAATTATTTACAACACAAAAAGTTTTTAAAATTTTGATAAATAATTTAAAAACGCTATTCCTTCCCTGGCAACGGCGCCAAAAACTTGATGGGGGAGAACCGACATCGCCGATCCTGCCGTTCATTTGGTTTTATTTATTTATAAAACTCTTGCAAGTGCACGAATCATTTCGTAGAAAATGATAAGTATACTCCCAAGGTCGATCTAAGGAAGGAATGTATGTGGTTTTTAATTTATTATTCAAACTTTTAAAAATGAAATTAAATCCTAAACATCCTGTAACGATATTTTGGGTTTTTTGTTTTTAATCAATGACATAAAAATAAACATAGATTCAATAAACATTTATGCAAATTTTATCATTTATAATAGTGGAGTATTTATGGATATAATAACTAAGTTAATTATTCTTGCTCATATTATTTAGGTTATTAAAATATGAATTGATATTTATTGATTCTCTCTTTTTTATATGAATACCACCTTTGGTGGGGTTAGATATTCTTTGTTAACTAAACAAATCAATTAACACCTATGGGTGGGGTTGATAACTAATTTGGTTAATTAGATTAATTCCTTTTTCTAAGAGATTCAAAATGAACCATTTAAATGCCACCTTTGGTGGGGTTAGACAGTTTAAAATTTATTCAAGATGTCCAAATTAAACTTAAGAATTTAGTTATCCGAGTACTAACTTTCAAGTTTTAAAACCACTACTGAAAATATGTTGTCAATACATTTTCAGATAATAATTCTTATAAAAACTTTTGAAATAGAGCTTCACTCTAACTATCGGGCAATTGTACCAACAAATAAAAGAGCACTACTCTAAATCAGACCGGATAACTAAACCTTAAAATCTAATTTTCAGATTGAAGTTTGTAATGAAAAATAATATATTTCTCTCTAACATTCTTAATATAAAATCTTGAATAAAAATAAAATCAATTCATTTTAGAGATTTTTACCTATTTAATATTTCGCAAGCATAACAATGTTATTATTATATCATGTTTACAAACAGCCAGCAATGTTAAATTTAATCACAGACAAATTAAATATAACATGTAAGAATAAAGCATAAAAAATAGCTGTAAGAAAATAAAATCCTTACAATACTTCGATGTTATTCCCGTTGCTGGAAAACCTCCAAGCGAAATTTGCACTCCCATTTATTGAATCAAAAAGCTAATAAATTACAAAAACATAGCTAGTTCTTCTCAAAAAGAGAAGAACTCTAAAACTAAGAAAAACTAACTAAAAACTAAGAAAAACTAAGAAAAAACTGAAAACTAAGAAATGGAGAGAAAGAAAGAGGAGAGAAGTGTGTTTTGAGGTATGGTATGAAATGAAGAGAAGGGGGTATTTATAGGTGAGGATGGAGAGAAAAAGTGGGTGAAAAAATGTTAAAAAATGATGAAAATGTGGAGTGATGATTACTGATGTCATTGATGACATCAGCATGACGTGAGGGGTGGCTGCGCACGCGGAATGGGCGCAGATGGGTAGCGGCGCGTGCAAACTAGATGCTGATGGGAGTAGGCGCGTGCAGATGGGAGCAGGCTGGGCGCAGGCAGGCGCAGATTGGAGTTGGGACGCGCACAGGCGTGCACGGAAGCAGTAGTTGCGTGCACAGGCGTGCACAGGACAGAAGCAAGGCGCGCGCTGGTCTGGGAGTGGGTGTACGTGGGACTGGGCGTGGGCATGCGCGGGACTGGGCGTGCTGCTGCGGCTGCTCGGAACGGCTAGGCAGCTGCGTGTGCGATTTCCTCCTTTTTGACATTTTTGACCTTTTTGACCCATTTTGTCCAATTTTTCCACATTTGTTGACATTTCCTCATTTATTTTTGAATATATTTGTGATGTATTGCCTCCAGTATTCCTCTTTGAGTCTTTAAGTTACATTTTTAAGCGAAAATACCAGAAAAACAATAAAAATACCCGTGATTCCGAAAAGACAAATTTATATAAATACATGATAAAATCTTATAAATATATATATATATATATATATATATATATATATATATATTTAATTAATTAATGTGCATAAAATCATGGTAATTTTAGTGCTTTTTGAGTACTCATCATCCTCACAAGTCATACTCTCAATATTATACTGATCTGATGTGTTCGAATACTCAGTCAAAGGTATATGCAATTTGATGTTATGTAAAGAAAAGAAGGCTCAAAATAGTGCATAACATTCGATCACATGATAGGAATCAAATGAAAGGATTTACAAAGAAATCACATACTATTTTCATGCATCAATGAAAATCACTAAGGAAAAACTTCTAGATTATCATTTTAGAGAAATTGAAAATGCAATGACTTTTAGGGGATTTATATCCTATAATTCTTTTGTAATAGCCATTTCTCACAACATTGAAGTACTTTTTTGGGTCATAGTATTTAGTTTATACTATTGATTTTTCTCTCTCTTTTTATACTCTATCTTTTTTTTTTTTTTTTTTTTAAAGGAGTGGACTCTTGTACAGTTTATACGTGTTTTGTATGATTTGGTAAGTGGCTAATTTGGTTATTTTGTATTGGCTTTAGGGAACCACATATATATCTCTTTTTGAAAAGTCGTGTATGAATGAATAAGGCATACACTTTCAATTTATACTTAAATCATTCAATTTATGAAATAAAAAAAGTATATAACACTTTATCAGATGTAAAAATCTTAACATTCAATTCAAAACCTATAAAGGTCTTCTAACAATTTGAATTGATAAGAAGAGTGTTTAAAGTAGTAGAAAATATTATTTCTCAAAATGGAATGATAATAGGCTAAAAATAGTCTCAAAAGGTAGTCTCCATTTTTTCATTCCTAAAACACTAATTTCGGCTTTATCTCAATTTCAATATTTTATCACGAAAAATTAATTATGGCAAAAAAAAATAATTATCACTTTACTCCATAATATGTTTAAGAAATTAATCCAATAGTGTAAAGACTCGATCATTTACTTAGAATCAAATAAAAACATGATAATTTTGCAAGAAAAATTTAAAACAAATTAACCTAACTATCCCTAAACTAAAACAATTGAAATAAAAGAAAATAAAAATAAATTTAAATACTTGTTTAAAATTTTTAAAATTCCTAAAATTATTGTAACTTTTCCTCCACACCAAACCTATAATCTACATTGCCCTCAATGTAACAAATATAAATTAAAGATAAAGAATAAAGAAGAGAAAAATCACCCATTTTCTTTATATGATCAAGTATTTTCATGCAAAGTTAGGTTCATCCTTCATTTCAAACATATTAATCCACATAGATCAAATGTTATGCACTTTCCAAACATCTCAACGAACAATTATAATTTTTTCAGTTCTAAATAACATGGTTTAGATACATGAGAAAAATAAAATTAAAAAACAAAAACAATCAAATTAAAATAAAGAAAGTACTATTACCTAAAAATGATTGGTTGCCTCCCATCAAGCACCATTTTAACATCTTAGCAAGACATAGTTGCTATATGGTTGTTGCCCATTGACCTTAAATGTTGTTTGTGTCTTAGGATCCAACAACTCTATTACTCCATGTGGAAATACTTAAGTAATTGTATATGGTCCACACAACCTTGATTGCAATTTTCATAGAAACAATCTTAGATGAGAGTCAAATAAAAGAAAAATTATTGCAAGAAAAAAAGACTTACAAACTATGCTCTTGTTATGATAAAGCATAATATGTTCTGTGTATAACTTTCATTTTCATAGGCTTGGTCCCTAATTTCTTGAAGCTCACTTAGTTGGAGTAACCACTTCTCTCCTACTTCATCTAAATCACTATTTAGATATTTAATTTCCCAATAAGTGTTTGCTTGAGTTCAATGGGTAAGTGGCATACTTTCCCAAAGATCAACCAATAAGGGCTCATCCTAATTGATGTTTTTTATGTGGTGCGGTATGCCTATAAGGCATTATTCAACTTGATTTCATAGCCTTTTCATGAAGGGTGCACAGTGCATTCTAGAACCCCTTTGATTTGCATGTTACTCACTTTTACTTGATCGAAAGTGATGATATAGATTGTCCAATCTGGGTGATGTTATACATCTTCAGTACCTTATCAAAAAACGTTCATTGAAAAATGGCTCACTTTATCACTAGTTATTACTCTATATGTCCTAAATATGCTAAATATTGGATGTTGGGATTGGTCCAAATTTTAGGGAGAGAACTTAGAGAGAAGCTAGAGAAAATGATGAAATGTGTGGATTTCTTGAGGTATCCATATATTTATAGGGATTTACATGTACAAGTATCAATTACATAGGAAAGACATGTGATAATACTTCAAAAAGGGCATAAAAGTAAAATTATACTTATAGATCATACTCGACCATGAAAGGCATAGTTAGGTTGATGATCCCACACACATAATAGATTCTAGGATTGTCCCTTGAGCTCAGGATATGCTCGGACAATCTCTTGGCTCAGGCTGTCTTTATGGCTCGAGCTATCGTATGGCTTGGGTTGTCACTTGGCTAATCCATACATACAAATATTAATTCACCCTACTCTTTTAGCTTGAGCTCTACACTAAGGCAGAAGAGTAAAACTTGGGTAGTGGATCAGAGTCTTTAAGTTCCCCTAATAAATGCTTGTCAGTTGATTGGAGAGAGAAAATTGTAGGTGTCTATATAAAAAGGTGCCTAGGCTGAGACTTTTTCATTATTTCCTATACATAAGAAAAAAAAGTAAGAGAAAAATAATTGATCACCTCAATTCGAGCCATAGAAAAGTTCGGTTTAGTTGTAAGAAATTAGCTCAACATATAGCTTTTTAGCTCGCATTTTAAGAGTTCAGCACTCTAATTTTAACACTTTTTTTCTATCTTTTCGGGTTGGTTTTTAAAGAATCTCTTTCCTTTATCTTTTCAAAGTTAACCCTAGGTAATCTCTCTTTTATGTGTCATACCCCTGCTTTATATTTTGTGGTATTTTGTAGCCATTATGTGTAGAGAAGAGACCTCGGGCTTAAACTCTTGAAAATCCCCTAACATCCCACCGTTAGTGATGATATGGGGTCCTCTAATGAAACAAGTTCTTCAATTAAGGAAGGGTAATCTCAATTCTAACCTTCTACTTATTCCCCTTCTCAAGTCGTTCCTACTATTAGGCTAAATGTTCCCTAGATGAAAATATCGGGGCTAGAGAACATATAGGGGAAAAATAATAGGAATATAGGGGCTAGAGAACCCACGAGTTGTACTAAGGGATGGTTGGATAAATTTAACACTAGTGGCTTGTCCCTACTGTCTGAGGAGAGGTTGAGGAAAACATATAACATTCCCTCCTCGGTCGACATAAGTATTACAACGGCCAGTGCTCATGACAATGACCCTCTCCCAACTAGATCCTAATATTTTTGTTGGATGCAAAGTAATGCCTAGCTGATATCCAGAACTATTTCTTTGAGAAGACCCCCTGGAGGGATCTTTTGAATACATTGCATTTTTTGTATGTGATTTGATGAGACACAATTCAGATGAGCCCTCTCTTTGGATCATTCATAAGCCTCAAATTCCCCTAAGTGCAAGAAGCCTACCATAAATTATGGGGCTAGGTTTAAGGTGGTTACTAACGATGGTGAACTACTCTTCAAACATGAATTGTTTTATGGGACCTCATTGTATTAACACCTCCCTTTGGTTTTGCACACAATATGAATTTTGATGCTAATGAGCTTTTGGCTTGACTTAAGGGCCGAATTCCTTCTCAAGGGGATAGCTTTTAAAAACCTACACCTCCTACGAAAGGAGAACATTCCTCCATTGTGAGGAAAAAGAGTAAGAAGGGGCACTCCTCTTCCAAAAATAAAAAGAAATTAGTAATGGAAGAGCCCACACTCAGGCCTAAGCTGTTGAATGTTTTTGAGCCCTTGCTAGCCTCCCCAAGGTGACATGTTTCACCTCCCTTTACTCAAATCCTCCATCTACTACCCCATTTGTATGGGATTATTTGAAATGGAATATATAGTTAACAACCTTACAACCGATGTGGATAGGTTGTAGTTGTGTTAGAGTATGGTGCCAAAGCAGCTCGACCATTATGTGAATCATCTCCCCTTTATTGTGCACGAGAAGCAGCTCGATGCCATATGTGATGGAGAGAACTCAGAAGCCATGGTCAATTGCTTGATGTACCAGGTATGCTTTCTTTTGTTTTGTGCACGTTCTTATATGTTGTAATCATGTATTTGTGATATTTGCGATCACATCATCTAAAATTTTCAAGTGCTATTGCTCTCAAGGTTGAACAGGGCCCTTGGTATGGAGAGCTTGAAGCATGAGCTTGCCCAAGATAAGGAGAGTCATAACTCGACATGGTCAAACTATGCACTACTATTGGCCAAAGCCCTCAAATGGGAAAGATAGGCCATAGATAAGTCAAAAAAACTAACAAAGGTTGTGTTCGAGTTTATTGACTTCACTCGACATGTGGATAAACTCAAAGAGGAAAAGGGAAAGTATGAGGCTACCTTTAAGGATAGTAATCATAGAGTAACCAAGCTTGACCACCAAGTAGCCAAACTCGAGGAGGCTAAGGAAAAGGCTGAGAGCAAGATTTGTGCTATGGCTAAGAAGCTCACCTTGAGTGTAGAGATTAGATACGGGATGGTAATGGAATATTTCAAAAAGGATGCCAAGAAAAGAGACCTAGGTGAATATTATTATTGTATTCTAGACAGCCCGGTCACTCCTCAATATGAGCCCATCCAATCCTAAAATGGCGATGAGGAAGAAGATTTTGACATGATGGAGAGTGGTGATGGCACTGAGGTGACTGGTGCATATTTTGAGGCCATGGTCTGTTGATTTCAATTCTTTATCTCTTTTATGAGCTCGATGCCACTATTTTTTGTGAAGTTGTAGGCTATGCCTTGTACTCTTTTTCAAATTATTAATGAAAATTAGCTTATTCTTGGATACTCTATTGATTGGTTGGTAACACATTTATATCCTTTTATACTATTGTTTGTGATGACCTACCCTTTTATATATTTAGAGACATGTGTCCATAATCTTTCTAACACCATCCCCTATAATAGAGGGTTAGAGCATTTGTTGGATTCAGACAATTTTGTCGAAATATTTTTCAACTCTTTCTCCATCTTTGCTTCTCAAACATTATGAATTCTGATAATACAATTAGGCATTCATTTTGGGCTCTAAGATAGGAAAATGTAAGGGTTAAATTGAGGTGCAAAGATTGAAAAATGAGTTGTCTAGGCTTGAGAAGAAGCTAAGTGTTCAAGAAGAGAACAAGTCTAGTCTTATGGAAAAGCTTGATTGAAGGAAAAAGCTTCACAAAGAGACCAAGTACAAACTTATCTCTTGTAGGGAGCAACTATTTCAGGCTTTAACCCTAGAGAAAAATACTATGAATAACATTGCCACCCTTATGGACAAAGAGTCCCATTGAGGGAGCTTCTATATGAAATGATCTAAAGGGGTCTTTCTTAACGTGATTGTAACTGCTAAAGGATTGGAATGCTTTATCCTTGTGTCAAACTTGATCCTCTCTAAAGCAATGATAGATATTCATTAGAAAATAATCATGATTCAAGCTAAGTTATTACCTTTAGTCGAAGAGACTGACGATTTGGACACCAGTCATGTATTTAAATGTTTTAGGAATTTTTAATAATCTAAGAGGGTAAGCCTTACCTAAGGGCTGACTCTATGCATGTATTTTTCAAAGTTTAAATTTCAAATAATAAAAATATCCTTGGTAGGGTGTAGTGGCAATGCTTGCCCATTATATATACACATATTTTTATGCCTCGTCCATGGCTATGGTGAGGGTCAATTATAATGGAATGGGTGATCTCCCTAACTCTCTACCAAGGTTATCAACTCTTGATATATAATAGGAGAGGGATATTTACCTGGTTCCTCATTGGGGTTCTTAACCCTACCTTCATTATCAGAGCACCAACCTGGTTCCTTACCAAGGTAGCCAGCTGGTGATATATGCAAGTGCTAGGGTAGTCTACCTAATTCTTAACCGAAATGATCAGCTTATGGTATATAATAGTGGGATAGGGAGCTTTACCAAGTTCCTGACCAAGGTAGTTTGCTCTCCTTTCATTATCAAAGTTCCAACCTTATTCTTGACCAAGGTGTTCCACTCATTATATATGTAAGTGGTAGGGTGGTCTACTTGGTTCTTAACCAAGGTGATTAAGCCATGGCATATAATAGTAGGAGACTTCTGTGAGAGAACCATTTGTTGAAGGGGTTCACTTCACAGGTATGCATACAACCATATTACTTGAAAGTAGTAAATTAATGTACATTAGAAGTGATATTTATTTGAGTCTGATGAGTACTTAAAAAAGCACTAACATTACCATGATTTAATGTACATTAATTGATTGAATATATTTATATTTGTATTATTTTATCATATTTTTATATAAATTTGTCTTTTTGGAATTATGTTGAGAAAAGAAATATGGAGAAGTCAAAAAGATGGAAAAATTGGACAGAATGGGTCAAAATGGTCTAAAATGTCAAAAAGGTTGAAATCTCGTGCGTAGCCACCCACACGTATCGAGTCTCGCGTGCATGCCTACCATATATCTTGTGTATGCTAACAAAAGCATGTGCTATGTCCCGTGCAAGCCAATCATTCATCTGTCAAAATTTTCACTCCCCATATGCATGCAAGCCTGTCTAAATGCGTCCAAATTCAAAATTTGAAATATTTTCCCACCTTTTTTGGAATTTTCCTCACCTATAAAAGGACCCTCTTCCCCCATTCCAAAATACAATTTTTGAGCTCTTTCTCTATCTAGAATTTTTTTTTAGTTTTTAGTTTTAAATTTCTTCTCTTTTTGGAAAGAACTAGCTATGTTTTTATAGATTTTTATTTTTTGATTCAATAAATGGGAATGTAAATCCGGTTGGAGGTTTTTCCAACAACAAAGTTAGCGTCAAAATTCTGTGAGGAGTTTTTGAGGTATAATTTTAAAATGAATTCTTTATAGTTATTTTTTATGTTTTATTTTTATGTGTTATATTTAATTTATTTATGATTAAGTTTAACATGGTTGGCTGTTTGTAAATATGATATAATAATAATGTTGTTATGCTTGCGAAATATTAAATAGGTAAAACCTATATATAAATTAAATTGATTTTGTTTTTATTCTAGATTTTATATTAAGGATGTTAGAGAGAAATATATTATTTTTCATTACAAACTTAAATCTAAAAATTTGATTTTAAGGTTTAATTATCTGGTCTGATTTAGAGTAGTCCTCTTTTATTTGTTGGTATAATCGCCTGGTAGTTAGAGTAAAGCTCTATTTCAAAAGTTTTTATAAGAATTAATATTTTAAAATGTATTGACAATATATTTTTAGTAATGATTTTAAAACTTGAAAGTTAATACTCGAAATGTTAAATTCTTAGGTTTAATTTTGACACCTTGAATAAAGTTTAAAATCTCTAACCCCACCAAAGGTGGCATTAAAATAGTTCATTTTCAATCTCTAAGAAAAAAGGAATTAATTTAATTAACCAAATTAATTATCGACCACACCCATAAGTATTAATTGATTTGTTTAATTAACAGAAAATATCTAACCTCACCAAAGATGGTATTCATATAAAAAAAGAGAATTAATAAATATCAATTTATATCTTTAATAACATAAATAATATGAGCAAGCATAAATAACTTAATTATTATATTCTTAAATACTCCATTATTATAAATGATAAACATTTGCATTATTGTTTATTGAATTCATATCTACATTTATTTTTATGTTTTTAGATTAGGAAAGAAAAAAACCGAAATATCATGACATGATGTTTAAGATTTAATTTCATTTTTAAGATTTTGAATAATAAATTAAAAACACATATATTCCTTCCTTAGATCGACCTTAGGAGTATACTTGTCATTTGATATAAAATGATTCGTGCACTTGCAAAATTTTTACAAATTATAAAACCAAAGTATTTACATAAGATCGACATTGCATTGTCAGTCTTTTCTCATCAAAGTTCCTAACATTCTAGCTCGTGCTATCCTCGGTCCCTTCAATGCTTCTCAATAAGTAGGCTCCTCCTAGGGTTGTCTTAGTTATTTGATATGGTCCTTCCCAGTTTGCACCCATTTTTCAGACAATCTATTCTTTCTTGTTAGGAAAGACTCGCTTGAGGACCCAATCAGCTAGGGTAAATACTTTGAAACAAAAACCCTTGTTGTAATAGCATGATACCTTTCTCTTTTTCTCAATTATCCTTCTTAAATACTCATTTATTTTTTCCTCAATGAGGGTCAATTCGATGACCTTATTTTCCTCATTCTACCTTTCTGTTAGGGTTGATTTGATAGTGGTTACTACCACCTTAGTTGGCATTACTACCTCAGTGCCATATACCAAGGAGAAATGGGTCTCATTAGTGCTTTCGTAAGGGCTAGTCCAGATAGCCAATAATTACCCAATAAGCTCCTCAACCCATTTTCCTTTTGCACTCACCAACCTTTTCTTTAATTGGTTTATGATTACTTTGTTGGAAGATTCTTGTTGTCCATTGGCTTGTGGAAAATAAGGAGTTTAGTGGCACATTTGAATGTAATGGTTAGCAAAAAATTCCTTAATTTTTCATCCTATAAATTGCCTCCGATTATTTGTGACAAGCTCCTTGGGTAGACTAAATAGGCAGATTATAGGCTTCTAGATAAATTTAATGACCTTCTCTTCTCGTATCCTTCCTAGAGGTTCTACTTCCACCCATTTGGAAAATAAATTTGTGGCAACTAACAAAAATTTCTTTTGACCCTTAGCTAGTGGTAAAGGTCCTATGATGTCAAGCCCTCCCTTTTACAAGAGCCAAGGACTTATCACACATATGATGGTGTTAGGTGGTGTGTGTGACAATAAGGCAAACCATTGTCACTTATCACACTTTTGAGTGTATTTTGTACAATCTATCAGCATGGTAAGCTAATAGTAACCTTGCATCATGATTTGTTGAGACAACTTTCTTTTTTCTGTATAAGAACTACACTCCCCCTCATGTGCTTCAAACATTAATCTTTTAGTTCCCTTCTTGGCTATGCATAAGAGTTTGGGTCCGAGCATGGTCCTTTTGTATAGCCTTTCTACCTCGATCTTGTAACATCCTATCTTTGCCTTGATTTTTTTTTGCAAGTCTAGCATCTGTAGGTAAGTCCTTCCCTTCCAAGAACTTAAATATTAGAGTGAACAATAAGTGGGTAGGGGTACCAACACCCACTATTCTTTCATCTTCTTCCAATCTGGCCTCCATCAATATCATAATTGCAAATACTCTATTGAGGTTGGCTTCACGCATGAAAGCCAGCGTAGCTAGTGCATCAGGGTGACCATTCTCTTTTCATGCAATTTGCATGATCATAAACATGGAGAATTTGGAAGGTGATTTTATATACCCCTAGTTTCATTGATGTCACGACCCCAAATATGGTTGCTTTATATTCGGTGACATTTTTACTTGCCTAGAAATCAAGTCTTACAGTAGGCTCAAAACAATTGTTGTCATGATCTACTATGACCAACCCTAGTTCAACACTGTTGAATGTATATGCTCCATCTATAATCACTTGCCAGGCAGTTCTATCTTTTTGGTCAAACTTACACACCTCTTGCTCCACCTCATTGTTCATGACCACTTATGTTTCATTAAATTCTGCAACAAACTCAACCACAGTTTGCCATTTTATGGTTGTTCTAGTGTATTTAATATCATATTCTCCCTGCTCTATGGCGATCAATGCCAACTTTCCTACCACCTATAGCCTCATCAAAAAACTTTTGAGTTGATGAGAGGTGAGTACGACAACTATGTGTGAGCCAAAGTATTATCTAAGTTTTTGTGCATTAACTTAGAGAGCAAAGGACAACTTGTTCATGGTTTGATATTTGCCTTGTCCATTTGTTAGGATTTGAGTAATATAGTAAATATGGTGCAGGATCTTGTCTCTTTCGATTAAAAGTAAGGCACTACATGTTTGGGGTATCACGATCAAATATAAATAAATAATCTCACTTGGGAGGGGGCTAAGTAAGACCGGTGGGTTCCTCAAAGGCTCTTTCACAATCCTTGTTCTAAAAGACTAATGTGTTTTTTCTCATCATTTTGAAAAAAAGGCATACACTTGTCTGTGCATTTAGAGATAAATCTGTTCAGTGCCACTTTTCTTCCATTCAACTATTGTATTCCCTTAAGGGTTGTAGATGGCTTCATGTTCACCAAAGCTTGTATCTTGTCTAGGTTGGCCTCAATCTCTTTGGCCGATATAAGATATCCTAGGAATTTTTCTGCAGCAACACCAAAGATACACTTCTTGGGATCAAGTCTCATACCATACCTTCAAATTAGAAAAAATACCTCATCTAGGTCTCAGACGAGGTTCAGGGGTTGAGTTGAATTTACTACCATATTTTCCACCTATGCCTCCTGGTTTTTCCCCAATTGATCTGTAAATTTTTTTTTATGAGACACTAATATATGGAGCCTACGTTTATCAATCCAAACGACATCTTGGTATAATAGAAGGTCACCTCCTCTACGATGAAAGTCATTTTCTCCTCATCCTTGGGATGCATTCTGATTTGGTGGTAACTAGAGTATGCATCTAAGAAACTCATCAACCTAATATTGACAGAGGTGTCTACCAGTTGATCGATACTAGGGAAAGGGAAGCAATATTTGGGACATGCCTTGTTTAGATCTGTGAAGCCATACACAAATGGGATGATCCACATGCTTACTTTACCAACACTATATTTGGAAACCATGAGGGATAGTTGACCTCCCTTATAACTCCAACCTCTCTAAGAGCGACAACTTGATGATTGATCACTTCATTCTTTTCCCTTGGGAATTTCCTTTTTCTTTGTTGAATAAGTCTATCTTCTGGATTAACATTTAGTTGGTGTGCTATTACTTTTGGGTCAATCCTTGGCATGTTTGTTGGGGTCCATGCAAAGATATCCAAATTTTTCCTAAGGAACTAAGAGAGTTGCTCCTCTACTTCTGTCGTCAAATTATCTCCTATCTTCAAAGGGTGGCTCCCATTCTGGTCTCCTATTGGAATGTCTCTTACCTTATTAAGATTGAAAAACCTTGCTAGGCCTTTACCCCTAGCCTCCTTTAAGGGAGACCCCTTTATGATTACTATTTGTGCCCAACCTTTCATAAGGTGGCATTGCAACATCTTCTAGCTTTTTCATGGTCTCCTCTTATCTAAATTAGACCCTCATTAGTAGGGAATTTTATTACCTAATGAAAGATAGATGGGAATTTTATTATCTTCAAAGGGTGGCTCCCAAGATGGTGTTATAGTACTACTATTAAACCTTACTAGAGGGAGTTTTACCATAACAATATCAAATTCTTTCGCTCCTAGAGCCTTGATAGTGTTCATAAAAAGGAGATCCACTGAGCTTCTTGTGTCAATCCTTATCTGGTAGACATAAGAAGGTCCTATCCTTAAGGTAATTACTAAAGGATCTTCGTGAAGGGATGTGGTCTCTTGCTAACCTTTCATGCGAGTTATTTGAGACCCCATGGATCCCAAGAACTCTGTTTTTGGTACGTATAGTTTTGATATTAGTTTTATTGTATTACTCTCTTCCACTGCATGATGGGTTCATTGGTTTTAGCACATCTCACCTATTTTTATGGTTTCCTCGTGCGTTATTTCATATGACAAGGTCATTCAGATATGCCTTCGCTAACAACTCCTTTATCTCCTTTTTGAGGTGTCTACAGTCTCTTTTTTGTGGCTTACATCTTTATAGAAGGCACAACATTTAGATACGTCCCTAAGTAGGGATCTCATCTTTCGGGTTAACCTATCATTAGGTTCCTCCTCCATCCTTAGTACAGCTTGGGCTAGATTCACTCTCAAAGGAGGCCCTCTAAAAGAAGGGAGTAACCTCCCCCAAGGTCCCTTATTTTTCATCCATTGTCCACATCCCCTTTTATTTTGTGTAAAACGTTTGTTTTTTTTTGTTTTGATGTGCCCTTTTCTAGGCTTGTCCTCATATTCTCTTTATTTGGTACCACCTCTATTCTAGTTTGATTACCTTTAACCAGACTTAATTCTCTCTCGGGAGTGATAAACTTTATGGACTCTTTATATGTTTCCTTCAAAGTATGAATAACTATTTTGGTTAGTTGTATGAATAACTCAAAAAATTTTAAGAGACCTTGCCTGAAGGATTCCATAGTAATAAAGTTGGGACATTCGAAGATTTTTAGCTTCTCCTCCCTGAACTGTTTCATATATCACTCTATGGACTTACTCCTTCCTTGAATAATTGAGAAGAGGTGATGTGATTCTTTTCTTAAGGGCTTATTACAGGCACAATTTTTGATGAATAGTTTGGTGAATCGGGAAAAGGAGGTGATGAACCACTTTTATGCACCTTTGTAAAGTGTGGTAGAAAAAAATTTACATATCATGGCATCTCTCATTCCTGAAATGGGGCTCATTGGGGCCATGGCTGTCTTGAAGTATTGTACATATGTAATAGGGTCTTTGGCTACAAAATAATGGGGGCATTTAGGAGCATTAAATTTGGCTGGTGGTTCATCATTTTCTATCTCGTCAACAAATGGGGACACATATAATTGCTCATAGTCCCTACCTATATCATAGGAGGCATTTCTCATACCTCTTATTGGCCCCCTTCAAAGCCCAATCTTGCTTTTATTAGCTTCTTTCAATTCATGAAACCGAGCCTTCTAGTTTTTCTTTCCTAAATTCATTCCTCATTTCTAGGTCTCATCGAGCTAGAAAGAGGGCAAGACACACTCTATTCTATTTTTATCAACTGGGTAGGTGGCTCGATCATCAGAGGCCTCTCTCCTTAACTTGAGAAGTTGAAGAGCTAACTCTTGAGGAATGTTAACCTATGTTCTGATTTCATTATGCATTGGCAAACTATTCCCCTGTTTTGCCGCTACTCCTTCATTAGGTCGCCTCAATCATCCTTCAACATGGTTACTACCATGATGTTATAGAACGTGTGATTGTGAGTTTTAATTGTAGCATATGTATTGAGTACATTTGATCTCCCAAGTTTCTCTCAAAGCCTAGGATGAACCTTGTTAAATACGTGGTTAGAAACTTAAGCTCAACCTCAAAATCTAAGCCCCATGTTGGGTGCCAAAATGTTAGGATTTGTCCAAATTTTAGAGAGAGAACTTAAAGAGCAACTAGAGCAAATGATGGATTGTATGGATTTCTTGAGGTATCCATATATTTATAGGGCTTTACATGTGGATGTGTCGATTACATAGGATGCACATATTAGAATATGTTAGAAAGGGCATAAAATTAAAAATAAACGTATAGATTGAGGTCGACAACCCAAGGTTCAGTTAAGTGGATGACCCCATATAGATAATAGAGGGTAGGAATATCCCTTGAGCTCTGGTTGTGCTCAAACAATCTCTTGGCTCAGGCTATCACTTGACCAATCCATACATCCAAACATTGGATCTTTCAAGGATTTTACAACAACGTTAGCATCATTAGTTTTAGAGGGTATAGCTTTTACCCACTTGGACACATAATCAACAAAGACCAAAAGATGGGGGGAGGGACTCATGAGTGCTCAAAATCACTTAATATATCATCATTTTATGCATGTTTAATGATTAAAAGAATTTGTATTTTCTTAGTTTTATTATCATTTTCAACAAATCTATCTTTTCATAATCATGAGTGTATTTTATTGTTTTTTAAATATTTCTTGTATTGAAATGATTTAATTTGAAGAAACATACTTGAAAACCTTCATTACAAATTTGGAGCTTAAATAGATACCATGTGTAAAGCATTACATATGTTTGAAAACTTGAAAGAAGGATATACAAGAAACAAGGGTTGCAAGTATTTTAGAACATAGTGGGTCATGAGGACAATGTTTTGTATGCCCCGGTACGAGCAAAAAGGTGAAGAATTAACATGTCTCAAAACTACGGTTGGTAGCTACATGAACCAAGTTGTGTGTCATAACACGAGCGAAGTGTATCAAGTGGTACAACCTTTGACAACCTGTGTAAACCACTATGCCAAATAATGCATGCCGTGGTACCAGTCAATTGATCAATCCATAATTTTTTCTTTTCCTTCACCTATAAATAGGAGCCTACACATAATGTAAAAATCATCCCTCATCCTTCTTATTCCTTTCATTTCTTAGCCTCTTAAGCTTTTTAGCTTATTATTTTAGTAGTTTTAAGTTCTTCCCTTAATTAAGATTTGAATAAATTTAGTATATGCAATAATTTATAATTTAAATTCAATAAATAGTGCGACAATTCTGTTTGGAGGTTTTTTAGAATAGAAGAAAATCTAAGAATTCTATGGAGGTATATTTAAACCTATTCTTTTTAGATTATCACTAAGTATTGTTTTACATGCTATATTTTTAATTTATTGATCATCTATGAAACTATGCATGTTTGGGTATAGATAATATGGCTTATTAGTAATGTTGTTAGACTTCTGAAATATTATAGTGGATTAAACATTTTTACAAAATGAATTAAGTTTTATTTCATCATCAAGATTAAAATCAAAGTTTGTTTAAGAAAAGTATGTTGACTCAATATTTTTCATAATAGACAAAAAAGTTATATTTAAGATTTAAATTATCTTAATTTGATTTATAATAATACTTCTAGATGTTAGATATTTATTATCTAAATATATTTCAAGGCATACTCTATTTCAAAGGTTTTTAAAAGAATTATTATTGAAAGATATATTAACGAAAGAACCTTTATAATAGTTTTAAAATTTAAAAGTTTATTCTAGATATTTAAATCATAAACGTAACTTAGACACTTTGATGAGATTTTAAATTGACAACCCTACCAATAGTATCAACTAAAAGTTTTACTAATTCCTTAGAAATAAAGCAAAATTTAGTCAATTATAAATTATTGAGACTTTAGTTGATAATTTATTAACAAAAGAATCAATAATCTAATCACTATCTTACGATATTTTATTATTAAAAAAGGAGAATCAATAATCTTAATTCATATTTTTAATAACCTACTTAAATATTGAGTAATCATAATTAACTAGCTAATGAATCGCATAAATTTCAATAGCATGAAATCTTTTTTGATTTCTTAAATGTTCATTGAATCTATCTTTGTTTTTTACTAGATTAGATTTTCAAAATAAAGCTTTTTGACAAAAGTTTTAGGCTTTATTTTCATTTTTAAGAATTAGTTGAATTATTTAAAATCTACATGATTTCTCGTTGGACTGACCTTGAAAAGACACTTTTCATTTTAAGTGATTGGTGCACTTACAAGCTATTTTGAAAACTGTATAAAATTTGTACGCCTAGTTTTGGCACATCAAGTTTTTGGTGTAATTAATAGATAAATCATTAATAGCATTGAAAACTAGATAACCTTTACAAGTATGAGAGACCCATAAGTCAATCACTTGAATATCAAATAGGTCAACAACTAAATTAGATGTCAAAGGAATTTCATCTTGTTTGCATATATTACCTATCTTTGGACATCTTTCACAAATGCATGCAAAACATATAAGCATCTTTAAAAGTAGTTGGCTAATAAAATCCAAATTGTAATACCTTAAGAGCCATTTTCTTACCACCAAAATGCCCCTTGTAGTGAAGTTCATGAGAAAAAAAATAGAATTCTCTTATGTTCTTCTTCAGATACACACCTCTGGATTATTTGATCTTGAATAACTTTGAATAGATAAAGGTCATCCTAAAAGCATTTCTTGTAAGCATGTATAAAAAATTTATTTTCCTAAAAAGAAATGTTAGTTCCTAAAACACCAATAGCAAGATAACTGACTGTGTAAGCATACCATGCATTTGGACTTATTAAAAATAATTGGTCATCAAGAAAAGTTTCAACAATTTATTCTTTACCCTCACCTTCATGAGAATTGAATTCAAAAATTAACCGAGATAAATGGTCAGTTACAAATTTTTTACTACTTTTCTCATCATTGATCCCTTGGTCAATTCTTTTTAAAGTAAAACCTACATGATTAATCTTGGCATAGCATTAGGTTTAATTAATAGATATCTTAAAGTAGCTTGATCAGAATGCACCATTACTTTAGAACTTACTAAGTGAGACTTAAATTTATCTAAGGAAATTATGAGAATGAAGAATTCCTTCTGAGTTTTGAAATAATTAATTTGGGCATCAATGAGTGTTATGTTAGTCTTATCTACTCTCTATCCCAAAACTACTCCTACAACAAAATCATAAACATCACACTTTATTTCAAATGGAAGAGACAAATTAGGTACCAAAATAATGGGAAGAGATGTTAATTTATCCTCTAAAGTATTAATGGAAACAAGGATATCATCATTAAAATAGAAATAGAAATCTTTTGAAAAGAAGTTACATAAAGGATGACTTATTTTAGAAAAATATTTAATAAATTGCCTATATAAACCTACATGTCCGAAGAAGCTTCTAATCCTCTTAACTAATGTAGGAGTTCCTTATCAACTTCAATTCTTTTGTTACATATTACATGTCCTAATGATCTCTTGTTGTACCATAAAATGGATTTTCTCCCAACTAAGCGTTAGGTTACATTCAATGCATTGTTTTAAAACTAAAGTCAATTTATGTAAACAATCATCACATAAGGTTGCAAAAATAGAAAAATCATCTATAAGTACTTCAATGAATTTGTCCACCATATTTGAGAAGATTGGCATTATACATCTTTGAAATGTGGTGGAGGCATTGCATAACTCGAATGACATCGTTCTAAAAGTGAATATTTTTCGGTGTGGAAGATTTTGAAAGTCAAGGTTCGGATTTTCCTGATTTAGAGATTTTCTACTGCCCAAAGAACATATGAAGGGTATTCACCTAATCCTCTAGTGCAATGGATACCTTATAATAACCCAAAATTCCATCCAAAAAATAGTAAAATTTATGCGCAACTAAGCTTTCTAACATCTGATCAATGAATGGAATAGGAAAGTGATCACTTTTAGTGTACAAATGTAATTTCCTAAAATCTATACATATCCTCCATCCTATGATTATTCTAGTGGGCACAAATTCATTTTTACCATTTTGACCACTATTATTCTAGATTTCTTTGGTATTACATGAACTATGCTAACCCACCAACTATCAACAATTGGGTAAAGGAACTCTACTTCTAAAAGTTTCAAACCTTCCTTTTTAACCACCTCTTGCATAATTGTGTTTAGCATCATCTTCCAAATTGAACCTATGCATACATATAGCTGGACCAATGCCTCTAATATCCCTGATACTCCAACCCATTGCTTTCTTAAATTTCTTAAGCACCTCAATGAGTCTTTTTTTCTTAGGTTTTGTCAAGGTCGAAGAAAAAATAGCTAGATATGTTTCCCTTTTCTCCCAAAAACACATATTTTAGGTTCTTAGGAAAATCTTTTAGTTCTAATTTAGGTGAAGTGGTCTCTTCCCTAGATAGGATACTGAGTTGATCTAAGGGTGTACTGGATTCTCTTATTGGTTCAACATTACTTAGTAATTCATGGTACCCCTCAATATTTTCATCTAAATCCTCTTCTACCTTTTCAACTATAAGTATGACTTCTAGTTTGTCTTCCAATCTATTCTGTAAAAAAAAAGTGTTACAAACAAGTCTATCCATAGAATCAACATTAAAGAATTCATCAATAGAAGAGATAGAAGTAATAGGTAAAGAGTTAAAAACTTTGAATTGAATAGTCTTTCCCAATACTATCATTGTCAAATGCTCATCTTGGACATCAATAATTGTCTTCATAGTTGACATAAACGGTCTACCAAGAAGTATTATGTGTTCTTTGTCTATGGTTGGTTTTTTTTCTGCATATATAGAACTATAAAATCTACAAGTATTATTAATTTGCCTACCTATATCAGTACATCTTCAACCTTTCCCTTTGGATATTTAATAGACTTATCCACATGTTAAAATAACATGGTTGTATGTTTTAAATCTCCCAAACTTAGTTATAAGAAAATAAAATATGGCATCAAATTAATACTAGCATCTAAATCAAGCATTACTTTAGTTACCTTCCTATCTTTCATAGTGTTGTCAATGATAAAAATTCCTAGATCTTTCAACTTTATGGGTAGTGGATGTTGAAGCATTATAGTAGAAATCTTTGATGCCATAACTCTCTCATTAATGTTATTCCTCCTCTTTTTAGTGTTCAATTCCTTGAAAAACTTGGAAAATAAGAGCATATTCTTAATAATTTCTAGTAAAGGTAAATTTATAATAACTTTGGAAGGCATGATAAAATGATTAGAGAATTACTTACCTTGCTTTGATTCCTTCAGCCAGTGTAGGAAAGGTATTGGTGGCTGATGTGGTTTTGATGTCTTTTATGTTTTGGAGATGATAGTTGACTCCCAAATTCTTTCTTTAGAAGGTTTATCATGATTTTTACATGTCTCTTCACTATCTTAGAAAACCATATTTTGACTTTCTTTATTACCTACATTATATGATAAATCATTAAAAATCATAGGTAAATTTTAGTTAACTACCTTAACACTTTGAAGGATTATGACATCCTTCATCTAACAGTTGAACTCAAGTTTCAACCTGTTTTACTTAAGTCCCTAAGGAATTCAACCTTTGATTACTCATTTTCTAATTATCCCTTATACCTTGAATAAGACACTCAAGTTATCTTCTAAGGTTGGCTTATAGAGTTGATATGATGGATAAGGTTGGTTTACATATGGCCCTTGTATTTGATTTTGGGATATACTGGGTTATTGATTGATTTGCATTTAAGGTGATTAGATTTGTTAGAATGATACCTTTGCATAAGATTGGCTTCCTCTAAAGTACTTGCACTAAAATCTCTTGAAATAGAACAAACATTAACAATATGTTCAAATGTACCATAAACTCCACGAACCTCTTAATTTTACATTTTCTATGTAGTAAGGAGTTCTACTTTTAGTTGATTTTTCAAGTTGTAAGGCCATTCTGTTTCCGGAGCCAACTTCATTTTCTCTTACTCTCCTTCCTCTAGCACTCATTTGTTGGGAATTAATACCCAACATCTCATAAAACTTATAAGTTTTCTTTTCCATTTTTACTCCCATAGCTCCTCTTGTGGCATTATAATAGTGTACTGATACTATTGTGCCACTCCATTATAAAAGAACTAGTTTTATTATTGCAATAGATAGCTATAGTGTGGAAATTAAACCAAAAAGAGCTTGAATCTATCCCAAGCTTCATGAAAGAGCTCACCATCAATTTGGAAGAATGTTGGTATTTGTTTCCCTCAAATCGATAGTCTTTTGATAGGAATAGAACTTACCCAAAAATTTCTTGTAAATTGCCTCCACGTAGTTAAAGAACCAAATTGTAGAGTCAGGAACCAAGACTTGGCTCTATCCTTGAATGTGTGAAGAAAACACCTCATCCTAAGCTAGTCTTCATGAAGTCTTTGCTATGGAATTGTTTATACAGTGGTATAAAAGTCTGTAATAAAATTTAAAGGGTTTTCATCACAAATATCATCAAATGAAGGTAACAAAGAATAATGAATATTTTTCAATTAAAAACTTCCTTACACCTTTTCCATGTTGTATGCAAGAAGTAGCATTGTCAATGATTGGCAATGCATACGCCTTCATCATTTTCTATTTATGTCTTGCATTGTTCATGTCTACTTGTACTTGGGGTTATTCCTCCCCCTCTTCCTCATTAAAAATGCCCATCTTTCTTGAAAAGTATTCTGAACCTATTGATGTTAACAATAAAAAAGCATGAGTTTCTTTCATAAAGATCTCTTATTTTTCTCACATTAAAAATTTAAAAGACAAAGTAGTAGAGATATTAATACTAAAATCAATATATTATAAGTATAAACGAAAGAAAAAAAGAAAAATAAGCAACGACACCCAAGTTAATAAAATAAGTTAGTTCACAAAAATAATAAATAAAATAAAATAACAATTTAATCAGTAATTTAAATAAATAAAAGTAAATAAAATAAAATAAAATAAAATTAATTTAAAATTATAACTTATAAATTAGCAAACAAAAATAATAAAAATATATTACTAAATAGAAATTAAGTTAATAAATAAATTAATAACTAAGTTAACTAAACTTATTTTTTAAATATCTTAATCAACTAATAAATAATAGATATTTTTTAATTATTTAATAAGTAAATTTAAATAAATAAAACAAAGTTAAAAGTAATTTTCTTATTTATATTTTGTAAAATCTTAAATATTTTAATTTTTTTTAAATTTAGGTCAACTAACAAATGACAAATTAAATTATTTATTTTAGATTTTCAAAAAATTGTAAAGTTTTGTTAAAGTGAACTAATAAATACAAAATTAACTTTCAAATTTTTAAAGTTTTTCTAAAAAATAAAAATCATGAATATTTATGACAAAAGTTTTTAAGATTTTTGATAATAAAAATTTAAAAGTGTTACTCCTCGATAACGGTGCCAAAAACGTGAGTCATATAAACTTGATAAACAAATTTTGTATATTTTTAAATGGCTAACAAGTTCATGAATCATTTCATAAAAAGTGACAAGTATATATCTAAGGTCGATTTAAAAAGGATTTATATGATTTTTAAATAATTCAACAAAATTCTTAAAAAAATAAAAAATAAACCTAAACATTCTGTCACAATTGTTTTGGTATGAAAATGTCTAAACTAGTAAAATAAAATAATATAAATATAAATAATAGATTAGTTTACACAAATTATAGGTAGATATACATTATAAACAATGGAGAATTAATAAGATATTTTTCTAGTTGATTATGTTTGGTAGAATTACTTGTGTTAACAAAATATAAACCCTGATTTATTAACTCTTTCTTATATGTATAAATAACTCCTTTAGTCGACCATTATTCTTTATTAATTAAATAACCCAAAAACCTTGAGTTGGATCGCTAATTAATTTAATTAAATTATGCTTATTTTTTAAGAAATTAACACACCATTTAACTTTTTACATTCAGTCGACAATTCAAACTCTTATTCAAGCTTGTCTAAGTTAGTTTTCAAATTAATTTATTTGAAATCTAACTTTCATGATTTAAATCTATCATGAAAAATATATTCTCAATATATTTTTCAATAACAAATCTTGTAAAAATATTTAAAGTAATATCTAAATTAGATCTATTTATCTAAAATATTATATTTGTATTTTAAATTTATTATGAAAAATATGTCATGAGTATATTTTTCAATAATAAACTTTGTAAAATTTTTTGGATAGAACATAATATGCGTTTAATTATTATAAAAAATATTCACTAAAATAATTTTCATAAATATATCAAGATAATTAATTTTTCATTATATAATTAGCAATATATGTTAAAAATAATGAATGATAAATAAATTATTTAGAACTAATTCAAGAAATACAACATTGTTTACTAAAAACAAATAAAAATGCATATTAAATTTATACCCAAAAGAAAGAGGGAATGCCCTACACCACAGAAGAGGTATTTACCTTTACAATAAGTCCCTATGCATAAAATAAATTTTTTTTAACTCCTGATCACAAAAATCCCACAAAAATTCATCTTTTTCTCCAAAAATTTCAAATGTATTCTCATATTTTTCATCCCAATTGTTATTAAGCCATCTTTGCAAGATTTTTCTTCAAATCTTCATCAAGTTCTCATCTTCAAGAAGGTATCCACAACACCTTCATTTTCTTCAAAGGGGTTGCACTAAATCACAAGTAAGCATACAATATTTTCAAAATAATTACGAGTTATTTTTTGAAATTTTGTGCGATTATTATTTGGATTTAAGAGAAAAAAAAGTAATTTGGTCTAGAGATGGTGAAAATGAATATGTTGGTATAATTTCTTTAATTTTGTGTGTATTTTATTTTTAAGAACTAGATATAAATGACTCCTAAGAGAGAGTGTAGTGGGAAAGGAAAAGATAATGAGGTTGTAATAGAATATAATAAAGCTAAATTTGTTAGTCTAGTGGCTAAAATAAGGTTGGACAAATTGGCTGAGTTTAATAAAAAATTTATTGTGTAACAGGGAATGGATTTTAAGCAACACCAATATCCATTTGAGGGGATTATGATAAAATAGTGTCACTATGTTAGAAATGGCTCATTAAAAAAACAGATGCCACTTTTATGTTAGTAATTCAAATTTTTAATGCCAATGTTCCTGATGCTATAAATAATCATGCAATGGTAAGGGGTTTGGTTGTCGCATATAGCCCATCTAATATAAATAATTTTTATTGATTATGAGATGTTAGCCAATGTAAATATCAGAGTTATTTAAATAATAATATGGATTATAAAGAAGTGATAAACAGTCACCAATAGAAGGGGCTAAGTGGGATATTACCAATGGAAGACACAAATCTTTTGATGCTATGTACTTTACCAAGGTCTCCCATATTTGGCAGTATTTTGTCTACTCTATATTTATGCATATCACACATTACAATACTATGGCTAAAGAGAGGTTATATTCCTCTTCGGATAACATCAACCAAGATTATAGATGTTGGGGTAATAATTAAATAGAGGATATGAATTTTTACAAATAATGATCGTTTGAGTTATTTCTTCCCAATGTATTTAAAACCTTTGTGCTAAAGCGTGGGTGGAATTTCTCAAAAGTGAGGTTTTGTTGCAACTTAGTGATTCATTAACTCCTAACTACTTGAATATTCTCACATCCTAGACTAAAGTCACCCAAATGGATAAAAGAGCTTCCTCTTTCTCAAAAACATCAATCAAAGATGAAGCTCAAAAGTTATGAGAAGATGAAATTATATGAAAAACTATATGCAAGACTTTCATGCCTAACAATCAGAATATATAAGTGTGCAGATGCATTTTTAGAGTGAATACATGCAATCTCTCTATGAGATACAAAGGTTAGAACTCTTTCATACAATAATTGATTATAGCCAAGTGAAAGTACCTTAGAATCCTATATATTATTTTATTTGTAGACTACCTAAATCGATAATGGGATATGAAGAAGATCTAGAAGGCATGGAGATTTGAGTTCCAACCTTTATTCTGATTTTATTTTTATGTATTTTTTTATGTTTATAATGTTTTCCTCTGTTTTAGATTTGTTGTACTTTATTTTATTTTAAATGAAAATATTTATGTTATTTAGAACTATTAATTTCATAATTGTTTAGTATAGTGTGATTCATGAGAAGTACACAATGATTCTCTCTAATTCATAGAAACTGAGTTAGATGATAAATGCAACCTCACTAATCACATCACTTGCTTTGATTTCTATTTGAATTATTGAGGACAACGTAGATTCTAGGTTGAGGGTGAAATAAAAGTTACTTATGAAATTATGCATTTTTAAACTTTATTAAACATGTGTTTGCTATTTTTTTGTTTAGTTAGGAACACTTAGGTCCATTTTAATATATACAAATTTTTGATACAAAATTATCATACTTTTAGTTAATTTAAAGTGAATAATTGGATCTTTGCATTGTTTGTTTGATGTCTTTAACATGTTTATGGATTATTGTAATAATTAGTTCTATTCATAGTTTGTGTTTCATACTTGGATGTTGAAAATGAAATTAACCCAAAATTCGTCTATAGGAATCAAATTGTGTAGACCACCTTGCGAGATATTACTGAGCCTATATCGTTTTATTCTAAGTGATCATATTTATTCTACTCTTTTAAACACTTTTCTTGTTATTTCAAGTTGTTAAATGATCTCAATAGCTTATGGATTGAATATTAGGATTTTTAACATCTGATTAAATATCATGTAATTATTTTCAATGTTTAGATTAAATTATTTGAGTAGAAATTGAAAGTGTATGCCTATCTTTACTAATACTGACTTATTATTAATTTAATTATATATATATATGGGGTTCCCTTAGAAAAAAGAAATAGAGTGCCAAAGTAGCCATTCACCAAAACACATATTTATACATGAGTTTATTCCCTAAAGAATATTCACAATAAAAAAGAAAAAGAAAAATAGTATAACTAATTGACCCTAAATTCTTGAAAGTAGTGATGTGGTTATTTTTTGAAAAGAAAAGGAATACTCCTTTGAATTCAAAAGCATTTTCATTCATCTTGAAGCACATACTTGATATTAATTCTTACTAAATGATTTTGATTGAAGTATGATATTAGTATTATGATATACTCATAATCTTAGAATTTGATTCCTTTCATGAGATCCATGTTATGCACATTTCAGCTTTTCCTTTATTCTTTACATAACTTATATTCGTATATACCTTGGGTGAGTCAATGTTAATATGTTTGATAACTCTATGAAAGTAGACTTATTTAGCTATTTCTAAACCAATTATTTGTCTTATTTTGTGCCAAACATCATGAAAAGCTTAATTTGTGTTTAATTATTTCGATGTAGGTGGAACAATGGCAAACACTGTGAAAACAAGAAAAAAGTGAAAAAAATTAGTCTGTTTTGCAACGAGCACTTTTTTATGCCACGATGCGCTTTTCCTGTGTGCATTCAAAGAGCTCTTGGCCAACTGGGCAAAAATCTATGACTGAACGTGCCCTTTTCAGTTAGTGATTTGTGCCCCAGGGTGCATTGTTTTTCTACTTTAATTTTTCCAACACTAATATTTTTTTAATCAAGCTTTAACCCTAAGCCCTTGGATCTTTTAGGAGTTGATGTAGTGGCCCATATTAGGTCATTTTCCCTTTCATTAACCCTAATAATGCATAATTTAAACATATAATTGTGAATCAAAAAACTATAACAACTTCCAAGAAGAGAGAAAGAGAGAAAAAGTTCAAGAGAAGATTAAAGTTTAAACAATTTTGTCCAAAATTTAAGAGAAGATTAGTTCTACAAATTAAGAGATTGAGTGTACATATTTTTCTTCTCCTTTATTTATTAGGTTCTATGTCCTTCTTTATGAAAAATTTGAACTTTATGAACTTAACTATGTATAGATAATTTATTAATCTAGGGGTTTTATGAATCCAATTTTATCCACGAGATGATCTAATATTTTACCCCATTTATGAAAAATATGAGCTTTAGGAACAAGATGTACTGTAGTGGACAACTCTTAGAAATTCTACTGGGCAACTTGAATATTTTGTGCCATGGCATGGAACAAAGTATGCCATGGTGAGACCTTTTTGGATTGTCTTGTGTGAATAAATTTTAGCTTTGTGTTGTAATGGGGAATAATATGTAGTTTTATTCTAAAGCCCTTTGTAGAGTATTTTCTTATAAATAGTACTTTAAGTTATTAGGTTTGAACAACTTAGTTTACAATTTCATATTCAATCATACAATAGTTTATATTTTTTATATTTTTATACATAATATGGATTAGACTATAACAAATCAAATTCAACATTTTGGAGATATTTCATATCCAAGAAATAATAGAAGATTGCTAAAGATTCAATAACACTTTGAAGATCAAGATCATAATTTTAGAGTAGGACACATCGATTGTTGGTATTTAGATCTAATTAGTAGTATTTTATTTTTAGACTAATCTTTTTATTATTTTCTTGAATGATTACAAATTTTAAACTACTAATTATGGATTTTAATTTTAGCATATCTGGGTGATTTTTACTATAGGATTTCATTTTATTGGCATGTTTTAATATATTATTTAGGTGAATATTTTATAATTAAATAAATAAATATTATTTTTTGATTCAAGATTTGTTACAAGATTTACTTACAATTAATTTATTGACCATTTATTCTTCATAATAGATATAAAATTTAAGAATTAAGTTCTAGACACATCATCTAGATCTAATTTGTAATACTTGTAATTGACTTTAAATTGGTGACTTTACTAAGAGCATTAAGTTAAATATTTTGCTATTTCCTTAGGCATATGGCATCATTTAATTAATAAGTTAACCATTCTCGATTATGGGCCATTAATTGGTTTGATTAACAAAGAAAATAATCTCATTTGAAGGTATTTTTCATATTTAAAAGGGAAAATCAACAATTTGAGTGTATATTTTAATTAACCTAAACATTTCTAAGCAAACATGATTAACTAGCTAGACTTCCATAAATTCTCCATTGATTTCTAATTCTATCTGCCTTGATTTTGCTTAAATCAAATTTATATTTAGTTATTTTAATTATTTGTTATTAGTTTAGGAATTTCAAAACAAAACATTGTGACTGAACATTTTGTGTTATTTTTTGTTCGTTGTTCTTTTAAGCTTTTCATAAACTTGAAGAATGATCTAAAACCACTGCAATCCTTAAGAGACTAACCTTGAAAGTATACTTTTCATTTATTATAAATGATTTGTGTAGCTGCAAGCTTTTTAAAATACAAAATTTGTGCATAAATTGTTTGTGTTATGAAATCTAATTTCATTTTTCAGAAGTGATGAACATCTTTGAAGTTTCATGCAACTCATCATATAAGAGCAAATGTTATATCTAAAGTTAAGGAAAGAGAATGGTGAAATGGAACTTGATCAAATATGCATACATCATTTTTTTCAAGAAGGGTAACTTCTTTACTTCTTTTGCTTAGTTTCCTTTGATTCATCATTGATGCATTGAGAACAATGTAGGAATTAGGTTGGTGGAGGGAAATATCCTCCTAGAGCATTAATTGGAGCAAATTGAGTTTTTTTTATCTCATTTAAATTTTTTAGACTAGTATGTTGTTTGCTGAAATCAATTTAAAAGTCTATGATAATAGCATGGTTGTGATAACAATAACATATGAAAGACATTAATTGTCACTTAAAGTAAAAAGACACAAAAATGTTGATTTCATCTAGTTTGAGGCTCTTATGGTTTGTGGTAGATTGTTTGTTTAGTTTCAATATTAGGATTGCTGCTATATGTATATGTTTCAATGCATGTTTAAGAGTTCAAAATACACTAGAACTTACTTGAAATTCAATCAAGGAAAAATACTAGAACTACAAATCACTTAAAAAATTATCTATGTCTTCCTTGAACCATTTGAGCCTTTCAAGACTTCCCATGCTAAATTTTATTCTTAGTTTCCATTTTTGAGATTAATTAGGATGTAACTTGGCCGTAGAATCAACCTATGATAGTCCACCTCTATTAGCCAAGAAATGGATTGTTTTACCCTTATTGATAAGAGTACTCAATGTAACACAAACTTGTCAAAAGCAATGAAGTATAAGGGGGTGACTTTTTTCTTAATTGTTTTTAAAATAATAGTAATAAAAGAGGAATGAAAATGGATCATAATTCTAAATGATGTATGGAACCTCAATGGAAATAGGTGAAAAGGAAAATGGTTGGAAAGGTTGGGTGAAAATGTGAATTATCGGAGAACATAAAATCATTGTGTTAATCTAAAAATGTTTAAGTACTCTTAATTTGTGACACTAACCTTCTCATTTTTTCTAGACCTCACACCTTAGCCTAATGTTAAAGTCCTATTGATTAAATTAATATGTATTTTCTATATTAGAGGAGAACGGTTAGAAAGGTAAGCCTATGGAGTTTGTGATGTAATGTTCATCCATACTTTATTTTCACAATCGTGAAATAAAAAATGTTGATCTATGCACAATCCAGTATTGCAACTAATGGGTTTGTGGTTTGTTGTTTGTTTAAGAGTCCATTGCATAAATGAAATTGATGTTTGGATTAGTTTTGAGATTTAGTGGTCTTTAACTATTTCATATGCCATATGCGATAAGAAATTTATGAGACAAACATATGAATTGATTTAAGAATTTTGGAGTTTTTTTTCCTATTAAGATTTTTGTGGGTATCATCACTAGAAGCCCTCATGAGACTACAACTTATCCACTAGGGCAACCTAAGAGTTTAAAGCTTATTGCATATGCTAAATGAAATTGTGTCAATCTATAGAAGTGATTTATATGAGTATAGTTTACTTCATTTATTATTTATTTTAGGTTTTTAGATTGATTCACTTGCTAGAGACTAGCATAAAGTTCATTGAGAGTTGTGATAAGTGCTTGAAAGACACTCATTTTCCATGATTTGATATGATTATTTGGAATCAATAGGTTTGATTATAGCATTTTTACTTGATCATTTATAAAACTATACATCTTTTTGAAATCATCGGTATATTTTGATATATTTTAGGTAGTTTTAGCTAGTAAAGAGGTTAACCAGGTCAACATACTAAGGTATAATACTTGGAGCACTCAAATATCACCCTAAGAGTGAAAGAGTTTAAAGCATGTAAGCCTTACATTAAGAATCAACTATTGCCTTAGTACAAATTTTGTGTGCCGTGACAGCCATCCCACAGGTTTTACTTTTGGATCCAATCAAACACTACGTGTAATGGTAGAAGAAAAAGTGTGCCATGGAAGATGAGCCTTGATTTGTACTATGGTGGATATTTTGAGCTATAAGTCACGAAAAGAAAAATTGTATGATGTGGCCCACGTACCAAAATTGGGGACCCAAGAGTTAATTAGGTGATATGAGACCTAAAACAAATATAGAGCAACTTGTGGGTTATTTTCCACATACAAGAAGAGAAGAGCAATCACTCTAAAGATTCAAGGGTCCATTGAAAATCAAGATTACACACATTTAGGGAAGGACACATAATGCAATCCATTGTTGGAATTTATATTAAATTAGGAACCTTTTTATTTCTAAATTCATCTTCATCTTTTTTCCTAGGATGAATTTTTATTTTAATAAGATGATAGATGTTAATCTAAGCATGATTGGCCAATTTTATTTTGATGATTTAGCTTTGATGCAATGATTACTTAGATTGTTTAGGTGAATATTTCCATAATTAATTAAATAAAGATTGCTTCTTGATTCAAGGTTTTGTTGCAAGATTTATGTATGAATTATTTATTGACCATTTATTCTTCATAGATAGATTGAAAATTTGAGAATTAGGTATTATCCACATCATCTAGATCTAATTTGGACAACTTGAATAAAAGTTTAAATTGGTGACTTGACCATTGCATTAATTTAAAGGGTTGCAATTTCCTCAGGCATAACTTGATCAATTAGTTGAACGTCCCCATCATAGGACATTAATTGCTTGATTAATAGAGAATATGATCCTTGACCTAAGAGTTTTTGTATTTTAAATGAGAACCAATAATCCAATTTTATATGTCCGTTCACTTTAGTTCACCTAAATTTTTCAAAGCAAGCATGGTTAACTAGCTAAACCTCCCATAAATCCTCAATTGATTTTACAACTTTCTTCATTTCCTTTTGAGTTGAGTTGATATACATATATTTTTTCTTTTAGGATTTTTGATTAATCATCTTAATATAGTGTTTAGGTTAAATTTTATTTTTAATTTTTTTTTAAGTTTTGACAAGAATGAAAAAATATCAAGAAGCACTGCAATTCCTTGAAAGATAGACCTTATACATATATTTTTTGCTTATTATAGATGACTTATGCACTTGCAAGCTATTAATGCAAATTTATGCATCAATGATAAACTTCGGTTGTCAAATATGAATAATTGTGTTGGCTATGGCCATAAATGGCCTACTAAGAAGAGTTTTATGCTTATTATCCTTAGATGGGGTGTCTTCCATCTCCTTTATTACGAAGTCAACCAATGCAAGTGTGTACTTTGTACAAATCAATCCCCAATGATTCCCTTTGGATGTCTAATAAACCTATCAGTAAGTTGAATGGACATAGTTATTGGTTTATGTTCCCCTATACCTAGCAACAATTATATCGAATATGGCATGACATTGATGCTTGCTCATCAGTCTAGAATAGCAATAGGCATCTTCTTATCTCCTAAAGTGATCTTGATGTTGAAACTTCCTAGAACTTTCACTTTGGGAGGCATATTTTGTCACAGCACCACACTACCAATTTTTGACACCAATACTTTCTCATCTTGCTCATATCTCCTCTTTTTGGAAATAAGTGGCTTGAAAAATTTAGGTTGTGAAGGTATATCCCTAATTAAATCCAAAAGAAGTAAATTTATATTAACTTTGGAAAGTAAATTAAAAATGTTAGGAAATGACTTATCCTATTTGGTATCTCTGAGACAATGTGGAAATGGAATAGGAGGTCTATAAGGATCAGGTGACTTGTGAAGCATAAGAGGGCCAGTAGACTCTATTAGACTCTTTTCATTTTCTTCGTAAGGAATTATGATTTCACCATCCTTAGCTTGGCCTTTCTTGAGATTTTCTTGCTCCCTACTTGTATTTTTTATATCACGAGGTAAATCATCAAAGTTTTTAGCAAAACAAGTATTATTTAAAATCTTACCACTTTGATGGAATGTTATAGCATTCACTTACTCTATTTGATTAGGAAGCTTCCCTTTCTCTTACCTCTATATGTGGTCAGTGAATAACCCTACTTGCACATGTACCCTTTTCATAGATGTTTTTAAAGAATCCAACCTTTGATTATTCTTCATGTGGTTATCCTTACTTACTTCAATGAAAGCATTCAAGTTATTCTCTAAGGTTGGCTTATTCAGTGGCTTGTAGGGTATATGTTTTTGGGCATAGGTAGGGTTATTGTTTTCGTTCCATGAGAAATTGGGAAGATTCCTCCACCTTAGGTTATATGTGTTTGCATATGGGTCATTCCTAGGTCTAGGTTGATACCGCTCAATTGGGTGCACTTGTTCTTGACTAGTACATGTATATAAATCAATAAGAAAAGGAAATGTATTAGCTCCATGCCCATAATGTCTATAAACTCCACATACCTGTTGAGTTGGTGCATTTTTGGAGGTGAGAAGTGCAACTTACTTGGTTAACTCTAGAAGTTACATAGGCATCTCACTCCTAATGCCAATCTAATTTATTCTAACTCTTCTTTTTCTACAACTTTTTTATTGGGAATTTATTCCCAACATCTCAAAGAGCTCATAAGTTTCATGAGTAGTATTTTTCTCCTATAGTTGCACCTATAGCATTGTTAACTATAAACTAACACTATTGTGCAATCCCGTCATAGAATATTTGGTTTTATAGCTACCATGGGAAGTGGTGATATGGGTATTAAATGAGAAGTAACTTGAAATTATCCCAAGCCTTATGGAATATGTGGCATTTTTATCCCTTAAATTGAAAGCCTTTTGAGGGGAATAGAAACTTCTCATAAACTTGTTATAGACTTTCTCTTAAGTTTTCAAAGAGCCGAGTTGGAGACTCATAAACCAAGGTTTTTCCCTATCTTTAAGCATGTATGGGAAACACTTAGTTCTGAGTTGGTCCTTATTGAGCCCTGAAATGTGTTATGTGGTTGCATAAAAGTCCTTAATGAATCTCAAAGAAAATTCATTAGAAATGACATACGAGGAGGGGAAACATGGAAAAATGAATGTTTTTCAATTCATAATTCTTTGCTACCTCTCTCAACTGTAAACAAGATGTAGTAGTACCAATAATTGGACTTGCATACACCTTCATCACTATATCCCTTAGTAAAGAATCCCCCATATTTAATGGCTATTGTAAAGGCTCTTGTAATGGCTATTATAAAGGCTCTTGGATTTCAGTATCTAGCCTACTAGAGTGCTCTTTTGATATGTTAATGTGGTCTATAAAAAGTGCCAGTTCATTTTGAATAGATATTCCTCCTTGCATATACTAACAAAAGTAGTAAAGAAATCACAACATTAGAGAATAAAACAACTAAAAGCCAATAACAAAAGAAATAAAAATAAAAACTTAATAAAACACAAAAATTAATAAAATCGCAAGAACAAAGAAAATCACAAAAATGAAGAAATTACAAAAAGAACTAAAAAAAAATAGATAATCTAAGATGCTAAATCCTTGGCAACAATACCAAAAACTTGATGCACAAATTTTAATTGTTCACAAGTGCACGAATCAATAGCATACTAATGATAAATTTACCCCGAGATCAGTCTCCAAAGAAGTTGGTAGGTGTTTTTAAAAAATCAAATTATTTTCTTAATTAGATAAAAGAAACAATCCTAAACATTCTAACAACTATTGGTTGATCAAAAAGATTGTAAGCTTTAAATTGAATAACTAAATTAAAGAAGATGAATTATAATCAAATTGAAATGGATGAATGAATATGAGAAATTAGCAAGCTAACAATTCATAGAAATAATGAATCAAATGATTTTCATAAAATTTAGATTTATTGATTTTTTTTCCTTTTAAATGAGCAAACCTCCAATGATCATGGTGAGCCCCTGTAATTATCAACTAACCAATTACTTATTTGTTCATGTTAGAAAACAATTAATTGGTAAATGTAAGGGAAATATATAAACCATATAATTTAACACAAATCAGTGAAATTAAATTAGACTATTATTCATAAATATAAAACCAAGCACCGATGATGTGTCTAATGCTTAATTCTAAAATATTCTTTTTAATTTGATCATGATTTGATCCATCATTAGTTTACAATTAAAGATATGAAAAGCATGAATAAGAAACAAATCAACTTTTCTTTAACTAAAGTATAAAATTGTTCTTTCAATCATGGAAGCAAAACTAAAATCGCATATACAATAAACATATTTAGATTACAGAGAGAAATGATATCTAATAATAAAAATAACCCATTTTGATCTTTGATTCCAAATCATTGAATGGATTGATCGCCTTTTTCAAATCCATAGAAAATACTTCATAATTGGTACTTTTCCCTCTATTGTCTATGTTATGGAATATGGGATATGGCTATGGTAGCTTCTAATGGCTTGTTATGACAGGATATTGTTTAAGAAGGGCTCAGGGTGCAATCATAAGTTAGGTTTTGGGACAAAGTTATTTGGTATGGGAATTAGGTTTTTTGGAAATTTTTGACATTTAGGCCATGACAAGCATAAAAACTTGAATCCATAGCTACAATATGAGACAATAGTACTATTGCATGAAGTTTGTTGGTTATGGTGCATATTGAACTCCTACAAACAACCAAATAGATCTGAGAGCAATTCACCATGGCAGAGGTTTTGTTGAGCTACATCATGTATAGATTTTCCAAAACCACCAAATGCCACCTGAGAGCACTTTGTTATGGCTTGCATTATGTCTTGGCCATGGCACACACCTATTTCCTAGTTTTAACATTCTGGTTCTTTCCGAATTGTGTGAGTTTCAATTTATCTTCCCGTTTTCACTGTTTTTTCTCGTGTTTGTCCATGGTTTTTCTTAAACTACGTTAACCTTCCAAACTTGAAAATTCCCTCCAAGACAACATAATACTAAAATAAAACATCAAATTAACACTTAAAAACATAGCAAATTAAAGGTCAAAATAATGTCCAATCCAAGGAAGGATTGAACATAAATGCCAAAATAAATAGGATAAGCAATACTCTAACTTATTTAACATGATTTCAAAAGCTAAAATTAACTTCCCTCTCTTGGATGTTGTTACAAATGTGCCATCTTAGACAAAGTTTTTCAAGGAGTTAAACACTAAGAAAAGGAGGTATGAACTTAATGAAAGATTAATTAATTTTGTGAGAGATTGTCAATGTGGTACCTTAAAAAATATACCACCAATATTAGACTGTTAAATTTAGGTGCAAGTATCAAACTAATGCCCTACTCATTATACTTGCAATTAGGTATAAGGGAGCTGAATCCTATAACTATTTCCCTTTAATTAGTTGATAGATCCATTAAATATTGAAAAGGTATGGTAAAGGATTTAGTGTTATAGGTATATAAGCTAATTATGACTGTTGATTTTTCTCTTTTGGATATGTAAGAAACCCCATCTATGGACAAGGAGTACACCATTCTTCTTGGTAGGCCATTCATGGCTACAACCAAGACAATTATTGACATCCATAATGGGAGATTAACCATAAAAGTCTTGGAATATATTATTCATTTTAAATTTTTTGATTCCTTATACTAGTTATGTTGTCTCACTTGATCATCACATTTTTTTACAGGAATAGATAAAGAATAAACTTGAATATGCTTTGACTATTGATAGGGTAGAGAAAACTTTAGATGAAGAAACTAAGGGATACCATGATATTCTAGATAGTGGCGAACCCATATAAAAATCTAGTTTACCCTTAGACTTACCTAGGACCTCAACTGGGGAAGAGACAACTCCATCTAAGCTAGAACTTAAAGAGTTAACTAAACAAATTACGTAGGTGGTTTTGGGTGAGAAGACACCTATCAAATTATTATTTTATCTACTTTAACCCAAACCTAAGAAGAAAAATTGTAAGAGAGCTTAGGAGATATAAGAAACCTATTGGTTGGAGTATTAGAGACATTAGAGGTATTAGTATAGCTATGTGTATGCATATGATAATTTTAGAGTACAATATTAAACAAGTGAGAGAATCTCATAGGAGACTAAACCTTGTTATGCAAGAGGTAGTGAAGAAAGAAATTTAAACACTCTTAGAGGTAGGAGTTATTTACCCCATTTTTGATAGCATGTGGATTAGTATAGTGCATATTATACTCAATAAATTAGGCATTAAAGTTATGAGAATGATAAGAATGATTTAGTGTCAACTAGAATGATTTAGGATAGAGAATGTATATTGATTTTAGGAAGTTAAATCTATATACAAAAAAAGATCACTTCCCACTTCCTTTTATTAATTATATGTTGGAAAGATTAGAAAGGCTTAACTTTTATTGTTTTCTTAAGTGTATTTCAAGTTATTACTAGGTACCCATCGGACTAGAGGATCAAGAGAATACCACATTTACTTATCCATTTAGGACATTTTCCTTTAGGATGATTCCATTCATTCCATCCAGTACCTTTTCCACATTGCAAAGATGCACAATGTATATTTTTTTAGATATCATGGAGAAATTCATTGAGGTCTTTATGGATGACTTTTCTATTTTTGAAATCTTTGTTGATGATTATTTGCATAGATTGACTTTAGTTGTAGAAAGATGCATGGAACATAATTTAATACTTAGTTGGAAAAAGTCATTTGAAGGTCAATCAATGCATTATATTGGGACATATTATTTCTAGTAACGGTATAGGAATGGACAAAACAAAATTGAATTGATTGTTAGACTGTCACCATTTGCTTATGTTAAGGGTATTAGGAGTTTCTTAGGACATGCAAGTTTCTATAGGCAATTTACTATAGATTTTTATAATAAGTTGACCTTTATGTAATTTGTTGGCCAAGGATGCTTCCTTTGTGTTTGATAATTATTGTCTTGTTTAATACTTTAAAAGAGAAATTAATATCTACACATGTTACCATGGCACTTACTTTGCCACACTACTACGAAAAGGGGTATTTAAGTCGATATGTAAAGTCAATTTTTGGAAAAAACTGACTTATAATGAATTTAAAGTCGGTTTGGTGTAGAACCAATGCTATCCACATAGGACATATCATCAGTTGAAGTGTTGAACCAATGCTACACGTGGACGTAGCGTCAGTTCCAAGTGTCAATCGATGCTATGCTATGTGGATAGTGTCGATTTCAGGTGTCAACCAACGCTATACTACGTGGATAGCATTGGTTCACCATGTCAACTGAAGCTACACTACATGGATAGCGTCGGTTCACTATGTCAATCGATGCTACGTCCATGTGTAGCGTTAGTTCAACACGTCAACCTATCAATGTACCATAGCTTCGATTGACACCTGGAACTGATGCTATCCACGTAGCGTAGCATCGATTGATACCTAGAACTGACGCTATCCACATAGCGTAGCGTCGATTGACACTTAGAATTGATGCTACACACGTGGATAAATTTTTTTCTCTTTTTTATTCCCCAAACAAAAACTATTCCAAGCGCTACATAACTCTGAAAAACCCAAAACCTTCTCCACTTCTCCTCCACACTTTCTCATTTTCCGGCCACCTATGACCATTAATTTCGATTAGTGGGTTTTCTTCCTCTCTAACTAATATTTTAGATCCCCTATTATTTTGAGCAAAATACTCAAATTTTTTATACCCATTTCTCACTTACAAAACACTATTTTTCTTCATTTCCTTCATTTTGTCACTTCATTTATTCTTGTATGTATTTCTATTAATCCTACACACTTATTATTCATATTTTTTTCTATTATTATGTGTTATTATTTATGTGTATAAATTTTTGTATTATATATGTAGGTTTGTATTATAACATCAGGAGAAGAATATGATGATCTTGAATAACATAGAACAACACCATGGTAATTTTTTTGCTATTAATTAATATTTTATTTTTCAGTTTTTGGTATTATTTAAACTATTTGTTAAACATATGGAGTTCTCTTAGAAAAAGAAGCTATAATAGTCACTTTCCATAAGTACTAAATACAAACATGGGTTTGTTCCTCATTAAAAAAATATGTATGAATAAATACTATGACCCCGAATTCTTGAAAGTAGTGATATGATTGTCGTAAGATAGTAGAAATAACCCCTTAAAGTTATATGCATTTCCATTCATCTAGAACAACATTCTTGATATTTCTTACTTAATGATGATTGGAGTATGATGTGAGAAATATGGTGATTTCATAACCCTATCATTTGGTTTTATTCATAATATCTACTTTGTGCATATTTAAGACATTTTTTTCTTGTTTACAAACATATGTGAACTTATTAATAATTTTTGCATAACTTTTGTTTTCATATACTTTATTATGTTCTTGAAACCCTAGGGTCGATATTTTATTAAGAGTGTATCTTAAGAGGTTTAGAGTTGAAGTAAATTCAAATTCTTAAACATTTTTGGGGGAATTAATGTTGATATGTTTTGAGAAATGTGGTGTGGATTTGTGATGTAAAACTGATTTGCATTATCAACCTTGATGTGTTGAGATTTTGGATGAACTTGTACATGAGCGTTATTTACCAACTGAAAGGAAATTGAGGCATGAGAAATTTTGTTGATTCAAGTTTGTAGGTTTACTTTTAGCATTGTTATTTGTCATTTTAGTTTTGTTTTGCTCAAAGACTATCAAAATGTAGGTTTGGAAGAATTTGATAAACATATATTTCATCTATGATTTGCAAAGATTTTAAACATTAACTTTATAAATTATACTAGAAATTTTTTACTTTGGAAGGAATTTTTGAATTTTGTAGGGTTATGAGCTTTTGGATGAATTAGGGACTAAAAGAAGCAAAAAGAGTTAAAATGGGATGAGAATTGACAACTTGAACAATTTGAAACAAACGAAAAGTTCAAAAATAACGAAAGCATGTGTGCCACAACCTAAACAATTGCATGTCGTGGCAAACTAGCCTTGGATTATTTCTATAGGATTGAATGCATGTCACAGCACAACATTTTCATGCCATGGTGGAGAGGTCTTGGGTATTTTTGTATAGGAACTAGATTTAAGCGCGTACTAATGAGTGGTTAAAAACATTCAATATATCATGATTTCATGTATGTTTTATGAATACAAATATTTTTATTTACTTAGTTTTATTATTATTTTATACAAATTTGTTTTTTAGAATCACAATTATATTTAGTTATTTTTCAAGTATTTTAGCTTAAAAATATGAAAATTGATCAATACATATAGAATTACATTTGAACCATTCCCTCACAATGTTATAAACCATTAAAAATAATACAAGAAAATAAGGGAATAAAGTTGCACAAAATAGTGTACGAGGGAGTGAAAACACAATGTACCACAACGTGTTGCTTATGGACTCAATACAACTATCCCTATATTCTTTTGCGTGTCATAGTGTGAAAAGTTGGGTGCCATAGTGTAAGATTGTGGGATGACGTACAATATATGTGAAAATTTCGTGCATGCCGTAGTGTGGACTAATGTGTGCCTTGGTGCCAACCCTTCTGAGCTGATTTCCTAAACCTATAAATAGAACCCGTATTTCATTTCTTAATCACCCCTTTACATCCCTCTTATGAGTATGAGTGTTTACTATTTTCGTAGACAAAATATTTACCTATAAATTTGTTTTTAGGCCTACTCTCAAGCCTATCAAGAAAAGTTGAACAAATGCTCAAGTTTCAGATAATCGTACTCTATGTATATCTTTTATAATTATGACACATAAGATTATATTTATACATTTAATAGTACATGTTCATAAATCAAAAATTATTTTTGGTGCTTAAATATTTTTTTATGTGTCTTAATATTTTTAAGATGTAATTTAAAAATATATTTTTATTAAGGCTTTGAATGAACCTTGAATAATGAACACCAAAATATTCTAACCCTAATGTTCGTAGGTTATCATTATCTAATCTAATATATATACACACACACATATAGGGTTAGGGTTAGTGTGTGTGCAGAAAAATAGAAATTGAAACTACCGACGCTACTGAAAGTAAAAAAAGAAAACCAAATTGTGCTGAAAAGATTGCATGAAATATTATTATCATCTGCGTCATTAGAGAGTAGTGGCAAAAAATTAAAGGTATGATTAATATATATATATATGTTAGAGTGTATCAACTTCTTGTTAATATATACTTTATAAAAGAGTGGTGATTATTAATTTGAATAAGTTTTGTGGTCATCTCGATGGCGCATTATTGGTTGGTATTTAGTATATATATTGATTTGTTCAATTTTGTGGTAATGGAGTTGAAATTTTTTTACTAAAAATATTTTAATGATTTAACAATTGCATTATTTTTTGTTTAATGAATCTTTGGAGCACAAAGGTTTAAATAGGTTGGTTAATATCAAATTGATACTTTATCAAAGGTATTTATTAATAAATTTGTTTGGTTTTTTTATCTTTATATAGCTTCTTTTTCATTAGATTTTTATATGCTTAGATTAAATAATTTTATGTGTAATCATTATTATTTATTTCAAAGAAGCTATTTTTTTATGGAACCTATGCTTAATCTGTTTGCTCTACGATTTGCTAGTTGATTTAATTTAAGCGACATATGTTTTGAATAATCTAATTAGGATTATTCATTATTAAATCTGTTCTAGAACACACACAGACATTTGTTTTTTTTTGTGCTAACCTTTTTACAATTGAACGATTTGATTGCCAGGGAGCTTATTAGAATGTTGGTTTGGAAACTACTCACCCAAACATTAGAAATTGTGAAAATAGAGCAGGGGTTCGTAAGTAAAGTACATTAGGGCAGTATCCTTGGGAGGGTAGTATAAGACCAAGTTTGTACTTGAACATTTAAATTTCATTGTGGAAAGTTAGGTTGTCTAGTGGACGGTGATTTTCCTCTTAGATCATGGTTATAGCCTAGTTGTTTCCACTTAAAAATATCGTGCGTTATTATTTTATTTCCGCACTTTATAAACTTTCAATTGGTATCAGAGTCGACACTAGATACACTTAGTGAGATTAATCCTTAGGGACACACACTCCAACTTATACACCAAATGAAAGAAGGTGGGTCATCTGTTAGACCCCTACTATTTGATGGGTTTAATTACCCTTACTGGAAGGCTCGCATGCAAGCCTTTCTTAGACAATTTGAAAAAGTATGGGATGCTATTCTTGATGGTTGAGAACCATCTTCAGTAACGAAAGATCGTGTAACAATCATAAAGCCAAGAAGAGACTAGACCAATGAAGAACATGCCCTTAGTGGGGCAAACTAAAAAGGTCTAAGCTCAATATTTGCTGCAGTGTTAATGGATGAGTTCCATCTCATCTCCGTCTATGAGATTCCTAAATATGCATGGAATACACTTGCTCTTGCTCATGAGGAAACCTCCCAAGTGAAACAAATAAAATTGAGATTGCTACTCTTCTTCTTCATGACACAAAAGCTCTAAAAAGGACGTCTTTGATAGTGATGATGATATGAATGATGAGTCACTAGTCTTGTTAGCACAAAAATTTAATAAGTTCATGAAGAAGAAGGGTCAACAAAACAATCAAACCAACAAGGGACAATCCAGCTGTTCGAATGCCCGAAAGTCAAGGGAAGTCAAGCCCCCTTTTGTGATATTACTAATGCTTGCTCTAACCTTGGTGAGAAAATTCCACAATCTATACAAGTACACAAACTCCTAGGCTTCTTAACATAGACTATAAGATGAAAGTTACAGTGATAGAGGAAAGCAAGAGTGTGGACACACTAAAAATTGATGAACGTGTCGGGTCAATCCAAACCTATAAGCTTTCTCTTGATCGACCAAAGAAACATAAGGACATGGCATTCAAAAGCTCTAAAAAGGACGTCTTTGATAGTGATGATGATATGAATGATGAGTCACTAGTCTTGTTAGCACAAAAATTTAATAAGTTCATGAAGAAGAAGGGTCAACAAAACAATCAATCCAACAAGGGACAATCCAGCTGTTCGAATGACCGAAAGTCAAGGGAAGTCAAGCCTCCTAGCCTTGATGGTAATAAAAGTAAGCCCACTAGTCCTCAATGCTTTACTTGTGAGGGATTTGTTCATATTTCTACATAATGTGCTAAAAATAAAAATATATTTGGAAAAGCCTTTAATGCTGCACTCAGTGACACAAAAAGTGAGTAGGACAACGCTAGTAACTTAGAGGATGATGACACTAATTATTGTGCCTTCATTGCAACTACCAAAGCACACCACAATGACTTCGACTTTAGCTCGGATGAAGAAAATGAGGAAGTAAGATTTTCTCTCTAATTTTCTATGTTTAGTGTATTGAATTATGAGGAACTATTCATAGATTGTCTAGGTGCGAGGGAAGAGAGAGATAAATTACTTCTAGAAGTAACTAAACTCAATGATATCATCAATGTTCACAAAAAAATTCTCTAGCCTAGAGAAATATAAAAAGGAATTATCTGAACATATAAATGCCTTGAATCTGAGACTTATAGAAACCACTGAGAAAAATAAAAAGCTTAGGCAAGAACTTAGTATTGCTAAAGAAATGGTGAGGAATTTGACCATTGGTGTTAAAAAATTGACCAAAGTCCTAGACTATGGAAATCCATATGGAGGTAAGAGAGTTCTTGGATACATAGATGAATAGTCAATACCTTCATCATCTAAAACTCAATTTGTAAAACCCATTATTGCTTAGGCAAGGAAGGTAGTTTTTGCACCTTATCACTCTAATCAAATTCAGTTTGTTCCCATCTATCCGTATTATGGTAGGAAAGGACACATTAGACCAAAGTGTAGATTCTTTATGCTTCTGATTCTATCATGAGTACAAATGTTTCTAGGACACCTCAAAAATTTTCAAAACATAAAGTTTTTACTACAATAACTACACAAAAAGAGGAACATAAGAAACCAATAACTCAAATACCCAAAATTAAAAGAGGATGGGTTAAGAAATATGAATTGCACTACTTTGTAGCCTATATAGTGTTTAAAGCTAAATCAAATACCGCCTGGTATTTTGATAGTGGATGCTCTAGACACATGATGGGGAATCGTTCTTTGTTTAAAACCTTTGAGGAATACAATGAAGGTACAATTACCTTTGGTGATGTTAAAACATCTAAAATTGTTGGAAAAGGCTCTGGTCAAATAGAGGGTATCCCTAAACTTGATGAAGTTTTATATGTAGAAGGACTCAAGGAAAACTTGATTAGCATAAGTCAAATATATGACAGTGATTTTAATGTGCAATTTATAAACAATCATTGTATTATAACAGATCAAAAGGATGAATGTATGATTAAGGGAATCAGATCACATGACAATTGTTATTGTATTGATACATCACCCACAGTAACATGTAACCTAGCTAGCAATGACTCAATTACCTTGTGGCACGAAAAGCTAGGTCATATATGAATTTTAAAGATCTGGTTAGATTAAGTAAAACTGAGACTGTGTGTGGTTTACCCGTTCTCTTAAAAATTGAACATTTGTATATGGACCATGTCAATTGGATAAACAAACTAGGATTGCTCATAAGAGGATCAAGATTATCAATGCAAACAGAGTATTAGAATTAATACATATTGACCTCATGGGTCCTATAAGAATAGAAAGTATTGGAGGTAAGAGATATATCATAGTTGTAGTAGATGACGTTTCTCACTACACTTGGGTAGACTTTCTTAGAGACAAGTCAGATGCTTTTGAGTTCTTCATCTCATATTGTACAAGAGTATAGGTTGAAACAGGTGACAAAATAGTAACCATTAAGAGACTGGGAACAAACCATGGAAAAGAGTTTAAAAATACCAAGTATGTTGACTTCTGCAAAGAACATGGTATCTTTCATGAATTCTCTGCTCCCACACACCTCAACAAAATGGAGTAGTTGAAAGGAAAAATAAGATACTTTAAAAGATGGAAAAAGTAATGCTACATGGCAAGGGAGTCTCCAAAGGGTTTTGAGCTGAAGCTATACAAACTGTATGTCCCATTATAAATCGTGTATATCTTCTCCTAGGTACAAACCAAACTCCCTATGAGATATGGAGAGGTAAAAAACCTAATCTAAAATTCATGCATGTTTTTTGAAGTAAATGCTACATAATTAGAGATTGAGAATAGTTGGGTAAGTTTGATTCAAGAAGTGATGAAGGTATATTTCTTCGTTATTCCCAAAATAGTAGAGCCTATAGAGTCTTCAACTATAGAACTAATGTAGTTATGGAATCAATAAATGTCGTTATAGATGATGGAGGTAAGCAGTTTACGAGTGAAGAAGTTGGAAATGAAGAAAATTTCACAACACCTCAATTAAAAATGACCAGGGACATAATTGGAACAAAAGAAGAGGATTTAAAGGAAAGAGAAGAAAAGAAGGAAGAAGCATCAACCTCATCAATATAATTGGAGAATATAATTGGAGATCCTAATGCAAACATGGTAACAAGAAGAAGACAAATAAGTGAGGTAACCTATTTATGCTATATTTATCAATTTGAACCAAAAAATGTGAATGAAGCCCTTAGGAATGAATTTTGGATAAATGCAATGCAGGATGAGTTAGCTCAATTTGAAAGAAATCATCTATGGATATTAGTACCTAAGCCTAAAAAAATGTTATTGGAACAAAATGGGTGTTCAAAAATAAATCTGATGAGCATGACATTGTTGTTAGAAATAAGGCTACACACAAGTAGAAGGAGTTGACTTTGATGAAACATTTGCACCTATAGCTAGACTAAAGTAAATTAGGATTTTAATTGCCATTTCCTGTCACATGAAATTTAGATTATATCAAATGGATGTTAAGTCTACCTTCTTGAATGGATTTCTGAATGAAGAGGTATACGTGGAACAACCAAAAGGATTTATTGATCCGAAATTTCCAAATCATGTTTACAAATTAACTTAACAAAGCTCTTTATGGTCTAAAATAAGCTCCACGAGCATGGTAAAAGAGATTTACCAACTATCTATTGAACAAGGGATTTATTCAAGGGGGAGTTCATAAGACTCTATTCATTAAAACGAGTAGTGATGAGTTCTTTATTGCTCAAATTTATGTGGATGACATAGTTTTTGGATCCACATCTAGTACACTAGTGGATGATTTTCTGCAAGTTATGACAAATGAATTTGAAATGTCCATGGTAGGTGAAATGACTTTCTTGGTTTGCAAATCAAACAATCTCATGATAATATTTTTATTTCTCAAACCAAGTATACCTATAACCTTGTTAAAAGGTTTGGTCTTAAAACTAGCAAGCCATTAAGAACTCTTTTATGTACTAGCCCAAAAATTACCAAGGATACTCAAGGTAAAAGTGTTGATCAAACCCTTTATAGGAGTATGATAGGTAGTTTACTTTACCTCACTACAAGTAGGCCTTACATATGTTTTAGTGTTGGTATGTGTGCCCGTTATCAAGTTGATCCTAAGGAATCACACTTAGAGAATGTAAAGAGAATCATTAGATATATCTCAGGGACAAGTAATTATGGTTTATATTTTACTACTGACATTACTTGTGAAGTAAGTGGTTTTACAGATGATGTTGGGCAAGCAACCAAGATGATAGGAAGAGCACATCAGGTGGTTACTTCTACATTGGAAACAACTTAGTATCCTGGCACATAAATGCTTTGGATGAAAAACATGCTCAAGGACTACGATCAACCACAAGGTATGATGCCCTTATATTGTGATAACTCTAGTGCTATATGTATTTCAAAGAACCCGATTCAACATTCTAGAACTAAGCACATTGACATTAGGCATCACTTTATTCGAGAATTAGTTTAAGAGAAAGTAGTAACACTTGAGTTTGTACCTATTGAAAGACAACTAGCTGATATATTCACCAAAGCCATAAACACTCAAAGATTTGAGTATCTCAAGAGTGCCTTGGGAATTTCTCCCTCACATTGAATTTCAAAATTTATTACAAAAAAAAAAGAGAATAGAAGTAGAATCCTTATCTTGCCAACATAGTATTATAGTTATTTAATACTTACATATACATAACCTCTTTTTTAGTGACTCAACTCATTTTCACATTTATTGTATAAATGATTCTACAATTTTGACTTATGCATACACATATTCTTGTACATCTGATGATTGATGTTGACAAAAACTTATTCACACACTCATGAACACACATATATGTTATGCTTGAAGTTTATGAATTTTCTTGAAAGACTCTAGGACTTCATCTAATCTTGACGGTAAAATTGTGTTGAGTTATATTTCATACTTGCTAAAACTGTACCATATGGAGACACCTAGCATTAAGAGGGCTACCTAGTATTATGTGTGAAGCTACCGCAATGAGTAGAGAGGGCTACCTCACAACTAGTGTGAAATTCATCATGCTAGGTTTATGACTCGTGCAAAAAAAAAGTAAAGATTATGCAAAAAGTGATTGCTTATAAATCTTGTACTTAGAAAATTGCTATATCTTTAGGAGGAGTTTAGCTTGATTGTTTATAAATCTTGTACTTAGGGGTATTTTAAAGAAAATTGCACTTTTGCATCACTTTGCTTTTACATTGCTATATCTTTAGGAGGAGTTTAGCTTGATTTCTTTGTCTAATGTTTTGCCCTTCTCGTATGTCAAAAAGGAGGAGAGAATAATGTGTTTTATCTTGTTATGCATATAGGGGGTGAAAATATTTAATTAAGCTTGATTGGTATGAATGCATACTACATGACCATTATTTTCACTTCGCTTATTCCTATGTAAACTGAACTAATGTACAATGAGGCTTTCAAGCCAAATTATCGTATGTTTTGTTTATGTTATTTCAGTTACTTACAATTTTGTCAAGTTTCAGTAAAGATGGATTCACCGGACCATAAGATAGTTCCACTATGGAGTCTAGGACATCATTGTATTTTTATCTTATTTTTATAAGTGTTATGTAGTAAGTGAGAGGTTTTACCACACGAAAATGCCAAAGAGGGAGTTTGAAAGGACTATGAGTTTTGGCTATTTTTGTGGACAAAATATTTACCTATAAATTTGTTTTTAGGCCTACTATCAAGTCTATCAAGAAAAGTCGAACAAATGCTCGAGTTTCAGATAATTGCACTCCAAGTATATCTTTTATAACTACGATACATAGGGTTCCATTTATAAATTTAATAGTACATGTTCATAAATCTAAAATTATTTTTGGCGCTTAAATATTTTTTTATTAAGGCTTTGAATGGGTCTTGAATAATGAAACCGAAAATATTCTAACCTTAATGCTAGTAGCTTATCATTATCTAATTATATTTATATCATTAGTGTATGTGTAGAAAAATAGAAATTGAAACTGCCAAAGCTGCCGAAAGAAAGGAAAGAACTAATTGTGCTGAAAAGACTGAATGAAATATTATTATCATCTATGTCATTAGAGAGTAGCAGCGGAAAATTGAAGGTATGATTAATATATATATATGTTAGAGTATATCCGCTTCTAGTTAATATATACTTTATAAAAGAGTGGTGATTATTAATTTGAATAAATTTTGTTGTCATAACCATCAGCTGATATTTAGTATATATATTGATTTGCTCAATTTTGTGGCAATGGTGTCGAAAACATTTTACTAAAAATATTTTAATGATTTAACAATTGCATTATTTCTTGCTTAATGAATTTATGGAACACAAAGGATTAAATAGGTTGGTTAATATCAAATTGATACTTTATCAAAGGTATTTATTAATAAATTTGTTTGGTATTTTTTTTCTTTATATAGCTTCTTCTTCCTTAGATTTTTATATGTTTAGATTAAATAATTTTATGTGTGATCATAATTATTTAATTTGATTATTGAATTTCAAAGAAGATATTTTTTATGGAATTTGTGCTTAATTTGTTTGCTCTACGATTTGCTAATTGATTTAGTTTTGAATCATTTAGTTAGGATTATTCATTGTTAAATATGTTCTAAAACACACATGGGCACTGATAACTCTATATTTTAGAGTTATTTTGTCCATTTTATTAATTATAATTGCTCTGTTCTTAATTTTTTTAGTTAATTTTAATTAATTAAATTAATATTTAATGTTAGTTTTTAAAGGAATATATTTTTAAGAAAACTAAAGAATTTGAATTGAAAAGGACTTAATTCCAAGTAATAAAACCTGAAAATATAATTTGAATTAAAAGAATGCTTAATTGTAAATATCAAAAGTTTAAAATTTAATTTGAATTAAATTAGAGGGTTAAAATGCAATTAACCAAACTTTTGCTTTTCTACGTAGGGAAAGAACACACGCATCTCTGTTCAACGCCGCTCACGCACCGTCAGATTAGACAATCAATAGTGAATATCAAGCGTGTGAGATGCAAGCGCCAAATGGGCGATTGGACATGTGTTTCACCAATGGCACACTACTCGGCGTGCATGGGGTCCACCTATCACGTAGGCCGGCTTGAAGGGTGGGACCCACCTATCTGTGCAAACATTTTCCTGTGTGACGCGATCCACGTGCGCCCTCTTATTCCACCCAATACCAAGCTGCCACGTGTCCCATTATTCTTCCAGCGAATCATAGCTCGACACATGGCATGCATGTTGTGAAATAAAAATGCAGGAAATGGTGCATGATGTCTAGCCGATTTTGTGTCTCCCACGCATGTTTAAATAATTTTTTCTATGTATTTCTTTGTCTCCCACTTTACACGCGTGTTGTAAAAAAAATATTTTGTGATGTATTTTTTTTAGAGAGTTGGAGCTATAGATATGTGTTTATTGTGATACAAATTTGGGATGATGAGGGTTGGACGGTGGAACATGCAGAAGCCATTTTTGGCTTCTGTTGTGGTTATGCACAGGAGAAAAATTAGAGAACATAGATGAAACACTTTTAATTTCTTTTTGTTGTTCTTCATCTAATATTCCTTAAATGTTTTAATATTTTCGTATTTTATTTTTAATATTTACTATGAACTAATTTAATTGTTCTAGGGTTGCAATGTAACTTATATTATGAAGCTTGGATTTATTATTTTTCAATGATTTATGAGATTTTAAATTTTTATATTCTATTTGTGCTTAATGCTTTTGATTGTTGGAAGATTAATCAATTGATTTGTGACACTTAAATAAACTTGAAAGAGGCATTTTTGTGTTTTGCTCGTGGATAGAATAACATATATACATAAGGGATATGAATATACGTTTATTTTACGTGTAGCTATTTGAGAACTTTGAACATAATGAATCTTGGTGAATTTAATTCTTATAGTAATATAGTGAATTATTTTAGCAAGATGTGTCTATATGGAGCTCGGAAGAGATATATGGACAAATTAGGAGTTCTTGGTTGATAAATTAAATTCAAGAATATATATGAAGAGAAAATAATATGATTCAAGTGGATTAATTTGGTGAAATTGCAATCCTAGAATTTTCTTATTTATTGTTATAAAAAAATCAGTTTAGTTAAACATCATCAAACTTTCGATTGTTTGGATAAAATCAGATTGAAACAATTTTAGTACTTGACGAATAATAGTAACAAATCTTCGTGGGAACGATATTTTCCTTATCATTTATTACTTGTGATCGTGTATGCTTTCACGTTTTCATGTTCTCGTAAAGAGATAACATGCACTTGTGTTTTTTTGTGCTAACCTTTTTGTGGTTGATTTGTGAACGATTTGATTGGTAGGGAGCATATTGGAATGTTGGTCTAGAAACTACTTACGCTAACATTAGAAACTGTGAAAATAGAGAAGGGGCACGTAAGTAAAGTACATTAGGGTAGTATCCTAGGGAGGGTAGCATAAAACCAAGTTTGTACTTGAACATTTGATTTTCATAGTGGAAAGTTAGGTGGTCCGGTGGACCGATGGTTTACCTCTTAGGTCATGATTGTGGCCTAGGTTGTTTCTACCTAAAAATATCATGTGTTATTATTTTATTTCTGAACTTTATTTTTACACACGATTGCATGCATTTCCACTTTGTTTAGGTTATCAAATTATAAATTGATAAAAAAAATAAAAATAACCTATTCACCCCTTTAGGATAATCAGGTCTGTATTTTATAAACTTTCACCTCTCTTCTTAGATTTTTTAGTTTCTAGCTTTTGTTTTATTAGTTTAAAAGTTCTTCTCTCATTTAAGAGTTAAACAAATTTAGTTTATGTAATAATTTTGATCCAATTTAATAGAATTTCAACATTTCTTTTGGAGATTTTCTATAAATAATCAAGAAGATTCTATTGAGGTATATTTATGTATTATTTTTACATGCCATTTTAATTTTATGATCAATTATTAAATTGAGCTTGTCTAGATGAAACTATAATGCGATATTAGTAACATTGTTATACTTGTAAAATATTAATAGGTAAAATAGTTTTACAAAATTAAGCATTATTTTGTATTCAAGAGTTCTACAAAATTTATTTGAGAAAATATAATGATGTTAGAACTTTTGTTATAAATTTAAAATATGAAAGTTAGATTTAAGATTTTATTATCTTAATTAGATTTAGAGTACTACTTTTTTATCAATGATTTCGTTCATATGTATACTTTGAGTATAAACTCTATTTCAAATATTTTTGTAAGAATTGCTATTGAAGGATATATTGATGACATATATTTCGTAGTAGTTAAAAATCTAGAAGTCATTTATTAGATAGTTAAATTCTTCAACCTAATTTTGACACATTGAATGAAGTTTAAATTGTCACACCCTACCTTAGGAAGACAATTATATGGTTTATTATATCTTAAAAAAGAAGCAGAATTTAATAATAAGATCAATTAATAAGCCTCATCTTAGGATTTTAATTGGTTTATTATTAAAAGTGAGAATGATCCCTACCCTACGATATTTTCATATAAAAAAGGTAGAATCAATAATCTTAATTCAAATCTTTTATAATCTATCTAATATTGAACAAGTATAATCAACTAGCTAATACATCCCATAAACTCTTCACAACATGATAAATGTCTAAATGCCTGAATATTTATTGAATCTATCTTTATTCTATGTAATTAGATTAGAAGTAACCATAATAATTATTCTATGTCATTTTCTATAAGTGATTTGTGCACTTGCAAGCATTTTATAAATCATTTAAAATTTCTACGCAACAATTATGTGCATCAAGTTTTTGACGTCATTGTTAGGGAATAAATAAAGTTTTTTAAATTTTTATTATCAAAATATTAAAACTTTTATTATAAATTTAATTTCTTGTCTTTTATTAAATTTCTATAATCTTACTTGTATTCTATAGTTTATTTTCTTTTATTAACATATATACTATATATTACCTTCATGTTTAGTATTTTGTGTATAAACATGGAACATGTTTTGGTGTATTTATTTTATATTTCTACTTGATAGGTGATTTTTAAAGTTTGCTTTCTTAAGTTTTTGGAGGGTACCCTTTAACACTGTATAATAATAACATAAATAGAACTAGTAGACAATCAAGAAGGTTGGACTTTGAGATCCAACTGCCTTTTGTAGAGCAAATTATTAAACCAAACCTTGACCCTTTATGTGAAACAATAATTATAGGGGAAAATCCACGACCTTGGGAAATCATTGTGAAGGATTTTCTAAGGCTAGTAGTTGGCACTGCACCCACCTTAATCCAACTAGGTGAGGCTTCTACGAACTATGAATTGCAAAATATTCATTTTTCCTTGTTACATTCCTTTCACAAACTTTCAAATAAAGACTCACCATCGTTCATTAGGAATTTATACTCCATAGTCCAAGCTTCCCCTCTTGCTTTACTCACCTAGGATCTATCTAGAATGAGTTGTTTCCCTTACACCTTAAAAGATAGGGCCAAAGCTTTGCTAATGTCACTTTCTTTAGGTTCCTTGATGACTTGGGAGGATGTTTACCATAAGTTTATTGGAACATTCTATTCCATCAAAAACCTCAAAATTAAAAGCTAAGATTGCAATTTTCTCTTACATGAAGAGCGAGCCTTTCCATGAAGTGTGGGATAGGTGAAAACATTTTGTCACTCTATACCACCATAATAATTATTATCTATAGCTACAAAACCAATTTTTCTATGATGAATTGATACAATAGTATTAGTTCATCGTTAATAAGGCTGTAGAAGAAGCTATGGAAGAGAAGCTAACCTTAGAAAATTACCGCTCACTATTTATTAGTGAATGTTGGAGAGGGTATTTATAAACATTATCTTAATAATGTAAGCTATAGTACGATAATTGAGACTTTAACTATTCGTAGTGCTAAGTGGATTTATGCTGGTGACCAACCTAAAGGTCTAGACGTAAAGAATTTGGACAAAATTTTCTATAATTTGGTATGCTCAAGATTTGTGTCCATCATATACTATAGTAAAATTGATAGAGAGGGCCATTTTACTAAGTACAATCACATCTAAGATGCCTAAGGATGTAGGGACCATAATTTACAACAGTGTCAAATTATTTTCCAACAACAACCGTTTTAGTTACTTTTTCCATAACTGCTTTATGTAACAATGTGGGGTTACTTCACTCAAAGGGTGAAGTGATTTTATAGCCCAATGAATTATTGAACCTATCATAATATGATGAACTCCCCTCTAGCATGAACATCATCCAAAGAAAATGAAAAAATGTCCCTCCTTGGTGACTTTATTTAAAAGATGAACTTCCTAATCTTGAGGATAGAATGAGCTATATAAAAGAGTATCAGGATGATTAGTTCACACAACAAGTTGCATTCTTAAACCAATAGCATTTTGATCAAGTCGAACATAATATGTTAATGTACGAAATGAATCGCTTACAATTGAGTCATCTTGGGGTAGATATGAGCCACTTATCAACACCCGAGTATCCACACTATGATTTTAATTTCGTAACTCCATAACAATCACAAAACCAAAATGAAGAAAAATGGACGGATGTAATGGAGGATGAGCTCTAAATTATGATATGGAATTTTATGTTTTCTTATTTTATTTTTTCTTTACTTTTTTTTATTTTATTTTTTGTTGAGAACAATAATTTTTAGTGTTTTTGGATATTGTAATAAATTTTTTTATTTTATGTTAATTCTTTTGTGTTATTTTATTTTCATTTTTTAAACATTATTTAGAATTATCAATGTTATAACCAATTGTTAAAGTGCGTGAGAAGTACATAGTTTTTATATGTGTATAATTTAATGTTTGGATTAGTGGATGCACTTGCATACCAACACTTAAATAGGATCATCAATTAGGTAACTTTTCTACTCTCTTATTCTTTAATTTACAATTGTTACATTAAGAAAATGTAACTTCTAGGTTCGGGTAGGAAAAAGTTATATTATAAATTTTATGCCTAAATGTCTATATGTTCACATTCACATTTAAATTTGAGTTTTACTTTTCTTTTTGTGTGATTTTAATAATTTCCATTGTTTTGGGAACTTTTAGGATAATTTTAAAATTTTCTTGCAAAATTATCATGCCTTTTGGTTAAATTTAAGAAAATGATTAAGTCTTTGAAATGATAGATTAATTTCAAAAATATTTCATGGAGTAATATGATAATTAGCTAGTTTTTGTTATAATTAATTTTCATGAGAAAATGTTGAAGTTACAATGAACCCAAAATCAATGTTTAGGAATTAAATGGTAGAGACTACCTTCTGAGAATATATTTTGAGCCATTATCTTCCCATTCTGAGTGATGATATTTTTCTACTCTTTTAAACATTTTTCTTATATATTTTAAATTGCAAGATGATCTCTATAGGTACTTGTATTGAATGTTAGAATTTTTATATCTAATAGAGTGTCATATATTTATTTATATTTCTTAAATTGAATAAGTTAAGTAGAAATTGAAAGTATATGCATTTTTCTTCATTTATGTATGACTTCTTAAACAAGAGACATATATAGAATTACTTAAACCATTACAAAAGAAAACGCCACAAATTAGCCGCTCACCTTATCATACAAAATATGTAAAATTGGTACATAGGTCCTTTCTCTAAAAATATGTCCCTAAATATAAGGTGAGAAAAGTAAAAAAATGAGAAAAAGAAAGAAAAATAAACAGTATAAACTAAGTACTATGATGCATTATCCTTCAAAGTTGGTACAGTTAGTTCAATACAAAAGAAAAATATAGGAATAATTTTCCTAAAAATCATTTGCACTTTATTCATCTCTTAAACTTGAGATTTTTATTTGATGAATTTAATTGATATATGAAAATGATATTTGATTTCTTTATAAAGTCCTCTCATTTGACTCTTTTCATGAGATCAATATTATGCACTATTTTTGGGTTCTTCCTACTTTAAACATATGCAAAACTAATAGTTCATTTCTATACATAAACTCTATTCACATATACCTTTGAATAAGTGCTTAAACCAGTAGGATCAATGTATTTGAGAGTATGTCTTGTGAGGTTAGATTTGAAGCATATTCAAATTCCTTAAACTAAAATTAGGTAAATTTAATATTGACACATTTTTTTATTAAAATATGAAAGTGATTTTTAATTAGTTATTTTAGTAAATCATGAATATTTATAATATTAAAATAACTTATGCTATAAGATTTTAAATGTAATCTTAAAGGAGATTAAAAAGCATGAGAAATTTTGTTATTTTTATCTTTTCTATTTTTATTTTTACTTTGTTTTAAATTTCATTTGTTTATTTGTTTTTAATCATTGCATTTTAATTGATGTTTGTGGATATCATATCTAAATACCCTCGAGAGACTTAAACATGTTCACTATGGAAACCTAGGGGCTTAAAGGCTTGTTGCATACATTAAATGCAAACATGTCAATATCAGAAAGGATTTAGGGTAGTTTAATTTTATTTTTAGTTTTTTTTAAGTTTTTACCATTCTTACCAGGAAACTAACGAGAAGTTGGTTAGGGGTTGTGATGAGTACTCAAAAGCACTCCATATGATTTTATGCATGTTTTATGACTAAAAATATTTGTATTTATTTGGTTTTATTATTATTTTATAGAAATTTATCTTTTTAGAATCACGCATATTTTTTTTATTTTTCAAGCATTTTAGCTTAAAAAGATGAAGAATTACATTTGTAGCACTCCATGCAATGCTTTGAATCATTAAAAAATGATACAAGAAAATAAGGGAAAAATTTCACGGAGAACAAAATGTGTCATGATATGAAAACTTAGTGTGTTGTGATGCGTTACTAAAAGACATAGTACAAACTGTCTCTATTTCTTTATGTATCATGATGTGGAAAAGTTATGTGCCACAATGCCAAGCCTTTTGATGTAATTTCTTGAACCTATAAATAGGACCCCCATTCCATTGCCTCAATCATCCTTAATCATCACTTTCCATCCCTCTCTTCTTATTCTCTTTAGTTTCTAGATTTTCTTATATCTGTTTAAAAGTTCTTTTCTCATTTGAGAGTTGAACAAATTTTATTTATGTAATAGTTGTAGATCCAATTCAATAAATTTTGACATCTTTTTTGTAGATTTTCCAGAAATAATCCAAGATGATTTTGTTAGTGTATATTTATGCATTTTTTTAGTTATTCTTTATGTGTTATTTTTACATTCTATGTTTAATTTTCTAATCAATTATTAAATTAAGCATGTATGAATAAAATTATAATGGGATAATAGTAACATTGTTATTCCTATAAAACATTAATAGGTAAAATATTTTTGCAAAATTACATATTATTTTATATTCAAGAATTTCACTGAATTTGTTTTAAAAAATATAGTGATGTCAGAATTTTCATTATAAACTTAAAATATGAAACTTCGATTGAAGAATTATCTAAATCTGATTTAAAATACTACTCTTTTATGAGTGGGTTGACTCACATGTATACTTGGAGTATGAACTATATTTCAAAGATGTTTATAATAATTATTATTGAAGGATATATTGACAACATATATTTCATAGTAGTTTACAATTTAAAATTCATTTATTAGATAATTAAATTCTTGAATCTAATTTTGACATATTGAATAAAGTTTAAATTGTGAGACCCCACCTAAGGAAGAAAATTAAATAGTTTGTTATTTGTTAAAAAAAAGTAAAATTTAATAATAAGATCAATTAATAAGCCCCATGTTAGGATATTAATTGGTTTATTATTAAAAATGGGAATGATCACTATACTAGGATATATTCATATAAAAAAGTTATAATCAATAATCTTAATTCAAATCTTTAATAATCTATCTAATATTGAGAAAACATAATTAACTAACTAATACATTCCATAGATTCTCCACAAAATAATAATGTCTAAATGCCTAGATGTTTATTAAATATATCTTTATTTTATATCATTATATTAGAATTTCAAAACCAAAACTTTAGGATGAAATATTTAGATTTTGTTTTTGTTTTTAATAATTTGTTAAATAATTTAGAAAACCATGCGGTGATTCCTTAGACCAACCTTGGAAGTATACATATTACTTTTTTGTAAATGATTCATATACTTTTGAGCATATTATAAATCATACAAAATTTATACACAATAATTTTGTTCATCACGTATCGAGGTATACAATATGCTATTTTACAATGAGGTTTTCTCAGCATTTTCTTTTAGGGTTTGATTTTCTTTACATAACACGGCACAAATAAAAGCCTACCTCAACCCGCATACATTAACTAGCCAGAAAGCTCTATCTCATGGTGTGACGTATTTACTTCACTCCTTTCAAAAACCTAACTTAATGAATACATCCTAAAAACCATCGTAAAGAGTGAGAATGAATAGTATCCAAAATACATCACTCAAAAACACAAAACTTTATTGAAATTAATATGATTATGATAGTTTAAGTTCTTGTATGGGATAATAGTATTGTTTCCATGATTTGATGAACAATTCAATGATGTTATTTAATTAAAGTGAATTATTTCTTGTTTATATTTTTCTTATCTTTGTCTATGATTTATTATTGATGATTTTAATTTGTAAACAAAGTGATTATTTTAGAACTAAGCATTAGACACATCATCTATGTTTAGTTGTGTATTTATGAACAAAAATGCAATTTAATGGCATTAATTTGTGTTAAATTAGATGGTTAATTTATTTATAATAGGCTTTCTAATTGAATAATTAAAAGCTCAATCAAGTAATTAATTGGTTAATTTATGTTTTGCGAAATCACCATGATCGTTCTAGTTCTTCTATTTAAAAATGGAAAAATCAATAATTCTTACTTCTGAAGAATATTGTAAAGATCATTTAATTTTTTCTATTCATGAATGGTTAGCTTGAAAATTTCCCACACTTACTCATTTATATTAATTCAGTATAACAAGTTATCAGCTTTATTTGAGTTTGTTTAAGAATTTTAGAGTTTAAAATTGTTTGTTGAACCAAAAATTGTTAGAGTTTTAGGTTTGTTTGTTTAACTACTGAAGAAAACAAGTAAAGTTCAAAACTAATGCAAATTCCTTTAGAAATTGACATTAGGATAAACTTATAATTAATCTATTAGTGATTCATGCACTTGTGAGTACTTAAAATTTGTGCATTAGAAGGTAGGCTCGACTATTAGTTGATTATCACTTTTAGCTTTAAACTTGTCAAAATTCTTTTGGTTTCTAAGAATATAACAAGTGCTTCCAAACTCACGAACATGATTGACAATAGGCTTCTACCCATCCACTAATTCATAAGGGGATTGACACATGTTAGGCCTTAAAATGCACTAATTGAATGTATGACAGTAGATGCTTACAACTTCAGCTCATAAATGGTTGCTAAGCTTTTTCTAATCCACATTAATTCAGCCATTTCTTCTATAACTCTATTCTTTCTCCCAACAATACCTTTCTATTAAGGAATCTTTGGATTAGAAAACTCATGTTGAATACCCATATTGTCACAAAAAGACTTAAACTAAAAAAATTCAAATTGCCTTCTGTGATCACATCTAATTTTGATAATAGTCCCAATACAATTAAACTTTATATTTTGAAGTTTAATGCATAAAGTCTTGAAATTATCAAATGCTTCAGATCTTTCTCTTATAAACATCACCCAAGTGTATCTAGAGAAATCATCAACAAAGATCATGATGTACTTTCACCCATAAATACTAGCTATTCCCATAGGACCCATCAAATCCATGTGGAGAAGCTCTATAGGTCTCATTATGGAGAGATGTTGATATGGTTGTTCTTACTCTGCTTACCCAACTAATAAGGACCATAAATATGATCGGTTGATAGCAGATGAAAGGAAGACCTCTTATAGTCTTCAGACTAGATATTTTATTTAGAAGCTTATAGATAATATGGCCTAAACGTTGATGCCAAAGCTATTCCATACTGAGAGGGTTACTAACACAATAACTTGACTAAATAAACGTTAATCTGTTGCACATGACTTGAGGGGGTTACTAACACAATAATAGTTATTTATAGGGTTGGTGTTCTTCACCAGGAAATTTCTAGAAATGTCATACATAGGACACTCATTATGAGTAGTGAACTTGACTAAATACTTATTATCACAAATTTGACTTATGTTGATGAGGTTAGCCTTGATTCCATAACGTATATAACGTCATTGAGCTAAGGTATTCCAATGGAAAAAATAGATCATTTTTCATATATAAAAGCTTTATTTCCATCACCAAAAGTAGTGGATCAATCTGTTGATTCTTTAATTTTCCTTTTAGCATGAGACTGTTGTGGAGAGAGAGACTCAACCATTTCATTTTTATCCAAAAAGCTAGATTTAAGAAGCTTGACTTTATGATTATCTATATCAACTCAAACTTGAAGATCACCAAACTCATCTTCACCATCATCAAAAAGAGAATCATGAAGAGTCTTTTTATTTTATAGGAGATGAATATCATTCTTTAATTGAGTAATGATCTCTGACTTATTTGAAGAGGAATTCAGAGTATCTTGAACTTTGATTCCTTATTCTTAAGAGACTTATCAAGATCATTGATGCAAGAAATACATTTCTCATTATCACGAAGGAGAATTTGGAGTGACTTGAGGTGATTATCTATTCTCAAATTTAATTTTCCCACTTCCTTTTCACCTTCCAAAGTGAGGTTCAAAAACTGACGACAAAGGTCCAAATATATCCTTATCCTTTTCTTTTAAATTGTTCTTGAGCTTGATCATATTCCCCTTTAGCTTTATATTTTCATACACCAACTTATCATAAGGTTCTTGAAGAGAAAAGTCATCATAGTCAATAGCATCAAACGAATACGAAGTTTTAGAAGAAACAATATCAAAATGATAAACCATAAAAGTGATGCACAAAAATTTGATACACAAATTTTATATATTTTTAAATATCTCACAAGTGCATGAATCACTATGAAAAAAGAGACAAGCATATTTCCGAGGTTAGTCTAAAGAGAAACTATGTGATTCTTAATTAATTCAACAAAACTCTCAAAAATAAAAAAAATAAACCTAAACACTTTGTCACAATTATTTAGGTTTGAAAAGTGTAAAATGATAACATAAATTTAAAGATAGATTTGATTCAACAAAGAGTAAGTAGATAAACATTTAATATTAAATGGATAATTTATGGGATATATTAGTTACTTAATTAATCATGCTTGCTTAAAATTGATGAATTTATTAAAGATATTAATTAATACTATTGATTTTATCTTTTTGTATGAAAATGCCCTTAGGTGGGGCCTACCAATTAATTAATATTAAATTATGATTTATTTCTTAGGAAATAAGAAATCAATTAATAAATCTATTATGAAAAATATTTTCTCAATATATTTTTTAATAAATATTTGTAAAATATCTTTGTTATTGAATATAATTCTAAATTAAATCTAAATAATCATATCATAAATCTAACTATCATGTTTTAAACATACTATGAAAAATATGTCATCAATGTATTTTTCTACAATAAGCTTTGCAATGTTTAGCTATGTTAATCTTTCGCAAGCATAATAACATAACTAATATCCGATACTATTTTCAACTAGATATGCTTAGATTTAATAAATGAATAGAATATTAAAAATAGCATTCAAAATAATGCATAAAATTAAACTGAAAATAGAAGAATATTTTTAAAATTTATATGTCAAGCATATCCTTCCAAGTATAGAATTTTAGTATTGATATATATCTAAAATATCTCCAAATAAATCTACCAATATTATTTATTGGATAAAAAAATACAATATTAAAATAAGAAACTATGAACCCAAAAAGTATAAAAATTCAGGGGGAATTATTTGTAAAAGCTCAAAACTCTTGGCTAAGTTGGTGTGTCCTTTACAATAGGAGGGGGTTTACATGAGTGGAAAACGCTACAAAAAGGAGGGAATATTGGATAGTAAGTTCGAGAGCCACAACAAACATTTTCCAACATCACAGCTTGCATCAATTTGGTATATGTTTCAATTATGATCTGAGGCACTCCCGTCGCAGTACACTTAACGCATTGCCATGACACACGTTAAATTGCATTTCTTCAGTTTCTTTTTTTTCTCCCCTTACAAGCTTGGTTGGTTCATATGTAAGGCTTACATATGTTATCCTTGTATTTTTCTTGTTTGCAATTGAGTGCTTGTAGGTATGATTCTTCATGTGTTGATCTTTTTAAACAATTTAAAGCTAGAAATACTAGAAAAACAACAAAATATACCCATGATTCCAAAAGCACAGATTTGCTAAAATAATGATAAAATTGTGAAAATAAAAATCTATTTGACATTATAGTTCAAATATATCACATAATATTTAGTAATTTTAAGCATTCATCATAACTTACTAGCTTCATATTAGTCTCTAAGTGATAAAACTAAAAACAAAAAACAAAATAAAATTAAACTATCTTAAATCATTTTAGTAGATTTACATGATTGTATTTATTATATGTAACAAACCTTTAAACCCCTAGGTTGCCCTAGTGGACGAGTTTAGGTCTTGTGAGAATTTTCAGAGATGATACCCACAAAAATGTAAATTTTTTAAAAGAAATAACAAAAACCAACAAACAAATAAAAAAATAACAAATGAAAACTAAAATTAACAAAGTAAGACTCAAAACAAAAAATAACAAAATAAAAATAAAAATACAAAACTTCTCATGCTTCATGTATCTTTTAAGTTCATAATTAAAATCCAAAATCTAAGTTAAAATGATATCCTAAAAATTCATAACTTGTTCTAAAAATTAGTTGAAAATCACAAATTTATATTCCATATCAAAAAGGTTTTAACTTTGATATATCTAATTTCAGTGTTAGGATTCTGAATTCACTTCGACTCTAATCTTCACAAGTCATATATTCAATATAAAATTGGTCCTATGGGTTCAAGTGCTCAAACAAAGTTATATGCAAATAGAGATTGAGTAAAAAAATGAATAAATAGGTTCGCATATGTTTGAAGAAAAAAAAGGCTCAAATAGAGTACATAATATTTGATCTTTTGAAAGGAACCAAATGCTAGAACTCATAAATAAATCACTTATTATCCTCATGTATCAATTAAAATTATCAAATAAAAATATCAAGTATAAGGCTTTAGAGAATTAATGAAAATGCAATGACTTCTAGGAGATTTATTTCCCATCTTTCATCTGTAATAGCCATTTCTCACAACTTTGAAGTATTTTTGGGTCATAGTATTTAGTTTATACTATTGGTTTTTTTCTCTCTTTTTATATACTTTTTTCTAATATATATTCCTTTGTTTAGAGAGGGGACCCATGTATAATTTGTACATAATTTGTATGATTTTGGTGAATGGCTTTTTTGGCACATTTGTAATGCTTTAGGGAACCCTATATATATATATATCTTCTCTTTTTTTTTTTGGAAGTCATGCACGAATGAAAAAGGCGTACATTTTCAAATTATACTTAAGTCATTCAATTTAAGCTATAAAAATAAGTTTATGACACTTTATTAAATGTAAAAATCCTAGGATTCAGTGCCAAACCTATAAAAACTTTTAACAATTTGAATAATTAGAAAGAGTGTTTCAAGGAGTAGAAAAACTATTATCTCTTAGAATGGAACGATAGTAGCTACAAAAATATGCTTGTGAGGTAGTTTCCACTATTTGATTTTTGAACATTAATTTCGGATTTATCTTAATTTCAACATTTTATCATGAAACACAAATTATGACAAAAAGAAACTAATTATCACATTACTCCATGATATGCCCAAAATATTAATCTAACAGTGCAAAGACTAAATTATTTGCTTAAAATGAACTAAAAACATGATAATTTTGCAAGAAATTTTTTTAAAATTAAACCTAGCTATCCTAAATTAATAAAAACAAATAAAAGTAAACAAATGTGAAATAAGTGAAAATGTAAACATATGACTAATAAAAAATTGTAAAATTTCCAAAATTTATGTAGTGTAATTTTCCCACCCCAACCAAGAATATAAAGATAAAGATAAAGAATAAGGAAGAGCAAAGTTACCCATTTATTCTATGTGATCAAGTATTCATCTAAATATTCAAGTGCATCTTTCATGTCAAACATTTAATCTGCAAAGACAAAATGTTGTGTACTTCTTATACATCTCAACAAACAATTGTTATTTTCAACAATTCCATATAAAATAAACATTTTTCATATAATAGAAAAATAAAACTAACCAAAGTAAAACAAATTATATGAAATGAAAAATAGGACGAAACAAAAGAAAATAAAATCCAAAAACAAAATATTAAAAAAAAACTAATAGAATAAAGCTTATAAAACTCCTGAACAAATTTGGAGCTTAATCCTCCAAATCATCTAGTCCTTGTTCTTCAGTTGTGATCATTCAGGTGGTGTAAAGATGAAATCATAATCTTGATTCTTAAGTTGTCTTAAATGACTTGAATCCACCTTGAGATGGTAAAGTTGTATCCTATGCATTTCATAGAACAAATGGTTAAAATTCACATGATCATGATGTTGTTCATTTGCAAATGCATAATGTTATGCATCTAGTCCTTGTTCATTTAGATGATGAATTTCAACCGTCATTATCATTATGATTCTCGTTGAAGAAGCAACTCTTCTTTCCTTTTGGGAAATATTAGTACCCAAGGTGAGGTTATTGTAGTATTCCATATCTAATAATTCACTAGGCTGAAACATAATTTCACCTTGTGGGTAAATCAGCCACGCTTTTGCACATAAAGTAGTAATGAACTTGGGGAAGAAGTAACTCAATTGATGGTTGTTAGAAAAAAACTTTATTTGATTGTGAATTATTATTCCAACATCCATAGTCATTTTGGATGTTATAGCATACAATAATATTGCCCACTTTCTATCCATAGAGTTGTAATGAGTAATAGGCATACACTACTACAAAATGTGGCATTTAAGGTGATATTTAAACTTGGGTTTTTTAGTGAACCAACTTATAATGAATTTAAAGTCAGTTCATTGAAAAACCAACGCTATCCATATAGTTTTTATCATCGGTTGATGTGTGAACCTATGCTACACGTAGAACGTAACATCAGTCATACATGTCAACCGAAGCTATCCATGTGTGTAGCATCAGTTGACATGTAGAATCGATGTTATGTTTTATATGTAGCATCGATTCAACCCGTCAACTAACGCTACACATGTGGATATTTTCCTTTTCTCCTCTTTCTTCCCCAGCAGAAACAACATTTTTTTATTTGCAACGCTATAAACAACACTCAAAAAACCAAAACTGACACTCCTCTACTCTTTCTCATTTTTCGGCCATCTATGGCCACCAATTCTAGTGCCATTTAGTAGGTTTTCTTCCTTTAAAAATTATCTTCTAGATCTCCTATTTATTTTTAGAAAAATACTCAAATTTTTATACCCATTTTCTCACTTACAAAACACCCTTTTTTTTTCTTCATTTCTTTCATTTTGTCACTTCATTTCCTCTTGTAAGTATTTCTATTAATCCTACACAATTATTATTCACTTTGCATTATTTTTTGTATATTATATGTATAAATATTTGTGTAATGTATGTTATTATTTTTATTATGTAGGTTTTGTATAAGTATTTCATAATTATATTTATGTGTATATATTTGTTATGTTTGGTTTTTATGTAATTACAATCGATTATTTGTATTATTTAAACTTTGTTAAACATATTTTGGTTTTTTTCTACTATATGTGATCGAATACAAGTTCTAATGAGTAAAATATGTAAAAAGAAATTAAGTTGATTCACGCGTTGAACCGACTTTAAATTTTAAGTCTTGCCATTTAAAGTTGGTTTTTAACTGACTTTAAAGCCCGATTTTGTAGTAGTGATAAGTCTTCAATAAATAAAATACTACCAAATACGAGGAGCCATACCCAAATGTTTAGCTTCAAATCCCTTTGGTTTCCCACTAGCATAACCCCATTCAATACTTCTACTGCTAGGCTTTCTATTTCTGTACCATAGTCCATATTACTCAAATAAGTTTCATATTAACCTTGGCCTATGTCCCTCAAATCATAATAAGCATTAATATGAGATAAATTAAGCAAGACTAGTACACCCTTTACTTTAACCTTATTGTTTACAACATCGGGAACATTTGTATAAAATTCCTCAACAATTGACTTAATCGTGGTTTTTGGCTCCTTAATGAGCGTTTTACATCCTGAAGTTGTCATCACATTAGTAATATCTTCAAATTGGTAATTTTTCCCCAGTTCAAAATCCAAATACCTTTCCATTATAAGACTTTTTGTTTATCTTTGTGGCCATATCAAACCTAAGTTAGATTTTGGTCTCTTTTACTTTATCAATTCTACCCATTTTTTAGCCATTTTGAAAATCAATGAAATCTCAAAATATAAATTTTCATAGATAATCTAGATAAAACAACCCAATACTTAATTAATTAAAAAAATCATTTCCCTCACTTTATCCAAATAGGGTTTAGAATTGTTTTTAATCCAAAACTTTATATAAATAATCCTCAAAAATTCAAAGAATTAATTTCAAGACTTAATTTCTAAAAATCTATGATTACTTACATATGTTGTTTGAAGAAGATGAAACTAGAAGAACATCCCTTAGAAGAAGATGAAGATTTGAAGATTTATTGATTGTTTTCCAAACAAATTCAATGGAATGCCTAGGAAATAGTAGGAATGGATTTTTTGTGAAAAGCTTTAAAACATTTTGGAATAAAGATATGATTTTGAATGGTTATTTTATGATTGGGAGGAGAGAAAAATTAGTGTTTTGTGAATAAGATGAACAAATTTGAGTGAAATCGTATTTGAGAGGCATTAGGGCTGGTATTTCAAGGCAAACTTTACACGTGGGCCACGACATAGAAAAAAGCATGCCATGGTACAAACCTTGAAATTCCATCCAATTTTTAGTATGAACACCTGTGCCATGGCGTAAAAAAAATTGCATGTCGCGGTGAGCTCTTTCTTCATAATGATTTTTGGAACAATCCCTCCTTTAATATAATATTATAACTAACTATTAAATAAAAACACAAAAATGGCTTTAATAAAAAACACAAATATTTTAAAAAATTTAATATCCATAATTAACCTAATACTAATTAAATTAAATATAAGTTATTTTTTAAAAAAATAACTATGCAAATAGACATTATAATAGAACATAAAAGAGGATAACATGTTGCATCCCATTCAATACTAATTTTATCGCCTTTAATGAGACGTTACTTTGGGGACTTCATTTTTTGTAAACTCAATGTCCCCATGTCATTAAGTTAATTTATAGTTATGACTGGGGAACTTTTCTTTTCCTTGCTTTTATAAGAGTTCAACTAGTTACTCAACTTCTACCTACATCTTTTTAATAGAAGCCTCCACTAGGTCCAATCTTTGATTAGTTTTAAATTTGTTGTTTAAACTAACATGAATGATAGTATTCAAGTTATCCTCAAGAACTGGTTTGTTAGGAGGATTTTGATGCATTTGTTACTGTTGGCCCTATTGATTAGAGATCTGAAAAAAAAGGAGGGTTATTCTGCCTCCATGAGCAATTATGATGATTTTTCCATCGAGGATTGTAGGTATTTGCATTGGGATCATACCTGGGGTTTTTTTGGTACCCCACCAATGCATTAACCGATTCAGATCAAGCAACTGCTTCTTCTTTGTATGGATAGGTATTAGCACCATGTCCTAATATACTACACAATCCACATTTTTCTTTGTTAGTAATGGCATATGTAGTAAGAAGTACAACTTGCTTGGTCAATTGTGCAAGTTGCATTAGTACTTCTTTACTATAGTCTATTTCATAGACTTTGGAACTTCTCCCTTAAGATATTTTTTATTAGGAATTAGCATATAACATTTCAAAGAGATTATAAGTCTTTATGGTAGTCTATTCTCCTATACCTTATCCAGTAGCTTTTTCAACAATGAATTGATGTTGTTATGTCAATCCATCATAGAAAATTTATTCTACAGTATCATAGGTTGCTATGATGAGGACATTAATTGGGGAAAACTTTAAATCTATCCCAAGCTTCATAAAAAGGTTCTCCCTCCATCTAAGAGAAAGTATATGTCTTAGCTCTTAGATCTGATGTGTTTTCATAGGAATAGAATTTTCTCATGAATTTATTATATACATACTCCCATGTCATTATGGAACCTTGGGTGAGTGAGAAAAGCTAACCCTTGGCCACATCCTTTAGGGTGTAGGGGAAACATGGTATTCTTAGTTGGTCTTCATTGAGTACACCAAGAGGGAAAGTCTGGACTATTGAATAAAAGTTCCTAATGAAAGATAAAGAGTCTCTAGCAGTCCATAAAAATAAGGTAGCATGGAAAAATGAATCTTTATGAATTCATATTTTTTTTGTAGCCTTACCTAGCTGGATGAAAGCAATAGTAGTACAAATGACTAGACTTGCATATTCCTTCCTTATAGTTTCCCTATGTTGGGGATATCCCCCATATATATATATATATATATAGCTTCAAATGGAAGGTATAGGTTTGGTTCTAGAGATTTCTCAATCAAAAAGCTATTGGATCTTAGTGTCCACCCTTATTAACTTTTCTTTGGATTTATTAATGCTACTTAAGTAAGGTATAAAAGGATACCCTAAGAATCTCCTACCTTTCGTAAACTATGAAAACAAAAGGTAAAATCACCTATCAAGTAGAAAAAATAAAAATATGAAATAAATATACAAGTATGTTACAAACAATTTATAATACAAACAGTTTCTCATACAAGAAATATATGATGCAATTTATTATACAATAATACAAGATATATAAATAATTACATCAAGTTAATAAGATGCATAACAAAAATAACATTTTTGTAAACATAAATACTAAAAAATATATTTAACAAAAATAATAAAAGAAAAAGAATTGATTTAATAATTAAACAATGTAAAGAAAATTTAATTTTTTTTTCTTTAAATTATTTTTTAATAAAAAAAAATAACAATTATTTATAACACAATTTTTTTTTAAGATTTTTGGTAATAAAACTTAAAATTTTTTATTTCTTCCCGACAATGGTGTCAAAAACTTAATGCAAAAAACTTAATACATAAATTTTGTTTATTTCTTCATAGCTCGCAAGTGCATGATTCACTTTGTAAAAAGTGACAAGTATACTTCTAAGGTCCGTATAAAGGGAAACTATGTAGTTTCTAAATAATTTAACAAAACTCTTAAAAATGAATAAATAAACGTAAACACACTATCAAAATTGTTTAATTAGGTTTGAAAAGTTAAAAAAATAACATAAATTTAAAGATAGATTTGATTTAACAAATAGCACGTATATAAAATTTTAATATTGAATGGATAATTTATGGGATTTATTAGTTAGTTAGTCATACTTGATTCAAATTAATTAAACTATTAAAGTTATAAATGAATATTACTAATTTTTTAACTTTTGTATGAAAATGTCCTTAGATCTATCCAAATTCTTTGTTAATAAAAACCAATTTATATCCTTAGGTGAGACCTACCAATTGATTAATATTAAAATATGATTTATTTCTAAGGAAATAGAATGCCATCTAAATCACTACTTATGACAGGTGTCAAAGTTGGAATTAACATTGATGTATTTGGGAACTAACTTTTAGATTTCAAATTTATTATCAAAAACAATATTCTTAATATATTTTAAATAATAAATCTTTGTGGAAAATCTTTTAAAAAGAATATAATCCTAAATTAGATCTAAATAATCTTATCATAAATCTAACTTTAATGTTTTAAACTTACTACAAAAAATATATTGTCCATATATTTTTTTGAAATAAGGTTTGTAAAATTTTCAAATGAAAAAATAAAAATCAATTTGTTATATAAAATTGGTTCCCAAAGTTAATATTTCAAAAGCATATCAACTTAACTAATATCTCATAATATTTTCACATAGACATGCTTAGATTTAATAAATGATCAGAATATTAAAAAGAACATTTAGAATAATACATAAAATTAATTTGAAAATAGAATAATACATTTAAAATTTATACCTCAAGAGTATCCTTCGAGGTAAAGAAATTTAATACTGATTGGTATTTGAAAAACCATGAGATAGGTCTGCCAAAAATATTTATTGGATCGAAAAAACTACTACATTAAACTAAGAAACTATAAATCTAAAAATTATAACAATTCAAAAGGAATTGTTTGTAAAATTTAGAATTCTTGCATGTGATGGTGTTTCTTTTATAATACGAGGGGGTTTATATAGGTAGAAAAACGCTAAAACGGAGAGAATAGGGGATCGTAATATCATACGTTATGGCACATATTTTCCACCATCGTAACTTGCATCAATCTAGTATGCATGTTAATTACGATCCATGGCACTCACATTGTGGCACACTTAAAGCACCACCGAGGCATGCATTTAATTGCATTTCTTAAACTTCTTTTGGTTTCACCTCTTTACAATCTTGGTTGGTATATAGGCAAGGCTCACATATGTTATCTTTGTATTCTTCTTGTTTTTAATTGAGTGCTTTAAGGTATGATTCTTCTTATGTTGATCTTTTTAATCAATTTGAAGCTAGAAATACCTGAAAAATAGAAAAATATATCTGTAATTCCAAAAACATAGATTTACTAAAATAATGATAAAATTATGCAAATGCAAATCTATTTTTGACATTAAAGTTCAAATAAGTCATATAATATTTAGTACTTTCAATCACTCCTCAAAAAGCTAAACACCGAGAATTACCAATCCATGTACTCTCTTATTGAGCAACATCCATTCTTAGGGAATACATGTCATACTTTCTTTCCATGAAATCCCAATCTTTTTTGGAACTATTAAATTCTGAAAGAAGATCTGAGTCATTCGTAGTTACAAATCTAATAATGATATACAACCCTTGGCAGTTAAGAGTACCAAGGCCTAACTATTCTACATTTCAATCATCAAAGGGCATTTTTTCAATGCTACCATCATTTAAAGTGTGTATAAGGCATCTCTATTCTTTTTCAATCAAGAACCAGACATTATCATTTAATTATCTCATATAAAAGTACATCTGTGACCTACAAAAAGATGACATATTAATTGTAAGTGTACGAGTCATATGAGTAATATAATGTAACTAAGTACGGATATCGATCCCACAAGGAGCTTTGTAACTTATAACTGACCACCAATGTAATTATTACTAGACAATAACAAATTGTAAAAATTTAAAAACAAATGACAACAAATTAGTCAAATCAAAATGCAACAACTATCAAAATATATGAGCGAATGACCTTGGAATCTTTAACTCCCCAAATTCCTAAGCATTTGAATCACTAAAATTTCCCCCAAAATAATCACCAACCAATTACATGCTTAATTGAATCTAACCAAACATGCATTACTTTCTCAAGTAAACTACACAACATTAAGGAATTCATCTAATCATAATATCATGCTAATGAGATTGCATACTACTCACTAAGATTATCAATTATGGACCATACACATAAGAATCATACATATCTACTTAGAAACTATGCATGTTATTTAATCAAGACAAATAATTAAATAATTCTCTCAAATCCATTTAATTGCCTCTATACATAAATTTTTAGCTAGATAATTAATAGCAGAAAAATCATATTAAATAATATAATTGAATTGCAATCATAATTGGCATAAAATATTAGATCATGAGAAGTAGAAAATTAGATTTATAAGATACCTAGATAAATTAATTAGCTAGACAAAATTAAGTTCATAAAGTTCAGAATTTTCATAAACAATGACATAAAAATTAATAAGGAAAGTATAAGAAGAAGAGATACAATCAATCTCTTGATTTATAACAATAATCTTCCTTTGAATTCTTCACAAAATTATTCTTTAATCTTATCTTGAGCTTTTTCTCTTCTTCTTTTTTTCTCTTCTTGGTAACTACTATAGGCTTTTAGTTCTTAATTGTATTTTTCTTGTTCCTCATTTGGGTTAATTAATAGGAGAAATGATCTAATATGGTCCATTCGATCATCTCTTAAATGATTCAACAGTTGAGATTAAAATCAAGATCAAACTTATCAACCAAATTTTGCCCAGTCTTTTACACCTCTACGGTCAGGTTCTTGCATGTCATGGCTATATCTCCTCTGATTTTCTAGCCCTCGTCTGCATGTCGAAGTGCCCTTTCATGTCAATCATGGAATTATCTTCTCTAATTTTAGCTCCTTTATATGTGCCACTGCACAGACAAATTGTCCACCACGGCATGAACAATTTTGCCTTGTTTCCATAGTTCCACCTAATTGACATAATTAAACACAAATTAAGATTTTTTCATGATATTTTAGCACAAGACAAGAAAAATAAATGTACTTTCATAACTAGCTATGATGATGTTGGCAACACAATCATAAAAACATATATGTTTATACATACATGTTCAGTAAAAACTATCTCTCTCAAAAGTTACAAAATTATATGCCAAGGAGGTTCACATATCCATCAATTAACATTCCATTAGTGCATGGATATGTAAGATTTTTGATGAATTGATTGATATATATGTGTTCATTACACATGATGTCATCCAGTGCACTCTTGAAATAAACTTATATGAGCATGCTAATCAACTAAGTCTTAGAACAAGTTTCTTAGTTCTATTTTTTGCACTCTTCTCCACTAATGTAAAAATGCATTTTGCTAAAGATAAAAAGGACTTTACATGCTTGTAATGTAAAGCTTATGTGGGAGTAAATAAATGGAGACATTTAGCTTTTTCCACTCCTTAGCTTTCTTTTTATTCATCATGTAATGTTTAATTGCACTTGAGTTTTCACTTAATGTTCTAGTGCACCCTATCTTATCATTCTTTTCATTCTTTTATTCCACATATTTTTGTGCAACTTCATAGCACCCCCAAAACTTATCTTTAAGTTTATTCATTTTATTTTCCTTTTCTTTATAGGGATAATTGGGCTATGATTATTTTTTTAATAGAAACTAGGTGCATACAATTAACATCACTTTATAGCATATCATATGATTGCATTTTTTTTCATTCAAGCTAAAAGTGTATAGGTAATGGTAATTCTTATTAGTTAAGCTTAACCTGTGGCTTAAATATATCAATGGTTCTTAGTTAGGCTCAAAAGGGTGACTAAGGATATAGATAATGGTTAGCTTGAAAGGCACAATCAATCTAATTAAGGCCTAAACAATTTCTCATGCAAAATAGTATTTAGGATTTTAGCTAAAGTAGTGATCAAATATATTCTAAAACATTGTAGATCTCATCAAATAGCACTTAATGCAAATTGTTTTCCAATAAGAACACCAAAATAAATCATAAACATGCGCCTAAAAATTTGAATCAATCCAACCAAAACTAGCAAGCATATCACATGATTAATGTAAGTATCTCAATAAGCATGTTACATTCCTTATCCTAGTCATGATAACCAATTCTATCATTAGGTTTATATGTTTCATATCAAGCATGCATGCATTTAGTTTCCATGTATTCATCAATTTCTACCCAAATCATGATTAAAAATATGCTAAGAAATTTAAAATAAAAACTAAAATCTAAAGTAGAGAATGAAACTCCCTCTCTCACACTTGAATTGCACAATGTCCCCAATGAGCACATATGAATATGAAAACGCAAAGGAAAAGAAAACTCCCTTAGCCTTGGCACACCACATTCTACTGCTAAAACTTGGTAATTTTTTCATGCCATTTCCCTCCACATTTATTCACCTACAATACAAATAATGAAATATGAAATAACATTGAGTTGGCTCCCATTATGTACCACATCTAACATCCTTGGTTCGTTGGTTATATCAACCCCTAAGGTGCAACCACCAAGGTTATAACATATGTTTCATTTGATAATTAGTCTCCATGATAATGCTTCACTCTAGTTTCATTACCCATGAGCCATTATTTGTTATTGCTCTCTAATTCAATGAATCCATGGTTGGTTATCTTAGTGATGGTCAATGGACTTGACCATCTACTCTTGTGGTTTTTTAGGAACAATGCATAATTCTCTTGTCATGCCATCCTTTTGTTTTCTCTTTGTAATTTGAGTGGCTACTCAATAGATGGTTAGAGTTTAGAACCTATCTCATGGCACTCAAAAACTGCATTAGATACACACATTGGAGGCATAGCCTTTAAAAATTTCACATAGTCAACAATATCAACTTACATCAAAGATTCCACAATTACAGAATTAAAATAAGTTGAGAGATATTTTCTAGTGAATTTATTTCTTTGTTCATAACATCATGTATCAAAATCTTAAGTGTGGTAAATTCAATAGATTTTGTTAAGTATGAGCATGATTAGTAACATCTATCCTAAAGCATTCACTAGTATTATTAGTTTCTTTAAAAACTTTTAAATGTTACCTACTCATCTTATGCACTCATTGTACGCTCATCTCTTTGTACACCAATGAGTACTCTTTCAGTTACTAAGAATGGATGACCAAGTATGATTGCAGTGTTACGTTCCTCCTCCATGTCTAGCATGATGCAATTTTCCCGAAAGATGAACTTGATTACTTTTACCAACACATGTTCTACCACTCCCTAGGGTCTCTTGATTGAACTATTTTCCATTTGCATTGTTACTTATGTAGATTTGGATTTATCAAATCCTAATATCTTGAAAATCATTAATAACATATGGTTAATGCTAGCACCCAAGTTATTGAGTGCCTTGGCAAACTGCATGTTCCAATAGTGCAAGGGAAGTATAAGCTACCCAAATCTTTCAATTTTTTGTTAGTTTTTTTTAACAAGGATAGAAGTATAACCTTTAGTAAAGTTTATTGTCTCATTATCTCCAACCCTCTTTTTCTTAAATAGTATGTCCATAATTTTGGCATAGAAAGGCATTTGTTCAAGTGCATATGAAAATGGTATGTGTAATGTAACTTTTTGAAGATATCCAAAAATTTGGAAAATTGCTTGTATAACTTTTGTTTTTAACAGTATTTGAGGAAAAGGTATGGAAGGTGTGTAGAGTTAACCTTATTTGGTTGAATTACTTCTTTTTTAGTTCTCTCTTTGTCCACTTTTTCCTCCTCATCTTTTTAAGCTTTTCATTTCTCCTATAGAATTTTACCACTCTTTAAGGCTATGGCGTTGCAATGTGATCACCACACACGAAGTGTGTGCAATTAATACGCAAGTATATGTATCACAATAAGCAATATAATAATAAGAGAAGATTGTTCCAATGGAGATTATTTTACTAGAAACTAATTTTTAAAACTAAAAAAAATAAAAATCAATTTTTTTTATGTTTTTATATTTTAAAGAAGCAAAATTAAAATAACTAAAAGTAAATAGCAATAATTAATTTAATCTTATTTGGTAACTAAGACGATAAATGAGAATATCTAGGAATACTTAATCCTCCAATTTTCTAAACATGGGAATCACTAAAATCCATGCAATATAATTATCAAATAATTACATGATCAATTGAATCTAACCAAACATGTATTTCTTTCTCAAGTAAAGTACACACCATATAGTAATTAATTTAATCACACTCTCATGCCAATTAAATTGCATACTACTCATTAAGTTCATCAATTATGTATCACATACATAAGAATCATATATCTCTCCCTAGAAACTATGCATGTTATTTAATCAAGACAAACAATCAAATAATTCTATCAAATCTATTTAATTGCCTCTATAGATAAATTTTTGGCCAAACAATTAATAACATAAAAATAAGATTAAATAATATAATTAAATTATAATTATAATTTGGGTAAAATATTAGATCATCATATGGTGAAAATTGGGTTCATATGTTCCCTAGATTAATAAATTAACTTCACATAATTGTGTTCATAAAGGTCACATTTTTCAATAAGGAATACATAAAATTGATAAATAAAAGAGTAGAAAAATAAATGCAATCAATCTCTTGAATTGTAGTGTTCATATCCTTTTGAATCTTCACCAAAATTGTCCCCTCTTGAATTTTTCTGTATTTTTCTCTCCTTTTTAACTCCAAAAACTCACCAAATTATACTAATGATGGTCCCTTAGGGTTTATGGAGTGATTAAGGGCTTAAATATAGCTCATGTGTGATCTGGACCATCAGATGAGCTTTAGATCAAGGGTTGCGATCAAAACAAGCAAAACTAACAACACTAGTCAATAATAGCATGACGCGTGGCATTAGAAATTCATAATGAATTAGAGCACGATGCATGGTAAGGGAGAAGGGTCAGAGTCAACCCTGGCACACGGGTGGAATGTGACGAGAAAATTGGGTTACGACACGTGGTAGGCTAGGTTGACTAATCTCCCAACTCGGATTGAATGTCGTACTGACATATGGCATGAAGTTCATCACATAATTCTCTGTCCATACTTACATGGCATCTGTGTGGCTTGCCTAGTCAACTCTCTACTTACATGGCATGCTACGTGGGAGATTTTGATTGGCTCTGAGTTAAAAATTCATAAAAAATCCCAAAAAATTCTAAAAATTATCACCCTTTTTCACTAAAACGTTTATATTTTAATATTGTTGGCCGTAAAAATTCTATTTATTGAATAAAACAAGTAAGTATTAAGTAAAATAGTGCGCTAATGACTCTACTTTCATAGAGTCATCACAATGCTTTTTATCCTCTCCTTTTGGGTTCACTTCTGTGTTACTTGGAATGTTAACTTGAGGTTTTTGACTTACGGCTTAGACAAGTTGCCCTATTCAAATCTCTAATGTTTGGATAGAAGTCCCATGAGTTGACTCTAGGGAATCCACTTTTGTATTAACTAAATGGATGAAGTCTTTCATCATTCCCATTAAAGTATTTGTGTTGTCCTCACTTTGTCACTTCTTTTCTTGGGTTCTGGTTGTTGTAGTTGTTGAAAATATGATTAAATTGATTACCACCTCGATTGTTGATGAGTGCTTAAAAGCACTAAATATAATGTGATTTTAAGTACTTTAAATGTCAAAACAAATTTGTATTTTCATAATTTTATTATCTTTTAAACAAATATATCTTGTCGGATTTATAGGTATGTTTTGTAATTTTTCAAGTATTTTTTGCTTCAAAATGATTCAATTGATCAACATTTGAAGAATAGTACCTCAAAGCACTCCATTGTAACCATGAAGCATAAAATCCTAACATATGTTTCAAACCAATGAAAAGGGTGTAAAACAAAAGGAGTTTCTAGAATCACAGTAACACATATGCCACAGAGATTTGTTACTAATATTTGTTAAGTACTAAAATTGTTTCAACCTAATTTTATCCAAACAATCGATAGTTGGATGGAGTTTAACTAACTAATATTTTATAACAGTTTATAATAAAATTATAGGATTGCAATTTCACCAAATTAATCCACTTGAATCATATTATTTTCTCTTGATTTATGTTCTCGCATTTAATTTGTCAACTAAGAACTCCTAATTTATCCATATGTCTCTTCTGATAACAAATAGACACATCTCACTAAAATAATTCACTATATTCCTATGAGAATTAAATTCACTAAGATTCATGAAGTTCAAAGTTCTCAAATAGCTACACATACAATAAAGGTATATTCCTATCCCTTATATATATATGTTATTCTATCCACGAGCAACACACAAAAATGTCTTTTCTAAGTTTATTTAAGTGTCACAGATCAATTGATTAATCTTCCAACAATCAAAAGCATTAAGCACAAATAGAATAAACAAATTAAACATCTCATAAATCATTCAAAAATAATTAATCCAAGCTTCATAATGTAAGTTACATGGAAACGCTAGAGCAATTAAATTAGTTCATAGAGAATATTAAATTTACAATACAAAAATATTAAGACATTTAAAGAACAGTAAATGAAGAACAACAAAAAGAATTAGAAGTATTTCATCTCTGCGTTCTCTATTTTTCTCCTTAACCAGAACCACAACAAAAGCCAAAAATGGTTTCTGCATGTTCTCCCCTCCACGCCTCTTGTATCATAATAACCACCTATTTATAGCTTCTACTCTCTCCAAAAATATACCAAAAATATTCTTCATATAAGCATGCAAAAAGTGGGAGACAAAAATATTCTTCAGACATGCGTGTAAAAAGTGGAGACAGAATGTGCAAAGTAAGCCGGTGATTCGGGATTTTTAATTTCACAATACGCATGACATGTGGTGAGCTCTGATTCGTTTGGAATTTTAATAGGACATGTGGTAGCTTCGTATTGGGTGGGATGAGAGGGTGCACGTAGATTAGGTGGACCGCATCACATGAGAAATATGCGTGCTGGTTTGTGCATAATAGTTGGCCTCTACTTACGTGGAGCGTGGAGCATGGAACGAACGCACGATTTGGACCATTTGTGGTTTAATCAGATGGTGTGTGAAGGAGGCATGCCTTAGGAAAATCATCTATGTAGATAGGTAGGCCCCACTCTACACGCCAAAGAGTGTGTCGTAGCTGGAAACGCGTCCAATCGCTCATGTAGGGCTTGCATCTCACTTGCCTGATCCTCACTATTGATTTTCTAATCTGACGGTGTGTTAGGCACGTTGACAATGCAGCGCGTGGTACTCCTTCTTTGCACAAAAAAACAATGTTTGGTTAATTGCATTTAAGCCCTCTATATTAATTCAAATTAAGTTTTAAACTTTTGTTATTTGCAATTAAGCCTTTTTTTAATTCAAATTAAATTTTCAAATTTTATTATTTGCAATTAAGTCTTTTTTTCAATTCAAATTCTTTAATTTTCTCTAAAAATATATTCCTTAAAAAATAATAGTAAATTTAATTTAAGAACTTAAAATTAACTAAAAACATTAAGAACATAGAAATTATAATTAATAAATTGGACAAAATAACTCTAAAACATAGAGTAATTACATAGAAGGTCCAAAATGACTACTTTTTTCTATCATCATGCTCATAGTCCCTACACTCAAGAGACCACTCATCCTCATTCTTCTTCCACTCAGAATTCCACTAATAATACTCCTACTACTATACACCTCCCTTTCTAATTTTTTTCTTCCTAGTCATAAGTTTTTGAAGATCACTCTACTACAACAAGAGCTGGTAGCCTTAAGACATAAGTGATTACAATGACAAAGAACTTGTAGGATATCACATTACCACCACTCAAGAGTGCATCTTTTTATTGGTAATCTCTGGTGCGAATTGGTCATCGTATTTTCAAACTACATCATCCTCTTCCATCATAGAACTGCCCTAGATCCATCAATTCTTGTCCTTTAGTCCATCCTTATGTGAGTAGTGTTGCCTCAGTGTTCAAACTACTAAAGTTGGTGTTAGTGAGAACGTGAAGTCTTGTATTTAGGTAATCAATACCGCTCCTCTTGAAGACCTTTTTGACTTCTTTTCTATAACCAATTCGTTCCATGCCCGTAGGAAGTCCAATGTTAGGACTAGTTGAATTCCCTAGAGGATGAGGAGGATTGAGCTTGCTCTTGATTTTATTTTTTATTGTTTTTTTTCTACTTGCTATTTATATAATCTTGAAATCAAAAACATATTTTATAAATAAAAGTGTGTATTTTCAACTTATGTTAATCTTATTTTCAAAAAGTTTTGGTGATTATATGCCTTTGATGGTTACGTAAACAATTAGGATTACTGCATTATGTATGTCTTCTTTTCCTCACATAAGGGTGTTCCTTTGAATTTCTTTATCGAAAAATAGGGTCAAATTTGGTGCATAACTCATTGATTGTTGCATGGTTGCTATGTGAGATGTGAGTGTAAGTTGCATGGTATCATAGTTATCTTAATTGCATACTTGCATACACATAGGGAGAGTATAACATGAAGTGTTGCATATTTTGAGAGTGCTTTTTTTTATCTATGTTTACATGTGCTGGGTGACATGATAGTATTTGGTTAGATAGCAAGTTGGTTAGCATGATACATTCATAAGTATGTGTTGTTTTGTGTGTGCAAGATACAAGTTGTACCTATTGACTCAAGAGCTCAATTGGAGTTGTGAGGTGAAACATACATCATGGACTAGGGAATCTAGATATTTTGATCCATTAAGATTGATGGAGGATAACAAAATGGATGCACTAATTTTAGATGTGGAGGGGTTTCTTGGTTATTGCAACAGATTTTGTTCATGGGAATGAACTCCTTAAGGTCATCTTGCATAAACATATTATGTTGGATGCTATGTCTGTATAGGTTGTTTAGTGTTTTTCCCGTGAAAACCAAGGGAGATATCGTAAGTATTATTTTTGTGTTGTCATCCTCTACATAAGGTCATTTATTGTCAGTTCAACATTACACACTCGTATAAAATTTAAACTCTGTAGATTGGCATGATACATAGACCAATTAGTGATGAGCACAAGTAGTTGGTATATTTTAGTTGTGTATGTGCATTGGCTATGTTTTTTTTATTTCTATGGGTTGTTTTGGAAAGTTGACTTGGTAAATTTTAAAACAAAAGGGCTACTTGTAGGAGCTTGCCATAATGCTTACTATATTGCTTACTATGATGCCTCACTAAGTTATCGGAAAAGGATCTGTGAGGTGTTCAACAAAAAATTTCAGCCATTATCCTAACCATGATAGCTAAAATCCTTCCCAAGGTTACCAGCAAGGACTTGAGAAGGTATTTAGTGATCACTTGTGATATAAAATTTGAAATTCTTGCAAGTGCACAAATCACTAATAGATTAGCGATAAGTTTACCTTGAGGTCAAACTCTAAAGGAATTTGTGGTGGTTCTAATCTTAACTTTTTCTCTTAAAAAAGTAAAGAAACAACCCAAACACTCTAACAATGTCTGTTGAAAGAACAATGTAAAATCTAAAATGCTCAAACAAACAAAAATTAAGCGAATGTCAATTAATTACAAAAGTCATAGTAAAGAATCTAGAGAAAAATAAAATATAACAATTAGAATATCCCTTCTTGATCTTCTATTTCCAAACCCTTGAAATTGGTTGATCTCTTTCTTCAAGTTCTTGGAAAAGCTTTCCTATTGGGAGTTTTCTCTATAAATTTTGTGTAAAATAGTATGAAATTCATTGGTTGTATTTAGAATTATATGGGATGTATGTATGGGTTAGGTTTAAGAAAATATTTAGGATCAATGCATCACTATTTATAAGGTGATTGGTGGCCAAACAATTAAGGCAATCTATGGCATGAATATTTTGGTGCCACAGTGTAAGACAAGTCTTAAATCTCATAAAATAATTGGAGAGTAGTGTGACGTGGCTTAGGAAAGTTGTGTCGTGTTGCAAATACTACAAAAAAGTTTCTAAGAGAAGTGTGCCATGGCTTGGAAATGTTTGTGCCACAACACGCAATAAAATTCAAAAGTGCTTGATTGTTTTTTGTTCTAAAGTGCTCAAGGTTCCATTTCCAACCATAATTTCACTCTTTTTACTCGTTGGAATCCTAGATCCTCCAAAAGCTCAGGAATCTACACAATGCAAAAATACCTTCCAAAATAACAAAATTCATGGAATAAAATATAAAATTAATGCTTGGAATTATAGAAGATTATAGGTTAAAAAATGTATATCAAATTACCCAAACCTAACTTTTGACAAATAACAATTCTAAAAGAAAAACTACAAACTTAAATCAACAAAACATCTCATGCATTTGTTTCTTTTCAGTTCATAATTAAGGCTCATGCGCAAGTTCAACCACAATCTTAACACATCAAGCCTTATCATGAAAATTAGCTTTGCATCACTAATCAATACCACAAGGCTCAAACTGTATCAATATCAATTACCCTAAATCTAGTGTCAAATATTTGAATTTTCTTAGACTCTATAGCTCTTAAGATACACTCTTAATATTACATCGATCTAGGGATTCAAGCAATTAACAAGGTATATGCAAACAAAAGTTAAGTAAATAAGAAGACAAATAGGTTCTCATACATTCATAAACAAGAAAAAGGCTCAAATGTGCAAAAACTAGATCTCATGAAGAGAATTAGATGCTAAGATTATGAAGGCACCACATTACTCATATCATACTCTAATCAAACTCATTGATCATGCAATATCAAGTAGGTTCCTATAGATGAAAGAAAACATATTTGACTTCAAGAAGTTATTTCTATTATCTTGCAACAAGCACATTACTACATTCAAGATTTCAAGGTCAAAGTATTTATTCATACATTTTTAACACACAAATAAGACCTATGCATGTATGTAGTACTTATGGTAAGTGGCTATTATGGCTTCATTTCTAAGGGAAACCTATGCATATTTCATTATTCACTAGAAGTCAAGCATTAAATGAAAAAAGGCACACACTTTCAATTCCTCTTCAAGTTATTCAATTAAACTAATGAAAATAAGCAACATGAAGCTTCATTTGATTGTTTAAAATCCTAAAATCCAAAACAAAACCTATAACGATCATCTAATAATTTAGAATCATAAGGAAAGTGTTTGAGATAATAAAAGAAAAAATTTATCTCAAAAAGAAACACTATGGGCTCAAAAATAATCTCACAAGGTAGTATCCACTATTTGATTCTTAGACACCAAATTCAGGCTCATCTCAATTTCAAAATTCAAAAGAATGAAACATAGACCATGAATAAGAACTAACTTTTACAACCAACCTTGAAAGTGTTTAAGAAATCACATAAAGAATGCATAAAGACTTAATTATTCACCATAAATTGACTAGACACATGACAATTTTGTATCAAAAAAAATGTTTGTTGGACCTATTTGCACCTTCCAATCCTAAACTATGCATTGTCCTCAATGTTTTCAATTATGCACATGTTCTGAAAAGAATTCAAAAAGGAAGAAATAGATAAAGAACTAGTAATAAATAAATGAAAATAACTAAACTAAAACAAGGGGAAAGAACACTACTGGATACAGTAGTTTGCCTCCCACTAAGCGCTTTCTTCAACGTCTTGGCAAGACATTGCTTGTCCTTTTCAAGGAGGTTTCTAGGTTTCTCTCTATCCTTTAAGTGCATGTCCCCTCATTTATCATGGAATTTCTAAAAATAAGACTTCATTATACTTGGAAAAGATTTAATATGAGTATTACATACATGAAATTTCTTTCTCACCAATTAGGTTTTTGCTATGGCAATCCTTAAAGCATTTTTTGTAGGTATCATTATGAATTAAGGCTATTAATATTTCCTTTTCCCTCCTATATGTAAATGAAACATCAATCTTACTGCTTTTTTTCTCCCTCAAATCATTGTCACAAATAGATGAGTCGTTAGAATCAAAAGTAGCACATTCATTAAAAGTAGAAGTAGGAGGAGTACGTAAAGGTTTGAAGACTTTAAAATTTATAGTATCTCTTAAGACTATCATGGTCAACTTCCCTTTGTAGACATCAATAATTATCTTAGTTGTGGCCATAAATGGTCTACCCAGAAAAATTATATGCACCTTGTTCTTAGATGGGGTGTCATCCGTATCTAATACTAGAAAATCGACCGATACAATTATACTTTTTACATGTACCAATAAACCCTCAATTATTCCCTTGGGATATTTAATAGACCTATCACCAAGTTGAAGGCACATAGTTGTTGGTTTAATTTTCTCTAAATCGAGTTGCAAGTATACTGAATATGGCATGAGATTGATACTTGCTCCTAAGCCTATCATAGTAGTGGATACCTTCTTCTCTCCTAAAGCGATATTGATGTTGAAACTGCCTAGATCTTTCAATTTGGGAGTAAATCTTATTGTAGCACTACACTAGCAAATTCTAACATCAAGGCCTTAAAAAATTTAGGATATGATGGAATATTGAGAGTTCCATAAGTAGGAATGATTGCACATAGGTCAATTTTTCTTTTGAATTAAATAGGCATCTGAGACCAAGATGAAGGGTGGAAATGCCAACCTATGAAATCTTTTCTCGAGCTCTATTCCAACTCTATCAAGCAGGACTCACATCAAGAATTAAGCCAATAGCATAGTAGATGTACAAAACAACATGCTCAATTCAATATATAATAAAAATAGCCAGCAAATAAGAAAGAATAATCTACAATAAACACACAAGTTAGAGACCTCATATGTGGGAACATGTTTGATACCAAAAAAGCTATAAAATATTTTCAATCATTTAAAGACCTCATATGTGGGAACATGTTTGATAAATGATATTTGTACTCTAACAAAACACGATAATACATTACACATATTGTAACGAGGTAATTAAACACCCAAAGAACCCCTACCTATATGCATGCAAACTCAGGTTATTTATGGAAAACACTCATCAATAAACGATCCACCAAAATATAATAAACAAATAAAACTTGATAGACATGTATAAATTCAAATAACTCTATCAGTTGGGACCCCTATCTTAACTACCTATACTACCCTCACTTGCTACCTGTACATAAAATGATCCAAGTAGATCCAACCTCATCTCTGGAGCACCATCACCATATGTTGTGATCAATTCCTAATTGCACAGAATCCTAATATGCATATATGTTTTGACCCCTAGGAAACACACGACACACAAACACATTGGGTCTTCACTTATGCATTATATTTTAACCATGCAATACCAAGATGGCACACAATACACTACCACATAGGCTCCTCACCTATGGGAATTGTTGCATCCCTGTAACTACTAGCTAAAACATAACACACAATCACAACTCCAAACTCTACTAGAAACCACAATCTTAAGTACTCACAACTCAAGAATACAATTTTGCTCCCATAAACACAATTCACAAATACCGAACAAGAACTCAACCTAACTATTTAACAAAATGAGGTACCCACCTCAACACTAAGTGTAATTCCTTAAAATAATGTGACTTTCTGATAACCAACCATACATTTTACCTCTCATCAAAATCTCACTCAATCTTATATTGTTTACACTTAACCCATAGTTTGAGAAATATGATAGACTTGTCACAGATGTCCTACATCACACATATTCTAATATTTCCCAAAACCAACACCTAGAAGGAAAAAGGTCCACAAATGAACTAGGGAAGTCAGGTACCAATCAAATAGAGCTTACCCCAGTTCTACCCAAGAAAATAAGAGGAGAGATAGGGGCATTTATATAAAAATTTAGCCTCTTAGACCCTCATGACCCCTCACCCCTACAAGGTCTATGAGAAAACTAGCCTTTACACACTCGTCGACACCCCTTGGTGAGGGGGTGGGGCTCCTTAATGATACAATAGAAATTAAAAAACGATAACACTAGCTCACTCATAAGTATGCTTACCCAAAACCAGAACAAACAATGTTTTTGCCATGGAGAAATTCCCTAACAGGATAACCCAATACAAACAAAGTCCCCAATAAGATAACCCAACACAAGCAAAGTCCCTATGGGACACGATGACAACAAACAAATTCCTCAATGAAGTAAATTAATAAATTGAATCTGTGTAACAAGAAAACACAAAATTATGTGCTTAGTGATACTGAGCCACCAATAACAAACCTTATAAAAGGTAGATAGAAACATCAAATAAATCCTAACACTATTTTTGCACATAGGAATACTAACCCCAAACTAACCAAACTTACAATCTCCCTTTTTGATTTCCATGCCAATATAGACACAACATCTAAAAGCAATACTTTCATGTAATATGTACCTATGGCATTCATTCCCATGAATGAACTCCTACTCATAACTAAGACACCCCCAACAAACCTAACTCCATGCATCCATCTTGTTGTGCTCCATCCATCTTAATGAATCAACATATTTATCTTGATGGTCCATTCTATGCTACAATTCTGTATCATCTAACCGCGTTGTACTGTCTATAGTTACACTTGTACCTATACAAATGAAGTAATACATACCTATGAAATGTAAACAAGTAGACCTACATTGTAGTCTAACAACTATTATCATATCATCCCTATATTAGTGAACACTAATAGGCTAAACATATTTAACAATTAGCACAAACAAACACAATCTATGTGCAATACAGATATGTAGTCTCCTCCTAAATATATGCAACACTCCTCCTAAATATATGCAACACTCCTCCTAAATGTATGCATATCTGGGAACTATGATGCAATGTAAACTACATTCACTATCATATGCAACAAATAAACATAGTGAAAAACAAATGAAAGTTATGCACACATCTCCCTTTTTTGACAAGGAAAGTCAAACCAAGGACATACACGGTATGCAACACACTATACCTCTATATGTAAGAGAAAAGTCAAAATGAAATGCATGAAACATTGATAGTCATACAAAGAGAATACATAATAACAATGAGGCAATACCTAGGTGAAAACATGCAAAAAAAACTGAATGTAGAGACAAGCCAAGAAAATTGCAAACATAAAACATCTCCCTAATGTGATACATATCACAAAGCCCCACTTCTTTATGTGCTACAAAAGGGCATAAAAGAATTCTTAATATGCTTACAACACATTGGCATGATGGACGATTAAACACCAATGCCACATAAATTTGTAAGAAGAAGTTCACTAGGAGTCTAACTATATTCCAAATTGACACATTCCTAGTCGCTCAACTATCTTCCTCTATTGACACTTGGGTATATTCAATCCTATAACCTCACCCTATACAATGCACAAACATAAGGAAAGACATCCCAGTCTACCAAAGAAAACATGTGTCCTACATTCCAACAACAAATACCAAGCAAACAACTACATGTAATAAACATGCAATAAAGCACATCAAAGCAAGAATGGTGGTAAACATATAAGATGACATATGAAAAGTGAATGCATACTATACATACAACGTGTCATACTAACAATCCTATTTATGCATGGTTCATACAAAATGTTGTCATGAAGAAGAAAATACAAGGAAGCATCACATGACCATAAAAGCATAGTAATAAATCAAAAGCAGGACAAACATCAAGGATACAAAATAAACATAGCACTTCTCTTAACATCATACGTGTGACACACACCTCTCCTTCTAAATGTATACATGTCAACATATAAACACGTCTCCCATCCTACACTATCAAAACTCCCCCAAAACAAAAGCATCTACGAACTATAGAAAAAAATAATACAAAAGTAGTGAAGCATATAAATCAGATCCAAGACATGGAAATATAAGAAGGCATATCCCCCTCTCCATCAAAAGAAATGATACTATTAAGGATATAAGACAAGCATGTTAAGAAAAATTCACAAAAGATGAACATGCCAGTAAGAGAGTAAAATTGTCAATATCATGAAACATAATAACAACAACAAACAAGTGAGATGACAAATATGGCTTTAAAGGAGATCATAGGCAAAAGAGACAAGTATGTCCCTCACGAGAGTCCATTGGCACAAATCATACAGTGTTTCCTCCAGAGAGATAATCAGTAACAAACTACAAATTGTTCCTTCAAAAGATATCATCAACAACACTCATATCATCCCTAGTCAAAAGAGGAAGCAATATGACTAACTAGTAAGCAACATAAGTAATAACCCCAAGAGAGAGAAGAAACCAGGGATGCTACTAAAGTATCTTAAGCATGTGAGAAAGACCCAAATTCCAACAGTAGAAACTAAAGACATGCTTAGAGAGGGTGGACATCCCAAACATTAGGAATACCAACTAAACACACTAGTCTAGTCACAACAAAGCATGTAAGTCAAGAGTCCTAAAGACATGCAAATAATCTATATGACATTTAGATGCACATGGTAAACCCAAACTAGCATAGTATAAAGGAAAGAGAAGAAACACTCATGTACTCAAGCTTGTACCATACCATAATATTTCCTAAAAAGACATCTAAAGCACCAGAGAAGCAAGAGTAAGTAAAAGATGAACGATAAATAACATGGGACAAATAGGAACCTAGCACTCAACATACTATGTATAAGAAATAATAACCTAGTAAAATAGAGGAGATGTAGTCTATATGACATGGAATATTAATGACAACACTAGAATAAAAATCCTAATACTTTGACACAACATGATGAAATCATGGACGTGATGCTTATGAAAAAAACCACAAAAGAAGAAGCATGCAATAAGGAAGGAAAACACTCATAAAGATCATGTCAAAACAAATAGCATGTGAGAATACTAGTAAAGGATCAAATAGTCTGACATAACAACAAGTAAGATAATTAACATACTATGCAAGACAAAGAAGTAGTGATAAAGATATAAGTAGTAATAAGAAACTAGGGAACACGCAAACAATAAAAGTTCATAAAGATAAACAACCTAACAGAATAACAACAGTCCACTCCACTAAAGACCATGAGCATAAATGTACAAGGTGTTTGTAAATGTAGATGGAACTCTAGAATTAAGAAACCAGGAGGTTAAACCAAAATAAGGGTGACCTACTCTGATAGCAATTGAGAGTTCTATGTGTAGGAATAATTGCACATATTTTAAGTACTCTTATAACCCAAATACGAATCTGGGACCTAGATGATGGGTGAAAATGCCAATCAAAGGAATCTTTTCTTGAGCTCTATTCTAACTCAACCAAGCAGGCCTCACAACTAAAATTAAGCAAATAGTATAATGAAAGTACAAAATAACAAGCTTTATCCAAAACACAAAAAAAAAATCAATAGCTAAGAAGAAAAATAAGTAGTAAACACACTAGCAATGGTGTACCTCATAGACTCTTGTCAAAGTCAAAAACATACATAAACATGAAGAAAATCACAAAGTATTTGAAATAAGCACAAATACTAGAAAAGCTATAAAGGATTTCCAATCAATTAAAAACTTCGTATATGGGAACATAAATGGTAAATGGTGATTGTACACTCATAACATGCAATTGTACATTGCATAACATTTAATGAGGTAAACCCACATAGAACCCTCACTATATGGTAACATTCTCATGTTACTTATGGTAACCACCCAACAATAAACAATCCATTAAAACATAATAAATGGATACAATTTGATAGACAAGTATAAATGAAAATAACTCTTTCAATCAGAACCCATTCTCTAACCGCATATGCTACCCTCACTTGTTGGCTACACAACACTTGATCCAAGTACATCTAAGCTCATCCTTAGAGCTCTATCACCAAATGATGTGATCAACTATTGATAGTACAAAATCCTAATATGTATATATTGTGACCCGTAACATATGATTGACACATGGCACATAACCACATAGGCTGCTCACTTATACATTAGTTGCAACCTTGAAACCCCCAACCAATACATGGCACACTACCACATAATCTTTACACTTATGGGAACTATTGCATCCCTCCAACTACTCATTAACACATGGCACACAATCCTAACAAGAAACCCTACAATTAAACACCATCTTAAGTACTTACAACATAAGAACACGATTTTTCTCTCACAAACACGATTTTCAAATATCGAATAAACATTAAACTTAATTGGGAAATAAAATGAGGTACCCATCTCAAAACTAAGAGAAATTCCTCAAAATAATGTGACTCTCTACTAACCAACCTTACATTTTACATCTCATCAAAACCTAACTCAATCTCACATTTTTTACTCTCAACCCATTCTTTGAGAAATATAAGAGAGACTCCTTCATATTATTGGTAGGAAGTATTGTCATTCCCAAGTTGTAATGGAATCAGGTGGCAAAGAGTTTAACCAAGCTTGAGCACGGTCTCATAAAGAGTAAGGGAACAATCTAAGCCTAAATGCCTCCTTTGTCACACTACTGAACTTAAATGAATCTACAACTTCAATAAACAATTTGAGCTAATGAAGATCCTCTGTTGGAAATCCGTTGAATTTTTCAATTGTTTGTAGCATTTGAAACATCATTGGATTTACTTCAAACTGATTAGCTTGAATGTTTGGCCCTATAATACTTGGATTCAACCCTTCCAACGTAGGTAATGTATATTCATTCATAGCTCTATCTCTATCATCCATCAAAATCATTTGATTATTCAAGTTTAGGTCATTATTTTTTATTTCTAATGGACTAGCCATTTCATCCACTTGGGTGATTTGTTGTTTTCTAATTGATCTCAAAGTACACTCAATTTCAAGATCTAAAGCTATGATTTCTTCCTCACAAACTCTGCTCATGCAATAGACTCAACAATATTTCTACAATACTAAATGAGATGTCTAAATAAAAACTAAATAAAAATTAAAAAAAATTAAAAACTAAATAAATAAGTTAAAGTCAAAAATAAATAAATAAGTAAAGAAAATAAATTAACTAAAATAAATAAATAAGTCATTAAAAGAAAATAAGTAAATTAAATTAAAGAAAAATAACTACAATGAAAAAAATTATTAATTTCTAATATTTATAATCCTTGGCAACGACGCAAAAAACTTGATTGTCACACAAATTGTGTATGCAATGAATATATAAGTATACGTATTATAATAAGTAATATAATGATAAAAAAAGATCAATCTCACAGAGATTATTTTATTAGAAACTAATTTTTAAAACTAAAAAATTAAAAATCAATTTTTTTGTGTGTTTTTATATTTTAAGGAAGCAAAATTAAAATAAGTAAAAGTAAATAACAATAATTAATTAAATCAGATTTGATGACTAAGAAGATATATGAGAAAATATCTATGAATACTTAATCCTCCAATTTTCTAAACATGCAAATTGCTAAAATCCCTCCAATATAATTATCAATTAATTACATAATCAATTGAATCTAACCTAGCATGTATTCCTCTATCAAGTAAACTACACACCATATATTAATTAATTTAATTACACTCTCATGTCAATTAAATTACATACTAATCATTAAGTTCATCAATTATGGATCACATAAATAAAAATCATACATGCTTGCCTAGAAACTATGCATGTTCTTTAATCAAGACAAAAAATTAAATAATTCTCTCAAATCTATTTACTTACCTCTATCGATAAACTGTTGGCCAAACAATTAATAGCATAAAAATCAAATTAAATCATATAATTAAATTAAAATTATAATTGGGGTAAAATATTAAATCATCACATGGTGAAAATTAGATTCATAAGATACCTAGATTAATAAATTAACTACGCATAATTGTATTCATAAAGCTCATATTTTTCATAAATAAAAACATAAAAAATGATAAATAAAGAAGTAGAAGAAAAAATACAATAAATCTCTTGAACTATAGTTTTAATCTCATCTTTAATCTCCACCAAAATTGTATCCCCATTTGAATTTTTCTATATTTTTTTCTCTTTTTAGCTCCAAAAATCTGCTAATGAAGACCTCTTTGGGTTTATGGGATGATTTGGGGCTTAAATATAGCTCAGGTGCGATATGGATCGTCAAATCAGCTTTAGCTCAAGGGTTGAGATCAAAATAAGAAATATCAATAGCGCGACATGTGGCACACAGAATTCACCCTACTAATGAAGACCTCTTTGTGTTTATGGGGTGATTTAGGGCTTAAATATAGCTCAGGTGCGATATGGATTGTCAAATCAGCTTTAGCTCAAGGGTTGAGATCAAAACAAGAAATATCAATAGCGCGACATGTGGCACATGGAATTCACTAGGCAAATTAAAGAGTGAAGCATGGTAGGGGAGACTGGTCTGAGTCAATGCTCACTAAGTCAGCGAAACACGGTGCAATGTGATTCACAATAATAGATGGCATGGCACAAGAGTGGAATACGGGTAGCAATCACGTGGAAATACGTGGCAGTGTTGTCTGACTATTCTCTAAACTCTAATTGAATTCCATGCAGACACGTGGCACGAGATTCTTCCTCCTCACACGTGGAGATCTATGATTCGATTGCTCTATTTTCATTGCTTCTGTGTGACTTGGCTAGTTAGCTCCTATGCTTATGTGTCAGGCCACGTGGTAGCTCCTGATTTACTCTATGTTAAAAATTTATAAAAATTCCCAAAATATTTCACAAATTATATTTTCACCCCTTTTTCACTAAAAAGTTTATATTTTAATATTTTTGGCCCCAAAACACTATTTATTAAATAAAACAAGAAATTATTAAGTAAAGAATGCGCTAATGAAACTAATTTCATAGAGTCATCAATAGACTCTAGGAATGAGATGGTTGTGCAACTTGTGAAGTTAACCAAGAAAGTTGCACTCCTCACCTCCGAAAATGAACCAACTCAATAGGTGTGTGGATTTTATAGTACATATGGATTTTGTGCTAATACTTTTCCTTTTGTTATTGATTTGTATATAGGTACTAGTAAATAACAAGTGCACCCAATGAAGGGATACCAACCTACACCTAGGAATGACTCATATGCAAACACATATAATCTAAGGTGGAAGAATCATCCCAATTTCATTTGTTTCAAAAACAACCCTACCTATACCCAAAACAAAAACCATATTCATAGTGAGTAGTGCAATCAAAACATGCCACATAATCCACTTAATAAACCAATGCTATAATAGTCCATCAAATTGGTAAGGTTTTAAACAATACTTATTTTCCTAATATTTATTATGATATACCACTTGTTTAGAAAACATAGATAGGGAGCAAGAAAACCCTAAGGAAGACTAAGTTAAGGACGATGAAGTATTAAAGCCTTCTGAAGAAAACAATAAGAGTCTTTTCCCAGCCAATTGACCATCCCATTCTTTACAAGTCACCTGACCTCCTATTCCATTTCCAAGTCGTCTTAAGGACACCAAACATAGGGTTTTCTCTAAAAATTTTAATTTACTAGCCAATGATAATATAAATTTACCTTTTTGGATGTTATCAGGGGTATTCCCTCATACCTTAAATTTTTCAAGACCCTAATTTCCTAAAAGAGAAGATATGAGAAGGATGAAAAAGTACTAGTATTAGAATTTTTAGTATAGGGCTACAATAAAATTCACCTCACAAAGTGAAAGATCCTAGAAGTTTTAACATCAATATCACTTTGAAAGACAACAAGTGGCCACTGTTATGCAGGATAGAAGTAAGTATCAATGTCATACCATAGTTGGTATACTTGTAACTAGGTTTAGGGGAGCTTAAACCAACAACTATTTCCCTTTAACTTGCTGATAGGTCTATTAAACATCAAAAGGAAATACTTTAGGATTTACTGGTACAAATAAAGAATATAATTGTACCGATCAACTTCATAGTTATGGAGGTGGAAGACACCCCATCTAAGTACAGTGGCATACAATTCTTCTTGGTAGGCCATTTATGGCCACAACCAACACAATTATTGAGGTCTAAAAAGGGAACTTAACCATGACAACCATAGGAGAGACTACACAATTTAAAGAGCTTAAATATTCTCTCACTTCTACAATTTATACTACTTATTAAGGTGCTATTATTGATGCATAAATTTTAGTTATTCGTAATTGCACAAATCACTAGTAGACTAATAATAAGTTACTTGAGGTTAATCTCTAAAAGAATTAGCTCGTTGTTTAAAAAAGTTAAATTATTTCCCAAATTAGGTAAGAAAAACAATCCTAAACATTCAATCATATGTTAATTGGGATAAAATGACCATAACTTCTAAATTAATTTAATAACAAAAATTAAGCAAGTAAGTAGAATTGTAGAACAAAATAAGGATGATGAATGATAAGCATAACCTTTCATGGAAATAATGAATTAAATTATTTAAATAAGAAATTAGATTTATTGATTTTTACTTTTTAAATAAGTAAACCCCTAGTGGTTATAGTGAGTCCCAACAATTCTCATTTAATCAATAACATCTTGAGTCAGCTTTGAAATTAATTAATTTGTAAACATAAGGAAAATATATTCTTTAATTATAAATCAAGATTTGGTACATCATTAATTTATAATTAAAGATAATTTAAATCATCTAATTTAATCTCAATCAATCAATAACTTCATAAATTCGGCTTGAAATTGATCAATGAATTAAATTAAACTCTTATTTATTAATTCACAACCAAGTATAGATGATGTGTCTAATTCTTAGCGATAGAATATTTTCTTTAATTATAAATCAAGACTTGGTCCATCATTAATTTATAATTAAAGATATGAAGAATATGAACAAGAAATAAATCCAAAAACTTCTATTTGTTTAAACCATAAAATTGTTCTTCCAATCATTAGGAGAAAATACTAAAATCCCATATTATAAAATTTAGGCAAACATAATTAAATTAACCTCAATTAATTTAACTACAAAATATATCATATTGAAAAGAGAAAAAGAATATATAACAATAAAAATACCACTTATTGATTTGTGATTCCAAATCTTTAAATTGTTGTCAATTCTCTTCAAATCCTTGGATCTACTTTACAATTGGGATGTTTTCTCTTTATATCTATATTATGGATGGTGAAGAATGACTATGGGAGCAAGTAGTTGGATATATGGCTTGATATTGTTTATAAATGGTTAAGGGGTCTATTTATAAGTTTAATTTAGGGGTTACACACGTACACTATATGCATTAGAGTTTCTAGAAATTTTTTACACTAAAGCCACGACATGCTTTATTTTCCATGTAGTGCACACTGAACTTTGAATCTTTGGTTACATCCCGAGAGTGTTGTGTTATGGTAAGGTTAAGCTTAAAAAAACCACAAATTGTAACTAAGAGGCTTGTTCCATGGCATGGTATTTTTGGGACACACCATGTGCATAATTTCCTGAATCACTAGTTGGAACTTGAGACCACCTCGTCGTGGTATGAAATATGTCTCGACCATGCTACACATATAATTTCTAGTTTTTGATATTCTGGTAATTCCTACTTTTGTGAGTAAATTAATTGCTCCATTTCCACACTTATTTCTATTGTTTGTCCAAGACTCTTCTAAAAGAACATTAACCTACAAAACATGAAAATACCCTCCAAAACAAGATAAAAATAAAATAAATGCTTAAATAGAACTACAAACTTAAATTAAAAAATTTCTCATACTTTAGTTTCTTTTTAGTTCATAATTAAAGCTCAAACTCAAAGTTCATCCAATATCTTAAAGCATCAAGGTTCGTTGTGTAAATTAGTTACGCATCACAAATTCATTCCCCACTACTAGAAACATACCAACATTAATTCCTCCAAACCTATTTTTAAGAATCCAAATTCGCTTTGACTGTACTCCTCACAATATACACTCTTAATATCATACTAATCCTATGGGTTCAAACTCTTAACAAATTATGCACAAAACAAAAGTTATGTAAAGAAGAAAACAAATAGGTTCGCATATGTTTATAAACAAAAAGGATCAAATGTGCATGACATGGATCTCATGAAAAGAATCAAATGCTAGGATTTAGAATACACCATATTGCTTATATCATACTTAAATCAAAATTATTAAGCAAGAAATATCAAATATGTTCCTATAGAATAATGAAAATACATCTCCCAATAATTACCTTCATCTGAGTAATTTTGTTTGTGATTGGATTATGGTCTAGGTGGCACGACTCCCTACCCCAACCAATATGGACTGAGGTTCAAATCCTACTCATGCAATAATGTTTCCTTTATTTAACAAAAAAAGGACTTTAGTGCCACTTTTTTAAAAAAGAATGAATATGTATTTGATTTCAAGGGGTTATTTTATCCTATTTGATAATAGTCATGTCACTACTTTGATGAATTTTGGGATCATAGTATTTAGTTATTCTATTTTACCTTTTTTTTTAATTTTTTTAATATTTTTTATTTCTTTCACTTTTCTTTACATAGTAGACCTTATATATATAGGGTGAGTGGCTATTTTAAGTGAATGTAATACATATCATTTTTTAATAGAAGTCAATCAGGAAATGAAGATAGGGAAACACATTCAATTTTTACTAAAATCATTCAATCAAAGCAATGAAAATAAGTAAATGAGACTTCATTTAATTTTTTAAAATCCTAAAATCTAATGCTAAACTTATAGAGATCGTCTAACAATTTAGAATCATAAGAAAAGTATTTAAAAGAACAAAAACAAATTTATTACTTAGATTAAAAAGCAATCGGCTCAATAATTAATCTCACAAGGTAGTCTCTATAATTTTATACCTAGACACCAAATATGGGTTCATCTCAATTTCAACATCCAAGCATGAAATATAAAATATGAATAAAACTAACTTTTACACCAAACCTTAAATAAGCTTGAGAAATTTAAAACAAAATTGCATAAAAATTACTCGCCTAAAATTAACTAAAAGCATGATAATTTTGTGTCAAAAATTTTTTTATTGGGTTTATTTGTACCCCAAACCTAAACTAAATGTTATCATCAATGTTTTAAACTATGCATATGTTAAGAAAAGCATTCAAAAGGAGAAAATAAAAAATTAACTACTAATAAATAAATGAAAATTACCAAATTAAATCAAAAGAAAAGAAAATACTACCAAAAAAGGTGGGTTTCCTCCCACCAAGTGCTTTCTTTAATGTCTTAGCAAGATGTTACTTATTCTATTCAAGGAGGTTTCAATGTACCATTGAAGTGCCTATTCTCTCCTTCATCCAAGCCTTTATCAGAATAAGGCTTCATTATTCATGTAAAAGATTTATAACAAGTATTACAAATATAGCATTCACTTACAGGATAAGAAAACTTACAACTCAGGTCTCTTTCATGGAAACACATAATGTGTTTTTTGTAGGTACCATCCTGAATTGAGGCTTTTAATGCTTCATGCACCCTTCTTTTATTATGTGAATTATTAATGATATTACCTATCTTCTTCTAAAAATAAATGTCATAAATAGGTGTACCTACATGATCAATACAAGAATATTTATCAACAGTAGAGATAGGAGTACGTGAAGAATCAAAAATTTTAAAGTGTAGAGTCTCTCCTAAGACTGTCATGGTTAAAATCATTTTATGCACATGCATAATAGTCTTGGTTGTTGCCATGAATTGCCTACTAAGAAGAATAGTGTGTTCTTTATCCATAGATGGGTTTTCCTACATATATAACACAACAAAATCCATAGGTAGAACTAGCTTATCTACCTGTACAAGTAGATTATCAACCATGCCCATGGAATACTTAATAGATATATCAGGTAGTTGAAAGGACATGGTCATGGGCTTCAACTCTCCCAAACCTTGTTGCAAGTATATTGAGTATGAGGTTAATACTTACACATAAATTTGGCATAGCCTTAACCATCTTCTTACCCCCCCCCCCCTCCCCCAAAGTAATGCTAATATTAAAACTACCATAATCCTTTAGGTGGTGTGGAAATGGGATAGGAGGTTTGTAAGTATCTATTTACTATATCTTTATTATTTATTTATTGTGTCTTAATTTATTAACTTTTATTAATTTGTCTTTTTTTATTTATTTACTCTCTCATTTTATAATTTTTAATGTTTAGTAATTGGTTTTTTTAATTTAGTAGTTACTATTATGGCCCACTGGTGTCCGAATAGTTGGTATAGGAGAGTTCAAGCTCTAGTTGTGGCATGAAATAACCTACATTGTGGCTTGCGTTCATTTTTTTTCTATATAACCACCAGCTTTACCCGATCCATACCATTTCTCTCTCCATTTTCTCTTCTTGTTCCACACAACCCTAATTTTTTCTCCCTCCAAACACTCAAATCCTCCAAAAATCATACTTTTTCCTAAAATCCTTCATATTTCTTCACAAACTTCTCAATCCTAATTATTTTTTGGCCATTCCTTGGGAGATTTTTTAAAATCTCCACCAAAGTTCTTCAATCTTCATCTTCTACCCAACAACACAATTAATTTACCAAATATTTCTAGAATAATTCTTGGATTATATTTTTTTTATTTTTGTGAATTACTTCTTAGATTTTTAGATTAAAGAGTAGTAAATGCTAAATTGATCTAAGAGAGGATGAAGGGAAATTTTTAGATTAATTTATAGGATTATGTTGTTTAAATTTCTAGAATTTTGTGAAAACCCTAATTTTTAAGAACTTGAAGTCAATGGCTCTTAAAAGTAACAGAAGTCATATGTACAAGAAAGGAAAAAAGGTCCCAATATAATATAATAGGGCCAAATTTACTAGTGTAGTGGCTAAACATAAATTTGATAAGGCCGTTGAGCTTAACCAAAATTCTATTATAGAAAGGGGAATGGAATTCCAAATTAGACATGATAGTCATTTTGAGGGCATTATGGATATGATAGTGACACGTAGATGGAGAAGGTTCTTTAAGAGCTTAGAAGTCATTGTTGAGTCCATCATTTAGGAATTCTATGCTAATATTTCCGATACTATTGATAATAGGGCAATATTTCGAGGTGTACAAGTCTCATTTATCCATCAAATATCAAATTTTATTATGATTTAATGGATGTGGGCCAAGGTAGGTACAAACGTTATTTGAACAATATAAACTATATAAAGGTCAGCCATCAAAACCTAAGTTGTAGAGAAGACTGAATAGAAATACTCCAATGGAAAACACAAAGGTTTTGAAGCCAAACATTTAATTAAGGTTTCCCACACTTGGCAATATTTTGTTTGCTCTAGACTCATGTCTCATAAGTATATTATATATATATTTTTAGATATTAATTCATTTGTATTTATGTATATTTTATGATTATAATGAGTTAAAATTAATTATTATGTATTTATTGAAACAATATTAATTTTCTAGAATTTTTGGGAATTTTCATGGATTTTTATGATTTTTATTTGATAGGTGGATGTACTTAAAAATATCCATAGATGTACTTAGCATAACCATGGATGCACTTAGAAAAAATCCAAAACCTACATCATGTTACTATTCACATCTTAATTCCTTAACATGACATGTGTCCCAAATATGTGAGCAACAGAGTTTTTGTGTGAAACGTTCCCTTTTTAGATGTAATTCATGTACTACCACTCCTAATACAACTTAAAAACATATCAATTTTCTCAATATAAGTATAAAATAACAACCCATAAAATACACACGGTATCAAAATTGCATAAAAATTAAGAGAAAAAATTAGAAAAAATAATTTTTTTTATAGAATTAAGTTATATGCAACAATTAAGAAGAAGAAGATTCAAGAATAGATTTAAGAACAAAAAATCATAATATTTCTTCTCTTTTCTTTTATTGTTTTCATGAATAACTTTCTTAGTTTATAGTTTGCCATAAATAGCTAATTTTAAAATTGATTGTGGATTATTTCAAAACCTTAGACATGGATTGCAATATTTAATAAGATCTGCAATGTTCTATTCAACTATTCTTTTTGATTATGTATAAATTTTTAGTTTTAACCATTGTATGAATTTATTTGATTATTTAAGCATACAATTAAATAATCAAATTAAATTCATCGTTAATCGATATAGATAATCACTTTATCAATTTAAATAATTAATTACTTATAATGAGAATTAATACTCAAAATAATTAAACTGAGCTTGTGTGTTTAACCTTGATCTAATTTAATTCTTTAAAAAATAATGCTTTTGATAGATTAAATTTAGAGAGCTTATTATTCGTTATCTATTAAAAAGAGTTTGGATTAAGAACTTGTTTAATTCAATGAATAGGTAAGAAGAGGTGAAGATTTTTGTGCTTATGAATTTCTCTAAGATGGTATAATAAAAAGAATAGAGAGTGTGATATGCTTTTATTGATTTTCAATACTTGATAGTGGTAGAGAATGTTCCATCAATCATTCTTTTATTTGAATCTTTATCATAATATTTATATTTTATTTTTATTTTTATTAATCTTTAGTGATTAGATTTAATTTTTAGTTACAAAACCAACACATCAATGTTATTAATCTTTAGTTGTTATATTCAACTCTTTTTAATAAATAAGAGTTAGTTTCCAAAACCCCACATCAATGTCCACCACACACCAGAGTTCTATGGAAAAAGAACTAACTATATTACTCTGTGCAATAGCATCCTAATGAGCATGGATGTTGGAGCAATAACTAACCAACAGATAAGATTACCTGCAAATAATCACAATTAGAGTTGTTTTTTCCTCGAACTTGTTACCGCTTTGTGTGATAAAGTGGGAGTGAACTATCCAAAGGGTGAGGTGTTATTATAAATGGTGAATTATTAATTCTAACATACATGAGTAAACTAACCTTTGGTAGTAAAGGCACCCAGAGGGATAAAAAATCAACCTTTTTTCAAACTCTTCTATAAAAGACGAAGTTCACCAATTAAAAAAAGAGGTTACTTACGAAAAGAAATATAACCAAGAATACACTACCCAACATTCTAAATATACAAGTGGGTAGCACCGATTTCAGGAAAAATCTATGCAACATCTCATAGAGATGCAAAGGTTAACTCACTCTCATCTCGGAATTGATAATAACCAATTGAAAGCACACGAGGATCCAGGATACGATTTTATGTTTAGACTACTTGAGTCCACATATTATTACAAAGAAGGACCATATAACATAGAGCATTGAGCTCCAACTTTGCTCTAAATTATTTATATTTATGTATTTTGTTTTTAGAAACTTTTAATTTAGTTGTTTTTATTTCTAGTTTTTATTTTGTTTTATGTACTTTACATTCAATGTTATTTGTTTTATTTTATTTCCTATTAATGTGAACCCATGTTTATTTTATGTAGATGTGTTAAATTTATATCTACTTGTTAAAGATGTCATTTATGATGAGTACACATCATTATGTTTGTGTGATAAAACTATATGAGATTATGGATGCACTATGACTTACCATATCACTACTTGATAACATTGAGTTAAGGCAAATGGGTAACTATTTTTTCTTTTCTTCTTCATCTTTAATTTATATTTGATATATTGAGGATACTGTAGATTCTATGTTAAGGGTGGAAAAAAGTTTATGCCTGAATTTAGACATTTTTAAATTTTTTATTTAACACATTTTTGTTGTTATTAGCATTTATTTAATTTACTTAGTTTATTTAGTTGTTTAGAGGTATTTAGATTCATTTGTAATTTGTTTTTTCAAAATTTTCATGGTTTTAATTGATTTAAAGTAAATGATTGAGTATTTGCAATGTTTGATTCATAATTTAAACAAGTTTCCAAAATAGTATGATAATTGGATACACCAAAAATTGATGTTTAGGAATCAAATAGTAAAGACTATCTTATGAGAATATTTTTAGCCTATATCATTTTACTCTGAGTAATAATATTTTTCTACTCCTTTAAACACTTTTTTTGTTAATTCAAATTGTTAGAAGATCTCTATAAATTTTGCATTGAATGTTAGGATTTTTAATATATGATGAAGAATCATATACGTATTTTCATTACTTAGATTAAATTATTTAAGTGAAATTTAAACTGTATACCTATTTCATTCATGCTTGACTTTCAAAAATAGATATATATGGGCTTCCCTAAAGCCAATAAAAAGAGTAAAAAATTGGCCACTAACCAAATACACATATATGCATGGGTCCATTCTCTAAAGAAAAGAATATATATTAAAAGAGAATATAAAAAAAGAGAAAAATAAATAGCATAACTAAATATTATGACCCTCAAGTTCTTCAAGTGGTGAGATGGTTAGTACAAAAGAAAAAAATAGGAAATAAATCCTCTAAATTCAATGCATTTTCATTCATCTTAAGGCACATAATTGAAATTTTTTCTTAATGATTTTAATTGATGTATGAAAATAGTAATGTGATTACATCATAAATCCTATCATTTGATTCCTTTCATGAGATCATTGTTACACCCTTCTTAAGACTTTCTTGTTGTTAAAAGGATGAGAATTAAAGAGAACTCAAATCTATAACTTTTGATAGTAAGAAACATAAACCCATTAGACCTTAATGTCTTGAATGTATGGGCTTTGGTCTTTTAGCAACAGATCATCCAAATAAAAGGAACAACACTGAATGAGCTTTCAATACCACATTCACTGACTTTCAAAGCGACAATGAGGATCGAATTGAACAAGAAAATAGTGACACGAACTTTATAGCATTTGTTGCAAAATATGGTAGACACTCTAGTAAGTCTAATATTGATTCAAACAATGAGAAAAATGACACTAAAGTTTTACTTAAAATTTTGATGTCACTAATCTTAATGATAAGTTTAGAGAGTACATAATATGCAAAAGAGATAAAAAAAAGTTACTTGCAGAAGTAACTAAACTTAATGAAGAACTTAAATAGTTTGAAGCAAGCTTGTTAGTACTTGAACAAGATAATATTGACCTGTCTGAAAATTCTAATACTTTGAATTCAACTATTGAGCGTTTAGAAAAAGAAAATTAAATTATGGTGCAAGAACTTGAACAATCAAAGGAAGTAGTAAATAGGTTAATAATTAGAGCTAAAAGGTTGAACAAATTCTGGATTATGAAAAACCTGTTAGAGACAAGAAATGACTAGGCTAGGTAGATGAGGATTCTACGCTATCATCAACAAAAACAATTGAGTTTTTAAAACACTCTAACCCTTCTACTTCATAGGATACAAATATAGCTTCAAAATCAAAAACTATTATGGTAAGATGATGAGTGCTCAAAAAGTACTAAAATTATCATGATTTTATCATATATTTATATAAATCTATCTTTTTGGAATCATGGGTATTTATATTGTTTTCAGGTATTTTCACTTAAAAAAGCAACTTAAAGACTCAAAGAAAAATACTGGAGGCAATACATCACAAATATATTTATAAATTAAATTAAGAAAATTCAAAACAGATGGAAAAATTGGACAAAATGGGTCAAAAATGTCAAAAAGGAGGAAATTGTGCACGTAGTCACCCAGCCACGTTGGCCAACGCTTGCGCCCATGCCCATCAGTGTCAGGTTCATGCATGCCACATCGCCCAGTCCGCGCGCACCTCTACTCCATTCCTCGTGCGCCACCGCGCCCCACCTACTACGTGTTTCCTCCATTTTAATCATTTTTCCACCCACTTTTTCTTCCTTTACTCACCTATAAATACCCTCATTCTCTTCACTTCAAAACACACCTCAAAACACATATTCTTCTCTCTTTCTTTCTCTCCATTTCTTAGTTTTTAGTTTTTCTTAGTTTTTAATTTTTTTCTTAGTTAGTTTTTATTAATTTTAGAGTTCTTCTCTTTTTGAGAAGAATTAATTATGTTTTTGTAATTTATTTGCTTTTCGATTCAATAAATAGAAGTGTAAATTTTGTTTGGAGGTTTTCCAACAATAGGAATAACATCAAAGTACTATAAGGATTTTATTTTCTTTACAGTTATTTTTTATGTTTTATTCTTATATGTTCTATTTAATTTGTCTGTGGTTAAATTTAACTTTGTTGGATGTTTGTAAACATGATATAATAATAACGTTGTTATGCTTGCAAAATATTAAATAGGTAAAAATCTCTAAAATGAATTAATTTTGTTTTTATTCAAGATTTTATATTAAGAATGATAGAGAGAAATATATTATTTTTCATTAAAAACTTAAATTTGAAAATTAGATTTTAAGGTTTAGTTATCCGGTCTGATTTAGAGTAGTGCTCTTTTATTTGTTGGTACAATCGCCCGGTAGTTAGAGTAAAACACTATTTCAAAATTTTTTATAAGAATTATTATCTAAAAATGTATTGACAACATGTTTTCAGTAGTGGTTTTAAAACTTAAAAGTTAGTACTCAGATAATTAAATTCTTAGGTTTAATTTGGACACCTTGAATAAAGTTTAACCTCTCTAACCTCACCAAAGGTGGCATTTAAATGGTTCATTTTCAATCTCTTAGAAAAAGGAATTAATTTAATTAACCAAATTAGTTATCAACCCCACCCATAGGTGTTAATTGATTTGTTTAGTTAACAAAGAATATCTAACCCCACCAAAGGTGGTATTCATATAAAAAAGAGAGAATCAATAAATATAAATTTATATCTTTAATAACCTAAATATTATGAGCAAGCATAATTAACTTAATTATTATTGAATCCATATCTATGTTTATTTTTATGTTATTAGATTAGAAACACAAAAACCAAAAATATCGTGACAAGATGTTTAAGATTTAATTTCGTTTTTAAATATTTGAATAATAAATTAAAAACCACATATATTCCTTCCTTATATCGACCATGGGAGTATACTTATCATTTTCTATAAAATAATTCGTGCACTTGTGAGAGTTTTATAAATATAAAACCAAAGTATTTGTAATAAAAAATAATATATTTATCTATAACATTCTTAATATAAAATCTTGAATAAAAACAAAATCAATTCATTTTAGAGATTTTCACTTATTTAATATTTCGCAAGCATAACAACGTTATTATTATATCATGTTTACAAACAGCTAGCAAAGTTAAATTTAATCACAGACAAATTAAATATAACATATAAGAATAAAGCATAAAAAATAACTATAAAGAAAATAAAATCCTTACAGTACTTTGATGTTATTCCTGTTGCTGGAAAACCTCCAAACAGAATTTGCACTTCCATTTATTGAATCGAAAAGAAAATAAATTACAAAAACATAATTAGTTCTTCTCAAAAAGAGAAGAACTCTAAAACTAAGAAAAAATAACTAAGAAAAAACTAAAAACTAAGAAATGGAGAGAAAGAAAGAGAGAAGAAGATGTGTTTTGAGGTGTTTTTAGGTGTGTTTTGAGGTGTTTTTAGGTGTGTTTTGAAGTGAAGAAAATGAGAGTATTTATAGGTGAGGAAAGGAAGAAAAAGTAGGTGAAAAATGATTAAAAATGGAGGAAACATGTAGTAGGTGATGATGATGTCAACTTCAAAATGAAATTATAGAAAATGATAAGTATACTCCCAAGGTCGATCTAAGGAAAGAATATATGTGGTTTTTAATTTATTATTCAAACTTTTAAAAACGAAATTAAATCCTAAACATCTTGTCACAATATTTTTGGTTTTTGTGTTTCTAATCTAATAACATAAAAATAAACATAGATATGGATTCAATAAACATTTATGTAAATTTTATCATTTATAATAGTGGAGTATTTATGGATATAATAACTAAGTTAATTATGCTTGCTCATATTATTTAGGTTATTAAAGATATAAATTGATATTTATTGATTCTCTCTTTTTTATATGAATGCCACATTTGGTAAGGTTAGATATTCTTTGTTAACTAAACAAATCAATTAACACATATGGGTGCGGTTGATAACTAATTTGGTTAATTAAATTAATTCCTTTCTCTAAGAGATTGAAAATGAACCATTTAAATGCCACCTTTGGTGGGGTTAGATAGTTTAAACTCTATTCAAGGTGTCCAAATTAAACCTAAGAATTTAATTATCCGAGTACAAACTTTCAAGTTTTAAAACCACTATTGAAAACATGTTGTCAATACATTTTCAGATAATAATTCTTATAAAAACTTTTGAAATAGTACTTTACTCTAACTACTAAGTGATTGTACCAACAAATAAAAGAGCACTACTCTAAATCAGACCGGATAACTAAACCTTAAAATCTAATTTTCAAATTTAAGTTTGTAATGAAAAATAATATATTTCTCTTTATCATTCTTAATATAAAATCATGAATAAAAACAAAATGAATTCATTTTAGAGATTTTTACCTATTTAATATTTTGCAAGCATAACAACGTTATCATTATATCATGTTTACAAACAGCCAACAAAGTTAAATTTAATCACAGACAAATTAAATATAACATATAAGAATAAAACATAAACAATAATTGTAAGAAAATAATATCCTTACAGTACTTTGATGTTATTCCTATTGCTGGAAAACCTCCAAACCAAATTTGCACTTCCATTTATTGAATCGAAAAGCAAATAAATTACAAAAACATAATTAGTTCTTCTCAAAAAGAGAAGAACTCTAAAACAAAGAAAAACTAACTAAGAAAAAAAACTAAAAACTAAGAAATGGAGAGAAAGAAAGAGAGAACAAGATGTGTTTTTAGGTGTGTTTTGAAGTGAAGAGAATGAGGGTATTTATAGGTGAGGAAAGGAAGAAAAATTGGGTGGAAAAATGATTAAAAATGAAGGAAATGCGTAGTAGGTGATGATGACGTCAGTTGACATCAGCTAGTAGGTGGGGCACGACGGTGCACGCAAAATGGAGTAGAGGTGTGCGCGGACTGGGTGTAGATGGGCGTAGGTGCACGCGAACCGGGCGCTGATGGGTGAGGGCACACACATTTCTCGGCGTAGTTGGGCGCGCTGCGCGCATTGGCCAGTGCGACTGGGCGGTTGCATGCGTAATTTCCTCCTTTTTGACATTTTTTACCGTTTTGACCCATTTTGTCCAATTTTTCCATCTTTTTTGACTTTTCCTAATTTAATTTGTGAATATATTTGTAATGTATTGCCTCCAGTATTTTTCTTTGAGTTTTTAAGTTGCTTTTTTTAGCAAAAATACCTATAAAAATACTCGTGATTTCGAAAAGATAGATTTATATAAATATATGATAAAATCATATAAATATATATCTTTTTAATCCATTAACGTGCATAAAATCATGATAATTTTAGTGCTTTTTGAGCACTCATCATAAGACCTCTTAACCTAATTCAAATTTCATTCATTATACATAAAGAACAATTGCACTTGTGATTGAAAAATATGTTAAGTTTGTGCCCATATGTCATCATTGTTATATGAAAGGTCATATTAGGCTCAAGTGTATATTTTTAATGAGTACTCCTAAATTTAATAATACTTTCCATGCTTCACAGAGTAGGACTCATAATCATCATTTATCTATGCATGTTACATCATATTTTATGATGAATAGAAATTATAATAACATTATTAAAAATTCAACTATAAATAATCAAGTTTTTGGTTCAAAGAGGCATGTAAAATTAAATGATTGCAATTCTAGGTATCTAAATTAATATTTATTGATTCTTTCTTTTGTATATGAATACCACCTTTGGTGGGGTTAGATATTTTTTGTTAACTAAATAAATCAATTAACACATATGGGTGCGATTGATAACTAATTTGGTTAATTAAATTAATTCCTTTTTCTAAGAGATTGAAAATGAATCATTTAAATGCCACCTTTGGTGGGGTTAGACAGTTTAAACTTTATTCAAGGTGTCTAAATTAAACCTAAGAATTTAATTATCCGAGTACTAACTTTCAAGTTTTAAAACCACTATTGAAAACATGTTGTCAATACATTTTCAGATAATAATTCTTATAAAAACTTTTGAAATAGAGCTTCACTCTAAATCAGACCGGATAACTAAACCTAAAAATCTAATTTTCAGATTTAAGTTTGTAATGAAAAGTAATATATTTCTCTAACATTCTTAATATAAAATCTTGAATAAAAATAAAATTAATTCATTTTAGAGATTTTTACATATTTATTATTTCGCAAAGCATAACAACGTTATTATTATATCATTTTTACCAACAACCAGTAAAGTTAAATTTATCATAGACAAATTAAATATAACATATAAGAATAAAACATAAAAAATAAAAAATAACTCTAAAGAAAATAAAATCCTTACAGTACTTTGATATTATTCCTGTTGTTGGAAAATCTCCAAACGGAATTTGCATTTCCATTTATTGAATCAAAAAACTATTAAATTACAAAAACATAATTAGTTCTTCTCAAAAAGAAAAGAACTCTAAAACTAAGAAAAACTAAAAACTAAGAAATGGAGAGAAAGAAAGAAAGAAGAAGATGTTTTTGAGATGTAGAGAATGAGGGTATTTATAGGTGAGGAGAGAAAGAAAAAGTGAGTAGAAAAATGATTAAAAATGGAGGAAATGCGTAATAGGTGATGATGATGTCATTACGTACTGACATCATGGTAGGTTGGGCACGGCGTCGCACGCTGAATGGGGAAAATGTCACAGCGGCGCGCGCAGATGGGGAAAATAGGCGTAGCGGCGCACGCGGACTGGGCACAGATGGGTGTGCACGTGCGTTGTCCGGCACTGTTGGGCAGCTGCGTGTGCGATTTAATCCTTTTTGACCCATTTTGTCCAATTTTTCTATTTTTTTTTTGCTTTTCCTCATTTACTTTATGAATATATTTGTGATGTATTACCTCCAGTATTTTTCATTGAGTCTTTAAGTTACTTTTTTAAGCAAAAATACATGAAAAATAATAAAAATACCCATGATTCTAAAAAGACAGATTTATATAAATATATGATAAAATCATATAAATATATATATATATTTAATCCATTAACGTGCATAAAATCATGTTAATTTTAGTACCTTTTGAGCACTCATCACATATCATAATTATTTGGTTTGATTATTAATATTTAAAGAAGCTATCTTTATTAAACTCGTGCTTAAGTTGATTGTTCTAGAGTTGTTAATTGTTTCGATTTATCTTATATATTGTTTAAATCAACTAGTTGGGATTTTTAATTATTGAATATGTTCTATGACACATGCTTGCACTTGTTTTTATAGGCTAATATTTCAGGTGATAGTGATGCAGGTATGATTAAATCATGGGACTTGAGTTTGTCAAAACGCTAGTATGGATCCGAATGCTTATCTTGTAGAGACTAGGATCAAAGCAATGACTTGTAACTAAGTTATTTGGGGGCATTATCTGGGTGGATAGTTTGAGTCCTAGTCTTGTAACTAGATATATTTTTTTCATAATGCATAGTTAGGTGATCCGTTTAACCTATGATTTTTCTTTTAGATCATTGGTGTGATGTAAATTGTTTCCACCTAAAAATCTCATGTGTTGATATTTTTATTTCCTTATTATTGTGCATACAGGTGATGGGTTGTTTAGCTGCTTACGAAACCTTAATTTACCATACTTTCATTGACTAGATATTTAGATCTATAAATAAGCAAACTTTTATGATTCTATATAAGTTCACCTCGTTATATAGTGTTTTACATGCTCTATTTTTTGGATAGTACAATCTGAGTTCAAATTATGTATTTTTCTACACATTGAGTTTTAAACTCTGATAGAAAGCCTTTAATATTTATTGTTTGCTTTTTGTGTATTATTTTTGTTGTATTAAATTAATTTTACTTTTTCTTGATTAATTTCTATTGATTCTACGTTTTGTCTCCATAAGAGTTTGATATGAGTCTCTAAAGTGTTACTATCTCCTTACTCAGGTATTATATCAAGTGTGAAACTCTTTATTATAATTTATTATGTAATGCATGATTATATTTTATAAAAGTATAATCATTATTTATCAAATATGTTAATGTTACACATAATCTTTAAGTGATTGGAAATTCTTTATAATTTTCTGTACATATAATTATTTCTCACATTGTGTGATGTTTGCTTGTTTATGCATATGGATTGGACAAGAATTTGTAATTCATACAATTTCACATTATATTAATATTAAAAGAAACCAGTATTATGTCATACAGCTTAAAAAAAGAAGACATAAATGCAATGAAAATATATTATATGGCATCATTACCTCGGAGATTAACTTGTTTGAAAAGGCAAGTTATTTTTTCTTGACAGTGTGACGTTCAAACTGATAATGCTTGTCTTTTTAATTTCAAATTGTTCTTTTTTCTTTTCTTTTTCTTTTTTCCCAATATGCTCTTCTGTCAAGTGGATATTATTCTTAGGAAAAAAAAAACAAAAGGTCTTGATATTATCATATTACAAGCAAACAAACAACTGCAGCTCCATCTTAAGACATAAACGGCAGAAAGGAGGAACTAAACTCTCACATTCTTCTTTTAGTATGCATTCTTCTTTGTGAAATATTAAATATTTCTTAAAATTTCTAGCTATAAAAATAACATATTTTATACTCAACTTATATTTTAAATTTAAACTACGGTTATTTAGACTCGTTTAATATTAAATTTTATCTAATTAAATTATATTTAATATTATTAAGATGTTATCTTTTATTATTATAAATTTTAAAGATATTATTTTATTTTACTTTTCTTCTTCTTTTTTTCTAGTCTAAAAACGTGCAATGAGTCATGGAATGGACTGCTAAAATGCTTCCGGATATATACAAGAGAATAAGAACATGTTTATTATATAGTATTAAAGATCATGATTGTAAATATTTTATATAATATTTCGTAGTAAAATGAGATCGTATGATACATATTAAATTTTTTATGATTATGTAGAAATATAATACCATAAATATAAATCTAAGCCTATTAGATATACTTTACTTATAACCTTTTTAAAATTATAATTTTAGAATTATATGTAATGATTTTTTTTTGTTTCATATCAAATTAAGAATAAATTTTAAAGTTAATATTTTTGAAATTAAAATTACTATTAGTACAACTATGCAAATGTCACGTCCCAAAAATTTGCCTTTCTTACAACGTGCACTACGGTCCTTGTTGCTTCGAAAATTCAAAACGGTATCTCAGCTTCCCTTTAAAATGTGATGAATTGATTAATGAAAAGAGGGTTCAACTTGTTCAAGTTTTTTGCATGACAGCAAGGAGATAAATGCTATCAATATTCCTTAATTATCATAGTTATAGTAATTTAAATATTTTAATTTTTTTTAAAACTTTTACGGTAGTTTCATCGTCTTGTTACTAAAATATAAAATAAAAGAATAAATGATCAATTTTTAGTTTTTATTTCATTTTTAATAATTTTATAGTTATTATTATTTATGCTAAAAACAATATACGTAATTGATATATCGATAATTAAAACAGTAAAAAAATAAAATCGTAATGAAATAATTGTTATTTTATTATTTTTCTGTAAATCTTTTATAACAAAAAAATTAAAATGTTAAAAAAATACTCTAATTAACAAAACTAAATGATATTTATTTTCACCCGCCGTTAAATAAAAGCTAGTAAATCCAAGGGGTTTTGTCTATAAGAATCCTCTTTCACATAATATTTTAAAATAGACAAGATTTTACCTTAAACTTGAAAGCAAAATTTTTAATCAATTTTATTTAAAAAATATATATATTAACTTTATTTTACAAAACATAATTATTATAAATATAAAAAAATATTAACAATTTATAATTAATTTTAAATACATAAACCTTTTTTATCATATCATATATTAAAAATTTTATTTTCAAAAATAAAAAATAATTTATTTTACAATGAAATAAATATAAATTTTTACATATATTGAAAATGATACGCTAAATATTTTAATAATTCATAAATAATATAATACATTATTATTATTATTATTAAATGTAATTATAATTATATTTAATAAATAATTATAATATTAATTATAATTATGATATAAAAAATAATATTCATAAAAATAATTAAATTATTAAAAAAAATTGTAAAACCTCTATATTCAATTTTTTACGATTTTTTACGAGATATAATATAAATATAGAACATTATATCACAAATTTTGTGGTAAAATATTATATAATATAATATTATTATAATTATTTTTATTATTAATATAATAAAATATATAAATTATATTGAATTAATTATATTTTAATACTTAAATATAATTATTGTTAATAAATACTTGTTATCTTAGTAATAATTAAAATTATAATAATATTAGAGATATTTGTTAGAATATAATCTATTTTTTAATTTTTTTTAATCTTAAATAATTTATTTTTTAAAATGTCAATAATTTTTCATAAAAATTATCGTAACTATTTAGTAAAGTTTTTAATAATTTAAAATTTTATAATTTATTATTATTATTATTTTAAATTATTTTATAATAAAATTTTGATAAGTTATTTGTTATAAAAAAGTATATATTTTTTATTATATAAATATAAATTATTTTATTATTTTTTTTTATAATAAAAATAAATTGTTATTTATTAAAAGTTAGTGAATGATTATATTTTAAGAAAATAGAATATTGGAAATTAGGAAAAGAGAGAGAAAAAAATGACAAAAATATTTATTTTTTAAGAAAATGGGATTGATGGACTGCTAATTAAAAAAGGAGAGAGAGAAAATATGACGAGAATTAGAAAAATTAATCTACAAATTGTTTAACAAGTTTGATTTTGACAATTTTTAAACTAAATTCTAATTAAATTTATTTTTAAACTATTATATATTAATTGCCTTTTATTGATAAAAGTCCTAAATCCAAACAACATCACAACTTAAATAACTTAAATATTATACGTTAACTATTGTTATTGTTGTAGTTTAAAATTAGTAGGAATATTTACACATACAAATTATTATTAGTACAAAAATATTTAATACACTTAAATGTAATTAATATTATTATTAAAATGAATATTTCATGAAATTTTATATCATTACCCATTAAAATTGTCCAGTTACATAATTCCACGTAAGATATAACATTGCTCTAATTCGTCTGTTCTTCTAATTAGCCATTAATCAATTTCAGAAAGTTACACTCTAAACAACTTACTATTGACAAACTAACCTGGATTAGTTTTCTGTTATATATCACACGAACATATACAAACTTAATGCACAAACCATATGTAAAACAACAATATTAATCAATAATGAAAATGAATGAAATCAAATCAAACCCCCACAAAGACCACCACCATCACTGTCATTAACAATGTAATCATCTTCCACACTAACAAAAGCACCCAAATTCAAGTACTTATTTTCCTGTTGGTCTAACCTATTTTTCCACCTAGAACGACATATAACACATCTAGTTGATCTTCTTCCCACACTTCTTTTCCACTTCAACAAGCAATCTTCATGTATATGATTTCTACAAGTTCCACAAGCTACAATTTTCTCTTCCTTTCCCATCTCATCCAAACAAATTGGACAACTTGTTCCTTCTTCTATCTCAATTTTTGGTCTTTCAAAGCCTTGTTGTCTTGGTTGTAACAATAGCTGATGAAACCTCTGCCTAATGCTAGCCCCTGCTAGTGCCTCAGGCAGTGTAGGCAAGCAAAGCACGTGGCTAAGTTGAAAGGGTCTAAGAGATCTCCTTCTAAGACAACTATCTTCAAGAGAAATGCCTAAAACACGTATGAGTATGAACAGTATGTGTTTGCATGGAATTGTGCGGTCAGGGCATGTGCATGATGGATTAGTGGATAAGGTAACAGTGTATACGTTTCCGGTTGCACCTAGTACGAAGAAATTGGGACCAGAGCGGTGGAGTAGGCGGAGGTGGTGGTGTAAAGCACGGACTAGGCGGTCGGTGAAGCGGGAATGTGATCGGAGCCTGGGATTGTGGTGGTATGGGGATGAATTAGAGGCCACAGACTCCATTTGGGGAAAAAATGGTAGATGTGAAATGTTTATAAGGGTGATGATTTTTTAGGGAAAATATGAAGGGTTTGATATTTGGGACAAACTAATGTGAGTGGATATTCCTTGAGTGGGGTTGAGGGGTACGTGAAGGATGGCGGGTAAATAAGGAAAGGCTAAACCTTACTTGTGATTTAATTTTAATGAGATTTGGGGAAGGAACAAAATGTTTTTAATTTAGCTTTAGAATGAAACGTGCGAAAGAAACAAATAAAGAACCTTTGGATGGGAATGTAATTATTATTCTTTTAATAATATTATTGAACTCATACACATTTACACAGGATCATGCGCTTAACCTTGAGTTTGCAATGCTGTATCACTGCGCTACATTTACACAGGATTATGGCATGGCACCCGGGCATGCATATTTTGGCAATTAGGGCCCTAGGTCAAATGGTCGAGCTTCGAACAAGCTTCGAGCGAGAAGGTTATGCTTGTTTCGGCACCTTTAGATTTCAACTGGCGCCTGAGAGGCTCTATTAGGGTGATCAGCTACCTCCACAATTTAGGTAGTAACAAGTCAATATTTTAGAGTAAATGACTAGAAATGACATGAGGGCCTCAAAACTTGATGGGTATTCTTGTAATAAGCCCAAAGCGGGTGATATAGCACTGCAAGTCTTAGAAACTACAAGAGCAAGAATCCAAGAGACAAGCTAGAATATTAAGGGCGAAAAGATGAATTGAAATGAAGCATACAAGATGCCTATTCTGATTGACTGATATGGGTTTATATAGGTCTTACAATGTATTTATAGATTAGGTTTTTAGAGTGAAGAAGACACGTTTTTGGCAAAGAGAAGAGTTTTTGGCCATTACTGAAGCATGCTTTTATTTTGTGCCTCAATGCACGAACTCAAACTAGTCCCCAAATGACAATCTGAGAGCTCCCTGCCATGGCATGCATATGTTTGGGTTGTGGCGTGCAATAATTTTCTAGTGACCTAATTGTCATTCGTTCTAACTTATCCAATTTTCTATTTCTTGCCTCATTTTTACTATTTTTGCTCATTTAGTCCAAGATTCTTCCAAATACTCATTAACCTACAAAACACGAAAATCCCTTCCAATGTAACAAATTTCTAAAATAAAACATAAAATTAATGCTTAAAAGCATAGCAAATTATCGATCAAAAATACATTTATCGAATTTCCCCAAACCAATATTTTGCTAGTTCTCAAGCAAAATTAAAACTAAAAGGACAAGTAACAATACTAAAAGCAAAACTACAAACTTAAATGAATAAAATTTCTCAAGTTTCTTTCTAGTACATAATTAAGGCTCAAGCATAAATTCATCCAACATCTCAACACAACAAGAAAGAAAATAGGTTTGCATATGTTTATAAACAAGAAAAAGGCTCAAATGTGTACATGTAATGCTTATGGGAAGTGACTATTATGGCTTCCTCTTCTTCGTATTCTTCTTCTTTTTTCATTTAGGATATATTATCATTCACTAAAAATCAAATATGAAATAAAGATAGGCACACACTTTTAATTCCTACTCAATTCATCCAATAAAAGTAATGAAAATAAGCAAATGAGATTCCAATTGATTATTTAAAACCCTAACATGGGAAGGTGTTTGAAGAGTAGGGGGAAAATTCTCTCTCAAATGAAACAATATAGGCTCAATAACCTCACAACATGGTCTTCACTATTTTATTCCTAGACACCAAATTCAGGGTTATCTCAAATTCAAAATTCCTAGCATGAAATATAGACTACAAATAAGAACTAACTTTTACAACAAACATTGAACATGTTAAAGAAATCAAATAAAAAATGTATAAAGACTCAACTACTCACCAAAAATTGACCAAAGTATGATAGTTTTGTAGCAAAAAAAAATTATTGGGTATATTTGCACACTAAATATTGTCTTCAATGTTTTCAATTACGCACTTGTTCAGAAAAGAAATTAAAAGGACAAATGGAAAATAAACTAATAATAATCAAATGAAAATAATTAAATTAAAACAAAAGGAAAAAATATTACTAGATACGATAGGTGCCTCCCACCAAGGGCTTAGTTTAACGTCTTAGCCAGACATTACTTGTTCTTCTCAATGAGGTTTCTCTTTATCACTGAAGTTCATGTTCCTTCCTTCATCCTAGCCTTTCTCATAATAAGGCTTCATTGTACTTGGAAAAGATTTAAAACAAGTATTACACAAATAAAATTTCTTTATAGGATAAGAGAACTTACAACTCTGATCTTTATCATGGAAATGCTTAATGCGTTCTTTGTAGGCATCATCTTGAATTGAGGCTTTTAATATTTCATTTACCCTCCTTTTATTATGTGAATCATCGATGTTAATATCTATTTTCTCCTAAAAATGAATGTCACAAATAGGTGAGTCTACACATTCAATATAAGAACATTCATCAACTATAGAGATAAAAGGAACAAATGAAGAATCAAAAATTAAAAGTTTATAGTCTTTTCCAATACTTTTATGGCTAAAACTTCCCATTATGGACATCAATGTTAGCCTTGGTTATGGCCATGAATGGACTACCAAGAAGAATATTTTGTTTCTTGTCCATGGATGGGTTTTCCTGCATATGCAACACTACAAATGAACATGTATGATTAGCTTATCTACCTATAAAAACAAATCGTCAAACATAGTCTTTAGATATTTAATGGACCTATCAGTTAATTGAGGAAAATGGTTGTGGGCTTTAGCTCTCCCAAACTTAGTTGCAAGTATATTGAGTAAGACATGAGGCTGATACTTGCACTTAAATCTAGCATAACCCTAGCTACCTTCTCATCCTCGATTGTAATGTTAATAATAAAACTCCTTAGATCTTTCAGTTTAGGGGGCAAGTTTTGTTGACACACCCTACTAGCAATTTGTGACACAACCACGCTTTCATTCAATTCATATATCCTGTTCTTAGTGATCATTGAAAAACTTGGCATAAGATGGCACATTCTAAATCACATCAAAGAGATGTAAGTTAATATTAACCTTAGAAAGCATTTTAAATAAATCAAAAAACTGTTTATCCTATTTATTTTCTTTGAGATGGTGTGGAGAGGGAATAGGTAGTCAATATGGTTCAGGTGACTTGTGCAACATAAGAAGGTTAGATGAATCTCTTAGACTTGCATCAAAAACCTCGATAGTTTTATCATTTATGTTCATACCTTCCTTGGAAGTTGACTGCATTCCACCTATATTTCCTACAATAATAGGTAAGTGATCAAAACTTTTAGGAAAACCCATATTTAGCACCTTACCATTTCGAAGAAATGTGATAGTCTTTTCCTACACTAGTTCAATGGGAAACTTCCCTTCTTTTTTATGCATGTACTCAACTAGTTGCCCTATTTTCACTTCTATCCTATTCATAAATGCCTTTAAAGAGTCCAAACTTTGACCAGTTTTTATTTGATTGTCTCTACTAACTTAAATAAAAGCATTCAAGTTTTCCTCCAAGGTTGGCTTATTAGATGGATTGTATGGCATATGATTTTGGGAATAAGTAGGATTATTGTTTCCCTTCCAAGAGAAGTTGAGATGATTCCTTCACCCTGGGTTATATGTGTTTGTATAGGGGTCATTTCTAGGTCGACATTGGTACTCATCCATTAAGTTCACTTGTTCTTGACTGGTACCTACTTATGAATCATCAAAAAAAGGACAAGTATTAGCTTCATGATCATAAGTACTACAAACTCCATATACCATTTAATTTGGGGTATTTTTGGTGGTAAGGAGTGTAACTTGCTTGGTCAATCTTACAAGCTGCATAGCCACCTCATTCCCAGAGCCTCTCTCATTTATTCCAACTCTTCTCACTCTAGTATTCTATGTTGGGAATTATCACCCAACATCTCATAGAGCTCATAAGTTTCATAAACTATCTTCTCCATCATAGCTCCTCATATAGCATTGTCAATGGTAAACTAGCACTATTGTGTCATCCCATCTTAGAAAAACTAGTTTTGTAAGTGCAGTGGAAAATTATGGTATGAGCACTAAATAAGAAGTATTTTGAACCTATCTTAAGCTTTATGGAATGGCTCTCCCTCCATTTGATAAAATATGGATATCTTAGTCCTCAAATCTGAAGTATTTAGGGGGAATAGATCTTTCTTATGAATTTGTTATAGACTCATTCCCAAGTTATCAGAGAGCCCGATGAAAAAGTCTTGAGCCAAGCCTTTACCTTATCTTTAAGCGTGTATAGGAAACACCTCATCCTAAGTTGATCCTCAATGAGTCTATATAGTTTCATAAAAGTCCCTAATGAAAGTCAACGGATTATCATTAGGAATACCATAAAAGGAGAGTAACATGGAATAATGAATCTTTTTTAATTTCATAATTCCTACCTACCTCCCCCAACTATATTCAGGAAGTAGCAATACTAATGATTGGCCTTCCATACTCCTTTATAGCCATTTCTCTAAGTAGAACGTCCCTCATTTCTATTAGGTCTTGTACTATCTCTTCTTCCTTATACATCCTTATATTTGGAGGTCTTGAGTGCTCCTTTGCACTGTTGATATTTTCAATGAAGGGTACAAGTTCGTTCCCTTACAATCTTCTACCTTCAATAAAAACTAACACAAACAACAAGGGATCAAAGCACCAAAATTGCATAAATGAAGAACTGATAAAAGAAAAGAAAAAAATAATTGAAATAACTACACAAAAACAAATATTAACAAAATCACAAAAAAAGAAAAAATCAAGAAAACAAACTAAAAAATAATTAAAAATTTTAAAACACCAAATCCCAAACAATGGCATTAAAAACTTAATGCATAAATTTTAATAACTTACAAGTATACAAACTAGTAGACTAATGATAAGTTTAACACAAGGTCGATCTCTAAAGAAATTTGTGGTTGTTTTAAAACCTTGCTTATTTTCTTAATTAGTTAAACAAATAATCCTAAACATTCTAACAATTGTCGATTGAGAGAAAGATTGTAAATTTTAAAATTGATTAAACAACTAAAATAAAGCATATGAATTATACCATAATTAATATAGATGAGCGAGTATGAAAAATTAGCTAGCTGACCATTCGTGGATAAAATGAATTAAATGATTTTCACAATATAGCTTCAAAATTTGAATTTTTTTTCTTTTTAAATAAAATAACCCCCGATAATCATGGTAAGTCCCACAAATCTCAATTAATCAATTACTTCTTGGATCAGACATGAAATTAGTTAATTGACAAACATAAGGAAAATAAATTAATCATCTAATTTAACACAAATCAATACAATTAAATTAGACTTTTATTCATAATTAAATATACAACCAAACACAGATAATATGTCTAATGTCTACTTCTAAAATAGTCACTTTGTTTGTAAATTAGAATGGCTAATAATTATTTATAAACAAAGATATGTAAAGCTACAAACAAGAAATAAATCACTTTAATAAAATAATATCATTAATTTGTTCATCCACTAATGGAAGCAAAACTAATATCCCATACATAAAACTTAGTCTCTCATAACTAAATTAACATATATTAATTGAATTACAAAAGACATAATCAGATTAAAGAGAAAAACAAGATATAACAATTAAAATACCCATTTTTGACCTTTTATCTCCAAATCCTTGACTTGGTTGATCCCTTTCTTCAAATCCTTAGAAAAACTTCACAAATAAGAGCTTTCTCTCTAATTTCTATGTTATGGAATGGTAGAAAATGGATAGGTTTCGTTTTAGAAAAGAGTGAAGAAGACATGTTTCATCAATAGCATTGCTAGTTTTAGAAACCACAAGAGCAAAAATATAAGAGAGAAGCTACAATAATTCTAGTGAAAAATGAATTGAAATGAACCATACAAGATGCCTATTCCCATTAACTTATATGGGTTTACATACCCTTCAATATAAAACTAACTTTACCACTAATCTCATTACACATGTAGTACTTAACAACCTATTCTAATTCTTACCCTCAAACTAATGGTTTTTGGTAGCACCATGAATTTAATCTTTAGGGTTTGAAATCTTCATGTTTCCAAGGGCTTGGTCAATAGATCAACAAGATAAGCAAGCTGATCTTTTGAACTGTATTACTAAATTAAAACTTGTTTCTTCAACACATGATCATGCACAAAATGTCAATCAGTCTAAATTTGTTTTGTATGTGCATATTGCATATGATTCCTTGTTATACATTACGCACTTATGTTATCGCACATCAAAATAAGTATTTTTCATCTCAAATAGAAGTATCATTTCTATAGTCCCTGATGACAAGGCTCTATCTTTTGCTTCTACTGAAGAATGAGAAATCACCTTCTATTTGGTTGATGACCACAAAACTAGATTTCCTTCAAAATAGACACAATATGCACCCATTCTCTTCATGCCATCAAGGTAGCTAGCCTAGTGGTAGCAATTCCTTAAGTATACAGGTCATTTGAATAACTAAATGTGTTAAATGTGAGTATCGTACAATAGGGAGTGATTTTATAAGTAAATACCAATATATAGTGAGTAACAAAGGAAAATTATCTAAACTAATGACTAAGTCTAAAAATAATTCAAAGACACAAATAAAGATGAAGTAAGCAATATTTAGAGACATGGGATTCGTGAATCCCCTAACCACTCCACATATAAAATAAAATATCATTAATTAATTTCTCTATCTAATTGATTGGATACATACTCTTATATTCCTTAGAATCTTTATCAAACATTCTTTTTGGATTATATGGAAACAATCACATAGTCATGCTATTTCATTCACACATCAATTATAGTCACATGTATCAAGCCACAAATTCATCAATCATATTGTTGTACTATTTCAATTCATATGATAATAATTCTATGACTAATTCAAGAACCTATTTTCCAAGCAAGGACATGAATCTCAAATCATATAATTATTGACCAAATAATTCAAACATTAAGATCAAAATTATTAAATCAATTATTAATAAAGCAAATCTTTCAATTAAATAAAATCAATTGATGGTTTTGTGGCTAGGTTCATCAAGAATCCCAAATAAGAACCTAGCCACTCATAATTCTAAAAATCATAATTCAAAATACATGATTTTATAAGAATCACAAAAAAGATGAAGATCCAACTTTGATGAAGAATCCAATTCTTCTTATAACCTTATCTTGGAATCTTCTTGCTAGCTATATAGTTGACTCCTTGATTTTCTATTCTTCATCTCTCTTGAGAATTGTAAATCCTGTATTTTTTGTATCTTATTCTCTATATTTTTAGATTATTAACCCTAATGAAATATATATTAGGGTAGGTTTAAACACAATACAATTAGGATTAGAAATCTGAAAACTTCAAATTCAAGTGTTTAGTCACGAATCAAGGTCATAACGCACTTTATTTTTTGCCATGCCATGCAATCAAATTTGTGAAAATAATGTAGACCCTAGAGGATTGTGTTGTGGTGCACGCTATGTAATTTTAGAATCTCTGGTGAAATCAAAAAGAGTATACTATGGTGCACTATTTCTGTGCCCCGACGCACTTTGTGATTCTCGAATTTGTCCCAATTTTTGCCTATTTTTTGCTCCAATGATTTTTTCACCTACAATGCCATATTGAACATTAGAGAGATATTTTAAGCAATATTCATCTCAAAATAAGATAAATAGTTCTACTTTTATTGATTTATCAACACTCAAACTTAACTTTTTACTTGTTCTCAAGTAAATGAAAACTAAGCTCTGCTAACATAACTACTAAATACTAACGTGATATAGGAAGCATATTCATAAACATAACTACTCCAATAGAGGCATGTTCAAGATGAATTTATTTCCCTCAAAGATTGTTCACCTTTATGATTCAAAAGTTCTCATGGCCATCAATCAACATTCCATTAACACATAGGTATACAAGGTTTCTAATTAAATAATCCAAGTGTGTATGACATGCAAATGATATCATTCAATGCATGCATGAGATAGACTTATGTAAGCAAACCAAAGATTAAAATCTTAGAACAATTTTCATTGGTCTATTTTTCACATCTCTCTCCACTTATGTTAGTTATACATTTAACTAGAGATCAAACAAAATTTGCTTATTTATAGTATAAGGCTAGAGTGGGGATAGATCAATTCTTATTTTAAGGTTCAAACCCACACCTATTTTCTTTCAATCATGAAATTAAACTTTTCTTTAATAACTAGATACTTTTTAACTCAACTTCACAAACTTATTTTTAAGATTATTCTTTTTCTTAGGGGTTTATGGTTTTGAGAGTTTGACTTAGTACTTAAATACTAAATTTAGAGCATAAATCATTTATCTAACTAAATGCTATTTATGATTTTTTTTCTTCTCAAGATTTGATCAAATAGATTCTAAATCATGGTAGATTCTTATCTTGTGGCATTACCTATATAAAGTGTTCTCCTAATATGTACTTCAAACAATCAATCACATGCATTGTGCATAGGTAATGAATGATTTCAATTAAAAAAGCAATCATACCACATGTTAGTGCAATCATCTCAATAGTTACATGCTAGATCCCTTATCATAATCAAGACAAACAATTCTATCATTGGGTTCATATGTTTTCAACCATATATGCGTATGGTTTCAATATATTTATCTATTTATACCCATGTTTTAACTAAAAATATTAAACTAATAATTGAAAAACAACTAATTTAAACACAAACTAGAAAATTAAAGTAGATAATGAAGTTTCCTCTCCCACATTTGAATTGTACATTGTCTCTAATGTGCAACAAACTAAGGAGTACGAGATATAGGAAACAAAACTCCCATGATATTGATGTTTTCCTTCATCACCAAATATATCCTTGTAATTTCCAAGTGCATCTAAATTTATACACCTAGAAAACAACAAAAGAATAAATAAAAAAATATGTTAGGTTGCCTCCCAACATATTCATATTATTTATTTCCTTGACTAGACATTTCTATACTCGACAACTTGCATGCAACATGTAGTAATCTAGATGATCCTTTCCACCTATACTACTTGCTCTTTTTAACCACTTAAAACCTTTGGTAGCTAATGAGTGCTTGAAAAGTACTAATATTTCATAATTTATTGTACTTAAATAAAATAAATAGGTTTGATTATTGATGAGTAGAACCGGCATCGCCGATCCTGCAAATACTTTGGTTTTATATTTATAAAACTCTCGCAAGTGCACAAATCATTTCATAGAAAATGATAAGTATACTCCCAAGGTCGATCTAAGGAAGAATTATGTGTAGTTTTTAATTTATTATTCAAACTCTTAAAAACGAAATTAAATCCTAAACATCCTATCACAATATTTTGGGTTTGTATTTCTAATCTAATAACATAAAAATAAACATAGATACATAATCAATAAATATTTATGCAAATTTTATCATTTATAATAGTGGAGTATTTGTGGATATAATAACTAAATTAATTATGATTGCTCATATTATTTAGGTTATTAAAGATATAAATTGATATTTATTGATTCTCACTTTTTTATATGAATACCACCTTTGGTGGGGTTAGATATTCTTTGTTAACTAAAAAAATCAATTAACACCTATGGGTGGGGTTGATAACTAATTTGGTTAATTAAATTAATTGCTTTTTTTAAGATATTGAAAATGAACCATTTAAATGCCACCTTTGGTGGGGTTAGACAGTTTAAATTTTATTCAAGGTGTCCAAATTAAACCTAAGAATTTAATTATCCAAGTACTAACTTTTAAGTTTTAAAACCACTACTGAAAACATGTTGTCAATACATTTTCAGATAATAATTCTTATAAAAAATTTTGAAATAGAGCTTCACTCTAACTACCAGGCGATTGTACTAACAAATAAAATAGCACTATCCTAAATCAGACCGGATAACTAAACCTTTTAAGTTTGTAATGAAAAATAATATATTTCTCTCTAACATTCTTAATATAAAATCTTGAATAAAAACAAAATCAATTCATTTTAGAAAACCTCCAAACGTTATTATTATATCATGTTTACAAACAGCCAATAATGTTAAATTTAATCACATACAAATTAAATATAACATATAAGAATAAAACATAAAAAATAACTACAAAGAAAATAAAATCCTTATAGTACTTTAATGTTAACCATGTTGCTAGAAAACCTCCAAACGGAATTGTATTTCCTTTTATTGAATCAAAAAGCTAATAAATTATAAAAACATAATTAGTTCTTCTAAAAAAGAGAAGAACTCTAAAACTAAGAAAAACTAAAAACTAAGAAATGGAGAGAAAGAAAGAAGAAGATGAGTTTAGGTGTATTTTGATGTGGAGAAAATGAGGGTATTTATAGGTGAGGAGAGGAAGAAAAAGTGGGTGGAAAAATGATTAAAAATGGAGGAAATGAGTAGTTAGTGATGTATTACCTCCAGTATTTTTCTTTGAGTCTTTAAGTTACTTTTTAAAGCAAAAATACCTGAAAAATAATAAAAATACATGTGATTCTGAAAAAATAGATTTATATAAATATATGATAAAATTATATAAATATATATATTTTTAATCAATTAACTTGCATAAAATCATGGTAATTTTAGTACTTTTTAAGCACTCATCACAACCCCCAACCAACTTCTTGCTAGTCCCTTAGCAAGAGAAGCGATAAAAACTAAAAATTAAACTATCCTAAATCACTTTCGTGGATTGACACGGTTGCATTTAGCATATGCAACAAGCCTTTAAACCCCTAGGTTACCCTAGTGGACGAGTTTGAGTCTCGTGAGGATTTTCAGTAATAATACACACAAACATTGAACTAAATGTAAAAATTAATAAAAATAACAACTTAAAAATTAAAATTACAACAAAATTAAAAATTAACTTTTAAAAATAAAATAAAAGAAAACAACATGAAACATAACACAAAAATGTCTCATACTTTTAATCTCCTTTAAGATCATAATTAAAACCTAAAGCATAAGTTATTTTAATCTTCTTAAACAATCATGATTTATTATAATAATTAGTCGAAAATCATTTTCATATTTCATATAAAAAATGTATCAATTTAATTTCATCCAATTTTAGTGTCAGGAATCTGAATTCGCTTCGACTCTATTCCTCACAAGTCAATACTCTCAAAACAATGAATCCTAAGGGTTCAAACACTCATACTAATTTATATGCAAAAGAGTTTATGTATAGAAATAAACTAATATGTTCGCATATGTATAAAGAATAAAGACTCAAAGTGTTATTTTAACATTGATCTCATGAAAAGAATCGAATGTATAAATTGTAAAGATATCATATATAAAAATTATTTTCATGCATAAATCAAACTCATTAAGCAAAAATTTCAAGATATATGCCTTTTATAAATGAAGAAAGTGCAATGAATTTTTAGGGAATTACTTCCTATATCTTTCTTTTGTAATTAACCTTTACTCACAACTTTGTAGGTAATATGGGTCATAGTATGTAGATTATACTATATATTCTTTATCTCTCTATTTTTTCCTGAAGATATTTTTCAATTTATATATTTTTTAGAGAGTCAACCCGTACAGATTGTACATTTTTTTAGGATTTTGGTGAGTGGTTAATTTTGTCGATTTTCTGTTTAATTTTGGTTTAGGTAACCCCATATATGTCTTTTTTTTGTAACAGTCATGCATGAATGAGATAAAATCATATACTATCAATTTCTACTTAAATCATTTAATCTAAGCAAAAATAATAATAAAAAATATATGACATTCTATTAAGATGAGAAAAAAATTCATACATTCAATGCTAATACTTATAAAGATCATCTAAAAATTTGAAGAAATAAGAAATGTGTTTGGAGTAGAAAAAATATATATTTCACTTTGAATAAAGGAAATTAGGCCCAAATTATATCTCATAAAAGTAGTCTCCACTAAAAAAATTCATAAACACCGATTTTGGGTTTAACATAATTTCCACATCTTATCAAGAAATACTAGTTATGACAAAAACTAACTAATTACCAAAAAACATATTTTATGATATGTTTTTAAAAGTTAATCTAACAGTCCAAAAGACTTAACTATTTACTTAAATTTGATTTAAAGAAATGATAAATATTTGTGAGAAAATTTTTAAAACTAATTCTAAAATTCCAAAAATTACTAAATCACACAAAGAAAATAAAACCAAACACAATAAAAATGAAAATGTGAACATAAAAATTAAAAAATAATTTTTTTTAAATTGTTAAAATTAAGCATGGTAACTTTTGACTACCTCCAACCTAGAACTTACATTGTCTTCAATGTAAAAACTGTAAATTAAAGATAAAGAGAAAAGAGAAGAAAGATTACCTATTTCCTGAGAAAGTGCAAGTAGTAATGGAGAAATGCAGGTGCATCCATCATGTTCATTAAACCGCACACAAACAAATCGCTGTGAACTTCTAACATCTCAACAAATATTTTTAGTTTTAACAATTCTAAAATTATTCACATGCAATTAAACTAAAATAAAGAACAAATAAAACAAAATTACCTAAAATGATGGGTTGCCTCTCATCCAGCACTTAGTTTAAAGTCTTAGCAAGACGTAACTTGGGGATTTCATTTTAAGTAAACTCAATATCCCCACATCATTGAGTCAATTAAACCTACAGGTAAGACAAGATTGTCTACCCATACTTTTTCAGTCATGCCCTATGGATTTTCAAATTTTTCTATACTTAAAACTAGGGGCATGCTTGAGGGTTTTAGATAACCGACGTCTAGGAGCAAGTCAAATAATTAAGGCATTAAAACACAATTGTACCTAGATCTAACAAAGCAACTAACTCCTTAGATTGTAATTAAAATTTTAAAATTTTGGAGATAGTTTCAAAATTTTATTTTTTATTTATTTTTTACTTTCTTTTAAGTATAATATTTAAGTTAAAATAACATAATTAGTATTAACCAAGAGTGCTACCATGAAAGAATGGTGGTGCAAAGGCTTCTTAAAAACCATCATCCTAGACATAACGACGTTCTCAAGAAAGACTAGTGGCACAAAGGCTTTCAAAAACTAGTCTTTTAGACATAACTCACTTAGATCTTTACTTTTTATGCTATTAAAATTAAGTTAATTAAGTTAATTAAGTTAAAGTTAAGTAAATATTTAAGTTAATTAAGTTAATAAAAAGATAGGTTAACTTCTAAGTTAATTAAGTTAGTAAATTAAGTTAATGTAAATCTAAGTGAATTAAATTAATAAAAACCTAAGTTAATGAAAATTAAGTAAAAATTAGTTAATTGGAAAAAAAATTAAAAAAGAAACCAAAAATAAAATAAAAAAATTGTAAAAGGTAAAAGAAAAAAAATTTTGAAAAAAAAGTAAAAATTAAAATTTTTTTTATTCATTTATTTTTTTTATTTTATTTGTTTATTTAAAAAACATAAATTAAATTAAAAAATATTAAAATTAAATGAAAATAAAATCTTAAATTTTTTTATTATTAATTTATTTTATTTATTTATTTATTTTTATTTATTATTTTTTTTATTTAAAATTTATTAAAAAAAATTTTACTTCAAATTTCATATTCCAAAATTATTTAACTATTTACGCTATAATTGTTTTATGAAATTTAAAATTAAATTTTTTATTTATTTATTATGAAATTTGAAATTTGAATTTTTTTTGTTTTGTTTTACTATTCATGAATGGTAAGTTTTTTTTAAATGAAAAAAATATTGATTTTTAAATTTTTTTTAACTATTCAAGAACATAATTTTTTTTTATTTATTTACTTTTTTTAAAATCAAAATAAAAAAATCATAATTATTTACAACACAAAAAGTTTTTCAAATTTTGATAAATAATTTAAAAACGTTATTCCTTCCCCGACAACGGCACCAAAAACTTGATGAGTAGAACCAATATCGTTGATCCTACCAATACTTTGGTTTTATATTTATAAAACTCTCGCAAGTGCACGAATCATTTCATAGAAAATGATAAGTATACTCACAAGGTCGATCTAAGGAAAGAATATGTGTGGTTTTTATGTTATTATTCAAACTCTTAAAAATGAAATTAAATCCTAAACATCCTATCACGATATTTGAGGTTTGTGTTTCTAATCTAATAACATAAAAATAAACATAGATCGATACAGATTGAATAAACATTTATGCAAATTTTATCATTTATAATAGTGGAGTATTTATGGATATACTAACTAAATTAATTATGCTTACCCATATTATTTAGGTTATTAAAGATATAAATTGAAATTTATTGATTCTCTCTTTTTTATATGAATATCACCTTTGGTGGGGTTAGATATTCTTTGTTAACTAAAAAAATCAATTAACACCTATGGGTGAGATTGATAACTAGTTTGGTTAATTAAATTAATTCATTTTTTTAAGAGATTGAAAATGAATCATTTAAATGTCACCTTTGGTGGGGTTAGACAGTTTAAACTTTATTCAAAGTGTTCAAATTTAACCTAAGAATTTAATTATCCGAGTACTAACTTTCAAGTTTTAAAACCACTATTGAAAACATGTTGTCAATACATTTTTAGATAATAATTCTTATAAAAACTATTGAAATAGAGCTTCACTCTAACTACTAGGCGATTGAACCAACAAATAAAAGAGTGTCATCCTAAATCAGACCGGATAACTAAACCTTAAAATCTAATTTTTAGATTTAAGTTTGTAATGAAAAATAATATATTTCTCTCTAACATTCTTAATATAAAATCTTGAATAAAAACAAAATCAATTCATTTTAGAGATTTTTACCTATTTAATATTTCGCAAGCATAACAACGTTATTATTATATCATGTTTACAAATAGCCAATAATGTTAAATTTAATCACAGATAAATTAAATATAACATATAAGAAGAAAACATAAAAAATAACTGCAAAGAAAATAAAATCCTTACAGTACTTTGATGCTAATCCTGTTGCTGGAAAACCTCCAAACGGAATCTAAAAATTAGTTCTTCTCAAAAAGAGAAGAACTCTAAAACTAAGAAAAACTAAAAACTAAGAAATGGATAGAAAGAAAGAGAGAAGAAGATGATTTTAGATGTATTTTGATGTGGAGAGAATGAGGGTATTTATAGGTGAGGAGAGGAAGAAAAAGTGGGTGGAAAAATGATTAAAAATGGAGGAAACGCGTAGTAGGTGATGATGACATCATCATTAATGTCATGGTAGATGGGGCATGGCAGCGCACGCGGAATGGAGCTGAGGCATGCACGGATTTTTTGTAGATGAGCGCGGGCGTGCGCAAATTGGAAGCAGATGTGCGCGGGCACACTCGAACTGGGCACAGATTGGCGCACGACTTCGGTGTGGTTTGAGCTATACGCCCGCGTTGCTCGATGCGTCTGGGCGTTTTGGCGCGCGCTGCGTGTGTTTCTGGGCATTGTGGCATACGCTGCTCGGCACTGATTGGCGGCTGTGTGCATTAGACGACGCTGCTGGGTAGCTGCGTGTGCGATTTCTTCCATTTTGACCCATTTTGTCCAATTTTTCCATCTTTTTTTACTTTTCCTCTTTTAATTTATGAAAATATTTGTGATATATTGCCTCCAGTATTTTTCTTTGAGTCTTTAAGTTACCTTTTAAAGCGAAAATACCTGAAAAAAAATAAAAATATATTTGGTTCCGAAAAGACAGATTTATATAAATATATGATAAAATCATATGAATATATATTTTTAATCAATTAATGTGCATAAAATCATGGTAATTTTAGTGCTTTTTGAGAACTCATCAATTATAGCATGTTTATGTGATATTTTATGCATATCTATATGTTTGAAATCACTGGTATTTTTCTGTTGTATTTCAGGTGTTTTAAGCTTTAAAACCATAAATTGATTAGCATACGAAAAACATCACTTGAATTCTTGCCTTGAGCCCCTTATATTCTGGTTGGTTCTTCAGGTAAGGCTTACATGTCTTATTCATTTAAGCTTTTAAGTCGCAAATTGAGGGCTTCAAAAGTTGTTCCTTATGTATTGATCAATTTATATTTTTGATACTAAAAACACATGAGATATAAAATAAAATATGTGTCATTCTGAATATATAGATTTGTATAAAATATCACGTAATATGCTATAGTCAAAGCTATTTATTTCATTTAAATATAATAAAATTATGAAATATTAGTCCTTTTCAAGTACTCATCATGACCTCCAACCAGCTTCTTACTAGCCTCTCCAAGGAAAACAATAAAAACTAAAAAAAAACTAAACTAAACAAACCTAAATCATTTCCTTAGATTGATACAATTGCATATGGTGTATTCAATAAGCTTTTAAACCCCTATGTTTTCCTAGGGAATGAGTTTAACTCTTATGAAAGCTTTCAGTGATGATACCCACAAACATATACTCAAGACACCCATACGTAGGATCAATTATGAAAAGGTTAATTGTTCTTCCAATTCAATTAGTTAACCAAGACCTAGATAAGGGGTGGAGAAGCCAACCCATAAAATCTTTTTGCGAGTTCCATATCAACTCAGCCAAGCCGATCTCACGAATGTGAATTAAGAAGATTACACAGTGGACATGCAAAACAACATGCTTAATTCAACATATAACTAAAACACTTAGCATATACAAAATCTAAAATATGTAATAAACTCATTAGTGATGGTATGCCTCAAAGGCTCTTGTACATACTAGCAACAAGCGTACCTAACAATCAACACACAGCATGTGAGACATGATTGTATAATAAATAATAAAGGATTTCCAATCACTTCAAGACTTCATATGTGAGAACATATTCAATAAATGATGACTTTACTCTCACAACATGCTATCAAACTAAACATAGCAAACCAATTATAGAGTCCATCACCTGGGACACAACCAGGATAAGGAGATATAGATTCCTTAGAGACTCACACCAAACTCACATGCTTATAAGAGATATAATTAATATAATTAATCAAAAAATAGGAAAATTAATTTAACACATTATAAGCAATGATTAGAAAGTTTTAGTCATACTACATAGAAAGGAAAGAAAGCATGCTACAACATATAACAAATTCACTTTCTAATGAGAATCTACATCTAGTATGTTAGAACATAGATGATAGAAACTCATAGTATATTAACTAATATACTAATCATGCATAATACTATAAAAGGAGTCTAAGACAAGCTACATAATCAGACTAAGGAGATATTGACTCCTTAAGGACTCAACTCAAACATGCCAATCACAGGCATATAAATAAAGACAGATAGTATCATAAAGTAGTAGATATATAATTTAGTAAATGGAGAGTAGGTGATGAATATCAAAAGATTTCTAATAAGAGTTTAAACTTATGTATGTAAGAACATACACCTTTAAACTCTAATTGTACAAACCACACATTCAAGAATTTAAAATACTAGATATAACAAGATAAACCTACATAGAAACTCTATCCTTGTGGTAACATCCTTGAGTTGCTTAATCCAGCCAATCAATAGCAAACAATCCATTAATAAATAAAACAGTTATAACTTTGATAAGAAATAAAACCACCAATACCTCTATCAACTGGGACCTCCATCCTAACTGTCCATTGTTGTAGTTGCTTACTGCTTTGGCAATGATCTAGTTCGACACACAAACCTGGCTCACCTCCAGAGCCAACACCACCCAATATAGTGTGATGAAAAACCACAGATTAGTAATAGAAGTGTAACTGTTCTAAATTTTGAGGACCACCCTCAAACTCAAACAACCTATCCCTTATTGCACACAACAAGAGATATGAGAACTTCGAAGCATTTAACTTAGCTCGTTCTTACAATGAGTTTCTCATAAATAAACAATTGCATCAAAGTAACTCCTAATCAACATGGCTTTCATATAACCCACTTGCGAACACCGTCTTAAGTACTCAACACCCATAAGAACATTTTTCTCACACAATCATGAATCACTAATACCAAACAACACTCGAGGTATTAGTGATCGAAAAATAGTAAAACAAGATATCATTTTGACAAAGTTTATAGATACCAAAGAAGAAGAAGAAATAAGGGAGTATTTATAGAACTCAAAATGTCCACCTTGATAGCCACCTTTCCAGCAACCTTTCCAATCACTTAGTTAAGGGTGGTGGTAAAGGTGGTGGCAAGCTTGGTGGTGAAGTGGTAAAAAGTAACATTTTCTCGATCAAATTTTTTTGAGTACTTTTCATAAATATCTACACCCAAAACAAACCAAAAACAAAAATGAAAATGTCTCGCTCGCTTGTTCTTTCATCGAAAGCAACACTCCACATAGCATACACACTACGAAAACCAACTCTATGGTATATGTAAACATGCTTACATATAAAGTGTTCCTAACTAAGTGCATATATGCATTACTGATCAGCAGTAACCAACCTTACACAGAGGATGATAGAACACTGTGTAAAATAAAACCGAAACTGTATTTTGTACAAGGGAAGCCAACACCTTCTAAGTGCATCCATCTTGTGCGCTTCATCCATCTTCATATACCGTCTTATCCACTCTACAACTCTATAGCACAAGCAACTCAACATTGCTACATACAACAAATTCAAAGCTTGAAGACTTCAATTTTCACCTGTAACCTTCACACATGAAACAAAAAAATACCTCATGAATGTATCACATAGAAATAACCTGTAGTCTATAAGAATACTATTGTGTTATCCCTATATGGGTACACAATGATAGGAAAAGCACAGTCAATATGAAAACAAGTATGTAGATTCCTTCTTAACATATGCAACACTCCTTATTTATTGTATGCATATCAGATAACCACTACATAGTGCAAACTATACTCATCATCCCCTACAACAACTAGCATGTGAAAAAATGAATACAATGCACAAACAATCCCATACAAAAACTAGCATATGAATAAACAAATACAATGCACAGACAAAAAACAAAACAAACAATGCACAAACAAACATAAGTTGTTCATACTTCTCTTTTTAGACATGGAAAGTCAAAGTAAGCACACACACAACATAACACATCTCTATAAGATAGAGAAAAGTTAAGCAGAAGTTTGATAATTCTAACACTTATGCAACACATGAAATTACGCAAAAAAGAAAAAGAAAAACATACAGATAATAGCTAGGTAAAAGCATGTAACAAATCACGAAATGAATGCACAAATAAGCCAATAGTGGTGTAGATAGAGAACATCTCTCTAATGCAATACACAGCATGAAGCCCTATATCTATCTATGCATGTTATGGAAGGGCATAAAAGGCTTCGTAATATGTATCCAACACATCGATAGGACGGGGCGATCAAACACCAATGGCACATACTTGTGTCAACGAATCTACAATAAGATATTGACTAAGAGTCCAACTATCTTCCAAGTAGGCACACTCCTAGTGACTCAATAATCTTCCCCCAAACATTAGAGCCACTTAAATGTGTCAGCAAATCGCTAATAAGGAATTGAATAGAAGTCTAACTATCTTCCAAGTTGACACACTCTCGGTGATATAACTATCTTCCCCCAACTACACTTGGGTGTATTCAATCCTATAACCTCACCCTATATTATACACACACATATGAAAAGACATCCTAGTCTACCAAATAAAACATATGTCATGCATTCTAATAACAAATACTAGACTATCAACTACAAGCAATAAGTATGCAACAAGGATGCACGTAAACACAAAGGAAGACATATGAAAAAAGAGATTGTAAATAATGTGATGCGGACCCTTTAGGTGAAAAATCATAGGAACCCACAAACTCAAAGGAATAGGAATGATTAATTTGATAAGAACGTATTGAAGATGATCAGATTAGAACCCTAAGGAAACAAAGTCCTTAAAACCCTAACCTTGAGATGCCACAAAGAATGACCACTCCCTTTGATAAGTCAAATTCAAGAATTCAATCAAAAACACAAGAAGAAAAAGAAGGAAGTTTCCTGAAATAAACATTTTATTAATGATATATGGTCTTCCGCCAAATTACATAGTGGCTTCTTTTTATAAGCAAAAAACCCTCATAAAAAGCCTATACACCTCATGGAAACCCTAGACAAAATTCTAGCCCAAAGAAAAACTCTAGACACAAATTCACACCTAAAGAAAACCCGAGGTGAAAATTCAACTCTAAAGGGCTTATTTAGTTATAGATTTGGCCTAACAATCCTTAAAGAATAAAAGACTAAAAAACTTATGATAAATAAAATACAAAAAAAGCCCACACTAAAACAAAAATTGTTAAACATAAAAGGTTCATAATTAACTAAAACAAAAAATTACTTCCTAAATCAATCCTTACATCCAATTTGATATTCCAAATCTATCCCTTGTGTAGGATCTTGAGAATATTTGTAGGATCTTGAGAATCTTTAGAATATTTGTAAACGTCAACTTAATCAGTACCTCAATCTCCATTATTACTTTCTCTTCAAAAAGATTCACCCTTAAATCTTAGCTTTGTAAACGGGTCGATTTGGTAATCCATAAGGAATCTCTTTATGAAATATTTCCTCAAAGTCCTGCAATGAAGACACAACAACACTAGGCAAAGATGAATTAAGATCGTTAGTAGAATGATAAACATCTTTGTACATAAGTACAAGTACTCGTTTCCTTGCCATCATTGCACTCTTAACCTCATGTTTTTCAGTAATTACACTCATTTTATTCTCTCATGTTTGCTCACTTTTCTATACTGTTTGCTTACTTTTCTCTCCTTTGTGCTCACTTTTCTCTCCTTTGTGCTCTTCATCTCCTTCATCTGTAGGTTGTATAGTTAGGGATCTCCTTGTTACAAGTAAATCTCTATGCATGGGTCTTCCACTTCGACATTAGAAGAATTCTTCAATGGTGGTATCTCTTCATCATATGAACTGGCACTTGCAATTTTTCTACTTGTTTGTACAACCATAACCTTTTTGTCCCATTTAAAACTTGTTCTTTCCTCCACATTGGAATCATTTTCTTCTTCATCGAACTCATGTCTTCTATGTCTATGTCTTCTTCAATGTAATTTAGAATCAGGAGAGGATTCTAAATCATCTAATCTTGAATTCAACCCCTTAAATTGGTCATTAAAAGTCTTAAGGAAAAATTTCAAGTCGACCTTTAGTGGTTCTCCTCCTTCCTTACTCATGTTTTGAACTTGTAAAATAAAATAAAATAAAAGGTGTTGTTCCTCACTAACTCCCTCACGTATTTGCTATAAAATCATATTGTTATCACTCATTTTTCACACTATTTTTGCGCTTTTTTATTTCTTTTTCCTTTTACAACTCAAAGCTCAAGCCAGCCCTCTTTTGTGTTCTTAAAAAATATCAAGGATTCAACTAATCTCAAGAAGCGACTAGTTGTTGGTGGCAATCTCAAAAATCAAAATTTTAAAAACTTAAAGTCCATATAGGACTCTAAAAGGCCAAGGAAGAATCTTTTCAAGATCTTGAAAATCAAATTTTTTTAAAAAAATAACTTAATTTAGAACAGAAAGAAAGTCCTAAGAGGACTCTAATGAACAAAGTAAATGGAAACTAGAACAAAATAAAGAACAACTAATTTCAAAAAGAACAAGAAAACTTAGTAAGAAAAACAACAATTGAAATCTTGACTATCTACAACTTTGTTCTCCCTTTCTTTTTTCTCTTTTTTTCATATTTTGTTTTTTTACTACTGGTGCTACTATGAATAGAAAATTCAACAAGAACCGAAAATAACACAAAAAGCTATGACAAAACTTTAACCCCTCGACAAATGGTATAAATGATGGAACTTGGGATCGAAAATAGAATGGAACAAATTCTAAGCCATGTTTCACATATATGAAACAAAATGAGCATCGATTTCATATATTATAATAGTTGTTTTGATACCCAAGTCAAAGTTATAACCGTTTAAAGTTACAACTCCAATTTATCAAAATTTTGTTTTCCTGAAACTGTGAACAACGTAGCCCACTTCTTTTTTCTCATTTTGTTTTCTTTCTTTTAAGAACAAAGATATATTAAACATAGAAATAAAAAACAAGAAAAGAAACAAAGAATTCAAGGAGAACTACGAAAAAAAATCTAAAGACAAAAACAACGACACAAAATTGAAAGGAAAGAAGGAAACCAAAGAAGAATATCACAAAAATCAAAATCCAAAAACAAGAAAAATTTTGTTCCACAAAGATAAGGAAAGAAAAAAATCAAATTTGGAATCAAGATAGATTTATTTTTGTGAAAATGAAAAAAAAGATGATTTTTTAAAGGACGTAGAAACTAGGATCAATTTTTTTAAAATCTAGAATTCAAAACGAAGATAGATGAAGATTAATAACTTGTTTTTAGCAAGCAAGACTGATACCAAATTATACGAACACTCTAGGCAAAAACTCCTAGGATCCCACAAACTCAAAGGAATTGGAATAATTGATTTGCTAAGAATGTGTTGAAGATGATCAGATTAGAACCCTAAGGAAAAAAAGTCCTTAAACCCCCAAAATTGAGATGCCACAAAGGATGATCACTCCCTTTGATAAGTCGAATTAAAGCATTCAATCAAGAACATAAGAAGGCAAAGCAAGAAGCTTTCTGAAATAAACTTTTTATTAATTATATATGGTCTTCTTCCAAATTACATAGTGGCTTCTTTTTATAAGCAAGAAACCCTCATTAAAACCATAAATGCCTCATGGAAACACTAGACAAAATTCTTGCCAAAAGAAAAACCCTAGGTGCAAATCCACACTTAAAGAAAACCCTAGGCACAAATTCAACCCCAATGGGCTTATTTAGTTGTGGATTCCTAATCCATATTTAAATAATAAAAGACTAAAAGACTTATGATAAATAAAACATAAAAAATGCCCACATTCTACTAAAACAAAAATTACTAAACATAAAAGGCCCATAATTAATTAAAACAAAATATTAATTCCTAAATCAATCCGTGCATCCAATTTGATATTCCAAATCTATCTCTTGTGTAGGATCTTGAAAATATTTATAGGATCTTAAGGATATTTGTAGGATCTTAGGGATATTTGTAGGATCTTGAGAATCTTTAGGATATTTGTAAACATCAACTTGGTCAGCACTTCAATCTCCATTATAATGCATGAAACAAGTCATGTTAATAGTCCTATTTATATATGGTTCAAACAAAGTGATGTAAAGAAGAAGGAAGCATCACAAGAATACAATAGCATAACATAAAATAATAAATAGAACAAGCAAAAAGGATGCCAAATACATAAAAGACTCCCCTTGACACTATGCAAATGACACACACCTCTCCTTCTAAAAGTATGCATGTGAGTGAAAAAAATGTTATGTATCCTAAATTATAGGGAGATAAACATAGTTGTAGTACACTTATACAAATACAAATAGTATCATAAAGTAGTAGATATATAATTTAGTAAATTGAAAACAGGTGATGAATACCACAAGCTTTCTAATCAGAGTTTAAACTTTAGTATGTATGAATATACACCATTTAAACTCTAAATATACTAACCATACATTCAAGCATACAAAACACTTGATATAACAAGATAAAACCATATAGAAACCCTATCTATGTGGTAACATCCTCGAGTTGCTTAAGGCAACCACTCAATAGAAAACAATCCACTAATCAATAAAATAGTTACAACTCTAATAGAAAATAAAATCACAAATACCTCTATGAGTTAGGACCCTTATCCTAACTACCTATTGCTATTGTTACTTGCTGCTTTCGCAATGACCTAGCACTACTACAAAAATGAACTTTTAATTTTGTTATTAACAGACTTAAAATGGGGGGACTTAAAATTTAAAGTCAATTTACCGGAAGAACCAACTTTAAATTTTAAGTTGGTTCACTGATATAACCGACTTTAAATTTTAAGTTGATTCACCGGTAGAACTGACTTAAAATGCTATATACCTTTTTAAACATATTTTGGTTATTTTCTACTAGTTAACCTCACTGCATGTTTTCGATCACTTAATAGCATAAAAAACCAAAATATGTTTAAAAGAGTTTTTAAATACATTTGGATAATTGAAAAATTAAATAATAATTAATTACTTATGAACTAAATTTATAACAAAAAATAGTTTATATACAATATATATATATATATATATATTTAACTTAATTACAATATCATAAAATATTATAAGATACCTATTCTATTCAATATTATCATATTTTTCTTCTAATTCTTCTTATGAACTTATAATTTCATGCATATGTTCTACCCATTCTTCTCGTAAATCATAAAAAATTTGCATATCATTACCTTACTTGCTCTAACCAAGGACTTTATATTCATTACGTAGTTCCAAGTACGGAAACACATAATTATTTTTTGTCAAATTAGAAAGTTTTGTATTCCTTTAATGCCTTATTTGCAATCTTGTAACACTTGTTTATCCAATTATTGAGGAATTTAAAACGATTATGTAAGAAAAACACATTTTAGAGGAGATATAATACAAAAAAGATATAATATATGTAATTAATTATAAAACTGAGGAAACTTACATAAATGATTTTCCATATCTTATACTTTTCAGCATCTTCAACCTTATACTTTTACATTTAACACATGGGGATTGAATCATACTAACTTTATTATTACTATTTCTACGGGAAAATTCCAAGAAATTTTTAACTCTAGAAATATAGTCTTGCTCAATTCTACACTTTTACATCCAAAATTTGTCCAATTTTTATTGATAACATTAAACATATTAAATATGTATCTGATAAAATATAATTGTATTAATCACCAATATATTTAAGATATTATTATACATGAGTCACAAATTATTAGAATATCCATTAAAACATCATATAAAAATAAATACATAAAATCCAAAAAATTAATAAATTCATTATAACTTTAACAATATATAATATATAATAATTTATATACATATATAAATGCATGTAATAATAATAAATATTTTATACATATATATAATAATAAATATTAATTAACTTATTATACATTATATATATATATATGTACAAATATATTTTATATTTTATATATATTTAATGTACATGCAAATAATTTTAAAAAAAATTTAAGTTTAAAATAAATTAACATATATAAAAAACATAACATAAAATTATTAAAATAAAAAAAATACCTTCTTCCTTAAAGAAATACACAACTTACATCACACAAAAATATACACAAATATCAATAACACATAATATGCATTAAAATAAAAATATGAATAATAAGTGTAAAATAATTCATAGAAATACTTATAAGAGTAAATGAAGTGACAATATGAAGGAAATAAAGAAAAAAGTGTTTGGTAAGTGAGAAAGTGAAGGAAAATGGGTATGAGAAATTTGAGTATTATGCTTAAAAAATAGTGGATCTATAAGAGAAATTGGAGAGGAAGAAAACGAAACTAATGATGTTGGAAAGGGTGGTCAGAAGTGGCCGAAAAAGGAGAAAGAAAATAGAGATAACAAATGGCTTTCCTCTATAAGGGAAGAATGAAACACAAGTTAGCACTATCAGTAAATGAGGGAGAGAAGAAGATAAGGAAAAAAATAAGGAAGTGTCGGTTGACACATAAAACCGACGTTACACGTAAGATTTTAAGTTAGTTCTACATGTCAACCGACGCTACATATGGCTTAAGTAGGTTGACACATAGAACCGACTTAAAATCCTAAATGTAGCGTTGGTTCTACGTGTCAACTGACTTAAAAAATTATAGAAAAATAAAATAGTAGCAATGGTTGACACGTAGAACCGACATAAAAATTTATAGAAAAATAAAATAGTAGCGTCCGTTGACACGTAGAACCGAACCTACATGCTCGGTTGACAAGTAGAACCAACTTAAAATCATATCTATAGTGTTGGTTCTACGTGTCAAATGATTTAAAAAATTGTAGAAAAATAAAATAGTAGCATCGGTTGACACGTAGACCCGACTTAAAATTCATTATAAGTCGGTTTTAAGCAAGAACATACTTTAAATTCTGACTTATATACCCTTTATTGTAGTAGTGTAGTTTGACACATGAACCTTGCTCATCTCCAGAGCCAACACCACCTAATGTGGTATGATGAGAAACAGAAGTGTAACTACTCCCAATCTTAAGGACCACCTTTAACCTCAAATAACCTATCCCTTATTGCACACAACAAGAGATATGATAACTCATAGCATTTAACTTAGCTCATTTTGATAATGAAGTTCTCATAAATAAAAAATTTCATCCAAGCAACTTCTAATGGACACATGGCTCACATACAATCCACTTGAAAACACTGTCATAAGTACTCAACACTCACAAGCACAGTTTTTCTCACACAATCATAAATCACTAATACCAAACAACACTTGAGATATTAGTAATTCAAAACTAAAAAAATGAGATGTCAATTTGACAAAGCTCTACTGAATTTTTTAGAACTTAAATACCCACACCTAGCCACCTTGCCAACCACCTTGCCAAGTGTGGTGGCATGCTTGGTGGTGAGCTTAATGCAAGGTGGTAAAAAGTCACATTTTTTGTCTAAAAAATTGCCAAGTACTTTTTGTAAATACCCACACCTAAAATGAACCAAAAACACAAGTGACAACATTGGAAACACTCCACTTAGCATGCACATTACAAAATCCAACCATGTTATGTGTGTAAACGTGCTTGCATATAAAATGCTCCTACCTATGTGTGCATGTTTATCACTAATCCACAGTAACCAACCATACACAAAAGAAGACAACACATTGAGTAAAATAAAATAAACATTGTGTTTTGTACATGGGAAGCCAACACATAGACACAAGTACAATGGGACTTACACATACTACTAAGTAAAAAGTAAAACTTAAAATAATAACAAAAATAAAAACAAACTACCCATAACAAAATAAGAACTAAAATAAACAAAACTTCTCATGCTTTAGTTTCTTTTCAGTTTATAATCAAATCTCAAGCATAAGTTAAATCAATAACCCAAAGGTTATCCGTTTATTTTTCAAATTAGTACTCATCACAAATTCTTATTCCAGTACAAGAATATATGAACTTTGACTCACCCAATCTTAGTGTTAGGAATCTAAACTCTCTTTGAATCTAATCCTCACAATTCATACTCTCAATATCACACTAATCCTATGGGTTCAAACACTCAATAAAGATATATGCAAATAGAAGTTATGTTAAGAGATGAACTAAAAGGTTCACATAAGATTAAACAAAACAGGCTAAAAAAATGCATAACATTGATCTCATGAAAGCAATCAAATGATAGGATTTATGAAGAAATCACATTACTATTCTCATGCATCAATTAAAATCATCAAGCAAATATTTTATGCATCTGCCTTAAGATGAATGAAATTGCATTAACATCAAGGGAATTTATTTCCAACTTTTCTTTTGTAATAGTTGTCTAACTACTTAAAGAACTTTAGGGTCATATTATTTAGTTATTTTTCTCATATATATGTATATATAAGAGAGAGAAAAAATGTGTATTCGGTGAGTGACTATTTTTTTCTCTTTTTGTGTTGGCTTTAAGAAACAACAAATATATCACTTTTTTGAAAGTCAAGCATGAATGAAATAGGCATATACTTTAAATTTTACTGAACTCATTTTATCTAAATGAAAATAAGTATATGATTTTTCATCAGGTGCTAAAAATTCTATCATTCAATGAAAAACCTATAAAGATCATCTAACAATTAGAAATAGTACAAAAAGTGTTTAAAGGAGTAGAAACAATATTATTGCTCAAAATAAAATGTTTAAAGGCTCAAAATATTCCCACAAGGTAGTCTCCACTACTTGATTCCTAAACACCAATTTTGGATTTATATCAATCTTAACATCTAAAATATGAAACACAAACTGTGAATAAAAAAGTTAATTTCAACTTAAGATATTAATCAAATAGTGTAAAGACTCAATTATTTACTTTAAATCAACTAAAAATACTAAATTTTGGAAAATTTTTACAAATGAACCTAAATATCCCTAAAAATACTAAATAAACTAATTATACTAAACAAAAGCATGTTTAATAAAAAAAATCTAAAAAGCCTAATCTCACATGTAACTTTTTTCTACCCCAATCTAGAATCTACATTATCCTTAATGTATCACATGTAAATTAAAGAATAAGAAGAAAAATAAAATAAAAGTTACCCATTTTTCTTAGCTCAATGTGATCAAGTAGTGATGTGGCAAGTTATAGTACATCCATCATCTTACTCTATTTTATCACATACAGAATGATGTATACTTCTCATAAGTTATATCTTAACCAACAGTTATAAGTTTAATATTTTTAAATAAGATAAACAGTGGTTTACGTTAACATAAAATAAAACAAAACAAAATACATTAAATCAGAAACAAAAGAACATAATAAAAGTAAAAATAAATAAAATAAAAAATAACTATAACTAACAAATAAAAGTAATAAATAAATAAAAATGAAAGGAAATTTTTTAATGGGTTACCTCTCATTCAAGGCTTAGTTTAACATCTTAGCAACATGTTTATTGAGGCATTACAATTTGTAAAATTTAATTCACTCAATGCCCCCTTATAATTGAGTTTGTATCAATATGTACTTGAAATCTATAGTCCCTTCCAAGACCATCATTGATAAACTCACTTTATCGACATTAACAACTGTTTTGGTAGAGGCCATGAATGGCCTACCAAGAAATACATTGTGCTCCTTGTCCAATTTCAAGATTTCACACACATTTACAATTACAAAATCTACCTAGACCATTAAATCCTTTATCATGCCCTTTGGATGTATTTGAGATTTATCCTCTAATTGCAGGGATATGGGTGTGGGTTTCAACTCACCCACTTTTAGGTCTAACTTAGCATTTACCTCTTTTATCACCAATGCTTACATTGATATTAAAACTTCTAGAATCTTTGGAGGTAGAGCTTCAGAATTATTTGTGTATGGTGCATGAAAAATAAGATTTTTTAGAAGAAAAAGAAGAGAAAATTTATGTGTATCTGATTTAAAATGCGTTTTCTGGAGATTTTATTTTAAAAATTCATCACCGACAACAGCACAAAAAAATAGAACCTAGAATATTGAAGCAGGGACCCTAGTACCACGATGCAAAAAACAGTCATGTCGTGGCTCAAATTTTTTTCCTTCAACCCAATTGTATCCAGAGAGTCAAATTGTTTTTGATATAACTAGCATAATACTAAGTACTTACCTAAAATAAACACCAAACTGTTATAATAAGACAAAAATAAAATAAATAAATGAATAAAAATAAAATAAAAGCAAAACAAAACAAAACAAAAGAAAGAAAAATATGCAAGAAAGAATAATAAATAAAATAAACAAAAATAACTTGCCATATCACAGAAATAAAAAGAAAATCACAAAAATTAAAAATTAAAAAATAACTAAAAATAAATAATAAAAATAAAAAAGAAAAATTAAATAAATAGATATTATCGAATAAAAAAAAAAATAAAAATACTAAATAAACTAGATAGTTGAAAGATAATTGATAAAAAGAAAAGTTAGTAAATAAATAATTACATATAAGTTAATAAAATAAAATATACAAGAAATAAAAGTTAGTACATAAAAACACTAAAAAAATTAAAATATTAAAAGAAAATAACAGAAAAGAAATAAAGTTAATAAAAAATAAATAAAAGAAAATTAGTAAAGAAATGAAGTTAAAAATAAAAATAAAAGTAAACCAAAATATTTTTTTGACTTTTTAATTATGTTCAATTTTTATTTCTTTATTTTTTTTTATTTTTTTTTAATAATATAAACTACAAATATTCACAAAAATAAAAAAAATCACGAATATTTACAAAATATATTTAAGAGCTTTGATAATAAAAATTTAAAATGTTATTCTTCTTCGACAATGGCGCAAAAACTTGATGAACAAAAACTTAATATTCAAATATTTGCATCATTAGCTCTGTTCTTACTTCCTTGAAGGGTATCAATATTCAAAGGATGTTCCATCACATAGAATTCTTCTTTGAAGGGTTTGGTCCTTCCATATGTTTTTTGGTTTTTATATCTCTATCAGAGTATAATTTTCTAACCCATGCTTCCTTCATATCTTTTCTTTTTTCGACTTCTTTTTTATTTTCACTTTCTTCTCTCTTATTTTTAATCTCATTCTCCACCTCTTATTTTTCCAAAATTATTACTTTCACTTCTTCTTTCTTTTTAACTTTATAGGATGTCAACGAAAGTTTGAATACCTTGAATTTTACTTCAACCTTTTTAACTCTTATAATCCACAATACTTACATTAAAAGGTCATTCATGCAATTAGGAAAGGATGACCTAAAATAACGAGGATGTCCTTGTTTTCTTCCATGTCTAAAATAAAGAAATCGAAAGGGAAGATAAACTTATCTACCTTTACTAGCACATCCTCAATCACTTATTTTGATTTCTCTAAAAATTGATCAACCATTTGCAATGTTATTGAGGTTGCTTATGCTTCCACAAGCCCTAACGTTTTGAAAATTGAAAAGGTCATTGAGTTGATATTAACTCCCAAATCACATAGTGCTTTTCCAAAGCAAAGATCCCTTATTGTGCATGGAATGTGAAATGTACAAGGGTCCTTCAACTTGGGTGGTAATTTTCGATCAATTATAGAACTATAACCATCCATAAGGACAATGGTCTCATAATGTCCAACTTTCCTCCTTTTATAGAATCTTCTTCATAAATTTCATGTATGATGGCATTTGTTCTAAAGCATCCATAATGGTGACATTAATATGTAGCTTCTTAATCATGTCAAAGAATTTGGAGAATTATTAGTCTAGCTTTTTTTATTCAATCTTTATGGAGAAGGAAAGGGTGAGATGTAGACTTTCTCCCTTTGAGTGTTATCTTCTTAGGTTTCACAGCTACTTTTTCATGATCTTGCTATTCCTTTTTAGTTTTACTTTATTCTTCACCTTCTACTACAAGCCCACTTCTTGTTACAATAGCATTGCAGTTCTCCTTACTATCTTTCTTACGATTCACTTCAATGTTACTAAGAAGCTTACCTTGAACTCTTCCTTGTAATGTTTGTGCAAGCTGTACCATTTACACCTCTAAGTTTCTTATACTAGCACCATTATTTCCTTCATTTATTATCATGATCTCTATCTTAGAAGACATAGCATCCATCCTTGCATTGAGTTTACTCACATCTTGGCTAACAGTAATAACTGAGGTAGTCATTGTTTCCATTACTTTCCCCAATCTATCTAGTCTTAATTCTTTGATATGTGGTTCTTCATGTTATGATTGATTTTCATAATAATCCTCTATCAAACGTTCGGATTTGTAACCAAGGAGGAATACCATGATGTGGGAACTTTCCCAATAGGAATTTGAAGTGTTTCCATACCTCATAGAAATATTACTCATCAAATTATTGAAAGGATGTGATAGTATTCCTAAACTTGGTTGTCTTTAAAGGTGGTAAATATTTAGCCAAGAATTTCTAGGCCAAGTCATTCCAGGTGGTGATGGATCCTGTAGGTAAAGAAACTATCCATGCCATTTCCTTGTTCCTAATTAAATTGCTAAGTAAAAATTAAAATTTCTTAAGCTAGTATTATTATATGAATACTAATATTAATTATAAAAATTATTTCACTCCCAAACAATAGTGCCAAAAACTTGGTAGCGATTTTGTAAGAGTATAGGTCATCTGAGAAATAAAGTGTGATAAATGCGAGTATCGTCCCACAGAAAGTGACTTGTTTTTTATAATTATATATCAATGTGTAGTATTTGCATTACTATTTAAGTGAGTAACAAAGGAAAATTATCCAAAGTATCTAAAGATGAATAAATAATATTTAGAGATTTGGGATTTATAAATCCCCTAACCACTCTACATATAATATCAAATATCATTGATTAATTTCTCTACCTAATTGATTGGATATAAACTCTTATATTCCTAGGAATCTTTGTCAAACATTCTTTTTGGATTATATGTAAACAATCATATTGTAATGCTATTTCATTCACACATCAATTATGATTACATATATCAAGTCATGCATTCATCAATCATACTATCGTACTATTTCAATCTATATGAATAATTCTATGACTAATTCAAGAACCTACTTTGTCTCAAAATAAGACACATAGCTAGCTCAAACAGGCCAAATAACTTTACTTTTATAGAGTTATCACCCAATCAATATCAGTGTAGACAATGAAATCAAGTTGTCTAGGTTTTCTCAATAACAAGCCATGGGCAAAAGTCCCTTCCAAATACCTCAAAACTATACTCAATGCTTGCCAATTAATTGCTATTGGACAACTCAAAAACTAGCCTAAATTCTTTATTGAAAGGGCTATATCAAGTGTAGTTATTACACAATATTAAAATGATCCAGCCAAGCTCCTATAAGTAAATGTAGTATCATTATCCAACAATTCCATATGTTGTTTACTTAATACTCCCCCTAAATTCATTGGGGTTGTAGCATCCTTAGAAGACTGAAAAGCAACTCTATGAATGAGTTCCTTAACATATTTATTCTTACACAAATGCAATCTTTGAATAAAGATGGAAACTTCAATGCCAACGAAGTCGTGAAAAGGAACAAGATCCTTTAAGAAAACACACTTTTTAATTGATTAACAATAGATTGCAACCTTTGATTATTGTTTTTGGTAAGAACATTGTCATCCATATATACTAATAACATGACAATATTACCAGAATCATGAAGAACAAATAAGCTAGGATCTGATTTAGTGTTTTTGAAACCCCAATCAAGCAAACAAGAACTAAGTTTGAAGAACCATGCCCTAGGGGCTTAATTAAGCCCATAAATAGCCTTGAATAGTTTGTACCCTTATGAGGATAGCAAGCACTAACAAACCCTTTAGGTTGCCTGATAACTGTATTTTATATAGTTATTTTCACCTATTTTATTAATTATAATTGCTATGTTCTTGATGTTTTTAGTTAATTTTCGATTAATAAATTAGTATTTACTGTTTTTTATATATTTTAAATAAAATTAAGTAATTTGTATCGAAAACGTACTTAAATGCAAATTTGTACTCAAAAATATAATTTCAAATAAAAGAGTGATTAATTGCAATTTATAAAAGTTGAAAATATAATTTAAATTAAAGTCGGGCTTAATTTCAATTATTAAAAGTTTAAAATTTAATTTAAATTACCAAAAGGGCTGTATTGCAATTAAAAAAAGTTGAAAATGTAATTTGAAATATATTTGTGGGTCAAAATATAATTAAGAAAATTGAATTTTCAGCGCAGGAAAAGAATCACACTCTTACAAATCACGACGTCCATCACGCGCCGTTCGATCATCAATTAAACGGTCCAGATTCGGCGAGTACAACCAGACGAGGAAGAATCGCGTGTAGAATCTTCGCGCGGCTCGGCGTGCCAGTGGGTCCCACGTGTCGCGCAGGCCGGCGTCAGAGTGGGCCCCACATGTCGCGCACAGAACGCGCAGCGTTCCACCCACTCCCTCGATCCCATTTTCGATACACTTTTTGTCCCCCCACGCGTTTAATTTATTATTTTCGCCACACCATTTTGTCCCCCCGCGTAGATTTTAATTTAATATTTTATTAATGTATTTTTTTTGCTATAAATAGGAGATAGTTTTTAGTTGTAAAAAAGTTTTGTTGGAGTAGTTTTTGGAGTAGAGATTTAGTTTTAATTTTCGAAAGTTTTTAGAGTGTTTTAGTTTTTGCAGTTTGTAATTTTCGTGTGTTGCTCGGTTTTGGACGGCAAAACTCGCAGAAGCCATTTTTGGCTTTTGTTGTGTTTTGCGTGTGCCAAATAATTGTTTTAATTGATGTTTTAATTTTATTTCTGCTTCATCTAATTTTTCTGTAGTTGTTATAATTTTTATTTTAATTCTATGAAGTAATTTAATTTTTCTAGGGTTGCATTTAATCTAAATTTATGAAGCTTTAATTTTAATTATTTTTGTTAGATTTATAAGACGTTCGATTTGTTCGTTCTATTTTGTTCTTAATGCTTTTTGATTATTTACGAATCTTATCAAAACGATCTGTGGCACATGAATAAACTTGAGAAAGGCATTTGTGTGTGTATTGCTCGTAAATAGAATGACATGTATGATGAAGGATAGAGATATACCCTAATTGTATGTGTGGCCATTTGAAAATTTAGAACGTAATGAATCTCGGTAAATTTAATTTTCATAGAGATATAGTAAATTAATTTAACGAGGTGTGTTTATACGGAGCTCGAGAGAGATGTATGAATAATAAAAAAAGAAGTTTTCGGTTGACAAATTAAATGTACCAAAAAATATAAATCAAAAGAAAATAACATGATTTGAGTGGATTAGTTTGGTGAAAAATTGCAATCCTAGATTTCTTTTATTTTCTTATTTTACTTTTTTCTTAACTAACGATTGTTTTGGATAAAATCAGAGAGATATAATTTTAGTACTCGACAAACTATGGTAACAAATCCTCGTGGGATCGATCTTTACTTTCAAATCTTTATTACTTGTGACCGTGTATGCTTGCACGAGTTCGTGTGTTGAAAAACGCCCAACAAGTTTTTGGCGCCGTTGCCGGGGATTTGTTTTACTATTTTCATTGTTGATACTAATACCAATCAATTTGATTTTAATTCAAAAAAAAAATTAAAAATAATAAAAAAAATTATGCTTATTGTTCTTGTTTATTTTATTTTAAAAATTTTCTCGTAAGTTGAGATTTTGTTTGACACACAAATCTTAACTTACAAAAAGAAAAGAAAAAAATTTATTTGTTGTTTTATTTTATTTTTCAATTTTCTCGTGGGTTGAGATTTTGTTTGTCACACAAATCTTAACTCACAAAAAGAAAAAAAAATATATATTTACTTATTGTTGTTTTATTTTATTTTTCAATTTTCTAGTGGGTTGAGATTTTGTTTGACACACAAATCTTAACTCACAACAAGAAAAATAAAATTTTTTTTTTATTTTTTATTTTTTTTTATTTATGCTTATTGTTTGTTGTTTATTTTAATTTGCAATATTCTCTTGAGTTGAGATTTTGTTTGTCACACAAATCTTAACTTACAAAAAGAAAAAAAAATTTACTTATTGTTGTTTTATTTTATTTTTCAATTTTCTCGTGGGTTGAGATTTTGTTTGATACACAAATCTTACCTCACAAAAAGAAAAATAAATTTTATTTGCTTATTTTTGATTGTGTAATTTATTTTTCAAATTTCTCGTGCGTTGAGATTTTGTTTTACACACAAATCTTAACACATAAAGAAAAAAAAACAGAAAAAAAATTATTTGCTTATTATTAGTTTATTTTATTTTATTTTTTTTTTAATTTTCTTGTGGGTTGAGATTTTGTTTGACACACAAATCTTAATACACGAAAAGAAAAAAAAAATTTATGGTTGGTTGTTTGTTTTATTTTATTTTTATTTTTATTTTTCTAGTGAGTTGAGATTTTGTTTAAACACAAATCTTAACTCACAAAAAGAAAAAAAAAAATTTTATGGTTATATTTTCTTAATTTATTTTTCAATTTTCTCGTAAGTTGAGATTTTGTTACGCACAAGTCTTAACTTACAATAAGAAAAACAAATTGAGAAGTCAAGCGAAAGACTATAAATCAAGCGCTTCTTGGGAGGCAACCCATGTGTTTTATTTTATTTTATGTTTATGTTATTTTATTTTTATTTATTTTCGCATGTATTAGTTTTTATATTTTGTTATGTTATTTTTTCTTTCGTAGGTGCAAATTGGAGGTAATGAATCAATTTTGGCTTAACCAATCAAACAAACCAGGAAGTTTCTTTAAACCCATCTCATATGTTCTTTAACTTTCACACATTGAAGACAATGTGTATATTAAGTGTGGGGGTGGTGGATATATTGAACCTAATTGAAATACTTTCTGGATGTTATTACTTGTGAAATTTTTTTTTGTTTCTTTGGTTGATTGAAGATATTTTGCTATGAATAGTGATTTATTTTGATTTCTTGTATTTGAATGATGCATAATTCTTTGAAAAATTTGAATATTGTCTAAGTGATGAATAAGTTTTACGTATGTTTCGTTTTTACAAGAATAAATATTCATAAGCACCTGTCTTGATTTTTGAGTTGCTATGATAATTTAGAGAAGGTTTATGTGAGTATGAAATTCGATTGATTTTTGTGGTGTCACATTTTTTAGAATTTGTTTGATTTTCTCTCGAGGCGAAATTATAGATGACATGTAACTAAGAAAATGATTTAGGCCATCTTTGGATCGTTTGAGCCTTTCTATCTACCTTAACATGCATTATCCATAGTATACCCCTTTTGAGCTTCAAAGTTTACATATATATTTTTCTCATTTCAAAAGCCTATCTAAAAAAAAAATATATGTGTGTAGATATACCTATTGTTCTTATCTCACTAACATGTGACAATTGTTAGTAAATGTTGAAGGTTATATCGAAAAAAAAAGGGTTACTGAAAAAAAAATGAAAAAAAAAGAGATTCTGAAAAGAAAAGAAATATAGAATCTGAAAAAAAAATATAGTTATTGTATGTGAAGAGAAATCCCAAATTGGGAAGTAATTATTGTGATGATAGAATTGTCTTTTTCAATCCTGAAATTGCTCGGGAAAAGTTTTAAGCTAAATATTATCCTTCATCCTACCTTTACCTAAGCCATACATTACAAGCCTAATAAAGTCCTATTGATTTTGTGTTTTGTGTTTGTCTACATTAGTGGAGAGAGAAATGAAAAATAAACTTATGAGATTTGTGATTTCATGACAAATTGTTTGATTTTATATTTGTATAAACTGATCCGGATTTCATGTGATGAAATATGAAAAGACTTCACACACGTACTAAAATTCATTGTGAAAATGTGATATACTTTTAAATTGATTTTGATGCTTAGATAAAATTCTTTTATTTCTTTGAGTTATGTAATTTCAAAAGAGAAAAGAAATATTTTGAAAATTACTATTTTAAATGCAGTTATCTTTGTTTTATTTCCTTCCTTTTGCTCGAGGACTAGCAAAAACTTAAGTTTGGGGGTGTTGATAACTGTATTTTATATAGTTATTTTCACCTATTTTATTAATCATAATTGCTATGTTCTCTCTATTTTTAGTTACTTTTAGTTTAGTAAATTAGTATTTACTGTTTTTTATATATTATAAGAAAAATAAATAAATTGTATCGAAAACGTTCTTAATTTCAAATTTTTGTCCACAAATGTAATTTCAAATATTAGAGTTCTTAATTACAATTTATAAAATTTGAAAATAGAAATTAAATTTAAATTTGGGCTTAATTGTAATTATTAAAAGTTGAAAAATTTAATTTAAAATTAGAAAAGGGGTCAACTGTAATTACAGAAAGTTTAAAATGTAATTTGAATTAAATTTGTGGGTCAAAATATAATTAAATAAAGTTTAATATTCGTGCAGGAGAGAAGAATACACGCGTCATCATCCACGCGTGCAACGTGGACCGTCCGATCAAATCATAAACGGCTAGGATTGGCGCGTGTAGATCAAACCCGACCAAAGCGAATGGATGCAGGGAAGATTCCTTCACGCGGCTCGGCGCCCGAGTGGGGCCCACCTGCCGCGCAGGCCGGCGTGCAGAGTGGGACCCACCCGTCTGACGCCGCGCAGACGCTGTCCCCCACGTTCGCGCGCCTCTGATCCCGTGCGCTGATCTCTGCGTGCAACCCGATTTTCCTCCAATGAAGATATGACACGTGTCCCACTCAACTTTTCAGCTAATCATGCTGTGACACGTGGCATGTTACAATGAGCGCGACCGCGCTGGATCAAGCCCGTGTTGTAGCCGTTGGCTCCCGTGCGACCATTCATCGTGCGCCCGTTTCCCCTCAACCAATGAGACGCTGCCACGTGTCCCACTAATTGTGTCCGCGAATCAGAACGCGACACGTGGCAGCGTGGAAGAAAATTAAAACAGAACGCGCAGCGTTCCACCCACTCCCTCGATCCCATTTTCGATACACTTTTTGTCCCCCCACGCGTTTAATTTATTATTTTCGCCACACCATTTTGTCCCCCCGCGTAGATTTTAATTTAATATTTTATTAATGTATTTTTTTTGCTATAAATAGGAGATAGTTTTTAGTTGTAAAAAAGTTTTGTTGGAGTAGTTTTTGGAGTAGAGATTTAGTTTTAATTTTCGAAAGTTTTTAGAGTGTTTTAGTTTTTGCAGTTTGTAATTTTCGTGTGTTGCTCGGTTTTGGACGGCAAAACTCGCAGAAGCCATTTTTGGCTTTTGTTGTGTTTTGCGTGTGCCAAATAATTGTTTTAATTGATGTTTTAATTTTATTTCTGCTTCATCTAATTTTTCTGTAGTTGTTATAATTTTTATTTTAATTCTATGAAGTAATTTAATTTTTCTAGGGTTGCATTTAATCTAAATTTATGAAGCTTTAATTTTAATTATTTTTGTTAGATTTATAAGACGTTCGATTTGTTCGTTCTATTTTGTTCTTAATGTTTTTTGATTATTTACGAATCTTATCAAAACGATCTGTGGCACATGAATAAACTTGAGAAAGGCATTTGTGTGTGTATTGCTCGTAAATAGAATGACATGTATGATGAAGGATAGAGATATACCCTAATTGTATGTGTGGCCATTTGAAAATTTAGAACGTAATGAATCTCGGTAAATTTAATTTTCATAGAGATATAGTAAATTAATTTAACGAGGTGTGTTTATACGGAGCTCGAGAGAGATGTATGAATAATAAAAAAAGAAGTTTTCGGTTGACAAATTAAATGTACCAAAAAATATAAATCAAAAGAAAATAACATGATTTGAGTGGATTAGTTTGGTGAAAAATTGCAATCCTAGATTTCTTTTATTTTCTTATTTTACTTTTTTATTAACCAACGATTATTTTGGATAAAATCAGAAAGATATAATTTTAGTACTCACAAACTATGGTAACAAATCCTCGTGGGATCGATACTTTACTTACAAATCTTTATTACTTGTGACCGTGTATGCTTGCACGAGTTCGTGTGTTGAAAAACACGCAACAAGTTTTTGGCGCCTTTGCCGGGGATTTGTTTTACTATTTTCATTGTTGATACTAATACCAATCAATTTGATTTTAAATATATTTCAAATTTCATTTTAAACTTTGTTTAATTACAATAAAGCCCTTTTCTAATTTAAATTAAATTTTAACCTTTTAATAATTAAAATTAAGCTCGATTTTAATTTAAATTATATTTTTAGACTTTTTATAAATTGCAATTAAAAACTCTTTTATTTGAAATTATATTTTTATACATAAATTTGCAATTAAGTACGTTTTCGATTCAAAATATTTAATTTTCTTAAAAAAAATATTCCTTAACAAATAAACAGAAAATATTAATTAATTTACCTAAAATTAACCAAAAATGTCAAGAACATAGCAATTATAATTAATAAAATATGTGAAAATAACTATATAAAATACAGTTATCAAATAGCTTCTTAGTTTTAATATAAAAAACAAGTACCCTCTCTAATTAGATGCATACCCCAAGCCATAATATATAGTTGAATGTGCTTGCAATTTATCCTTGGTATAAGGTCCCAAACATGGAAAAAATAAGCATCTAAACCTTCATAAAATCATAGTAAGGTACACAACCATGAAGAAGTGAATTAGTTGACTCAAAATGTAATACTTTAGTTGGAATACAATAAGTGTAAAGACTACTGAATGAAAATCATTAGGCCAAAGATGCAAAAACATAGAAGCTCTTAAGAGCATGGTCAAACCAATATCTGCTACATGTCTAGGACAACACTCAACCATTCAATTTTTCTCACTTTTAAGAGGATAAGTAAGTTTATATACAACACCCATATCAATAAAACATTTGGCTAGAGGAGTCAATTCCCTATCATCCTCACTTTCCCTATGTTTAACACTAGCACCATATTGACACTCCACCATCTTTTTAAATTGTAAAAATAGAGGCACAACTTGATCACGTGTATGCATAAAGAAAATCCTTTATAAACGTGTCTTGTCAATTACAATAATCAAAAAAATCTCAAAATAGGTGTGGAACCCCAAGTATCCAAATACAATAGATCAAAAGCATTAGTTGCAGTTATGAGTTTTGATAAAAAAAAAAGGAATTTTGTGTGATTTGGGTAAAGCACAAGCCTTACAAATATCACCATTAGGTGGCTTTATTTTATGAAAGCCATTAGAATCTAATATATTGTTAATTATAGAATTTGATATATTTCTTAGTCTATCATGCCATATAAAGGTAGATGCTAGAAATGGATGCTTCCAATGTTGAGTGCTTGCACCCCAAGTAATGCATCAAAGAGTTTAAAGAGTCCTTCATCAACCATTCCTTGGAAGAACCCTCATCGTAAGTTGGTCCTTGACATAAAAAAATTGTGAGTGAAACTCCACTAACACATTATTATCATCACAAAAGTTTTGAATAGATACTAATACGACAACAAGTTGAAGAGCATGTAAGAAATATTTCAAAGCAAATGTCCTATCTCTAGTTATGATTCTTGTATAACTGATGAGTACTTGAAAAGTATTGAATATTACGTGATTTATTTCCACTTTAATGTCAAAATAGATTTTTATTTGTATAATTTTATCATTATTTTAGCAAATCTATGTTTTTGGAATCATGGGTATAATTTATTATTTTTTAGATATTTTTGGCTTCAAAATGATTCAAATGATAAATACTTGAAGAATTATATCTAAAAGTACTCAATTATAACTGAGAAGAATAAAAGAATAACATATGTAAGCCTTATATATGTATCATCCAAGCTTGTAAAAGGGTGAAATATTTACAACAAGTTGACTATGTTAAATTTAATCACGAATAAATTAAATATAAATCATAAAGCATAAAACATAAAACATAAAACATAAAAATAAATGTAAAGAATTTATTTCAAAATTATACCTCAAAAGAATCCTTATAGAAATTTGATGCTAATTTTGTTTCTAGAAAACCTCCAAACGAATTTTCATTTCTGCTTATTGAATCAAAAACTTGATATTTACAAAATCATAGCTAGTTCTTCTCAAAAAGAGAACTTTAAAACTAAAAAAACTAAGAAAGCTTTCTAGAGAAAGTAAGAAAGAGAAATGTGTAATTTGAGAGATGATTTTTACAACGGGGGAGAGGGTCCTTTTTTAGAATACAAAAAGGCTAAAAAATGAAAAACTATCTTAAAAATGGGTGTTGGAAGTGTTTCGGATAGGATGGCACACGTGTAGGGGTGAGATTTGTGCCAGAAGGACACTGGCGCATGCAAGACTTGGAGTGACATATGCACAGGGAAAGCCAGACAAAAGAAGGTGTGTATTGGCACACGCAGGACTCAACACATGTGTGTACTAGCTGTGCATGGGCTGATGTAAATAGCACGTGCACGCAGGCGCGTGCGGGACTAGGCATTTTTGATATTTATGGCCCATTTTGTCCAACTTTTCTATTTTTTTTGACTTTTTCTCATTTGTTTTCTCAACATATTTGTGATGTATTGCCTTAACATATTTGAATGAAAATACGTGAAAAATAATAAAAATATCCATAATTTTAAAAAGATAAATTTATATAAAAAATATGATAAAATCATACAAATATAAATTTATTTAATCAATTAAAGTTCATTAAATCGTGGTAATTTTAGTACTTTTTAAGCACTCATCACAACCTCCAACCAGTTTTTTGCAAGTCCCTTAGTAAGAGAAGAGGTAAAAACTAAAATTAAACTATCCTAAATCACTTCTATGGATTGACACAGTTACATTTAGCGTATGCAACAAGCCTTTAAACCCCAAGGTTGCCCTAATAGATGAGTTTAAGTCTCGAGAGAGTTTTCAATAATGATACCTACAAACATTGAACTAAATGTAAACATTAAAAAGAAATAACAAAAACAAACAAATCAAAAACTAAAATTATAACAAAATAAAACTAAATAAAATAAAATAAAACAGGAAAACAAAACATAAAAATGTTTCATACTTTTTAATCTCCTTTAAAATCATAATTAAAATCTAGAGCATAAGTTATTTTCAACTTTTTAAACAATCATAGTTTATAATAATAATTAGATGAAAATCATTTTCATACTTCATTTCAAAACTTTCAATTTAAACTTACCCAATTTCAATTTCAGAAATTTGAATTTGCTTCGATTCCATTCCTTACAAGTCAATACTCAAAATTCACTGAATCCTATGGGTTCAAGCACTCATACTAAGGTGTATGCAAATAGAGTTTATGTTTAGAAATGAACTAATAAGTTCGCATACTTATAAAAGAAGAACGGCTCAAAAATAGTGCATAACTTTAATCTTATGAAAGGAATCAAATGTATAAACTATAAAGATATTATATATATATATATATATATATATATATATATTATATTCATGCATCAATCAAACTCATTAAGTAGAAATTTCAAGATATATGCCTTTTAGAAGTGTAGGAAAAATAAATGCAATTACTTATAGGAGAATTATTTCCTATAACTTTCTTTTGTAATTAGCATTTTTTCATAACTTTGTAGGCTATGTGGGTGATAGTATGCAAATTATACTATTTATTTTTCTCTCTTTGTTTTTTTAATATATATATTTTTTAGAGAGAGGACTCATGTACAGTTTGTATATTTTTGTAGGAATTTGGTGAATGGTTAATTTTATGGCTTTTTTGTTTGATTTTGGTTTAGATAACCCCATATATGTCTCTTTTTGGTAGAAGTCATGCATGAATGAGATAAAGGGCATATACTCTTAATTTATATTTAAATCATTTAATCTAAGAAAATGAAAAATAAATATATGACACTCTATTAAGATGAGAAAATTCATATATTTAATGCTAATACCTATAGAGATCATCTAAAAAATTTAAAAAATAAGAAATGTGTTTGGAGTAGAAAAAATATATTTCACTCGGAATAAAGAAAATTAGGCTCAAATTATATCTCGCAAGGGTAGTCTCCACTATTTGATTCTTAAACACTAATTTTGGGTTCATTATAATTTTCACACTTTATCTAGAACTTACAATGTTCTCAATATAACAATTGTAAATTAAAGATAAAGAGAAAAGAGAAGAAAAGTTACCTATTTCTTGAGAATGTGCAAGTAGTGATGGAGAAATGTAGGTGTATCCATCATGTTCATCATTAAAGTCCACACAGACAAATCGCTGTGAACTTTTAACATCTCAACAAATATTTTTAGTTTTAACAATTCTAAAATTATTTACATGCAATTAAACTAAAATAAATTAAAAAAAATACCTAAAACGATGGGTTGCCTCACATCCAATGCTTAGTTTAACGTCTTAGACGTAACTTGGGAGATTTTATTTTAAGTAAACTCAATGTCTTTATGTCATTGAGTCAATTAAACCTACAGGTAGGACAAGTTTGTCTACCTATTCTTTTTAAGTCATGCCCTATGGATTTTCAAAATTTTATTTACTTAAAATTAGGGACATGATTATGTGTTTTAGATAACTCACTCTTAGGTGCAAGTAAATAACTAAGGCATCAAAATACATTTGTTCCTACATTTCACAACGCAACTACTCATTTTATCATAAAATGTGATTAAAAACTTTAAAATTTTGGAGATAGCTTCATGAAAAAAAAATTTATCTCTTTTTTTTAAACTAATCTAACACTAATTATTAGAATAAATACTAAACAATAAAAAAAAATTAAGTAAAAGAAACAAACCAAAGCAAATAATGAAATAAAAATAAACAAACAAAAGAAAAAAATAAAGTTATTAAAATAAAGAAAAGAATAAAATAATTATATAGATTTTACAATATATATAATACAAACAACTTTTATACAAATTTTGATACATATAATTATACATGCTTATACATATTTATAATACACTCTATCTATCATATAATACAAACACATTTTTTTACAAATAAATATACATGATTAAATTATACAGAATAAATAATTATAATATTTTATTTAATATATAATACAAACATATTTTTATACAAATAAATATACATAGTTAAATTGTACAAAATAAAATACACTCTATCTAATACACAATACAAACACTTTTTTATACATATATCTAATATATAATGCACTTTAGTAGCACAAAGGCTTCCAAAAACTAGTCTTCTAAATAGAATTCTATTAGATCTTCACTTTCCATCCTATTATACAGTTAGTTTTTTTTACTAAAAAATATAAATTTAAAATTAAAATTTAAAAAATTAAATACAAATTAAAACTTAAGTTAAAAGTTAAAAAAAAAATTAATTTTTTTAATTTCTTTTAGTTTCTTTAAGAAAATAAAATAATTAAATAAATTAAAGTTTAAATTTATTTAAATTTAAATTTTAAATTTTTGATTTACTGTATATTTAGATTTTTTAAATTTAATAATTAAATTAAATTAATTTAAATTTAAGATTTATTATTATTTTTAATCAACAGTATATCACAAAAAATTATTAAAGCAATTTATATTTATATTTATTTATAAATTTTAAGTTTAAATTTTAAAATTTTACCAGAACAATAATAGTAGATTTTTTTAAAAATTTAAAAATAAAAAAATCACAATTATTTAAAATACAAAATTTTTGATAAATAATTTAAAAATACTATTCATTCTTTGGCAATGGCGTCAAAAACTTGATAAGACAAAATCAAGTCCACAACAACGGCGCCAAAAAACTTGATGAGGTAAAACAAGTATCGCGTTAGCAATACCGATCTTACATATACTTTAGTTGATATTTGTAAAACTCTCGTAAGTGTATGAATCATTTTATAAAATTGATAAATATATTCCCAAGGTCTATTTAAGGAAGGAATATATGTGGTTTTAATTTATTATTCAAACTTTTAAAAAATGAAATTAAATCCTAAATATCCTGTCATAATATTTTGATTTTTCTTCCTAATCTAATAACATAAAAAAATAAACATAGATATGGATTTAATAAACAATTATGCAAAAATTTTATCATTCATAAAAGTGGAGTATTTATGGATATAATAATTAAGTTAAATATACTTGCTCATATTATTTAGATTATTAAAGATATAAATTGATATTTATTGATTTTCTTTTTTTTATATATATAAATATCACATTTGGTGGGGTTACATATTCTTTGTTAATTAAACAAATTAATTAACAGTTATGAGTGTGATCGATAATTAATTTGGTAAATTAAATTAATTCATTTTTTTTAAAAGATTGAAAATAAACTATTTAAATATCACATCTGGTGGGATTAGACATTTTCAACTTTATTCAAGGTGTCCAAATTAAACCTACGAATTTAATTATCCAAGACTAAATTTTAAGTTTTAAAATCATTACTAAAAATATGTTGTCATTACATTTTTGAATAATAGTTCTTATAAATGTTTTTGAAATATAGCTTCCCTTTAACATCGGGGTGATTGTACCATCAAATAAAAAATTACTACTCTAAATCAGACCGAATAATTAAACCTTAAAATCTAATTTTTAGATTTAAGTTTGTAATGAAAAATAATATATTTCTCTCTAACATCCTTAATATAAAATCTTGAATAAAAACAAAATCAATTTATTTTACAAAAATGTTTTACCTATTTAATACTTCGCAAGCATAACAACGTTATTATTATATCATATTTACAAACAACCAATCATGTTAAATTTAATTACAGACAAATTAAATATAATATATAAGAATAAAACATAAAAAGAACTGTAAAGAATTCATTCAAAAATTATACCTCAAAAGAATCCTTACAGAACTTTGATGCTAATTCTGTTTCTATCCAAACGGATTTACATTTCTATTTATTGAATCAAGAACTAGAAATTTACAAAAACATAACTAGTTCTTCTCAAAAAGAGAAGAACTTTAAAACTAAAAAACTAAAAAAACTAAGAAAGCTTTATAGGGAGAGAAAGCTAGAAGGCGAAAGAAAGAGAAAGGTTTGATTTAAGGGATGATTTTTACAATGGGGGAGAGGGTCCTTTTATAGGTGAGGAAAAGGCTAAAAAAGTGAAAAAAAATCTTAAAAATGGGTGTTGGACGCGTTTCGGATAGGCTAGCATGCGTGTGGGGGTAAGATTTATGGTAGACAAGGCCTAGTATGCGTGAGACTCTGAGTGACATGCATGCGGAGTGCATAGGACAGGCACAGTTCTGTGTTGGTTGTGCATGGGCATGTGCTCGCTGTACTCAGGTATGTGCGAGACTCGACATTTTTTACCCTTTTGACCCATTTTGTCCAATTTTTTCATTTTTTTTACTTTTTCTCATTTGTTTCTCAATATATTTGTGATGTATTACCTCCAGTGTTTTTCTTTGAATATTTAATTTATTTTTCAACGAAAATATCTAAAAAACAATAAAAATACCCGTGATTCCAAAAAGATAAATTTATTAAAAAAATATAATAAAAGCATACAAATATAAATCTATTTAATAAATTAAAGCATATTAAATCATGGTAATTTGAGTTCTTTTTAAGCATTGATCAATTAGTTATTTATGTTGAATGTTGACCAAAATTAGGCTTAGTGTTGCTATTCTGTGACCCATTGCCTGTACTACCTTTTCCCACACGTTTCCCCCTTGCTTGGCCCTTCCTTGAAGGGGTTGTAATTGTGTAACAATTGCATAATTCCCGCTAAAATATTCGTCTATTTTATCATCAACTTGATTAATTAATTTCAAGATATAAAGCTTTTAATCTATTTCTATATATTTAGTATTAACACAAAACTATATATATATATATACTCACTTAGGTTTCCTTAATATAATAGTATTATTATCTATGAATTTTAAGATATCTTTATAATAGGTTAAATGTTAATTTAATAATAAATAATAGCTACAAATATTACATCGAGGTACCCATTCTATCTATGACATCATAATAATTTTTTTATACATATCAAAGTGATGGAATCAAAGAAAAAAAGAATACATTACTCTAAAATAATTAATATATAAAATACATATACTATGAGATAGGAATTCTGATAACTGTATTTTATATAGTTATTTTCATCAATTTTATTAATTATAATTGCTATGTTCTTGACATTTTTGTGTAATTTTAGTGAAATAAATTAATATTTACCTTTTATGTGTTAAGAAATACATTTTTAATAAAATTAAATAATTTGAATCGAAATCGTACTTAATTTCAAATTGATGTCCACAAATATAATTTCAAATAATAGAGTTCTTAATTACAATTTATAAAAGTTGAAAATATAATTTAAATTAAATTTGGGCTTAATTGTAATTATTAAAAGTATAAAAATTTAATTTAAAATTAGCAAAGGGCTTAACTATAATTAGAGAAAGTTTAAAATGTAATTTGAATTAAATTTGTGAGTCAAAATACAATTAATTAAATTTTAATTTTTGCGCAAGAGAGACGAAGTCCATGCGCAGGATCACACGCGCGCAACGTGGACCATCAGATCAGAGAAGAAACGGCCAGATGTGCGTGTTGCAAGCACACCTAACCAACGCGAGTGGATGCAGGATTCTATCTATCACGCGGCTCGGTCCGCCGAGTGGGGCCCACCTGTCTGACGCGTCGCAGCCGCTATCCCCTACCTTCACGTACCCTTTTTCCCGTGCGGTCGATCCACGTGTGCCCGGTTATTCCACGAACTAGAATCTACCACGTGTCCCACTTTATCTATCAGCCAATTATTTGTTGACACATGGCATGTTACAGTGAGCGTGAAAGCGCAAGATCACGCACACATTGCAGCCATTGTCTCCCACGTTCGTTGTGCAATTTTCCCGTGCGCCGTGCCTGCGTGCAGCCGGTTTGTTCACCGAATGAAATGCTGTCACCTGTCTCCATTAATTCTTCAGCCAATCAGAAATTGACACGTGGCATGCAGATTGAATTAAAAAAATCACGCATGACACCCTCTGTTTCTACCGTCCACACGTAAAAAAAATTAATATTCTCTTTCGTACGCGTGGATGCCAAATTTAAGGAAATTGTCGGGGTTTTATTTTCGATACAAATATTTTACGCGTGTTTAAAAAAATGTATTATTTTGGATGTATTTTTTTAGCTATAAATAGGGGATATTATGATAGTTTTTGAAAAGTTTATAACTTTTTTGTTGTTCGGTTCTGGACTGTGGAATACGCAGAAGCCATTTTTGGCTTCTGTTGTGTTCTATGTGTGCCAAATATTAACGATACGAAATGATATAATTTTCCCTTTTCTTCATCTAATTTTTCTGTATCTGTTGTAATTTTTATTTTTATTTTTATGAAGTAATTTAATTTTTCTAGGGTTGCATTTGATCTAAATTTATGAAGCTTTGATTTTAATTATTGTTGATAGATTTATAAGACGTTTGATTTGTTCATTCTATTTTGTGCTTAATGCTTTTTGATTATTTACGAATTTTATCAAAACGATCCGTGGCACATAAATAAACTTGGAAGAGGCATTTTTGTGTATATTGCTCGTAGATAGAATGACACGTATGATGAAGGATAGGAATATACCCTAATTGTATGTGTGGCCATTTGAGAACTTAAAACTTAATGAATCTCGGTAAATTTAATTCTCATAGGAATATAGTGAATTAATTTAACGAGGTGTGTTTATACGGAGCTCGGAATAGATGTATGGATAAAATTAGAAGTTTTCGGTTGACAAATTAAATGTACTAAAAAATATAAATCAAAAGAAAATAACATGATTTGAGTGGATTAGTTTGGTGAAAAATTGCAATCCTAGATTTCTTTTATTTTCTTATTAACTCTTTTCTTTAATTTTTTTTTAAAATCAACGATCGTTTTGAATAAAATCAGAGAGAAATAATTTTAGTACTCAACAAACTGTAGTAACAAATCTCCGTGGGAACGATACTTTACTTACAAATTTTATTACTTGTGACCGTGTATGCTTGCACGTTTTATGTTCTCCAAAAGAGACAACAAGTTTTTGGCGCCGTTGCCGGGGATTTGTTTACTATTTTCATTGTTGATATTAATACCAATCAATCTGATTTTAATTAAAAAAAAAGAAAAAAAAGTTCTTGTTTTTTTTATTGTTGCGTGTTTAATTTAATTTTCAATTTTCTCGTGGGTTGAGATTTTGTTTGACACACAAATCTTCACTCACAAAAAGAAAAAAAACAAATTTTTTTTTGCTTTTTTTTTGTTTATTTTATTTTGCAATTTTCTCGTGCGTTGCGGTTTTTTTTTGACACACAAATCTTAACACACAAAAAGAAAAACAAAAAAACAAAAAAAAATAATTTTATTTGCTTATTGTTGGTTGTTTATTTTATTTTATTTTTTATTTTTATTTTTATTTTTTTTATTTTCTCGTGAGTTGAGATTTTGTTTGACACACAAATCTTAAATCACTAAAAGAAAAAAAAAAAGAAAAAAAAAACTTTTTTGGTTCTTGCTTCTTGCTTAATTTATTTTTCAATTTTCTCGTAAGTTGAGATTTTGTTTGACACAGAAATCTTAACTTACAAAAAGAAAAAAAAATTGAGAAGTCAAGTTGAAGACTATAAATCAAGCGCTTCTTGGGAGACAACCCATGTGTTTTATATTTATTTTTTATTTTTTGCATGTATTACTTTTTATATTTTGTTATGTTTTTTTTTCTTCCGTAGGTGCAAATTGGAATAAATAAAGCTATTTTGGATTTTAACCAATCAAACAAACCAGGAAGTTTCTTTAAACCCATCTCATATGTTCTTTAACTTTCACATATTGAGGACAATGTGTATATTAAGTTTAGGGATGGTAGATATATTGAACCTAATTGAAATACTTTCTGGATGTTATTGCTTGTTAAATTTGTTTTTGTTTGTTTGGTTGATTGAAGATATTTTGCTATGAATAGTGATTTATTTTTATTTTTTCAATTTAAATGATGCATAGCTCTTTGAAAAATTTGAATGTTGTCTAAGCGATGAATAATTTTTACGTATGTTTCATTTTTATAAGAATAAATATTCATGAGCACCAGTCTTGATTTTTGAGTTGCTATGATAATTTAAAGAAGGTTTATGTGAGTATGGAAATCGATTGATTTTTGTGTTATCATAGTTCTTAGAATTTGTTTGATTTTCTCTCGAGGCGAAATTATAGATAACATTTAACTAAGAAAATGATTTAGGTCATCTTTGGATCGTTTGAGCCTTTCTATCCACCTTCATATGCATTATCCATAGTATACCCCTTTTGAGCTTCAAAGTTTATATATATATATTTATCTCATTTTCAAAGCCTATTTGATAAGAAAATATATGTGTAGATATATCTATTTTTCTTAACTCACTAACATTTGACAATTGTTAGTAAATATTTAAAGATATATCGGAGAAAAAAAGGATACTGAAAAAAGAAAAAGAAAAAGAAAAGAAAAAGAAAAAAGAAATAGAAAAAAAAGGGAGGATGGTATGTGTTGATAAATCCCAAATTGGGAAGTAATTATTGTGATGATAGAAGTTATCTTTTTCAATCCTAAAATGTTATGTTTGGGAAAAGTTTTGAGCTAAATATTATCCTTTATCCTACCTTTACCTAAGCCATACATTACAAGCTTAATAAAGTCCTATTGATTTGGTGTTTTGTGTTTGTCTACATTAGTGGAGAGAGAAATGAAAAATAAACTTATGAGATTTGTGATTTCATTAAAAATTGTTTGATTTTATATTTGTATAAACTGATCCGGATTGCATGTGATGAAATATGAAAAGAATTGACACACACACACTAAAATTCATTGTGAAAATGTAATATACTTTTCAATTGATTTTGATGCTTAGATAAAATTCTTTTATTTCTTTGAGTTATGTAATTTCGAAAGACAAAAGAAATATTTTGAAAATCACTATTTTAAATGCAATTATCTTTGTTTTATTTCCTTCCTTTTGCTTGAGGACTAGCAAAAACTTAAGTTTGGGGGTGTTGATAACTGTATTTTATATAGTTATTTTCACCTATTTTATTAATTATAATTGCTATGTTCTTTACATTTTTGGTTAATTTTAGTTTAATAAATTAGTATTTACTGTTTTTTATATATTTTAAGAAAATTAAATAATTTGTATCGAAAACTTACTTAATTGCAAATTTATGCCCAAAAATATAATTTCAAATAAAAAAGTGTTTAATTGCAATTAATAAAAGTTGAAAATATATTTTAAATTAAAATCGGGCTTAATTTTAATTATTAAAAGTTAAAAATTTAATTTAAATAAGAAAAGGACTTAATTGTAATTAAAGAAAGTTTAAAAATGTAAATTGAATTAAATTTGTGGGTCAAAATGTAATTAAGAAAATTTATTTTCTGCATAGGTAAAAGAGGCCACGCGTTCAATCAAAATCGCGCATCACTAACCGTGCGATCAGGTAACGAACGGCTACGATGAGGCACGTGAAACCATAGACACGACAAAAGAGATTGGACGCGGGATTTCATGTGCACCGCTCAGTGCGCTAGTGGGGCCCACCTGCCACGCATGCCGGCGTGTAGGGTAGGACCCACGTGTCTGTTACGCATCTGGCAAAGGTTGTGATCGCGTGCCGCTGAACCACGTGTCCCACTATTCCTTACAACGAATCAGAGCTCAACACGTGGCACCTTTTATGGAAAAGAAAATCAGAAACACACAGCTCTCTCCCACTCAGAATTAAACGCGTTTTCGATACAATTTTGTCCCCCACGCGTATTTTTAAATTAATTTCTCCATCATTAGTTGTCCCCTGCGTGTATAAAAAAAATATATTTTAAAATGTATTTTTTTAGAAATTTGATATTATAAATAGGGGATAGTATGAAGAGTTAAAAAGTTTTGGAGAGTTTAGAATTTTTGTGTTGTTCTGTTCTGGACAATGGAACACGCAGAAGCCATTTTTGGCTTCTCTTGTGTTCTATGTGTGCCAAATATTAACGATACAAGATGTTTTTATTTTTATTTCTTCTTCATCTAATTTTTCTGTATGCGATGTAATTTTTATTTTTAATTTTGAAGTAATTTAATTTTTTTAGGGTTGCACTTGATCTAAATTTACGAAGCTTTGATTTTAATTATTGTTGATAGATTTATAAGACGTTCGATTTGTTCATTCTATTTTGTGCTTAATGCTTTTTGATTATTTACGAATTTTATCAAAACGATCCGTGGCACATAAATAAACTTGGAAGAGGCATTTTTGTTTATATTGCTCGTAGATAGAATGACATGTATGATGAAGGATAGGAATATACCCTAATTGTATGTGTGGCCATTTGAGAACTTAAAACTTAATGAATCTCGGTAAATTTAATTCTCATAGGAATATAGTGAGTTATCGTTCCCATAGAGATTTGTTACTACAGTTTGTCGAGTACTAAAATTATTTCTCTCTGATTTTATTCAAAATAATCGTTGATTTTTAAAAAAAGTTAAAGAAAAGAGTTAATAAGAAAATAAAAGAAATCTAGGATTGTAATTTTTCACCAAACTAATCCACTCAAATCGTGTTATTTTCTTTTGATTTATATTTTTTTGTACATTTAATTTGTCAACTGAAAACTTCTAATTTTATCCATACATCTCTTCCGAGCTCCGTATAAACACATCTCGTTAAATTAATTCACTATATTCCTATGAGAATTAAATTTACCGAGATTCATTAAGTTTTAAGTTCTCAAATGGCCACACATACAATTAGGGTATATTCCTATCCTTCATCATACATGTCATTCTATCTACGAGCAATATACACACAAATGCTTCTTCCAAGTTTATTTATGTGCCATAGATCAATTTGATAAAATTCGTAAATAATCAAAAAGCATTAAGCACAAAATAGAATGAACAAATCGAACGTCTTATAAATCTATCAACAATAATTAAAATCAAAGCTTCATAAATTTAGATCAAATGCAACCTTAGAAAAATTAAATTACTTCATAAAATTAAAAATAAAAATTACAGCAGATACAGAAAAATTAGATGAAGAAAAGGGAAAATTATATCATTTCGTATCGTTAATATTTGGCATACATAGAACACAATAGAAGCCAAAAATGGCTTCTGCGTGTTCCATAGTCCAGAACCGAACAACAAAAAAATTATAAACTCTCCAAAACTTTTCAAAAACTATCATAATATCCCCTATTTATAGCTAAAAGAATAAATCCAAAATAATACATTTTTTTAAACACGCGTAAAATATTTGTATCGAAAATAAAACCCCGACAATTTCCTTAAATTTTGCATCCACGCGTACGAAAGAGAATATTAATATTTTTTACGCGTGGACGGCAGAAACAGAGGGCGTCGTGCGTGATTTTTTTAATTCAATCTGCGTGCCACGTGACAATTTCTGATTGGCTGAAGAATTAATAGAGACAGGTGGCAGCATTTCATTCGGTGAACAAACCGGCTACACGCAGGCACGGCGCACGGGAAAATTGCACGACAAATGTGGGAGACAACGGCTGCAACGCGTGCGTGATCTTAAGCTTTCACACTCACTGTAACATGCCACGTGTCAAAAAATGATTGGCTGATAGATAAAGTGGGACACGTGGCAGATTCTGGAGGTGGGTCCTACTTGGCACACCAAGCCACGTGATAGATAGAATCCTGCATCCACTCGCGTTGGTCGGGTGTGCTTGCAACGCGCGCATCTGGCCGTTTCTTCTCTGATCTGATGGTCCACGTTGCACGCGTGTGATCCTGCGCGTGGACTTCGTCTCTCTTGCACAAAAATTAAACTTTAATTAATTGTATTTTGATCCACAAATTTAATTTAAATTACATTTTAAACTTTCTCTAATTACAGTTAAGCCCTTTGCTAATTTTAAATTAAATTTTTATACTTTTAATAATTACAATTAAGCCCAAATTTAATTTAAATTATATTTTCAACTTTTATAAATTGTAATTAAGAACTCTATTATTTGAAATTATATTTGTGGACATAAATTTGAAATTAATTACGATTTTGATTCAAATTATTTAATTTTATTAAAAATGTATTTCTTAACACATAAAAGGTAAATATTAATTTATTTCACTAAAATTACACAAAAATGTCAAGAACATAGCAATTATAATTAATAAAATTGATGAAAATAACTATATAAAATACAGTTATCAGAAGATATTCTACCACTCCCTACCCCGGACATCTGTAATATTTATAATAGTATTGTTGAAACTTGCTTGAACATGAATAACCTTTTTTAGTATTCTACGTTCAATTTTACGCAAACCATCCTATCTAATTCCCCTTTAATAGTAATAGAAAATGGTGGATTTGAAAATCCACAGCGGATCGTGTTCTTCAAATCGTACGTTGATTTTTTCCATATCTTTTTAAATGAAGTTACCTGAAAATAACAGGGGTCAAGGTTGACCATCGAGACGATAGGAGATAAGCTTCATTGTCAACAAGAAAATTGTAAAGTGTTTAGGAATTTTGCGCCACATGTCCAATTTCTAACAAAATCGACATTGAACACCAAGATCACCCTGACCTCTACCTCCTGAGCTTCCACGACCACCAACATTAGATATATTATAACCATATTTGTTCTCAATATTCTGGTCAAATCTACCAGAATTATTGTTATTATTTCATCTTCCTTTACCAAAATAACCTTATGGCTTGCCAAAATTACCAGTACCATAAGAAAAATTTGCTTGGTGTAACTATCCAATCATCATCATATTCTAGTGTTCAAGTAATCTCTTATAAGAAAGAAACTAGCTATATACCTTCTTAATGGATACATCATCAATGTGATTGTTTGTTGAATAGATGGAAGGATTTAAGTCTAGCCCTAAGACTTTCAAGATATGCCTAGTCATTTCTTTCTTTAAAATTTTCTCATCCACAGAGGACAATTGAGCAGCAAGATCCTTAATCTTTCCTACATACTTATTCATTGTAATGTTTCATTTAACAATTCACTACAATTCACCTTTTAGTTCTATAAATCTTGAATTAGAATTAGAAGACTACATATCCCCTAAAGCCTTCCACTATTATATGAAGTAGGTAAACCATATATGTGTGAACTCATATACGATATGTAGGAATATGATGTCACAACATAAACCTATAGTTTTTTTGCAGAAAATGTTATTTATTGATACTTTTCAAAGTTCTAGGTTCATCCCTTTTGAACTCCTAGATAAATACTATGACAACTAGATACTTAAATCCTGATACATAGAAAACTCAAGAGACATCTAGAAAATTAAACTAAATAAATTCTCTTTTAGCAATTAGTGAAAGTGTATTACTTCCAACACTCCCCTTAATACACTACTATCTTTGTGAATCCAATGAGTGTTATTAGGAAACAAATTCTCTCTTTTGGAAATGCCTTGATGAGAATATCAACAAGCTGTAGATTCGTTTTTTTGCAATGCATTAGTTGAACTTCCCCATTTTCAACTGCTTCTTTGACAAAGTGATAATGTGGTACTTTTTGGTAATGTGTTTTTTTTTTCATGATCAATAGGATTTTTTCCAATAGCAATTACTTTCCTGTTGTCGCAAAACAAAATAGTCCCTTCAACTTGTTCTACTCCAGATTTTATAGAATTATTCGAAGCCAAACTTGCTATATTGCTTTGGAAACAGTTACATATTTTATCTCAGTTGATGATTGTGCCACTATTTTTGGTTTCATTGACATCCATGAAAAAGTTCCTAAACCAAGAGAAAATACATAACCTGAGGTGCTTTTCATGTCATCAAGATAGCCACCACAATCATTATCAGTATATTCAATTAGTTTAGGATCTTCCATAGGCTCATAAAAATATCCATAGTAAAGTGTAGCACTTAAGTAATGCAAGAATCTTTTTGCAACTCCAAAATGAACTTGACTTGGATCCTACATGTATCTAGAAAGCATACTTGTAGCAAACATAATTTATAGTCTTGTGGCGGTAAGATACAATAGACTTCCAATTAAAATTTGATAATTTGAAGCAACAGTTTTTACTACTCTATAGTTCTTATTTAGCTTCTCATTTGGAACAAGTGGAATAGAATCAAATTTGCACCCATGTAATTAAATTTCTCGACAATATTTGTGTGTTTCTTTTGAGAAATGAAAATCCCATCTTCAACTTGGGTACCAAAAAGTAATGAAGGAAAATAAGATTAGTCATCTCATAGAAGGTCATCATGTTCTTCTTGAACTGTTGAATTACATTTTCATCATTTCCATTAAAAATTAAACCATCAAGGTACAATGAAACAATGGGAAATTTAGTGTCATTCTTCATCACATAAAGGGGTGGTTCACTTTGGTTTTTACAAAAGTCTCTTGACACAAATCAATTTTAGCATACCATGTATATGGAGTTTGTTTCAGCTGATAAACGGATTTTCCAATTAGAATACTCATGAAGAAAAAGTCGAAGTAAATGCAAAGAATAGACATTTTTCACCCAGTAACAAAGAGTTTGAACCAAGATTTCTGGATGAATAGGATAGAGTATTGATACATTTGATACATAATTTAAATGTGAGAATTTGTTCTCTAAGAAAAGAAATGTTGAATAGATTGATGATAAATTATAAAATTTTACGATTTTTGTCATCTTTGAGGCTAGAGAAAAAGTTTCAAAAAAATCAATACCTAGTTTCTTTGTATCCTTTACCTACAATTCTCATCTTGTGTTTCGAGATGCTTCCAACTAGGTCAAACTTTATCTTGAATATCCACTTTAGTGCAATAACCTCTTGTTCTTTTGACTAATCATCAAGCTCCAATGTCTAATTTTTCTCTTATCATATCGATCTATTTATTCATTGATTTCCTCCAAACTTCATGTTTTTGTGTTTCTTCATAAGTTAATGGTTCTATACTTGTAAAAATACAAGATTCATATATTTAGCTCAGATTTCAAAACTTTCTTGGAAGAGTTTCTGAATCAAACTACGTTTCTAGTATTGCTTAATCTTCTTGGACAACATAAGCGAGTGCTGATTCTTGCATAACATGTGGTTTCACTTGCACTTTTTTTTCATTCGAGTTCAAAGACACTTTTTCATCAAAAATAACATTTTCGCTTGTAAATAACTTCTTAGTTTCAACATTATATTATGTGTATCCTTTTATGTTGGTGCTATATAAAAAAAAATACATTTTTGAATTTTCTCATCAGTTTAGTTCTCTTTCAGAAGGTATATGAACATAAGCAATGCAGCCAAAACTTTTAAAATGTCTCATTGAATGCTTAAATCCACTCCAAACTTCAAATGGAGTCTAGTTCTTCACTTTTTTGTTGGCCTTTGGTTGAGGATATATATATATATATATACACTATTGTATGGACATCATTAGCCTAAAAGTTTTTGGGCAAATTATTTTCACTAAGCATTATTATTGCTATGTCCACAAATTTTCTATTATTTCTTTTTGCAACACCGTTTTGATGGCGGCTAATTCAACTGTAAGTTGCTTCCAAATTCATTCATCTTTGCAAAAAGCTTCAAATTATGTTGAATTCACCTCATTTATCGCTTTCAATGGTTTTATGCTACAACCATGTTGTTCTGCAAATGCTTTGAATATCTTGAAAACCAAAAAAATGCATATCATTTTTTTCTTGAGAAAATGCACCTATTGTAACATCGTAACGTTACAATATTGATAGTGTAACATTAAGCAACAATGTGGTAATGATTCGATTTCGTAATCGTACGTCGGTTACGAAACCATACGAGGTTCCTGATGAGAGAACCTTTATAAAGGCATCGGGTCCTCTCACTACTCACTGATTATCATCAATATACTTCATCAAATACATAGAGTAAGTGTGAGAAACAGTCAGAGCATCAAATCACAAAATCCATTAGAATTCACGTGAAGAGGTAAAATTTGATCAATGGCAGGAAGTATGTTTTTAATCCATTTTTTACTTCTACTGTGTTTAAGTTTGCGTTCATATGGTTTCCTAAACGTTTTTGGATCGAATTATGATCCAACACCTATCTCATACGAGAATAGTCATCAATGAAAAGGAGAAAATACCTGTATTGATTCAAAAAAGGAATATGGATATATCCACACACATCATTATGTACGAGTTCCAAAGGTGACCTTACCTTCCGTGAACTCTTCCTTGGAAATGAACTGCGTTGTTTCTTGCCATAATGCACCCTTCACACGACACTAATATCATTAGGATGTCAGGAAACCCTTTCACCACACTCATCAAATCTTGGAAGGAAATTTTGTGTCAAAACTGGTACATTGACCATTTTTTTTCATCTTTTGGAAATGAGTAACCTGATTTTCTCTATCTTCGTTGTTAGTCTACATTATGTTCTTAACGAGAATTTTTTATATTTTGGAATTTTGTGATTTTAATGAGAGCTTGGCTTGGAAAGCACTTTATCGATTGTTCATCGAGTATCAATCGTCCTTGCTCATGAGACTTGAAAGAGCACATTAGTTCTTCAATAGAGAGTATTGAGAGGTCCCTTGTTATTGGTTTTGAAAAAAAAAGTTCTCAATTTTTAACAATAAAAATAGCCAAAAAAATTGGTATTCGACAACAAAAGTATGCCTAATAAATATATTATAATATTAATAATTTAATTATATTTAAATAAAAGAAAAAAACATATTTTTATAGCATGTCTTAATGACCGATAATGGAATTGGTGAAAACATGTTTCTAATTCTACAACTCGAAATTGGTGAAAACATATTTCTAATTCTACAACTCGAACCCCTGATTATGTGAAGCCTAATTTTGAAGAATAATAATTTTAAATCAAAAAATATTCTTAAATCATTATGGCTTTATGTTTAATTTTGTTATCACAAAATTCCCTCAATTGTTTATGTACTAACCCACCGTATAAGTGGGATATATCATGCATTTAAACAATCTTTATTTAATCTAGTTAATTAAAAATCCCACACATAATCAAATTATATGCTTTGATGAAAATATTATGGTTCATTGTCTTATTAGTACCACAATTATATTTTTGGCATCATTTTTTACCCATATTTTTTAGGTGATACCTTAGTTATTTATAAAAGGTACAAATTTGATACAATTTTCACATACGACTAACACATATGCTTTTAATGAAGGGTATTTATGAAATATTTGTCTTTTCTCACCCATAGATCGATAATAGTCAGTTTTCATCCATTTTGGTCTCCCTAACAACTTATTTGCTTAATTTTCATCATCTTCAGTGTTTTGCAAGTTACTACTCATTATGGAAGCCAAACAACCTTACTTCTAATTTCTTCAATATTATAAAGTTTGTGCTTAAAATGTTTAAGCTTAAAAAACTATTTAAAAGGTGGTACCTTAATGTTATGGAAGCCAAACAACCTTACTTCTAATTTCTTCAATATTATAAAGTTTGTGCTTAAAATGTTTAAGCTTAAAAAACTATTTAAAAGGTGGTACCTTAATGTTTAAGGTGGTACCTTGTGTAGTATTAAGGTAACAAACCAATAAATAAGAATTCATTTTATATTAAAACTTAAATGAATTAAAATACAAGATTAATATAAACTATAAATTTATAATAAAAGCAAAGAAACACAAAAATAAAAAATAAAAAGATTGAGTCCTACATTACACTTTATCTTTAAGATAAATTTCCTTTCATATTAATTTAAGCTTTAACTATTTTAATTTAAAAAAACAAAAAATGCATATAGAAATATAAAAGCAGAATCAAAACATAACTTTTTAAATATTAATTTTTCTAGATGCTCTCACATGAATGATCGAGTGTTTAGGGCTAGGGTGAGTTATGTGTTTTCTAATTTTTTTTCCTTTTTTTCTTTAATAAATTTTTTATTTAATTAAAGTGATGAAAATGCCCTCATAATCTTACATGTGTACCACCATATATGTGAAAAATCTTCGATTAAATGAAAAATTGTATCCAATTTGTACATTTTTTAAACTAGAGGTATACTAAGATACCACCTGAAGAAAAGAGTAAAACATGGTACTAAGAATAGAATCCTGATGCTACTAAAGTAGTGAACCCATAATCTCATTTCCATTATTTTAACCTTATTCACGTCACATGTGAATGTCCTACTCCTAATTGTGTGCTACACTTTAACTTAGAATCAAATCCAATTTGATAAATACTAAAGTGTGCTTCTTTTTCATAAATAGTTTATGTGTTTGTATGATATAGACATCATTTTAAGGGTTTGAAGTATATAATTGACATGTTTAGGTTGTGTAATATTGTTTGAGAGAATCTTATTAAGAAGGTTACAACATATTAGGGTCCAAAGGTCCAAAATAATGTCTCTTAATCTTCTATTTATAGAACATTTAAGATACATGTGGTTACATTCTATTGGAGAAATACAATAATTAAGGTTCATATGAAGCCCTTGCTAGGGTTTGAAATGTAGTTGGTTTGTGGTTAACCATAGTCTTTATCAAGTTACATAGTCTGTCACATGAGCTAATGTATTATGTTGATACAAATAGGCTGAACACAGGAAGAATGAGCTCAACATGTGCATAATATGTTTTGATGTATATGTCCTAAATATATGCATGACTCGAGCTATGCTCGGATTGTTCTCGAGTTGTACTTGGATTGTGTTCGAGTTGTGCTCGAGCTGTTTTAGGGCCATGCTCGTGCTGTGCACCTTAGGTTGAACATGGGCTGGTAAGACCATACACATGCTTAGCTAGTCGTCCACTAAGTGAAGCACCTTCTATCACAATGTCAAACAAATATAAACACACTATTTTGTATAATAAGAATATCAAAGTGTAAAAAATTATAAATTATTATAAATATATATATCAAATTAAAATTTGATTTTAGGTTTACTTTAGGAAAATTGGAAGTCCAAACCCTTTCGTAAAATGATTTATCTAAAAACAAAAGCTTCTTTATACTTAATAGGGTTAATTATGTTTTATGTAGGGGTAATTTGTAAAAATATCAAAAATATTTATTTTATTATAATTATACTCAAAACATATGGGTAACAAAAAAACTAAACTTTGGATATGTTATTGGACATGTTTTTATAGTTATTGGTACGTTGAACACATAATTATAAATTTAAATATACTTAATATTAAATATGTTTTTATCGTTATCTATATATTATGAACATAATTACAACAAAGTAAATATTTTATTTATTTTTATAAATTTTTTCATACATTGTTGGGAACATAATTGCATTGTAAACATAATTGTAACTTTAAATATGTTTAGTATTTTTATAGTTATTTATATATCATGAACCTAATTAAATAAAGTAAATATTTTATTTATTTTTATAAAGTTTTTGGTACGTCATAGGCTCTAAGTGTTCATTTATACTCGGAGGGAAAGGGAAAAAATATAAGGAGAAAAAAAGTTATCCTGGCAGCGACTCCACTACTCTATATCTATACCTCTGCTTCCTCTGTGAAATTCAATCCTTTCATGGTGGATTCGTTTCGAAACTACCAGCTTCCCAAGAAGGTACTTTCGAGGATTTTATTTAATTTTTATGTCTTTGAAAATCCATTTCTTAAGCCATGTTTAGTGATATTAGAAATCAGCGATAATGAGAGATTGCTTGCTAGAGCTATTTTTTCATTTAGCTATTTACTTTCACAACCATCTCTTTGTTTCCTGGTAGAAACAACAAAAAAGATAATTGATTTCGAGGTTTTGTACCTTTTTACTCCTATCTATTTAGTTTAAGATGCTAAACTCAAGTATTTTGTCTTCTTGTTGAAGGTTTTTTTTACTGAAAGAAATTTTTGATTCCATGTAGTCCAATTGAAACAAAACATGATATTACATATATATTTACCAATTTTATTCTTACCCAATTGGGCTATGATGTGAAGGAGCAACAGAAGCAAGAAAAAGAATGGTTGGCCTTGAGTTTCAGGCCTGGAAATTTCATTCCAGGTCTTGTCATTGGATTCATCATTGGTTTTCTGTTAGATATATCAAAGCCTAGTAGAAATACCATTAAGAAGAAATTCATCTCGAGCAAACATCAAGACCGAAGTTTGGTCTCAAGTAATGGTGATGAGGAGCTCAAGATGGTTCGTCTTTAACTCACTTAATTATAATTCATGTTAGCTTCCTCTTCAATTGACCTCCATAAATGATTGGAAACTTGAACTATTCTTTATTGTTTTTTGTGTCTTTTTTCTTTTCAAATAAGTTTGTTTTTTGGGGTATGCGATGGGTTCTAAGGGATATAAATTTCACATTTTACATGTAGATACCCCTTTGTTCTTATGTTATAGATGCCCTTTAGCTGCCTGGGTTAAAGCTTTATATACCTGCCAACTGTAGAGGTGAAGGTCTAGTCGATTGATAAAGGTCTTACATCTCTGCATAAAATTTTCTAATTGGATTCACCTACCCCAAGTATGGTTCGGTAAAGAAGAAGGTCAGTATATCAGCAAGTATTAGGCAATAAGCTATGTTACACGGATTATTTTAGGACACCAAGTATCCTAAATTTTTGAATTAGTATCCAGATATCGTACATGCCCATTTATCTATTTTTTTTGTAAATTTACAGCAAATGAAGTTTCTGAGAACCCACACCTATATCCATGTTATGTGCCATGGATACGGTACTTCTAACATATGCAATGAGTACAGAAGGGGAGTTGGTAGTAGACTTCGATAAATTTGTAAAATTTTGTTTATATTCTATTCAAGAACCATAAATTTATGTGGTGCCCCTCCTAGGACGGTCTACATTTCTCATAGAAATTATGCTGAGGGAATACTAGATGAATTTGGTCTTGCTATCATGGTTTTGGAGAACTATTTGCTAGTTGTTAGCATCTTCCCCTCCCCCATAAAAGAAGAAAAGGAAAGAAAAATAAGATGTAATAGGTGTATGGATATGCAAAATATTCACAAATTTTGCATCTAAGGTTTTGAACTTCATAAGCATAGATTTTACACTTTAACCTCCTCGTGACAGGTTCTAGTGGTCAGACAAGACCTGAAGATGAAGTCAGGAAAAATTGCATCTCAATGTGCTCGTAAGATAATTAAACTCTTATAGTTTTACCTTTTGTTTTGAACATTTCTTTTAAGTATGGCGTACCTTATAGTAATCTTGCTTCCATCAATGCCTTGGTCTTATCTGAATATATTTATTGCACAACTTGGCAGATGTAGCAACAAACATGTATGCAGAATTGATGCAAAGGTATGGATATTTTTACTGATATACATTTTGATGACTTCATTTTGAAAATATTGAATTCAACAATGGTTTTTTTAGCTTCTGCTGTTTGCTTTACATTACAGCAACCGATCCCTTTTGAGACAATGGGAACAGTGTGGGCAACCCAAAATTGTTGTGACATGCAAGAATCAATACGAAATGTTAGTTTTCACTTAATATTGAATCATTACTCTTGCATTTAGCAGTTTCTTTCTTATATCGTTGAATTTGTTCTCTATACATGAGAAGGAATCAGAGCTTGTTGCTGATTGTGATTTTTTTTTTCATTTAATTTCCCCACCGTTTTTCCTAGGAATAAGCTAAATGAAGTAGCTGAGAACATTGGCCTTCCAACTTTTGTGGTAGCTGATGCTGGAAGAACGCAGGTAGAGTAAAATATGGCTGGATAATTGAAATGCATGAATACAAATAGTAACTATGACGGAGATTGCTTTTAATGCAAAATACATAGGCCTCTTTGACAAAGAAAAACCTTAAATGTCAAAGCATGTTTCCTCAAAAGAAAACCAAGTAACAAAAATTACTAAAATACATGATCTGTAGATGCAAATTGTTTTGAGCTGTTTGGTTATTCTTTTGTCTTTGTATTATCTGCTGCTTAATTCTCTAGTATAGAACTCGTGGACATAGTGCTGGTTTCCGTATTTTAAATAATGATTGTGTTCTTTAATGTATATATATATAGTTTAAATCACTTCTTATAAATTTTTGGATAAAATTTTCTACATATTTTAAAGGAATGATTGTTATTGCCCTTAGCCTCTTCTTGTATGATTTAGTTAGGATATTTATTTTTTTAATGCCCCACATATTTTAGAGTAATAAGTAATATGTCCTCGGCCTTTTATAGTATAATTTATTTAAGAATTATATTTTTTAATTAAGTAATAAATTATTAGTATTTAAATATTGGTAATTATCTTGCTGGCTATTTCAAATATTCGATATATGTTTAATTTTTTTAAATAATAATAACAATACTATAGTTATAATTAAAATAAAAATTCATATAAATTATTTTTAGCATTTTAATAAATTATGTGCAAACGCATGTATTGATGACTACTGTATGTGTGTACATATATCAATTTAAAAGTTGGGTAAATAGTGATTGTGCAATGTTTTTATATTTGCTATTGATGCTGCAACATACCCTATGATTATATTCTCTGTTAGATTATGCACATTACCTATTTACCTCTGAAATAGAACTCTAGTGTTTCACACGACATTTTAATTACCTTTATATATTAATCTTGTGTCTTCATGACAAGGAAAGGAGAGACAAAAGAGTACTGATTGTCATTAATTCCTTGTATGTTTCACTTAATTGTTGAAATAAGATCTGATGTTGTTAGTGAGTTCCCAAACTTATTAAGAAACAAATAGCTGTTGCTTTTGTTTTATCAGGTCTTGGCTGGGTCAAAGACTGTTCTCGCCATTGGACCTGGTATGATTCTTTTCATTTTTCTTTCGAAAAGAAAATTCATTTGAAATTTCTGCTCAAGCATTCTTCTCTGAATGCTTTTTCTATACGTGATTTAGTTTTACTACTAGTATGCTCCCATTTTGCTGAATAGATTGCCGAGTATTGAGATGATAAAGCACACCAGTGTTAGTAACTTGTTTGTAGTCAGCAATGAAATCGATTCTCTTCATGTTCCAGGGTCCTTGATTTATGCACTAACAATTTGAAATAGCCCTCTAAAGGAGGCTTCTTCCAACCTATATCATAAACTGATTGCTGTTTTCGAGCAGGACCAAAACCAATCATTGATTCAGTTACGGGGAAACTGTGCCTGCTATGAAGATACGGGTGAATGATGGGTTGTTTCACCAGTGTCCCATGACTTAGTTAGATCCCGGAACAATTATCGATCAATAGGATCAAGATACACTTCAAGCAATCTACACACAGTGTGTTTGCGGGTTTGTCCTTGAGGAAAACATAGTTGTGTAAGTTGGAATATGTATACATTTAGATTTATCTTGAAATTCAAGATCTAGTAGTCTATTACAGATAGTTCTGTTGGTCAGAAACAGTTTGAATTATATGATCAAAGTTGTCTTAGTTTTTCTTCCCGGGGTTTTTATGTGGTTGAGGTTGAATTTTCTTGATTTCTTCCATGTGGGAGAAGCGATTTGAAGGCTACTTGGCAAAATAGATAGTGTACTTCCTCTCCACAAAAAGTTGGGTGATGAAAGGAAGATGTGGCAACTCATAGAGCTCTTCAAACATATTCCCTTGCATTATAAAAGTTATTTGGACCCTTGAAGCTTTTTTTCCATTAATGGTTGCCAATCTTTTATGGTGTTTGCCTCTTGGAAGTCCACCTAATTGTAAAAGGATTTATACAACAAATGGAACTAGGTATTTCTTTGGCCTTTTTACAATTTAGGATGTCTCTCAACCGGTTATTGAATGACTAAACTATAGCAGGTTATCGTCAAAGAACTAAAGTTGAAAAGGTTCAATAAAAGGTCAAATGATCGAATTGAGTTGAAAAGGTTCAATAAAAGGTGGTTAAATAGTTCCTTTTTTTTTTAATTTTGGGTGGTCTAATAGTTGAAAAATAGGCTAATAAATGAAAGTGAATATAAGGTAGAAATTGGTCGAAAATTTAATGCAATTGGCCAGATGTCATTTTTTAAAAAAAGTTTACTTAGGGGTCTTCAATCATTTCCTTTATCCCAACGAATGATATTTATAAGGAATTGAAAAAAAGAAAATTACTAATTTAAATTTTAATCGTTAATATAAGTGAAAAACTTTGCCACTCTATTTCCATTTTTTTTTCTTCCTGTTTTGTTTGAAATTCTTTGGGAAACATAGTTCTCAATCACGGGTTAAACATTGGTAGCGTTCAAATCCAAATTGAAGCGAATGCAACCTTGTTGAATTCATTTTTCAACCTGATAAGGAAGGGCTTGTTCGGTATATTGTACTGAATAAGATAACTAAAGTCTTATTTGGTGACATTTGAATTGTACATATAGATTAAAAAATCTCAATATATAGTGGATAATATCGAATATATGTAAAGTATCGTTTTAACAAAATTATTGAGATATTATTGAATATCTTTTATATTTTATAGATATTATACTTGATATAAATATATTTATTTACTTGGTGTAATTTTTGCAAGAAAAAAAAATAAAAGAAGAGAAGAAGAGAAGAAATTATCCACAACATTATTTAATTTTTTGAAATTTATGCATTGTAATATTTGGAGTTTTTTTTTTTTTTTTTACTTTTTAATGAAATGTGTTAGATGAATAAAGTTATTTTAAATGTTGTTTTAGAACAACATATTTTGGTGTGGTATTGAACCTGTTACTTGATACTTGGTAGAAGTGAGTGATATTTTCAGACCACTAGGTAAACCACTATTCTTGTAAAAGCAATCTTGGTGGGTTATTAAGTAATGAAGAATATTAAAAAGATAATTATGAGTATGATAATGCAAGAAGTGGTGATGATGATGGACATAGAGGATACATAACAACTGGATCTAGACATAATTGATTTTTAAATCTATTCATGTGTGAAATCAACTATATACACGTCACATAAGATGAAATCTATAAATATAGAGTTGTCAATCCAGTAAAGGAATATACAGGGAGACTTATGAAAGATAAGATGATAAACAATAATCAAATGAGAAAATAATGGTACAAGTTCATCTTTCATGACCATAAAATGAATAAAAATGATCTCTCAAATAACATATCTAATGTTTATAAAATATTTGAAACCCTCAATCACAACTTTGCAAATTATTGGATAACCTAAGGTTTCTTATTCATTGAGAAATAGTAAAAAGAGATCAACTAATATATTCATGACATTTTAATCATTAGAGTTAAACATCATTTAATTACATATAATAACATCAATATTAATTCAATCAAAATTATAAGTCATTTAAACTCCCAAAAAAATTCATTTAGATGTAATTATAGCATAATTTTTTTTAATATTGAAGTACCTTAGTTTTAATCATGTTAATATTTTATTTGGCATGTGGGCAAATAATTCATTAAGAAGATTACTTTAAAGATGTGATATTATTTAATTTTCTTTATCTTAAATTATTATCTAAAATTTCAATATATTTAAATAATATATATATATATATATATATATTTAATGAATTTTTGTAATATTAATAATATTCTTAATAATTTTATAAACATTGCTATGGGTTTATGAAAGTTTCTTTATGAATCAAAGCGGATACTGTTACGAATATTTTTTGGGTGCACTTTCATAGATGAACTTTTTCCCTACTTTACATGGGTTAGCTAAGTGTCCAACACTGTACATGTCTTAGTATCTGATTCGTAATATTCAGAATTTCAGGACACGGGGATAAGTGTACAATTCTTAGACCTATGTCATATATCAAATATATGGTAGTTTAAAGTTATTTTTAATAGTAATTAGGCTTTTTTAATATAATTAGTGAATTATTACTATACTTTGTAATAATAAATATTTATCCGTAAACTTAGATTTAAACTAGCAATATTTTAAGCATTTTTTTATTTTTGAATGGGGGAGTAGAATGTAAATGCTGTATTGATTTAAAGTTCTCGTTCTAATTTAATTAAAGAAGTTATTTAAAGATAAAAAAGCTAAAAGTTCAGCTCATGTATTAAGACGTGGGCTTGATTTGTATTATTAGTTTGCTAGGATGTCAATTTTCTTCTAATTCAACTACGGATGTACAAAAAACGAGTCTTTGCTTTATTTTCACGGTTTTTAATATTATCGTGAGCGATTTTCAGATCAACGTCCCAATAAACTTTTTACCAATCAAATCGTTCACAAATCATATTTCACTTAAATTAAAACAATTAACAAATTTTAGATAAAAAAGATTAAAACTAAATTCAATAAAAATAACTCTTTTAAAATTTAATAATTAAATCTAAATAATCATGATCATTTATACAATTATTAGATTTAAATATATAAGATCATAATAAAAAAGAAACTACTCGAACAAAAAAATATAAAACTAAAATAAGCAAATCAATAAAACTTTATTATAATATATTAATCAATTTTTTAGAAATTATTTCCTCCGCATCAACATCAACATTGTCAATAGAAACATTACCTTACTTTTTACTTGTCAAATGGTCAATTGTTAAATGGTCAATTGCGTAGAGAATGATTTTTAGCTTTTTGTTCTACAACTTCTAGCACCACCCATTCTCGTATATATGTATACTACTTAACCTTCCTTTGCTATGAATATTTTGTTGGCACTGTGATGCATTAATTCCCTTTAGCAAAGGTTGATCAAAATTCATATATGTATATATTAATGCTATTTGGCAGTTTTTTTCGATCTACAGAATTTCTTTTTTAGCACATACATTAACCTTAACCCTATTTGTGTCTATATATATATATATATATATATATTAATGCTATTTGGCAGTTTTTTTCGATCTATAGAATTTCTTTTTTAGCACATAAATTAACCTTAACCCTATTTGTGTCTATATATATATATATATATATATAATGATAAACTACTAGCATTAGAATTAAAATATTTTGGGCTTCATTATTCAAGACTCATTTAAAGATTTAATAAAAAAATATTTTTAAATTACATCTTAAAAATATTAAGACACGTAAAAAAATATTTAAGTACCAAAAATAATTTTAGATTTATGAACATGTACTATTAAATGTATAAATATAATCTTATGTGTCGTAGTTATAAAAGATATACTTGGAGTATGATTATCTGAAACTTGAGCATTTGTTCGGCTTTTCTTGATAGACTTGATAGTAGGCTTAAAAACAAATTTACAGGTAAATATTTTGTGTACAAAAATAGCCAACACTCATAGTCCTTACAAACTCTCCCTTTGGAATTTTAGTGTGGCAAAACCTCTCACTCACTATATGACACTTATAAAAATAAGATATAAATACAATGGTGTCCCAAACTCTATAGTGAAACTATCTTATGGTCCAGTGAATCCATCTTCACTGTAACTTGACAAACTTGTAAGTAACTGAAATGACATAAACAAAGCATACGACAATTTGGCTTGAAAGCCTCATTGTACATTAGTTCAGTTTACATAGAAATAAGCAAAGTGTAAAGAATAGTCATGTAGTATGCATTCATACCAATCAAGCTTAATTAAATATTTTCTCCCCCTATATGTATAACAAGATAAAAACATGGAAATAAACATATTATTCTCTCCCCTTTTTTGACATATGAGAAGGACAAAGCAATGAAGCTAAACTCCTCCTAAAGATATTGCAATGTAAAATCAGAGTAATGTAGAAGTGCAATGTGCTTTAAACTCTCGTTAAGTTCTATGACTCCTTAACTTAGAAACCAATTAAAAAGGTAATAAATAAAAAGAAAATCTGATTTTTTTTTATATTTTTTCATAAATAGCCACATAAGGTATTAAACCCATTTAATCACAAAAGAGCACACAACCAATTAAGAACTCATTATTCTTTATCTCAAATTTTCATTATTTATTATATAAATGAGCAAGTAAAGTAGAAGAGTGACACAAGCACACAAGCACATATAATGACATATTGACATTTACTTAAAAGCAGTGTGTATGTTTAAACTCCACAAATATGTCAATTAAGTCATTTATTATCAATCAAGAAAGACTCAAAATAAAAAAATATCACCTATCATATAAAATTATAATCGAGTCTTTAATCTTAAAAAATAAAATATATCTACCAAAAGAGGACTTAATTTTTTTATTTTATAAATAAGGTAAATGATATTTTTTAAAAAACCTCTATTGGCTCTTTCTTTTTGTGCATTCCAAGTACAAGATTTATAAGCAATCACTTTTTGCATAATCTTTCTTTTTTTTTGCATGAGCCATAAACCTAGCATGATGACTTTCATACTAGTTGTGAGGTATCTCTCTCCGCTCACTATGGTACCTTCACACATCACAGTAGGCAGTCCTCTCAATACTAGGTGCCTCCATTCGGTAAAGTTTTAGAAAGTAAGAAATATAACTCAACACAATTTTACAGTCAAGATTAATTAAAGTTTTAGTCTTTTAAGAAAATTCATAAATTTCAAGCATAGCATATATATGTGTTCATGAGTGTGTGAATAAGTTTATATCAACATCGATCATCACATGTACAAGAATATATGTGTGCATAAGTCAAAATTATAGAATCATTTATACAATAAATATCAAAATGAGTTGAGTCACTAAGAATGAGGTTATGTATATGTAAGTATAAGTTCAATATTCTGTTGGCTAAATAAGGATCCTACGTCTCTATCTCCTTTTTTTGTTTAACTAATAAATAAACTAAAGACAATGAAGATTACTCACCTAGGGTCATTTAAACACTCTAACAAAAATACCTAAATGAATGAATAAAAGATGGTCAAGTTACCAGGAAAAAACAACCTTTCCTAAGCCATATTTTCTTGCATTTTGATTTCTCTATATCATTGGGTTGGGACCTAGCTAACTTAGGTTTCATAGGCATGTTCTTGAACTTAGCTGTACTTTTCTCATTCATCCCAAATGAAGATGCAGTATGCAGAGTAGGATAATCATAATGAGTCCTAGCATTAAAAGTATTGAATTCTACTTGCCTCTTTGAACCTAAGACTTCATGCTTCCCAGTAGAATTTTTGAACAAGTTATTATAGTTTCCATTCATCCTTGAATTTGGTGTAGCATGCATAGATGAATGATGCTTATGAGTCCTACTTTGTAAAACATGGAAAGAATGATTAGGTTCAAGAGCATTTCTCAAAAATCTACATTTTGGTCTTATATGACCTTTTCGACCACAATGATGACAGACATACATAAAATTAATAACTTTTTCTACCATAGGTGAAATAGTTCTTTGTACATAATTAGTAACAGTAAGAGTAGAGTTTAAGGGCCTTACAAATGTGGTCTTTGATGTTGAAGGTGTTGACCGTTCATCTATGTATCCAAGACCTCTCTTATCTCCATGTAGCTTTCCATAGTCTAAGACTTTGGTCAAATTTTCAACACCTATAGTCAAATTCCTCACCGTCTCTTTAGCAATACAAAGTTCTTGCCTAAGCTTTTTGTTTTCCTTAGTGGTTTTTGCAAGTCTCAGATTCTAAGCATTAATATGATCAGACAATTCCTTTTTATCTTTCTCTAGGCTAGAGGAATTTGTTTTGTGAACTTTGATGATATCATTAAGTTTAGTTACTTCCACAAGTAGTTTATCCCTCTCTTCCCTAGCACTTAGACAATCCATGAATAGTTTCTCATAACTCAATACATTAAACTTAGACAATAAGAAAGAAGAGTTTACTTCCTCATTTTCTTCATCCGAGCTAGAGTTAAAGTCATTGTGGTATGCTTTGGTAGTTGCGGTGAAGGCACGATAGTTTGTGTTATCATCTTCTGAGTTACTAGCACTATCCTGCTCACTTTGTGTCACTGAGTGTAACATTAAATGCTTTTCCAAATTTCTTTTTATTGTTTGCACAATCTATAGAAATATGACCAAAGCCCCCACAAGTATAACATTGAGTACTAGTGAGCTTATTTTTCTTACCATCAGAGCTAGGAGGCTTGATTTCCCTATACTTTCAGTCCCTCGAACACTTAGATTGTCCCTTATTAGATTGATTATTCTGTTGACCCTTTATTTTCAGGAACTTTTTCAATTTTTATGCTAGTAAGACTAATGACTCAATATTCGTATCCCCATCACTATCAGAGATGTCTGTTTTGGAGCTTTTGAATGCCACATCCTTGATTTTCTTGGGTCGATCAAGAGTAAACTCATAGGTTTGGATAAACCTAACAAGTTCATCAATGTTTAGTGTGTCCATATTCTTACTTTTCTCTATTGTTGTAACTTTCATCTTGTAGTCTACTGTTAAGAAGCTCAGGAGTTTGCGTACTTGTATTGGTTGTGAAATTTTCTCACCATGGTTAGAACAAGCATTCGTGATGTCACAAAAGCGAACATAGAATTGACCAAAAGTTTCAGTGTTGCTCATTTTAATGGAATCAAACTCAGATGTTATCAATCTCAATTTTGTTTGTTTCACTTAGGAAGTTCCTTCATGAGCAAGAGCAAAGTGCATTCCATGCATCTTTAGCAGTCTCATAGTTGGAGATGCGATGGAACTCATTCATTGATACTGTAGCAAATATTAAGCTTAGACCTTTTTGGTTTGCCCCACTAAGGGTGTGTTCTTCAGTGGACCAGTCTCTTATCGGCTTTATGATTGTTACACCATTTTTCATTACCGAAGGTGGTTCCCAACCATCAAGAATAGCATCCCAGACTTTTTCATCTTGTCTGAGAAAAGCTTGCATGCGAGCCTTCAAATAAAGGTAATTAAACCCATCAAAGAATGGGGGTCTAACAGATGACCCACCTTCTTTCATTTGGTCCATAAATTGGAATGTGTGTCCCTAAGGATCAATCTCACTAAGTGTGTCTAGTGTCAGCTCTAATACCAATTGAAAGTTTATAAGATATGGACCTAATTAACCTAGTGGGGGTGAATAGGTTATTTTTAATTTTATCAATTTATAACTTGATAACCTAAATAAAGCGGCCAGACATGCAATCATGTGTAAAAATAAAGTGCGGAAATAAGAGAATAACACACAATATTTTTAGGTGGAAATAACCTACAAAAAGGTTGTGCTAGAAGATTCTAAAACTAAATTCAAGGATTCCAAAGTTTAACTAAGGATGGTCTATTATCTTTTTAAGAAAGGGATAGATTTGGAAGATCAAGTTGGATGCAAGGATTAATTTAGGAAGAAATTTTCGTTTTAGTTAATTATGGGCCTTTTATGTTTTATTTATCATAAGTATTTTTAGTCTTTTATTTTCTAAGGATTGATTAGGCCTAATCCATAACTAAATAGGCTCATTTAATTTAGAGTCTTCTTTTAGGGTTTGTTCCTTATTAAAAGGAATAGCTATGTAATTTGGAGGAGAAAACCTTTGTTTTCTTAGGGTTCTAATCTGATCATCTTCAATACGTTCATAGCAAATTAATTGTTCCTATTCCTTTGGGTTCGTGGGTTCCTAGGGGTTATTCTTCATAAGGGTCTGCATCATTTGCTATTAGAACCTTGGTTGCTGAAAGCATGTTATGTATCTACATCTATCTTTGTTTGAGTTCTAGATTCCAAAAAGAAAGAAAAAATTTCCTTCATAGTTCTGCATTTTCTTTCAATTCCAGTTTGTTGTTTTTGTCTTCGGATTTCGTTTCATAGTTCTCTTTGAATTATTCCTATCTTTTTCTTGTGATTTATTTTATGTGTTCAATCCATCTTTGTTCTTCAAAAGAAAAAAAGAAGAAGAGAGATTGATGTTGTCCGTAGTTACAAAAAAATCGATAAATTAGAGTTGTAACTTTAAATAGCCATAACTTTTGACTCGGGCATCGAAATGACCATTATAACAAATCCAATCGAAGCTCTTCTCGATTCATCATTTAGACAACTTACCGAGTGTTTAATATTTGTCGCATCTCTTTTCTCTTTGTTTTTGGTTTTTGTTCATTCGGTTTGTGAATTTATTTTTGTGTATTTTCTATTCATAGCAGCTGTCAAAAATAAAAAAAATAGGAGAACAAAGTAGCAGATTATTCAAGGTTCAAATTTTTATTTTCTTGCTTGAGTTTCTTATTATTTTTTAAATTAGTTTTCCTTTATTTTGTTCTATTTTTCGTATATTTCATTCTATAAGAATCATCAAACTTGTTATCAAAGTCTGATTTAAAAATAAAAACAAAAAAAGAAGCCTGAATAAAAAAAGAATCATATTTTAACCTTCCTAAATTGATTATTTACTCCTTTCCTTATTATTATATTCTTTCCATCTTCCCTTTAGTTTCCTTTCTTCTTTCCTTCCTTATATTCTTATCCTTATCCTTATTCTTATTCTTATTCTTATTCTTATATTCTTTCTTATATTTGGTTCTTTAGAGTCATATTTGGACTTTCTTTCTATCACCATTTGCCTCAACTAAGTTTTAAAACTCTGATTTTTGAGATTGTCATCAACAAACCGATTTCTTATTGAGATTAGTTGAATTATTTGATTTTGTTAAGAAAATAAAAGGGGACTGGTTTGGGCTTTGAGTGGTAAAAGGCAAGAAAGATCACCATTGAGAAAAAGCCAAAATAGTGTGAAACATGAGTGATAACAACCAGATTTGAGAGCAAATACGTGAGGGAATGTGTGAAGAACAACACCTTTTATTTCATTTTATTTTATAGGTTCAAACATGAGTGAGGAAGGAGGAGAACCATAAGAGGTTGACATGAGTCACATAGAAGACATGAGTTTGACGAAGAAGAAGAATCTAATTCCAAAGTGAAGGAGAGAATAAGTTATAAATGGAACAAGAAGGTCGAATCCAATGGAGATAGCAATATAGGTAGTATAAAGATAACAATTTTGACTTTTCAAGGAAAGAATGATCCTGAGCTATACTTGGAGTGGAAATGAACGATTAAGCATGTATTTGATTTTCATAATTACTCCAAGGAGAAGAAAGAAAATCTAGTAGTCATAGAGTTTATAGATTATGTAGGTATATGGTGGAATCAATTGGTAGTCAATAGGCGAAGGAATGGTGAGTAGCTTATTTGGTCATGGGAAGAGATGAATTTGGTGATGCGTAAGAGATTTATACGTAGCCATTACTATAGGGATTTTTATATAAATTTTCAAGGGCCGATTCAAGGTTCCATGAGTGTAGAGGATTATTATAAGGAGATGGAAATTACCATGATTAGAGCAAACATAGAGGAAGATAAAGAAGGAAAAATAGCTAAATTCATTGTTGGATTGAATAGGAAGATTGTTGATATGGTTGAGTTGCAACATTACATAGAGAAGAAGAAGTACTGCACAAGGACATTAAAGTGGATAAGAAAATCAAGTCCAAGAGGTTCAGATCTTACTCATCCTCTAGTTCGCCATAGAGATCAAATTGGAAGGATAACAAAGCTACCTTCAGATCAAAAGATGAAGCAAAGTTGAAGAATTCAACTGCTATTCCTAAAGGTAATCCTGAAACTAAACCTCTTACTAAATCACATGATATTAAGTGTTTTAGGTGCCAAGGATTCATACATATTGCTATTGAATGCCCAAAAAAAAAAAAGGATATGGTTGTACAGGTAAATGGAGAAATTGAAAGTGCTAGATCAAGTGATGATGAGATGCCACCATTAGAGGATTATTTTGAAGTTGAAGTGGAGGTACCTGTGAATGGAGATTTACTTATCACATTGAGAGCCTTGAATATATAGCTTAAGGATGAAGGAGATGAGGAGCAATATAAGAATATTTTCCTCATAAGATGCCACGTGAAGGATAAGGTATGTACATTGATTATTGATAGTGGGAACTACACTAATGTTGCAAGTACTTTATTGGTAGAAAATTTGAATTTGAAGTGATAGAAGCATCCCAAACAGTACAAGCTACATGATCACCACACAAATTGTGTGTGGAATAAATACGCAAGTATACGTATCGTAACAAGTAATATAATGATAAATAAAGATCGTTCCCATGGAGATTATTTTTTTTTAGAAACTAATTTTTAAAACTAAAAATAATAAAAATTAATTTTTTTGGTGTTTTTATATCTTAAGAAAGCAAAATTGAAATAATTAAAAGTAAATAGCAATAATTAATTAAATCAGATTTTGTGACTAAAAAGATATATGAGAAAATATCTAGAAATATTTAATCCCCAAATTTTCTAAACATGCAAATCACTAAAATCCCCCAAATATAATATCAATTAATTATAAGATCAATTGAATCTAACCTAGCATGTATTCCTCTCTCAAGTAAACTACACACCATATAGTAATTAATTTAATCACACTCTCATGCCAATTAAATTGCATACTACTCATTAAGTTCATCAATTATGGATCACATACATAAGAATCATACATCTCTGCCTAGAAACTATGCATGTTATTTAATCAAGACAAACAATTAAATAATTTTCTCAAATCTATTTAATTACCTCTATAGATAAATTGTTGGCCAAACAATTAATAGCATAAAAATCAAATTAAATAATATAATTAAATTAATATTATAATTGAGAAAAATTATTAGAACATCACATGGTGAAAATTGGGTTCATAAGATCCCTAGATTAATAAATTAATTACACATAATTGTGTTCATAAAACTCATATTTTTCATAAAGGAATACATAAAATTAATAAAGAAAAGAGTAGAAAAAGAAATACAATCAATCTCTTGAATTGTATAATTAATTTCCTCTTAAATCTCCACCAAAATTGTGTCGTTTCTTGAATTTTTTTCTCTTTTTAGTCCTAAAATCTGACCAAAATTATGCTAATGGAGGCAAATTAGGGTTTATAAAGTGATTAGGGGCTTAAATAAAGCTCAGGTGCGATTTGAACCGTCAGATCAACTTCAAATCAAGGGCTATGATCAAAACAAGCAAAATTGACAATTTCAGCCAATCACAGCATGACACATGGCATCAGAAGTTTATTGGGCGAATCAAAGAGAGACGCGTGGTAGGGGAGACCGGTCAGAGTCAACCTTCACCGAGTCAGCACCACGTGGCGTGATATGATTCGCGGGAACGGATGGCGTGGCGCACGGGTGGAACACTTCGAGCAATAGCGTGGTGACACGTGTCATAACGCGTTGACTGATTTTCGAACTTGGATTGAACGTCGTGCTAACACGTGGCACGTGTTTCTCCTTCTCACACGCAGCGCAACATGATTCGCTCTCCGTGCTTACGTGGCGTCCACGTGGCTTGCTCAGTCAACTCCTATGCTTGCATGGCATGCCACGTGGTAGCTTCTAATTGGTACTGTGTTAAAAATTCATAAAAAATCCATAAAAATTCCAGAAAAATCCCAAAAAATTCCAAAAATTATATTTTCACCCCTTTTTACTAAAAAGTTTATATTTTAATTTTTTTAACCACAAAAATACTATTTATTAAATAAAATAAGTAAATATTAAGTGAAAAGTGCGCTAATGACTCTATTTTCATAGAATCATCACTACAATGGCTGAATGATTGTGGAGAAGTGAGGGTCAACAAACAAGTTCAGGTTTCTTTTTTGTTAGGAAAGTATGAGGATGAGGTTCCTTATGATATGGCATTTATGTATGCTAGTCATATAATACTCCACCAACCATGGTAGTTTGATAGGAAGGTGTCACATGATGGGTACAAAAATTGTTATTCTTTTTTAATGAACAACTGAAAAGTTGTATTAGCCCCTTGCAAAACTTTGCAAGCTTATAAGGACCAGATTATGATACTAAGAGAGTGCAAGATGAGGGAGAGACAAAAGTGTGAGCAATAGGAAAATAAAGAGAGAGAAAGTGAGCTCGAGCGGAAAGATGGAGAGAAAAGTGAGCAAATAGGAGAGGAAAATAAAAGAATTAGTGTAATTACTGAAAAACATTGTATTAAGAGTGCATTGATGGCAAGGCAACAAGTACTTATACTTATTTACAAGGATTTTTATCTTTCTACTAACGATCTTAATTCATCTTTGCCTAGTATTGTTGTGTCTTTATTACAGGACTTTGAGGATCTATTTTCTCAAGAGTTTCCCCATGAATTACCTCCTTTGAGAAAAATTGAGCATCAAATAAACTTCACACCTAGATCCAAAATACCAAATCAACCTGCTTATAAAGCTAATCCGACTGAAATGAATGAGATGCAAAGGCAAGTGGATGAGTTACTATAAAAGGGATTTGTAAGGGAGAGTCTTAGCTCTTGTTTGGTTCCTATAATCTTAGTCTGAAAGAAAGATGGAACATAATGCATATGTGTGGATTGATGAGCTATGAATAAGATAAGGGTAAAGTATAAACATCCTATCCTCATATTAGATGATATGCTTGATTAATTTCATGGTTATAATTTTTTTTCTAAAATTGATTTAAAGATTGGCTATTATCAGATTCATATGAAAGATGGTGATGAATTGAAAACTACATTTAAGACTAAATATGGATTGGGTGAACTTGTGGAACATTTGTATGCTGTTTTTACTGTGTTGAGAAAGAACAAATTGTATGCTAATCTTAAGAAGTGCACATTTTACATGGAATCTATCGTGTTTCTTGGATTTGTTGTTAGTTCACAATGTATTAGTGTTGTTGAGGAAAAGGTAAGGGCAATAAGGGATTGTCCTACACCTAAGGATGCGAATGAGGTATGAACTTTCTATGGTTTAGCGAGTTTTTATCGAAGGTTTGTTAAAGATTTTAGTTCTATTGTTGCACCTTTGAATGAATTTGTTAAAAAGAATGTTGTTTTTAAGTGGGATGATGTTCATCATCAAGCTTTAAAACATTTAAAAGAAAAGCTAACTAATGCACCTTTGTTATGTTTTCTTAACTTTGATAAAGCATTTGAGATAGAATGTGATGCATTAGGAATTGGCGTAAGAGTTGTTTTGATGTAGGATTCTAGACCAATTGCTTATTTTAGTGAAAAGCTAAGTGAGATAGTGTTGAATTATCCTACTTATGACAAGGAGCTATATTGATTAGTGAGAACTCTTCAAACATGGTAGCATTACTTGTGGCCGAGGAAATTCATCATTCATTCCAATTATGAGAGTTTGAAGTTCTTGAATACCCAAGGTAAGCTTAATAAAAGACGTGCTAAGTGGTTGGAGGTCATAAAAATGTTTCCTTATATAATCAAATACAAGTGTGGGAAGGAAAACATTGTGGCTGATGCATTGTCTAGAGGATAGAAATAATAGAGATTGAGGTGCTGACCAAGTTGATATTCCCAAATATTTTCAAAATCATTTGTAAGGAATTAGTGTTCCAATGACTAGGGCACAGAAAAAGAGGATGAAATAAGATTTGCAAGGCTTAATCATGGAAATATGAAATAAAAAGTGGCTGTGCTAAAAGATTCTAAAACTAAATTCGAGGATTCCAAAGCTTCACCAAGGATGGTCCATTGCCTTTTTATGCAAGGGATAGATTTGGAAGATCAAGTTTGATGCAAGGATTAATTTAGGAACACTTTTTTTCTTATACTCTAAGAAAGTAAATCAAACATTCCAAAAACATATAACATAATAGAAACTCAATTAAGGGTATACAAGGTAAGTGGGATTTTTTATTTTAGCTAAGTTAATATAAAGATACAATGAAATGAAAGGATAACATAAAGGCTCAAAAAGGGGTAATTAAGGACATAAATAATCATTTGCAGCTTGAAAATTTCAAATGATGCAAAGAAGGCCTAAATTCTCCTTCAATCTAAGTAGCACCTACAATAGAGTGGATTCTAAAGCTTGTTATAGACATAAAAATCATCAATGCATGAGATCCATACAAACTTATCAAAATAACCATATAATTTCACAAAGTTATAGCATGTACACATATAATAGAGCAATGGAAATAAAAAGTCTAGCTATACATATGCTCAATGAATATACATGTCATAATAATCTCATTTCATTCCAAGTCCAATGCATGCCAACCATATATCATCAACGGTCCCTTTTAAATTCATTTTACAAGTAGTACATTAGCTGAACAAAAAAATGCACAAAACTATCATAGGAAGAAAGAGAAAGAGAATGCCAAATGATCAAAAAGAAATGTTTTTGATTTTTAAAGTAGTAAAGGATGATAAAAACTGATGAAAGAAATAGATATGTAATACAACAACATATAAGTCACAAATAGAAGGACAACAATCAAAGTCAAAAAAGAATAAACCGCTCAACCACAAAAGGTTAGTCAAAAATAGTGATCAAATAGCATCCCTTCGTTTAAAGATTTAGTGAGAGGCAACTGGGTTAGAAGATAATAGTCTCTAAGTCATAAGAGTATAAGAAGCATATGGAACCAGAGGTTTGTTTTGTTTATAATTTATAGAAAATCTAGTAAAATTATCCATATAAATAAGGCTAGGTGGAATTTTTGAAGAAGATTTGTTTCTTTTTTGCATTGTGCCAAATTTGCATAATCCACCCTACTTGAAGATGGTTAAATGACCCATAGTAACTACATCTATACACAGGGGATGGGCAAGAGTGAGGTGGAGAACTCCAAGATGAACTCCTCACATATCTATGACATAACCTAGCAAGGTGGCCAGTAGTGTCACATAGATTAAAAAACATGAATAGTGAAGTTAGAGAATCTAGGTCCCTAATTCTAAGGAGTAGTAGCGAAGGAGAAGAAAAAGAAGTATTCACACTGACTTTCACATGAGCATGAGAAATCAATTTCGTGTAGTGTGATCTTAAATGCCCAATTTAACCACACAGGTGACAAGTGAGTGTAATTATAGCTAGGGGCAATAAACCACTACCATAGTGATAGGAAGGACAAGCCATAGGTGAAGTGTTAACCTTCCTATAGGAAATAGGTTGGAACATAACAACCAACTTATTTTTAGGGGTGGTAGTAACTAATTTCAACTTTGAATCCTGTGTAGTCGATTTCACAAACTTAGGAACTATTGAATTTGAAGTAGAAACCCTTCCATTATACCCATTGCTGCATTTTTCACCAAAATTCTTTGTACAACTAAGTATTTCATTTAAAGTTCTAGAACCATTCATCATCTTATTGATAGTAGATGCTGAATAAGTTAGTTTCTTTTCACTTACAATGAGTTTTTCCTTTAGGGCTTTTATCAAATCTTCTTTTTCCTTAAGAAGGGATTCAAGATAAGTAGCAGCATTGTTAAGAATCCCAACTCTCTCATGTATTTGTTCAACCTAAGCTTCATTTTTGTGAGAGAGTAAGCTAGATAATCGAAGGCACTTTGAAGGACAATAATATATTTTTTCAATGTATCAATTTCAGCATTTTAATAAGTTTTAGGATTAGGATTTAGAAATAACTAAGTAGTTTTACTCGAGGTGGGACACTTTACTAATCCTCAAATTTCTTTGTTTTATCATTATTTGCATTGAACTTTTTCTTTCAAATCATCATATCTCTTTTGAATAACCTCACACCTATTAGTGAGGTCCTATTGACTATCAAAAGAGAACTTCTTATCCTCAATTTCTTTCTTCAAAGTGTGTATCTCAAGCTCTTTTTCATCAAGGCTTTCTAAAGCCTTTCTCTTAGCTTTTTACAATTTATTGTGCTCTAATAGAAGTGTGTTATAAGAATTGACAAACTCATCTTGCTCATCTTCATCATCTTCAGCTATAAACTCTTAAGCATTTGAGGTAGTAGTTGAAGGATCAATGATATTACATGCCACAAAGAAAGTAAGAAAGTTAGTGTCATTCACATCATCACTACTAGTATTTTACGAAATAGTAACCTTTACCATCATAACATGCTTATTTGTGTGTTTCTATTTTAGAAAACAATTGGCAGTAATGTGACCAAGCTTTCCATATTTGAAGTAACTAATCTTGTTTAGGTGACCTTTGTAACGTTTCTCTGATTCACTATCTCTATCTTCATTAGCTTTTATTGATTTTAGGCCTTTAGAGCTCAAGCTTTCTTTTCCAATAACTCTAGAGGAGGGTTTCTTCATTCTAAAAAATTTAGTGAATCACTAGGTAGACAAAGCCTTTTCTTCCTTATCAGTGTCATAATCAATGCAAACAACATCATCTTTAGCTATTTCATTGGGACTACTTCCCTTGGCAGTCTTGAGAACCAAACTCTTCCCTTTTTCACTAGAAATTGACTTTATCATGATAGTATGCTGACTAGGCTTCTATATAGACTCAAGCATGGTAACTTTGGCATGAAATCATTTAGTAGGTTAGCAAGAATAATAGGTCCACCTAAGTTGTAAGAATAATTAACAATATTTGAAAATCATGCATAGAATTTGTCAAAGTTTTCATCATCTTGTATGATACAGATTTCAAAATCTATATTCAACTTCAGAATTCTGAATCTTTTTGAAGTAGAAGTACCTTCTTGAGTAGCTTCTAGAATTCCCAAGCTTGTTTTGAAATAGTATAGCCTTGGATTCTTCAATATTCATTAGGTTTGACAACCCTAATGATTGCATAAAGCCCCTTAATATTCCATTTAGATGCCTTACTTTCTTCTTTTGTCCATTCAATCATGGGTTTAGGAATCACAGTATTATTGGGAAGAGTTTTGGTCTAATACGTCTAACCATTTTCAACCAAAAACTAAACATGGTATCTGAGGGACAATAAGAAAGCACTCATTTGAGATTTCCAATATGCATAGTTTATCCTATTGAATAGTGGATGCTTACCTAGATTATCTCCTTCTCCTGAGTCCATCAAAGAGAAAAGTTTGTGTAGAAAGTGAGTTAAAAGAATCAATATCAGAGTGGTTAAGCCCTAAAGGGTGCACCGATTATGATACCAATTGAAAGAGTTTATGATCTAGTCTACAACCTGGGTAAAGAGATACAAACTCTTTATAACCCTAAGTTATAAGAAATAGAATAATAAATAGTAAAGTAGAATATATAACAAAAGTAAAAAATAAGAAAATCTTAGATTAATATAAAACTATTAGCATAGTGAAATAGTTTAAAAAGCATAAAGTTGGCAATTAGTAAAAGCTTTCTAATAAGAGTTTAGGTTCTAGTATATTGGAACATACATAGCTTAAACTCAAGTTGTACTAGCATAACAATAAATCATGCACAATAAGCGATATAATAAGGTAAACCCATATAGAGACTGCATCTATTTGGTAACATCCTTGGGTTGCTTATGGAAACCTTATTTTTGGCAACCACTTAGCAACAAACAGTTTTCTAAACAACAATGCAATTATAACTCTAAAAGAAATAAAACCACCAATGCCTCTATCAGCCATGACCTATGTCCAAACTACCTATTATTGTTCCTATTTGTTGCCTTCATAATGCTCTGGTTTGTCACTCAAACCTGACTTTCCTCTAAAGCCAACACCCCCAAATGTGGTGTGATCAGAAATCATTGATCGATAAAGTGAATAGAATAGTGCTATAAAATTTGAGCGGTAAGAAACTCAAATCATGTATGGGAAATGCATAGTCAAAACTTGTAAGCACACAGCTAATGGTTTGATAACTCAGTTCAATAACCAGTCCAAACTCTCAATGTTATGTCTTATATAGAAAACAAAATACCTTTAAGCCTAATGCTCAAACACGTTATTTTTCCCACAAAATTGAAGTAAATAATGTAAATTATCCAAAAAAAATGTGATTCTCAATGCAGATTTTGACGGAGTTTTGGTACTAAAATCATATGTATAGAGAAGAGATAATGAGGGGCATTTATAAATGGAAACCTATTGGATGGCCACATCTCCATGGTCCTCGCCATGGACCATGCCAAGTGTATAGAAAGAGGTGTGTCGATGGGTGCGGTGAGGTGTATGGAGAGGTACCAAAAATCACATTTTCTTTGTTAAAAAATGTCAATTTATTTTCAATTATACTCGCACATAAAATGAAAAAAATCTGGCACTCACAACCTAGCATGCATGCTAAACAACCAATCCCGTGATATGTGAAAAATATGCTTCGAATTGTAGTGTTCCTAACTATTTGCATGTGTGCATTACAAATCTATAGTAACCAAGCTTACATAGAAAAAGACAAATTACAAAGTAAAATAAACAAACTTTGTGTTTTGGACACGGGAAGCTAACACATATACACAGAGATCAACAAATGACCTAAAGATATTTGTTGCCATGAAAAACACACTTAAACCAAGTGAATCCATCTTGTACGCTCCATCCATCTACTGAGATCAACACATCAACACTTTAGTCCATCATCAATGATCCTATTGCACTATAGACAACACATCCAAAGCTCAATAACTTCAATCAACACTTGTAACCTAAACACATGAAACAAGCATATGCCCCATAAATAAGCACTAACCTCTCGTGTAGTTTTTCAACCTCTGCTTCTTTTTTCATGAGAGTGTAAGCCAGATAATCCTAGGCATCGTTAGGGACAATAATCTAATTTTTCAAAATATAAGCTTTAGCCTTCTTATTAGTTGAAAGATTAGGATTGATAAATAACTAAGTAGTTTTACTAGGTATGGGGTACTTTAGTTGATCCTCAAGTTTCTTTATTTTATCATGATTTTCATTGAACTTTTCTTCCAAATCATTGTATCTATTTTGAATAACCTCACACCTATTAGTGAGCTCTTGTTGTTGATTATCAATTGAGGACTTCTTATCCTTAGGTTCTTTCTTCAAAGTGTGTATTTCAAGCACTTTTTCATCAAGGCTTTCCAAAGCCTTTCTCTTGGCATTTTTTGGTTTGATGTACTCCAAAAATATCACATTATATGAATCGAGCAACTCATCTTATTCATCTTCATCATCTTCAACTATAACCTATTGAACATTTGATGTAGTAGTCGAAAATTCAATGACATTATTTACAGTAAAGAAAGCGAGTAAGTTAGTGTCATCCTCATCATCGTTGTTGGAATAATAAGAAATATTAACCTTAACCTTCATAGTATACTTATTTGTGCATTTTTGTTTCAGAAAATAATTGCCAGCAATGTGATCAGGCTTCCTATATTCAAAGTATATATGATCTTGCTCAAGTGACCTTTCGTAGGTTTCTCTAATTCACTATCTGAGTCTTCATTGAATTTTTTTTCAAGCCATTGGAGCTCAAGCTTTATTTTCCAATAATCTTAGAAGAGGTTTCTTCATTTGGAAGAATATAGTTAATCTTTAGGAAAGCAAAGCCATTTCTTTCTCATCAAGGTTAGAGTCATCACAAACAATAGTGGCTTTAGCTACTTCACTAGGACCATTTCCTTTAGAGGCCTTAATAGCCAAACTCTTAACCTTTTTTGCTATAAATTGATCTTGCCTTAGCAATAGGTGATACAATTCAAAGAATTATAGATCAACAACTAACTCATTGATAGTAAGCTCACCAGGCTTGTACATAGACTCAAGCACATTAACTTTAGTGTGAAATCAATTGGGTAGGCCATTGATGATCTTCTCAATCTACCTTTCTTTGCTAATAGGTCTACCTATGTTATAAGAACAATTGACAATATTTAAAAATTGTGCATAGACTTTATAAAAAATTCCATCCTCTTGCATGATATAGAGTTCAAAATCTCTGTTCAACTTCAAAGTTCTGGATCTTTTTATAGTAGAAGTATCTTCATGAGTAGTTTAAAGAATATCCTATACTTGTAATGAAGTAGTACGACTTTGGAATCTTCAATGTTAATTAGGTGTGACTACCTTAATAATTGTATAAATATCATTGCTATTCCATTATGATTCCTTACTTACTTCTTTTGTCCACTCAATCATGTTTTTAAGAATCACAGTATTATCAGAGAGAGTTTTGGTTTGATATGTCCAACCATTTTCAATTGTAAACCAAACAAGATCTCTGAGGGACCACAAGAAGGCCATCATTTAATATTTTCAATAGGTGTAGTTTAATCCATTGAATAATGGAGGCCTACCTATGTTACCACCTTTTCTTGAGTCCATCAAAGAGAAAAGTGCATGTATGGAAAGTACGCAAAAAGAATCAACATCAAAGTGATTAAGCCCTAAAAAGGTGTATTGGCTATGATACCAATTGAAAGAGATCGTGAATAGGGTAAGAAGATACAGACTCCTTAAGGACTTGTCTTTAAATCACAATAAATAGAATTATAAACACTAAAAAAGAACACACAATAGAAGCACTAAATAAGAAAATCCCAAATAAATATAAAACTATCAGCATAGAGAAATAGTTTAAAAAGTAGAAGGCTAGTAATTAGTAAAAGCTTTCTAATTAGAGTTTAAGCTTTAGTTTGTTGGAACATACACATCTTAAACTCAGATTGTAGTAGCACAATAATAGATCACGCATAATAGTCGATATAATGAGTTAAACCAATATAGAGACTGTATCTATGTGGTAACATCCTTGGGTTTCTTATGGAAACCACACACATCCAAAAATTCACTAAACAATAAATTAGTTACAACTTTGAAAGAAATAAGACCATCAATAACTTAATCAACTGGGACCTATATCCGAAATACCTATTTCTACTCTTGCTTGTTACCTCTGCAATGACCAAGTCCATCACTCAAACCTAACATTCCTCTAAATCCAACACCACCCAATATGGTGTGATCAGAAACCATAGATCAGTAAAGTGAAGAGATTAGCGCTATAAGGGCCAAGAAACACAAATTGTGTACGGGAAACACACAATCAAACCACGTACACACACAGCTAACGATTTGATAACTCGACTCAATAACCAGCCCAAACTCTCAATATTGTATCTTACATAGAAAACAAAATAGATTTAAGTTAAACACCCAAACATGTTATTTTTCCCACAACACTAAAGCAAATAATGTAAGCTCTACTAAAAAAATGTAATTCTCAGTTCAGGTTTTGATAGAGATTTGGTACTAAAATTATATGTATAAAGAAGAGAACAATAGATAGATATTTGTAAAAGGAAACACAATGGATGGCCACCTCTCCATGGGATGGGGGTGGTGAGTGGTGTTGAGAGGTACCAAAATTCATATTTTTTTGCTCCAAAAAATGCCAAGTTATTTCCATAAATATCCATACCCAAAATAAACCAAAATCCAACATTCATGGCTTCACATGCATACTACACAACCAAGCCTGTGGTGTGTGAAAAACATGTTTTCAATCACTGTGTTCCAAACAATGTGTGTGTGTGTATGCATTACTATTGTGTAGTAACCAAGATTACATAGAGGAAGATAGAACACTAAGTAAAAATAAACAGACTCCATGTTTTGAACATAGGAATCCAACACATAGACGTAGAGTACAACATGACTTACATTCTCCCCTTTGGCTTTATGTGTCAAAACACTACACAATAAAGTACAAATGCACATCAAAACATGAGGTCATCATGAAGATGACCTAATTCTCATGAACAAAACATCGATTCAAACCAAGACTACAAAAACACATCTAACCCAAATACATTTATCTTATGTGCTCCATCCATCATATAAGATCAACACATAAATGCTTTGATCTATATTCAATGATCCTACTACACAACTGCATATAACATATCCAAATCTCAAAGATTTCAATTAACACCTGCAACCTACCCATATGAAACAATAACTCATGCCCTATAAGCATATCAGATAGACATAGGGGATATGGAAGAGCAAGGTGATAAACTTCAAGATGTAATCCTCACATCTCTAGAACACAGCCTAGCAAGGTGGCCCGTAGTGCCAAGTAGATAACACACATGAATAATAGAGTTAGAGAATCTAGGTCCCTGACTCCGAGGAATAGTATGTAGATGAGAAGAAGAATAAGTGCTCACAATGAATTTTATGTGAAGATGGGAAGTCAATTTCCCATAGTGTGCTCTCAAATTTCCAAGTTCACCATGGTGGTGACAAGTGACAGTGATAGTAGATAGGGGAAATAGACCACAACTAGAATGATAGGAAGGAATAGCATTTAGGTGAAGTGTGAAGTGTGAACCTTGCAACTGATTTCAACATTGAATCTTGTGCTGTTGATTTCATAAACTTAGTTGATATTGAATTTGAAGTAGAAACTCCTTCATTTTACACAATTCCATGTTCATTACGGAAAGTCTTTGAAATTTTGAGTATTTCATTTAAATTTTTAGAACCAATCATCATCTTGTTAACAGCAGATGTCGAATGAGCCACCTTTTTCTTATATACATTGAGTTTGTCCTTTAGAGCTATAATCAAATCTTCCTTTTCCAATTGAAATGATTCAAGATAAGAAGTAGTGTTAATAATCCTACCTCTCTCATGGCCAGATAACCCTAGGCACTTTAAAGGACAATAATCTACTTTTTCAACCATTTAACTGTTGTCGTCTAATTAATCAAAGGATTAGGATTAACAAAATAACTTCTTGCAAATCATCATATCTCTTTTGAATAACCTCACACCTATTAGTGAGCTTTTGTTATTGACTATCAATGAAGGACTTCTTATTCTCAAGTGTTTCTTCAATGTTTTTATCTCAAGCTCTTTTTCATCTAGGTTTTTCAAAGATTTTCTCTTAGCCTTTTTCGACTTGATGATCTCTAACAGGAGCATGTTATAAGAATCAAACAACCTATCTTTCTCATCTCCACAATATTAAAGTTTAACTTGTTAAGCATTTGAAGTAGCAGTCAAAATATTAATGACATTGGTATGAACAAAGAAAGTAAGGAAGTTAGTGTCATCCTCATCATCTGATGTGGACCCTCTAGACAAACAATCTTAGGAACCCATGAACTCAAAGGAATAGGAATGATTGATTTGCTAAGAATGTGTTGAAGATGATTAGATTATAACCCTAAGGAAACAAACTCCTTAAAACCCTAACCTTGAGATACCACAAAGGATGATCACTCCTTTTGATAAGTCGAATTCAAGCATTCAATCAAGAATATATGAAGGCAAAGCAAAAATATTTTTGAAATAAATTTTCCTTAATGATATCAGTTCTTCCTCCATTATATGGCTGCTATTTTCTTTTATAATTAACAAAACCCTATACGAAATTTACCCTAAAGAAAAGAACCTTAGACGCAATTCAATCCTAGTGGGCTTATTTATTTTTGGATTAGGCCTAATCCATCCTTAAAGAATAAAAGACTAAAAAGACTTATGATAAATAAGACATCAAAAACCCACAATTCACTAAAACAAAAATTGTTAAACATAAAAGGCCTATAATTACTAAAACAAAAAAATTGCTTCCTAAATTAATCCTTGCATCCAATTTGATATTCCATATATATCCCTTGTGTAGGATCTTGAGAATATTTGTAGGATCCGAAGGATTTTATAGGATTTTGAGAATATTTGTAGGATCTTGATAATCTTTAGAATATTTGTAAACATCAACTTGTTCAACACCTTAATCTCCATTATTCCCCTCCTCTGCCAAAATATTTATCCTTGACTCTTAGCTTTGTAAGCAGGTCAATTTGGTAATCCATAAGGAATCCCTTTATGAAATATATCCTCAAAGTCTTACAAAGAAGACACAACAATGCTAGGCAAAGAAAAATTAAGATCATTAGTAGAAAGATAAATATCCTCGTACATAAGTACAAGTACTTATTGCCTTACCATCATTGCACTCTTAATCTCATGTTTTTTAGCCAATGCAATCATTCTTCTATTTTCTCACTTTTCTCTCCTTTTTACTACTTTTCTTTTCCTTTGGGCTCACTTTTCTCTCTTTTGTACTCACTTTTCTCTCCTTTGTGCTCCTCATATCCTTCTTCCTTAGGTTGTATATTCAAGGCTCTCCTTAGGACAAGTAAATCTCCATGCACATATTTTTCCACTTTAACATCAGAACAATCCCCCCATAGTGGTATCTCATCGTCAATTGAACTAGCACTTTTGATTTCTCCATTTTTCTATACAACCATAAAATTTTTGTCCCATTTATAACTTACTCTCTCCTCCACTTTGGAATCAGCTTCTTCTTCATAGAACTCATGTCTTCTATGTCTATATCTTCTTCTATCTAATTTAGAACCAAGATAGGATTCTAAATCATCCAACCTTGCTTTTAGTCTCTTAAATCGGTCTTTAAAATTCTTGCGGAAGAATTTCAAGTTGACCTCTTATGGTTCTCCTACTTTCTTACTCATGTTTTCAATTTGTAAAATAAAATTAAATAAAAGGTGTTGTTCCTTACACACTCACTCACGTGTTTGCTCTTAAATCATATTTTTATCACTCCTTTTTTTCATATTTTTTATCCCTTTTTTCACACTATTTTGGAATCAAAATAATCTTAAAACACAACTAGCTTGATGGTGACAATCTCAAAAGTCAGAATTTTAAAAAATTAACAGAAAGAAAGAAGGTCTAAAGAGGACACTATAGAAAGAATCTTGACCTAAATATGATTCCTTTTGTTTTTATATTGTTTTTTATAAATCAAACTTGGATAGTAAGTTTGATGGTTCTCTAGAATGAAATAGAAGGAAACTAGAACAAAATAAAAGAAAACTAATTTCAATAAAAATAAGAAAACTCAACAAGAAAATAAGAATTAGATTCTTGAGCAATCTATACTTTGTTTTCCTTTTCTTCTTTTTATTCCTTTTCTTTTTTATTGTTGCTTCTGCTTTGAATATAAAATTCACAAAAAACTTCACAGCCCTAATGAACAAAAACAAAAAATAACATAAAAAGATGAGACAAAACCTTAACCCCTCGATAAGTGGTGTAAATAATGGAATTTGGAGTTGAATACGGAAAATAACGGAGGCAAATCCAAGCATTTCTAATATAAATCGAAAAGAGCTTCGATTTGATATATTATAATAGTCATTTTGTTACCCGAGTCAAAAGTTATGGTCATTTAAAGTTACAACTGATTTATCAAAAAAATATTTTTTGAAACAGTGAACAACAACTCACTTCCTTTTTTTTTAAGAGCAAAGATGAAATGAACATAGAATTAAAGAACAAGAAAAATATATGAAGAATTCAAAGATAACTATAAAATGAAATCCAAAGATGAAAACAACATAACGAAATTGAAAGAAAAAAAAGAATTGAAGGACAAATTTTTTTTTTTTTTTAAATCAAGAACTCAAAGAAAACTATAAATCCAAAGACGAAAACAATGAAAACAAAATTGAAAGAAAACACAAGACTTGAAGGATGGATTTTTTTTATTTGGAAATCAAGAACTCAAACCAAGATAGTTGAAGATAGATAATATCTTTTCATAAACCAAAACTCTGATACAAAATTATGCGGACTCTCTAGGTAAAAACCCTAAGAACCCACGAACTCATAAGAATGGGAACGATTGATTTGCTAAGAATGTGTTGAAGATGATTAGATTAGAATCCTAAGGAAAGAAAGTCCTTAAAACCCCAACCTTGAGACACCACAAAGGATGATCACTCCCTTTGATAAGTCAAATACAAGCAATCAATCAAGAATACAAGAAGGCAAAGCAAAAAGCTATCTAAAATAAATTTTCATTAATGATATCAGTTCTTTCTCCATTACATGCCTACTGTTTTCTTTTATAAGCAACAAAACCCTACACGAAATTTGCCCTAAAGAAAAGAGACCTAGACACAATTCAACCCTAGTGGGCTTATTTAGTTGTGGATTGGGCCTAATCCATCCTTAAAGAATAAAAGACTAAAAGTTATATCATATCACGCTTATTCATGCATTCTTGTTTTAGAAAACATTTGAAAGATATATGACCAAGCTTCACATATTCAAAGCATCTGATTTTGTTTAGATGACTATTGCTAAGTCTCCTGGAATCATTATCTGAGTCTTAATCATCTTTTATTGATTTCAAGCTCAAAAGGCTCTAGCTTTCTTTTCCAATACCCTTATATAAGGGTTTCTTCATTCTGAAAAACCTGGTAAATCTCTAGGCAAGCAAAGTCATTTCTTCCTCATTGGGGTTAGAATCATGGCAAACAATGGTGGATTTAGCTACTTCATTGGGACCACTACCCTTAATGGTCTTGAGAGCCAAACTCTTTCCTTTTTCTATTACAAATTGATCTTATCTTGGCAATAAGTGATGTAGTTTGAAAACTTATAGATCACCAACTAACTCATTGATAGTAAGCTCATACTTGGACTCAAGTACGACAATTTTGGTGTCAAACTGATAGGGTAAGCTACTAATGACCTGCTCAATCTGTTTTTCCTTGCTAATAGGTCTACCCAAGTTGTTAGAACAACAGACAATATTTGAAAATCGTGCATAGAATTTGTCAAAATTTTCATCCTCTTGCATGATACTTAGTTCAAAATCTCAATTCAACTTTTGAATTCTGGATCTTTTCACAGTAGAAATAACATAGAGTAGTTTCCTAAATTTGTATTCTTGTTTTGAAGTAGCACAACTTTGGATTCATTAGGTGTGACAACCTTGATGATTGTATAAATTCCTTTGCTATTACATTCATATTTCTTTCTTCTTTAGTCCACTCAATCATGGGTTTAAAAATCACAGTATTATTAGGGAGAGTTTTGGATGGATATATTCAACCATTTTCAGTCAGAAACCAAACAAGGTCTCTGAGGGACCATAAGAAGGCCCTTATTTAAGATTTTCAATAGGCATAATTTAGCCCCTTGAATAGTGGAGGCCTATGTACCAAACCTCCTTCTTATGAGTCCATCAGAGAGAAAAATATATGTGTGGAAAGAAAGTTAAAAGAATTAGCATCAGAGTAGTTAAGCTTTAAAAGGGTACACCGACTCTGATACCAATTGAAAGAGCCAATGACCTAGTACACAGCCAGGATAAGGAGATACAAACTCCTTAAGGATTCATCCCTAACTCAAAAGAAATAGAATAATGAATACTGAAGCAGAACACGTAGCAAAAGTAATAAATAAGAAAATCTCAAATAAATATAAAACTATCAGCATAGAGAAATAGTTTAGAAAAAAATTTGGTAATCAATAAAAGCTTTCCAATCGGAGGTTAAGCTTTAGTATGTTAGAACATGCATACCTTAAACTCATATTATTCTAGCATAATAATAGCTCATGCACAATAAGTGATATAGTGAGGTAAACCCGTATAGAGACTGTATCTATATTGTAACATCCTCAAGTTGCTTATGTTAACCACTCGATCGTAAACAATCCACTAAATAATAAAGCAATTAAAACTTCGAAAGAAATAAAACCACCAATAACTCTATCAACCAAGACCTCTATTTGAACTGCCTATCGCAACCCTTACATGCTGCCTTCGTATTGACCTAGTCTGTCACTCAAACTCGGCTTTCTTCCAAAGCCAACACCACTTAAAGTGGTGTGACAAGAAACCAAAGTGAAGATAATAGTGCTATTAACCTTGAGGGCAATAAAACTCAAATTTTGTACGGGAGATACACAATCTAATCACGTACACACACAGTCGATGATTTGATTAATCATCTCAATAACAAGCCCAAACTCTCAATATTATGTCACACAAAAAACAAAATACTTTTAAGCTCATGAATCACTACAGGAGAAAATAGCATCTAGGAAAAAAATTGACAAAAAAATTATTTTTTCCTTAAAAGTACTATTTTCAGGGGCAAATATTTATTACTTGTCCCAAATGATGTTGACTTAATGTTTGTCTATTAAAAATCAACAAGAACAAAATATTGTGACAGAACTTTCATTACAAATAACTTTTTAAGGTCAAAATTCTTCTTTGTCTTTAAAAAATTCCCGCCAAAAAATTGGAACAAAAAACTTGTCCTTAAAATATTAATAAATTTATTGAAAAATTATACTAAATTTTGGGACAAATTATTTGTCTTTGAAAATAAAAAAATTGAAATAAAGTTTCATATAACAATAGGGATAAAATTTTGCCTTCAAATACACCTAAAAATTTTACAAAAAATATTTATGTCCTTGAATTCACTATTTTGTTCAAAATAACAGTTTGTAATTGATATTTAATTCCTATGAAAGGTATATTTGGTCTTAAAACAAAATAAAACTCACTTTTTGATTGTCTAATATTTAAAGTTATAGTAAAATTTAACAAAAAAAAAGTGAAATTAAAATATAAACAAATAATAAAGGGATATAATAATTACGTAAGTACTACTTAATCACAAAGAAATGCTTCTTTGATTTATAATGTAGTTGCAAGTATAATAAATAATGAGAATATAAAATTTTTAAGTTTTGTTGATATGAATGTGTTGAATAACAAGGTTACATATTTCATAGAAATAGTTTCAGGGTACTTGCTAGTTGCTACATCATGTAACAATATATGAAGATTATAACTTAAAAATAAATTAGATCAACTTAAAAATAAAACAAGAGATGGTAAACACAACTATGAAAAATATAAATTAGATTATTGATAATTCATCTCCAAGATTATTGTTACTATATGAAAACTTCATTATAATTATAAACATAAAAACTATTGCATAAATACATTAAAAAAATTGAATTTTTATTATAAATTATTCTAAAATCAAGATAGTACATGCTCCAATAAAATTACAACAAATTTTGTTAGTTTTGAACCAGTCCAATATAGGTTTTAAAACCAACATATTTTGTGGTGAAGAAACAAATTGTTAGTTATCAAGCCGACCCAAAATTTTCAAGAATTTGTCGGTTATTAGCCAGCCTAATATTGCACTAATTTTGCAAGGAAAAAAATACTAATTCTATTATTAGAACATAAATGTTTAAAAGGAAAAAAATCTATTGGACATCATACATAATAAAATATAAAAAAAGTTAAATTAAAGTAAATAGCAATTACTTAGTTTCAATGTAATAATTAACCTATGAACCTTCGATATCTTGTATACTTAGAAGAGGAATATAGTGTTTTGTGTCATTACTTCTTTCGAGCTTTGATAATCGGTCTCATCTTATTTTGTCAATGCACAATGACGAATCTAGTTTTCTACAATAGCTCCCAAGATAAACCAACTTAGTAACAATGTGAAGTCATTACCATAATAAGTTACACCAATATAAAAGTAAAATCAACTTAAAAATAGAAGAAAAACAAAACCAATATTAAAATTTTAACATACCATATATATATATATATATATGATCATTTAAATTAAACATACATCTAAATATACTATTGAGCCTCTAAATTTTGGTAATCTAACAAGAATTTTACAACGTCAACAAATAAAGACCATTTACTATGCCAAGCTTTAGTCAACTTATGATGAAAAAGAGAAGTATAAGAGCTTTACCAAAAGATACTTTAACTAATACCATGCTCTATGGGTGAAAGGTTCTTTTCACTTATATTTATTAACACCAAAGTACACAAAACTATGAATTTAAGATTTTGAACTATTGTAAGCAACACTTATAATCATGTAACAATGTGATATTTTTCAAGAATAACACATTTAATAAAAACCTAACTTATTTGAACTCAAAACCTTATTCATATTCCATAGAAACATAAATAAAACTTCATGATATACAATGACAATTGTTAGAAAGCAATACTAAACTTTTTTAGAAGTCTACACAAAATAAAATTAAATCAATAACTAAATAATTTAGTTAAAGTGTATACTACTTACATCTATGGTAAGACACACATATCAACAACATAAATAATTGAAGAATATTTCCCTACAATATTTTCTAAAGAGCTATTGTTTTTATAGGGGTATTCCAATATTATTTTTAAATCAATTTTTACTACATCATATACTACTTACATCTATGGTAAGACACACAATCCTGAAAGATATCAAATAGAATTTATAACATCTATGGTATGAAAGTTATGATGATCCAAATCTATGGTCATGTGCTTCCATGCCATGTTATCAGGTTAAAGTGTATCACTCTTCAAGAAAGTTTAACTGCAAAGGTAAGTATCAAAAATGAAAAAAATTAGGAAAAAGATCTAGCAAAAATAAGTATCAAATTGAAGCATTAAGCTAGTTTATACCAAAAACAAATACCCTATACCTATATTACCCTCAATTAACAATAATTTAATTGCTAATTACAAAACTTGTAATATCTACAAGTGCCAAATATGATATCATTTTGTACTTATATATTTTGCAAGAAAATTGGAAAATACAATTAAAATAAATTTTCAATTAACTTAATTGTAAAATTCTAGTATAGACTTGTGGTAATAAAAGAAATGAAAGTATTTAAAGTATTATTGAAAAAACATTTATTTACCTTCTTTTTTTTCTTATCATAAGTATAGTCATAATGATATTATCAAGTAGATACATTAATTTCTTCATCATCATTTTCAAAAGCATAGTTTTCTTCTAACATCTCATTACTAGAGCTAGAACAATAGCTAAAAGACTATACCTTCATGGCTCTCACTCAACCTAACATTCTCATTGTCATCAATATCATCTATAAATGCATCAATATTACATTGTGACCTTCTTATGTTTTAAGAATCTTTCAAGTTAACTTTTATGCTTCCACATTTAATAGTATAAGAGTGTCTTAATTATTTTCATTGGCATTCACGTAAAAATACTCATCACTTGAGTAAACTTCTTGGAAAAGCTTAGAAAAGTCATTTTCTTTGCCATGCTTTCATCAACTTCTACAATATCCCATAAATTTTTATGATTGATCGTTTGAACAACTCTCCAATTGGAACCATTTTTTGTGTCCTAAAGATAGAAAACTTGCTTTGCCTGAGATGCCAAGATAAAAGGATCATCTTTATACCAATATTGACTTATGTTAATATAAGTGAAGCTAAGATCATCGATTGATGTTTTATTCTATGGATTGTTGTCAAACCATTTGCTCATGAATAAAAATACTTTGTAACCACTTAGATAGTCTAAACAAACTATGTCTAACAATACTCCATAAAACTCAATGGCATACCCATCATGGGTACTAGGTGTCATGACTCCACTATTTTGTGAAGACAAAATGTTATCTCTAACAATACTGTGGAATCTCACTTCATTTACAACACATCCCGTGTAGACACTGGGATCTCATCCAAGACCATCTACTAATAATTTAATCTCATCAAACACATTTGCATATGCATCAACTCCGTTAGTATGACATACCTTCAAAAATAACAAAATAAACTAATTAAGACTTCATAACATGTATTAAGTTAGAGTATGTTTCTATAATGAAATATATCATATCCGTTGCTTAAACCAATATGGAAAACTATTTTGTTGCCATCTCTTCGATTCTATTTCATTCATATTCGTTGGTGTCATTTTAGAATGTTCTCTATATATAATAAGTAATGAATATTTGAATAGATGATAAATTATATAAAAAAATTAATTAGAATTCAAAACTTTGGATTACTTACTCTAAATAAGGCTAAAGTTCAATGCAATTATTAAGAACATACCAATGGGCCTTCTCAATGTCTTCTTTGGACAATCTCATATGTAGCTTCCCTTTTAAATCACGAATTTGTGTTTTAAATACTGATTGTTAGAAAAAATTGAATGATTGTATTGTATTATGTACATTAAGGAATATATATGGCGCCTTTATATAGGAAATACAAGTAAACTAGCTAGGCCTAAAGCCCATAACATAATATACATTAACAACCCCCCTCAAACTTAAGGTGGTTGTGAAACCAGTTTGAGCTTATCAACCAAATTATGAGTGTGTCCCTTAGGAAGTGTCCTGGTGAAGATATTTGCAAGTTGGTCATTGGAGGAGACTGGGAAAAGCTTGAGAGAACCATGGACAAGATGAGAACGAATAAAGGGACAATCAATCTCGATGTGTTTAGTCTGTTTATGGAAGACATCATTGTGAGCAATATGAATGGAACTTTGATTGTTACAATAAAGGGGAGTAGCAGAGGATGTGGAAACACCCAAATCCTTAAGAAGCCATTATAGCCAAAGGAGCTCAGATGTACTATCAACAAGAGAACGAAATTCTACTTTAGTATTGGAACGGGCCACAAAAGTTTGTTTTTTACGTCGCCAAGAAATCAAAGAAGAACCAAGGAGAAAGCAATAACCTATAGTGGATCTACAATTAGTGGGATGTCATGCCCAATCAGCATCAAAGAATGCACGGAGTACAAGAGGAGATTGAGTTGAGTAGAAAAGGTCAAATGCATACTTGGCTTAAATAATATAAAGACCATATGTGGAACAAGTGATCTCAAGACCCAAGAAATAGCTAAGATGTCTAAGGTCTTTCATCTCAAATTACTGCATAAGAAATTCCTTGAGTTCTTGAATGCCACTATGGTCATCACCAGTTTTGATCGTATCATCCACATATAGGAGAAGCAAAATGGTGCCTTTATCATTGTGACTAAGAAATAAGGAAGAATCATAAGGTCTGGTAATGTAACCCAAGCAAAAGATGGTAGAGCTGAACTTGGCAAACCAAGCTCGTGGAGCTTGTTTAAGGCCATAAAGTGCACGTCAAAGGTGACAAACCTTGTTTATTTCAATAGAAAGACCAAGAAGAGGTTGCATATAGACTTCTTCATGCAGATCCCCATTAGGGAAGGCATTTTTAACATCCATCTAAAAAATGACCCACTTACTAGTAGTGACAACAACTAAGGGGCACGAATAGAGGAGATATGGGTAATTGGAGCAAAAGTCTCTTCATAATCAATCTTATGCTCTTATGTAAAACCTTTTGCAATAAGACGAGTCTTATAGAGCTCGATAGACCCATCAGAGTGAGTCTGGATCTTATAGATCCACTTACAACTAACCACAGACTGACTAGGAGGGAGAGTAACCAGATCCTAAGTATGGTTTTTGGTTAATGCATCAATTTCCTCTTTCATTGCAATCTGTCATAAAGGGTCAATAGAGGCTTCACGATAGGTGTGAGGCTTATGGAGTGTAGCAAGGGCAATGTAATAATGATAGTCAAGTTAATGTGTAGGAATGGATCTTACTCAGGTTGAGTGGTGAGGTGGAATGTCTTGTGAAGGATCTTTAGGTGAAGTACGAGCAGGGGACATAGGCTCAAAGTGGGGTAGCTAGTCATCAACCTGTCTAGAAGAATCATCAAAAATATTTGAAGAATGAATAGAGAAGTTCAAAAGAGGATCAAGAGTATCAGTAGAAGGAACATGAGACTCCTTTGGAAATATTTCTAAAACATAAGAGTTAGTTAGGGAAGAACGAAAGTGAGAGAGTTCAACAAATAAATGGTGTACCTAAAATACAACATTACGGGAAACACGAAGATGATGAGAAATAGGATCATAACACTGATACCCTTTTTGAGTTTCACCATAACTAAGAAAACAAAAAAGTCTAGATCGAGGCTCAAGTTTGTTGTGCTAGTGAGGCTGAAGAAGAACAAAACAAGAAGATCCGAAGGAGCGAATGTAATGATAGTTAAGGGATGACCCAAAAAAGTGCTCATACGGAGTCTGATTATGAATGATAGTGCTTGGAATATGATTAATGGCATGAACAGCATGAAGAGTGGCTTCACCCTATTTTGTTGAGAGGTGTCTGGATAGGTTAGATGATGTACAAGGCCACAGGAGTGTAACAGAGATTGAAAAGCATATTGAGTATATTCAAGAGCATTATCAAATCAAAAAGTTTTGATATGTTTGGAGAATTATGTTTCAACCATTTTTGCAAAGTTACTGTATATTAGTAAGATTTCAGAACGAGATTTCATAGGAAAGATCCAACTATAACGAGAATAATCATCAATAAAAATAACAAGATCCACCAATACTAGTAATAGGAAAAGGTCCCCAAACATTAGAATGAATTAACTCAAAAATAATATTAGAGATAGATTCACTATTATTGAAAGGTAAAGTTGGCTATTTTCCTAACTAGCATGAAGTACAATCTAAATTGTCTTTGGACACAGAACCCAATAGACCTTTAGAAGCTAACTATTGTACCTGAGTGGATGGGGCATGACCAAGATGAGAATGCCAAAGTGTAAGAAAAGGTAAGTAAGAAACTATAGCAACAACAAATATAGGAGTAACAGGTAGAAGATGAAGATTGTCCACAGGAAATATATACCCAACCCTAGGAATGGTCCCAAGCTCTTGTCCCATCCTCGGATCCTACATAATACACCCAAAATAGTCAAAAATAAGGTGATATCCTAGTTCAACTAATTGTCCCACAAAGAATAAATTATAGGATAGGTCAAGTACATAGAAGAATCCAGGAATAGAGAGGTTAGAGGTCAAAACAAAACCTAGATTATTACTATGTATGGTGGAACCATCAGCTATATGAATATTAAGAGGATGTGATGCAGGGTTAGGTTTGGAGAATTAAGATGAGTGAGGTGTCAACTGATTACAATAGGTAGAGTCAAAAATCCAAGTTTAAGACTTACCTGGTAGAACTGAGAGAGTAGTGGAAAGAGATTCATTACCAGCTATACGAATAGCCTGAGTTATGATCTTCTGTAGTTCAATAGGGAAGAGGTTGATAATGGATCCAAAAGACTGGGACTCAACTAAAATGGAAGACATCAGCGGAGTAGGCTTAGTATTAGCAATAACAATAGTAGATTTGTTGGTAACAAGTCTCAATGGTGTGGCCAGGACGCTTGCAATAACTACAGAACTTCTTCTTGGTCTACTTACGATGATTGCTAGAGCCAAAGGAATTGCCTAACTACTGAGGTTGCTTAATGGCAGGAGCAGAAGGAGTAATAGCCAAAACATTGAACTTATTATGGGCTTGAAGGGTTGCAAGCCAAGCTTCTTCTCTAACCAACTCGTTTATAGCAGTATCAAAAGAGGGATGAGAACTACGATTAAGAAGCTAACCTCAGATGGGCTCAAAGTCCTTGTGAAGTGACATCAGAAACTCATAGAGACAAAATTCATCTCTAACTGTAGCATATTGGTTAGCATCCTTTGAGCATGCCTAAATTGGATCACAAAGGTCAATTTGGTCCCAAAGAAAGTGAAGTTGATCATAGTAGTCATTGATGTATTGCCCAAGTTCTTATCAAAGTTGATGCAATTCAACTACTAATTGATATTTCATGGATTCATGAGTAGTGGAATACCTTTTGGCCAACATATCACATGCTAATTTTGCATTATCAAACTTGCCCAATAGATTGGAGTTGGAGGGAATGGAAGTATTCCAAATCCATGTAAGGATCATGTGATTGTGATTATCCCATTCAATCATGCGACCAAGGAAGGCAGCATCTTCTTCACTTGCCCCTTTGACAGGAATAGCAATTGCACCAATACAGTAATGTTAGAGCATACGACCCTTAAGAAAACTACGCATAGCTTGAGACCAAGATAAGTAATTCTTGATCTTTCCCAATATATTATTGATGGGGTGAGGAAGAAAAGCATCCTTTCTATCCATTTAGAAACACAATATGCCAAAATAGACTGTAAAAATGAAGTCTACGTGAAAAACTGGGTAGGGAGAACCTTATCTGCAAAAGTCACCCTAAGAGAAAAGTCAATGGTCAACGGTGGTTAACTTTGATCAATGGTGGTCAATGATGATGTCAATTTCACGTGGTGGGTGATATCAGTAGAAGGGGATGATGGCTTCAGCCCTAGGTAACGTGGTAGTATGACATCACTAATGATGTCATAGGACCTGAGTATGACATATGAGGGCGCATGCAGGCTTCGATGCTTGCAAGACTTCCACGATGTTATTGATCTGGGAGAGCCGATCACAGTGGTATCTCTAAAAAGGTTTTCAAAGCAAGATACACAGCGGGGATGGTGATTACAGTGGTCTATGTGGTGCAAGACTCCTCAACGATGGCAGCTAGAAGCTCAAAACCCAAGGACAACGACTGAGAGACGTTAGAGGTTCAATGGTGAGTGGCTACAGTGACTGTTGTGATGGCAGAAGCGATAAGGGTAGATTAACACCAGAAGAGACAAGACTACTAAAAGAACGGTCATAGCAATGGCTCTGATACTATGTTAGAAAATATTGAATGATTGTATTGTATTATGTACATTAAGGAATGTACATGCACTACTACAAAATGTTGCATTTAAGTCGATATGTAAAGTTAATTTTGGATAAAATTGATGTATAATCAATTTAAAGTTAGTTTGGTAAAAAACCGACGCTACACACGTAATTAATTTTTTTTTGGTCAATTATTATTTTATTTGAAATGTTTAAAATTGAAGTTGGGTATCCATATGTATTTTTCCATTTCTCTTCTCTCTTTTCCATCATAACATCATTTTTAATTTGCAGCACCCAAAAAAACTCAAAAATGAGCTTCACCTCCTTCAGTCTTTCTCATTTTTTTGGTCACCTTCGACCACCATTTCCAAAGCCATTTAATGGATTTTCTTCCTCTCCAAATTATCTTTCAGATCCTCTATTTTTTGAGTGAAATACTCAAAATTTTATACCCATTTTCTCACTTACAAAACACCATTTTTTTCTTCATTTCCTTTATTTAGTCACTTCATTTACTCTTGTAAGTATTTTCTATTAATCCTACGCACTTATTATTCAATTTGCCTTATTTTTCGTATAAATTTTTGATTTATGCATGTTTTGTATTATGCATGTTATTATATGTTTGACTGATTTTCTGTGGAAATAATATCTAGATGTTGTGGGCTTGAGGGACTAGAATATTTATCATACGTAGATAAATTTATGTACATATAAATAATTATATTTTATTAAGTAAAAGTAATACAATTTTAAAATGATTAAAATGACAATTTTTTGTATTATGTATGTTTTGGTATATATAATTAGGGAATTCATATATAATAATACTTGAAATATATTCATTGCATACATAATTAATATGCTTAATTAATGTCATTAATAGAAATGGAAAAATCTCGGATGTCAAAGTGTAGAATTGAGCAGGACTACATTTCTAGAGTTGAATGTTTCATGGAATTTGTTTGTAGAAATAGTAATAATGAAATTAGTATGATTCAATGTCCATGTGTTAAATATAAAAATGAGCGATTTCATGATGTTGACGAGGTTAAGTATCACCTTATCTATAGTGGTATTCTTTTGAGCTATAAATGTTGGTATTATCATGGAGAAAATATTGATAATACTTATGGGGAAGAGATAAATAAGAATGTGATTGGATTACATATATCTTATCATAATGTATAGACCGAAAATATGTTTCATGGTGTTGAAGATGAACTATACGAGGATGATCCCAAAACCTTTAAAAAACTTCTAGAAGATGCCAAAAAACCGTTGTATCTGAAATGCAAGAAATAAACTAAAATGTCGGGATTCGTTCATTTGTACAATGTGAAGGCAAAACATGGTTTTTCTGACAAGGGATTCACAGAATTACTAAATCTACTAATAGATATGTTTCCTGAGGGTATTGAATTGCCATCTTCAATGTATGAAGTGAAGAAATCTCTTAGTCGATTTGGCATGGAATATCATAAGATTCATGCTTGTCCAAATGATTGTATTCTTTATAGAAAAGAATATGAGACATTAGATGACTTTCCGATGTTTAAAGAATCAAGATGGAAGCATGCTACAAATGAGACAATACCTAAGAAAGGTGTGCCTGTAAAGGTCCTATGGGAACTTATCAGGACATGCAACAAAAGGTTACAAAGGATGCTCTATATGTAATGATGGCACTTCTGCAACTTATATTGTTCACGGATGAAAGATGTCTTATAGAAGACATAGAAGATTTTTTCCATATGGACATAAGTTTAGATACCAAAATAAATCGTTTCATGGTAAAGAAGATCATGCACCCTACCTTTGTGAGGTGTTGAGATATTAAGAAAATTGAATGGTATGATATTCCAACGATATGGAAAGATGAAAAAAAGAATACTCACTAACGTAGGAAACGAAAGAGGTCAACTAATGAAAGGGGTGAAAATGAAAAAAAGGAGTAGAATCAGTAGACCATAGTTGTTGGAATAAAAAATCAATATTTTGGGAATTACCTTATTAGAAAGACCAACACATCCATCACATCTTAGATGTCATGCATATTGAGAAAATTTTATGTGAGAGCTTGATTGGTACATTACTTAATATACCTGGAAAAACGAAGGATGGAATTAAAGTAAGACTGGATTTAAAGAAACTAGACATACGACCTGAATTGGTACCAAGGGTGGAAAATGATAAGAATCGAACATACTTGGCATCAACATCATATACAATGTCAACAAAAGAAAAGGATGTGTTTTGTAAATTTTTGGCGGGTGTGAAAGTTCATGATGGTTACTTATTCAACTTAAGAAATTTTATGCCTATCACCGATAAGAAACTTTATGAATTGAAATCACATGACTGACATATCTTAATGCAACACTTATTACCAGTTGCTATTAGATCAATTCTTCTAAAACATGTTCGATTATCAATAATTCGTCTTTGTTCATTCTTCAATACAATATGCAAGAAATCTATATCAATTGGAAAATATTTTCCTCCTTTCTTCGATATAATGATTCACTTGTGTGTTCATTTAGCTAAAGAGATTCAATTGTATGGTCCTACTTACTTAAGATGAATGTATCTTTTTGAGAGATATATGCAAGTCCTTAAAGGATATGTAAATAATAGAAATCGACCTGAAGGATGCATGGTGGAACGTTACATTAATGAAGAGGCCATTGAGTTTTGTTCTGAATACTTTAATGTTTGCATTGAAATTGGGAATCCTATGCACAAGTTGTTCTTAGAACATTACATGATCCAAGTAGGTAACCCTATGCTTGGTGAAAGTAAGAAATTGTTTATTGATCGCACTCAATGGGAAAAAGTACACCGAAAATGAGGCACAACCATACATAGAGTAAGTGATGTTTAACCTTTCCATTTGTGCAAAAAATATTTTTTTATTTAACTATTAATGATGATATCTACTTGATATATCTTTAATAACATTACAGTATGCATTTAAACTTATTGAAGATCGATTCTCGTTGTAAAAAAAGGAGGAGAAAAATGGTTGTATGATGAATATAAGCGAGAGCTTATTAATTGGTTTCGCAACCGTGTAAGTGTTACATACAAGAATTCATTAGTACTTCTATGCAATGTTTTAAAACTTTACATTAAACACATTTCATGTTTTTGTATACTTAGATTCGAGATGAACTCAAGAAACCCAATCAGAAAATAACAGAAAGTTTAGAATGGCTTGCACATGGTCCAAAATTTGATATCAAATCATTTTCTAGTTTCACAATTAATGGATCGAGGTTTACGACTCAAGCTAGGGACAAAGTCTGAGTAAATTAGAATAGTGGTGTGAAAATGGTTGCAAAAACTATGCAATTTGTCAGTTCAAAAGATGGAAATCTTGTACTTTATGATAGAACATATTATGGTATAATTCAAGAGATTTGGGAATTGGATTATGTGGTCTTCCATGAAATAGTTTTCTTTTGTGATTGGGTCGAAGATGTTATCAATGTTGGATATAAAATAAATGATTTTGGATTTATCCTTGTAAATTTATCCAAGATAAGTCACACTGATGATCCTTTCACATTAGCACTTCATGCAAAACAAGTATTTTACATGAGCGATCAAATTGACACAAGATGGTCTATTGTGTTAACGCCTCCACAAAAAGAGTTTTACCTTTGTGATGCTTTAGAAGATGATGACCCTATGCTTGATACATTATCCAATATTAGTACTTTCTTAAACAAATAGCCTAATGTATGTGATGATCTAGTTGATGACGATGATTCTTCATCATGGACTCGAAGTGATTGTGAAGGAATATATGTATATGATCAACAACCTAATTAAACATAATGTATGTTCTATATTTTTCTAATAACTCTTGGATGTTTATATATATGTATATTCCTAAAATTGTCAATTAATTTATATTTCTTCATTATTTGTAGACATTTCATGGATCTTCGGGTAACAGAGCTTGTAGATCCAAATAATCCATTGAGGTATTTGAAAAGAAGAGGTTAGGTGAATATACTTGATGCTTCGCTTAACCCAGATGATAGAGTACCCATCCTATTTGATGCTACTGGTAATCCAATAGGAGAAAATAGCCAACAATTGAAATCCTCTATTGATAGACTTATAAAGTCAAGTATACCAATTAATATAAATGATTGGACTCAGGTTGACAAAGCTGAAAAGTTAAAAATATGGAAAACCATTTGTGTAAGTCTCTTATATTTTATAATTAATTACATATATTATATCTAATCTTTTGTAGTGTGTTTTACAGAATTGTTATAAAGTCGATGACACTTGGAAGAGCAAGTGTTATAAGATTGTAAATAAGGCATGGAAGAAATACAAAACTTCCAGAATGGCAAGAAATTATGTGTTCTATATTTGGAACCACTTGAGGAAGTAGAGCTTTACAAAATCCCTGAATGACACCCTTGGATTACACCTCAAGTTTGGAAAGACTTCATGGATTATAGAATTGAAAATGATATTCAGAGTGTCATTTACATGTTCTCATGCGTATGGGAATAACAGTTGGAGAGTTAGCCATAATTTCTAATAAACAATAATATATAATTGAAATTTATTTTCCTTACATAACAATACATTCTTAAAATGTCTAACTATTGGAGAATTAAAAAAATGTAAATAACAAAATAATGCACACTCCAAAAAAGCTATGATTGCTTATGAACTGATATTCAGAGTGTCATTTACATGTTCTCAAACGGGCCTAACATTTTTGATTCATGTACAAATCACATATTTAAAATACTATGTTCAAATTATTAATAAAAAGTAATTAACAATAGAATGAAGAAAACGATAAATCAATTCGTAAAGTCTAATCTCCAATAGTGACTTAAGGGATGCAGTTGTTGAAATATATCGATACAAATGCTTCTCGTAATTACTTTAGCTTTTTCAAGCCTTTTAAGTGATGCCACTTGGATTGTCTAAAATATTGTGTACTTTACAAATAATTAAAAAGAAAAGGTTTAGAAAAAAAACAATAAGAGACTAATGAGATTTACAAAATAAAAATTATTTTTACCTTGTAACTTTGAATAAATATATTAAGTCATCTTCATAGGTATATGATACATTAAATTTTACTTTTTTTATTCTAAAATATTTATATTATGACACATATTTATCTAAAAAATAATAAATATTTTAATTTTTAAAATAAATTTAACATATATTAAGGTATAAATAATATAAATATAAAATTTTTATATCTTCAATCAATAATAAAGGTCGTGTGTAAGTAATTTTCTTACCTTTGCCACAATGTAATTTTTTGAGCAATGTAATTTCAATTTGTTATTATGGTGTTTAAATTTACCCAATTCAAATTAGGATGACAATTTGTATTTATTAATAAGTTTTTACGTCCATATATTTAATAAATCTATTATATCGTATCAATTTACATATATATGTTTATCCTATTAAGATCTTGTCAATTTCATATGTTAATCAACATAAAAATTAATTAATAAAATATATTATTTAAAGTAAAAAATATTTATTAAATTAATTTTATGTCGCTGTGTTGCCTTGTGTCATATAAAATTCTAATTAACCTTTATCAATTTAACATTTTTGATAACTTGAATTTTTTGGTAAGATTTAATGTATCAATTTTTCAATTACAAAATTTAGTTTAAATTTAAATTAGTTTGGAATTTTACCATACCAGTCATAATTACCGTATTTAAATTATTTTTTTCATTTATAATATTTTAATTTTAACATACTCATACAAATTAAATAATACTAATATATCATGCATATATGTTTTCTTACTATATTAGTAAGTAATATATACATAATTTTATTAATAAATTTAATTAGCAATTATTATTATATATTTAAAAAATTATTTCAATTTTATGACTAGTATTAAAATTAAAAATATTTATTGTATTTAATTAAATATATCTTTTTACTTACAAATCAATAACAAAAATAAATCATATAAATCTCATGTTATTAAATTTTTTAAATTATATTAAGTAATAAGTATTTTAAGATTGTTTTTAATTATTAATTAATATTATATTTTTCTTAGTATATTGAGATGATGAGAAACAAAAACGAATTATATTTCAACTTTTAAATTTTCTCATTTGAATACATATTTGTTATATTTGACCATCTGGTCACGTACTAGCCAACTGGTCACTTTTTAGAAGTTGGACTTATCACATACTAGCTAACTGGTCACTTTTTAGAAGTTGGACTTATTTAGCTGAGAATCGGTTTGTAAGTGGGTGAATGGGTACCAACATTATATAAACTTAAACAAAAAATAACAACATTATATAAACTTAAACAAAAAATAATTGATCATTAAAAAAATATTTATGTTATTTAAGGTAAATAATTGTAATACTTTAATAAATAATTATCAATATTTTAATTACTCATAATATACTACATATTTCACAAATATATATATATATATATAATTAATGATTATAGTAATCATTACATTAAAATACAATATAATTTTATCCAAAACCAAATAAATTTATAGGTGTATCTCTAATTTGAAAAAAAAATCAAAAAATTAGAAAATATGTCTAAAATCTCAATTTGTAAATTATAAACAACTTATGAAAATATAGATGTTTTTTAATACTATGAAAAATATTTTTAAAACAACATATTTATATGAGTATTTTTAATTTATGAAAATCTCGATGAAAACCATTCGTGCTTATGATAAATAAATAGTTTTGTATCGGAGTGAGCAGTACATATAAAATATTTGATTTTGGTCAATTTGAATCGTACTTATAGATTTTTAATTTGAATTCTTTTTGATGATGTAACAAATCTGAATCCAAATAGATCAAATTTTTCACATCAAATAAGATATGTTAATATTGAAATTTATTTATAAATTATTGTAATTTATAAAATACGATATACACAATATTTAAATTTTAAATTAATGTATTCTTAAAAAACTTTATTATTTATAATCATAACTAAGAGAATTAAAAGAATAAAAAATATGTCTATATAATTGTTAAATATTTATATTTATTTTTAAATTAAAAATAGTAATCTAATATAATTAGGATATTTAATTACATTTTTTAAATATAATATATTATAAAATAAAATATGTATTTATTTATAATTTAATAGTAATTATATTTGAATTAGATACAACAGATTATAAAATCGATCGATTGAAATCCAATGTTTTAACTACTAATAATTTATTATATATTTGACAAATATATATATAATGGTGATAATAATCATTACTTTATTATTTAGTATTATATTTTTCTTAGTTTATTGAGATGATGAGAAACAAAAACGAATATTTATTTTTTAAAAAATTATATTTTAACTTTTAAATTTTATCATTTGAATATATATTTGTTATATTTGACAATTTACTCGTCTAGATCAGTATCCAGTTGGCCACATCTTGGCCAATCGGTCACTTTTTGAATGGTTAGCTACACTCATGATTGACCATACTTGGTCTTCATCGACCATTCTTGATTGACTATACTTGGTCTTGATCAATCATTTTTCCTCAAATTTTATTATTTGGATGGATGAATGCTCTCTTTATATGCCTATTTTTACAATTTTATCTTTGTACGTATATAAAAAAATATCAAAAAATATAGTTGTTGGAATTGTCTCATTGAGGAAATTTTGGAGTCAATCTTATATTTCTGAGAATCGATTTGAAAGTGGGTGAACTAGTACCAATATTATATAATCTTAAAAAAATAATTGAATATTAAAAAAATATTTATAATACTTACGATAAATAATTGTAATATTTTAATTGATAATTATAAATTTTTTAACTACTCATAATTTATTACATATTGGACAAATATATATATATATATAGTATATCAAATTAATTTATAACACAATAAGTTTGTAGGTGCATCTCTAATTTGACAAAAATCATAAAATTAGAAACCAATATTTCTAAAATCTTGATTTGTAAATTATAAACTTATGAAAATATAGATTTTTTTATAATATTGTGAAAAATATTTTTAAAACAACATATTTATAAGGGTATTTTTAATTTATGAAAATCTCGATGAAAATCATTTGTGCTTGTGATAAGTAAATACTTTTTATCGAAGTGAGCAGTAGATAGAACATATATATATTAATTAACTTTTAAATGACCATCTATTTCATTTATCTTTTAAATATCATCTTTGAGTACCTTCTGTCAAATTTTCAAAAAGAAAAAAATTGCTTTGATTTTTGACTTTTGCCTTGATTCTTATGTTTCAATTGGTGAACTAAACTAATATTTTTAATATTTATACAGTAATTAATTCTCAATTAATTTTCATGTGCATTGCTATGTTTTTGTATGAATTTTCTTGTTTTACTACTGTTGATCGTCATTTTTGTTACGATTATTTACTTTGTAAAGAGCATACCTACCTTATAAATACCTTTTTAACTATATATTTTTTTTAAGATTTTACTTAATTATATGATATTATGATGACGAAGAAACTCTTGATAAAAGGAAGTTTATTACCGGTAAATATAATATTTATTCGAAATAAATGTTTTTTAAAAATCTTTACTAATTTATTTTGTTAAAATACATCTCCTTTTTTGTAAAGTGTTTATTAAATGCTATTACAATTTTATTTTTCAAGAAAGCAATTTTTTTGTGTGCATAAACATGTTTCAAATGACCAAAGTGATCTTTAGCATAAATAGTTAAAATCCTAGGAATTGTCAAGCATGAATTGATAGTTTTACACCTTTTATTTATCATAATTTAGAGATTCATATTGATTATTACAAAGTAGTTATGCTAACAAAGTTTGACGTGTTAGAGTCTCAATTCAATCCAGAAACGTTCATAAAACCATATGAACTCATAATTTAAATGCAGCGGAAACAAAATTGGATTGAAAACATACCTCCTGCCATTGATCAATTTTCAGCACTTACACGGGAATTCCAATGGATTTTCTGTTCGATGCTTTCACTGGTTTCTCACACTTATTCTCTGCGTATTGATGGTGTATCTGAATTGTTATGCAGTTAATAGTGAGAGGACCTGATACTTTATTAAGGTTCTTCCATCAAGAACCTCGTTCGGTTTCGGAACCGACGTTCGGTTCCGACGAAACCGAACCGTTACCACGGCTCACTAACGTTGCACCACTTTGATTTACATTCTCCCACTTGGTGCAAACGTTCAGCGAAATTCTCTTGAGTAACAAAACACATGAATCATAGCGATAGGTCCTCTAAGAGCGAGTATTATCTTCCATGTATTACAATGTATTTAGTTTCTCAAGTACTATACTTTATGTGGTAACTAAACTTAATGAATAAATCCTATATTTATTCTTGGTCCAATAAAATATATATTTTCTCAAATAAATTAAGGTGCACATGAATATGAGAAAATATCACAATATATAAGAGTTTCATTAATAAATTGTATATATACATTTACAAAGTGGAACCAATTCCCATTTTTTCTACATGATCCTTGAATTTCATTGGTGGCATGCCTTTAGTCAAAGGATCAGCAATCATCAACTCAGTGCTTACGTGCTCAATGACCACTTTCTTTTCCTTAACACGTTCTCTTATGGCCAAGTACTTAATGTCGATGTGCTTACTACGACTACCACTTTTGTTGTTCTTAGCCATAAATACAGCAGCTGAGTTGTCACAGTATAATCTTAATGGCCTAGAAATAGAGTCAACTACTCTAAGCCCGGAAATGAAACTCTTTAACCATACACCATGCGATGTGGCCTCAAAACATGATACGAACTCGGCCTCCATGGTGGAAGTAGCAGTCAAGGACTGTTTCGCACTCCTCCAAGACACAGCTCCACCGGCAAGCATGAAAATGTAACCAGATGTTGATTTTCGTGAATCAATACAAACAAGAAAGTCTCAGACGGAGTAGCCAATTACTTCCAATTCATCGGTTCATCTATACATGAGCATATAATCCTTGGTTCCTTGTAGGTACCTCATCACTTTCTTTGTAGCTTTCCAATGGTCAACACCTGGATTACTCTGATATCTCCCTAGCATCCCAACAACAAATGCAATGTCGTGCAGTGCGGAAACCAGCATACATCAGGCTTCCAACAACTGAAGCATATGGAATGGTTTTCATTTGTTCTCTTTCAAAATCATTCTTTGGGCATTGGTCCAAATTGAACTTATCACCCTTCACAATGGGAGCAACACTTGGAGAACAATCCTTCATCCGAAATCTCTCTAAAACTTTGTTGATATAGGTTTCTTGAGATAAACCCAAGACACCTCGAAGTCTATCTCTATGGATCTTAATGCCAATGACATAAGATGCCTTACCCATATCCTTCATATCAAAATTTTTAGAGAGGAATTGTTTTACCTCGTGTAACAAACCCCTATCATTGGCTGCAAGAAAAATATCATCCACATATAGCACCAAGAAACAAATCTTACTCCCACTAACTTTCTGGTATATACATTGATCCATGACGTTCTCTTCAAAACCAAATGAAGTGATGACGTTATGGAATTTCAAATACCATTGACGGGAAGCTTACTTTAATCCATATATGGATTTATTAAGCTTACAAACCAAATGCTCACCATCACTAGAGAAGAATCCTTCAGGTTGTTTCATATAAACCTCTTCCTCTAGGTTACCATTAAGGAAAGCCGTTTTCACATCCATTTGTTGCAAATCCAAATCAAAATGGGCAACCAATGCCATGACCACACGAAGTGAATCTTTCTTAGATACAGGAGAAAATGTCTCCGTGTAGTCGATTCCTTCCTTTTGAGTGAATCCTTTGGCAACGAGTCTTGCCTTATGTCTCTCAATGTTGCCTTTTGAGTCTTTCTTTGTTTTGAAGACCCATTTACATCCAATGGCTTTCACACCATCGTGCAACTTGACGAGATCCCGCACTCGGTTAGACGCCATAGAATCCATCTCTTCTTTCATGGCATTGTACCATAAGTTCAAAACCTCGTAACTCATGGCCTGTGGAAAACGTCTCAGGATCATTTTCGGCTCCAACATTATAGTCACATTCTTGTAGATACACAACATAATCATTAGGAATCGCTGATTTCCTTACTCTAGTAGATCTTCTTAATGTTGCATCAACATTCTCCTGAGGAGCAAGATCATGTTGTTCAACTGGTTGTTCAACAGTTGTAGGCATCTGTTGAACTTCAACATCTACTGGATCAGGATCAACAGCTTGTGGTACTTCTAAGACTGGTTCTTCAACATGCATTTGTACTCGAGGCATGTTGTTAAGAATAACGATCAGTCCATTACTTGAAGTGGCATATTGAGCATCTGAATGATCTTTCTCAGAACCAATGCTCTAGGATCGATCGCTCCCACTAATCAAGTAATTCTCAAGAAATTTTGCATTTCTTGATTCCACAAACCTAGTGTTGTGAGATGGACAGTAAAATCTATAACCTTTAGACCGTTCGGCATATCCAATGAAATACCCACTAATGGTCCTTGGGTCCAGCTTTTTCTCTTGTGGATTATATATCCTCACTTCAGACGGGCATATGTTGCAAACTCGGTTTCCAACCTTTCCATAATTCAAATGGTGTCTTTGAGATAGCCTTGGTTGGAACTCGGTTTAATATATACACAGCCGTCTTTAAAGCTTCAATCCACAAGGATTTAGGAAGATTGGAGTTGCTAAGCATACTCCGCACCATGTCCAATAGTGTTCGGTTTCTTCTTTCTGCTACACCATTCTGGTCTGGTGAACCAGGCATAGTGTATTGGGCAACTATCCCATGTTCTTGAAGAAACTTAGCAAACGGACCAGGCGATTGTCCATTCTCAGTGTATCTACCATAATATTCACCACCTCTATCTGATCTCACAATCTTTATTTGCTTTCCACATTGTTTCTCTACTTCAACCTTAAAGCTTTTGAAGGCATCCAATGCTTCGCTCTTATTATGAAGCATATAGAGATACATATATCGAGAAAAATCATCAATAAAGGTGATAAAATATTTCTGACCTTGAATGTCCATGTCTGGACAACATATATCCGTATGTATGATTTCTAATATGTTTGAACTCCTATTGGCACCTTTCTTTGACTTGTTAGTCTCATTTAACTTAATCCAGTCCACACATGTCTAAAAATCAGTAAAATCTAGAGTACTAAGTACCCCATCTTTCACTAATCTTTTAATTCTTTCTATGGAGATATGTCCTAATCTCCTGTGCCATAACGTAGAAGAGTCATCGTCAATAATACACCTTTTAGTGCCAGCTTGAACATGCATAGCGTTATGAGTGGCATTATTTCGTAAATTAATGCAGTAAAGACCATCAGACAAAATACCATTCCCAACACAATCAGATTTATTAAATAAATTGAAAGATGTTTCTGAAAAGTGAAAGGAATAACCATAAGGTACAAGTCTTGAAATTGAAATCAAGTTTCTAGAGAAACTTGGAACATAAAAGGTCTTTTCTAATTTTAAAATAAAACCACTACTTAAAATCAAACTACATGTCCCTACAGCCTCCACATGTGAGCCCATCTTGTTACCGGATAAGATGTATTGCTCACTTCCCACTGGCTTCCTTAGATTTTGCATACCCTGTAAGGAGTTTGCAACATGGATTGTAGATCCAGAATCAATCCACCAGGTGTTAATATTAACATTAACCATATTAGATTCATAACAAACAAACGAGGTTGGATTACCTTTATTCTCAAGCCATTTCTGGAATCTGATACAATCCTTCTTCATGTGTCCCTTCTTTTTACAAAAGAAACACTTGGATTCTTTCTTAATATCAGCTTGAGGTGGAATTATCCCTTTTCCTTTATGCTTGTATTGAGATTTTCCTTTCTGGTACGTTGTAGCCAACATTGCACTTTCACCAAATTCCATAGCAAGTCTCCCTTCCTCTTGAACACACATGGTCATTAGTTCATTGATTGACCATTTATCTTTATGTGTATTGTACGAGATTTTGAATGGCCCGTACTGATGTGGGAGAGTGTTAAGGATATAGTGCACCAGGAAGGATTCCGACATCTCAACCTCGAGATGCTTAAGTTGAGCCGCAATGTCCCTCATTTGCATAATGTGCTCGCGCACACCTTTCACACTGGTGAGTCTTAAAGAAGAGAACTTCATAATAAGGGTGCTTGCTAAAGCCTTATCTGAAGTGACGAATTGATCATCAATGGCCTTTAGCAAGTCTTGAACATTGGTATGCTGATCAACGGAACCACGAATACCAGCAGAGATTTTAGTCTTAATGAACATCATACTAAGGCGATTAGATCGTTCCCATTGTTCATAAAGCATGATATTCTCTGGAGTACTGGTTTGAGTAATTTTAGGTGGTTCGTTTTTCCTAATAGCATAATCAATATCCATCCACCCTAATTGAAGGAGAATTCTTTCCTTCCATATTTTATAGTTATCCCCTTTCAGATCGGGAATATCACAGCGGATATCAGAGAAATTTACAGGTTGAGAAGCTGCAATTTGAAGATTATATACTTATTAAAATTTGAGGCCTAAACTATAATCATTCTTTACCAATGTAAATCATGAATAATATGAATCTAGTGACATAAAACTTACCTGTGGGCTAAAGTTTTAATTCAATTAAATTCATCATAAATTTATGATAAAACTATCAAATTATGTTCCTTTTCCTAATCCCTGTGGGTAAATTAGAAAATATAATTTGATATTATATCCTAATTAATCACACAAAAATATAATAAAAATTCCTGTGGGATAAGATTTATTATATCACATATGATTAATTACAATTAATATTTATTTTCTAAATGTGATCCTAAATAAACTTTATTATAGTTTTAATTAATTAAAGATGCTGTGGCTACTCCCTAATTAATTAAACTATATGAATCACTTAAATATTAATTAAATCCTTATGCTCAATTATTGCATAAAACCATAAGCAATATTAATTTAATTTCAAATGTACAAATATTATTTATCTTAAATTGCATATATGACAATAAATTATACAAGAAAAAATTAAATAATATAAGCACTAATTAAATCCATAAAAGCCATTAAAAAATTAGTTTCATTATGCATAAATTATTTAACTCAATTTTATATGTATAATTAATTACAAAATTTATACATATAAATACCCAAAGTAAATAATTTAAGCATAATGTATTTAAATAAAATTTTATTGTGTCCAAAAATTATTTAAATAAATATAACATGTATAATAAATATTATACATATGATAAACATAAATTATATTCGAAATTTATTTTTATTTTTATTAAAATCAAATTCCAAATACATATTTAAAATTAAGTTGGATACTAGGTACAATGCAAAAAATCGTTACATCCCAGTGGAAAGTATCACTTATACTAGCCAGTGAAGTCTGGGTTCAATTCCCAGTTAAAGCATTTTTTTGTTTTTTTTTTGTTTTAAATAATATATATATAAATATAAGTTTGATACAACAATAACCAAAATGTTTGTTGCAGCCCACTAGATAAGACGATTTAAAGTCTTACGCAGGACCTGTGTTCGAATCCCCGAGAGCGTGTTTTTTTTTATTTTTTTTAATAAAACTTCATCTTCAACCTTCAGCCGGGTCAACTTGACCCGGTTTGACCTTAACGGATACCCGGCCGTATCTTTCTATTCCGGCGACGGAATCCAGCGTTCTTTTTATCAAAATTCTCAGAATTCAATTTCCGAGTGATTCATAATATTAATTTTAAGTAAAAACTTCATTTTAAATAAAAAGTTAATTAATGAAGGAAATTAATACCCACGGCAAATTGGATTTATTTTCTTCATTGTTTTTCAAGTTTAATTTTACAGAATCATTCAAAAATCAATATTGAAACACTTTATAATTTTCATATGCATCAAAAACAATCAATACAAAAAATCCAAAATTTCAGTTCTCGTGAAACAATAGAGAAAAACAGAGTTGTTTTCAAATGGCTCTGATACCAAATGTTAGAGTCTCAATTCAATCCAGAAACGTTCATAAAACCATATGAACTCATAATTTAAATGCAGCGGAAACAAAATTGGATTGAAAACATACCTCCTGCCATTGATCAATTTTCAGCACTTACACGGGAATTCCAATGGATTTTCTGTTCGATGCTTTCACTGGTTTCTCACACTTATTCTCTGCGTATTGATGGTGTATCTGAATTGTTATGCAGTTAATAGTGAGAGGACCCGATACTTTATTAAGGTTCTTCCATCAAGAACCTCGTTCGGTTTCGGAACCGATGTTCGGTTCCGACGAAACCGAACCATTACCACGGCTCACTAACGTTGCACCACTTTGATTTACATGACGTACATAGAAAAAAAGATAGTCACATAATAGATATCCTACAAGTATAATTTAATTTACACAATCACCAAGCTTGGCTTCTTAGTCTATGACCTGGAGACGACTAGTGCAATTTATATAAATATAATTGGACCAGATCCAATATTTTTTATGGTAGAGGTTGTATTAACGGGGGGTTTTATGTAAAAAATAGATGGGGCAAGTATTGTTGGCTAATGTAAATGAGCATACGATTGTGCCTTTTGTTAGTGGTCTGGTTTGCGAATGAAACCAAAATACTTAGGTTTTATGATATTTTGTAATGCTCAAATTCAATTATACATACAATATAAGTAATGATGACTTTCATATTTGTGTTGTAGCAAACACAATAAGAATTTTGTTATAATAAGCATATATATGTTGATAATACTATTGTCATGAGTATTTTTATTATTATCATAATATAAATGTATAAAATGTTTATTTTATTCATATTATAAATTATATCATAATATCACCAATATGATATAAAATTATCGTTATTAAATATTATTGTGACAATAATAATATTAATTATGATATTATCATCACCATATAAGTTAATATTAAAATTTATTGTTTCTATTATAGTACTGTGACTTTCTCTTTTTTTATCACTGTTTTGGATTATGCTCAATTTTATATGCTAGAAGTAATTTGGATTCACAATATTTGTTTGACCTTTATGTACATACTCTTAACATATCAAAACACATGTTTAATAACTAGTTGTTATGTTGGTGGATAACTCTTCCTAATTTTGGATATAACTCATAAAGGTTCTTAAGTAAGATTATTGATTATGTTAGTTGTTCAAGACATTACAAAAGTTTAGTCTTGTTCTTTCATATATTTGAAGTTACATTAATACTATTTTCTGATGATGTTGAGTGAGTATATTTAGACACATTAATTTTTAGCTTGCAACTTTCAATTGTTGAACTTCATATTCATTTATTAAGAGTCAACAAATTCAATTTCCACGTAAATCTTTAAACTTCATAGCGTAATGCATTTAATTACATCCTTAAGTTATATTTTACTTTTTTTGTGCAACCCTTTTTTTGTTTTGGTTAAATATAACATGATTAACTTTCAATTATTGAATTTCATTATCAAATGACTAGTAATGAAAAAAGATCATTATCTAAGTATAATATGTAAAAGTAATGAAAAAAATCATTACCTAAGCATAATATGAAAATTTAACACATGTAATTACACTCTAAAGTACTATTTTTTCTTATTTTGTTTTGTGTGCATCACTTTTTCTTTTGGTTAAATACTATCAAGTAATATTATTTAGGATCTTGAATATCTTTAGTTTTGATCCTTGGTACTTCACATCTTTTATCGAGAGAGAACTCGTTCTTGACTATAGCTCATTATTTAGAATTCATTTAGTTGCATCACTTAAAGGTATTTATCTACTAATTTGTTCACTATGTTATTAAAGGATAATCTTGATTTCATTTTGGAAGCTAGTTCATATTTTATGTAATAGGGAATTTTTTGGAGAGCAACCACCACACTTACATTATTTATATTGTCCGTTATTTTGTGTGGTTCTAGTTGTAAAAAAATCAATCTATTCAATTGCAAATGAAGTATATATTATAGATGAAACTATGTTTTGTCAATTTAGATATATATAAGAGTTCTTATTGTTATCAACTTGATGTAAATTATGATTTCTCTTAAAAAAATGTGAACAATTGAAACTTTTCTTATTGTTTAGGTGTTGAATAATGGTTTCAATGAATAGTAAACAAGTTATGTAATAACTTTATCAATTTATCTTAATTTTATTTAATTGAATGCAATTTTATTCTTTTAATCAATATATATAGTTTAGGTCAATATTCTCAAACAATTTTTTTTGTGAAAAAGTTGTTGCAAATTTATTTTTTAGAATTATATTTTTATTCTATTTTTATTCTAAAATAGTTTTTTATAATAAGCTTTTCTTATAGAAGTCATTTTAGATTATGCCTTCAAGAATAAATAATTAGCCTTCACTTTGTTCCAAATTATTATTTTTAAATAAAAATTTGTTGAAAAAGTACATCTCTTCATAATATAATTTGTCACATTTTTTTGTCTCAATTTAACTTTTTTGAGATAAAAATTTGTTCTTGAATATATCTTTTGAAACTATATGATTTGTTGTAATTTTGTGTTAAATAGTTTTTTGGGATAAATAATTTTGCGAAAAAGTAATCTCAAAATATATTTTTCAAAACTACATATTTTGTCCTACTTTTGTCTAAAATAACTTTGTTGAAACAAAATATTTTTCTAAAAATTCTCCTTAAATATATTTTAAGATTAAAATTTGTTATAGTTTTATACTAAAAATATTTTTTTGAGACAAATTATTTTGTCAAAAAGTTAGCTCATATTATGTTTTTTAAAATTATATATTTTGCCGTGCTTTTGTTACAAGTTAATTTTATTAAGATAAAATATTTTGTTAGAAATTCATCCTTAAATATATTTTAGGACTATAAAGTTCGTTATAGTCTTGTCTCAAAATACTTTTTGAGACAAATAATTTTGTTAAAATGTTGTCTCATATTATGTTTTCTAAAACTATATATTTTGTCATAATTGTCACAAATTAACTCTATTGAGTCAAAATAATTTGCTAAAAACTCATCTTTAAATATATTTTTAGGACTATAAAATTTATTATAGTTTTGTCGCAAAATACATTTTTGAGACAAATAATTTTTTCAAAATGTAGTCTCATATTATATTTTCTAAAACTATATATTTTGTGGCAAATTAACTCTACTTAGTCAAAATATTTTGCTAAAACTTCATCTTTGAATATATTTTTAGGACTATAAAATCTTTTATAGTTTTGTCTCAAAATACTTTTTTGTGACAAATAATTTTGTCAAAATGTTATATCATATTATGTTTTTTGAAACTATATATTTTGTCCTACTTTTGTCACAAGTAACTCTATATTGAGATAAAGTATTTTGCCAGAAATCTATACTTAAATATATTTTTAGGATCACAAAGTTTGTTACAATTTTATCCTAAATACTTTTTTGAGAAAAGTACTTTGGTCAAAAACTTGTCATATATATATATCTTTTAGTACTTGATATTTTGTTCTACTTTTGTGTCAAATAATATTTTCTAAGGAAAAATATTTTGCCACATTTTTGTTCTAAAATGCATTTTTGGGGACAAATATTTTATAATATTAAAATTTCAACAAAATAAATTTGTCCTAAAAATGACAAATAAAATCTTTAATGACAAATTTTAATGTTTTTAGGACAAAAATTTTCATTATAGAAAATAATATTAAGTATAAAAGTTTTGCGATAAAATACTTAATTTTTAAGGACAAATTTTTGGTCTTTAAAAATTCAATAAGACTATCATGTTAACATTTTAAAAGGAAAAAAATAGTATATTAAAAGACAAAATTGTTGTTCTTTAAAAGGTTAGTATATTAAAAGACAAAATTGTTGTTCTTGAAAAGGTTACTCTTTGAGGAAAAACTTTAATTTTGTCCTCTTTGAATTTCTACGACCTTCACTTTGGAACAAATGAAATGACAAAATATTTTGTTCCTAATTCATATTTAGGACAAAATATCAACTTTTAAGGACAAAACTACTTGTCTTAAAAGACACATTTTCTTGTAGTGAATCAAACACGGTATTTTTCCCACAACATTAGAGTAACTAATGTAAGCTCTCCAAAAAACAAATATAATTTTCAATGTAAATTTTGACAAAGTTTTGGTACAAAAATTGTGTTTAGAAAAGAGAAGAATGGAGGGGTTTTTATAGAAGGAAACCCAATGGATGGCCACCTCAACATGGTCCTTGCCATGGACATCACCATGCACCTAGCACCTTTTTGTTCCTAAAGATGTTCAGTTATTTCCATAAATACGAACGCTCAAAACAAATCAAAATGTAACATTTATAGCTTAGCATGCATAATTAACAACCAACTTGTATGAAAAACATGATTTCAATCACAGTTTTGCTAACTATGTATATGTGTGCGCTACAAATCAACATTAACCAACCTTACGTAGAGAAAGACAAAACACTCTATAACATAAACAAACTCAGTGCTTTTCACATCGAAAACCAACATATAAACACAAAGTACAACAGGACTTACAGGTGCATCCATATTTTAATTTTCATAACTGATGATAGAAAAGAATAATATGCAAACTTTTTTGGGCTATACCCAAAAATAGGGTTTTGTTGCATCCATAGTTCAATTTTATAACAGGTGGTAGTGGATCAGTTTTTGTTACTTTTTTCACATATAACTAAAAAATAATTTTGGTGCATTTATAGTGCAATTTTTATAACTGGTGGTACCAAAACACTTTGTACAATTTTTTTGTATGTATACATGAAAATATAAATTTGGTGCATCTATAGTGCAATTCTCATAGCGGATGGCACCTAAGAAGTTTTTGCAACGTTTTTGCACATATACCCATAAGTTGAGTTTTTGTGCATCCTTAGTGCAATTTTGAAAACTAATGGTACTGGAACACTTTTTTCAACTTTTTGTGAATTTATCCAAAAAAGGATTTTAGTGCATCCATAGTGCAATTTTCATAACGGGTGGCACCATAGTACATTTTACAACTTTTTTTCCATAGTGCAATTCTTATAACGAATGGTACTAAAGAAATTTTGCAACATTTTTTGCGTATATTCCTCTAAGTAGGGTTTTGGTGTGTGATGTAATCCAAATTCCAATTATATATATATATATATAATTAAATAAAAGCAAATTAAAAATTATATAATTTTTAATGGCCCTGTTAAATTATTAATTTTTGCAAATAAAAATCAAGAAACTCTAGTTTTTGCTTTTTAGTGGATTCTAGATAATAGCTATAAGAACAAATTAATTATTTGAATAGCTTACCTTTACCGTCCATGAGCAATGGTTGAATTCCAAATCGAGCCAAAAATCACTTGATTTGTAAGGGAAGGACAGTGATGGACTAAGTTGGTTGGAGCCTTGGAGGATGATGAGAGGCAAAAATAGGGAGAGTATGCTAGGGTTTGCATTTGAGATGAGGATAATACGACATTGAAATTATAATTTTGAGGAAGAGGAAATGTTTTGTTGTTTTCTATTTTTAATACTTAATTGAAACTTTTTTCCTTTTAGGAACAAGTACTAATATAATTATAATATGTAAATTGTAGGTCCCTCCCATGTGGAAGAGGAAGAAAATAAAAAATGTTAGGTACAACCACAAATGTTAGGTGCAACCATAAATGTTAAGTGTAACCACAAATGTTAGGTGTAACCACAAATGTTAGGTGCAATTATAAATGGTAGGTACAACCACATTTGACAAATGCATCTAATATTGATAGACAATTTTGCCTATAAATAGGCAATGTCTTTGCTTTAGAGATACATCAACACACCAAAACAAGAAGAAAAGTAAAGCAAAGCCAAATGAACAATTTCCTTTGAAGAAAAATAGTGTTGTGTGTAAGAAAGTGGGAGAGAATATCTTAGAAAAATATTGGGATATTTTTCTTAAAGGGGAGTGACAAAATAGTGAGTTTGGGAATCACCTTTGTAACACTATTTTAGGTTTATCTCAATTTGTTGTATTGTATCTTACTTTGTACCCATTAATTTTATTATTGGAAGAAACATTTTTCAGAGTTTGTCCCGTGGACTTAACCAAAATTAAAGGGTAAACCACGTTAAATTTCTGGTGTCTTATTTTACTCTGTTGAATTTATTTTATTTTTACCCACTGTGCCAAACAACTAGTATCATAGTTGGTCTAGTAAAATTCTTAATATGTTCTATGGTTATAACATAGATTGATCTGCCATATCAAAAAAAGATTTTATTAGGTCCAGGGAGTATTTATTTGCAGAAAAAAACACAGCAAGAAAAACAATGTCAAGCCAGAAGGTAGATATTGAGAAATTTAATAGCAATAATAATTTCTCTTTGTGGCAAAGGAGGATGAAGGATATTCTCATTCAACAAAAGGTCCATAAGGTGTTGCTAGGGAAAGAAAAGAAGGTAGTAACCATCACCAAGGAACAATGTGAGGAAATAGATGAGATTGCAGCTAATACAATCCGTCTAAATCTTTCAAACAGTGTCTTACATAATATTGAATAAAAAAATTGCAAGATTGCTAAAGAAACATGGGAGACTCTAGAAAATGTGTACATGTCAAAGAACCTTGCCAATAAATTTTATTTGTAGAAGGAGCTATATCAAATGAGGAAGGAAGATAATGTAAGCATGATGCAGCATGTTAGCGATTTCAATAGCAAGCTTTCTCACTTAACTAGATTTAATGTGAGTTTCGATGATGAAGAAAAATTTATGATGTTACTGCCATCACTACCCTCATCACATAATCATATCATAACAACTCTAACTTATGCAAAAGACAAGATGAAGTTTGAAGTTGTTGTAGAAGCCCTGTTGTTATATGAAAAACAAAATAGGGAGAGAGATTCAGAAGCACAAGCCCATATCACAGAGTCCAAAGGAAGGAGACAATACAAAGAACAAAAACTAAGAAGCAAGAGCATAGGAAAATCAAATAAATTTTCCAATGTTGAATGCCATCACTGTAAGAGGAAGGGTCACATCAAGAAATTTTTCCAGGTGTTCAAAAAAATAACAAACAAAGGCAAAGTAGTGAAGAAAGATAACAGTAGTGATGATGAGCAAACAAATACTATTGACGAGTTCAATATCATTTATGATGAAGGTTTTGTCACTCTTGCATCACATGAGACCAGTTGGGTGATTGATAGTGGTGCTACAATTCACACTACATCTTGTAGAGAATTTTTCTCATCATACACACATAGAAGTTTTGGTGTTGTTAGAATGTGAAATGAAGGCTTGTTAAAGGTTGTGGGTAGAAGAGATGTTTGCTTGGAAACAAAGAATGGAACTAGACTATTTTTGAAGGATGTCAGGCATATTCCAGATATGTGCTTGAATTTGATCTCTATGCGCAAACTTGCAAATGAAGGATATTGTAGCTCCTTCATTTACGACAAATAGAAACTTACAAAAGGCTTCTTAGTAGTGGCTACAGGTGAGAAGCATACAACTATGTATATAATGCAAGCAAAGCTCTCCACCAATATAATAAATTCCATAGAGAAAGACAGTGCAGCTAAGTTATGGCATAAGAGACTCAGTCACATGGGTGAAAAAGGTATGAAAAGTCTAGCCAAAAAGAAGATACTGCTTGGAATGGATGAAGTACATTAGGAGAAATGTGTTCATTGTCTAGTAGGAAAGAAAAATAGAGTTGCTTTCAAGATTTCCCCTCCTTCTAGAATGAATAATATTTTAGATTTGATTTATTCATATTTGTGTGGACCAATGCCAAAGTCACTTGGTGGTGCTCAATACTTTGTGACTTTCATTGATGATCATTCAAGGAAGACGTGGGTATATCTTCTGAAGAAAAAGGATCAGGTGCTAGATGTCTTCAAAGAATTTCATGCCTCAGTTGAGAGACAGACTTGAAAGAAGCTAAAGTGAATCTAGACAGAAAATGGTGGAGAATACATAGGATCTTTCCATGCTTATTGCAAAAAGCATGGTATTCGACATCAAATGACACCTCTAAAGACACCATAATTGAATGGCTCAGCTGAGAAGATGAATAGAACTTTGATAAAGAGAGTTAGATGTCTACTTTCACATGCAAAGTTTGCTAAAACTTTCTGGGGTGAAACCAAACTCATAGTTGCAGATGTGTTGAATCTTTCACCTTGTACTCCTCTCAAGATGGATGTTCTAGATAAAGTGTGGTTAGGAAAGGATGTTTCCTATGATCATCTACGAGTGTTTAACTACAAAGCATTTGTTCATATCCCTAAGGATGAGAGATCCAAACTTGATGCCAAAACAAGGTAGTGTATTTTTTTTTTGGCTATGGTTAAGATCAATTTGGCTATAGATTTTACGATCCGGTTGTAAAAAGACTTATCAGAAGCCGTGATGCTGTATTTGTTGAAGATGAGACCATTAAAGATATTATCAAAATGAAGAAAGATGTTCCTAATTTCAATGGTGACTCATTAGATTTGGAATTAATTCCTTCAACATCAGTGTCAAGACAAGTTGGAGATGAAGACCAGGTTTATCCACCTAATGAAGATGATGCTCCCATAGAAGTTGGTTCTGAAGATAAGGAAAATGATGATGTTCATTATCTAGTACCAACACATGTGGCTCCACTGAGAAGAAGTGATATAGTGAGATGACCCTCTACCTCATATCCTTCATATGAGTATGTAACTTTCACTGATGGGGGAGAACAGTTATGATGAAGCCATGGATGAAGGATCAAAAAAAAAATGGATTGAAGCCATGCAAGATGAGATGAGTCCTTGCATGAGAAAAAAACTTTTGAGCTGATGAATCTACACAAAGGGAAGAAGGCCTTGAAAAATAAATGGGTGTTTAGGGTGAAGTATGAAGGACACAGTTCTAGTCCACGATAGAAAGCCAGACTGGTTGTCAAGGGATTCAGCCAAAGAAAAGGAGTTGACTTTGATGATATTTTCTCTCCAGTTGTGAAAATGACATCCATCTGTACTATGCTGGGGTTAGCAGCAAGTATTGACTTGAAGGTTGAGCACCTGGATGTCAAAACTGTCTTCTTACATTGTAACTTGGAAGAAAAGATATACATGGAGCAACTAGAGGGTTTCAAGCAAAAGGGAAAAGAAGATTATGTTTGCAAATTGAAGAAAACCCTCTACCGCTTAAAACAGGCACCGAGACAATGGTACAAAAAGTTTGAGTCTATCATGGGGGAGCAAGGCTACAAAAAGACTACTTCAGACCATTGTGTTTTTGTGCATAAATTCTCTAATGATGATTTCATTATTCTTTTGCTCTATACGGATGATATGTTGATTAATAGACGGAATATTTCTAGAATCAACAACTTGAAAAAACAGTTGAGTAAGTCTTTTTCCATAGAAGACTTGGGGCCAGTAAAGCAAATTCTTGGAATGAGTATTATTAGAGATAGAGGTGCCAAGAAATTATGATTGTCATAGGAGAAGTATATTGAGAAAGTACTTCAGAGATTTCATATGGACAAGAATAAAGCGATTAGTTGTCCTTTTGCTAATCACTTTAAGCTAAGTTTTAAACAGAGCCCTTCTATAAACAAAGAGAAGGAAAAGATGGAAAAGGTTCCATATGCTTCAGCAGTTGGAAGTCTGATGTATGCCATGGTTTGTATACGGTCAGATATCTCACATGTAGTTGGAATTGTGAGTAGATCCCTTTCAAATCGTGGAAAGGAACATTGGGTTGTAGTGAAATGGATTTTCAGGTATTTTTAAGGTTCTTCCAAAATATGCCTATGTTTTGGAAATGACAAACCTGTGTTAGTTGGATACACAGATGCAGATATGGCTGGCGATGTAGATTCCAAAAAATCAACTTCAGGTTACTTGATTACATTTGCAAGGGGAGTTGTGTCATTGCAGTCAAAGTTACAAAAATGTGTTGCACTACCTACTGCAAAAGCAGAGTTTATAGCAGCAACAAAAGCATGTAAATAGTTGTTATGGATGAAAAAGTTCTTGAAAGAACTTGGCTTGCAACTAGACAGTTACGAGTTATTTTGTGATAGTTAGAGTGTTGTCCATCTTGGAAAGAATGCCTTCTTTCATTCGAGATCAAAACATATTGATGTGAGATATCACTGGATTAGGGATGTAATGGAGAAGAAGCTATTACAGCTTGAGAAGATCCATACATAAGAAAATGGAGTAGACATATTGATGAAAATTCTTCCAAGACAGAATTTTGAATACTGTCATTTAGCTACTGGATTGGTGGAGCTCTCTATGTAGTCGGGAGGGGAAGATTTGTAGGTCCCTCCCACATGGAAGAGGAAGAAAATAAAAAATGTTAGGTGCAACGACAAATCTTAGGTGCAACCATAAATGATAGGTGCAACCACATTTGACAAATGCATATAATATTGATAGGTAATGTCTTTGCCTTAGAGATACATCAACACACAAAAATAAGAAGAGAAGCAAAGCTAAACCAAAGGAACAATTTCTTTTGAAGAAAAATAGTGTTGTGTGTGTAAGAAAGTGGGAAAGAATATCTTAGAAAAATATTGGGATATTTTTCTAAAAGGGGAGTGATAAAATAGTAAGTTTGAGAAATACTTGTATGATACTATTTTGGCTTTATCTCAATTTGTTGTATTGCCTCTCACTTTTTACCCATTAATTTTATTAGTGGAAGAAATATTTTTCAAAATTTATCCCGTAGACTTAGCATAAATTAAAGGGTAAATTACGTTAAATTATCAGTGTTGTTATTTAATTTTGTTGAATTTATTTTATTTTTATCCATTACACCCAACATAAATATAAAAATTTAAAAATAGGTTGGTATGTTGTAATTATGTTAGGTGATAAGAAGTTTTGGTTTCGAGACTTCCGATTTTGTAAGAGTCTAATTTTTATATTCGGTTTGATTTGGCTAGCTCGATATAAAATATCATAAAAGTAGACCAAGCTGGTTCTCACTCGATGCATGCCAGTATATTTAAAATCAAACCAGACTGCTTAGTATTAAAAATCATTTTATTCAGCTCAATTTTATCTGGTTTTCTGGCAATTGGTTCAATCTTCCCGATTTGATGGACCCTCTAATATGATCTAAGTTGAATAGTGTGAACAGTATTTTACTCTTCAAATCAACGTGAGTATGCCATAAAGTTGATAAAACTAATATGGCAAATGATTATTTATATTCAATTGTTTTTCTTCACACCTGTCTCTCACCTTTAAAAATATTCGATATATTATGAACAGTAATATGCCATAAAGGTTCCTTATATTAAGATATTTGTATTAATTAATACAGTAAATATAAAAACTGTCGTTTAGTTACTTATATTTTGTAAAAAATATTAAAGAATAATAAATTTTATTATTTGTTTAATATTTTAATAATTTTTATGACAAAATTTCACTTTTCATTCTATATTTTAATATTTTTTAAATAAATATTATAGCAAAAATTAATTTTTAACTTATATTTATTTATGAATAAAATAAAGTATTGAAAAAATAATATTATTTTATTTAAAATATTAATAAAAAAACATTTTTTATCATTATTTAATATTTTTTACAAAATTAAAGTAACAAATAATATTTTTTTTCCTCTCCAACTAAATGAATCTTTTAACTTAATGTAAGGGACTTGTACATTTTCCTCTATTACGAAAGATATCCCTAGTCAATTAGTTTTTCACTTAGCTCATTTTTAACCTTGAAAATTTATTAAAAAGAAATTCATTTTTTATTCCTAGATATTTAGTTAAATATTTTAAAATTTAGATTTAAATCAAAACTAATTAAAATTCCAAAACTATCTAGCCTATCCCTCCATCTATACTACCTGTCATCCCAAACCCCTCCTCATATCCATTCAACTCAACCATCACCATCCCAAAATACACTATTTGCATAGTGTTTTCATGAAAGTAAACCTCCCAGATATTACAAATATTGACTAATCCAAGCACAATATATAGAAATATCCAAAGCATAAAACATCCAAATGAAAAATATTCCCTCAATCACAATACAAACTTCAAATATAAATGTCAATAATGATAATGAAAATAATAGCAAAGAAAAGATAAGGAAACAAGACACTAAGATTTATAGTGTGTCAACCCGACCAATGTGGTAAGCTAAATCCACTTCTTCACCCGACACAATGGGATGAGTTCGACTAGTTTCAAATATGAAGAATATAAATATAATAGAGAAATCTTTAAGAGAAAACACTAACACTTGAGAAATAGCACTCAAAGAGAACTCCAAAATCTTCCTCACACAATAATGGTGGAAACCCTAACCTCTCATTTCTTACTCTCTCTTCTCTTTTCACAAATGCTCTCTTCTATCACACAACATTCTCACTCAAACTTCTAGGATACACTAAATGTACTTATACATACCCAAATGGGTAATTACAAAAATTCCCATTGTGTTCCAAGCTTTCTTCCTCAATTGTGTGGTCCTTTTTGTCATTTACTCTGTTATTTTTAAGCAATTAATCAATGAAGCCCTATCTTGATCGATCGAGCCATTAATACTAGGAGCCAAAAATCGAACAAAAAATAGTAGATTAAAGCATGAAATGCTAAAAACCATTCTCCATTCCTTGCAATGCTCCTAGTCCAACATTTTGATGCTTGATCACTCATAATGGTTTTCAAGTATCCCCTATGGATTATCATCACAATGTTACAAATCTCCACCTTGATGTCAATCTTTGGAACTCAATCTTTTGGGTGAGAACCCACCCTTTCGACATCATTTAGATTAGGTGGTCAACTTGACCAATGTTTGTCACTTCACAAACTTTCCCAAGGGAACCTATTTCATTTCCATATCCACTTGGTTATTATACGCGTGAAGTTTCACCAACACCACCTCACCTTGTTCCATCATCTCTCATATGAACTGTAGCTTCACATTTACATGTTTCGTATGGTCATGAAATTGAGGATTTTTGGTCAAGAAATTGTACCTTGATTGTCACAATGAACCATGAATCTCTTTTGCTCAAAACCAAATTCATTTACCGATCCCTTCAACCACATAGCTTTTTTCACCACTTTTATTGTGATAACGAATTCTGCCTCTGTAGAAGATGAAATCACTATTGATTGTAAATTGGTCTTCTAACTCACCAAGTTTTCCCCAAATCCAAACAAGTATCCCATTATAGAACATTTTTATCACGATCATTGATAAAGTCAAAATCCACATAACCCATCACACCAACACTTAAATCCTTAGAATGGTCATAGAGAATACCAACTCTTGTTGTACCTCATAGATTCCTCATCACCCATTTCACCACCTCCCCATGTGTTTTACCCGAATTATCCATGTAGTGGCTCAAAAAACTTGCACCAAATGCAATATTCGGTCTTGTACAAATCGTTAAATACATCAAACTACCCACTGCATTTTCATAAGGCACCTTTTCCATTTCTTTCTTCTTCTTATCTATCAAAAGAAAGTGTAATGCTGAGAACTTAAAATGTGATGCTATTGGAGTTGTAGTTAGTTTAGCATTGACCATGCTAAACCATTTCAATACCTTCTCATAATATCCCTATTAGAAAATGAACAACTTAACTTTTTCTTCATCTCTTTTAATTTCCATCCCCTAAATTTTCTTAACACACCCAAGATCCTTCATCTCAAATTCAGAGCTAAGTTGACTCTCCAACTTGGTAATTTGAGACCAAGCACAACTAGCTATCAATATGTCATCAATATATAGCAATAAATATATAGTGAAAGAGATAGTTGTATTTCTCAATTACACACAATTGTCTTGCTTGCTTCTTTTGAACCCAATATTCAAAACAAAATCGTGGAATCTTTTGTACCAATAACTTGGAGATTTATTCAAGACATACAAATATTTCTTCAAGAGACACGTCATGTCACCTTTGTTATTTTCAACAAGCCCTTTGGATTTCTCCATGAAAATTTCTTCCTCAAGGTATGCGTGCAAAAAATAATTTTTCATATACAATTGGTCAAGTTCCATATCATTATGCACAACAATAAGAAATAATAATCTAATGAAACTGTGCTTAACAATAGGTGAGACAATTTTGGTAAAGTCAATGCCTTTTCTTTGGAAAAACCCCTTTGCAACAACTCTAGCCTTGCAATGGGCTAGCTCAACATCCGACACACATTTCTTCACCCATTAAACTCATTTGCTACGCATAACTTTTCTGACCCTTCAATTGAGGAGCTAGTATCCATGCCTTTTTCTCGTATAAAGAACTCATTTTTCTTCCATGGTGTTCCGCCATTTATCATCATCCTTCCTACTCATAGCTTCTTCATAGGGACTTGGTTCAAGTTTCAAGATTTTTGACTCCATACTTAATGCATAGGCTCTAGTATTCAACCTCTCAGGAGCTCTAGTCACATGTCGACTCTGATCTTATGCCAATAAGTAGTCATTTCATGATCTAGGTGACTCAGGTTTAGTGGCGTCTTCTTCTTCTTCTGTCTTTATTCCATGATTATCATCATTACGAGGTTTGTGTATAGTAGGCTCTTCCAATTGCCTATGTTCACCCATGAGTTAATTGTTATACACTAAATGCTCCACCTTAAAACTAATAAGTCCACATTCGGACTCTTGTGGTGAGTCATTTATTTCTTCACAAACCCCACCCATATACATCTCATCCTCCTTAAAGGTCATAGTTCTATGAGTAATCCATTTCTTAGCATCACCATACCATAGCTTGTAATACTTCACACCATTAGGATACTCCAAAAATATACACTTCAATACTCTAGGCTTCAACTTCCCTTACCTTACATATACATATGTAGCATAAGCAAAAACAAGAAAATGATCATATTTGATAGGTTTTCCAAACCATATCTCTTCCAGTGTCTTGAAGTTGAGCAGCATTGAAGGAAAAATTTTCATAAGGTATCTAACCCTAGCAACGGCTTTTCCTTAAAATATTTTGGATATGTTTGCATCAGAAAGCATACACCTCACTCTTTCCAATAGTGTTCTTTTCATTCTCTCCGCCAAACCATTTTATTGAGGATTTCTAGGAATGATCCTATTCCGTGTGATACCATTCTCTCAACAAAATCTTGTGAAAGCCTCGTTGTAAAATGCCAAACCATTTTTTGTTCTCAAACACTTGACCTTCTTTCTAGTTTGAGTTTCTATAAACTTATTCCACTCCACATATTTCTCAAAAGTTTCCATCTTTACTTTTGAACTAGTAAACTCATAATCATTTAGAGAATCATCAATAATAATAATAATGTATCTTGCACCACCCATTGATGGTGTTCTTTAGGACCCCAACAAATTCAAATGCATAGTCAAGTATGTCACATCGCTTTAGTTTTGTCCATGTGAACTTCACTTTCTTCATCTTGCTAAAGATAAAACAATCATAGAAACCAAGCTTGTCGAGCTTACTATCACTAAGAATTTTCCTCCTGGAAATTTTCTCCATTCCCCTATCTTTAATGTGACCCCCTTTGGTGGCTCACCACGACAACATTTGTCTCTACAGTAGCATGTAAGTAATAGATCCCATTTTTTAGTATACCTTTGAAGTATACCAAATAACTTCTACACACCTTCAATTGACCATGCTCACCTTGTAGTTATATCACATGTTGTCCAATGTACCCAATGAGATCAAGTTCTTCTTCAATGTTAGCACATGCCTCACATTCTTCATTATAAATGTTGAACGATCATTAAGGTGAAGCCCACTGACCTAACTCCAATTGCATTACATTGATCATTAAATGTTAACTATACTTCCATTCACTTTCTTGTAATCAACAAACCAATCCTTGTAAGGTATAACACCCTAAGTCCAAGACCTAAGCACCATCACAATTTCTTGAAGAAATAGCCAATGCCTTAGCACTATCATAACCTGTCTCATCCGCCAGCACTAATGCATCTCCACTACTAGTATCTTCCTTGGTGAATTTTCCCTTCTCCAAATAATCCCTCTGGAAATGCCATTTCTTCTTATATAAGTAGCATCTCACCTTGTCTTTTGGCCCACGGGACTTTGATCAATATTTTCCTTTTCTTTTACATTGGCTTCTTTCTCCATCTCTTCCCCACAAATACATGGCATCATCCCCACCTCCACTCCCACTAATATGAAGCTTCTTTGTTCCCAAATCTAGTTCTTTCATTCTCAAATGAGAGATAACTAGACTCAAAGAGATATCATCTCTTCCATATTGAAGACTCGTCTTCCCTTCTTTGTAAGAATTCAGTAGGTTGTGTGACAGTAAATGAGCAAGATTCTTATCATTAAGACCCTCTCCAATGTTCAATAAGTCATTAAAGATTCTGGAGAACTCTACCAAGCTAGGTTCCAAGCTCTTTATTATATCCATTCAAAACCTGAACAATTGTTCTTTCAAATGGAACCTCTAAGAAATTTTCTTTTGTATATTTATCTTGTTCAACTTTCTCCATAATGTCATTGTAGTCTTTGCACTTTAAACCTCACAAATAACATTATCGTACAAATGCAAGAAAATTGTGGTATAAGTCGTTAACAACAATTCCTTCTTTTAATATTTTGTAAAATCATCTGGATACTTCAAAGTCTCATCTAGAGCTTGATGTCACGACCTTAAATTTCAAGTAGCGATCATGCGGCACTTAGCACGGTCCGTTGCCCTAAGTCTGCCTTTGAATCCGAATGAAACTCCAAAGAGACTAGAAAGAGAGTTTTTAAAAGAATGCTTTGTATTGCTCTGGAGAGAGTTTATGTTACAATTTGCTAAGAATTCCCAAGGATGAATACAAATGAAGACCAATTGGTCTATTTATAGTGTGGCTTCAAGCTTAAGGCTATGCCACCACTTTCTAGATTCTTCTAGCTCTAGAATATACAAGAGAGTTCTTGTTTTATCTACAAGATGCCATAAGGGTCTAGGACCTTCTAGCCAACTCTAGAGTCTTCTAGGTTTGTCTAGCTCCTTCATGCACATTCCAGGATGTTCCGTAAGCTTCCAGCGGCTTCTACATCCTTCCCGAACCATCCGACACGTTCTAGAATATTCTAGCCCATTCTAGCACTCTCTAGCGTGCTCTAGAACATTCTAGGGTCTTTAAGCTTGAGTTGAGTCCGTCCAACTCTAGCCCCTTTCTAGACATCTCTAGGCCACTCTAGAACCTTCTCGTGTAGAAAAGCCTAGATCCTTTAGGCAAGCACCATTCATTTTGGATTTTTAGGGACATTTGGGCGGGACGTCACACCCTCCCCCACTCAAGTTTGTGACGCCCTCGTCGCGCCTTCAAGCTTGAACCTCTCTATGTCATCTTTGAATTACCACAAAGACTCTTCAGGTTCCCAGCTTGCTTCTACATTTGGGGCATTTTTCCATTTGACCAAGTATTCCCTATAACTTGGTACGCCCCTACGTCGGATCAAGCGGTCCGCCAAAATTAAGTCCACTTCTTTGTCGAAGGAGGTTACCACTACAGTAGGTGCCCTCTTTGACTCTCCCCAACTTATGTCTTCCTTGTCTTCATAATAAGGCTTCAACATGCTTACATGAAAAATCAGATAGATTTTAAGCTTTGGAGGGAGTTGAAGTTTGTATGACACCTTACCGACTTTCTTGAGGACAGGAAATGGTCCCTCATATTTCCGCACAAACCCCTTGTGAACCTTTCGCAAGGACTTGAATTTTTGGGGAAATAGTTTAACCAAGACCAAATATCCTTCCTGAAATTTCACCATCCTCCTTTCCTTGTCAGTCCATTTCTTCATCTTCTTAGACGCCTTGTTCAGATAAGCTCGGGCCAACTCCGCTTGTTCATGCCATGCCTTGGAAAACTTGAAGGCAGCAGGACTCTTTCCTTCGTAACTCGTGGCCAAGGCATGGGGAGTCATGGGTTGCTATCCCATGACGATCTCAAAGGGACTCTTTGAGGTGGACTCGCTCCTCTGCAGATTATATGAGAATTGGGCTACATCCAACAGCTTTTCCCAATCTCGTTGATTAGCACTTACAAAGTGCCTAAGATACAACTCCAACAACACGTTGACATGCTCTGTTTGTCCATCACTTTGTGGGTGAAAGCTTGTGGAGAAATTCAAGTCTGATCCCAACAGCTTGAATAGTTCCGTCCAAAATTTCCCCGTGAATCATGGGTCTCGGTCACTCACGATATTGGACGGAATTCCCCAATGCTTCACAACATTCTTGAGGAACAAACGTGCCGTCTCATCTACCGTGCAGTCCGTTGAGGCAGGTATGAATGTCACATATTTGCTGAAGCGGTCGATGACGACAATAATGCTGCCAAAGCCCTCTGATTTTGGCAAGCAGGTAATGAAATACATTGAGACACTTTCCCACGGTCTCTTTGGAATAGGCAGCGATTCTAGCAATCCCCCGGGTGCATGCTGCTCTATCTTGTCCTGTTGGCATACAAGACAAGTCTTCACATAAGCTTCAATGTCATCCCATAACTGAGGCCAATAGTAGATTGATTTGATCAAAGCAAGGATGTGCCTCATCCCTGGGTGTCCAGCCCATAATGAATCATGACACTCCTTGATTAGCTCCTTCCTTAAGTTCTCCAACTTCGGCACAAAGATGCGATTCTGGTTGGCGTAGAGTAGTTCGTCAGTCAGCCAAAATCGCCTAGTCTTTCCTTCCTTGATGAGGGCAAGGAGGTTTTGAGCAAGGGTATCATGTTCCAACCCTTCTTTGATCCTTTCCAACAAAGGGCTACTTGGCCTACTCAAGGCTGCTAGCTCCGCCTTTCGACTTGGTGGATCAACCACAATGGTTCTACTGCGCAACTCTGATTTTTCCACCTGATAATGACTCATTATTGGTGGTCTTGCGTCAAGATCCAACTCAACTTTGTGGTCCACCTCCCTCCTTAGAGGTAACTGTTTGGGCAATGCTTCAGGCATCACATAATGGGACTTATCTGAAACAACTTGCACATCCGTCAGTAAGCTTGGCTTTGGCGACTCCTCCTCCCCGTAGTATTCTTTTGAGATGGTAAGGTAACTCTCTTTTTCTCTCTTCAATCCATTCTTGAATTGAAGTGCCGAGAGAGCTTGGGTCGTACGTTTAGTGGTCCTGTCCGTCGGTACCACACACGCCTTTGATCCATTCATTATGCACATAGAGTTTGAGCATGACACCAAGAAAGCTCTAACCTGGTCCAAGAACTCCATATCGAATACTATCGAGTAGTCGTCCATAGGTACCACCGATAAGTCCACTTGGCCAGTCCAAGCACCGAGACTGACCTTAACCCCACGAGCAACTCCATGCAATGGTAGTGCTGTTGAGTTAACTGCTTTCAGAGATCCCCCTCCATTGAAAACCTTCAGGCCAAGTCGCTTTGCTTCCTCCACTGAAATAAAGTTGTGAGATGCACCTGTGTCAACCAAAGCCTTGGTGACCTTCCCATTGATGGCTACATCTACATACATTAAGCCTTTAGGGGTCTTTGGGGCATTCTGCAATGCACCAAGTAGGCGCAAAGAACCCATCTTTGCACCTTCGTCTGACTCGCCTCCATCCTGATCATGAGTGGAAGCAACTAAGGCACTCATGGCCTTCCTTTTCGTACATTCACGTGCCCAATGTGGTCCGTCGCAAATGAAGCACATCACCCGGGGCTTCGAGGCACTCTGATCCTCCTTTTCCTTCCCCTTGTCTCGTGGCTTGAATGAGGAGCTGTCCTTATGATTTTTGGAACCCTGACTTTTGGCATGGCTTCCACCATTCTTTCCTCCACCAAACTTTTTATCTGTGGCTTTTGAGCTCTCCTTGCTTGTGGAGTAGTCAATAAAACTTTATGCCGTCGCGATGGTCGAAGATAAGTATTGGACACCACGTCGCTTAAGTTCCAAATTAGCCCATGATTGGAGACCATCCACGAACAAGAATAGGGCATCCTTGTTTGATGTGTCAGGAACTTCAAGCAATAAGGTTGTGAACTCCTTCACATAATCCCTTATAGTGCCTGTTTGCTTTAGTCGTCGCAATCGGCCCCTTGCCTCCTCCTCAGCATTTACGGGGAAGAACTGCATTTTGAACTCCCTTTTGAAATCTTCAAAGGTGTCGATTGTGCAAACCCCTCGTTGCACATCACCATGCCTCCGTCTCCACCACAACATAGCAGTTTCGGATAAATACATGGCAACAATTCGGATTTTGCTGGCATGGTCCGTTATGCCAGTAGCCTCAAAATATTGTTCCAGCCCCCATAGAAAGTTCTCCACTTCCCTTGTATTCCTAACACCATTGAAGGTCTTAGGCTTGGGAACATCCACCCTCTTAGCCTCAATAACAGTGGTTGTGCTAGTTCCCGCGGCCATAGCCCGCTTACATAGAGCTAGATCACCACTCATATCCTCAACTCTATGCAACACATTAGCGAGTTCTCTTTGGACAAGATCTCGTACCTTGGCAAGTTCGGCCTTTAACCCATCAATCTCTTGCCTTAGCCCACCGTCTAGCTCGTTGAGGGACATCTTGACCGCTGCATGGATCTCCACATCCTCGGCCTCCAAGCCATTGCAACGTTCTTCTAAGTTGTCCACCCGATCAAACAGCTCCCCTAAGTTGTCCTGCGTACTCCCAACTCATGCTTCTAAGCTAGAAAGCATGTCTTTCGACTTGGCTCGAGATTCCTTTGATGGTTTCCGGGTTTCCTCATGCCCACATTCCATAGGTGGAACATCAACGCTTGGTGTAGATGGAGCAACGTTCTTCATTATGCCAAAGGTAGAAATGGTTCAACCGAAAGCTCTAATACCAACTGTCACGACCTTAAATTTCAAGTAGCGATCGTACGGCACTTAGCACGGTCCGTTGCACTAAGCCTGCCTTTGAATCCTAATGAAACTCCAAAGAGACTAGAAAGAGAGTTTGTAAAAGAATGCTTTGTATTGCTCTAGAGAGAGTTTATGTTACAATTTGCTAAGAATTCCCAAGGATGAATACAAATGAAGACCAATTGGTCTATTTGTAGTGTGACTTCAAGCTTAAGGCTATGCCACCACTTTCTAGATTCTTCTAGCTCTAGAATATACAAGAGAGTTCTTGTTTTATCTATAAGATGCCATAAGGATCTAGGACCTTCTAGCCAACTCTAGAGTCTTCTAGGTTTGTCTAGCTCCTTCATGCACGTTCCAGGATGTTCCGTAAGCTTCCAGCGGCTTCTACATCCTTCCCGAACCATCCGGCACGTTCTAGAATATTCCAGCCCATTCTAGCACTCTCCAGCATGCTCTAGAACATTCTAGGGTCTTCAAGCTTGAGTTGAGTCCGTCCAACTCTAGCCCCTTTCTAGACATCTCTAGGCCACTCTAGAACCTTCTCGTGTAGAAAAGCCTAGATCCTTTAGGCAAGCACCATTTATTTTGGATTTTTAGGGACATTTGGGCGGGACGTGACATTAAGCTATCTTTTGTTGAACCAACAAAATCTTCATTTTACTCTTTCAAATATGGAAGTCCCTAGTGTCATCCCACTTATCTATTTTCATTCTACACAGTTTCAACATTCAAATTTTTTTCTAGACATAATTTCACACCACAATATCAAACACCAAAAATTCACACACAACTACCATGGAATACACCCAAGTCAAGAAAGGCTCTGATACCACTTGTTATGAAAGTAAACCTCCATAATATTACAAATATTGAATAATCCAAGGAAATATAAATATCCAAAGCATAAAACACCCAAATGAAGAATATTTCGATAATCACAACACAAACCCTAAATATGGATATCAATGATAATGGAAATAATATCAAATGAAAGATAAGGAAAGAGCATACTAAGATATATTGTGGTTCAACATAACCAATGTGGTAAGCCTAATCCACTTCTTCATCCCTCCAATGGAGATGAGTTCCACTAGCTTCAAATTTGAATATTACAAATACAATAGAGAAATCTTGAAGAGAAAACACTAACACTTGAGAAATGGCGCTCAAAAATACCTTACAAAGCTTCCTCACATAACAATGGTAGAAACCTTAACCTCTCTTTTCTTGCTCTGTCTACTTTTTTCACAAATGCTCTCTTCTAGCAAAACAATGATCTCACTCGAGCTTCTAAGGCCTACTAAATGTGCATATACACATACAAATGGGAAATTACAAGAATGCCCATTGCATTACAAGCTTTCTTCCCCAATTTTGTAGCCTTTTTTGTCATTGACTCTATTATTTTTACATGCTTATCAATCGATCCATTAAAAATGGGAACCAAAAATTGACTAAAAATTAGTAGATTCAAGCACAATTGATTCTCGATTGATCCACCTTCACTTTAAGTAATTTATATTCATCATAAAAGCATTCTCCATTCTTTGCAATGCTTTTAGTCTAAGTCTAACCCTTGATGCTTGATTACCCACGATGGTTTTCAAACATCCCAATAGATTTTTTTCACAATTTTATAGTGCTAATAATGTTATGAAGCGAATCATTAGTACAAACAATGAATAAGTTCTTTTCTTCTTCATGAATCGTGAAACATTTATTGTGATATTACTGAACTAACATGAGAGGTTTTATTTTTATTTGGTCAAATAATTAACATGAGAAGTTTAATAGCCCATATCGATTATGGAGGATACGTTGAGCAGCTGCAACTAGACCCCTTGGCTGAATCTCAACTTTTACCCAATGGTTAGGCAATAGTTCTCGACACATCTACCAAAAATTAAGTAGATATTTCCGTACCGGCGTATCATATATGAAGTTTTAAGTTTAACTTCTGAGCTTTTATTATTACCCTATGCATTCTTCAAACCTCTCCCAAAAAGCAATCTCTATTCAACCATCTAATTATCATAGCCACGAGTTATATCTAAGATTTAGAGAACAATTGGTCCCTTTCACACAAAGCAATGTAGCCAAATTGTAAAAAGGAAAAGAATTTACCCAAGTTTTTGGGAAAAATATTGGACTAGTTCAAAAATTATGTTTAAAAATATACTTTATTCTTGAAATTATTACCTCAGGTCCAATAATTATGTTCAAAAATATACTTTATTCTTGAAATTATTGCCTCAGGGATATAAAGAAGATAATGGTGTTAACTTATTCTTTTAATTATAATAGTGACCTCATAAATGATTAAACTATGAGATAAGATTTTTATGTTTTTTATCCGTAATTTTAATTTTTTATAGCCTTAATTGACTCCAAATTAAATAAAGTAAAAATAAATTAGTAAAAGAGAAATAAAAAAAAAGAATTAAAATATATTATGAATCATATTTTCCCTTTTCCTAAATTTCATACAATATTTTTGATAATTCATTTATAATATACTATATTAATTTAAATATCATATTCATAACATATTATATACCTTTCAAAAATATAAAATTTATAAGGAAATTTTTTTAAAAAACCAATATAACTTATTTCAATTTTTATAATTAAATTACACCAAAATAAGAGATAAAACTGTTAGGAAACATTGAAATAATATAATTTCTTTAAAGAAATAATCGTGTTTATCATATGCTCTTCACGATTAATCTATTTTACAAAATTGTAAAAATTGGGCAAAAGTTTTTTTTTATATAAATTATAGGAATTGAGATACCTAATTCATAAATCTCTAACTAAACTATTTTTTTAGATAATTATAAGACATATGGTGTGTGCACCCAAAGTTTTTAGGTGGAAAATAATAACCAAAATGGCATGCCTTACGTTGCAATATAAGTCTTCCATAACCAAAAACTCGATTTGAATCCTAGACTTTCCATAAAACTACAGTTGAAAGCTAAAGGAAAGGTAAGGAAAAGTGTCTAAGCTTTTGATGGCTTAACCTAATGATATGAGAAAGGAAAACAAAGAGAAGTACGGGGAAGAAGGCAACAGATAAATTCAATTTTTTTTATAATAAAACTCAATGGTTTTTTAAAAGCTAATGATATTTACACAATAATTTCTGTTATTATCGTAATAAAAATATACGAAATGCTTATTTTACTTATAATATTAATTACACCTTAGTATCATTACAATTAAATAAAATTATCATTCATAAAATATTTGTGACAATTATATTGTGACAATATCATTACTCTTTTTAAAATATTTTTATATTTTATAATTATTTATAAGTTTGAATGGTTTTAAAATTTTTCATATTTTCTGATTTTCAAAATATATTGAAACAATATTTTTAATCCTAGAGTTTCATAAAACTGAAGTCCAAAACTAAAAGGGAGGTAAGGGGAAGTGTTTAAGCTTTTATACCTACTATTAATTACACCTTAATTAGTGTCATTATTATTAAATATAGTTATCGTAGCGAAATATTCTTGTGACAATAACAATTTATATTGTAATAATATCGATGTCTTTTTTAAAATATTTTTATATTTTTTTATTATGGATAAGTTCTAATGGTTTTAAAACTTTTATCATAATTTTTTATTTTCAAAAATTACTAAAATAATATTTATATCTTTCTAAATTACAAAAAATATCATAAATTTTTGTACTTCAAATTAGATATCTATATATTTTGCAAAGATTGTGAGTACTTATGAAATGTGATAAAAGACTAAACTCAGGATATTATTGAATTGAGTGGGTGATAACACAAGTCCCTTAATTATGTCAAAATGAACAGTTTAATTTCTTTGTTATTTTTTGCAGTTCTTTAGTTCTTTTATTTTGATAAAGTGAAAGCAGAAGGAAAAATAATCAATTTTTTGTTTTATTTTTATTTATTTATCATAATTTTTTAATCGTTATTGAGATATTACTTTTATAGTACAAAATTGATAAAAAATTTAAAATTTGATCATTTGTCCTTATGTTGTCATTTTTTCATAACAAAATGATAAAATCGCTACAAAAGATATTAAAGGGACTAAACTGCTCTTACAGGCATAACTAAAGGACCTTGTGTGGATTTGTCTCTTTTAAATTTTTCAAACACTTGTTGTTTTTGGAAAATAACTGTTTAGCAATGGTAGCATAAGAGTCGTACACTTTTTCAAATGAGTTGAAGTATTCAAAGAGGGGAAAATATTAAATTATAACACTTGAACAAATAAAATCTCTACCCTTTATGATAAAACTATCACTTTACTAAGTATCCATAGCACCAGAGAGAACTCAAATGTAAATAGTATGTGAAGCAATTCTCGATCAAGTGAAAATCCATATAATGTAATGCCTCCATTGTTATGCTGCAAATATGTCATTGCATGTGCAAGAAAACAGACCAATTCTTAGCATGTTTAGTGTAAATTTAGTCGTGCTTTTGATTGAAAAATCGTTTGATAAAGTCGAAGCTAATCATGTAGGGTAACTTAGACTTATGGAGGTTGTAGTTATAGCTATGTTAGTTAACTACATTTTAGTTTCTCTTTGATGTATTCACTTTGGTTAGATCTTCCTTACTTGTCAAGTTTCCATAATTGTTAAGTTTCTTCTTTTGTATATATACCCATACAAACTCATGTAATATGTTGTTAAATAGTATACAGTTTACAACATTCATCTTCTTTGCTTATGAGCTATTTGGTATGGTATCAGAGCTATGAAGCTCTAAGTTTTATGGATATTGGGAGAATGAAATTTTGCTTGTTCTTTAGTTATGGAGTTTGCCTCCAAGTGGATTTTAGTTAATTTTCTAGGAATCGCCTTGCCTTTCTTGTAATTTAATTTCTTGGGAGGTTTATGGAGATTGATTTTAGTTATGGAGATTGTGCATTCACTAATTAAAACTTCTTTGTACTGGAGTGCCATATATTTTTTTTCAATTGCACTATCTTTTCTCTTTCTTACTTGCTTCTTCTGTGTCATTTTTGTAAGTCTTGTTGTACTTTGTATCTATATGTTAGCTTCCTGTGCATAAAATTTAGTGTCTATTTATCTTTAATCTGTTTTCTATCTTCTTTTATTTAAGATTGGTTACTGCAAATCTATAATACACACATATAAATAGTTAGATACACTTTGTATTCGATCATGTTTACAACCACTTTGAAGAGCTTACTTGTCAACATTGGTGCTCGTGTTTTTGTTTCATTTTGGGTGTGGGTATTTGTGCCATTAATTTGATACTTTTAGAAATGAAAAAAAATTCTTCTTTTAGCACCTCGCCACCACCCTCGCCACCACCCTCGCTACCAACTTTGGTGAGGGGTTGGTAAGGTGGCTGACTGAATGCTATAAATACTTCTTCATTAATTGTTTAATCAATTATTAATTCTACCAAAACTCTGTCAAATTTTTGAGTCATTTTGAATTCCATTTTCACTATTGTGTTACAATATTAGTGATATATTCGATATAGTATAAAAGAGTAAGGTAGACTATTTTTACTAAATATTGAGAATCTCATTGTGAGAGTCGGCTAAGTTAAATTCTTTGAGTTCTTATATATCTTGTTGTTTGTAATAAGATATAGATTGTTTTGAGTTTGAGGGTAGTCCTCAAGATTGTAAGTAGTTATACTTCTTGTTACTGATCTATGGTTACTAATCACATCACATTGTTTGGTGTTGGCTATGGAGGAGAGCAGTGTTCATGAGTCTAGCCAAGTCGTTGCAGAAGCAGTTATAGGTAGCTCAAATAAAGGCCCCGCGTGCGTCAGCACATTTTCAACCGCAAATCCCACCCCATCGTATGTGTCAGTGCCACACACTCATTCATATCATCATTTTTTAAGATATTTTTCCACTTTTTTAACATTTTCCTCACCTATAAAAAACCCCTCCCCTTATTATAAAAAACACATTTTAAGACACAATTTTCTCAACTTTTTCTCTCTCTAGAAAGTTTTCTTTTTTTTTAGTTTTTAGTTTTAAAGTTCTTATCTTTTTTATAAGAACTAGCTATATTTTTATAGATTTTTAGTTTTTGATTCAATAAATGGAAATATAAATCCATTTCGAGGTTTTCCAACAACAGAATTAACATCAAAATGCTGTAAGGATTATTTTAAGGTATAATTTTAATGGATTCTTTATAGTTATTTTTTATGTTTTATTCTTATATTTTTATATTTAATTTATCTGTGATTAAATTTAACATGACTGGCTATTTGTAAATAAGATAAAATAATAATGTTGTTATACTTGCGAAATATTAAATAGATAACATTTCTATAAAATAAATTGATTTTGTTTTTATTCAAGATTTTATATTAAAGATGTTAAAGAGAAATATATTATTTTTCATTACGAACTTAAATCTAAAAATTAGATTTTAAGATTTAATTATCTAGCCTGATTTAGAGTGATACTCTTTTATTTTCTGGTACAATCGTCTGGTAGTTAGAGTGAAGTTATATTTCAATTTTTTTTATAAAAACTATTATTCGAAAATATATTGACAACATATTTTCAGTAATTGTTTTTTGAAACTTGAAAGTTAGTACTTAGATAATTAAATTCTTAGGTTTAATCTGGACACCTTGAATAAAGTTTAAAATGTCTAACCCAACAAAGGTGGCATTTAAATGATTCATTTTCAATTTCTTAGAAAAAAGGTATTAATATAATTAACCAAATTAATTATCGAACTCACCCATAGATGTTAATTGATTTGTTTAATTAACAAAGAATATCTAACCCTATCAAAAGTGGTATTCATATAAAAAAGAGATAATCAATAAATATCAATTTATACTTTTAATAACCTAAATAATATGAGTAAGTATAATTAACTTAATTATTATATCCATAAATACTCAACTATTATGAATGATAAAAAATTTCATAAATATTTATTGAATCAATATCTATGTTTATTTTTTGTTATTAGATTAGGAAACACAAAAACCAAAATATCGTGACAGAATGTTTAGGATTTAATTTCATTTTTTAAGAGTTTGAGTAATAAATTAAAAACCAAATATATTCCTTCCTTAGATCGACATTGGGAGTATACTTGTCATTTTCTATAAAATGATTCATGCATTTGGGAGAGTTTTACAAATACAAAACCAAAGTATTTGCAAGATCGATATTTCGAACCTGATGTCGGTATTGTTCATCACATATCTAACTCAAACCCTTGTTGATAATAATGTGGTTCCTAAACTCATGATTGAGTGGACTATAGATGAAAGTAAGGAATTCAAATGGAATAGTAAGGGACTTTATGCAATCATCCAGGCTATTGCATCAGATAAATATCAAAGAATTCAAAGTTTTACTTCTTCAAAAAAAGCATGGACATTCTTGAAACTACTCATAAAGGTACTTCTGTTGTAAAAATATATAAAATTCTGAAGTTGAACAGATATTTTGAACTCTATATCATACAAGAGGATGAAACCTTTGACAAATTTTATGCATGTTTTTTCAACATTGTCAATTGTTCTTATAAATTGGGTAGACCTATTAGCAAAGAAAAACATATTGAGAAAATAATCACTAGCCTACCCTATTGGTTTCACGCCAAACTTATGGTGCTTGATTCCATGTACAAGCCTGGTGATCTTACTATTAATGAGTTAGTTGGGAATATATAAGTCTTTGAACTCCATCACCTATTATCCAAATAAGATCAAATTACTACTGAGAAGGGAAATAACTTAGCCTTCAAGGCCACTAAGGGAAGTGGTCCCAGTGAAGAAGCTAAAGTCACTACTATTTGTCACGCCAAAGTTATGGTGCTTGATTCCATGTACAAGCCTGGTGATCTTACTATTAATGAGTTAGTTGGGAATATATAAGTCTTTGAACTCCATAACCTATTATCCAAATAAGATCAAATTACTACTGAGAAGGGAAATAACTTAGCCTTCAAGGCCACTAAGGGAAGTGGTCCTAGTGAAGAAGCTAAAGTCACTACTATTTGTGATGATTCTGATCCTAATGAGGAATAAATTGCTTTGCTTGGTCAAAGATTCATAAGAGTCTTTAGAAAGAAGAAACCTTCATTTGGAAGTATTGGAAAAGGTAATTTGAGAAACAAAAATGAATGATTAAGAATGCAATGAAGGCAGGTTTAGGTTAATGTTTCGAGTAGTACTAGTAGTGATGTTGAGGATGACATTAATTTTCTTACTTTCAGTTCTTCAAGTAATGTCATTGATTCTCTAACTACTACATCAAATGTTCAAGAGGTTATAGCTAATGATGAAAACAAAAAGAAAGATAAGTTGCTCGGTTCTTATAATGACATCCTATTGGAGCACATCAAATTAGAAAATATTAAGAAAAAGGCTTTGGAAAGCCTAGATGAAAAATTACTTTAGAAAACGTCTTTGAAGAAAGCACTAGAGGACAAGAAGTCCTTGCTAATGGTCAACAATAGGATCTCATCAACAAATATGAGGTCATCCAAAGGAGATATTTTGATTTGGTTGAAAAGTTTAAAGCAAATCAAAAGCAATTAAAGAAGTTTGAAGAATAGCTAAATGTTCCTACTCTAGGAAAATTAATCAATTATTTTTCAACCCTAAAGTCACTCCTGATCAAAAGGTTGAAGTGGAAAAGTTGAAAAATTATATTATTATCCTTTAGAGCACAAATGAATATCTGGTTTACTCACTTAAGAAAAAAGGAAACTGAGGTTGAACAACTGCACAAGAAAGTTAGGATTCTTAATAATTATGCATAATATCTTGAATCATTTCTTAAGAAAAAGGAAGATATGATTAAATCATTGAAAGATAAACTAAGTGTCAATGAAAAGGAACTGGTTCATTCTGCCTTTTTATTAACAAGATGATGACTGGCTCTAAAAATTTGAATGAAATACTCAGCAGCATTGAGAAGTTTGGTGATAAACATGGAATTGGATATAATAAAAGAGTTTCTACATCTTCTACTACTGCTCCCAAGTTTGCTAAACTAATCACTGAAGATCTATAGTTGATGACAACTACCACCATCTAAAAAGGTAAGCAATTGTGTTCTTTCTGCCAGTTTCCTCTAACAAGATGAACACTGCACCTATGGTCAATGCGAGTGCTTCTTCTTCTCTTCTGCATTATAGTCCTTAGAGTCAGGGACCTAGATTCTCTAACTTCATTGTTCATGTTTTTTATCTATATGGAACTACTGGCCATATTGCTTGGTAGTGTCATAGATATATGAGGATCATCTTGGAGTTCTTCATCTCGCTCTCTCTTGTCTTCTTTATCTGGATGTAGCTATTGTGCCTCATTTGAGCATAGTCAAGCCGGTTACATCATGCAACTTAGGCATAGTATGGGAAAATAAAACATCTTCAAAATTTCTACCTCTCCCCGTTTATATGAATGACTTAACCAAATTTTCTAGAAATTATAAACAAATTAAATGATGAGTTCTATATACTTCTTATGCTCATATGACTCAAAGACTATCTCATCAATTAGTTCCCCCTCACAAATATTTTAGATCAAGGGGTAGTGATTGATCACTATTTTCAAGTGATCTATTAGGGCTATTTTGTCTATTTCCCTTCTCCCTATGTTTGTGGTTCTTTTGTACGTGAATTATGTGTTGTTTTGATTATTGTCTATTTGTTATTGAATTATATGTTTCATTTAATCTTATTAACTTAAAATTTCAAAATTACTTATCTTTGACATTTTGGCACTCTCGTTTTCTCCTTTCCCTCTCTTTTCATGATAATTTTGTAATTTTTTCTACCTAGCTAACTTTTTTTATGTCTCTAACAAGCTCTAGAATTCACTTTAGTGTCTCTCGAGGTAAAATCCTAGGTTCTTCTTAGATAGAAAAATGATTTAGATTGTCTTTGTATCATTTGAACCTTTCAAGCCACTATTGTGTACTTATCATTCTTTACCCCTTTTTGAGCCTTTATGTTAATCCTTCTTTTCTTTGCACCTGCTTATTATTTGAGCCCAAATGATTGTCCTATTTACCCTATACACTCTGTGTTAAACTTGTATGTATTGGGAATGTTTGCTTTATCTTCTTGGGTTATAATACATTAAAAAAAGATGGAGAAAAAAAATGAAAAAAGAGGAAAATGAAATTATGATAAATAAGAAAAAGAAAGGGTTCATACTTATTGAAATTTATGTACTGTTCTCAGAACATCATTATTCGAGAATGAATTTTGAGAAGTGAAGAGAAAAGAACCCATGTTTGAGGGTATTTTTTGTGGACTTCAACCCATAGGTTTGTGTTTGGTTTGTCAAAGATGTTTTTGAGCCTAAAGATATCATTTCTCTACTACCCTTACCTAAGCCTATCATTACAAGCCTTAAAAGACCTATTGATTTCTTTTGAGTTAGCACTTACATAAGTAGAGAGAGACTAAATGTGGACTTTTGAAGCATGGTATAATTTGAGTCTATATTTCTATTTGCTTGGTTCGTATAATTATATTTCTATTTGCTTGGTTCATACCCTTTTATGAATGCATCTTGGATTGATGGTGATATGAATATTTACGTTGAGTGTATTGTTTAACCTAAGGAACATCTAGTTCTTTGAATATGCTTAGGTTGCTTTCCTCTTTTTGTATTATGTGTTTTCTACTATGTGTAGATACTTCTATTTTTGGGATGTTTATAACATGTTTATTGCCTCACACACATACATATAAGGGGAGAGGTATGTCTCATTTGCATGGTGTCAAGAATAGTCTTGTGTTTGTTTGGCGTCCACGTTGTTTGTTTTGTTTATTAGTTTACATTATGTTGTTATGTTCTTATGATGCTTCCTTTTTCTTAACATCACTTTGTATGAACCATGCATAAATAGGTTGTTAGAATGACTTGTTGCATGCATTGTTTACAATTTTTTGTGTCACATGTCTTTCTATGTGTTTACCTACTTACATGTTTTAGTAAGTTATTACATGTTTCTTACATATATTTGATAGATTAGTATTTGTTGTTGGAATATAGAACACATGTTTTCTTTAGTATACTAGGATGTATTTTTGTATATGTGTGCATAGTATGAGATGAGGTTGCAAGATTGAATACATTCAAGTCTTGTTAACGAAAGATAGTCGAATCACTAAGAGTGTGCCAACTTGGAAGATAGTTAGACTCCTACTCAACTTCTTCTTAAGGATTACCAGACATATCTATGTGAGATTGGTGCTCGAATGCCCATCCTATCGTTGTGTTGCAAACATATTATGAAACACCTTATGTCCTCTTGTAGCATGCATAAATGTAGGGCTCCATGCTATATATCATATTTGGGTGATTTTTCTATCTGCACTTCTTTTAGATTGTTTGTGTATTCAGTTTCTTACTTATTGCATGATTTTACCTTACTATTGTCTCGATGCTATTATTTTTCTTTTTTGTATGATTGGATGTGTTGCTTCTTATTGTATTTTCTCATCTTCTCTATCGTGTTGCATGAGTGTTAGGATTATTGCATTTCTATTTGACTTCTCTAATTATTATATACTGTGTGTGTACTTACTTTGACTTTTCATGTCAAAAAGGGGGGAAAAGTGTGCACAACTTGTGTTTGTATGTGCATTTTATTTGTTTGTTAATATGCTAGTTGATGTATGTGATGTTAAGTGTAGTTTGCATTGCATCATGGTTACTGATATGCATACACTTAAGGGGAGTGTTGCATATGTTTGAAGGGAGTCTGTATACTTATGTTGCATGTAAATTGTGTTTATTGGTACTATATGTTGACTTGCTTAACCTTCAATGTGTACTTATATAGGGGTAACACAATAGTATATGATAAACTATATGTTATTTATGTATGATATGTTCATAAAGTATGTGTTTGTTTTGTATGTGCAGGTTATGGGTGTAGATTGAAGTCTTTGAGCTTCATATTTGTTATGTGTAGTGGTGTTGAGATCCTCGTGTTTCAAAGTGACAGAGTGGATGAATTGTTATATGAAGATGGATGGAGCACAAAAGTTGCCCACACTTGGTTTAGGTGTGTTTTTTGAGTTTAGGTGTACATTTATGCTTATTCATAGGAACAAACATCTTTAGATCATCTTCATGATCATCTCATCATAGATGTAAGTATGTATTTAGTTGTACAGTATTTTGACACAAAAAGCCAAATTGGGAAAATATAAGTCTTGTTGTACTTTATATCTCTATGTTGGCTTCCCTACACAAAATAAGGTGTCTGTTTAATTTTACTCGGTATTATGTCTTCCTTTCTGTAATGTTGGTTACTGTGGAAATATAATGCACACACGTACATAGTTAGTTACACTTTGTATTCAAGTACACCACGAAGTTGGTTTTTGTAATGTGTATGTTAGGTTCAGTGTTGTGATTTTCAACAAGCAAGTGGGATATTGAGCTGACATTTTCACCCATGTTTTTATGTCATTTTGGGTGTGGATATTTGTGGAATTAACTTGGAACTTTTGGAAATGAAAAAATATCTTGTTTTAGCACTTTTCCACCACCCTCACAACCACCCTTGCCACAACCCTTACCACCACCAAGGTGGTTGACAAGGTGCCTTAAGAGGTGGCCTGCCAAGTGCTATAAATACCCATCTAATTAATTGTTTAATCAACTCAAAAATTCTACCAAAACTCGGCCAAAATTTTCAATCATTTCGAATTTCGTTTTCATTATTGTATTACAATATTAGTGATACATTTGAGAGAGTATAAAATAGTGATATTGACTATTTTGACTATATTGTGAGAATTTTATAATGAGAGTGATCTAATTTAAATTCTTTGAGTTCTTGTATCTCTTTGTGTGTGCAATAAAAGATAGGTCATTTTTAGTTTGAGGGTGGTCCTCAAGATTGTGAGTAGTTACACTTCTCGTTACTAATATATGATTACTGATTACACCATATTATAGTGCTATCTGTAGACGAGAGTCAAGTTCATGCGTCAAACCAGTTTGTTATGGAAGTAGCAAATAATAGCAACAATAGGCAATTCAGACAGAGGTCCCGACTGATAGAGTTAATAATGGTTTTATTTCTTTCAGAGTTGTAAATGTTTTATTGTTTAGTGTATTATTTGCTACTAAGTGGTTACCCTAAGAAACCCGAGGATGATACCATATAGATAAGTCTTTATGTGGTTTACTTTATTACATTGCTTCTTATGCATGATCCATTATTGTGGTAGTACAATATGAGTTTAAGGTGTGTATGTTAAAGCATACAATAGCTTAAACTCTTATTTGAAAGCGTTTACTATTTTTCTACTTTTTGTTGATTATATAATATCTATTAGAAAATTTTTCTGCTTATTTAATATTATATTATGTGTGCTTATATTGCATTAATTGTTTACTTTTTTGATTGTGAGAGTTAGGGTTGAATCGTTAAGGAGTCTGCATCCCCTTACCGTGGTAATATATTGGGTCTTAGACTCTTTTAATTTCTATGGTGTAAATGGTGAGTACTCTCATTTTTGCAAGATTGATCTAACTTAATCTTCTTTCTTCCCTAGTTCTTGAGCTTTTCTAGCTCTCTGGTTGCAATTTTTCTTTTCCTCTACGAGTCTTACTGGTTCTCCTTCCTTCCACTTTTCTATTCCTTAACTCCATATCAAATTCCCTAAGTTGTGGCTCTTCATACTCGAGAGTGGCATCTTTAAAAGTTTATTCTCGTCTAGGCCAAGTCTTATCCCCTGCCTTTGAACGAATCATCAAGTACGCTTCCTGGCCTAAGCATGCTAAGCTCACTCACCAATGCAAAACTATTCTTGTACGGTTTAACTCTAACCAATCTTCACAACTTGAAATAAATTCATCTAGATTTGGTATACTTCACGACAATGGAGCTATTGAGTACACACTTTTTGATTTCGAGTTCATTATCGACCTTATAATCATCGATATTTCAAGTGGCATCCTCAAGATTGTTGATCCAGTCATTGACTATGTTTACAAACTAATAGCCTACGACTATTTACATGGCAACACTGACACAAGTGGTGCTATTGAGGCCAACTATCGTCAAAACTCATCAAATCTGTGTGCAAATGCCATGATTATGGCAATGATCAAATGGTGTTATTGGTGCTCAAGACTCTTCTCTTCGTTGGATTGGTTACTTGTTGTGTTGTTGAGTTTCTAAACCATGTTGTTGTTATTTCTAGAGTTCTTGAACTATTTTGGTTTGATTAATTCCACTTCGACTACTTTTGATTTATTGGCTCAATATTTGATCTATTAAATGCAACCTCATCATTTTTAATCAATGAACAATTTTGGGTTGGCTAATTCTTTTTCTTTTTCATCTATGATCAATTCTACTTTGCCTACTTTTAATCTTTTTACTTAGAATTCTCAATGACCAAATTTCTTTCTCGAGTGTGAGCAATTATTTTTTCTCATCTTAGTATATGAGAGTTGGAGCTTTGTTTCAATTTTCCCTATTATTTCTCTCATATAGTGAGGCTAAGACCTCATGCTTTGTATTGGCAAGTGCTTGAAGCAACATATTCTAGTTTTTCTTTAGTTTGTGTCGTAGATCACTTAGCTTTGATGATTTTTAGCATCATTTGCTCTCTTATGAGCATATGTTCGATAATAAAATGTTATCTTCATTTTGTTCTTTACAATTCAAATTGGCAGTTGTTCTACACCAAAACAAACATCAATTTGAGGGATGATATTAGAGTTAGTAGTTATAGCTTTGTTAGTTAGCTATATTTTAGTTTTTCTTTGTTGTATCCACTGTAGTTAGAGCTTCCTTAATTGCTAAGTTTTATCATGTATATAGATACCTTGTTCCCTCATTCTAAGGGAGACATTTACCTCCTGTTAAGGTCTTAACTCACCTTCAGGAACTGTAAGAATGTAGCTAAATAGATTCTATTTAAAAATATTTCTTTCTTAGCTTTATCAGTAGAGCGTTCTCGTAGGAAACTAAGCTACACAAGCCGCTCAGTTCCCTCCCCCGGAGTTAACTAAGCTACAGATCTTAACTAGCCTTCGGTACATCTAAGAGTATTGCTCTTACTTGCTAAAGGCAAGATATCTTTTCTCTTTCAAGTATGGGAGATATCCCCCACTAACCCCTTATTCCCTCCTAAACGTCGAGCCCACCCACCCCTTAGTTACACACTAAAAAATCTGTACAATAGCTACTAGTTTGTTACGAAGAAATGTAATAAGTGATAAAAGAAAACTACGAACGGATAACTAGCTCTCGGCAAACTGCTTGCGTTTAGCGATCAAACCAAGGAACTCCAGGTTGTAGACAAGAAGGCTTTGGTTACTTGTTGTTAATCTAGAGGGTCGAAAGACTAGCGATACATTGATGAGTACCAAGTGTTCATCTTCAAGAGTTTTTCATCTCTTCTCCTTAGCTTTCATTTTCTGCATTTTATTCTGATTTGTTATTCATGGATTCAATTGAGATAATGTTTTCTCTTATTTCCATTATGAACTAATTCATTTTTGCTAAGGCTATGATGTAGTTGAATCAAGAAAATCTGATTTCTTTTGTAATTGTTCTATGAGTTCATTGTTTTCAAGTTGAGTATTTATTTCCATGCTTAATGCTTTTAAATTTTTGGCCAAGATTTGGATGATTTGTTGCATTATATTGAGACCGAGAGGATATGTGTAATGAATGCTTCTTGTGATAAATACCGTATGTTAAATGCGAGTGTGAGACCTAATGCATGATGTATGTGGTTATTCTAGAAATTCCATAAATCGTAATGTGCTTGTTTGTGATTAAATCTTCATAGAAATATAGTTGGTTTTCATAGATAAGTAATTCTAATATAACTCGAAAGAGAGTATTAGGTAAATTTGGGTTTTTCAACCATCACTTTTAGCTTTGATTCTCATATAACATGACTTGAAATCGGATTGAATTGATTTAGCGAAATCAAATGCCTTAGCATTTTTAATCATTTGTGAACAACATTCAATTATGTTATTTGCGTTTATTTTTAAGTTAATTTGCTTCTTAAACAATTTCAACAATTGGGTTTTCAAATAAAATTAGGATTAGTCAATATCGGTACTTGGTAATGCCATTCCTTGTGGTTTGATATCCGTACTTTTGTACACTTTATTACTTGAACGATTCGTACACTTGCAAAAATATGCATCACTAAGCTACACCAACCGCTCAGTTCCCTCCCCTGGAGTTAACTAAGCTATAGATCTTAACTCGCCTTCGGGACATATAAGAGTGTTGCTTTTACTCGCTAAAGGCAAGATATATTTTCTCTTTCAAGTGTGGGAGATATCCCCCACCACCCCCTTATTCCCTCCTAAACATCTAGCCCACCTGCCCCTTAGTTACACACTAACAAATTCGTACAATAACTGCTAGTTTGTTACGAAGAAATGTCATAATTGATCAAAGAAACTACGAATGGATAACTAGCTCTCGAAAAACTACTTGCGTTCAGCGATCAAACCAAGGAGCTCCAGGTTGTAGACAAGAAGGCTTTGGTTACTTGTTGTTAATCTAGAGGGTCGAAAGACTTGTTGTACATCAAGTGCCTGGTTCAACCCCTTCCACCTTATGTGGGACAGGGCTCTTCCACACATGCAATCTCTCTACAGATAACAAGCTTTTCTCTAGTCAGGGTCTTTTTCATCATATCTGCCCCGTTATCATTGGTGTGGATCTTTTCAACTTATAGTAGTTTATGTTCCAACACATCATAAATCCAATGCTACCTTACGTTGATGTGTTGAAATCTTGAGTGCAAGGTTGGGTTCTTGCTAAGGTGAATTGCACTCTGACTGCCGCAATAAAGAACATAATTTTCTTGGTTCTGATGCAATTCTTATAGGAACTTTTTCATATAGACTTTCTCATATCCACGTCGCTAGCCATATCTGAATCTGTATATCCTTCTAATATAGTTTTATTATTATCAAAGCATAAACAATGATTGGAATTTCCTTTGAGATACCTGAGTATCCATTTGACAATTGCCCAATGTTCCTTTCTAGGATTTGATATAAATCAACTCACAACGCCAACAACATGTGCAATGTCTGGTTTGGTGCATACCATAACGTACATTAGACTGCCAACCGTTGATGCATAAGGCACCTTGCTCATCTCCAATTTATCCTCCTCATTTGAGGGATATTGATTCACATTAAGCTTGAAATGGCTTGCAAGTGGACAACTAATAGGTTTAGATTTGCTCATGTTGAATCTTTCAAGAAATTTTTCAACATACCATTTTTGGGAAAGCCAGATCCTTCACTTTTGCCTATTATGGGTAATCTCCATGCCAAGAATCTACTTCATAGGTCCTAAATCCTTCATTACAAAGGACTTGCTTAACTCTTTCTTCAACTTGTTAATCTTGTTAGTATTTTGACCTACAATTAACATGTCATCAACATAAAACAAAAGAATAATAAAATCACCATCAGAGAATTTCTTGATGAAGATGCAATGATCAACCGTCATTCTGTTGTATTCATTTTTCTCCATGAATGAGTCAAACTTTTTGTACCATTGCCTTGGTGCTTACTTCAGACCATACAAACTCTTTTTTAGTCTGCATACCAACTTCTCTTTTCTTTTGACTTAGAAACCTTCAGGCTGCTCCATATAAATTTCCTCATCAAGATCACCATGTAAGAATGTGGCCTTTATATCAAGTTGTTCAACTTCCAAATTAAGGCTAGCTGCCAAACCAAGAACAACTCAGATTGAAAAAATTTTAACTACTGGTAAGAATATTTCATCAAAGTCAACACCTTTTTCTTCTACTTAAATCCTTTCACAACCAATCTTGCTTTGTAATGTGCTTGCGAGCTGCCTTCTTTTCTTTTGATTTTGTACACCCACTTGTTCTTAAGAGATTTCTTTCCCTGTGGTAGTTTCATCAGGTCAAATGTGTGGTTCTCGTGTAGAGATTTCATTTCTTCTTGCATGGCTTTTAACCACTCAGTCTTACACTGATCTGTGATAGCTTCGCCATAACTCTCTGGCTCTCCCCCTTTAGTGAGCATCACATATTAGTTAGAAGAATATCTATGACTTGGTTGTCGTACTAGGGTCGATCTCCTTGTCTGTACTTCTGGTTGGACTTGTTCAAAAACTTGTTCTGGTTCTGAACTACCAACTAGTGGATTAACATCATTAGTATCTGGTGTAACTCCTCCGTCATCAGGATTTGTTGGTAAAGGGCTGGTTCCAAATTAACTGGAATTTCATCTAACTATGGTTTCTTGAATGTCTCAAAATTCTCGATTGATTGATCTTCAAGAAACACCAAGTCTCTGCTTCTAACAATCCTTTTGCTAATAGGATCCCAAAATCTATAGCCAAATTCTTCATGGGCATATCCCATAAAGATACACTACTTCACTTTTCCATCCAACTTGTGTCGCTCATCCTTTGGGATGTGAACAAATGCTCTGTAGCCGAATACTTTCAAGTGTTTGTAAGAAACATCTTTCCCCATCCAAAATCTTTCTAGTACGTCATAGTTCAGTGGAATTGATGGAGAAAGGTTTATTAAGTCGACTGCTATCCTTATTGCCTCCCCCCAATAGAAGTTTGGTAGTTTTTCATTTGACATCATACATTTGACTCTTTCACAAATGGTTATGTTCATCCTCTACGTGACACCGTTGTGTTGAGGTGTCTTTGATACTGATTTCTTCATCCTGATGCCAAAACTTCTATAGTACTCCTCGAATGGTCTATGATACTCACCGCCAATGTCTGCACATACACACTTCAAACGTCTACCAGTTTCTCTCTCCAATTTTACATGAAACTGCTTGAAAAATTCATGCACTTGATCTTTAGTTTTCAAAGCAAAAGTCCACACTTTTCTAAAATGATCATCAATAAAAGTCACAAAATAATGAACACCTCCTAGTGACTTACTCATTGAATAAACATATGTGTGTATTAAATCTAGAATATTTTCCTTCCTAGATGGTGTGAAACTATAAAATTCAACTCTATGTTGTTTTCCCATAATACAGTCAACACAAGTTTGCAAGGGTGTACCTTTCATTCCTAACAAGAGCTCCTTCTTGGAAAGGATTCTAACACCTTTTTCACCCATGTGGCCAAGTCGCTTATGACATAGCTCAGTGGGAACTTCTTTCCTATTGGTGTTTACTTCTCCTCTAGACAATTTGGCTTTTATGAGGTAGAGTTATGTATCTTTCTTGCCTTTTGCTACTACCAAATTTCCTTTCGTGAGCTTCCATTTTCCTTCACCAAAATAATTATTATATCCATCATCATCAAGCATACTGGTAGAGATTAAATTGAGGCGGATATCAGGAACATGCCTCAAATCTTTCATAAGTAATCTACATCTAAGATTAATCTCTAGATAAATGTTGCCAATGTCGACAATTTTTGATGCATCATCATTTCCCATCCTTACACGTCCAAAATCACCTTGAGTGTAGGCCAAGAAGAATTTCAGTCGTGAGGTGACATGATAGGAGGCACCTGAGTCAACTACCCAAGTAGTGTCTTTGATATGCAAGATTGACATAATCAACATCTCAAACAATGACAACTTCTTTAGTCACAGTTGTGGTGTCATTTGTTCATGTTTCTGCTTCCTGATTTATGGATCGTTCTGCCTTTAACTTTCGACATTCTTGAATGAAGTGTCCAGGCTTGCTACAGTGGTGACACTTCTTGTCATGCCTTGATCTAGACTTCGATTGTCCTCTTCGTTTAGCATTCTGTCTTTTACCATATCCATGGTAAGCTTGCCGTCAAAAGCTGAGTTGCTAACTGACACAACTAGAATATCCCAACTTTTTCGTAGAGAACTCAACATCAACAACGCTTATAGTTCATCATCTATGGTCATCTTTATAGAGTTAAGTTGATCTACAAAGCCTTGGAACTCACTCATATGTTCTGATACGTTGCGTCTATCTTTATACTTCAAATTGACTAATCATCGCATCAGATTAGCTTTATTTTATGCGGTTGTCCTCGCATACATTTTCTCCAACTTTTGCCAAAGAACGTAAGCATCATGTTCATTAGAAAAATTTTGAAAAATGCTCTTGTTGATCCATTGTCTGATTTGAGCAACACACTTTCGGTTCAGCACGGCCCAGTCAACGTCTATCCTGGTTATTTTTGGTGTCTTGTCATCGGTTTTCTCATTCGCTGAAGTTTTAGACAATGTTTTCTCCTTTGGCATTATAATTGGCTTCCACAGATCTTTAATGTATAAAAAATCCTTCTTCTTCGGCTTCTAAATTGCATAATTAAATACGGTTAACTTATCATATTACTTGTGCTCTCTTCTATTTGAATCGTCAGTCAACAGATTTTGTCGAACTTGGTACTTTTCCGACAATGAATAGTATTTACCGATATAACAGTACAGTATATGTGATTCTACTTTGTTGGGAAAAATTGATGGTTGTAAAGAAATAAATTTCACAAAACTCAAGATAATTTCCTAAACCAAAATAGAACAAAAATAACACTAAAGATTTTTTAACGTGGAAAACCTTCCAAAATAAAAGTAATAACCACGGGATCATAGGTCACTTAAAACTTCCATTATAATAAAATGAGATTACAAACTTCATATTTTAGTAGATCTCTCACTTTCTAATTATACGTTTAAGTAAGTACACTTTACTTTCTATCTGTGAAGAAAACAACATGTAAACCATATTTGTTGGGACATTTCAAATTAGATAAAAAATTTAAAAAAAATATTAAATATAATGGAAGTCATGCATTAGGTATTGTGGACATAGATAAATATTTTCCAAAATTTCATGTTTCCATATCATATTATTTTTGTTGACCACATTTTTTAGGAGAATAAAAAAATCTAAATTTTATTCACGATAAAATAAGGTAAAAGAGCAATTTTCATTTTTATCCCTTCGTTGATGTTATTTATTTTTTACCCTTAATTAGTTTACGTTTAAATTTAAAAATTTGTTCAAAAATAAATCTCATTGGAGCACATGTTTAAGAGCATCTTAATCCAAGACTTACTTTTTAGGTATAGCATGGTGTTATGGTAATTTGACAACCATTAATGATTGATTTATTTAATCTCGAAAGAGATTTGTACTTTTAAACACAGGTAGAAAGATATAAACAAAAACTGGACATGTCTTCAAAACTATGAGGGAGTCAAAAATGAAAGGACCACAAAATAAATAAAGCGAAAAATTCAAGATCAAATTCAAAGCGGTTAAGTTGGAAATAAGTTAAATAAAAATATGTGAAATAATTAATTACATATTAAGACACGTAGAACCATCAAAAACATTCAATAATTTATTCAAATTAAAATTTCTAATTACATGAACATTCATTTCTCACTTAAAATACTTAATTTTTACATTTATTAAAACAACTATATATTTGGATTCATTGTCACACAAGATAGTTAAAATATAAAACAAATAATTATTTTGATATCATTTTACTTATATGAAATATGTATATTAATACATTTATGCATTCAACATATGTAGCATTCAAAATTATGAAAAGAAAATATTAAAAATATAAAAATCCTCAAAATATTCAAAGCAATATGAAATTATAAAAGAAAATAAAAAGGAGAATTTTTTTTTTATAATAATTCTTAATCACATTTTGTGGATTGTAATTTTTTAAGTATATTAATTTTACACATAGGAGATTTGATTTTTTTCTTTTAAATTTATAATAATATATAATTATTATAATATTAATAAGTCTTTTTATTTTTTTATTTAAGAATTTCTATCCAAACAAAATTTATAAATTTAAAACCTATTACTATGTTACATATTAATTATTAATTTTATTAACTCTTTTATATATAATCAATTATTTTGAGAATTTTTTATTTTTATTTTAATATCGACTAAAAGAAAATTAATATATAAAATTAATTATTTTCAGAATAAATATAAATTAAAAATAGATTAAATTTTAACATATTTATAATATTTTTAATTTTCTCTTTTAATTACTTAATAATATACAATTATCATAATATTCAACAATATTTTGATTTTTTATTTTTAAATTTTCACTAAGAAAATATTTATAAACTTCAAGTGTATTTAGTATTATCAATTTCATTAGCTCTCTCAACATAGAATCAATTATTTTAAGAGTCATTATAGTTCTTCCATTTAATTCATGTACTAAAAAATAATTAATACATAAAATTAATTACTTTTTATACTAAATATAATTTAAAAAATAAATTAAAATTTTATTATATATTTGTGAGACTTTTATTTTATTTTTTTAATTCCATAATAATGTACAATCATTATAATGTTTATTAATTTTTTGATTTTTTTTTAATTTATACTAAAACAAATTTATAAAGTTTAAATTTATTCACGTAAAATCAATTATTTGAAAAGTATTTTAGTTTTTCCTTTTAATTTCAATACTAAAAACTTATTAATACATATAATTAATTATTTTTTTATTAAATATAATCTAAAAATAAATTAATTAAAATGAATTTGTAATTGAATTAGATTATATTGAAAAATACATTTATAATTGGAATACATTTCAACAATTAATATTTGATATGTCATTTTTGTGGTTAAAATGATCATTTTTATATTAAATGCAAAACTACTTATTTATAATAATTACATGATTAGTTATTGATTCAGTGTACATTTCTTACTTTATTTTATAAAAATTAAAGGTTAAGATAAAAAAATGTAATATCTTTTGTTCAATAAAGAAGATAAATTTATTTTATTATATCTCAATATGTTTGTTGTATTAATTTTGTTATATTAACTCTTTATTTTTTTATTTTTATATGATTTAATTATTTAGGTAGTTTTATTTTTAATAATAAAATATATATTTAAACATGTAAAAATATATATTTTTAATATTATATTAAATATATATATATATATATATATATATTGTGGTTAAAAATAAAATTTAATTAAATGTCTTTTAAAAGAAATAAAATAAAATAAAAAATTTTATGTTATGTCTATTAATTAATAAACGAAACTAAAATTTATAAAACGAAGCAAAGAACCTTGCTTTATTAGGTGAAACTTGCGTTTGCTTTAAACTAGAAGCTTTATTGAACTGAAGAATAAAGTTTTTGCTTGACTATATGTCATTATCATATTCGTTTGCTTGAGGTCCCCAAAACAAATTAAGTTTCAAGCAACACAGTAACAAAATTTAAAAGAAGAAAAATTCAAATCAAAGAAGATTGCGTAGTCCTAAACATATGATATATTATTATTATTATTATTATTATTATTATTATTATTATTATTATTATTATTATTATTATTATTATTGTTTTGTTGTGAAAATATGTCAAAAACTTTATTTATGAAAATAAAGCAAATTATTTTATAGTCTAATGATATATGATATATGATCGCTGGGTGGTATTTTTTTCTACGAGCCGATGCACAAACATTTTTCCGTTTGAAAAAAGCTTTGGCAGTTGCTTGGGAGAATGGATTAAATCAAAAAGCGGTGATCAAACAATAATAAAACTTGGAGGAAGACTATGTTTGAAGGAAGAACATCTCTAAAATTCATATTTCTCTTCATCTGATCTAACAATTCTATATGCTCAATTGTAAAAATAACATTGATTGATGCTTTATAGGGAGAAATAATGTTATATGTTACACTCCTTATGAGAGATTTTATTTTCTTTAAAAAAATAAATTACATAGAAATATTTATATATATATATATTAATTAGGTTTTATTTTTCAATTATAATTAAATATTGTCATACTTTTAAATATTACTTAGAGACTAATAAATTTTGCTTTAATTTTTAAAAATGCTAATATGGGTGGTTTAGCTTAAAGATTTTTGTGAATACGGGTTTGATGGGCCTTAATATAATGGATGGGCTTAATCGGTTTTGTATAAAAAAATTAAAAATAAAAAATGCATGGAAAACATGGGTTATAAGAACCCTTTTTACAATTGAGAAGAAAAAAAAAACAAAAGGAGAGGAGAGGAGAGGTGAGAATGGAAAGAAGAGTAAAAAAAGAAAGAAAAGAAAATGAAGGCCTAAGGAGAAAACCAAATCCTTTTCATTTATATCTCTAGTTAAAAAATTCGTCTCTATCTTAGCTTAAATTTTGATTTTTGGGTTTGATTCTTATATGAAATTTGAGATAATTTTTGAATGTTTTGGATAAATTTTGTCATGAAAAAGGTATTCTTTTAACCAAAATTTCTATGCTTAAAATTTTACTTTTAGATTATGAAAACTAGGTTAGAAACTTGTATTTTAGATTGAAATTGGGAAAATCGAATAAGGATTTGCGTTATATCATGTTGAAAATATATGGATGTATAGTTGAAAGAGATTTTTATTGTTTATTATTTAAAGTTTTCTATGCAAAATATACACGTATATTTAAGGTTGGTTTTATGGAAATCATGCATGAAATATTGTTTTGAATCCATCGGTATTTTTGTTACTTGAAATAGTTTTATATTTTTGAATTGAGTAAATTATAACTTGTTTTAAAACTTGATATGTCTAATTTTTAAAAAAATTACAATTTATTATTTCGAGTTTTTTAGACAAAGATATACAAATTTAACTAAGAGTATGTTCTATAAAGATTGTACTGAAAATCATGTTTTTAACACCTTAGTATTCTATATTTTTAGAAGAATTTTACATGTGATAATTGAGTATGTTATTTTTAATTTACAAGAATTTTAAATATAATAATTGACTATGTTTTTGGAAAACCAGAGCTGATAGTTAGCACTTTGACTGCTTTCAAAGTATTACGAGGAAAACTAAGTATATGTTAATAGCACATGTTTTAGCATATTTTAGAGTGCTATTTAGTTTTAGAATAAACTAATAAGTTTTGGGGTAATTCTTGTTTATGACACAATGTAATCATATAGGAAGGGATTATTTAACAGCCCCCACAAAACAACTAGAACAACAGTGGTGATACAGTAATATGAGTGGATAAATTCTTTTAAATTTTCAAATATTTAACCATTAATTTATAACATTTAATCTTATTCAAGTAAGGTTTCATATGTTTAATAATTTCAGCTTCAAAATTAATATTTATTATGTTTAGCAAGTATACATTAATTTTTGTCGATAATGTTAGATTATAAGTTTTTACACAATTTTATAACAAAAATATGAATTTTGGTTAAAATATAAAAGTTTATACCCAACTTTTAGCATCCATATTTCAATTATTATGTTTATTATTATGTATTATTAATTTTAAATCATCAAACAAGCACCATCTATCATATTCAACAATAACATAAGAAATAAATAATTAATTAATAGGTTTATTTCATCCTACGACCAACACATGGAATTAAGACTTATCCCTCTACATCTTCAAAGAGTTACGTACATATATGACCAATTTTTTCCATGTGGAATTTTGCTGAGGTTTTATATTTCTTATCATTTATTTCATGTAAGTTATTCACCTTTATTTTTATTTACATAATTATATTTCTCTAAATTACTAATATAACTTGTGAATATTTTCATGTTGTGAATTATATTAATTTTACCATTAAATCGTTTTACTTAAATAAATATAATCAATGATTATTATTTTTCAAAATTTTTGAACTGAATATTTTTACTCATCCTATTGTATTTAAATTTTCTCCACATGTATCAACGGTTTTTTTATTAAGAATTTGAATACTATTTTCGAAGAAGAATTAAATTAATTTATTAATATTTGACCATATAAATCTTCATTCTTTTGGTAATAATAAGAATTCATTCCATTTTTTTAGTGACATCAATTATTAGAGATTATTTGGTAACTTTTTTGTGACTGTATAATAAGTTGATATCATTTATCAATTAATATTATTTTTTTCTTTTATAAGTGGATGTATAATTTGTGAGATTTGGATAGGTAAGCAATGAAATTTTGTATATATATGTTATTATAGGATGTTTTATGATAGAAAAATATGAGATCTGTCATATTATTGACAGATTCTAAATTGTTCTAAGACATATTTAAGTACTAGTGGATTTATGGTAGGTACTTACAATTTGATATCAGAGTATGTTCTAGATTTTGGAGTTTGATTTATTCATCCAACAAGATAAGTATATTTTTGTTTTTAAGGATCAATGGATAATATGTTATATTGATTTTTTATTTTTATTTTTAGACTACTAGATTTGAGCTTGTAATACTTAACTTTGTAGATTTTTGATTATGTTATGGTATTATACGGGGAAAAATTAGGAATGTTACCTTATTTTGAGAATTTCAGCATGTAAAATATGATTGAAGTATTAGATCGTTTTAAATTATAATTTTTCTTGTATATGATTAACTATATTGGAAAAAAAGTTTATATATAGGTATTTCAATTTTTTAGTTTTCATGTATATTTTGGGTTGAAGTTTAATTTAATATATAATTAAGATTATGAGTACTTTATTATGCATATGAAATGATTATTTATTTAAATCAAAATGGTTTATTAGGACATTTTAAACTATTATGTAACAACGATATCTGTAATGACAGGACATAGTAGGAAATGTATTGAAGTGATCTAAGATATAGTCACATGGTCTCTAATGTTCACTGTGATTTAGAGGATAAATGCTAAGAATATCTAAGGATTAGTTTTCAATTACAAGCCTGATTTGAAGAAAAAAAAATATAGGTGGAGTAAAATTTGAATTTTTTATTGCATATATATGCGATTAAATTCGTATAATTATGAAAAAAATTGATTGTTGCTTAAGATTTAGAGGGAGTTCCATAGATCGTAAGAGATTGAATATTGAATTTGAAATAAGATATGGAATATTCTTGAATTTATTTCCATAAAAGAGCATAGTTTGATGCAAGATGATTTCACATACATAACTCCATATGAAATCATTTATTACATTTGCTCATTTACTTTTTGCTTGGTTTATCATTGAAACTTTCATGAATTTATTATTCATTTTATGCTTCTATACTTTAGAAATATGTGTATGATTATTTTTATGTTTAGGAAACTTCTACCCAATGAATTAGGATAAAATATAATTCATGAAGAGAAATTAGTACAAATAATTCTGGATAGGAAGGAGCAAATACTTAGAAATAAAATTGTTTCTTTGATGATAGTATATCTAGGAACCCTGCAATTTAGAAATATATTTCAAAACTAGAGAATCTAATATGAATTTAATCTACATAACAAAAATAATATTTGAAAACTAGAGAATCTAATATGAATTTAGTCATTTTACGACCACTAGAATTCATATACAATACAAAAATAAGAGTAAAATTTAAAACATTATAAAATTTTATGATTAATTATCAAATTAACATAATTAAATAATAATAATATTCGTTCATAAAAAATATATTTATTAAAAGAATATTTGATATTTATTGAAGTATATAAAATAAAAAAAAGTAAAAAAATAAAATAAAAAACTGATTTTGATTGTTAACACGACATTCATATATATATATATATAATTAAATATTTGAAGTGTCTTTTTTGAATCCGGTCAAATATCCAGAGCCTTGAAAGAAAAATATGGAATGATGATCCTATTACAGAATAGGACATAGATTTTGATGGAAAATTTGAGTACTTAGGGCTAAAAACAGTAGTACAGTTGGCTTCCGACGGCAATCCAAAATAACACTTCTTAAAGGAATTAGAATTTGGGAATAAAAATTAACGGAATGTGTTATTTGTTTGGCCCAAAACCTCTTCGGCCTAAAACCCATATATATCTCATTAGAAACCCTTGCATTTTCTTCTAATATATAACTAAGTTTCTTGCAATTTTTTTTGGAAGCAGCGTGAAACATAGTTTTCAGCCATCGTTTCAAAAGAGAGAAAATCAACCCCAAGAATAAACTGTCTATTTTTGTTATCATTTGTAGAATTTTTTTTTCTCATTTGTATGGTAATATTTGATTTAATAGTAAGTTTGTTAATTTATCATGCTATATATATTACCAGTAAATTAGAGAGAGATATTTTGTAGGTATACTTTTAGATTTTGGTATAATTTGTAAAACTCTCTGAAAATTGGTATTTGTATCTCCATTTGGTTATTAGTGGATTTTTCTCAGTGAGTCGTCGTCAGTGGAGTAGACTTTTCACATTGAAAAGTTGAACCACTTAAATTATTGTATTCTATTTATTTTCTTACTGGTTATTATTTTGTTGTTAACTATTATTATATATTTGTGCAACCAAAATTGGACCCGATCTTTGCTTCCGCAAGTTCTTATTTATAACAATTTGGTATCAGAGTATTGGGTTATTCTGTTATTTATTGGAATTGATTAAGTTTTCTCTTTTGGATTTATTTTGTGTTTCTGGTTATCTGATTGGTTTCATATTTTCTGGGTTATGCTTCTGTTTATTTAATATTGGGTTTTCTGTCATGGCGAGAAAATACGAAATTGAGAAATTCAATGGTAGAAATGATTTTAGTCTTTGGCGTATGAAATGTGTGCCATATTAGTTAAAGAAGCGCTCGTTAAGACACTTGAAGACAAAGATAAATTGTCAGAAAAATTAACTAATGAAGAAAAAGATACATTGATGGAAAATGCTCTTAGTTCTATTCAGTTATCTTTGTCTGATGAAGTATTACGCGAGGTTGGTGATGAGGAATCTCCTGCTGGGTTATGGCTGAAATTGGAGAATTTGTATATGACCAAGTCTTTGACAAGTCGGTTATATTTAAAACAACGTTTGTATACATTTAGAATGTCAGAAGATATACCTTTACATGATCACCTTGATGAATTTACTAAAATTATTCATGATCTAAAAAATGGTGGTGTTAAGATTGATGATGAGGATCAGGTCTTAGTTCTATTATGTTCTTTACCTCATTCGTTTGAACATTTTGTTGATACTATACTATATGGGCGAGCCATATTTCTTTGGAAGATGTCAAAGCAGCTTTGAATTCCAAAGAGTTGAAGAAAAAGGTGTCTACAAGCAATAATGATAATAACAATGGTTTATTTGTTAGAGGTAGAAATCAAGAAAAAGACACAAGTAATAATAGAGGCAAGTCTAGATCCAAATCTAAAAAAAGAAAAGATAAATGCAACTATTGCCATCAGGAAGGGCATTGGAAAGTAAATTGTCCGAAACTCAAAGGTAAAGAAAAAACTACAACAACGTCTTCTGTAACTAATGATGTTGCTAGTGTTACAGATACTTCTGGTTTCGATGGTGAAAATGTTCTATTAGTATCTATTGGTTCTCTTGTAGATGTTTGGATTCTTGATTCGGTTTGCACTTACCATATGTGCCCCAGTAGTAATTGGTTTGCTTCTTATCAGTCTATTGATGGGGGTGTTGTCTTGATGGGAAACAATATGTCCTGCAAGGTTGTTGGTATTGGTACTGTCTGAATTAAGATGGACGATGGTATTGTTAGGACTTTAAAAGATGTTCGCCATGTTCCAGATTTGAAAAATAACTTGATATCTTTGGGTACTCTTAATTCACAAGGCTATAAGTATGTAGCTGAAGGTGGAGTTTTAAAAGTTAGTAAGGGTGCTCTCGTTGTTATTAAAGGGCAATTGTTACGTGGTGTCTATATGCTTCAGGGTAGCACTGTTATTGGTAGTGTATCTATTTCATCCTCATCAGATCAAGATTCAGACACTACTCCATTATGGCATATGCGGTTTAGGCATATGATTGAGATAAGGATGTCTATTTTGAGCAAACGGGATTTGCTTTGTGGTTAGAAAACTGGGAAGCTTGATTTCTGTGAGCATTGTGTCTATGGAAAGCATCGTAGGGTCAAGTTCAGTACAGCCACCCATAAAACAAAAGGTACTGTTGATTATATTCATTCATATCTTTGGGATCCTTCTCATGTTGTGTCTAAGGGTGGTGCTCGATATATGTTGACTTTTATTGATGACTTCTCCCGTCATATTTGGGTGTATTTTTTGAAAAATAAGAATGATGTGTTCTCAAAATTTGTGAAATTCAAGGCTTGTATAGAAAATCAAACAAGCAAGAAAATCAAGCCTTTAAGAACTGATAATGGTTTGGAATTTTGTGATAGTCAATTTAATGAGTTCTGTGAAAGAAATGGCATAGTGAGACACTGCACTGTGCGTCATACACCACAGCAAAATGGAGTATCAGAATGTTTGAATAGGACTCTCTTAGAAAGTTCTCGTTGTATGTTCTTTCAAGTTGACTTGGATAAATCATTTTGGGCTGAAGCTTGTAACCATGCTTGCTATTTGGTGAATCGATCCCCATCAACTGTAGTTGAGTTGAAGACTCCTTTTGAGGTATTCTTTGGTACTCCTGCTAATTATTCTGATTTGAAAGTTTTTGGTTGTCTTACTTATGCTCGTGTTAATGATGGTAAACTTGAGCCTAGGGCATTGAAATGCATATTTTTGGGGTATCCTTCTGGGGTGAAGGGTTATAGATTATGGTGTGTTGAACCCAAGTCACATAGATTTTTGATTAGTAGAGATGTTAAGTTTGATGAGTTTTCCATGTTTGCAAAAGAAAAAGAAGTCTATTGTTGCAGATAAAGACCATAGTGTCAGGGAGCAGGTGGAGTTTGAGAGTGGAGCTCCTAGTCAAGTGCAAGACGACACTTCAGATCAGCCATCTATGGATGAGATAGATGATTCTGCTCATGATGTAGTAGAAGAGCAACATGAGCAACCATATAGTATTGCTAAGGGTAAAGGAATAAGAGAGATTCGATGCCCTCAAATGTACGCAGATGCAGACTTAGTTTCTTTTGCATTGTCTATGGTAGAGTCTATTAGGGTACATGAACCTTCTAGTTATCATGAAGTTGTCTCTTGTGATGAGTCTATTTAGTGGTTGGTTGCTATGAATGAAGAGATTGAATCACTTCATAAGAATCATACTTGGGAATTGGTGAAACTGCCTAAGGGGCAAAAGATTATTGGAAACAAATGGGTCTTCAAGAAAAAGGAAGGTATACCTAAGCTTGAAGTAGCTAGGTTCAAGGCACGTGTTGTTGCAAAGGACTATTATCAGAAGAAGGGTATTGACTTCAATGAAGTATTTTCACCTATTGTGAAGCATAGCTTTATTCGTGTGTTACTTGCTATGGTTGCATTGTTTGACATGGAATTAGAACAACTTGATGTCAAGACAGCCTTCTTACATGGTGAGCTTGAAGAACAAATATATATGCATCAACCAGAGGGGTTTTTTGTTCCAGGTAAGGAAGATCATGTTTGTTTATTGAAAAAGTCTTTATATGAGTTGAAGTAATCTTCTAGGTAGTGGTATAAGCGGTTTGATTCTTTTATGATTGAGTATGGTTACTCTAGGAGTGATTATGATAGTTGTGTTTATCATAAAAGATTTCATGATGGTTCATCCATTTATTTGTTGCTTTATGTTGATGACATGCTTATTGCTTCTAAGAATAAGTTTGAGATTCAAAAATTAAAGTCTCAACTTAGTGGTGAGTTTGAGATGAAAGATTTGAGTGCAGCGAAGAAAATTTTGGGCATGGAAATTTACAGGGATAGACAAGCGGACAAGCTTTATTTGACTCAGAAAAGTTATATTGAAAAAGTTCTTGAACGCTTTGATATGAAAGATTATAAACCTGTGAGTACACCGTTAGCTGCGCATTTCAGGATTTCTTTGGATTTGTCACCACAATCAGAAGAAGAAGAGCGGTACATGTCTCAGGTTCCATATGCTAGTGTCGTTGGTAGTTTGATGTATGTTATGGTTTGTACTCATCTAGACATTTCACATGCAGTTAGTGTTGTTAACAGATATATGGGTAATACTGGTTAGGGTCATTGGCAAGCAATGAAATTGATACTTCGGTATTTGAGAGGTACATCTAATTTTGGTTTGGTATATGATGGAAGTTCTAGTACTGGTTGCAGTGTTATTGGTTATGTGGACTCCGATTATATTGGTGATTTGGATAGAAGAAGATCTCTGACAGGTTATGTCTTCACTCTTTCTCATTGTGCCATTAGTTGGAAGGCTACTTTACAGTCTACAGTTGCTATGTCTACGACAGAGGCAGAATATATGGCATCAGCAAAAGCAGTGAAAGAAGCCATTTAGCTTAGAGGTTTGGTTTGTGATTTAGGTTTACACTAGGATACTTCTGTTGTATTTTGTGATAGTTAGAGTTTGATACACTTGACTAAGAATACTATGTATCATGAAAGAATCGAACATATTGATGTCAGATATCATTTCGTTCATGACATTGTCTCTCAAGGTGCTATTATTGTCAATAAGATAGTCACTATAGAGAATCCAGCTGATATGTTAACCAAACCAGTTTCATTTAACAAGTTCAAGCATTGTTTGGACTTGATTGGTGTTTGTAGTAGATGATCACCCTTTGGGGCTTTGGATGATGGTTATTTGGTAATCCAAGGAATTTCATTTGAAGAATTTGTTTTCTATTTTGAGCCAAGGTGGAGATTTGTTATTTGTTTGGCCCAAAACCTCATCAGCCCAAAGCCCATATATATCTCATTAGAAACCCTTGCATTTTCTTCTAATATATAACTAAGTTTCCTACGTGAAGGAAAACAACCGCTTGAGAAGAAATTTTTGGAAGCTACGTGAAACATATTTCTTAGCCATCGTTTCTTGCCGAATAGAACAGAAAAGAGAGGAAATTAGCCCCAAGGATAAGCTGTCCATTTCTGCTGCCATTTGTGGAGTTTTTTTTTCTCATTTGTATGGTAATATTTGATTTAATAGCAAGTTTGTTAATTTATCTTGCTATATATATTGCCAGTAAATTAGAGAGAGTTATTTTGTGGGTATACTTTTGGATTTTGGTATAATTTGTGAAGCTCTCTAAAAATTTGTGTTTGTATTTTCATTTGGTTATTAGTGGATTTTCCTCGGTGAGCCGTCGTTAATGGAGTAGACTTTTCACATTGAAAAGTTGAACCACTTAAATTATTGTGTTCCATTTATTTTTTTACTGGTTATTATTTTACTGTTACCTATTATTATATATTTGTGCAACCAAAATTGGACCCGATCTTCACTTCCGCAATTGCTTATTTATAATAGAATGATTATCAAACTAATTTAAAGAAAGGAGAAAAACTAATGATAAAGTAATTAGAGGAATCCAAATGTCATTTAACAAATATGTAAATATGTGATATGCGTTATATAGTCTTTTATTTGCAAATATAAAATGTATTATCACAACTTAATATCTCTAAGCAAAAACATTATAAAAAAATGTTGTTCCAAAAACTAACATGAACATTATATAAAACTATAACAAAATGATGGAATAAAAAAATAGAAATTAATTATACTAGACATTTTAGAAGGAAGAATAAAAACTCTAAAAAATTGGATAATCATTAAATGTCAAGAAAAACAAGAATATAACAAACAAAAGAAAATGATAAAATCCATTGTGACACAAGAGACTTTATGTTGCTAGGAAAATATGAATTTAACATAAAATCTTACAAACAAAAGTATAAAATATACAAAAAATTTAAAAGATGTACATTTTGAAAACAAAACTTTAAAAAATATAAGAGAAGGTATAACAAAGAACTTTATAGAACAGGATATTTTTGGAGAAAAATTTATAAGCTATTAGGAAAAAAGAAATACAAATGTTGAATATGAAATGAAAAAAGATATTACGCTAATAAATGCTCTAACAAGCTTCAACATAAAAAATAATTTAAAAATGAATTTTCATATAAATCAAAAATCTTAGAAGAAGCTTTCAAAATAGAACTAGAACCAATAGAGGAATCAGATATAGACAATACTTGTAATATTTATCTATTAGAAGAAACTGAGAAAGAAATAATTGATTGAGAATATGAATAATCTTTATCAGAAGATTAATGTTTTGTATAGTATTCCAAATAGTATTTATATTAAAGTATGATTAAAATTTAAAGGTTATACAAGTTACCATTTACATGCATATATATAGTACGTGTGTAGCTAGTAAATATATATTTTTAGAAAAACTATGGAAATAAGAACCAAAAGATTTAATTGTAAGAATTGCTAACAATTCTATGATAAATCTTAATAAAGTTTTAAAAAATATAGATATAATGATAGGAGGAGAAATTTTCATATTTTTACTATATATTAACAAGAAACAAGAGTTGATTTATTAATAGGAAATAATTTTCTAAACTTATATCAACCTTTTACATAATATTTAGATAAAATAAGTCTAACAATACTAGATTATAAAATCATTTATGTGTCTTACGTAAGACAATCTTTGACTTTATCAAACCCAATTTTTATGCAACAACATAAAAAGTAAAAACGTTATGAGATAGACATAAAACAAGAAAAAAAAACCTTATTTAGAAAACATTTCATTAGACATAAAAGAGAAACAAAACTATTTTCTTAATTCAATTTAGGAAGATAAAACCTTAACAGATATCCTAAAATTTATAAAGTTATTTAGAAAAGTTTCATTAGACATAGAAGAGAAATAAAACTATCTTCTTAATGAAATCTAGGAAGATAAAGCCTTAACAAGAATAAAAAAATTGTTAAAAATAGTAAGCTCAAAAAATTCTTTAGATTCAAAAGTAAAAAATCTAAAATAATTGCTAACATAAAACTTAGAGTCCCTAACAAAGTCATTAGATCAAAATATATTATTTATACTCCAGAAGATAGGATTGAGTATGAAAACAAATTCAAGAACTTTTGGTAATAAAAGTCATAATATCAAGTAATTTATCTCAATTTAGCCCAACATTTTTTGTAAAAAAAAACTGAAAAAGAAGAGTAAAAAAAGAGAATGGTAATAAACTTCAAGGCATTGAATAAAAAAACCATTCATGATGGATATTTTATTTCGAAGAAAGAAGAATCATTATAATTACTAAAAGGGAAGAAATACTTCTTAAGTTTTGATTACAAAAATAGATTTTTTCAGTCGGACTAAATGAGGAGTCTCAAAAACTAATGGCATTTAATTGCCTCAAAGGACAATTCAAATTGATAGTTGTATCATTCTGATTAAAGCAAACTCCAAGTATCTTTCAAAGATATATGAACAACAATTTTAAGAAATTTCAAAATATTTATTGTATTTACATAAATGATATGTTAGTTTTTAGTAATGAATTCAATAAATGTTACTTGGATATTATTAATATTCTATAAGAATACAGGAAATACGGTATTATACTTTCTCAGAAGAAAGTAGTAATTTCTCAGTAAAGAATTAAGTATTTAGGATTAGAAATTGAAGACGAAAAACATAATCTACAACCTCATATACTAAATAACATTCAAGAATTTCCTAGTAAATTAAAAGACAATTTAATTACAAAGATTCTTAGGATATTTATCATACACTGAAACATACATTAAGAAACTTATAGAAATATGAAAATCTTTACAAACAAAATTCAAAAAATATCATATTTAGAAATGGACAAAACAAGAAAAGTTATAACTTTATACATGGACAAGATAAAAGTACAGGTAAAATATTTACCAATTTTATACCATCCAAGACTAGATGATAAAGTTATAATTGAAACAATTGCTTCACATGAATATTGGGGAGCAGTTTTAAAAGAAAAAGTAGATGACAAAGATAAATATCTTTCAAGATACACATTAGGATCTTTCCATGGTCTAGTATTAAATTATCAAGTAATGAAAAAAATACATAACTATCAAAAAATATATTTAGAAATTTACAATATATGATGAGATCAATAAATTAAAGGTATGAACAGAATAAAAGCATGAGGAGAGGCTTGTTTTTCCTACCTAAAATAGAAGCCTACTCACAACAAGAAAAGACTTGGTGTCCCTATGCAAAGCATCTAGCTCTCTTTTTAAGGTCATGAATGAAAGGTATTGAACAAAGTGGTCTATAGGATGTGGAGCCATACTCTAGGGCTCATTTTAGGTAGAGTCTTCCATAACTCCCTTCCCCAACTCTCAAGCATGAGAAGGTGGTGTCTATTGGCCTGATGTGACTAGCAAAGGTATCTGTTGGGTTAAAGAGACTAGTAAACGCAAGGTTATAACCTCTAAACATTGGAAAGGAACATGTTCCTCAAAAACTATGATAGAACCACTTTTTCTCTTAGCTTGGGCTAAGGCATTAGAAGTGTCTTTACTCGAGCCTTTCCTATTTTTCATGGACTTTGAGGAACCCGTGCCTTTTTGGGACCTTGTGCTTTTTTGGCTTGCATATTAGGCAAGCATTGCTTTTGGATCGAACTCCAATGCAATAAAAAGAAACTAGTGGCATGTTAGAATATTATAAAAAGGAACTTTATTAAGTGTTAGCTAATGAAAAAGTGAGCTCATAGATTACCATTATTTGCTACAATTTCAAAACTAACCTAAACGTCACTGATGAGTGCTCAAAAAGCATTAAAATTACCATGATTTTATGCACATTAATTGATTAAAAATATATATATTTATACGATTTTATCATATATTTATATAAATCTGTCTTTTCGGAATCAGGGGTATTTTTATTGTTTTTCAGGTATTTTCGCTTAAAAACGTAACTTAAAGACTCAAAGAGGAATACTGGAGGCAATACATCACAAAAATATTCATAAAACAAATGAGAAAAAGTCAACAAATATGGAAAAATTGGACAAAATGGGTCAAAAAGGAGGAAATCGCGCAGGTAGTTGCCCAGCCACGCGCATCGCCCATTCCGCCCATTCCGCGTGCGCCCGTGCCCATTAGTGCTCGATCATGCGCACCGCATTTCCCTATCTACGCGTGCCTGCTCTCCATTCCGCGCGTGCCCTTGCTCTAGTCTGCGCGCGCCGCTGCCCATCTACGCTCAGTCTGCGTGCGCCGCCATGCCCCACGCCAGCATGACATCAACAATGATGTCATCATTCACTACTGTGTATTTCCACCATTTTTAATCATTTTTTCACCCACTTTTTCTTCCCCTCCCCACCTATAAATACCCCATTCTCTTCACTTCAAAACACACCTAAAAACACATCTTCTTCTCTCTTTCTTTCTCTCCTTTCTTAGTTTTAGAGTTCTTCTCTTTTTGAGAAGAACTAGTTATATTTTTGTAATTTATTTGCTTTTTGATTCAATAAATGGAAGTGCAAATTCCATTTGGAGGTTTTCCAGCAACAGGAATAACATTAAAGTACTGTAAGGATTTTATTTTCTTTATAGTTATTTTTTATGCTATATTCTTACATGTTATATTTAATTTGTCTGTGATTAAATTTAACTTTGCTGGATGTTTATAAACATGATATAATAGTAACGTTGTTATGCTTGGGAAATATTAAATAGATGAAAATCTCTAAAATGAATTGATTTTGTTTTTATTCAAGATTTTATACTAAGAATGTTAGAGAGAAATATATTATTTTTCATTACAAACTTAAATCTGAAAATTAGATTTTAAGGTTTAGTTATCCGATCTGATTTAGAGTAATGCTCTTTTATTTGTTGGTACAATCGCCCGGTAATTAGAGTGAAGCTCTATTTCAAAAGTTTTAATAGGAATTATTATTTGAAAATGTATTGACAACATGTTTTCAGTAGTGGTTTTAAAACTTGAAAGTTAGTACTCGAATAATTAAATTCTTTTAATTTAGACACCTTGAATAAAGTTTAAACTATCTAACCCCATCAAAGGTGGCATTTAAATAGTTCATTTTCAATCTCTTAGGAAAAATGAATTAATTTAATTAACCAAATTAGTTATCAATCCCACTCATAGGTGTTAATTGATTTGTTTAGTTAGCAAAGAATATCTATCCCCACCAAAGGTGGTATTCATATAAAAAGAGAGAATCAATAAATATCAATTCATATGTTTAATAACCTAAATATTATGAGCAAGCATAATTAACTTAGTTATTATATCCATAAATACTCCACTATTATAAAAGATAAAATTTGCATAAATGTTTATTGAAACTGTATCTATGTTTATTTTTATGTTATTAGATTAAAAATACAAAACCCCAAAATATCGTGGCAGAATGTTTAGGATTTAATTTCGTTTTTAAAAGTTTGAATAATAAATTAAAAACCACATACATTCCTTCCTTAGATCGACCATGGGAGTATACTTATCATTTTCTACGAAATAATTCAGCATGCGGGATCAGGCACTGATGGTCGCGGGCGTCTATGAATGGGCAATGCCGCCTTACGTCGGTGTGGTGAGGCAAGGCGTCTTGTATTTCCTTCATTTTGACATTTTTGACCTTTTTGACCCATTTTGTTCAATTTTTCCATATTTGTTGACTTTTTCTCATTTATTTTTTGAATATATTTGTAATTTATTACCTCCAGTATTCCTCTTTGAGTCTTTAAGTTATGTTTTTAAGCGAAAATACCTGAAAAATAATAAAAATACCCATGATTCCGAAAAGATAGATTTATATAAATATATGATAAAATCATATAAATATATATATATATTTAATCAATTAATGTGCATCAAATCATGATAATTTTAGTGCTTTTTGAGCACTCATCACAACCCCCAACCAGCTTCTTGCTAGTCCCTTAGCAAGAGAAGCGATAAAAACTAAAAATTAAACTATCCTAAATCACTTCCGTGGATTGACACGGTTGCATTTACCTTATGCAACAAGCCTTTAAACCCATAGGTTGCCCTAGTGGACGAGTTTGAGTCTCGTGAGGGTTTTCAGTAATGATACCCACAAACATTGAACTAAATGTAAAAATTAAAAGAAATAAAAAAAAACTTAAAAACTAAAATTACAACAAAATCAAACATTAACTTTTAAGAATAAAATAAAAGAAAACAACATGAAACCTAACACAAAAATGTCTCATACTTTTTAATCTCTTTTAAGATCATAATTAAAATCTAAAGCATAAGTTATTTTAATCTTCTTAAACAATCATGATTTATTATAATAATTAGTCAAAAATTATTTTCATATTTCAAAAAAAAATGTATAAATTTAATTTCACCCAATTTCAGTGTCATGAATCCAAATTCACTTGGACTCTATTCCTCACAAGTCAATACTCTCAAAACACTGAATCCTATGGGTTGAAACACTCATACTAATTTATATGCGAAAGAGTTGATGTATAGAAATGAACTAATATGTTCGCATATGTATAAAGAATAAAGGCTCAAAGTGTTATTTTGACGTTGATCTCATGGAAGGAATCAAATGTATAAATTATAAAGATATCATATATAAAAATTATTTTCATGCATAAATCAAACTCATTAAGAAAAAAATTCAAGATATATGCCTTTTACAAATGAAGAAAGTGCAATGACTTTTTAGGGAATTACTTCCTATATCTTTCTTTTGTAATTAGCCTTTACTCACAACTTTGTAGGCAATGTGGGTCATAGTATGTAGATTATACTATATATTCTTTGTGTCTCTATATTTTTATGAAGATACTTTTCAATATATATCATTTTTTAGAGAGTCAACCCATGTACAGATTGTACATTTTTTTAGGATTTTAGTGAGTGGTTAATTTTGTGGCTTTTTTGTTTGATTTGGTTTAGGTAACCCCAGATATCTCTCTCTTTTTTTTAGCAGTCATGCATGAATGAGATAAAAGCATATACTATCAATTTCTACTCAAATCATTTAATTTAAGCAAAAATAATAATAAAAATATACGACACTCTATTAAGATGAGAAAAAATTCATACATTCAATGCTAATACCTATAGAGATCATCTAAAAATTTGAAGAAATAAGAAATGTGTTTGGAGTAGAAAAAATATATATTTCACTCTGAATAAGGGAAATTAGGCTTAAATTATATCTCACAAAGGTAGTCTCCACTAAAACAAATTCATAAACACCGATTTTGGGTTTAATATAATTTCCACATCTTATCAAGAAATACTAGTTATGACAAAAACTAACTAATTACCAAAAACAATTACAAAATATTTCATGATATGTTTTCAAAAATTAATCTAACAGTACAAAAGACTTAACTATTTACTTAAATTTGATTTAAAGAAATGATAAATTTTTGTGAGATTTTTTTTTAAATTCCAAAACTTATTAAATCACAAAAAGAAAATAAAACCAAACACAATAAAAATGAAAATGTGAACATAAAAAAGATAAAAAATATTATTTTTTTATTTTTTATTTTTTTTTTAAATTGTTAAATCTTTTTTTTTAAATTAAGCATGGTAATTTTTCACCACCCCCAACCTAGAACTTGCATTGTCCTCAATGTAACAACTGTAAATTAAAGATAAAGAGAAAAGAAATAAAATATTACCTATTTCTTGAGAATGTTGCAAGTAGTGATGGAGAAATGCAGGTGCATTCATTATGTTCATTAAAGTGCATATAGACAGATCGTTGTGAACTTCTAACATCTCAAAAAATATTTTTAGTTTTAACAATTTTTAAAACTATTAAAATGTAATTAAACTAAAATAAACATAGAAATGAAGTGAATAAAACAAATAAGAGGAAATTACCTAAAATGATAGGTTGCCTCCCATCCAGCGCTTAGTTTAACGTCTTAACAAGACATAACTTGGGGATTTCATTTTAAGTAAACTCAATGTCCCCTCATCAATGAGTTAATCAAACCTACAAGTAAGACAAGGTTTTCTACCTAAACCTTTTCAGTCATGCCCTATTGATTTTCAAATTTTTTTGTACTTAAAACTAGGGATATGCTTGTGAGTTTTAGATAATCCACGTCTAGGTACAAATCAAATAATTAAAGACATCAAAACAAAATTGTACCTAGATCAAACAAAACAACTAACTCCTTAGATTGTAATTAAAACTTTAAAATTTTGGAGATAGTTTCATAATTTTTTTTTTGTTTTTTTGTTTTTAAGTATAATATCTAAGTTAAAATAATATAATCAGTATTAACCAAGAATGCTCCCAGGAAAGAATGGTGGGACAAAGGCTCCTTAAAAACCATCCTCCTAGACAGAGCAACGTTCCCAGGAAATACGCTCTTTCAAAAAAATGAATTCAATACAGATGAACTCTATATTCTAAGAGGACAGATGTTAAGTTAAATTTATCATGAATCAAAAAAATTAATAATTCTTTTGAAGTCAAGATAAAAAAAACTTTATTAATAAAGTTATAATCACTTCTCATAGGAATATGCACCTCACTGAAGAAGATGGTGAGAAAATTAGTAAGTTTAAAATAAATTTTAATGGTAATAATATGAAAATTTGTCAAGAAACAATAGAGCTGATTTATTTTTATGTCACGAAAACCACTAAAGATTACAAATTCATTTACTACATTAGAGATCGAGAAAATAAAAATGCATCATCAACTACGTCATCAAAATGACTATAGGTAGAAAATGGCAAAAAGGAATAAAAATGTAGAACACATATCTTTAATCGATGGATCATGTGAAGAAAATGAAAGGTGTAACTTCAAACGTCAAAAGTAGAGAGTTAGGTGAGAATTATTTAGGAAAGATGAATAGTGATTTTCTACTATTGTAAACAGAGATGCATTGTCATATGAAAGGAACCCTCATTTTTCTATTATTGAACATAGCTTTAGTAATAGCAAAATCTCTACTCTAAAAATTATTCATCTAGCAATTATGTATCTAGAAATTATAAATGACTAAGAATATCTTCAAGATTTCTTAGCTGACTTTATAAATTGTAATAAGTATTAATATTATGAATAAAATGGAATGTATTCTTTTTTTTTCTATTCTCTAGTAAGTTTAAATCGGATACCATAATATGTACAGATGTAAGAAGATCACTATTACCAAGAGGATATTAAGGCTTGAACAAATTGAGACATATCAGGTGTAACAAAAGAAGTTAAAAAATAGAAGGAAAGACCGTTGTAACCCTATTAAATTTAAGTATAATAGTTATAATTCTAAGTCAATTAAGGATTTTGAATTATTAAATATTTTTATATAATTTATAAAACTAATAAATAAGAAAATGAATATAAAGAATATAGACTTAGGTTTGCACAAAAATAAACATAAAAAAATTATAAAGTTAAATTAATATTTTATCAAAAACTTAAATATTTTTTTTTAAATAATAATCTACCTAAAGTAACAATTAGTGTTTCAGTTGATCACGATTTGATATCAAAATCATAGAAAAAAAATAGATAGAAACTTAACATTGTTAAGTAGACAAAGGATATTTTTAATATTAATTATAAAAATTAAAAATATATATACGAAAGTATGCAAAAATAAGGGACATCATTAATAATTTTTCTTTATAAATATATGATATTTTAGAATAACTATTCAACACTACTTTAAATTAATTAGTTAAAAGAATATCAATCTGAACAACATTTATAGAAAGAAATTTCGAAATATTACAAAATTCTAAATTAACACTAATATTAATTATTATAACTCACACACCAAAACACACATATACGTTAGAGAAGATTCAAACTCGTTACATTCAATGCTTTCAAAAAGTACGTAATCATGCTACAAGACTATTAGCTAATATCAATAATTACAATTACGAAAAAAATGCTAAATTATCTAAACAAGCCATTTATTAATAATTATTTAAATTAATAAATATATCATCAAATTATCATAAAAATTATAAATATATTATATAATTATATCAAATGATAAAAGTAACACTCAACTATGATTAGTGGTTCAAATGTATCACTATATTATTTTTCAACATTTATGTTATACTTTTAATGGTTGATTTGTAAATTTATATCACTAAAAAGAAAGAAAGAAGAGAAAGAAGAAGGAATAGAAGGGCAACTCACTCGTGGGGCATGATATCCCAAAATTCCTCACTCCCATCGGTAGTTGGAAGAAGAACTTAGACTGGATGTAACTGAAGCTTTATCCTTTATGGGTCTGGGCTAATTCTTGAAAGCATAGCTCAATAAGAACCCAAAATAGTGGAAATCGCTTGTTCTTGTGCTTCCATTCAATATCTCCCCTCTCCATTCTTTGAGTTCCAACAATTTAGAGATTTTGGAGGAGACACACGAAAGGACCCAACCGGTGATTTCCAACTAGTCTTTCTTTTTCTGTTTTGGGGGGGAGCAGAGCCGAACTTGACTAAAGAGTGAAAATGCCATAACAGAAGTCCACAGGTCCCTTGAGTGGGAAGCGAAGGAAAGCGAGATCGTACCTGTTTTTCCAGACCCATCCAACGACATCGAGGGAAACCCCAAGTCAGAGCCTTCCCCACCTTTAGCCCTTTCCACACCCAACGGTTCAGATTCAAGTCAGTTCAGTGAGGGCGACTGCACTTTCTGGTTGGGAAGTGTCTCTGTCCTTTTCACTTCTTATTACTCTTTTCGTTTAAGGGGGCCAGCTTACGGGCCAGGCATCTCTCTGACCTGATAACTAGTATCGCCTCCCCGCCCAGCTCTATCAGCATGCCCTTTATTTTGCAATACTTAAGAAGGTCTCTCATTGCCCAATTATTATTACATCGTTCTCTACCATAGAATTTGGCCTTCGGGGTCAACCCGGCGGCTTCTATGAGGAAGGTGTAAAGTTTATAATAATTTGATGGTATATTTGTTAATTTAGTTTACAAATTTCGATACTAACTATTAAAGAGAAAAATCTTACATAATCAACTTTTGGGTGGCTTTATAGATTGTTTTCTTGCATTTTATTGGTTTGTTATACCAATTGGCATAGGCACGTGGTTTGTTACACTTTTGTACTTGTAATGTTTATAAGTAGTGGGGATATTTTAAAGAAATATTTAAATATAATTTAATTTCTATGTTTGTCATTCAAGACCATTGTTCAAATCGAATAAATTATTGAACATTAAATGAACACATATAAGGTATATGTATGTTCTTATGCACGTTAGATTTCATAATAGACATAAAAGAACAATTTAGTATATAGGTTACTAGATCGATCCTCTGGAATTAATTTTAATATGGGATAGATTGATCAAATTTTTGGGGTCGATCGATCGAGGATTGGATCGATTGAGTATCAATAACATTCGATCTACTTCGTCTTAGGTTTTTATTTTTTATAGGGTGGATGGAACGAGATTTGTTTAGATCGATCTATGTTTTATTGATCATTGTCTGGATCGATCAAAAAGGGTTTTGATCAATCAAACTTATTAGTTCAATCAATCAGGATCAGCATAGATATAAAGAGTAGCATGGTTTCAACTTTGACCTAATTATTTTACTCGAGCCAAACCTTTTAAACTATATTGTCCTTATTTTTTAACGCTCTTTCAAGTGATTTTATGGACATATGGTAATTAGCTTTTGAGCTAGGGCTTCAATAATTCTATTTAAACAAGCCTGATACATTCTAATCTCCCAACCACAATTGCATAAACTTTTACATATTAAGCTCTCTCTTTAAATTTTTTTTGCAAAACCATATTATGTTAGGCTTCTTTCTTTAGTTAATCTATCAAAAATTTTATGATTGTGTTTAATTGATTAATAAGCCTACATTATTTGTGATCATGTGCTTAATCATCTGCTCTAGTGTTTGCTAGTGATTTTGTTTCTATGGGCAAATTTATTAAATCATCTAGTTAGTATTGCTCATTATTTAATCCGCTCTAGGACACACGTTGAACTCATGTTTCTATACTAACTTTTCATGTGCTACTTGAATAGCTTTAATAACTGGTGTGACTTGACTTTATCAAAAGTCAGTCTAGATTCGAACATCTTGCTTGTGAATATTGTGAAAGAAAATGGAGGCTTGTAAGTACGTTATTTGGGGCCATTATCTATGATGAGTATTTTGAGTGCTAATGTTGTAATCAAACATATTTTCATAATAGAGAGTTAGGTTGTCCGATGAATCGATGGTTTTCTTCTTAGGTCATTGTGACCTATTCCACCTAAAATTCTTATGCGTCAATTTCTATTTCTATATTATTTTATTTACACACAATTGTATGCCTGGATATCCGTGAATTTTTAACTTGACATATTTTTATGAATTACCTATTCACCTTTCTAGCTAATTAGATCTGTAACATAAAAACTTTCAGTTGGTATCAGAGCAGGTCACTATATATACTTAGTGTGTACTTAGTACCTTGTTATGGATCAATTTTGAGAGGCTTCATCTACAATCTATGCTCCCTTCTTTGATGGGTCTAACTATCAATATTGGAAGGCTCGTATGAGAGCCTTTCTATGATCTATAGATGAGTGTCTAGAATTCAGTTTTATATGGTTGGGAACCACCTATAGTTACCAAAGTTAATGTATTCACTCTTAAACCTAAGAAAATTAGACTACTAAAGATAAAACTAATAATAACTAAAATCAAAAAGGTATTAATGCTATCTTTAGTACTATGTTTGCTAGTTAATTTCATCATATATATGATATTAATACTACCAAGTATGCTTGGGATACCTTAGAGGTTGCCCATAAAAGTACCACACAAGTTAAATGAATTAAACTTCATATGCTTGGTACTTTATTTGAAAAACCTTAGGATGAAAGAAAATGAAGCCTTTTCTGAATTTTATATCAAATTTTGAGAAAATTGAGAAATTAAGGTTAGTTTGAAAAATTCTTTCTTCATTACCAGATCACTTTTATGCAAAGGTCACTGTTATAGATGAAAGCAAAGATGTGGACACTGTCAAAATTGAGGAAATAGTTAGCTCCCCTCTCACTATTAGGATAAGCTTTCAAACTCCTACAAAAACAAAGGTTTCGCTTTCAAAGCTAGCATGATTGGAGATGGGGACTATGATGATGAATAATTGGTACTCATAGCTAGAAGATTAAAGAAAATATTCAACAGAAAGAATCTTTAAAGCTAAGGACAATCAAGTTACCTAAAGGATCACAATCTAAAAGAACTAAAATCTATGAGTTTCTTAGGTAAGAAAACAAAAGCAATTGGACCTCAATGTTTTGAATGTATGGGTTATGGCCATTTTGTAGTTGACTGTAACAACAAAAATAACAAAGCTAGAAAAGCCTTCAATGCTACACTTACTAACTCTGAAAGTGATAGCGACAATCCAATTGAATTAGAAAACAATGATTGTAACTTTCTAGCATTTAATACAACAACTGGAAGACACTCTAGTAAGTCTAATATCAATTCAAACAATGCGAAAAGAGACTCTGAATTTTTACTAAAAAATTCATTGTCAATAGCCTTGATGAATTATTCATAAATTTAGAAGGTTGTAAAAAGGAAAAGGATAGGTTACTTGTAGAAGTAATCAAATTGAATGAGCAAATACAATCATAGCAAACAAATTTTGTAATGCTAGAAAAATAAAAAACTTGAATTTCCTTAATTTATTAATAATCCGAATTCAAGTCGTGTAGGTTTAAAACAAGAAAACCAGAATTTGGTTCAAGAACTCGGACAATTTAAGGAAGCTATGAAATGGTTAACAATTGAAGTTGAAAGGTTAAACAAATTTCTAGATTATGGAAAAAAAATTGGAGATAAGAGAAGGCTAGGTTATGTAGATAGGCATATTATCCCATCTTCTCCAAAATCAATAGAATTTGTAAAACCCATAAGCATGTCCTCCTCACATGTTGCACCTTTAGAATCAAGGACTACATTGGTAAGGTATTCTAACCCTACTCCTAATTTTACTTATTATACACTAAGAACAGTTGCACCTGTGATTGAAAAACCTATTATTAAGTTTGTGGATGTTTGCCATAACTATGGTAGGAAAGGTCATATCAGGCCTAATTGTAGATTCCTTGTGACATCTCCTATTTTAATAATGTTTTTCATACTCAAAATTCTAGAATTATTTATCATCGTCCTTTCATATATGTTGTATCTTCAATAATGATTAATAAGAAAAATAAAGGCAAGTCCAAAGATATACCAAAGAAAACTAAGTCAATTGTGTCAAAACCCAAAGATATTAAGAATCAAAATTCAAGAAAATTTAGGTTAGGAAAGCTTATTTTTTCAATCAATTAATCAAATCTCTTATTCACCTAGTTATGATTATTTGATGCTTAATCGATCCTTGGTGAGCATGTTAGTTTGATTGTTTATTTCTTAATTTTAGTTTCATTATTTGTTCTTTAGCTTTATTTAATTTCATTTAAAATTTCTTATTTAAAAAAATGACAATAAAGGAAGTAGAATTGTCCTAACATTGAAATAAACTTTAAATACTATTTTGGTCCAACAAAAATATCTATTTTTATAACTTGCTCTATTTTGATTAAGTGTTCCATGTGTAAATGAGTATCTTGATCTGTGCACTTACATTTTTTCTTACATATGGTGATCGATGTTAATATGAACTCACTCATATACTCACTGGATGCATATTTATGTCATGCTTGAAGTTTATGATTAATTATGTGATAATTTAGGGCTTGAGACCACTTTAACTGCTAAGTTGTGTTTGAAATTTATCTTTCACTAAATAAAATGCTACAATAGAGAGACATAGTTTTTAGATGGCTACATACTCTGATATGTGAAGCTACTACAGTGAGCGAAGATGGCCACCTCATAACTAGTATGAAAGTTATCATACTAGGTTTTTGGCTAGTGCATATTTCCTTAGCAAAACAAATAATCAAGGACAAAGTAAAATACAAAAATAATTGCATGCACAAAAAAGGAAGAGCCAAAAGTAGTTATACAAAAAAAAATAACTAAATAACCAATCCCTTGTATAAAAAAATTATAATAAATAGTGAGAGGGAATACAAAGGAAATAAATTAATTAAGTTTTCTCTTGGTAATTAAACTTTTATTGTGTGAAAATAAAGATTTGATAGCAATTTTCCATGATAGATGATGTTGTTCTCTTTAAATCCTCCTTGATTGATCATAAATGAATAAATTAACATATTTTTGTAGTTCAAACTCTTATCATATTTTTAGCAATTTTTAATATATCACCATATGTGTTAAAGAATGTATGTGTAATTTATCATAATACAAATGCATACAGTGAATAATTCAATTCTAATCGAGAATGATTTTTTTTTGAATTGATTAATTTCAGTAATGTTCATGTTTGAATAAGTCTACTATGTTTCTCAAAAAATCTATTTTTTTCTGATATTTTTTATCAAACTTTTTCTGATATCCCTTGTTTTTTTAAGTAGTCATAGGACTTCAGGAGAATAAAATGCTTTTTCAAAACTTTGAACGTCAATCGATCTATGACGAACTAAATTGATCAAAACTTGAATATTGATTGATCAACATAATCCTTGATTAATCAAATGGGTTCAGTTTTAAGTACCCCTCTTCATTTTTATTTCCCTTACATGAACCTTAAACCCTTTTCAAGCCCTCTCTTCCAATTTTTTCTCAAAAATTCACTAAAACTCCTCAATTTGGAGCCTATTTTACTTAGAATTTATTGTTATTTACCTTTCTAGGATCAATATCTACAAAAAGTGTGCATTTGTGTAGAAATCAAAGCCATCCCTTTCCCTCATTTTTTCACCTGCCAAATACTAGGATTTGGCACAAAACCCTCATAAATACCCTTATTTTACTCTAACAGTAATTCATTGAACACCATTCTTTGATTTGGTTGGAAATATTTGATTAGTTTTTGTGTTTTCAATTCATAGGGTTATTTTGGCCTTTTTGGTTTTGTGCTTTGTTTTCAAATGGATGCTTGGCGATGAGAAATCCCTCAAGATGCACCTATTCTACATTCATATCAATGGTAGGACAAGGATTCTCATATGAGGTATCAAACTACTATCCCTAAATGCCCAATTTTACTTGAAAATGGTATTACTTGGATTGAATTTCATGAGACAGGAATTACATAAGCTGTTATGGCTCTAGGTTTGCAATCCTTGTTTAGACATTCGAAATTGTGTTGTCCATCCTTGGTTCATGAATTATATGCTAATATTGATCCAAAAACATGTTACCCTGAGCCAATATGTTATAGTTATTCCTTAAAAAACTGTTGGTATAGTACTTCAAATGAAGATTTGTTAACCGAACTAAATAATTCACCTAATGTTGACCTCAATTCTAAATAAATTTAAATCCTGGGTGAACTCACTTCTTGTTATCGGGTCTTGAATAAGATTGTATGTGCTAATATGTTTCCCTCCAAGCACTTTTCTAAGATTAGCTACCTATATGCTAAGATTTTATATTGTATTAGAAACGGAATTTCCTTCAATGTAGAAACAATAATTCAAGATGAAATTTTGAAATAATCTTAAATCATAAACACAAGAATTGGACCTCCTTATAGTTGCTTCATTACCCAATTAATTCTTGCTACAAGTGTGCCACCCACAAAGGATTCTGAATCCATTCATTATATGGGTGACATCAGGAAGTCAACTATTTCAAGATCATCTATCCAAACTTCAAAGAGGCAGAGATGTACTGATGTTGGTACCAGTAGTGGAGTCGCCATTGATATTGGAACCATTGGTAGAACAATTGATGACATTTTTGGGGATGATGAAATGGAAAATATACATGCTTTCAAACCTTCTCATCAAGACTTATTGAGAAGGAAATATGAACATAAATGGAAGCACTATCAACTCAATTATAAAACATCTAACAAAAAGTGACTACCATAGATGAATGTCAAGAGGCCATGCACTTTATGATCTTATGCCTTTGACTTTTGTTTTGAAGTGTGATTGAATATTATTATGTACTTTACTTCAGCATTCAATCCATTGTTTGTTTGCTTGACCTACTTGTCTTTACTTCTTGATTATGTTACTTATTCATATAACAAAAAGGGGGAGAGAGTTATTGAGTGTTAATTGAAAATATATGAAGGGGAGAGTTATTATTTGAAAAAATTGAAAATTTTCTTTGGTTATATGTTGTGTGTTTTACAACACACAAAAATGTGCAAGTATACACGGTCACAAGTAATAAGATTTGTAAGTAAAAATTGTTCCCACGAAGATTTGTTACTATAATTTGTTGAGTACTAAAATTGTATCTCTCTGATTTTATCCAAAACAATCGTTGATTAATAAAAAAGTAACATAAGAAAATAAAAGAAATCTAGGATTGCAATTTTTCACCAAACTAATCCACTCAAATAATGTTATTTTCTTTTGATTTATATTTTTTAGTACATTTAATTTGTCAACCGAAAACTTCTTTTTTTATTATTCATACATCTCTTCCGAGCTCCGTATAAACACACCTCGTTAAATTAATTCACTATATCTCTATGAGAATTAAATTTAATAAGATTCATTAAGTTCTAAGTTTTCAAATGGCCACACATACAATTAGGGTATATTCCTATCCTTCATCATACATGTCATTCTATTTACGAGCAATATACACACAAATGCCTCTTCCAAGTTTATTCATGTGCCACAGATCGTTTTGATAAGATTCGTAAATAATCAAAAAGCATTAAGCATAAAATAGAACGAACAAATCGAACATCTTATAAATCTATCAAAAATAATTAAAATCAAAGCTTCATAAATTTAAATCAAATGCAACCCTAGAAAAATTAAATTACTTCATTAATTAAAAATAAAAATTACAACTACAGAAAAATTTGAAGAAGCAGAAGGAAAATTAAAACATCACTTAGAAAAAATATTTGGCACACGCAGAACACAACAAAAGCCAAAAAATGGCTTCTGCGTGTTCTGCAGTCCAAAACCGAACAACACAAAATAATTTCCAAAACTAAACTCTCCAAAACTTTAAAAAAAACTAAAAACTATCTCCTATTTATAGCAAAAAAATACATCTAAAATATTACATTTCTTTTTTTTTCTTTTCGGAAACGCGTAAAGAATATTCCCTCGAAAATAAAATCGACGCGTTTCAAAATTCGATATCGAAAAACGGTAATTAAATATCACGCGCGCATGTATTGGCGAGCCGTTCCGACTTTTAATTTCAAAGTGCATGCCACGTGTCGGCGTACGATTCGCTACAAGAAATGGTGGGACACGTGGCAGCATATAACAGATAGAAAGGATCGCTCACGGAGAATTGCCGCCGGATTGCGGCGCGAGAAACGTGGGAGACGGCTCACGAGGCACGCGTCCGGGATTCCGGCGCTTTGCGTTCACCGAAACATGCCACGTGTCCTAACATGATTGGATGATAGATTAAGTGGGAAACGTGGCGGTCTGGTTGGTGGAATAACCGGCACACGCGAGAGATCGGCGCACGGGATCGAGGCCAGAAAGCGGGAAGGAGATCTGTGCGGCCAGACATGGGTCCCATCAGACGCTTCGGCTGTAACCGATGTGGCCTGGGTCTCACTCTGCGTATCGAGCCGCGTTAAAAATTGAGACTGCGCCACTTCTCTTTGGTCGGGTGTGATAAGGACCGCCATCTCATTTGTTTCTTATCCGATCGGACGATTACGATTCACGTGTAGATTGGCTTAGATTCTTCTCACTGCCGTTAAAAATTAAACTTTATTAATTTCATTTTGACCCACAAATATATTTAGAATTACATTTTCAACTTTCTTTAATTACAATTAAGCCCTTTGCTAATTTTAAATTAAATTTTTAAACTTTTAATAATTAAAATGAAACCCAAATTTAATTTAAGTTATATTTTCGATTTTTATAAATTGTAATTAAGAACTATATTATTTGAAATTATATTTGTGGACATAAATTTGACATTAAGTACATTTTCGATATAAATTATTTACTTTTATTAAAATATATAAAAAACAGTAAATACTAATTTATTAATCGAAAATTAACTAAAAACATCAAGAACATAGCAATTATAATTAATAAAATAGGTGAAAATAACTATATAAAATACAGTTATCATTATATACACTAAATTAATAAACAATGAGTCTTTTGAGACAAGTCGTGTGCCTATTTTTGTTTTTATTTTTCAATGTACATATGAGTTACCAAGATTCAAGGAAAGACAGTTTCACTGGAACATAGGATAGTCCACTATATAAATGTATTTTTTTCTATAACTATGATGTAGTGAGAGAAAAGTTTTGTCATGCGAATATGCCAAAGGGGGAGATTGCAAGGTTTATAAGTGCTGGCAATATTTGTAAAAAAATATTTAAATGTAACTTATTTTCTAAGCTTATCATTTAAGATCA